>CM060566.1:13385000-14777500 GCA_030625065.1 Alectoris magna | reverse complement strand
CTCCATGCAACGCTGCGTACGGTGTGAGTGCCGGAACAGAGCCCAGTAATGAGAGGAAGTGTAGGTTTTATTAACAAACAGAATGGCAAACCATAATTTCTTTCAAGATCTGTTCATACCTCCTTAGGAGAATTATAATTGTGGATGCCTTGATGTTTCACTACGGGACGAGCTCAGAATTACACCTTAGTCCCTGTACCAGCCTTCATTTAAACTTTAACATGTATTTTGCACTCAGTATTAAAACAGCGCTGCAATTACAGCCCACTCAACACATACTGGGTCCTTAAGTACAGGGAACAGAACGTCAACAATTATTTTTTTAATTATTTCTCTCTCTACCTGTTCGGTTTTGATCTAGACAGCAAATTTATTTAGATCTCTTTGCTGCTGCTCTCCCAGTACAGAGAGGAAAAAAAGTAACTTCCGAGGCTAACTAGGAGAAGCAGAAAATTACTAGAAGCGATGTCAAAAAAATTTAGCTGAATGATAGAATAATTATAAGCTCCAAAAGGTATGACTGAGTTCAGTATAGCTCCTAAGCCCCATTTCGTGTGCAATAGCATTCCGAATTTTCTTATTTGCCTTCATAGTTTTTCCTCAGCTTTGTTCTCTATATCTAATTAAATTTTCAGAGAAGCCTACAAATTAGGAATCTGCCCATTCATAAAGCTATAATCTCTGTTTGCAAGCAAAAAACGATCCTACTATATTGCTTTACAAAAGCACAGGAGCAGACGTGGGAGCGTTGTTAAAGGGTTGAGCAAATGGATCTTGTTCTTCTGAAAGTAATCTCAGAAATCAGGCTGTACAAACCCTTGCAACAATATTGTCATCTGTTTAAATACTGGGACTGTTGGGGAGGGGAGCTCAGCAGTGGTGGGAGGGCTTTCATGCGGTTACATGTTTATTTTGTTTAATTTTTTTTGTTCACCACGTTACTCCGCAGCTTTAACATATTAATATCAGCTCCACAAGATGAAGGGAAAAAAAAACACACACATTCAGGCAACTGGTGAAAGAATCTTTATATCACAAATATCTCACTGTTTCTAAGAATTCCCTGTAATTGGCCCTAATCTGGTTACTTTACATTTCTTTGTCATCACCATTTCTAAAACTTACAAATCCTTTTCTGCAGAGCTCAGAATTCATTATTGATATGCCTGGGCATACACATTTCAAAAAGAAGATACCAGACAAACATGTGATGTTAAAATGCCTCTAAATATACTTATCCAAATACTTCACTGGTTCAAACTCTCCATATGAAGCCCTTCAAAAATCCGACCTCTAAGTAATCTTGACTTTACTGAGACCCCATTTAGGTAGCAATCGGGAAACAATAAAAAAAAGCAGTTCAGATACCTGCTTTGCTCCAGCAGTAAGGAACCGAGTATATTAATTTCAGAACATACACTGAAACATTTGAGGAACTGACCATTAAAAACAGACTCCTCTCTCTAAATATTTATGAGTCATTTTATAACTGGAAGAAAGGTGTTCCGGAATACTGATCTCTAGTGTTACACCTACAGATCTACAGCACGCACAAATAAATAATAAATATTGATACGTGTGCTTGGGTCTACTTGTGCTGTATTTTCAGCAGGTATATGATACACTATATAATACATAAGCCATTTCACTGCTTCACACCAAAGTCAAAGCGTTATGAAATACCGTGTAATTCTGCCAGTGTTTCAGCACAGGTTTTAACCAAAGCAACGCTTTCACTTTCAATACCAGTGTACGAATGTATTTACCCTATCAAAGATTTTGTGATGCAAACAAGATTATTACTGTACCAGATTTGATCATGGTATTCTAGCAGAGATCAAATAATAGGTTTTCTTTTTTTTTTCCCCCCCCTTCTTTCTCTAGTGCCTTTAAAAAAAATTTCTACTATCAAAGAATGTTAATTTCTAAGGTTTGATCTGGAGATTCCTATGTAAGTATACAATTATTAGGAAAAAAAAAAGAGGCACAACAGTGAATATTTTAAAGCAGTGTAATCAATATTTTTGCTTTGTGCAGATTTCCCTGCAACAATGAACAAAAAGATCTACTTCAGATTTAGAAACTCAGCTTTAAAGGGAAAGCTAGACAACAAAAAGCAAGAAAGTACTCACCTCTTCACGTAATTTTATCAACTGCAACATGAGCGCACAAAAAAGATAAAAAGGAAAGAAATGGCAGGAAAGAAAGATCAGTTGTGTGACAGGATACAGAATTAACATTGACAATTTATCTGTTTACATGTTTAGCATTTAAAAATCACAGACAAACACATTAAAAGAACCTAAACATAGACTACATGCAGAGTTTTTTGAACGAATAAAGATCACTTTCTCACACTGTCACATTAAACAAAGAGAATAGTGTGAAATTCTCTTTTAAACCACATCTAAGACACCATCATGAAATAAAGGGGAATGACTTCATAGAAGTCTATATTATAAAGAAAAAAAAAAAACAAGTTTACTATTCCTCTCTGCGAAGACTGTACAGCTGAAGTGGTTTTGTATATACAAGTTTTCAGAATGTTTTCTGTATATTTTAGTCGTGACAACTGATTTCTTATTTTACGAGCAGATCTAACTTATTAATAGATGACTGCATCTTTACAGCATGTCACCACTACTCCGATTTTTATATACATTTATTTGAATGCGACTACATTATCTAGTTTGATTACTGAACCTCACATGGACACCCTTTTTCTGTAGAGGGAAAAAAAAAAAAGAGCAGCTTAGTTAAACAGCTCAGAATGATGATTTATTGCGTAGCATATTTAATAATAGACAAAGGAGTAGGGAACAACACAAAACATGTTTCCCTCAGGAAAGACCCACTCCGGGCTCTTATTCCTGGAGCGCTACAGTGTGTGTATGTATACACACGCAGCGTATCTGTACATACTTATACAGTATATGCACTTATTTATGCTTGTAAATTAACATGATCTAACACGGTTAGTAACATTGCTCTGGCAGGTTTACCATAAATCCAAATAAAATCCGGTCTGAATATCAAGCTACGTTGTAATACCCTCTCCGCTTAGAGAGAGAGAGAAATCATTGGTACTGGAACAAAAAGTATGATTACTCACAACAAATGCCTGCACAAGAGTGGCTCTTGGTGAAAAAATTACAGTTCTCTCCCCGATCCCAGTTGAATTCAAAATTACAACAGCTACATCATTATCTCAGTTTGTGCTGATACCTCACCTACAGTTTCACAGCACTCAACTTCAACACGTGTGTGAGCTGAGTATGTTTACTACCCAGAAAGTCTCCTCAGCCCGAGAGGAAAAAAAGGCACTTCCATTACTCTCTATTGTTTCACGTGGCTCGCCTAGGTCTGGACACAGCCTCATCCCAAAGCAGACAATGAACCCAACTACGTGTAATTACTGGGGCTACTACTGCGGGAACTCGAGCTGAAACAACACAACTTTGCTAGAATTTGGCAACAAGAAAACCACGCTGTCCACCAAACTGCTGCTTAAATTCAAGTGCTTGGCCTGTTAAAAATTGGTCTTTCTCCAGCTCTCCCCCTCTTTTTCTCCCCAAAAAGGCAAACATCCCTTTAGAGAGGGGCGATCTGGGAGCTGATCGCATTGCTATCTTTTCTTTCGGAGGCCACCATTCTTCACTTGGCTATGATACTTAAAGGGCCAAAGTTTAAAACTACTCTCCCGCAATAGAGCCCATTTGGGCATGCCACCCTGCAGCAATCAGACGGAGTTTTAAAATGCTGCACATTTGTTTTTTCAATAGGTTCCAAACAAAAAATGTTCTATCTTGTTTGTGCTGCATGGCTGAATTTAAGCTCTGCATAGGATTTGCAGCTAAGTAATGGGAGAGGGTTTTCTTTTGCTTTTTCTCCCCCCCCCCCTTTTTTTTTTTTTTAAACATTGGCTGAAAGATATTCATTCAAATTAACAAAAGATGTATTTTTCCCCCATTTAACAATGCTCTCGATGAAAATGCGTTACCTTTACTTCTCTATTTTTGAACATTTTCTGCTATTTTTATCATGCTCACCACCCAACCGTAAGCAGCATTAGGCGGTGCACAGCCACCATTTTAACTTATGATAACCAGCATATTTTTTGAAACAAAGATACATACATATTTTTTTTCAATACGGAATTCGATACAAGAGGTAGTCTGGTCCTTTGTAGGCTAAAAAAAAAAATAAATAAATAAATCTGGTTTACGCTGGTTTGAACCAGTGGAATCTCTTGTGGCTAAGCCTTCTGCTGTGACTAAAATCAAAACTGCGCCGCAGAGAGCAGCCGAGGCTGTGTGTGTGTGTGTGCCCGTGTGCCGGCGAGGCGCACACCACGTGACGCTGAAAACTACCCAATTTTTTTTATTATTTTTTTATTTTTTTATTTTATTTTTTTTTTTTTAAAAAAAAAGCTGATAACGCTCCTGCCGTCTCTGTCCGCATACAGATAACGAATAAATGCTGAACTCTATTAAACGCCCTTTACACATTATCGTGGGTCGAACACACAATTTTCTGAACTTATGATGACAGTCTATTTATTTTGCTATAAACCCTCGGCATGTAACGAACAGATTTGTGTCTGGTAATGATCTGCTCTGCCAGGGCTATATGAAATGATACCGACCTTCTTTAGATCTTGGGGAATTAAATTGACCAACTTCACCCCCTGGTCTGTAGCTGAAGTTTGACACACTTTATGCACAGCAAGCCCAAATCTAATATTATCAGAACTTTGTAGTCAGAAATTAAGTAGCCACAAAATATTTGCTCACCACAAATCACATACGCAGTGCATACGCATACGGACACGCTATTCACCCTAATGCAAATTTACTTCAACATATTAATGAACATAGCTGTAAAAAAGAAAGGAGTCGAATCACATCTCAAGAAAGTTGGTAATACCATACTTGACTATTTTGGTTGTTTTTTGATTTAGCCCAACATCCGCTTTCTAAAAAGCATACAAATCACCACATGAAAACAGGTCTGTGATTACTAAAGGGAAGCCACACCCGTAAGTACTGTATCATTGCACTGAAAAGCTCAAAACTTTCAAGGGATTTGACAATCATTGCTGGCCAGCATGACAAATAAGACTTCAAAGTAACAGAGCCCATTTAAGATCACTTCTGGAAAATAAGTAACAAGCCAATGCCCACAGGCTTTAGGGGATGGGGTTTTTCGTTGTTGTTATTTGTATGTTTTTGATGGGAGAAGATATGTCGCTTGATTCTGAATCTCTGCATGTGCTTCACTTGAACATATTCACCAGATAAAATTCAGAGGAAATTAATGTACATTAAGCAATGACTTCATTAAACAGCTTGATATCATTAACTTATTAAACAAAGATCCATTACTTTAAAAGAAGATTTGATTAGTAGAATTGCATGATTCTTACAACTTCTGACAAGAAGCTCGTACAAACATTACTCTAATAAAATTGGTTATACCTTGGTAAAATCACTATAAGCAACTGTATTCAACGACTCTGTCATCTACACATGATGACAGCTACCGATGGATCACACAGAGGAAAAAAAAAAAGAAGCAGAAAGACCAATCATCATTAGCTAATTCCTCACTCTGATCTTGTACTTGAATCTTTCTTCTTATGAGAATAACTGGAAACTCAAACCTAGGTATTCTACCCTGTTCAGTACAGCTTTTAACTCAGCTGTAACTCTGCCTTCGAAACTCAACTCAAAACCAGAAATTGAATTAAAAAACAAATCAAACTGTTTATTTTTCCAGCAGTGCCCCATTTAGTTCTAGATACTTCCACACCAGCCATTCTACATTGTTTGTCTTCTCCTTCCATAAAAAAATATGTAAACTTATCATGACAAAGACCATATTTTAAATATACTGCTCTTATCTGTTTCCCTTGGGTAACATCCAAGTCCAACCAGACATTCAGCATTTCTATTGGCAGATTTTACCAACATCTTCTGGATTGTTATAGGAACTATCTTTTCTTCAATGATTCCTTCGTCATGAGAGGATTGCCTCTTCTCACTTGGTAAAGTTTGCTGACTGAACTGGGGAACCAAACCCATCATCTTTTAGTTTAACTAATTTAACCTAACTGAAACTATCTGAGAGGGAAAAGTCCTCTAATAACAGTTTGAGGGTCAGACTATCTATATGCATTCCCAACAGACAAAATTAAAGCAAGAATTTTAAATACCTTCCAATATTTTATATGGCTACAAGTAATACTCGATCATACTTCCTTCATCTAGACCAAGTCTATTAAAATAGTAATGAGTGATAGGGTGGTAGACCTGGAGTTACTGATCTAAATATTTTGAGGTAATACCTTGCTGATTGTACAGTAATACCCAAGTCTTACACTTGATTTGAATAACTTCACGTTCAGATAGGGTCAATATAAGGCTGAAGTTTGTGTACTATATGACTGTACCTGTAACTAAAAGCATAAAAGTACAAATATGAATCATGATATTTCATAAGAAGAGCTATTTGGTTGATTATTGGAACAACACAGTAAATAATATCTTTGTGAAATATTGGCCTTCACATTATTAAAAGAAGAGAAATGTTTCCTTTATGATGATATTTCATAGCATCTTTCAAGGAAGAAAACAAAGAATTTCAGAACTTCCATCGGTACAGGGGAATTTCAAGTTGGGTCATAAAAAAAATGAGTTTGCTTATCTAAAACACTAAATAAAACGCTAATAACCTAAAAAAATTGTTCAATTTAAGCAGTGGTCATTGAAATGAAAAAATCATGTTGACAAATGTTTGTAAGTATCATTTGATTCCTTGAGATGAGACCATGTTTCTTCCATCAGATTTCAAAAAGAAATCCTAACCTGCAAAAAGCGCTCGTGGACCAGTTATTTAACCATTCCTTAAAAAGTGAAAATAAAATATTTTATCTCATCCCTACACATAAGATATTCTGTTAAAAGTGAAGCTTCTTATCACAATTGCCCTTTTATGTCTGAATTCACACAATTTTTTTCTTGAAATGTAAAAATAGCAGCACCTTAAAAGAAATAAAATCAGGATTTTAACACTTCTACAGTACAGAGTTTATGGTCATGACACACAGACCGTCGAACTCTTCCCTTAGATTCTCCTTTCTGCAAATTCATTATTTAGGGATAAAAAAAAGTCTTCCTGTTATTTAAATTATGGAACTCTCTCTTGCTACATATCAAAATATAAATACCTTTTACATTTAACTCTAAACATAGACATTACATCTGCTATGCAATAAGTTCTGCAGATAAACTGTATCCTGTGTATAATTAATTAACATATGTATTACAGACTCCCACAGAGTTTAACATTTACACAGCACTTTCAAAATACTGTATAACACTGGAGCTTAAGGGGTCTATTCTTATCCATTTTATTATGATAAGTCTCAAAGTCTAACTTCTGTCTACCCTTACTGAGCTTATGTTAGGGTAGAAGATACTAAAGACATCAGAACATGGCTCTGCTCTGTTTCCTTCTTAATACTGAAGCGGTAAGTATTTTAAAAAGCTTTACTTTCAGTACAAAAATAATTAAAATTCTATCTTATCAGAGGCGCTATTGAAGAAAACTTTCAACAAACTTATCACCCAAAACGCACAATTTTGCTTATAGCTGAACTGATCTTGCATAAAAGAAACATTCAGCTTTCAGACAGAGCTTGTCAAACAAGTTCAGCACCAAAAGAAACATTAACAGGTGGGTCAAACTACTCTGAATATAAAGTTCCCTTTAGAAAGCAGGATCTTCACTGTAGCGTTCAAAGCAACATGGGTACAAGATATCATGAAAACCTGAGAATTATCATGCTTTCCTTCATTAAAAGAGTTGGATAGCTCTCAGCATTCTAGCACAACATACCTCATGAAAACATGCTTTCATAAGTGCAACTTGCATTTTTGGTACAAGGAGAAAAAAATCTGTTTAGGGAAGGAATCATACAAGGAAACAAAGTGGTGTACAGCCTAATTCTGAGTGTGTTTCCATTTGTTTTGCCTGCCAGTGTTGATTTAATTATACTGCATTATTATCAAAGCAGTATTATGTACTTTTTTTATTCCTTTTACATGCGTTTGAGGTGAAGACCTTGGCTTTGTCGGCAAACAGCGTGTTTCAAGTTATTTCTAAAGTACTAAATAATAAAGAAAAGAGAAGAAAAGATTTTTTTTTAAGATAGCAGACAGTGATCACAAGTTAAAGGGTTAAATGTAAGATCTCCAAGAAACATTTTGAAGTTGATTAAGACCCCAGCTTTGCATTAAACAGTATCACTTCCACATGAGTTGTTGCTAATGCTGTTAAGGAGCAGCTTGAGAAGCCCAGTGTGCCAGTGACCTCCTTCACCCTCCAGCCACCCACTAGGGCTTCTTGATTAGCATCCTACCTGGTTCTCTGAGGAATTCCCGTCATCCCCTAGGAGCTCATTCCGCACCTCATCACTGTAGGCGATCCGTGACCTTTTCTGTAAAACAAAAAGAAAAAAGGGTTAGGAAGTAAAGCTCCAAAGCCATTGGATCAAGACCGATCATCTTAAACCTCGAGAGCCCCCTAATGGATACCTATTTGGTTTTTAAAAAAAAAAAAAAAAAAAAAAAGAAGACAACAACAAAAAACTGCAAGTTATAAAAAAAAAGTTCGTCAGCAGCTGTATTTTGATAAATCAGCATGGCAAAAACTTACAGTTTCTAAGAGAGTCACGCCCTCAATATTCCATATCATTTAAATGAAAGCATCTTAAATGAAGCTCAAGACAAATAATGTGTGACCTAACTTCTAATAATCAGGCAATATAAACTCATATCAGAAGCACTGAAGGAATGTGTAGGAACAAAAGTAACTTTACCAAGGAACACTTGCTAGTAATACTGCAGTGATGTCACTACATAGGAAAGGTGAATTCCTTTCCTATTTATCAAAAAAATAGAGGGGGAAAGAAAAAAAAAGACAAAGAAGTATGAACAACAGACATTTGACAAAACTGGTTGAAATCGCAGGGAAAGGACCAGAAATCAAGTCCTAAAATACAGGTTAGAAAATAGCAGTACAAGGAAACACAAGCTTACAGTAGGTCATGGGAACACCAAAACCTGTGATGGCCACTTATCTGTTAGGACAAACCACAACAGATGAGCATCAGATTTTCTCAGGAGCCAATCTCTGTATTAACTCTTAACTAGAGCAAGTGGTGAGCAACTGAGCAAACGTCTGAAGATTACCAAGGCATTTACTGGACAAATGGAAAAGTCCATAATAAGAACGTTAGTCCAGCTTTTAATTTCTCTGTTGGTTGATTACCAGACTCTTAGCTAACACTCCCGCATTCACCATCAAAAGAAAGTATTTTTAACATATTCTGTAAAATACTTTCATATTTGAGTGTGGCTATGATCAGTCTTACTCTCCATCATGGGAAGAAGCCCGGAGGCAGCCAGAACTGGGCTACTGGACTCTTCTTAGTTGCTGTGAGCTTCTCTCCCACTCCGCCATCGAAGTCACTACCAGTAGGAGCTCAGAACAAAGAAATCCCCCCCTCAAACCTTCCCTAATCAGGCAATTGCGCTAAAGATTTCTAGGTTTTGAGAACAAAGCACAGGAAACAACCCATCAAAAACGATACTGAGCACAGGGAAATTCATAATCTGTGTGACAAGAAAGCTTGGAAACAGGATATCCCTTCTACTAGGAAACTAGCAGTTGAGTAGTCTTACATTGGTCACCTGAGAGCAACACATTTTAACTTCTGATCTTGTATAGCTCACCCTTCATTACACCTTCACCACGACAACGCTTACCAGTTTGTGATTCAGTTGCTAGTGCTCAGATCTAGATTCTATATACTAAAGCTAACAGCTGTACCTAACAAGGACAAAGCATACCATGGTCCAACTACAAGAGCTGAATTATGCCAATTCTTTTGGAGATCTCAGCTGTCACAGTTTCATACTAACCAAGCTGAAAGTACTCTACAGCATTAAAGGAAATGAGAACCTTTAAACAGGCTGTGGTATCAGAGCTGCCTGTTTAAATTATTCATTTCATCACTATGGGGGACTAAAACACTCCACAGCATGTAAGAATATCATATGGAGATAGGTTTTGTTTTTCTCTTTTTTCACCAAAAAGCCAACAAATTGGCATAGATTGCTCAATTACATTATTTTCCTATTTTTATTTGATATACATCAAAGAAGAAAGGAAATTACAAATATATACCAATAAATACCTACTCTTCTGATTAAGATTCAGTCTCCCCACTTGAGGTCCAGCACCTCAACTGTACAGTCTCTGCCACTTCTACAAAATACTCAGCCCAATTGATTCCGCTAGTATTACGTTTATTCGTCATTATCAGACTAAGATGTGGAGCATGATGCTTCATGAGCTTGTTCTTCAGTGAACAAGTTGCCTAATTATATGTGGAGACTGAGATGGTCCTTGGTTACACATCATTTATTTGAAAGATTTAACTGGCTGATATTCTCATTCACAAGAGACTTCATGAAAGAAAGGAAAAAGAATACTCTTCATGAGAAAGAAATAAATGTTAACAGCAATACAATTTCTAAAGGCCTTTTATAATCCCTTACATCAACACGACTGAGCTTAATAAATATATTTGTATCATTGTTCCTTCATTGCAATAGTCTGTCATGATCAGAAAACCAGCAATTACATTAAAAGAAATAACCCTTTGACTACAATTAGGTGTAACTCTTTGGCATAATCAATAAATAATTTGATACTACTTTTGATCACAGTTTCACTACTAAATGAATCAATAATATAAAAGGAAAAGCCTTTGAACTAAAGCGTTCATTTGTTCTTTCAGAATTAGCCCAAAATATCAATACATTCATATCTTCAATTATTATTTTTATTAGGGTAACACTGGCAACACTTTCAAGCGCAGCTTTCAAAAATAGTGACAATGAAATTGCTCATCCAATCTTGGCAATAAAGTGAGTTTTAGATTTTTTTTTTTTTTTTAGTTCATAACTAACAGCTGTTTATAAATATGTACTTTAGCCAAATGCAAGAATGATAGTTTGAGCTGGAAATGTCACACACTGCTACGGTTTGAAGGAACCCAATTCATAATGCATTTTATAAATAGTTAATGACTTCTATACATAAGCTAACCAGGCAAATCAAGAAATTGTCAACATTTTTAGTCTTAGTTGTCAGTTACCACTGTCTACTGGTACTTTATATGTATGCTTCTAGAAGAGACAGAAGCTTTACAGAGTTTGTAATCCACGGCATTTCTGGGCAGCTCAGTATAGGTTATAGCTTCTATGTGCAGTTTTTCTTCTGTAAAAGTCTGTCACACAGAGAAGTTTCCCTTGTATTTTGTATTTCCTTGTGTATACATGCACCAGAAGTCTAAACACACAAGCGCTTTTACCTCTGTCTACACATTCCCATTGAAATCCAGCATGCACACGAACACACCACCACACAAAAGGGTTAAGCTACTTTCTATAAAACTTCAAGACAGATAAAGTTTCAGGGACTGCTTTAAATGTACTACAGTATCCAGACCTTCTGACAAGGAAGAATTTCTGATTCCAGGCAGATCTCTCTTGGTTTATGAACAGGATTTTTGCATACTGATTGGGTGATTTTCTTAAAGCCCTGTTCAAACAGATACACTTGCTCAGTTCTGTCTGGCAATTTGGCTTTAAACAATCCGTCTACTTGACCCAAGCCTTAACATTTCCCAATAGAACCGAATGCGTTCATGGGCAAGCACAGCTAAATTAGAAATGAAATGAATTAACTCAGCTTAAACTAATTAAGATCTGTGATCTGCAGCACCACCCCCCTGTATGATTCTACATGTGAAGCAGGGTACATGTAACCAGACTGAGAATTCTGCTACACTACTAATCTGAGTGTAACAATGAAGTTCGTCTATTACTAAAGCATATGAGAAGTTAATTTCCACGGCCTACACATGGCAAAGCAATTGCTTAAATTGCCTCACCTGGGAATTTAATACAATGTTATCATCAGACCAGCCACACTGTAAATAGATTTATAATGCTTTCCATGTGCTAGGCTAGGTTGCATATGAATTAAGTAATGATCTGGTATTACAATACAATCAGCTAGTTCCCACACCTGGCAGACAGGATATTTTGCTAAATTACTACCTATACAGATACATCACAACATAAAAACAGAAAAGGCAATGGGAAGAGAAACAATCTACATGGTGTGTGACCAATTTTTACACGGTAACCAAATAAGATGTAGATGGAAAGAGGTATCCAAAATAATCTGTTTCCAACATCTGTACAACACAGCGCACACTTATTCATTTCTATTCAATTTTGGCCTAATTTTCCGCATTCTATACTTTAATTACTCATCCATATTCTGAAATATTCCCATTAGTGAAGGCCACAACTAGCCAATGCCCCCTTACTCCAACACACTTTCAGCAATCAGCCAAATAATTGACATAAAGCATCGTATATTTTCGTACCTGAACTGAAGAATAGCTTTCCTCCTAAATGCTAAGCAGCCCCGAGTAGACAACTAAACCGAGGTACATTTCAGACAAAAGGCCCACCAAGCCTCTCGATTTTTCAGCCTCAATGTCTTAAGAACAGATTAAAAAGACTTCTCTGTAAAAAGAGTAAGCAAACAAAAGGGCTTATTTACCTACAAACACCTGTTATCTTTACAATTTCCTAGTATTAATATATGGTTTTAAAAAAAAACAACATAAATCATCCAGCATCTGTTTCAGAGTTTGGTCCTGTTCCAGATGTAAATAAATACATAAGATTAGCATAACCAGAAGTAATTCCTAGGAATACATTATACCATTGTATTTTCTTTTGTGTTCCTTGAGAGCAGTCACTTTTACCATTGCTCTTGTTAAAACAAGGTGAAAACTGACCTGGTCCCCAAATGGACTGTGAGGTACTGCAGATCATAGACCTGATGAGATACTACATAGTTGTAATTACACAAGGCGTAATAGATGGATAGCCAGGGGTTATACAGGAATAACTCACCAATGCTGAGGCTCACACTTAAGATAGATGCTCGCCAACATTGAGGCTCACTACAAGGAACCCCACACAGAAGCAATCTCCAAAAGAGACACTGCCTTAGTGGTGGTCAGTCCTTAAATGGGATCTAGGAGAGGTGGAGTCAAGCTCCACTCCTTCTGGGAGCACTGCTGAATTACCTTCACCTGTGCTCCCGCAGCTGACCCATCACTTGCCTCAGATGGTTAATTAGAGGTTCAGGCTGTGATTAGCAGTTTCCCATACAGACACCTTAAGCAATTTTTGCTGGGCAGAAATGGAAAAAGATAGTTTAAAAATTCAGAAGAAAAGTAACCTTCTCTAACAGTCTTAAAGCTTTTATTTGACCAACAACACAATAACACTTTTTCAGAAACAAAATAACTGAAATTGCTCAAAAAATTGTGTTCAAACTTCTGTTTTCAAAACTTCTATGTTTCTCTGTAAGGGCAATACTGAAACAACAGACTAGATACTTCACATTGACATTAGAAGGGGGTCTTCCTTTTCCTAAATAGCCTAGTTTTTATTGATGGTGGATAAGAAGCAGGAAACTGATTACATAGAGCCAATATATGACATGACGTAATGCTGGAATTTTAAGCATTTCCTTATGGATATAAAACAACAAATATATTTCTGGCCTAAAAGAGGTAAACTGTTTTACAAAACTTAGGAAACATTTGACTGGAAGCATCAATACAACAGCACATGTCAGCAGGCAAAAGTCAACGTGTAAGGCACTCTCACTCTTGTCTTCTATCTCCCAAAGCACACAAAAGATGGCAGGGAACTGTGAAACAGCAAATACAACTTAAAACCCGTATTCTGCCACTCCACCAAATGTAGTTTTCCTCCAACAACAGGGAGGAATCAAACACCAAGCGCTAATGTGAAACTAGTGCAGAGATACTATGAGACATTTTAAACATGTGAATGTAGTTGAGCGTACCAACAACAAATGTTGTTAGAGGAAAAATGGTATGTCTACCCCAGTGCACCATGCGTGTCACCAACACTGCTGATGTTTAAGCAGCCTGTGTGATTGCATGAGTTGTGGTTAGGAAGAGAAATGGGTGACCTGGGAGGGAACTGTAACTCACTGCTTGTGTTAAATTAAAGGAGTAACAGTAGATGATTTCTATTGTGAAAAGGCAATTTGTATTGACAAAACCAGCTCACATTTAGTTGAGTTCTGTTTTTTAAACTTCGTAGCCCAGACAAGGAAAGATTTTCCAAAATTCAGAAGACTGGAACTAAATGTCCCGGTCACCCTTCTGGTTTTTTTAGATGGTGTTCAAAAATTCCCCACCACTACTTCCAGTCTAAACAGAACACATCAAAAGAGTGATATGAAATGACCCAGTATAAATACTACAGTTACAAACCAAAGTATGGAAAATTTCAGATAAGGATGGCTTGGGCTTGGACAACACTCTCCAGATACAACAATAAATAATTCCCCTTAGCCCAGTGCTCATGTCTGTATATATTGTTTAAAAAGTAAAATGATTCATCTTTTTCCTATTTGATCTACATCTTCTTACTAAATCTTGGTCCCCTATGCATCTATGCATACACTACTTCATTCTTTATCAGAATTCAGTTTCTCCAAGGTGCTTTCAGCTTTGGGCTGTTCTGTGTAACAGTCTGTCTACCTTCTTACCTGTGTGCCATCATCATCAAAAGAAAAAAGAACAACAGTCAGGCATCAGTTAATGCATGAAAGTAACTGAAAAGTAATGCAAATTTAACCGTAACTTCTCTTTTGGTCAAAGTAGTGACATCTGCTTTTTGCTCTGCCCGCTTACATACATTATGCCATCTGCTCTCACCTATGTTTGCTAATCTGTTCCTGTAATATGCTTTTCAGTACTCTAATTTCATGTAACTCCTTTCTATTGACTCCTCCAAATGACCATAATCAAACTACAATATATAATTCTGAGAACTATCTCTATGCATCTATGGAGCTGACTAAGTTAATCACCTTGCCTATTTAGTCAGTGGAAATTCCTGCAAATGGTGTTCAGGATCACTTGGGTTCAATACTGATCAGACTCACCTTTCTGAAATGTCAGAAGTACAACAAGGCACTCCCTCTGTGCTCAAAGTTGACTGGTGTGAGCGTAGTTTGTCTTGATATGTATAGCAATCATTGGCATATATTTGCCTAATATTTGACAAAGGCTTGCAGAACTTGCAGACCCTTATTTACCACGGCCACTTCAACCAGCAATGCCAGAAGAAAACGAGAGCAAGATTGGAGAGGGAAGAAAACCCTTTCTCCTCAACTCAGTAGTTTGAAAAGTAACTCACCTTCACAAGCTTTCTTATTTCCTTCTTTCTTTCTATGCTTATCACCATGCAATTCCACCAGATCATTTACCAACAAATGCTATTTAGAGGACAAGTAGCAACTAATGGCAGCATCGCATACTTCAGACTGCCTTGTGCTCCACAGACCACTACTTTTGCTTTGTAGTAGGTTCCTTGTTACAATAGAGGTTTCCTAAACCTTGGAAAATGAAGATAAACTTCAGTGCCTTGGATCAACAAACAGATGAACAGAGAATATGAAATCATGGAGCCAATTTTCCAAGTGGTCAGGACATCTATGCTGTAAGTGCAAACCTTTAAAGAGATTGCTCCCACAGAGAGGCAGCCAGAAGAAAGTTAGGGAGGGAAAGAACTAATTAGCTCATGCTATTGGAAAGCATGATAAGCATCTCAAATAAACCAAAACATGAAACATTCACAAAATACCTTTGTTTCAGCCAGTATTCCACCTGGAACCTAAATTCCCGTTGTCAGCACTAATAGGACATCTGCAGGTACATTCCTCCAGCTTCCTCCTTTTCCAAAAAGAAGTATCCAAGTGATACTTCTTCCATTAGTTACTTCATTGCCTGCAGCCATACTCTGTGATTAGATGCTAAAGAGATCGTTAACTGTAACAAAAACCTGTAATTGGGCAGAAGAAGCTGCCATTCTTGGATGCTAAAGCCTTCCTCCTCAGCTCTTCCAGTCCTTGGGTATCTAGCAGTGGGTAAAGCCTAGGACAGTTGGCATGTTTTATCTTTTAGGCTCTTTTCTTAAAAGTACAATTTTGCTACAGAGCTCAGTTCTATTAATAAAGTATGTATTTTGGCCACTGAGAACTCAAAGAGTGATAAAAACAAAAGGAAACCATAAAGACAGCTTTCGGACACTTAGAATTAGGGCAAAGCAGATGAATGAAGTTTCCAAGGCAGCTGAATCGCCCACCTAAATTTGTGCCACTCTGATAGGATCTATTTTAAACTTTAAGAAACTTAAGCAGGTCTTTCCAAAAATACTTTTTATTGCATAAAAAGCTATTTTTAGGCACTGTCCTTTTTTCACTGAGCATACACACCGAGACATACATATGTATAGCAGTAGGCACATTTTTAATCCCTGTAATGAGTATACAGAGTCAGAAAATATTATCTGAGTTCTTAAGGTCTTAATCACAGTGAATATAAAAATACCAGTAGTCTGTTCAATGAAAGCAGCAGAAGATAATTTCTGACGTTGTCACTAAATACAAAATAAAATAATGCTTTATGTATGAAAAAATAAACAGAAAAATAGCATCATTAATGTGTCTTGCACACAAATACACCCACATGTTGCTCAATTTGTGTATTTCAGCAGAAGCATTTTGGACCATAAGCACATTAGCTCAAACTACAGGTTAATGAAAACAAAAAATACTTTTTGTATTACACGGCCCAGGCAAAACAGATTTTTGTATTTTGCTTTCCGTGTTTTCTGACCACCACTTTTACACTGATGTTATTTAGCTGGGACTCCTCTTCTTTCTCCCAGTTCATGTATGCTTACCCACAGACACATTGCCTTGTTTGAAAAAAAAAAAAAATCGTCTGATCTTAATAATTTTAATAGTTAAGTGGTCACAATCAGGCTTTGAAGTTTGCAGCAGATTGGAGGACCACCAAGCGCTACTGGGACAGAACCAGTTGTTTCATGCTGTGTTAAATCAATAGCTAATATGATAAAATACTAGCCCAATGTTCAGACATGGCATTTTCTAGTTTTATCACAAGATGATGATTAGCAGTTCTTGCTTTACACTACCTGAGATAAAAGTCAGTAACTAATCCGCTACCTATAATTTATCTAACTGAAGTCTTCCTTTTTATACTGCCTCCTCATTTGAGTTCTCCATTCGCCCTCATTCAGTCTGAATACTTATAACCAATACTCATTTCTTAAAGTGTATAAAATGGATGAAAATTATTTTATGCACACATCTGCATCAAAAATTTCCATCCCAACTCCACCCCATTTGCTTTATTTCTTCAAAAGCTAAGTCTTATGCCACTGAACACAGTATAACAGAAAGGCAGTATATTTATATATTGTTATTTGCAGAGTATTTGACATTTAAAGTGTCTTTCTGACAGACAGGCTTCAGCTAACTTGTTATTTTTCTCCTTAACTATACCATAATCAGAAACACTGCCTATGAATGGACCAACATAGAATAAAAAGAATGAGAAACAACGATGCTGGCAGTAGCTCATTTCCCAGTAAATACTGATGTCCAAACTCAAAAAAATTCAGTGTGAAGTTCTATTTTGTCCCTGTACATATGTTGTCACCAACAATACTTACACATTTCTATTGATCTTGTTTATAGCTGCCTAGATTTTCACTGCCATGACAATGCAGTGTGAACCTTAAGGAAAATCTCACTTTATTGTGAGCACAGACTGCACAAAGACTGCCATATCAGTCAATTAGTCCAGAACTTTTACTGCCTCCTACAGGGACCAATAACATACAACAAAGGGAAATCTTAAGGAACAGAGCAGGTATGGCATGGTTCTCGTTCCAGTAGGTGCTGCCAGATGCTGATGACCAGCAGTTTAGAGACTTCCTCAGCATATGGTACGTCTAGATCCTCACACTTATTAAATTTTGATGGCTACCAATTACATAATACTTCTTTTATTTAAGTAGCAACTGAACAAACATTCATTCACAAGATTAAACATGTTCAGATGTCAATACCAGGCCGAAGATTAAATTCCAAAGCAATTTTCATTCGTACAAAACCAAAGTGAGACTCCAAAGAAAGAATGTAACATTTCAAATATTAAATACAATTAATATCACAGAATATTGTAAAATCTCTTCCTTTGACCACCAGTCAAGCAATATGAGTTTAATTCTGCAGTTGTAAAACAGATTTCTAGGGTAAATTCCACAATAAGAGAAAGATTCTCTAAAGAATCAATTTCCAGTTCATGTTCATACATGTCAGTTGCTCTCCCAGTCTCTACATAAACTTTGGCAAATATTCAAATTACTCAGATTAGAAAACAGAACTGTACTCTACAGTCACGTTATATATCTACACAGCTCCTTTGAACTGCAAGGAAGCCCCAATACCATTTGACCAAACATCTGTCCCTCCACCCCACCAGCTGTTCTTGCGTGGCACAGTTTAGAAACTTCTGGTATAACAAAGCTGTTGACATCAAATAAAGATGATCTGATGCAAAGAAAACAAAGTTAGATAGCATATGGCAAACATAATATTTCCAACTCCAATTCATGAACCAGACATATAAAACCTACGCAGAAAGAAGGGATGAAATGGAAGGAAAAAAAAAATCCACTTATGTAACAGATCTGAATTTTTTTTTTATTCTGAAGCATACACAGACAGACAGAATTTAATTCATACTTTCAGGTTAAAATTTCAAAACAGACTCACAGAAAGAAACAGAGAATGAGAGCAAACGCTTCTACCAAACAGTCAGGTGATACCCCCCTCATTCCTTTCTTTCTGTCTTTCATGATTCTTACACCTTCGGCAGTTTGTACCTTCTTTCTCCAATTTGTCGCCCTTTCTCCACTGCAAAACTTATCACGATGCATCACAAAGTGCGATGAAACAACTGTTTCCCTTATGGAAAGTCATTTTGCCATTGCCTGTTGGCTCCTTCTCTCTGCTCAGATGTTTGGATCCTTTCCTGACCCCCTTCCCAACTCCCACCCCGTACAAAATGCCACACAACAAACAAGACCTGTTATCTCTCACAGCCCATGCCATCATTGTCTATCATCCATTGTCACTGCACTTACAACTACGTTACTCATCGCTACAACAGGTGACTTCACGGATCTGTAGGAGAACATTTGCCATTGTAACCAGGATCATAACATTTTCAAAAGTTTCAAGAGAAGTGGCCCCAGAGAAAAAGCTCAGGTGACCATTAGATTACGTTTCACTTTCTTCCTCCATTAAATGGAGACATATAAACCAAATGATGCAATTGAGGTATATAAACCAAACAATGCATGACTTACAACATTCAAAGAACTGTTCACTTTGACCACAAAAGGTTATTCATTCGTAGCAGGATTATGAAAAACCTAACAGTATTCTCTTAAAAATGTACTGATTACCAATTTGTACATTCATGATAGAATCGCAAAGGCTTTCTGCAAAAGGGACGAAGCAATTTCAATTCCAAGACAGTAAGTCCTCTACAGGTAAAATGCATTTTGTTCTGAAAGATCAAGAAAAAAAAGCAAAACAGAGTTCCAATTCATCTTAGATACATTATATGATGAACTGTCCATGGCTTTATTTATTTACCTGGATTTTGCAAGGCAAAAAAATAATGCAAGTTCACAACATCAAAGAGATCAATAAATCTACGGAGTTGAGAGAAACCAGCAAGAATTAGAGTCTTTCAAGGGATACTTGTAAGTAAACGTATAAGACATTCATGAACGCGTATGTCTATAGAAAGTTATTTGAGATATCCTGAGAATTTCCAGGTATCAAAATGTACACCATTCACCCTGAGAGTAACACATTTCAACCATCGTGAAGTCTTCAAGACTAAATTCATGGCTTGGATGGCCATCACCCTGTCCCGCATTTGTCCAGAAGAGCAATACAGAGGTGTTAACTCCAGGAATTATTTTAGTACCTATTTTTAGCTTGCAAGAGATCATTTGCAACCACTATTTGCTTTTCAAATGACAGTTCATAGATGACCACTAAAGAGAACATACTAGTCTATTACCAGCCTGAAAAACACAGCCAAGATATAGTGGCTGGGTTTCCTATTCCGCTGTATTATGGATCAACTTTCAGTTGTATAATAACCTGAACTATGTTCTAAACAGACAAAATCCCATAAGAGTAGATATTGCCACAAACTAGATCCACTGAATAATTTACTTAAGCATTATCTATTAAGGGTGGAGAGAAGCATTCTGTATTTTTCTAAGAATCTTCTAATCTTTCTAATTTCACATAGGAGTATCCCTTGTGTCAGCCCTCCAATGTTCTCAGGGGTTAGATATTCCCTTTTGTTATTAAGAAGGAACTACCGGTCCACTATCTCAAAGAGAATGGTGTGCATGCATATTTCTTCGTTTGATTTACAGACTCGAGGAACATGGATTACCTTCGTTATCTGCACATACAAGCTCTGCTAAAATCTTGGCATTCAGTCAGCTTTTATCTTGGGGACCCCAAACTGTACTGTTAGGCAACACAGAGCACCTATCCAGACTGAAATGTCACACAAACAGAATTTTGTTAGAAGTTCAATTTGTGTTGGGGAGTACGCCAACAAAAACAAAAGTCAGCAATTTAAAACAACAAACCAGACCCTCTGCTGACAGGAACAAATTACTAAATCAAAATGAATAAGAATTACTGTAGACCACAAATCTACGGTACGAACTCTACACAAAGGGTGAAAAAGTATTCCTCAAACTAATTATTTAGTAACTGTGTTCTGATACAAAGCATTGAGTACAAATAAAATACCACGCAAAATATTACAAATAAGCTTATAAAAGCACATATAGAGAGACAATCAAAGACAAATTAATTATTTAAGAACTGCTAGCACTAAGAAAGGAGATACACAAAGACTCATTAGAGTTCAAAACTAAACTTTTGCAATTGGTCAAATGGTGCAGCAGTGTGTTGTACTTCTAACAACTCCAAGATCTGTTTTCTAGGCAATGACCTTCAAGAGGCTGAGAGCACTGCAAGGTGACGCATGCATCTTTTGGGGCAAAGATAGAAGTAGCTGCAAAAACACAATACATTTTGTTAGCCCACCCTAGGAGCAAAACTGATTTCTGTTCTCTCACAAACCACACAGAAGGTCTAGCACAATCTTTTCAAAGAAATCTTCTGATCACACTGTAATTATTCCTTTTCGAGTGACCCCATTCCATAACAAACCATTCATGAAAAGACCTTGAAAACACTTTCCCTCTGAAACTTGGTAGTACTCTACAGACCTTAGCATTTGAACTAGGAGTTGTTTCTCTTTTATGGATTACAGCACTTTAAAAAGAAACTTTCATCTGCAAGCTAATTAGAATGAAATATGTCTAAATGATTTTTTTTAAGTTTCTTTTCTTCTGCTGATTTTAATATTCCTTTATTTCAGAATCTTTTTTTTTAACTTGGTGAAAAAACTTTATTTGTTCACTTATTTTCACAGCTCCTTCTCTGACAAATAAAGCAATCGTCAATTATGTCTGCATGATTCCTGAAGTATTACCTTATAAATTATTATGATGACAGAAAAGTAATGTGAAATAGTAACACAAAATTGAGTGTTATACGAACTAAAAAACTAACTGTGTCCTTCATATACTGGCTGCATAAGCTTCCTGCACCATACTGAATCCCAGTCATCATAAAGCAAAGAGGAGGAAATGCAAATCGGTATCAGAGTTTGATTATTCGTTCCTCAGTGCAATTTACTCATCTTCATTTAATATCTTTCAGTGGCTCTCTGTTGGCCTCATAGATTCCTCAACCCTTAAATAGAATGAGTAAGCCCAGCTGACTACTCAAAGGGTAGTACTACAGTGAGGCTGGTCTTTCTGTGCAAGCACGTGGTATTGTCATCCACGAGCTAAAAAGACGGAAATCCTGATAACTATGGTGCATCCATTTCAAAGACAAAAGAGTGTGCTTTCTGCAAGGTATCTTGGTTACAATCCTGAGAACCTGGGAGGTTTGTTTTTTCCCCTCTTCTACTGTGTTTGGACTGGAGATCAATAACGACATTTTTCATCATCTTTTTGATAAACCCAGGAAAGCATCCTCAATATTCACAACAGAACTCAAGATTCCGATTTTTCCATTTTGAGCTACATAGAAAGATATTGTATTGTATGGGAACTGGCACTTCAACTTCTATTTCCCAGTTTATGAACGCTAACACTGCAAAACATGCCATTCTTCTGGTATGAGGCATGAAAGAAGGCCTTGACTATGCATTCACTGCCTGAAATTGTTTCAGTTTGAGGAACCAGAACAAAAGAAAGAGTGGAGGAACACTAAGGGCCCGCAGCTCAACCTCTATCTTAATTAAATAATTTGCATATAAATAGTATAAATATAAGGCATTAGTAAAGTAATTAATAGCAACAAAAACTGTGAAAACATTGCTTTGTAGAAAATACAGAATAGCCATGTCACTTTCCTTTTTTTTTTTTTTTTTTTTTTAATAAATATAGGTGACAAATAGGTTTCACTGAGCCCTGAGTTCAACAGCAGTTGCAAACACTCAGCATCTTAGCCTCAGCCCTAATACAGCACAGTCAAGATGGGTTTTTTTTTAACGTCATCACAGAATCACGATTAACCTGAACAAGTTCGATGGTCATCTTACATTTTTCAGGGGTGAGCAAAAATATAAGATTGTCTCTTTCCCTCTTGCACTTTTTCCTTTGCTCTCCAAAACCAACATACATTTTAGAAGTTAGCATGATGGCCAGCAGACAGACGTGATGATAAACCTTGCCCTTACTTGCATTAAAGAGCCTATTCTCTAAACGACTACATCAGAGAGCAGGTCTAGAAAGGAAACTATGCATCTAAAGAGTGAAAAGAAAGGCAACATACATAATACAGACAATACATTTGCACAGGTACATTCCTATTTCATTCTGGAATGATTACATTCCTATTTCATTCCTATTTCATTTTGTTAGTAAAGGGACGAGGGGACAAAATGCAAACCTGATTTAATTTTAAGTTGTGGGGTTTTTTTAATTCCTGTGGCATTAACGAGACATTTGGCAGTGTACCATTTTTTCTAGTTGTTACTGAACTGGTTTACAGTTGTTCTTGTGACAGTAACAGTGACATTCAATCAATACCTGCGTGGTTTGCAATCAAGACATGACTTTTTATTTAATATAATAGTCACATGTCTTCATACTAAAATTAGAAGGAGAATATTTTAGTTGTATTGGATAGACGTTTTTAAACATACATAAGCATTCAGCTACGTACTTCTTGCGGTCACTTTCTTCTCATTTATAGGGAAAAATATTTCTCTGTTAAGGGCTGAAGTTTTTAAAACTGTAACACTATTACATTGAATTCAGAAGTTGAAACAGATAAACAAAATCTACCTACATTTCTCAATTTGAGTTTTGGTAAATTGGCATGGGATGAAATCCTCTGGTGGACAGGTTTATGAGGGAGGGGGTAAGAGAGCAAGTGACTGATTTCTTTTTAAACAGCGAATGCAAAAAAGTGACTTGTCTGCAATGAAAGAATTTAGCAAAACAAACCTCTCCAGATCTGAATGGAAAAGTTCTCACCAATGACTCAATCTGGGGAAAACATCAAATTTTTCTCACTGCACGGTGACAGCATTCCTATCATATTTTCCTATTGAATGAACAGGGAATATATGAACCCCAGCTACGTAGTTGCATGAAGAAGCTCTTTGACATAGCAATTAAATGAGGAACATGGCTGGAAGCCTAAAGATCAAGCACTTCAGTTTTAAAGCTTTATTTCATTAGCATCATAACCTAGGTAAATAAAATACTGGCTTGGTTTAAAAGAAGTCAAATAGCTGTGTATTTGCATAGAGCTGATATCACCAAAGTGTTTATTCTTCACTAACAAAGCTGATATGAAGGCCAGATACTTGAATTCTTTGGGCAGAGAAGACATCTTTCTCCCTTTAAAGCATCTGCTGCAGCATGGTCACCAAGACTGAGGGAATTATTTGAGCTCTACTGAATTCCAAGTAACACAGAAATGTTGTACAACACTGTTTCTCATTAATAAAAGTGTTAAGAGGAAAATATTAGGTGCACTGTACAGTCACACAGTCATACTAAAAACACGAATAGTCGAGTGAACTGAGTTGTAACACTCGGTAGTAGACTGAAAATCACTTCAGACAAAAAAAAAAAAAGCAGTACATCTGGCACAGCACTTTTAAACAACTTAGATACAAGACTAGATCAGTAATAATCACAATAGGCAGCATGGATTCTCAATTTGTTTATAATATCTAATGGCAAATGAGACTTTATCCAGTGTTTGAGAAGTATGTGTGTATTTCTTTAATTGGAGTTTTCTGTTCAAACCCTTACAACTAGGTTAAAAAATGCTAGGGAACTCTTTCAACAAGCATTTTTCATTTCCTGAAGTCTGATAGTTGGTTTCTGTACGGATTTTAAGTGCTACTTTTTCAAGATGATGGTCATGTGGTAACAGCCTACTCCCCTGCTAGATTGCTTACGTGTAACCAATATATGACAGAAGTTAGAATTGTTTTATTCCCAGGCATATCACTTATAAGTAAAGTTCATTGTTGATAACTATAAAGTTCAACAGTCAATCACTCAGTACCCCAAGAAACTTCTGAAATAATTAAGTTTTCCCCTTTCCTATATTGCATGTTTTGGTACCACCAGTTAACTTTGTCAACTCTCTCATCTTTGTATAAAGACCATCTACATATACAACAATGGGAAACTGCGAAGATCCGCTGCTGAGTTTCCTCTGCTGTGAAAAGTGACTATTTCTTCTCATCCTTTGTTACCTATTTTTTGACCTAATCGTTCTCTCTTAGGCCACAAGAACATTTCCTGAATGGAAATCCACCAAATCTTCTCCATACGCAATAAACTTGTTAATTTCAATTAATTAAAGAGGGTTTCAAAGTTGTATACGTCCAGAAAAATGCAATGGAGGGCATTCATTAAATGAAGGGCATGAAGTGCAGCTCTATGTTCTAGATGCTAAGCAGTATTTATTTCCCTGAATACATCCTTAGAAACTCCTTCTCACCCTGCAACGTGATTTGAGTCACACATCCTCAAGATCTGCTGTGTGAATGCATCCAATTTTTAATTTATTTACCTTAAAAAGAACCTTTGCTGACACCTAGCAGATAAATGATTAATTGCACTTCTTTGCATCTTTGTGGAAGTCCAACACAAGACAAAGTCTGAGCCCCAAGCAAAAGGTTTATCCGGACTGAGCATAGATGGTGTGTAGATACGCATAAACACATTCACAGAGTAAACTAAAGTACAACGCTAATGAAGTATTTCCTAAATTATCTTCTTTGGGAACAGATATTCTCATGTGTTTTATAATTCCAAACATCTGCTCAAATCTAAGCAGATAATAGCCTTAAGGCAATAAACACATAAATAAATTAAAATCCATGAAACGCAGAGAACACTAAATAACTTCAGAGCCACATTAACTTACTAAACAAGAGACTACACTACTAACTGCACAAGAGAAGCACCTACCTCTACCCACAAAATAATATTGTTCAATTACGTAAGATGAAACAAATTAAACCAAGTGAAGTAATATGTTAATGTGAACCAGAACTACAGAGGTCCTGTTTGCTGTAGCGTCAGCGTCTAATAATACCATTATTATTAACCACTGCACTCTTCCGCAGTGATCTCTTACTCATAGAGAAATATCAAGAAACTATACGGGGTTTTGGTACAACCCAGTGCAGGCATTCTCATGGTTGCTGCGGATACACCAACAACTGACAGCCTTAAGGCAACGAACACCTAATAACAATGTCAAGCGTTTGACAGATTTCAAATGTAATGTACTTCTATATTGACTTTCCAAGATATTCCAGCTCTCCCAACCTAATCAATACATTCCTACGGGAAAAATGTAAGAAATATGCTTCACCTACAGGCACGCCACCAGTATCTATACTACTTTACTCAACGTTGTATATAAATCTGTAAGTGTATCCTTCTGTTGGCTATAACTCCAGTTCCACTTCAATCTCATCATCAATATACTCTGCTTCATTTTAAAATAAGAAAACTCATCCCCTTTGGGAAAGAATTAATCAGAAATGGGTTGTTGTTTTTTTTTTTCCCCACTGGTAAGCACTTCCCAGATTGCAGAGTCATCTGGAATCATGCCCCAGAAAAAGATCACCACTTCCCAAAGGCATTCACAAGGTAACATTCTAGAAGTTTATGAATCCTCATTCTGTGTAAGAAAGAACACTTCAAAACCTTTCATGCTACTTTTGAGACTTCCTCCAATGACTTCAGGATTAACTCTGCTAGAAGCTTCCATTTTTAGTTCTTTAGCTGGTAGACCCTGGGTACATTGGTTGCTCAACCATACTGGAACTTCATTGGAAAGAAAATACGTCAACGACATTCTCCAGATGGCAAATGACTGAATCCACGGTTGTTCAAATAATACCTTGCTAAGTCTGAAACGTGTTTCTTAAGACAAGACCTTGTCAAAGGATGAAATTTCAAAAGCAGTTATTAATCTGAAAAAACAAGCCCTCCTGAACCATGAAATGAGGTACTCATCTTCCCTGGAGTTTCAACGTGTCTTCCTTTTACAGATTACCCTTGAGAATTTGAAAATTCCACCTGAAAAGACACAAGACTAGAATTTTTAAGAGAGGTCTAAGCTGCTCCGCTCTGAAAGCCATTGAGGATTGAGCACTGACTCCTTCAGGGCCCTTTCTGAAAAATACCAACCTATACCTTTTAAGTTTCCACAGGTAAAAGCGTACAGCAGCTACAAACGATGGTTTGACAATGGGGAAAAAAGAAGACAAAGATGGCAATGGCAGTAGTCAGAGGAAACGCTTCAGCATCTTCCTATAGACCTAGAGAGAAAGCAGCTTTGATAACGGCCTCAGAAGCAGCTCAATCTTCTGCACTGTGGCATGAAGCAGCTGCAGCATAGACTGATATAAAGGGGGAAACAGATCAGGAGGAATAAGATGAAGAAAGGGAGATAGTGAAAGCAGACTACCACCTAATTATGTCCTTGGTGGAAGAAAAACTCAGAAAAATATCAAGATGAAAAGAGTTTTGAATCAGTGCCTTCCTCTCAATGCAAAGAAGGGAAAGGAAGCTAAATACCATCGCACCAACCTGCAGCAGTATCTCCCTTCCCTTTGGACTCTCAGCTGATAATTAGGTGATGGGGAACCAAAACAAAACATCCAGTGCTTGAATTACTCCAAGCCTAATTTCACCAAGGAATAGATACAATAAGTACAATCACAACATTGCGGGTTTGGTATTTTAAAAGCTGCATGCATATCCATGAATAGGTTATACAAAACAACCACTCTAAATGCAATACCATTGCATTTACTTACATATCTTTTGCTCCATGATACTTTCTTTAGATACGTTATGACACTAAGATATCAACTTCAAGTTTTTTTTTGCTAAAGCAGTCAAAGGCTCCTATTTACAACGATATCTGGTCCTCAAAAATGGTAGAGAAACCTTGCACTTTAAAGGAGGTTATCATATGAAGGACAGCCTCAAATAGGCAGATCTAAAGCCAGGACACTTCACAATTTTTGTCATCCTTTTTATTTTGCAAAATATTTTTGCCTGAACCATAGATCAACTATTTTCACTGAGACAAATGCTCGGTGAATCTTTTAATTATTTTGGGTTCACAAACTAAAAAGTCATAAACTTTGCTGCTGCCTGTAATTTCAACTGTTTGCTGCCTCTCCTCACCAGTCTCCAAAAGCAACACAAGGACAAAATTAAATAAAATGTGTTTATGTATTAAATAGTCTTAAATTACACACAGTTTTAACCACCCCACAGATGCCTCAAGTCAAGGTAGCATTCCATATGTAGAACAACTTTGGAAATATATACCTGGGTCTTGCATGAACTTTGGGCATCATCAGAAAGTTCGTAAAATACAAGAAGCGTTAAAGCAATATGCAGTTTGGCTGAGGAATCAAAGACACTTTGAGTGAAGGCAGTTCAATGTAATTATAATTTACCTTGTAAAGTCATTATAGCCTACAGTTATATTGACATATCTTGAATTTTCTTTCTCTATCCAATATGAAAATATTTTGCTATTAAAAAAAAAGACAATATATTTTACTCAGTTTTACATCTTATTTCATTTTGACCCTTAGTCCCCCAAAAGGAACAAGAACAAAATAAAACTACAAAAAGAGACAGTTATTTAACCTTTTTCTTTGTTCTCAAAGTTGGAACCTTTGGAATAAGCCCCCTGTTGGCAGACCATGACTTTCTCCAGCCCAAAGAACTCACTTGTTACTGCAATAAAACCACGATGATCAAATATCATATCTCACATTCACTGGGAAGAGACAACAGAAGCTCAGGAATGAGGCTTCTTTATGAGATCAAGGAAAGGAATTGGGCCAGAATGAAAAGTAGTGATTTGGCCACAAACACCGGATGGATCAGCAAAAGGCACACAACACCACTTTCTTTTTCCTAGGCATGTTCTTTTTTTCCCAGTCCTGTCCACTGTGAAAGTCTTCAAAGATAAACTACCTGCTTGAGGCCTCACACACAAGGAAGAAAAACCCATGTTTCAAATACACATTGATTACATTTAAACGTGTCTAAACAGCAACGTAGTCCCCGACAAACACTCTCCTACAGTTTACCAAACCATTATGATCTGAGCAGCAAGATCCATCAGCCATCCAGATAAGCATCCACTCAAAGGGACAACGTTGCTGTTTTAACCTTGCCAGTCTTTCTGCCAAGTTCGCTACCAGAACGGGGGGAGCGCTGTGCTCTGTAACGAGGAGGGAGCACTGGTAAGCGGGACAACTGTCTCCTTTTAACAATCTTGTCTCTAGCTGAGGAGGTGGAAGCCTGAGCAGCTTTCTTTCCACTCCCAGCCATCTGTTATAAAACATAATAAAGGACAGTTCTGCATCAGCAATTACTACTGATAAAACCAAAATGCTCCGCCACCATCTCTAAAATGGGATTGTTGATTTTGTCAGTCTGAAGTAAGTTCTTACTTTCTCAGAAATACTGACTAAGAGCAATCTGGATTCCTCAGTTCAGACACCCCTAAAACATTTCCCCAATACGTAGCACATTTTGTGCCAGTAATCTCCCCTGAGCTTAACCGTTATCTGTGTTTTGGGGGAAAAGGGGAAACCTGACCTCCCACAGCATTTTACCAGGAAACCCTACATGTCAGAGGGCACTAAACAAACACCACAGAAATAAAATTAACAAAAATAAAACAGAGAAAAAAAAATCCACAACCCAAAACACAATAGAAACAATACTTTGTGTTCCTATTTTAAGTGCCTCTCTCAATGCTATATGCATAGCAGCTAAAGGCAAGCTGGAAACCAGCCAGGTCCTGGCTGCCAGCAAAAATTTTGTCACCTCCTTTGAACATCTGAAGTATGTTTACCCAATAGATTTCATTAAATTACACTTCCATTAGGAAGCATACAATGTTGATACTCATCTCAAAGATAAAAGGGATCGCTAAGAGGCATGTCATCCTGCTCCCCAGCTGATTGCTATTTCTGGGCCAATCAAGGAAAGGAGCCAGAACAATACTTAGTTAAAAAAATGCAGCATCTCCCCAAGGACTACACACTAACAGACTGCAGCTCCATTATCAAAATAAGCATATCATTAATGACAATACACATACAGTGCGTTATTTTAATACAACTCATACACAACAAACAAGCTGTATTTGGGTCATTAGCTGAATTTGTAAAGCAGCATTTCCAAGGGTTAGAAACTCCTTACAGAGATACGAAGTTTATAGGCTGGGGGTGGCGGGGAACAAATATTTCATATGATCCCCAAATGCAGCGAATAGAATAATGCTGTGTGGTTTGAAGTGCACTGTAGTAGTTAACTGAACAATAGGCTATTCAAACGTAAGTTCCCATTTTAAAGTAGCGCAGAAGTAATTTAAAACACCAGGCAGTGTTTTGCTAAGTATCTGAGGGATAATGAAAGCAAAGCATAGTTTATACTGCATGTATCACCTTTTAAATAATTATTATAGTACAGTAAAAAAACAACAACAACAAAAACCCAAAAAACAAACAAAACGGACTCAAAGCGAATGTTACCAATACTAAATACATATGTAGAAAAAGAAGCACAGACTGTGAGGCAAGCCACTCAAATTCACATGTCTGCTAGGACTGTTCAGCTGTCATCCTACAGGAGGCCGAGCCCCTTGTAGTAGAGAGGAGGAGATATCTTTGTCTCTAAGCATTGGTGTTAGATGTAAGATGTTTGCTGTGCTTCCTAATCTCCAATTCACAAAACACCAATAAAGGCAAGAGGACAAAACCAAAACCTCACTAATTATAAACTGAAGTAATAGGAAAGGGCTGGGAGGGTAGAGCTGTTCACAGCCAAGCTCTGCCCAGTCCTTCTGCAGCAACCTGTGATTATTAATCTCTAAAAACTCCTCGCTCAATACTCTGCAATCTAGATTTCAGCCAGTTTCTTTCAACATGCAGAAAACCTTTCGGTTTAGCCATATTTGACATATCATATGAACTCCAATTATCCATCTTTTTGCAATTAATCATCTCACAATTACATTTCCTGCACTTATAAGCATCCAGCTGGGAACTGAGTTTTAATCTAGGAAATAAAAAAAAAAAAGATTCAGGTTTCTAACAAATTACTTCTAATTAACCAGAACCTTTTCTAGTCATTCCAACCTAAAGACGCCTACAGCAAATGAAATAATTTATTGTTTGCATTCCTAATGATATTTTAAATTTTCATTTCTATTTCCCCAGTGAGTAACATTCACAGAATTCACTGTATTTACATTTACCTAAACAAACATTCTGTTAAGAAGGAAATGCACAACAACAACAAAACCTAAGGGAGGAAAAGGAAGGCATTCACTAAGCAGAAAAGCCACTAAATAAAACTGAGGAACCAAGATGCTAATTAATGGCAATTTCCAGAAGCACTCAGTAGCTATGCTGCCCAGTCTCTGCAAGAGTTTAGGGGAATCTCAAAACTATGTTTAAAAATAATGGCTTAGAAATGAAAGACATTTTGGTTTTGGTTGGTTTTGTTTTGTTGGGTTTTTTTTTCAGAACAAAATATTCAGTAAGGTGGCAATTTACAGACAATATAAAGGAAGTGGATAAAGTGAACCCACCTAGCCAGATAACTCAGGAAACTAAGTCAATGGTAGTCAAACATGAAAGAGCTTTGTCCCACAACTTTCAGTGATTTCCCCAGGGAAACATTTTGAATAAGAACCATGCAAAACTGCTTACTGCACGATTGGGAACTGCTTAGTATCACACGGAGGTAACAGGAGGTAAGTATCAAATATAACAGTTTCATTTACATTAAGTCTTATCAATTTTCTCCAACTGTTTCAAAAAGTCAATGCAACCATCTGACAGAATAAGATTACTGCAAAGTAAAGTATACCTTTCATGTTCTTTGGACAGTCAAATACCGGAGGGTTTTCTGTCAATAATTCAGTATCACAGATGTACATCCCAAATCTGTCCATCTAACTTACATAAAGAAAATAATATACAGCAGGAAAATGTCTTGTGAGCTACTCTTAAGTAATACATAAGTCACTCTAACTGCAGAGTTATTTCTGCTCAAAAGGCTGGTGTTCATTAACGCGCTACTAAAGTTTCCACAGTACAACACTGGACTGTGTTAATTGGCTGATTGATTCAATACGTAGTTAAAGTAGTTAATTATTCTGGAAAACAGTTATTTTTAATACACCTGAAGCCTTCCAAATCTATTAAATTTTATATGCCTGCACCAGCTTCCCATTACTTTGAGTTTCGTTAACTTCCTCTGTAGGCACTCTGAGAACACCAAAATTGTTGATATAGTTTAGTTTTTGTTTATAACACAGAGGTCCAATTGTGACTGTGAATATCGTTTAGCTCAAAAGAAACAAGGAAACAACAACAAAGTTTGTGGTAACTTCCACCACCACTAGTAAAACGTAGCAAATTGCAATCCCTGCTACAGCAGCAACAGCTTTTCCAACAGTTCAGTGTCAGGAACAAATTAACACCAACCTCCACATCCCAAACTTCTGCTGAACCTCTCTGTCTGGCACATACACAGCACAGCACATTAAGCAAGGTGCAAGGAATCATCGCTGAGATACAGATACATCCTTAGCTATTACAGAGCCAATATTCCAACCATTCCGAATTCCTCATTCCTGAAGATTCTGATTTGAGAGCTGGGTGAAACACTACAAAATACCTACCAGCACATCTCAATCCATCAGTTTCTTTCTGATAGTGATAAAGGAAGATCTGCCTGAAGAAGCAGTGAGAACGTTATGGAAAAGTTCATATTAGTTGTGAAATCAGCCAACGGGAGATAGAGCCAGAGTTACAGAAAGAGGGTAATGTGTTTTTCTTTGACTTCAAGCCTCTCATAACACTAAAATGGGAGATTGAGCTGGTCTACAGGCTTCAGTAGGACCCAGGGCTGAGTTGGCCACAGGAAACTGCAGAGCAGTGTCCTGCATCATCACTGGGATAAGAGCTGATGGCCTGGGGCTAAACGGGGCCCTGGGCTACCAGCAAGGTGGGGGGAGACTGCTGAGGGCCATTGAGGGTTATTGGTGCCCTCAGAGCCCTGACAAGCAGAAAGTGGTTAACTTCTGCAAGACATGGTACTCAACACAGCTAGTGGAGGCTGCAGAAATAGTCAAACATGGAGCACGCAGGGATCCACGTCACCAGTGAGGAGGCCAGCATCACACAAATCAGAAACGTTTTGCATACAAAGCAGTCTGAACAGTAAATGTCTCTAACATTTTAAAAATAGTATTACTGCTTTACTGCCCTGGAGTTACCCTTTCACGCCCTGAACCATTGGCAAGTGAGGAACAAAGAGGTGATGTTACAGGGAGATTCAGAAGATATTAGACGAACACGAAAAATAAAAGAATTAGTAGAAAAAACAACCCTCTTAGCTGCAGTCATTTAAGTCAGAACACCACAGAGAAAAGCTCTTAAGTGCAAATCTTTCTTATTGCAGCATTACTTCCAGTGGCACATGAAACAGCAATGATAACAGGCTCAAAAAAAACTTTGAAAATAAAGTTAAAAGATACATGTAACTTAAAACTAACATCTTTTCCTACACAGAAAGGTTAAATTGTGGGGTTGACATTTGCATTTGTTACGTTGTCAACGTTTCCTGCCTATCAGCCTGTGTACAAACAGTATCTAAAGATGTCATCTACATATTTATACCAAAGGAGTTTATGAACAAGACCTGTCAGTATATTTTAACACCTTTCCAAAACGTCAGCTTTCATCAGGTATAAACACAACATGTTTAATTTATTAGTTTGGTTTAATATAAAAAGTTGACAATCATATGTCACCACAACTATTGATAAGGTAAATAAGGACTACACAAAAACGTCAAAAAAGTTATTAAAATGTTCCTCAGCTTTCTGAATCAAATTGGGTTTATTGGCTTTTCTCTGTCAATAAGTGAATCACGCATTTTTCTTCATATGGTTATTTCTGAAGTGACGTCCAAGAGTGAAGTGTACAGACATCTTAATTCTTGGAGAATCTGAATTCCATTCTGACTGCCTGGGGCAGGGGACAGGTCTTTGTTTCCTTTTAAACACAAAACAAAACCAACAAAAAACAGAAATATGAACTTGTTTCTCTGTATTTAAACACACACCAAGAAGGAGTTCTTCTGAAGCAATCTAGAATATACGAACCCTGCATACAAGTTAAAATATATGGCACAACAAACTTGCAGTACAACTCCACAGTTGAGCAAAGCAATACATTCGCTTCCACTTTCCACAGTTGGCATTTGATTTAACTGCCTCAAGAGAAATTCTATTGTCATATGTCCCCTTTATTTGTTTATAATTAAAGAAGGACAATCTATTCTCAACTCCCTTCTAGATACTGCCCCTAAGAAACATAACACAGGGCAGTATGGTTGGACTTCAAGAATTTTCTACCACCATACAGCCAAACAACCCATCCATGAGGCATTCCAGCCAGTTTGAAGGAGGTCAAACTGAAGAAAAAAAAAGGTATTTATCTGAAAGCAAGGATAATGTTGCAAGGATTAGTTCAAGGACTCCAGCCCAAGTCAAATCCATGCCAAATCACAACCAAAGGTACAATAGAGCTTAAAGATATGAAGGGAAACAAGAATGCGCTGGTCACTGACAACATATCTCCTTGTTAGAACATGACTTCTTTTTCTTCAGCAAAGACCTAGTGTACACCTCAGCAGGACATATAGAAGAATTTTGTCATTATATAACCAAGCTGATAATCTGATTCGATAATAACGACACCAAGATCTATTGCATGCCAAAGTTTCTTAACTATTCTCTTAAGTAGAAGGGAAAAGGATAATGATTTCTTAAGAGTACACCAGGCATGATGAACATTTGCAAGAACTAATTTGGTCTTCCTATTGCTTAGGTAACAGGATTTTCAGAAGTCATGTCAAATTTACACTGAAATAAAAAACACAGCGATTAAATTTGAAGTCTTAAATATGTAATATCATTAAATATCAGCTACTAGTCATTAGTTGATAACATAAATACAACGCTGAAGATCTTTTAAATGCACTGTGTATAATGAAAACCTGAAGCTTTGTTTTCTGTTCAGATAACTAGTAGGTGAAAGAACTGACCTGTGAACCACCATAAGTTATTTTCCACAGTAACTGAAAAGACAATCCCCCAAAATGTAAGCAGTCCAATTGTACTAATAACAAGATTTTAGGGTTCAAGACTTAGTACCCTGCTTTCCTTTGTTTGAAATATACGAGAAGGGGAATGAAAATTTGCAAAAGCCTCAAATTCTTCACAAAAGAAGGGAAGACCTCAGAAGATATTCCTGCTCCAAAATGATACATCTAACTATATCAGAACAGATAACATCTTGGTGTTTTTCCACTACGGTTTCTGAACTCCACATGATTTAATATTTTCTCGCAGAGCAGATCTATCTTAGTTCTTCACCAAAGAACCTCACTTCACACACAGTTCAAAGCACTCTGAAACTGCAGTCTTCAGTTTAGACTCCCCATTAGGGCTGGGAGCATGTTTGGCGCGCACCCAAAATGGAATTTTCAGGGATTTTTTCCCTCAAAAAGCTACCCTCTTCCCGCTCACATGCAGGAATCAATGCAAATTTCAAAATCATAACACTGCCAAACCAAAAACGACTGCACATGAAGCCCACGTGGGTGAAAAGGTCCCAGCTAAGACATTTTTAAACATACAGAATGCCTTGCAATTTGATACTAGTTTACAAGAGGAGGAAACTCAGCAAGTGACATTAGCAACAGAATACTTTCTAGCTATAAATTAAAACTAAGAACTCTTAAAGTTTGTCCAGGAATGAGAAGCAGAAAAAGAACCATCAAAGTGGGGAGGCAGAGGAACAAATTTTCCTTATGCTCATTCTAATGTTCATGCATTTTAAACCAAGGTCTCTACGGGGTACAAATGCTGAGCCACCGATTTGCACTGCTGAACACAGTATGTGTGGGCCATGAATGGAAAAAGGGGACCTTAACAACGTGTTTGAAACTGACTCCAAGTATTGGGAGGAAGAAAGATGCAGCCCAGGTGCCTTCAACTGAAATAAAGATCTAACAGGAGGACAATGTGATAGAAAATGAGGAAAAGACAAAAGGAGCACTAAGGGCTTAAAAAGGCTAGGGAAGAGATTCAGGTTAGCAACCTCTAACTTAATCCTGACCTTTCTATAACTTTTCAGTTTGATTTAGGTGACTGAACTAACTTTGTGGGAAGCTTATATAACTGAACGACAGAGTCTGATTTCTCCTCTAGATAAGGCAGAAAGAAGAAGAAATCACACTGTCACTTATGGGTGTTGCTAACACTGAATTACAAAACATTACAAAAAACACAGTCGTTACAAATCAAATAATTATTTAATAAAAAATATTACAGCTAAGACCATTTATTGCTAGTAATTTTACTCACAAACACTTGACTTCATAATAAATAATTCTTGGGGTTTTTTTTTTAAAGGATGCAAAAAAAAATCATAATAAAAAAGAAAACCTGTGGTTTCCAAGACAGGTGCAAATAGAAAAATCAATAACAAAACTAACCTACACTTCTTAAACAAAATATACAAAAATAATTAAAAGAAACACATCAACATGGCAACTCAGTTATTTGCACCGCTCTATTTATTTAATACTGACTATCACATGCTGAAGAGCTGTACTTGCAGATAAGAAATCCTCTTGTTTGAGGTATTCTACAAAATAGTGATGCCCGTGCCAAAAACCTGCAGTTACATGTGCTATACATATACATAAAATACCAGCCATCATGATGGAATTCAAAGGTTGCTTTTCAAATTCCAAAATATAAGAATTTGGTTCGGTATTCATATCACTACTCTTTCTTACATAAAATATTAAATAATACTTTTTTCTAAGATGGTGATAGGGCCATAGCAAAGGATACAACTTGATTTAATAATGGCTCAAAGCCCTTCCACTCACTAACCAGCGGAAAGGAAGATGCTTGCTTTATCACCTATCTAAGGTCCAGTCCAAGATTCACCAAACACAACAAGAGCCTTGCCTTCGATTTACCAGACTTCACATGTGAGTCTGTGCTGAACAGGTGCTGTACTTCAGTATTTTCCAAGATTCTACCCAACATGTTGCCACGCTGAGCAGAGGGGTAAGCTGGCAAACGCCATTCCTTTTTCATTCTAGTCTTCTCTGAAAAAAACTAAGGACATGTTGGACATGACATCCAATAGGAAATATGCAGAGCCCCCATCACACTCCCTAGTTTCCTTTTCTTATGCACCAAGTACCAAATAGTTAGCAAAAAGGGGTTTTTTTTCTTCCATAAAACACAGAAATGGTTAAATTGTATTAGAGCAAGGAAAACATCCTATAACTGTCTCCAGAATTCACCTATTATATTCCTTTTTACTAATGCTCTTTTCTTACTACCTTAATTTCCATCGATCAAATCTTTAAGGAGTGAAACCTCTCTAGTAATTACTAAATATTGGAAAGGGCTTTATTTTCCTAGTACTGGCGCCATAATGGCAGTCTACAAAAACTGGATGAAAAGTAAGAGAGATGTTGTATTTGATTCACTTGTAATAAATGTAAACAAGCATTACATTGTCAAATTTGCAACTTACTCTGAAGTAGCCTTTGCAAGGATATCTTTTCCAACTATGCAAGAACAGTAAGCTTAAACAGATTTTGTGGCCAAGGACCACTTTTTCTTGTGGTCTGTACAGCAGCTTGCAAAGGGAAACTGACTGTACTTGGGACTGACAACCAAATGATTGCAGAGCACAAATAAAAAGCTACAAACAAAAGAACAGATATTCACACATCTTCCATATGTTTTACATAGTAAATGTGAGAAGAGGAAAAAATAATTGCACCCTATTTCCAGCTGCATTTCTTCCTTTATATTTCTTGCTCACCAAGCCTTATGTCAGAGAGTAGGCAACATCTCCACTGTCGTCAAACTCCATTTACCTGCACAAGCCAATTTGAAAGAGCCATGAAGTTTCTTCTGTGCTTTCCACCAGTGTGTTAAAAAGAATCAGTGTACAGCACAAAATGGGAATGTTTGCATCTTGATTATTAGATCACATTTTATATATTTGCAACTTGTAAATATTACAACATAAATGAGAAATTCAATATTTTTCAGGACAAATGAAAGTCTACCTACATAAGGAAACAGCACTATTAAACACTGAAAGCTTTAGTATAAGTATCTACTTTGTTCTTGGATTAGAGTTTGGGGGAAAGGTGGCAGAAAAATTTACAATTTCAGTTAAATTCAGCTGTAAGTTGCAGGGAAAAAAAAAAAAAGGTGGAATGAAATGATTGCCTTGATTCTCCCTAAGAATCCCTGACACAACGAACTTCATACTTCTGTGTTAATTCTTCTCAAAGGCTTTTTAATTGACCATAGTAGATTTCTTGAGAGAAAAACAAAACAAAACAAAAACGACAACAACAAAGAGCAACTTAAATAACATGTGCTTTAATCACTTTAAAGTTAGAATTCTACTTTTATTCTGATAATTTCGGGTTTCCAAAACTATGCAACACATACTTGACCACTTCAACTTCTTGTCAAACAAAAGTTAGCACAAAACATCGCTAAAACAGCACACTGAGTCATCAGGACAGATATATTCTCCCTTTCTTTCATGTTCTTCATCTTGCTTATTAACAAATTCAGAATCCATTTGCATTTACAAGAATTGTTCTCTGGCACAGAAGAATTTTTACTCCACGCCATCATAAATCTCCTGCTATTCTATGGCAAAGGTTCTCAGTAAAAACCAAGGTAACTAAAATATTATTTGTACTAGCAGAATAGAATGAATGCTACCATTTGTAATGTTTGACAGCTGTCTGACAACCCAACATTGAATATATTCAGTTATGCAAAGAGATTTTTTCATACTTTAATATTTGCCTGTGATGCAATAGGAATTTCAACAAGCGTTTAATATGTAATGATGATATAAAAATTTCTCCTTGAATTCTGATTGAGAAACTATCAAGATGAAGCACAAACCTCTTGAAGTTGGGCAGAAATAGCTACTTTTAACAGCACTGCTTACACTTCAAGTTTCATTTCATGACAGCAACAGAACCTAGCATGCAGGCAAAAAAAGTAACATACAAAGCCATTAGCCATACATTTGCCAAAGTAATTCTTGACATGGGACAACCAATCAGTCACCGATAAAAAGTTCACCATTTACCAGACTGCAACTTCACCATAAAGGAAAGCTATTTTTGACCATGGCAATTAGTTTCCTCATGTTTCAAACACTAAATTCTGTTTTCCCATTAATTTTTAAAACTGTGTGGCTTTAACTTAAAATAAACCGTACATCAAAAGAATGGAAAATAAACAGCCAGGAACACAATTTGACGAATTGGATTTATTTAGTTTATTTAGCTAAACAGGGTCCATTGGATCTCTTTAATAGGCTGACAGTTGCACTGGGCTGGTTAATAAAACATTCAACACAGTATCTTCAGCCAATATAGAAATGCAAATCCCACCAGAAATATTTTATTCATGAAACAGTAATTTCAGTTACTACCAAAGCAAAAAAAAAAAAAAAAAAGGAAGAAAAAGAAGAAAAAAAGAAAAAGAAAAAAAGAAACGGGGGGGGGGGGGGGGGGGGGGGGAGAGAATATGGAATTTGCTTTGCAAACAAACAGTGCCATCTAGTGTCAGTCCCTGAAGAAATAAACCAAGAAATCCAAGATCTGTAATTAATCCTCCCAGTGTCAAAATGCTACCTTTTCCTTTTCTGCTTTCTTGGTGGAATGTCTCTTCCTATTTTGCAGTCAAACACAAATTAGCCTCCCTCTAGTTTGGGAAAAAAGAAAAAGTAAAATATGATGAGAAACTTGAGTGTAGCTCTAATCTGAAAAGTAAGCAAGCGGTGGATTGGTTGCTTGGCTCGTCTGATGGTTTGTTGTGTTTCTAACTCATGATAAGAAAGCAAATCAAAATTCTACTTATATGAGTGCAAGTGAGACAATACGATGACGAGAGTGCGATATGCTCTGTTCTACTCTATTTGTCTTCACAACAGACAACAGCATTCCAATTGCAAAATCTTTACTACTGCTGCTATCAAAAGCAGGACAACGGCTTGTTTCTTTTTGCATGACAGGCAGGGAGCGTGACTTGACTAATACACAAAATCACTAAGAAAGAAGGTAACATTAAAGCCCTCCTTCTGCTCCCCCCAAAAACAGCATTCACCTTCCGTACATAAAGAGGCCTCACTCTCCAGCTGGCTTTAAGTAATTTTGAGCAGACACTGCTTCTTCCAGTACTGGCATGGAAGACCAGTGCACAGATTTAATACTACTACTTTAAGAAGGGGAAGTTCTAACTAAAATAAGAACAAATTACATGGGAAAAGAGAAAGCACAGTTCTATACCTGGGAAGGCTGATGAGAGTTGGCATCCAGACACACCTAAGGACTGCCAGGTGAGAAAGTGCGCTTAGTGAAAAAGGTACGTGTTCCTACACCAGAGCTGAAATCAGGCTGAATTTATATCATATGATCTAAAATACATCTTACAGAAGGACTTCAGCTGCAGACTACTTTTTGGCTTCATTTAATAAATTAACACTTCTTTGTGAAGGGAACAAGGAAAGAAAGCAGCGTGAAAGTTGACAGCGCGTTCTTAGAGTCAGCATGCCCCAGCCAAACACACCATCATCAGACTCACCAAACTGTTTCCTAAAAATACCTTTATTTGTAATCATTGGGCCAAGACTATTGCTCCACAAATTGATTTTTCTTAAAATCACATGCATGAGGACCAACAAAAAACATGCCACAAAACTCACCAGTTTCCTCCCTCTGGGCAGAGTTGTACTAAAGTTCCTAAGAGCATCAAGTAGAAGTCGACTGAGAGAAGAATCTGGTTAAGGAATTAACTTGATAGACAATTAAAATTTGCTGCTTGGTTGTCCTTGTCCAGTAACATCATCTCTTTATAAATTATCTTATGAGATGCACCTTACTGGTCAAACATGGGAGTGCTCTTTGAAAACAGCACCCAAAGGTACTGCATTAAAAACCAAGGAAGTACAGCGCGCTTCATCAATCTGGCCTCCTAGGAATCTCAGTTAAAATGATCATAACCCCTTAGGTTAATGATAAATTAAGCACGTTAACTCCTGCCTTTCATGTTTTCCTCTAAGGAAAAACATGTCATCACGAGTAAATTTCACAGTGAAACAAAATTCCTTCTCTCTGTACAACCACACAAAACAAAAAAAATAATAATAATTCTTTAGATGTAAATAAATGAGGGCAAGTTTTCTGCACTAGATCTAAGTTATACCATTGCTTAATCTTTCATTAAAAACTCAGCCGAGGCCCTGAATGTTAAAAAAAATAAAATAAAAAGTATTTTTCCTACCTCGACTTTTTCCCATTTAAAACAGCAGTCGTATAAATAAAGCAATTGCAAAATGTCAGATGATGCCTCCACCTTTCTCTGCCACAAATCTGCTAAGGTGGGAACACAAGTGAAAACAAATTGAAGATAATGTGGAATTTTCTTCTACAGAAAAGAAGTTAACATAGCATTCAGCAGCAGACAAGAAGGCAAAAAACATCAGAAGTTATTAAAAAAGGAAATAAGGGAAAAAAAAAAACAAGTATAGTGTAGAGGACTGATTATTTGTCTCAAGATGGCTATGGTACATATAAACGTAGTACAGCAAAGGAACATTTGTCTACAAAATATTTTCCCAAAATTAGATTGTTAATACATTGTCAGATATTTCATATTCTTCTGAATCTTATTGAATGTTCCACCTCATGTGCATTAAATCAAACACTTTCCAGCCCTATTACAAAAGAAATGCACTATTCACATTCCAAAAACTAATCTGATTTTAAAAAGATCAACAAGATCAGGTTTTTACTACACACGTCTGCCCATGCAGGGTGCATGTGCATACATGACACGTATAGGTAGCGAGTTCCTTGTTTTTAACATCTGGGATGCAACTACAAAGCTATACATGTCGGTCTCATGTACATTTTATGAAATTTTAAACATAAAGAAATGCTTTGCTCTACAAATTCAGCAGCAACAGTCCAATTGCCAAACTTTTAGTTCGATCTGGAAAGCAAAGGAAGACTGCAATAAATATACAAGTCTGTAACTCATCTTTTGACAAGTGTCTTTTATTATGCTTGTAACCACATGAATATCTGACTACGCAGACGCTAGAACTTGAAAGAAGGGCAGCAGTACTGGCAAAAAGCAGCCAGATGATGGTTGGCACAATTGTAGCTGTTCCCTCAGGTCAGTTTATGCAGTAAGCTGGTACTTCTCAGACCCACGAAAAGGAGCTCTATCTAATGACTTCCTGTTCCTTATCACCTTAAATGCTTTGATAGCTTAACGGCAGCTATCATTTTAACAATGTAAACAATACCTGAAGGATGTATGCAATATTTATCAAGTTTCATACAATTTATTTGTGCTTCCCCTCTTATATTTTTTACTTCTAATTTGAAGATCAGAATTACCAACATCAATACCAATTCCTGCTTTAGCAGGAATGAGTATTGTTTCTTGGACAGGCAACAAATGCTGCCTGCAAATTTTACCTTTGGGTTACCATTACTACATAATATGGTCTGACTGGATTTTTATATTCCCTCGTCTACTTGAATGCTTCATACTTCAACTGTAAGCTTTTCATTGTCCTGATGTTGTGCCCATACAGTGAACCTTTAGGATGAATAGAAACGCTAGCCGATAACCACACATTTGTTATGTTTAGATAGTTACAGTTTCACACAAACTGGGATGGATTCTGATCAAAGTGAATTGGTAAAATCCAGATAGCTTTCTACTACTGCATATTCCCAGTGTTTAAAGTTCCCTGGCTGTTTTGGGGTAATAATTGAAAAAAATGCCTACTTGAAAAAAAGAAATCCTAGAACTATAGAATTGGTAGAGTCGGGAGGGGCCCTGAAGGATCACCTGGATCAACTCCCCAGCAATGAACGGGAGCACCTACAGCTTGATCAGGTGCTCAGAGTCCCTTCCAACCTGACCGTGAGTGTTTCCAAGGACAGGGCATCTACCCCCTCTCTGGACAACCCGTTCCACTGCTCACTATAAAAACATCTTCCTTTTCTCCCCAGTCCACATCTTTCCTCATTTAGTCTGAAACCATTTTCCCTAATTCTATCACAGCAGATCCTGCTAAAGAGTCTGTCCCCTTCTTTCTTATAACCCCCCTATTACAATGAAATAAAGGCATTTGTTTGCATTTACATCTTCATGCAATCAGTCACCATGGACATTATACAAATGGAATAACTGGGAAGAAAGTATTTACAAGCTTAAACCACAAGGTGATGCCTTTGTAGGTGCAGGTGGGAAAAAAAAAAAAAAAAAAAAAGCTACTTGTAGGAAACTAGAACTTCAGAAACTCTTCAGTAGATTGTCCCAAAATGAAGCCAGCACACATACATGGGATGCAACTCCACTTCAGGCCACAAGATAGAGCCATTACCACTGTCTGCAACCCAGCAAGCCTGCACAGAGCATAAGCCCAAGAGTCACTGAAGTCTGAGTTTTCAGTACCTAACAGAAATGAAACCCCACTATAAAGATGCAGTACTAATAATACATTATTGGTTTGATTATCTTATTTTCAAAGCTAAAACAAACAAACACACAACCTTTACCAAACAGTTTAATTCCATCGTGATACATGCTACAAACTATCGTAAGCAACACTGAAACCTTGCATTTTGATGTGCATACAGCTTTCTCACATAGAAATATCACTTCCTTCTTGTCCTGTTTCTATGTTTCTACTTAGGTATTTGCTGCAGGAACTATGCCAGCAGCAACAGGTCTAATCTGGCATGGCCATACCTGTGTTTTCTTCACAAATCAGAAGAATTGCTTGCTATACAACAGACCCTTCCCAAGGAAGGCTGCACGGCACAGACGTGAGCATCAGAAACCATTGTTCAGCCCCTAGCTTTCGTTGAGGTGTCATACTTCCATTTTTTTTTCCCCCCCATACATAATCACAGAGCTATGGTATCTGAATACTTTAAATGGAAGAACTGAACTATCTTTTTTTTTGATTCACACTTGTTCCTTTGTAACAGGTATGTAATAAGATGGAACGTCAGTTTTTTCTCTCCTCTGATATCACTCAATACAACTAGTGGGTTACAAATTACCCACATACAATACATGGTGTACAAAAGCATGGTGTAGATGTAACTGCCTCTAAACACATCTCGGGACTGCAGGGTACTGATATAAGCAACCGCGAGTGAGACTCAACACAATAAGGCCTGCAAGGAATGGAAATAAATCTCTGTTTACTGATTGTTCTCATTTGACCAAAAAATTAACAGCCATTTTTGGACTAACTTTTCGAAGTGCAGCTTGACTAAGTTCAAATCCATATTTTTTTTAGGCTATATTTCTGATACAGTAATGTGCACAAAAAAAACCCACAAGCAAGTATCACAACAAACCATGACATGTTAATCAAGATTCCACTGTATGTAGTAAAATAATAAGCAAGTGATAGCCCAATTTTTTGTCATTTTTTTACATATACTGCCCGAGATAAAAAAAACTCACCAATTAGATATTACATATCAGAAACATGGATGTTGACTATCTTCCAAGTAAGGAGTGGACAGTCTACATTCCTCACATTTACTTCTCCTAACTTTTAAATATCTTGCTGTGCTGCTGTTCTTCATAACTGCTTGGGCGAGGTCAAATTTGCAAGATCGAGGCTCATATTCATTATGATAAATATAAATGAAATGCACCAGCCCCAGTTCTGCATTTACTTCATGTTTCAAATATAGAATTCACTTTAAAAGACTGCATATTAAGCAAAACAATTTTTGCAATTCATTTCATAGAGATTACTTATTTAAATGAAATACACGTTTCAAGGTGACAGAGAGATGTCCTCTCTTCAGCACACATGTTGCTTCACACAGGACAAAAGGCCAAGTCAAGTGCAATGGAATCCAGCTGAGATTCCAATCCATTTATAAAGAACAACACGTAACCTTGCAAACACATCTGTGTGCCTTTTGGAAGACCTGAGAACTTCAAGCAGCACACCTGTAAGCTGATCCTAACCTGAAACTGCCAGTATCATTCCGAGCTAAAGACTTCCCTTCGTCTGTAAAAATGAATTCATTTTAAAATACTAAGATCTGCTTTCTCTAAAGGCCTGCTAAAGCTGTTAAAGAAACTCTACATGCTTTGCTTACAATCAGACAGGTCACAACTCATTCAAGACAATGTTCAGACAGAACGCACAAAAGCACTTTCATTTCAGCAAATATTTTCAACTTCCTGCCTTCAGTGGCCCTCCAGACAGCAGTTTTTTTTTAAAGAGTCAAAATAACATTTCCTTCCCTTCCTCCTCTCCTCCATTGAACTCACAACTGAATCATTTTGTTATATACTCTCCAATAACTTGTTATTTGTCCAGAGAATAAGCCAAAAAGATTCTCAAACACACACACACAAACTAAGAAAAACATTAGTGCCTGGGAACTGGGATTATATAGGGAATTTAGTTTAAATAACATTTTGTTTTCTATACAATTAAATTTTTTCCAAGCGCAACTGCTTTTGGTTGGAGGGCTTTTTTCAGTATTTTGCCCCATCATTCGCTCCACTTTGTTTCCTTGACCTTTTGCTGCACATCATCCTTGGATTCGTGAACTTCATTTTCCCATTATTATTACCTCCTCTTTCCTCTTTCTTATGCTGCTTTTGCTCCCTCGCTCTGAGCATAACCTTATGTCCTTCCTTCAATCATATATACATATGAAGGATATACAAAACATACACATATTACAATTCTGTGATGTAACTCCTAGTGTTCTGACACACTTCTTCCACATATGCTCATTTCTCCTTTTCCATAACGACCATCCAGTTCTGAACTCTCCCATTCCCAATTGTCTGGAAGCAAAAGCACCAATTTCCCTCTTCTGGCTGTACAAAGAAATAGGCCAGCAATAAAAATGTTGACTGGGAATTCTCCTACACCCAAGGAGATAAATAACATTCACTCCTAGCCTAAAAATTGTTCTCTTTTGGAAGTCACTGTTTACCCAACACGGCCATACACACTTCCTAGAGGGGAACAGCATGAAATCATCTAAAATTTCGATGCAAGTCTTTTTATCCTAACATTCCTCAAACTTTACAAAATTGCAGCCACCTTCTTGCTAATACATTTTTGTGCAACTCCTCATCTTGGCAGAAGCACAGAGGAGTGACAGTCAGCTGGATTTCCTGGCTGCAGGTACAAACATTGGCTCCTCTCCCCTGAAGGAATAAACTGCCTCCAGCAACCCGAGAAAATTCACACTTCTCTAGCGAATGGGAAACAATGCCAACATTTCTTTCTTTCTCCCCACCCCGCAGGTACTGAGCTGCTGCCAATTAACAAAGCATTTCCCCACATTCTGCAATCCCTTTGAACCTTTTCAGGACTTTAGAGGAAACAGTTTTGTCTCTATGTAAATCTTTTCAGTGCAAATAGTAGTCACAAAAAAAAAAAAAAAAAAAAGGACAACTGCAGCAGAAGCCCTTAGACAAGAGAATCTTGTTGGTTTGTATCCATAGCTTGCAAAATTTAGTATTTAGAATATATTTGTACAAAAGCCAGGAACGATCTACATGCAATGGAATGGAGAAATCACAGTAAGGAAGATATTAAGTGGATATGAGATAAACCACATTCAAAAATTCCCTAAATTGGTGATGATATTGCTTTTCATGTGACTGCCACATTGCTACACACTGTTTAAATGAATCGTTATTTTCTATGCAGAATAAACTTACACTATATTTTAAGTATTAATTCTCAAGTTCTACTAGTCTTTCCTCAAGAAACAGGGTTAAAAGCTGACTGTTGTTCCTACAGCACAAATACTCCCAATGTTTAATGGCAAAGAAACAATTCAGAGCCAGGGCAAAGGGCAGAAGGCTACCAATATGACTGTTAATATGAGAGTAAAAGAAAAGCTTCTCTTCCCCAGATCAGTTTTTATCTATTCATAACACAGTAAAATACATGCAGAACTCCTTTCTCATCCTAGCCAAAAATATCCACTCGGTTGCCTGAATAACGGTATTATCACATTAAAGAAATCTCATGGATGCTATCTTTACAAGGTAGGTTAAAAACTCACAAAATCAGCTTCAAGTTTTCCCATTTCTTGTTTGTAGCTTCTCATTCGACTGCTGTACATTCCCCGACTTTGAGGTGGGATCTCTCGAACTTCCAGCTCCATCTGCTCAAGCTACCAAGTAAAAATAGAGATATGTAAGTTAAAGTGATAATTAAAGCAAGAAGCAATTTGTAGTTGAAGGCGTCCCTGACCACGGCAGAGGAGTTGGGACTAGATCGTCTTCCGACGCAAACTATTCTATCTTTCTGTGTTTAGCTAAATGCTCACAAATACCAAGAAACATTTTCTCAGTCACGAAAAAAGTTGTCAACCCCACAGACAGTATAAAGATGTTAGAAAAATCTTCACACAGCATTAAATCAACAAATTACTGACAAAGCTGCTGTTATTAACACTTTAAAAAAAAAAAAAAAAAAGATTCTAATTAAACCTTCCTGGATTCCAGTTTCAAATGTAATGAATACACTGATGAACATCACACAGAAGACGGCCTACCTCCACCTAGCTGTGTGGTTTAACAAATTGTATTTTATTTTTCTGTACACACACATTTTACACAGAGACACATAAATGTATAAAATTTTATCCACCAACAGTCTCTATGTGTAATAAAATAATTATTGTACTTTTATGCTTACTCAGCAGCAGTAAGTAGCCCGAGCTTTCTGAACTGGCTGCATAAATCTACATCCCAAATCTGTATGCAGGTACATTAAATAACTGGATTTTAGAATTGTAATGAAAACATTCTTCAAGAACTGGTATACAGCTGAATGCAAAAAATGTCAGAGAATTTATTTTTAAAATGGTTTTGCTACTTATTTTTGACACGCAGAACTTTAAGGGGCCTGAAACGCAAGAATATGACATCGGGTTACAGAAAATCAAAAGGAGTTATAAACCAGGGCTGACTCGCCTGCTAATTACCTGCCCACTGGGTTAAGGAAACACCTTTCCACAGTGCTGGCTCCTCAGGAATTCTGTTGTGCACAGCTAAAAAATCCCTTACCTGCTTTTAAAATCTTTCCAACTTCCTTTAGAAAGATAAAAGAATAGCTCTCCTTGGTTGCTGTAAATACCTGAAACAATATTTACTCACCTCCTACTGATCTCAGCTGAGCAATACAGCATTGGAAAGGAAATGCCTTTCAATTAAGGTCCCAAGCTTCTGGTTACAGGTCTTCACAAGGGATAGTTATAGTTTATTCCTATGTAATCACTAGCTTACACTTTGAGATTTCATCTTCATAACATAAAAAAGCATCTGAATTTAATCAAGTGAATTACCAGATACTGGAAAGTCATTCAGGCTGATCTATTCTGATTATACAAAATGGCATTTGATAATAAACTGTAAAGCTGACTTTAATTAAATAGTCAGTAATGAACTGAAACACACAAAGCTGTTTCTAGATCTACCCAGTTCTTCGGTGCAGGCTTAACCTTCCAAAGGGGTATTATAAATTAAACTGATAGCTATAGTAAATGGTTTATTTCTTATCATTTCACCCCAGCAGACTTGAATGTTCCATAAGCATAGAAAATGTTTCTCTTACATCTATTTATTTATATGTGCAAGATCATGATATTTTAACAAAATCCCAAGTCTTTTCAATTAAATAAAAATGAAGCCACCTCCCAAATGAATGCATCAATTGCAGCCATGATCAGACCACAGTTCACAATAACCAAAATCCTCATTCTAAACAGTCAGTATCAGAGAACATAAAGTCTGAGAGACATCTGTGATGTTCCTGCAGGCAGTGACAAAGAATCCATATTCAAGTTCATCAAAGTTTCAAATCTGAGTTGTGTGTGTGTGTGTGTGTGTGTGTGTGTGATCATGAGTTTAAACAGGTACATTTTGTGGCTGTAATGATAAATCTCCATGCCAGTCCATGCAGAAGATGTGAACCTAAAGACAACCTCATTTTACACAGTTTATCTCAACATTCGTCTATCTTAAAAACCCAGCAAACAAATCTTACAGGTGCTCTGGTTTGGACTTACTTAAAGTACCGTGTGCAGTTTTGGGTGCTAGAATATACTTAGGACATAAAACTATTAGAGAGCTACCAAACAAAGGCTATGAAGATGGGGAAGGATTTGGAGGGCAAGAGGTGCGCGGAATACTGAGGGCCCTGGGTTTGCTCAGCCCAGAGCAGAGGAGCTGAGGGGAATCCTCATGGCAGTCCACAGCTCCTCACAGGGAGCACAGGGGCAGCACTGAGCTCTGCTCTCTGGGGAAAGCATCACGGCCTGAGGGAACGGCATTGAGCTGCATCTGGGAAGGGTTGGGGGTTAGGGAAAGGTTCTGCACCAGAGGACAGTGGGCATGGAAAAGGCTGCTCAGGGCAGAGGGAAAGGCACTGAGCTGCTGGAGCTCAAGAAGTACTTGGACAATGCCCTTAAACATAGAGTTTGGATTTTGGATGGTCCTGTGTCAAGTCAGGGGTCAGACTCAATCCTTCTGAGTCACTTCCAACTCAGCATATCCTACAGTTCTGTGACACTCTGCATGGGATGCAGGAATGACAGGATTTCTCTCCAGAAACCTCCTACTCAGCAGCTATGGCTTTACAAGGCAGCCTGGGAGTAACTTTTTGGTATCAGTTCTGCAGACAGATCAAATCAATTACACCAGTGATGCTACGCAAACAAAGCAGACTGTTTTAAAACAATCAGTGGTTAGTCAGTGTAAATAAAATATCTCTACAATAATATTTATAATACATAAGAGAGTTATTTCCTAACCAATTAGGAAATAAACCAAAATAAAGTAAGCCAAGCTTTCATCAGACAAGAGGAAAAACAAACCGTTGAACAAAAACTATCAGTGCCAAAGAATTAAGATTGTTTTGGTTTCCTAGCATAGCCTTTCATTTAAAAGAGGATCTTTTTAATCAGTTCTGTTATTATCAGGTTTGCTCAAATTGATTTTAAACCCAAGCCTTGACATTAATCACAAACATCTAAGGTAATTACTTAAAGCCAATAATTGAATTAAGCACCTGTCTAGCAGCATTAGCAACAAGATCTAAAACAAAAGCGTGAAAGAAAAGTCAGTATACGAAATCAAGATGATCATTAGGATGAAAATGCAGATATAAAGATTTAGCTTTTACTCTCATAATAAATACAAATGTAGATGAACTTTTCTGACATAAGAAGAAAAGTAATGAACCATTAACTCAATTTCTGTTCCTTCCAATCTTACTTTGATTAGAGAACCAAATTTGAATGATTTTTCAACATAACATCCATGCTGCAATTTCCCTGTAGTGCTGCTTTTTTTGCCATGTCAAGTCGCAGTGAAAAGGAGATGAAAAGTACTTCTGCATTCTTATTTTCCTTCAGCTTTCTGAAAATGAAAGTGCCCCAAAGGCCTTAATATATCCTCAGAACAGCCTCATGACATGGACAGCAGTTTTACTGTATTTCTCACTGAGAAAACTGAATGAGAGAGGTTAGGTATTTTGTCATCCTCATCAGCTAAGCCTGCAGTGGAGTTCCACCAAGATTCAGCTTTCCTGGGTCCTATTTCAATGCTCTGCCTACAAGACTAATATAGCCTTTACGCTAAAAGCACCAGGTATGTCAATACAATAAAAACCTTTTTCTTTCTATGCCACAAACTTTAGAAAGTGATTTTCAATATTACCATTTAGTTACAAATCGCATCATTGATTCAAGGTGCTTAGCTTGAAGAACTTTCACGCTAGTGGAACTAACTTCATTTCCTTAAGCCAAAAATCAGATTATATTTCTGACATCAGATAGACCAAATGAGTTACATTTGCAAACAATAAACAAAAACAGCTTCAGGCAAAGAATTACTGGTATGCGAAAAAAAGCCAATCAAATCAACTGACACCTACACCTTTGCTCAGCTACTCCACAGCTACAAAACTTTATTTTTATACTCCATCCACTTGGAGTACAAGACAAGTTGTAGTGGAAACAAAACAGAAAAAGCCAGAGATGCTTAGCCTGTATTGTTTTCTTCCATCAGTGTGGACCACTAACTAATGCTCAGTTAACATATATGCTCTTCTCAGTACCTCAAACTACCTTTAGTCCTTCGACATCAAACAGCTAAATACCTTTTGTCTCACTTGCTAGAAGAGAAAATAAGACTTATTGCAAGAGAACTGGACAGATTAAATCAAGCAGACATACGGGTCCTAAAAGAAAAAAATATATTAGGTATAAAAACATTTAATTCATTTTTAAAGTACAAGACCTTATCCACAACTCAAAGGCTGAAGCAACTTCCAGTAGCTTGCAGTAATAATACCAGCCTTAAATCACTTAACACAGGATTAACTTTTTCATACACTCCTCTTCAATACTTCATATTCTCCAATATTTCGTATTCTCTTATACTACTTCTAGGGAACCATGTGAGTTTTATGTTACCACTAATGATACCAGTTTGCCCCAACAATTAACAGTTAGCTTACAAAAAAGCCATAACATACCAGTTCCCTTGCTTCTTCAAGCTGCTTCTCAATATTTGCAACCATCTGCTTCTTCTCATCTGGAAAACAATTGTGAAGACATCAACATAATTGTGGTCTTGCCATGAAAGATATACACTATTTCAAAATAAGCTTGCAAGTTAGAACTTACTCAAGGGACTCGCTGTGTGACATAAACATATACTACAATAGACACATTTGCAAATTTAAAAAGAGAGAGAGAGAGAAAGAGAGAATGGAGAATCCTTGGAGACTTCCGCTTTTTTTGTACAGTGCTTGCTAGTTCTAAAAGCAGCTATCTTTGCTCCAGGTGTATGAGTTCCGCCTTAGCATGTACATGCTGGGCATGTACAAATTCATGTGAAAAAGCACATATTTGAGCCAAATGGATAAATATTCATGGTTTAAAGACTTATCCTATTTATTAGAAACATACAAGTCGGAAAAAAACAAGCACTCCAATTACAATGAGTCCAGTAACTGAAGATTAATGAGGTCTCCATTCCTCTCCTCCTTACGCTGAGCCGAAAACCCTGGTCCTTTTGCTTCAACAGGAAAAAGAAGAAATGCCACAAGAATCACAAAAAAAGACCACCTTATAGTAGCAGTAAAAACATAACTAAGTAATAAAAGTTGAAAATAAAAACAAAACAAACCAAAAAAAAAACACCCTATAGTCTGTTATAAGTTATATCTAGCAGTAATGCAGGAATCAGGGGATGCCAAGGCAGTAATAAGTTACAGAAGTCTTGACACATAAAGCAACATGTGCCCTTAAAAAAGCCTTCCTTAAAAACAGCAGAACTAGTCCTGAAAGGACTATTTTGCTACAAAGATTTTGACAGAGCAATCCCAGTGTAAGCAAGTTGAATTTCAGCTGAGTCCTCTCGTTACAGCTCAAGCACACTGCATTACATTTGCATGGGCCTATTCATCTCCACCAGAACTAGTCTCTACCATCTCTTCTAACTCTCTCATTTACCCAGTATACTCTGCACTCACTGAGGGTACACACATCATGGTCTATCCCTTTTCAGTTACATACACTGGAGCACTGCCTGCAGAGAGGATCAGGTTCAGGGTCATCCTTCCACCTAAAACACAGTGCAGAAATCTTTGCAAATAACAGGCATGGTATGGACTAGAAAAACTACCTTCTGAGGATTCACCATTCTGTGTGGTAGCTTCTCAAGAACAGAACATGTGCTCTGGGTTGTCACCCAAGAAGCTGCTATGGTATTGTGGAGTAAGTGGGCAAACCATTTCCAGTCCAAAATTGAGACTATTATCTGAAGTCCTTAACCAAGGGAGAATCCCTCCCAGAGAAGCCCAAGTTCTCAAGAAGAGCCAGTTGGAATATTAGCAGACTCCTGAGACAGGACTGCCTCACGCAGATAAACACGCAGCCCAGTGACAATGAGGTTCAGCGGGAGCTAAAAGAGACTCCACTGGGACTTCATCATACCCTGTATGAGCAAATCAAGGAGTCTGTATGTTGTAGCAGTGCGAACTAAACAGAATGTCTCACACAAAATATTGTCAAACGGTGATACCCTCTGAGTAATGAGAACTACGCCAGTGATGGAAGTCAGAAGGAAGCACTTGAATCCTTTCAAAAATAACATGTTAAAGCTCATTCCCTCTTACCCTTGAAAGAGGCCCAAAATTTCATCAAGTTATCCACTCTACAAACCTGAAGCCATGGAAAAAGGTCATCTTCCTTGGCAATCTTGAATTCACACTGCCATGTTTGGCAGAAGCTACTATAGCAGGTGAGGAAGATGTTCATTTCTGTGCAGCACTTTACATTCTCTGCTAACAATGTCTTTCACAAATTTCCCACCAGATTCTCATGGCAGCACTGAACTCAGTAAAATTAATGGCTGGACATTTATCTTCTGAACATAACTAAACCCAAAAGAGAATCTGCTTCCTTGTCCATAAATTTCAAATCTCCTACTCAGCTTCCCAAAACACCTGTTCCTCCATTCAACTGAAAGCAGGCAAGATGCCATTGGACCAAGGAAAAAACAACATAAGAGACAAAATGCACGATACCATTTTATTGAAGCTGAAACAGAATTACAAATACAGCAACAGAAAATAAACGTAATATAGCAATTTCAGTACATCCCTGAGTTTCATTGGATTACAGTTTTCATACACATGAAATTAAACAACTTTATATTCCTAAATTTCGGTGGGGGGGGGGGGGGGGGGGGGGGGGAGAGTGTTATTATTTTGAAGATATTTTGTGCTGTTCAAATTCTGTGTGTACTCACATGAGCTACCTAACATTTTACTGAATACTCAGTTACCCGAATGCCAGGCTCACTAAAGCCCAATACAGTCATTTACACTCACCAGATGATTTACTGAACATAAAAATACAAACTCCTGTGCCAACTCAACTGCTATCAGTGCAATTTTAGTATTAAGCTTCTGATTGGACAATGGTGATGTTTTCCTTTGCTGGCACAAAAACACTGCAAGGAATCTATAGCAAAACATTCATCAGTCATTGAACTCCAGAACTATAACAACATCCAACTCTTTCTTTGGTCCTCCAAATGCATTAGACAATCATCTGCATCTACTCTGTGGATATTTAAGCAGCTCTTCCACCTAGGACTGACAATACATCTAGGCCTGTAGCTGATACCTGCAAAAGAAGCATGAAATGCTACAGCTGGATTCGTTCACATAGTTTCAGTCTTAATGCCATGCTTACACTTAAGAAACAACCACTGTTTTTCCACAATCAGAATGCCCACAGAAAGGTAGGACACGACATCCACCAGAAGACGTGCTCGGAGACTGTACACAGATGAGCTCAGAGTAAGGGAAGCTTGCTGCAGATCTAGCAGATCAGGACAAACAAGCTGTGATCCAATTAAAGATTCTCATGTTACTGGTGCATTACCCTGCTTTGTTTTAGTACTTTCCAATCTCCTTACTTAATATACTTCACATAAAACTTCTACTTCATATAAAATACTGAGGTGTTCGTGTTGTTTGGTTGTGGTTTTTTTCTTACATACATAACTTTTAATTCAGAACCAGTAGTATCTCTAGAAAAAATAAAAAGCAGTGTTACACCAAAGATATCTAAATTTAGAATGTAATTTTTGTTCCTGTGCTGCCAGACAGAACGCTGTTAAGAAAAGGCTGCACTTGGCTTGTATAACTTAACTGGTCACGTAAGTAAAGTATAAGTATAAAGAATGGAAATAAAAGTAAGGAATCTGAGTATGGATTGCAAAGAATCCTGTATGTATACACAAGGTTGTACCACTTTTGTAAATAAGACCAGCTCTTACTACATTTTCCTCTGTTCATTCAGTTTTGCCCTTGCACTGTGGCAGAAAGGCAGATCTCTGACACGAACTTACAACGAAGGAAGTTTCACTGCTTGTGGAATTGCTTTTTTTTTTTATTAGAACACACTGAAGAAGAGACTAAGTGACAAAGAACTTCAGTTTGCACATCACCTGCAGATTGCACTACACTGGCTGAGGTGGTTTACCCTGATACCACTTTGGCAGAATTTGTTGTCCAACAGTAAAGACAAATGGAACAATACACGGATTTTCCTTTCTCTTTGAGCTGTAAGACTGGGTTCCAGAGGCACAGCACAAAAGAGCCAGCCATAAAATGGAAACGGCAAACTCCATTACAGGAATATAACAGAAAATTAATGGTAGAACTTTCTTCAGTTAAACCTGCTGTACAGTGCTTTGACTGCTCAGTAGAAGATGCAGATATCACATATCAGCCCTCCAATCAAAAAACATCACCACACAGAGGCTACCAGGCTGGAAAAAGGCTAAATATCCCAATTTCTACTGAGAACATTTTCTTTCAGATCAAGCAATTAAAATTGATATAAATGTTTGGTCAAACCACAAGACAGATGCTTCTCAACAACACCAAGGTACATTAATAAAACACATCAGTCAATGATCTTCATTCTCCAAAGACCTGCAGCAGCATCACAGAAAACCTACTTAAAAGCCATTTCTCAATTTAAAACATTTTCTTTAATTCTCCGGGTGGTGCTTGGCTCAATGGAAGATATTTCTTCCTCAGACATTCTACTGTCCCTGCTGCTTATTGTTTCTGCAGTATCAGAGCGTCTTTGTTACATTTCTTGCTGAACTATTTATGCCTCTGTGACAACAGGATCATTTGTTGAGCCATCATCCCTCTAGAATGTAAGACAGCATCAAGTCCTGTCAACGCTGAACGCAGGAATATTAGCAAAACAGTTAACCAGTATTTCTCCAATTCAACTGCACATGAAGCTTAGAGCAGGTCCATCTCGGGAAGGAGGAGGAAATAAATCTGTCACTAGACTTCAGGAGATCTTTCTGCATTATTCAGGAGTAGCACAAGTCCTTACACTTCTCATCCTGCTTCTTCCAGCGTGGAGGAAGAAGACCATCAGCAATCTCTCTCAAATCACTGCTGCTGAAAAATGCCACCTCACGTGCATCTCTCCTCACGTCCCCCTCCCACCTTGAATCATACTCCTCTTTCTGAGGCTCTCCAAGCCATCTCCACAAGAACTAACTGGAACTTCTGGTGATGAAGAAGTTTTGATCTTGCAAATATTCCTAGTAAGAAACAAGGGAAAAATGTGCATTTAAAATATTTCTACTTGAAGTGTTCAGCATAGTCAGAGTTGTGTTTTTGCATACCCAGGTGGTAAAATGCCTTCACTAGCTAAGACTGCAATTTGGTTTAAAGTCATAAGTGAACATTTTGCTGAAGACAGACAGAAGTTCTGAAAACTAAAGCACTCTATCCTCAAACGTACAACGCAAGGAGTTATAAAGCAAGCCAGCCCAAGATATATGAGACTAGCTTCAAATGCTAACATGGAAAAGCCAGCTCTTAAAATAATAAATTAGCTGTTGTATTATTTTGTGGCCATTCGGCTTAGTACCAAATTATTGATCCTGCAGGGAACATGCATTCCTTCTCCTCTGATAGGAACGTAAATTCTAAACAAACAAATCAACAACAACAAAAAAAAACACCACATTTCTAACGGCCACTTAAACAACTATGAATTCAAAGCCTGTTGCTTCCAAGCTATGTCACCAGTGAAGACAAAGCTCCTTATTAATTTCATATTTAAGCTCCAAAGCCTCCCTAGAGCATATAAGGCGACTGACTTTGAAGAGAGAGTTATGGAAACCCACTACTGCTAAGAAAAATATTCTTCCAACTAAGAAAACAATACTGATTACTTCTGTAATCTATACAGCTAGGAAATTAAATCTCTATTCCTCTTCAATAAGCTGTCTTTGAAGCACTACCCATTTTCAAAACAGAAGGCACTGTTGTATTTACGATGTCTTCCTGTACTCACAGGAGCTCCTTATACTTACTCTGCTTAAATATGAACAGCTCTTTTTGAGGCAGGGGAAAAAGAAATTCTGCCTAGATTAGGTACACCACAATAGTGAAGAATTAACTGTGTCTCTTCGGTAGATAGTTGTAGAGGCTATTTGCATGTTAAATATTGGTTCCAAGTAACATCAGTTACATTAGTTCTAAATCTCAACCACAAGAATGTGACCCCATAAGTACCTGCAGACTGTGACTCAATTATGCCCTGATGTCTTTTTCTGCTTTGCTAAGTCAATGAGGAGGCAAAGCTTCCCATTCTTTAGCTGTGCCTTTGATTGGTCACTGAAATGCCAGTTTCTCAGAAGATCTTCTAATTTCTTGTCATAGAATTAGATATAACTTCCCAGAACCAAGCTTGCCAACTGAAACACACACATGGTTTAATAAGAACTGTTGGTGACAGGTGGATGGTTGGACTGGATGATGGCGTAGGTCTTTTCCAACCGTGGTGATTCCATGATTCTATGAAAATCCCCATTTATTTATTTAAAACACATTATGGACCACCTTTGACTTAGTAACACACTGAGATTATACGTTTTAGTCAACCACTTGACTCAAATTCTCTTTAGAGAATTTACTTCATCACTTCACCACCCTAAAAACAAGACATTACACTTCGGTCCTTTAGTCACATAGAAAAGCATACCATTAGCACATGTCCTTGGACACCCTCTTTGTATGATACCCAGTCCCACAGTCTGAGCATCCTAAAACTTTGGGAAATCTGCACAGGAAACAGATGCTGTGAACCGGATACAGAGGTTTCACTGAGGTGAGCTACATGAGGAAAAGGAACCCAATTTCAGCTTCCCTCTGCCCCGTTCAGGAGCACCACATCAGAGCAGCGATTCACATGTGTTAAATTCAGCTGCTGGGTTGGAGTCTTATTTCTAGCCCTCTTCCTCACACTCGCAGACATCCCTGCAGGGATACGTCATGCATACGACCGTCAGTACAGCAGCGGGTGACAAACACCTCGAAGTACATAAGCACCGATTTCCTTCAATGTTCTCTACGTGCGAGTCAGCACAGCCTCAACTACCCCAACAGCAGGCAGCAAAAGCACTGGTTCGGATTAAACCGCTCACAAGCTCAGCCTACACACTTGCTCAGCCTAACCGTGACCAGAAGCCGGCCCATAGGCACGCAGTGCGGCTCAAGGCCGCTCGGACACGGCTCCACCAGCGCCGGGCCCGCCCCGCCGCCGGGAGGCTCCGCACAGCCGGCATCTCCCGGCCCCGCCGCTCCCGCCCCGCCGCTCACCTCCGAGCAGCTTGGGCACCCGGCCGATCCTGCCCGTGATGTCGGCCGTCAGCACGGCGAAGTCCTGCTCGTAGCTCTCGAAGTCGGACGACATGGCCGCGCCGTGGGGTCGGCCCGGCGGGACGCCGCGCTCCGCCGCTCCACGCGAAGCCGCTTCCGCGTTCTGCTCCCCGCAAAGCCGTCCCCACCGCCGCGGGTTCCGGCGCACCGCCCGCCCCTCAGCCGGCTGTTTCCCAGCGGGCCCCAATAGCGCGCGGACCGCCTCCGCCTCGCGGGCTGCGTTGGGCGGGCGGCCCCGCTCCCCACCGCCTCTCGGGGCGGGGCCGAGGCCCGGCGGGCCCCAACGCCTCCCCTTCCCTTTCCCGTTCCTCCCGGCGGGACGGCGAGGGGCTGAGGGAGCTATGCACGGCGGCGAGGAGGCGTCGGGCGGGCGGCGGTAGCGGCCATGGGCGGCCCCGGGGGGCTGCGGGAGGTGCGGCGGCTGTGCCACTGGGGGCCTCTGGTGGCCCTGTCCGTGGTGATCGTCTGCTCCGCCACCGCCATCGCGGACGCCGTGCTGTGGTACTGGCCTCTGGACACGGCCGGGGGGAGCGTGAACTTCATCATGCTCCTCAACTGGACCGTCATGATTCTCTACAACTACTTCAACGCCATGTTTGTCGGCCCCGGGTACGTCCCGCTGGGGTGGACACCGGTAAGCGCGGCCTCGTGCCCGGGCTGGGCTCGGCTCGGCGGGACGGGGGGGGGCCGGGCCTGGCCCTGGCCCTGGGGGTGCTCGGGGCCCGAAGCGCTGCGTGCGGGCGGCGGGGCTCCCACACCTGTCCTGCGGGCCGCTTTGCGCCTGCGTGGGAACCTCCGCTCTCCTCCTCGCGGCTGTTCGGCGATGCCGGCGTGCCCTGCGCCCCTCTGTGCTGTCACGCTGCTCTGTGCTGAGCGATCACGCGCATTTGCTGGCGGTGTTCATTCCTGAGGAGGGCCACGAGGATGATCAAAGGGCTGGAGCACCCATTCTGTGGAGGAAGGCTGAGGGAGGAGCCTTCAGCCGGGAGGAGAGAAGGCTCCAGGGAGACCACAGTGCAGCCTTGCAGTACTTGAGGGGACTTGCAGTACTTGAGGGGAACTTGTAAACAGGAGGAGGACTGACTTTTTGCGCAAGCAGATAGGAATAGGGCAAGGGGAATGGCTTTAAACTAAAAGAAAGGGAGGTTTAGGTTAGATGTTAGGAAGAAATTCTTTTTTCACAGGGTGGTGAGGCACTGGCATTGCTGCCCAGAGAGGTTGTGGCTGCCCCATCTCTGGAGGCATTCAGGGCTACGTTGGATGGGGCCCTGATTTGGTGGGAGCACCCAGCCCATGGCAGGGGGTTGGAGTTCTTTGATTTAGGACTTTCCAATCTCAGCCGTTCTATGATTCTGTCTAACATGCAATGCAAAGTTATAAGACCAGGTAGAAGTTTGATTCCCTTTGCTTCAGTAACCTCTGGGAAGAGGAGTAGCCGGGGCCAGAACAGTGCAGACCCAGCAGATTCAGACAGGTGCGTAGAGCTGGAGCTCAAAGCCAGCCACAATGCACAAATCGGTAATAATCACTCTTCTACTTGTGGAGCGTTTCTCAAAACAGAGTGCACTGTAGAGAGTATCCAGGTAGGATACTGGGTTACTCCAATTGGCCCACTATTACTGCTTACTGTCTACAAGTCCATCTCATTTTTCTGCACAAACTCTTTCTTTTTTCCCCCATTTTTTTCCCAATGATAATGTCCCCATTAATAGTTTATATTCTCATATGTTCACTATGAAACCCTGCTTGCACAATTGGTATTTCTCCGATCTGCTTATTTGTTTAAATAAGCAGTACTTTCAACAGTGATGGTTATGTTGATAGTGGAGAGAGTTCTTTTATTTTTTGTTTTGGCTTAGGAGGGTTGGGTTATGGAACACACCTTGCCAGAAGAAGGTGGATATGCGCAAGGCCATCCAAGTGCCAAGATATGTGTTGTCAACAGAATTATATATTCTGTGTAATATGCCCATTCTTCTATTTAAAGGAAAAATCTCAGGATTGCATGTACCTCCAGTACTGTAAAGTGTGTCAGTCTTACAAGGCACCACGTTCGCACCACTGTCGAAAGTGTAACAGGTACAGTCTCTTTAAAATTGGTTTCTGTCTGTATGAAAAGCAACTTCTATGCTAGCAGAGAGCTGTTAAAATAAATTCTTGTACTGTATGTATTTGAAAGATTTCACTATGAACAATGCTTCAAATACTTCCAGTTTCCAGTTGTATGACTTCTTTGTGTTCTTACTGTATTTTAGTTAAAGAAAAATGAATAACCTTGCCTTTAATGTTTTCTTTTTAGCTGGAAATAATTTCTCTTGGGAACTTGGCAGGGTTAAAATATATCACTACTGTTTCAGAAGATGAGCCTGTGTAAATATCTAAAAATCTTTCAGTCCTTTTTTTAAGCTCTGAGTCCAAGCACCCTCACGTTCAGTGAGCAGGAAAGCCTGTTCTGCTATCTTTCCAAATGGGAATAACTTGTTGATTTAAGTGGAATTTTGGACTGTTTCTTACCATTCACTTAACAGTTTGTTTTTTTCAGGAGTGGTCTATTTAAGTAAACTGGTAAGCCTTCTGAGTCGACATAAAAAGCCTTTGGTTTTTTGTGTGTTAGTCCTCCAACAGATCTGTTTTGAGCTAATGTTGTTAAGTTTTTATTATTTATAGCTGCTCTGGAATTTAGTGCATCTTGAATAAAGCAAGCCACTTGTGCTGTCTGTAGTCCAGGCTGTAGACGCACTTGTCTTTTTATTGGCTAGGTCCTCCTCTGAAGGACTGCTAGAGAACATGGTAAGAGGGTATTGCAGCGTGCACATTTACTTGTTGTTGCTATAAATACAAGATACCCAATCAGTGCTTTCAGGAAGTAGAGACTGAAAACAGAGCAGTGTTGCAATTTGCTGCATCATTCTTGAGTTTCAAAATAAGACTCCTTTCTCTGAGTAACAATCCTTATGTTGAGGGGATGTTAGAAAATGTCAGCAGATTCCTGTAATTACCTTTACAAAAGTAAGTTCCAGTTTATTTCACTAAATTATTAAAAGAAGAAACCACAGCACAGTCTACAGATCGTTTTGCTGATTTAAGAAGTTACTGCCCCTCAGCTCTGGCCAAAACAACTCATTTTGTGTGTATTTCTAGACTGCAGCAGTGCAACGAGGTAGTTAATGTAAATCACAACCGAAAGTCTTTTATGCAATGGCAGTTTTCAGTCCATGAATGGATGAAATTGTGGTGGCCCTTGTGAATGGAGTGAGGCTTCTAGCCCTGATGAAGGAATTTCTTCAGAAACAGCTGAGCTGATGATTATGATCACGTTTTCAAAAACTTGTATAGCAGCAGCTGAGCTGCTAACTAACAAAAAGTGTTAATTCTTTACAAGGTAGAAACTGAGTTTCCTATGGAGAATGTGTGAGCTTAAAAGATAAATGAGGTCAGTAGTTCTGAAACAATTACCTCTTTTCAGAGAAGGTGGATATTTGTGTGATTTGGGTATGTGTTTATCACATGCCTTAGGTCTGCAAAATTGCTATTAGTAAGTGGTGTTGAGGTTAGTATGTAGCAGTTAATGAAGTCTTCAGAGGGCATTTACAAAAAGGCGAGAGGCATTTAATGTATCTTAATACGCTTCTGTTGGTGTATCTTTGTGTGTTGTTTATCCAGGAGGCCCAAAGGAGATTTGATGTTTGTCTCCTTGGTGTGCTTGTTTTTTAAGGAATTGGCAGTAATATTAACAGTTAATTATTACATCCGTAGCTCTTAAACTTCCCATGCCTCTGCATGTTGGCTCTGAAATATGGAGTTATTAGCAACCAGTATTAGCAACTAGTAAGTTTGAATAAAGAGAAGGAGGGTCAACTGGTGAGAGTGGGGACCTTGTAGTACATTCTGTTTTGCTTTCTTTTGTTCTACAGCATGAAGTACTATTTTGAATAACAAAGAAAAAAACCAACCCAAAACACTATTTATTTTATTTATTTTATTTATTTTATTTATTTTATTTGTATTTATTTTATTTATTTTATTTATTTCATTTTATTCATTTGTTAGAAATGGGTGGGATTGAGTGAAGATCAAGTTGTAGCAAGTTAGCTGTCCTTTCCTTTGATTTTTTTTTTTTTTTTAAACACCATTTATGTCCTCTATATTAATCACCATTTATTATTCACAGATGTGTCATGAAGATGGATCACCATTGTCCTTGGATCAACAACTGTTGTGGTTACCAGAATCATGCATCTTTCACTTTGTTCCTCCTCTTAGCACCACTAGGATGCATTCACGCATCTTTCATATTTGTAATGACTATGTACACTCAGCTTTACAACAGAGTAAGAAAACATAGTTAAGTGCTTAAAATGTTCTTAAAGTTGGTTGGGCTATTTCTTCCTGGGAGTATGGGACAATTTGGTTTCCTGAAAAGAAGCACCTGGAATTCCTTTTCGTTCTTTCACCGTATTGTTTTGCTCTTTGCATTTTGAAAAGGATGTTCAGTGTTAGGTGAGGGATTCAAAAAAATGTTTGGTTCTCCCTCCACCCCCCTTTTTTCTCTCCAGTTGCTTTTTGTAACCACAGGGAGTTTGCTAGAGCTTTGCACTGACTGAACACTGATTATGAGTAGCACATAGCATACGTGTTATACTTTACCACAAGTTTAATGCTATTTATTTTCTTCTGCTTTCCACTCTTTAGAACTGTATCGTTTTCTTCAAGGAGAACGTGATATATGATATGTTGGAAGCCACAAATAAAATTATGTTGAATTTATTTTAAAAGTAGAGAAGTTAACTGAACTAACAATGAGGAAAGCTTCTTGTGGAACACATCCCTCGTTCCAGATCTATGGTTAAGATTTTGAGCTTCCATTTTTTAACCTTTGTTATTGCATTGAAAAGCTTGAAAACATTAACTCAGTCTAACAGATAACAGCTCTGTGCTGTATTTGCAGAGCAGTAACGGTGAGATCTGCTACTTGCAGAAGCTTTCAGAGGGAAACCTGTAGCATTTCTGTTGAAAATGGATACTGTGATGTGCACGTGTTTTCTCTCAGAAACTGTTGAATGTGTTCTGTAGTGTACCCAGAGTCTGGATTTTTGCTGCAGGTTTTAGGCCTAGTTTGTTGTGGAATTTGCAATGTAGCCATTTTGATTTAGTTTTCTATTCAACAAAGAATGAAGAGGAAAAATTAGTACAAGAAAAATCGTTTGAATATATATATATATGTGTGTGTGTATATATATATATATACACACACAGTATATAAAATATTTCATATAAAATATTTTTATATAAAACATAATTTAATAAAGATTTATATGTTTATATATAATGTGTATATATAGATATAAGTAGATACATACAACATTTTATCTATTCCACTTGCATTATAAGCCTATCAGGTTGAGCACACGCCTTCAGATTCAGCTTACTTATAGGTAACTAGTTTTGTTTCAGCACTTAATATGTTTCAATCCTGAACAAGAATGCTTTCCCTTCGCAGATATCTTTTGGGTGGAGTTCTGTGAAAATTGACATGAGTGCAGCCAAAAGAGACCCTCGAACCATTATCCCCTTTGGACTGTCTGCATTTGCTGCATCTTTATTTGCCTTAGGACTGGCGTTAGGAACAACAATTGCCGTTGGTATGCTGTTTATTATTCAGGTAAGCTTATGGCTTCTGTTAGAAACAAGTTAAAAGATGTGACTTTCACCTCTTTTGTTACTGGTATCGGTTGCAGGGCAGAAACAGAATTCAGAATTGCGATAGGAGCTCTTGTTTAGAGCTTATGTAGCTGTGTTACTTCTCAAGATTTTTTTAGTTGCTCTTTCCTCCTTAGAACTTTGTAATGAAAATCTAATGAAAAAAAGAAAAGATGAGATGCGCTGTGTTAAATCCTGTTCTGGAAAAGGCAAAATACCCAATACTTGGTGTTTTGGGCAGTCCTGTCCCTGCCTGTGAAAATAGGAATAAGTATGCCTGGTACATTACTTGAAAAGTCTGAGATCTTTGGAATGAAAAAATACGCAATTGTAGCATAAACCAAAGTATTATATGGTATCTCTCCAAGTGTGTAATTCTGGAGGATAGCATTACCATGCGTCGATGCTGAATATTAATTTTGAATATTTCACGCTTTAGTTAAGCTTATAAGCAGTTCTCCAGTTGTTCAAAGTTGAATCTAGCTTGTTAAATGAAGTTTTCCTTGCCTAGCTAATGTATTTCTGCAGAAAACAAATGCTGTTTTCATCTAACGCTTTTCTTTAATTTAGATGAAAGTCATTTTGACAAACAAAACTTCAATCGAGTCCTGGATTGAAGAAAAGGTAGGCTTTTACTGCAGTAGCCTTGTTCTGTGTTGTTAACAAAGTTTATTCTCTGTTTCACCTGTCCAGATTTGAACCAAAGGTGTCACTGCAACACTCACTTAATATGAGGAGTGACCCTCGGAAGACACTTGTTTTTAGGGTACTTTGTTTATCTACCTGGAAAATAAGGAATTTTTTTCATTTGTAACTTAAGCTGTTATTGTTCCTACTACATAGTTTTGTCCATCGGCGTCTTTAACTGTCCAACTTCCCTACATATTCTAGATGGCTTATTTTGGTTCATGATTTTCTTCCTGCTTCTCTTATTAAACCTGGGAGACTTTCCTTCCTTTGAAAAGAAGTCCTAAAAACCACTGGGATGGCTCATCTCATCTTCTGAAATCTCTAATTGATACCTGTATCACCAGAGGATTTTGCAGTATTTTTCAAAAGAAATATAGCATGGCAAAAGCAAAAATTGACTAAAGAAAATTCTTCACTTCCACCAAGTTACAAACAAATGTTTTGTCGTTATCTTTTCATCTTGTTCTGTGTCAGATTATCAGCAGGATCGTGAGCATATATGAGTACCTAGATGTTGTAATGCTTTCTCTTTGCACAGCGTCTAGCTTAGCTGGATCATATCCATAGACCTTTGAGTAACTGGACAGTGAAACTCTGTTACAACTATATAATTAAATGTGGAAATTTTTGTCAAAAATAGACTAGTAATATATCCTTTCTGAAGACTCAACACAGGCTGAAATGTATATGTGTATGTGTTTTATAAACAATACTATTGCAACATAGAACAAATTCTTCCAACGTTCCACTAGATGTCACTGTTACTGAAAGAATGGAGCATTCACTAATACAGAAAATGCAATATTTAACGCATGCTTTCATACTGAGTTCTTTGAGGTGAGCTCAACACTCTAAGTATTGAATTATGTTTGCAAGTGTTAAGCAAAAAATCCTGAGTTGTGGAAGTCTTTGTGTTTAACTGAGAACTAGTGAGGCATAAGCCTTTGAAAAAGGCATAAAATAAAATTAAGGCTTGGAGTGGATTATTCGGAAGTATAGCCAACTGACTCTGTTGTTAAACAGAGTAAATCAGGAAAACAAACAAAACCACAAACGCTTCTAAATGCTACAGTTGTCTCATCTAATTGCAAGTAGTTTTAAAAGTCTAGGTTAGTGTGTGGGAATTTCTTACTCTTGTCCCAAAATGTCACCTTTGGGGCTCATCGATCCACACAGGGCCTATGACCTGGCCTTCTTAGTATTTGCTGTTCATCTCTGGTTCGTAAGATGTGTTTTATGTGCTGTATTTCTTTATTTCCAGGCCAAAGACAGAATCCAGTACTACCAAACAGATGAAACCTTTATATTTCCATATGATATGGGAAGTAAATGGAAGAACTTCAAGCAAGTGTTTACGTGGTCTGGGATTCCTGAGGGAGATGGCCTGGACTGGCCAGTGAGAGAAGGCTGTCATCGATACAGTTTGACGGTAATTGATCTTCAGTGTTATCCCAGGTTAATCTTTCCCTCTGTCCCCTGCCTTCCTCTGCAGTAATGTACCAGATTTTAAAGTAACTGGAATAGCCTAAGAAGCAGGAGTTCTGTCAGATTTTTCTCTCAGTGTTGATTGGCTAACATGCTTTTGTGAGTGCTTTTAAATGCTAAATACATTTCCCTGAGTTTGTTTAATGCTTTCAGTACTTGGCTTCATTTTGTGCTGAATACACACAAGTCCTCTCAAACACTGCCTAAATTCTTATTTGTAATCATTTATAGATAGAACAACTGAAACAGAAAGCAGACAAGCGAGTAAGAAGTGTAAGTATTTGTGATGTTTGTGATCTGACATCACTTGGAAATTTCCGTATAAATAAATGTAAGTAATCACTGATACTGTTTCTTTTCATTATTTTTAAACCTACCAATTGACAAAGGCTTTGTGTTTTCCACACAAAGTGCTCTGTAAGCTCTGCTTAATTAAACTTAAAATTTAGCTTTCTTTGCATTTGCTCTTTAGTTTCCTAATAGTAAAAATGACTCTGTGCTTAGTTGTTAAGCAGTTAATCTGGAATTTTGAGTCTCTTTCACAGCAGAGGTCATTTATGCTCAAATCTAATGGGATGCTTTGAGTGATTTTTGGTACAAAAAAGTCAGCAAGGCCATAACTCCCCGCGATGTAATACATTGCCACATTCTGTTCAAATTTGTAGGTGCGGTATCGAGCCATAGAAGATTACAGTGGTGTCTGCTGCCCTGTGACTAAAGGTGTTAAAACATTCTTCACAACACCATGTACTGAAGAACCTAGAATTGCACTGAGTAAAGGGGATTTGATTTTAGCCACAAGAGGCTTAAAGTTAGTGGCTCCACACTTTTATGTTTTCTTAAAAGCAATATTGAGATGTGTTCCGTAAACTAATTACCTGTTGCACTTTCTTCCCTAGACACTGGATGTATGGTGAGAAGATTCTTAACTCAGCTGGTGATGGTATGAAACAGTTATTTTCATTTTTTTCTGTTAAAAAGTTGCAAATCAACTTTATGGCTGTCTGGCTTCTGGATAGGAACAGGAGTATCATGTATTCAGTTCTCAAAATGTAGAATGAATTAACTTTATTGGCATTAGCCCCTCTTCTCTTTAAAGCCACATCCACAGTCTTTGCTGTTTACTCTTGGTAGACCTGACAGTTTTGATAAATGCTAAGCATTAAGTGAATCTTTCAGAAATACTGATATTTGAGTATTGATTCTTAAACGCATTCAGAATTCTTATGTAAATCCCCCCTGTATATATAAGCGTTAGGCTTAATCTTTGTATGCCTTAAAAATGAGATGTTAGGTTTGGGATCAATTCCAAGGACATTGACACACCTTTACATTGCTAGGTAGCCACAGCTGTCAAAGGCAGTAAAGATTCTGGATGGACTGTGTAGAGACAGTATCACGGTAAACTGAACTGGTAATTTTCACATTTCTCCTGGAAAAAAAACACAACAAAAAACAAACAAACAAAAAGTCTTAGCAAAAGCTGTACCTGACAGACTTCCCATCGAGAGTTCATTGCTTTCCGTTGTCTTTTCCAAACACCTGTGAATGCATTGCATGTATGTCCCTTGTTGGCAAAAGAGAGGCACCCAGCAGCCGCTATGTTGAAACCATCCATGCTTCTCATGGGAAGCTGGATACCTCCATCAGCTGGAAGTGCTTTCAAACACCAAACATAAACAAATCGATGAAGTGAGTATGATAGTAGATCGTATTGTGAAGGTTAAGAGGAGATATCTGTGCTAAAGATAGTCCTTTTTTTTTTTTTTAACTTTGCATGTGAAATGAAGCCTGGATGAAAGACTTTATACATGCTGTAAGTCTGGATTAGAACTCAAAATAACATTAGCACTTTGGAGAACCGGACTTTAAAAATATCATGAGATTTGTTAACACTGTATAGCAAAATGCTATAAATAGGCAGGAATAACTAGCTTCATAAAGAAAGGTGGAAAAAATAATGATTAAGTAGCAGTTCTTTTAAGGGGAGAAGAAGGCAATCATAATCTTAGAATGAGTCAACATCTGCAAAAAGAAAAAGCATCTGGCTTCACAAATGCATGAAGTAATCCTTCCATCCCACTTAACGTTTTCAGAGATTTGGATGAAGTGCTGTCACAAGCAAACATCGCTACATCTCCAGAAAAGGGAAGATCAGCTGTAGAGGGTTGAGTGGGAAACAAAGAGAATATTTGGAGTGCTAGAAAATTAGACCTATATGGAAAAGATGAAAGAGTTTGGGTTTCTTAACTGGAGAGGAAAAAGAGAGAGCAGAAAGCCAGGGTATGTGCAAATAGACGTCAGTTCCGTTAAGGTTTGTTGTAGAGCAGCTTGTTAGCTGCTTCCTGAGTTTCTCAGGAGTAGAAGAGGAACTGTAAAAGATTCTCATTGGGTATGAGAAAAAATTGTCTAATAGCAAGGAAAGTAGAGTACTGGGAAATATTGGAGATGTATGAAAACAGGTTAGGCAGTAGGAGAGCCTCCATGCATCCTTGGACAAATAAGTTAGAGGTGACTTTTATATGCTGCCTTGGAGCAGCCAATAAATTAGGTAATTTCTTGGTATCTCTTTCAGCCCTGTGTTTATCTTAAATAGTGGGTTGTATTTTGTTCCAAGTTAATGTAACTTTTCGTATCTTAAGGTGGAATAAGAGAACGAGGCTGGTTCCCTAGGAAATGTGTGGAAAAATGCCAGTATGACTCTGAGACGGATCAACCAGTGGATGGAGAGAAGAAAAGCAGATAGCCTTCTCATTTTTTTTTTTAACAAGAAATGGAGTTTTTTACTTCGGACCACAATCCTTTACTTGAAATTTTCTGTATATTACTTTAGACTTATGCAATGACTGTGTTGGAGCAAGATTTTCTTTTCCTCACAGTTGAAAGGGTTGGATATGCCTGTGCCATGGTTTGCATTCCTTTTTGACAATAAATAACTGAAGAAGCCATTCAGTGGATTGCCTTCAAGATGGATCTTTCTCATCCCAAGTCAGGTTTCTTTTCTTTCTGCTGTTTAAACTGCATTCTGAGGAACTGTCTTTTAGTTGTTTTCCACAACTGCATCTGTTGTGATGCGTGATGCATATCTCTCGTATTTTACTTTCTTTGAAGCTGCCCCCCTGAAAAATACAAAATAAATCTCTAATTCAAATTCAAGATAAGATTTGTTACCCCGTGACTTTTAATGATGTGAATTATCCACCTCAAATAAATAATACGTTCATATTTACTTGTGGATTTAATTGTTCTTAGAGCTTATAATAACCTGTTTATAGGCATGGAAAGGTGTACTGATTAAGAAGCAAATATTTCACAAGCTGTTTTCTAAATGGGAAAGACGACAGCTCTTGCTATACAAAGTCAACTAATCTCTGCTCTCTCTGAAATATGAGCTTGTATCCAAGGGACTGGAGTTGCTGATCCATCTTAGACTGAAAAGAAGCACTAGTTCCAAGAGAGAAAACTTCTGCAAGTCTAGTCACTAAGTGATAAATACCTTTGCTAATACATTTTTATGTAGTATCTGGTATGGATTATTAGAAAGAGGACCTTTAAAAAAAATAATAATAATAATGGCCTGTACCAGCTGAAAGATTTCAAAATATAAGTGCGGCGCATGGCTTAGACTGGGTCCATATCAGAAGTTGGGAGTTTTTGTAAATGACTGTTCTAAACTAACACCTGGCTTATCTCCACCTGCGTAAGTTGTCTCAAGCAGATAAGTATTTCTTAGACTATATTAAGTGTATACAGAAATAACTATGTAACATGGTGCTCTATGCTGCTGCTGAGGCTGTTTACTTCTAGCAGTAGCCAGGCTTTTTTGTTGTTGTTGTGGTTTGTTTTTTTTAACTTCCTGACTTCTGTGCATTACTGCTTGTGGCGAGCCATAACCTTAGGCTGTTTCTGAGCTGTGGTAATGAGGAGCTAGCATTCAGTTTCAGTATTCTGCTAGCACGTTGCTTTTCGCTCTTGAAATCACAGTACTTTTATTTTCTAGAAGCACTATTCTTTAGTGGTATAGGAATATGTTGCACTTCCAGTTTCCCTGTTAGCAGTAGCTGAGAGGAGAACACAGCAGAAGGGTAAATTCTGTGCTGTTCTGGAATGCGAGCAGAAATTATTATGAAGGCCTGTAAACTGCATGGCATACAGTCTTAGTCTTAACTGGAGTGTTTTCTGTTCTGCACCTCTGAAGTCTAGAGCCAAAGAAAGATGACAAGAGTAAGCTTGTCTTCCAGATGAGGAGCTGTTGGTCTTGACTGTGCAGTGACAAAATAGCTGCTATCTGTGTTGACAGCGATTAGTAGTGTAATAGGAACAAGTGGACAGCACTAATGATCACAGTTGAATGTTAGCTATCGGGAGTGGTGGGCTGAAGTTTTTTTTAAACTGGTTTACTTATAGGGAATGAACGTCATTTTGTGCTTGAAGAGCATCAGAGCAGAATTGGAGCAGAATTTTGCACACCAAGACTGCTCCACACTGAACCACAGCATGCCCAGGAGATTTGCTCCAGAATGAGTTGATGGTTGGACTTGATGATCTTAGAAGTATTTTTCCAATCTGAACGATTGTATATTCTAAACAGTCTAAAATGGACTGTAAAGTACATGTTTTTGTTTTGTAATGCTTTCCACTTTTTTCATTATAGCTGTAACTTCTCTTCAAAAGGGGAAAGGTGGGATTGAAGAGCTCTGTTTGAGCTGAAGGAAGCACTGATTCATGTCTGAACAGTGCTAGTTGAAGGGCCACAACAGTGTGCTGGGCTTCAACCTCCAAACTGATCTTGGTGGGGAAGTGTCATTTGATAAAGTGAACAAAGTGCTTTCCAGACGCTGCAGCATCACAGTATTCAGCCTCAAGTTGATACAGATCTCAGTTGTGATAGATTTAATGCCCCCAGCTGAGTTGTTCATCAGAGCCCACAACCGTTTTAAGTTTATATTTCTTCTCTCTGGTTCGTCTTCCATTCTCACCAGTCCAACACCAGCCAAAAGATTAAGGCATCAGCAGTTTCTAAGTCATTTTGCTCTAAAGAAGCACATGCGGCACAGTTAGTTACATGTGCTTTCCGGATTCTGAGTCTTTATACTCTGAAGTTAAGAATTATGCTGAATGTCCCTATTAAGTGACGCAATGGTTATGTGAAAACATCAAGATCTTTGGCCATAGACTAGAAGCAGAACTGAGCTTAGACTCTGAAACAAGAGCAAGTTATAATTAATTAAAGCTTCAGATGCTTCACAACAAGGGCTGGTTATTTCCTGACCAACAAGCTTTCAGTTTCAAATATCTAACCAAAAACATCTTAAATAGCGAGAGGAATGGCACTAGCTGTAATAATGTGTGGGAGAAGGAGAGCTGATACAGAGAAGCACTCCACTGTGTTACATTCTTCTTAGAGGTGCATTATCTTTAAAAGAAAAAAAAAAAAAAAGCAAACTGATCCAAAGTACTGCAAGAACTGAAAGAAAGCATTAGAAGAGTGGCTTAACTCTGTGAACCCCATAAATATTTCTAAAGATAGAGAATGACAGGGCTCACTTGCCTAAGTAGTTTTCTAAAGAAGCTAACGAGGTTTATTTTGCCTTAAAATAAGGCATTGCGTTTAATTTATTGTAGGACAGGCTGAGCTAGAGGAATGAGTTTATGCTGAAGGCTTTGACATATATTGCCTTGCTACAAGGGAAAGAAAGCTGATTAGGGGAGCAGCATCTTGTCTTGCCCTATCTATCTCATTGCCTCATGCTGCCGGAGCTGCAGCCAAGCCATGACAACTCAGGAAACAAGTTACCTTCAGCACAATGGCAGAAGGAAGCTATCCGTGACCAGACAGCAATAAGGCTGCAGCTAAAAGTCTGCTTGCCGCAAAAAAAAACCAACCCAAATTATTCACACAGGCTTTGGTTTGAGTTTACAGTTGCCATTTATTGCATTTTACAACCTTCAGAAGTTAAAGAATTTGAGTTACTAGGCTCGTAAGTTTATAAGAGTACTGGCTTTGTAACTGCCATTGCATTTGAGAACATGTGCTAAACAAACAAAAATCTGAACCAGTGCCTCCTAAAGCATGAATCATGTTTGGTTTAGACACGTATTTCGTTAACCATTTTATGCCAGACTAATCACACTCATTAAAAATGACCTACAGTGGTGCAGTCCCAGGCTAGGAGCAGGAGGTTCACTTTGTTACTGCTAAGCAGATGTTAAGCTCCAGTTCATCTTGTCACAGCTCAAGTTGAGATCCATGCGTTGGAAAAGTTTTACCATCCTGAGGGAAAACTGAAGTGTTTTCTTCCTGCACTTTCTTTGTGAACCACCTCCCTCTTCCCCCCACCCACAACACAACTGCATGAAAGAGTTCAGTCTGATTGCAGATTAAGCCACAGAAGTTCAGAATGGAGGTTATAGCTAGAGCAAGAAAACAGCTGCCTTGTAAAGGCTGAGGCTCTTCGGTGTGTGTGTGCTTCACAGCCCAAGGAAATGGAAGTTCTGGCTTTGCCTGGAGATTTGATGCTCAGTCCTGCAAAACTTGACATTGCCAGTCACCGCCAGTTATACTGTAGCCATCCTCATCCGAAAGTCAGTTTTTCCACAGGATGCCAGAAACAATATATTTAAGTTCTCCTTGCTCCCTTCCACTCATGCTTGTGTTCTCCAGAGGTCACATAGTGTTACAGATTTGTTTAGATACTCCATGAAGTTTAATTTAAATTAGTCACTTATTCCTGCATGCTTGAATAGAGGGCTTCAATCTGCTTCTGGAAGACTTTAACAAGCTCTGCTCTCTTTGCCTTCAGTGTTGGTGTCAAGAGTCCATTTTCTACAGAGAACAGCTCTGTGTGGATGTACAGGTCTTTAACCTATTAAAAGAATACAATTTCACAAGTGACGCTTAGAGCATAAGCAACATCTCTTCCCAGCCTTCTCAAGCTTAGCGCAATTCAGTCTCAAGAGCTCTAGTGACTAAACTGCTTCTCTGATGCAGGAATTAAATTCCTGACTGAGAGTCAGCCTGTGTGAAACCTGCATTTCATTCCATAGCAATTGCATCTGTTGCCCCCATGCATCCATCTGCTTCTTGGTCAAGAGACAGGTAACCAGCCAGTGCTTCCATGCCTACTGCATTCAGTTGTCCTGAGCAGCTTTCTTAGGTCCCATTCCAGCAAGAATACAGACTCCCCAGACATAGTATTAGCAATACATGTGACAAGCAGGATTTGAAAGTACTCACTTGTTCAAAGGACTTAAGGCCAGCTGCTTTCCCCAGTCTAACCAGATCTTCTAAAATAGCTTTCTTCACTGCCTGGAAGAGACAGGAGCAGTGTGGGTAAAGCTGCCATTTGGTAACTGGCTCAGGACCACAGCCATTGTCCAGAGAGAGAGAAATGAGGTTGGCAAGAATACATGTATACACAGCATTCTAAATTTCTCACATTCAGACCATGACAAGGACATGTCTATCGTCTGGAAAATAAGGAGTTATAGTCCTTGCAACTTCCAGGAACACCTATATTAGTTCCATCTTCTACTTCAAGGATGTTTGCATGTTTCACACAGCATTAAGCCAATTTAATTTATAAAAAGGTTGATAAAAAAAACAAAGCCAAGGCACTGCATGATTGGATTTCAGAACAACAACAAAAAGATCTACCTATAACCCACTGAAAAGGTGAGGCCACTCACTGGGTTTTTGCAGATATCTTCATAGGAACCCTTTACTCCCAGTTTTGCTGCAAATTCTGGAAGTGTCTCAGCATCAGGAACCACTATGCCTATTAGACAAGACTGGAAACAAATAGAAGTAGGACAGACATCTGGAGTTATTTGGATTGTCTAGGTGAGAACTTGATAGTTAACAATATCTCTATACTAAGCTAGATCTACATCCCCATATGTTTCCAGAATTTGAGAAGTAGCTAAAAGAGCTTCATCTGTATTCTGACAGCAGTAGTCAAAGTGCTCATGCAGTTTGTTATGCACTAACCACTCCAGCAAATATTACTGGTAAAGGAGTAGAGCAACTGCACAGAGCTCATGTGACGTATTAATCCCATCCAAGTATGTAATTAACCTTTACCCAACTTGCAACTTGATACCAAGATCTCTTGTGTGTAAAAAGGGAAGTTTATAGACAGGATATTTCTATTAGCATCATGCTGTCAGAACAGATCTTCTTCAAGCACTCTGATATACATTAATGTTTGTGCCCTGATGTTCCAGAACTCACTGTGGGAGGAATCTTACAGGATTCTCACTCTTACTATTACTTACCCGCAGGCTTTCCCCATGTACAAAGACTTGGGCTACAGCAACACTTCTGATATAGACATTTTCTATCTTCTCTGGAGCAATGTATTCTCCTTGTGCAAGTTTAAATATGTTTTTCTTCCTATCAATGATCTTCAGCGTTCCGTTCTAGAAGTTAAAGGTGGAGGCCATCAGTTTCAAGTCCCTGTCTTGCTTCTCTATGCAACAGAAGATAATGAATAGTTGTAAGGGCACATGTTAGCCTGGCACTTGTTTTGGCTCTTTACAGAAAATAAGACACTGTCTGATTTCTCCAGTTAGCTCAGGACATGATCAGACAGCTCCTTGTTCTTCTCTGGCAAAAAAAAAATACGATATTTGCTCTTTATTCTACAAGTGACATATTCTTAACTACTGGCCTAGCAGGCATTATGCAAGATCTTGCAACCTGATTGGTCTTTGGAGCTTTGCCTGGAGTTAACATGGTGGATATTCAACAAGGTAACTTGTAAGGCTTTTATTCTGGAATTTATTTGTCCAACATTGCAGAGTACTGTAAACTAATAAGGAATTCACATCCAAGGGATGGCTTATATTAAGCAGTTACTCACTGGCATCCATTTCCCTACATCTCCTGTGTGAAGCCACCCATCCTTGTCAATTGCTTCTGCTGTCTTCTCAGGGTCTTTCAGATAACCCTTGAACACATTTGGTCCTTTTATACAGACCTACAGCAAGCACAGGACATTGTTAGTCACCAAATCTTATGTTTCAGTATTTTTCTGACGCACACAGGAGATGGTACCCACCTCGCCTTCATTGTTTGAAGAGAAGTAGTTCATTTCTTCCACATCATCTAGTTTTATGATATTACAAACCAGTGGGGGTCCAACATGGCCTAATATTAAAAAACAAACAAACAAAAAACAACAAGGATAGTTACAGTTTGTGGTTTTGTGGATTTGTATATTCTGGAGTTGGATCTATATGATATCAAACTTGAAAGACTAGGTCTTTGGATGATTTGGGAGAACTCAAGCATCCCCTACAAATGAAAGGCTTCAGTGATAATAGATACTTTAGTTGATCTATTCACTACTTTGGTAAGAACCAGTACTGTTTAATGGAGTCTGATACCAAAAGCTCAACAACATTTTCAGACCCATAATGCAGGAAAGGTAGTAGCTAAGCCTCAACGCTCAGAGCCACTTACTGTCTGATCAGTCATACCAACCACATACCATGCTTGCTTTCACAGAATTCCTATTAAGCATATGAGTGACTGTTGCTACCAAGAAGGACTTTGAAGTTTAGCATCCAGAATTTATCTGTTATTGAACTTAAAGTTTCAGTGCCACTTTCTACTGGCAGCTGTGCAAGAGTTAACAAGTCTCAACTACCATACCTGTAGTCCAGTCTCCAGGCATCGAGAAGGTGCATCCAGCCGAACATTCAGTCTGGCCATAAGCTTCAAAGACCTGTGTGAGCAAGCATAAACATCCTTTGAATACCCAACCCCCAGTATGAATGAGCTCAGTTTAAACTATACCTTGCACAAGTCTCCACCTAAAGAAGAAAGCCAAGACAATGTCATTGTATTTCAGACTTCCTGGTCTTATTGGTGTGACTAGATGTTCTTCGAGTTCAGCTATCCAAATCTTCCTCTGAACTCATCCTCTGCACTCTTTTCTGAAATGTGCCACAGTGGGAGCTTGTTCACTGTCAGGATAAGCCACAAAGCTCAGAGGCAACTGCCTGACTTGCCGAAGATGCTCCATGTTGCTATTTCTGCTGCCCCGTTCCTCTTCCTGAAGCCTAGAGAATGTTTTTGCAGTACTGTTGTTTGATGTCAGTTAGCCCTGCAGAGTTTTCCTCTACTGCAGGTAACCCTAATCAAGAAGCCTTTAAATACTGAAGACCCTGACAGCAGTGCCTCCGGGCAGAAACTGAGGGAGACTACAGCTGCGTCATTCATTATGTCCAAGTGACCATCACAGAGGTTTTCAAGGAAAAAAACTCAGCTTACCTGACAGCCCAATGCTGATCTGAGAAACTTCAGGACAGAGGGAGATATAGGGGCTGCACCTGTTACCATTATACGCACTCTTCCACCCATGGTTTCCTACGAGTGAATTAGAAGCCATCAGATCAAACCCCCAGTATTATATTGCTCAGGTTACTTACACTTGGAAGAGCTTACCTGAACTTTTTTGAAGACTAGCTTATCCAAAAGGCTGTCATTTCGAATTATGCCCTGTTTCACTTCAATCATCTTCATAGTTGCAGCAAAATTTAACAGGAATTTTTTCACTGGTGTGTTTGCACCACTTTGTATCTGCAGGAAAAAAAAAGTATCAGGTCTATACTCACAGCTATACCTCCAGTTCTTGCTTCATTAGGAGGCACAGTGCATTACTTTGTTGCTCTAAGTTTTGTCTTCATTACTGCCATGCCTTAGGAGATGCACCAAGGGGCAATGCTAATTTGTATTGGTGCTGTCATACTTCAGCAACAAGGACTAGTGATCCTTCCAGCGTAGCTTTTGTTTGTTTTTTTCATTCTGAAAGTAAACATAATCTTTGTCTCTGAACAGCAGCAGTCCTATCTCAGTCACAACTGCTCTTGTACTTCAGGGATCTTTAAAGAGTTCCTTCTCCTAAGGAATAATTAACCTAGCGGTGGTGTTATGATGCATTTAACTTGAATTTAAACATGTATACTTGCTTCGATACATGAACATTAAGATAATTTAGCTAAAAGTTGCTCACGTACCTTGTCATATATTCTATTCAGCAGTCTTGGTACAACTGGAAATACTGTTGGCTTCAAGGTTTTCATGTCATCCGTTAGCAATTTGATGTCTCCTTGGAAAAAGCCCACTTTTGCCCCACAGCTGTACATTACAGTCTGAAAATTGACCAGATGTCAGCCAAGGATAATTCATAGCTTTGTCAGCCACAATAATTTTCTATGGCAAGCCACATGATTTCTAGTGCCCAGTAGTAGTATAGGTCTTGAAGAAATACAGAAATCTATCATTGCTTTTACTATAATTTGATTTATAGATGCTGAGAAGCATCGATCAAGTACTGGCAAGCAACTTCAATTTGTAGTCCGTGATCATAACAAAACAAAATTTCACATTATGGTTGAAGACTATTAATACAAGCTCCTACACATTTGTTAACAGCTGTTCTATTTTGATATCTTTTGATATCTTTAGAAATGTAAATACAAGGCAACTAAAGAATATGACAAAGAATACGATAAGACATTCATTTTTAACTACTGGGTTGGGAATGGAGATTAAGAGACTGTCCTGGAGACCATTACACATCATAGCCATTTAGGTATAATTTCTAGCAAGTGTTACTTTCAACGAGTTTATACATTCTACAAAGTATTAGTAGCATGTACGCAGTCTATTTACCTGTACAACTCTCTCAAACATGTGAGCCAACGGAAGATAAGATATGCTGACATCTGAACTTGTGCACTCAACTGTGTCCTACAGGTGAAAGGAACAGAAGCACATCAACACTATGTATTGCCTGCTTGAGAAGAAAGTGAATAAAATTTGGGCCAATTTGAATACTTTGAAATAGATGCTTTTAAAAGACTGAAGCAACTCAAGCTCATCCATCATCTCTTCAAAATCTGCAGCTGTAACTATGCAAAATTTGGGACAGGATACTAAATCGGGTTTAATTTCATGTTTCAGCAAACTGAAAATATGGTAGTTCAGTACTCCTGGCATATAGGTCTGGCTCAATAACTCCTCAAAAGTTACTCAAGGTCAAAACAACTTGTTTGCAGTACCATTTTGCCTTGGAAACATGGGTACTTAGGGAAGCATGTCTACTGGGAATGAATAGTTTGCAGAAAATGCCCACGGTAAAGCCATTTTCATAATAGTCACATAACCTGGAGATGACGGTTAGCAAGAGCTTACCTCTATGGTTCTAAGGAAGGCAGCAGCATTTGCAACAACATTTTCATGTGTCAGCATGGCACCTTTAGGGTTACCTTTGGAGAAATCAAAGTCAGCTGTGGGTCTGACTGCTTGCAGTCAGTTGCCTATAGCTTGCTTGGCTCAGTCATTTCAAGCTATCTTGGTATTAGGCTTAGTCACAGCATACACTGTTGTAGGAAATCACAAATATGCCTCATCCTGAGTGCTTTCAACTGTAGATATTACATAAAAGGAATGTCTACTGTAATACCAGAGTAACTAGGAGTAGCACAGAGAATGCTGAAACGTGTTTCTATAACCTCTGTGGATGAGAATACAGACACAGTTAAACAGCCAGGCTCTCTTTATTTGATGCTAAGACCTTATATATTGTCCTACCTTATGAAAAATACATTTGGTTAGTCTCTGCTCCCTCAGCTCTAAGAAGCTTTGTCTTTGTGCACTTCACTTGTACTGACAATGTCCTACGTAGAACTGCAGTAACGGCTTGATATGTTTCTAACTTCTTTATGATTGTAGAATTTCATTTTTTGCACTGGATAGTAAGTGTTTTTAGCACAGAGTGTTTTAAGACAGAAGCATCAACATGCAATCGCTTACCTGTTGTTCCACTGGTAAAACACACAATGCAAAGATCTTCAGGACTAGGAGGCTAGAGGGAAAAAGCCACATCAGGTCAGCACTGTAAGGACTATTATGTTACTAAGCAAGCATATGTAAATACTGATAAAGGGGGATCAATCAGGAGTTCTGTTTGGAAACAGCAAGGCAGGATACAAAAAATCCTACCAACCTCCTTTACTAGCAGCCTGGCAAGAGGTCTTTTCAGAGACTAATTTGTCAAGTTTAGAACTGTTCCACAGAGATACTTACAACTGGTTTTCTGATGTTGTTTCTTCCCAGCTCCTACATTAGAGAAAACAAAACTTAAGATTGCAAGAAAAGATGCATACCAATAGTACTTGAATAGGTAATCACATTTCAAATGTGACAGATTCAAGAGTCCAAGTAAAAAAACTTTTTCAATGAGAGAAGTTGGCCTTCCTGCATTTAGTATCTATAACTTGAAAAAGCTGACTCCTGAGATTGTGAAAAGCATGAATTTGACCATGTAGAAAGTGATCAGATCTACTTAAGGAATTTGGAAGTAATGAATGGAGTTTTTTTCATTTTATTTAATGTAGTCCACATGTCTTACACTCCATATTTACACCTTAAATCTGGAAATTAAGCCTACTATTGGGCTATCAAAGCAGCCAGTAATTTGCACATAAAGTTTCAATTAGACTCAACTGTCAGCCTACAAGGTAATTTACAAGAATTACCAAGGTTGGAAAATACATCCATGATCATCCACTTTAACTGTGCATCTATTACCAGTATTTCTCCATTAAACCATGCCCAGTAGTACAGTATCTAAATGATTGTTGAACGCCTTCAGGGACAGTGACTCAGCCACCTCCCCAGGCAGCCCATTTCCTAATATCCAACCTGAATCTCCCCTGGCACAACTTGAGGCCATTCCTTCCAGTCATGTCACTAGTTACATGGAGAAGAGGCCAACCCCCACCTTGACACAACCTCCTTTCAGGTAGCTGTAGAAAGCAGTAAGGTCTCCCCTGAGCCTCCTCTTCTTTAGACTAAACAATCCCAGTTCCTTCAGCCTCTCCTCATAGAACTTGTGAGATATGCTAAGGAAGTTAGCACATACTGAGTGTTCACAACACTTGGGCAGTACTTCAGTCAATGGTTTGAACTAATATATCAAGTTTCAAAATGGCTGCTCACTAAGTTCTCAGATACAGGTGTGACAACTGGATAACGCTTACATTAAAGTGTCATTGTTGCCAGAGAAGTTCCAGATGTCTAGCTGGCAAAATATTCCTCTGCAAGACCAAGCAGAAGTCTATAGACGCCTACCTCAGCCTCCTGTAGTGCTAGAATTTCAACTCCCACTTTAGCTCCTCTGTCCTTCAGGTCTTTATCAAAGAGATCCATAAGGATTATAGTCTTCAGGCACGGGGTCTTTCCTTGCTCACAGTTTTCAAGCAAGATTTGTGCCTTCTCTGGCTTGTCGCAAATCACTACGCCTATGTCAGCTATAGAAAAGAAATTACATTTCACAGTTTGTTGTGAGGACATGAGATACTAGTGAGTGACAACACAGCAGAACAAATACTTAGACTATAATATTCATTTATGTACCTGTAATTGATTTATATACATAATAATGATAAATCCATTTCCATTTGGTTCATATGAATTCACTGGCTGGATTGACAGTGTTAAGAGGGTTTATTCTCACTAAAGCCAGCAGACTATATAGGTAGAATCCCAGGTTTACCCCAAGTGAAGTCCTTATGCTGAGGAACTGAAGGTAAATGTCTTCAGTCACAGTCAAAACATGTACTTATTCTTTTGGTATTTCCATAAAAAACTAAGATTTGTCCTCACTGATTATTTATTTTTAGCCATCTTCTTTAAAACTAAGGAATTTCAGATTAGTTTGAAAGAGGTAGCTCAAATTTAAGTTAATGCCTCAAATTCTTTGCATATGGAAGAGTTTTATGCAATTACAAAATCATTAAGACAGCAGAGAAACTGGATTTGTCTGAACGTGCTGGTTCCCCATTAACTTAGTGAGTCACAGCTGTGTAGTCTTAAAGCAAAACCTGTTGGCAAGATTCGTCAGCGTAACTGTTGAAGTGATTTTGCTTGGCAAATCCTGTTCTTAGGTGGCAGCCTAGCTAGTTGTGACAGCAGTGAATTTTTATTTCCTCCCCACCCTGATCTTCTCTCACACTACGGAGAGAAAGTTTGAAGATGTATTCAAGCTCCCTCATACCAGGCTTTTTTTTTTTCCATGATGGCACACTAATTGCTACTTCTGTAGAACTACACAGATAGCTTTAGGCTAATCTCTACCCCTCCGCTCTTTGCATCTTAGAATTTTTTAAATCAGAGACATGCATCTAGTCTTAATTTGCATGCAAGTCTGTCTGCATTGTCTGATTGTTTGGCAAACAGTGTGGGAGTTTAAGATTGCCAAACTTCAAACAACCAACAAAAAACTTTGATTGCAGCATGGTCCGCAGAATCTAGCAGGTCTTCTGTGGACTTGCATCCCGATACGCTAGGAGACAGAGGAAACACACTGCCTTTTCTAGGTATTGGATCATATACTCTATGAAGTGGCTTTACAGAAACAAAGTGTCTATACAACTATAGATCAAAGCAACTCTAATTTTTGCATGGAATTCTTTGCTCTTCAACCTTCTCAAAACAAAGCTTCTTAGAGACATCTTTATTATAAAATAGTCAAGTCAATATTTACCTTTGTTAACAATATATAGAATGGCGTCTGGCCCCAGGGTGTCATAGAGTGGAACAGCAACCATTGAGTAAGTGTAGCAGGCATACTCAGAAATTATCCACTGAAGAGAGAAAAAAGAGCTAAGGAATACTAGCAACTCACAAAAAAAAAACCAGAACTGTGCTCCATCAGAAATAAGGGGACTGGGAGAGGAAAAGCCAGATGTAATTGTTCCTCAAGTGGTCCCAAGAAGTTGAGCAGATCCTTTTCTCCTCAGGCTGTCAGAATATTTTGGGAAATAATACTTTTTTTTTTTCTTTTCTTTTTTTTTTTCTTACCTCTGGCCTATTCTGAGCAAAAATGCCAATAAACTGGTCTGGTGATGGTTTACATCCTTTCTGCAGAAGCCCTGATCCCAGATGCTGAGCTCTGTCCAAAACCTGTAAGAAAATTGCCCCCTGCTTTAGTGCTACAAGACGTCATTCCAAGTTAGATTATCTGTCATGTATAACACTCACCTGTTTATATGTCAGCCACTGATAAGGTTGGTTGGGTTTTCTGTAGCCTAAACAGTTGCCATTTCCTAATGGAAAAGTTCAAAAAAGCAGCTGTAAAGCTCAATACTGAAGCTGTATAGCAGTTCAAAACAACACTGGTGAATGGAGATTGTTTTCAGACATCCATTGAACTGCATGGTGCATTAAGGTGTGTAGTGTCCACTGTTAAGTACTCTGCACAAACTAAAGTTTTAAGACTGTTTGCTTCATCCTTACAAGTACTTCCAGGATCTGGCAATATTTTCCCATTTCACCCAGCTGAGCTTGAAATAGCTTGCAGGCTATCATGTATTTCCATGTCTGGCATCCCTGAAGCCATACAGACAGGGACGCATTCCTGTTGTGAGCAGGCAGCAATTTAATGCTAAAAATAAATGCTTCATAAGACAAAGCAGAGGGATTTTTTGCTCCTCCCTTCCTACTCCACCCTAAACTTAGTGTTGCTGTCTTCATTGAATTCTACCACCTTAAGCTTCTGATGTTTGCTCCTGTGCAGTCCGCCAACTGATCCTACTTCCATAATAGTGGGAGAGAAATATGGACACTTGTCACTCCACCCCACAAAAGTTTAGGAAAACTTTTTGCTAGCCTTAATTATTACTATTGGCAAGAGGCAATGCAAAAAAAAAATAAAATTGAAACTATTTTATTTACTTTTGAAATGTTAAGTACCAACCAGCAGCTGCAAAGCTTACCAGAAGCATGCAGTCCTCTCTGGAAAGCTTCATACAAGGTTTTAGTATCTTCAAAGTAATAAGAAGTCAGGTTATTATCTGTCAAGAGTGCAGCTCTTCTTGCTCCTCCCTAGGAACAGAGCATAGTTATGAATTAGTGCAGAGCAGATGCAATGCTATTCATTCCAGTAAATTGCAGCAGTCCCCTTTAAAGCATTTGAATACTATTGCATCGTTCAGGAAGTCTCACTTTCCTTCCTGGTTTTGATCTACTCAGACACTACTCGCATGCAGAGGAATTTTCTAGATTACCCAGATTAATATTCAGTTGTAGATTATTAGACAGACCTTGACTAACATTAAGCGCTATCACTTGCATAGTTATATGAAGCCTGTCACCTCGGTCTATCATTAGCCATGAAACAGATGAAAAGCATTTATAGTACAGGAAAAAAGATCAGTGACAGCCAAGGACTTCTTGTAAAAAGCACACCTAACTCTGTTGGCAAGAGTTTCTGTCTCTTCCTCTTGGTGTCATAAGACTTCCCTTCTATGCACAATACTGCTGAGTTGCACATCAGAGAAGGTTGTGTATAGCAGACAGGAGAGTTTCAACTGATATCCAGAGTCAAAATGGATTGGTATTTAAAGCAAGTTTGTCAGAAATAGTCCATCCCCACAAGAAGAATAAGCATTACCTCAATTCCCACTGACTGCTTGTTCAAGTCAACAGGAGGTAAAACAGGCTTTGGCCTGCTTACCACCCAGAGGAAGATGAGGGCTCCAAATGCAATAAGAGTAAACAGTGCTGGTGTTGGGAGCGGTGAAAACAAGACCTGAAGTATCCAGATCATTGTGCTGGATCAGTGCAGCCAGAGTTGAACCTGAAACAAACGAGGTTTAGTAGGTACAAGTTCGAAGCGCTCACTACCTGTAAGCCAGGGTTAGTTAAGTACTTTGTTAAGCAATACTACAGATCGTTTCAGCTGTTTGCACCTAAGGACTCCTGGTACAATAATAAAGCATGCTTATGCAATGCTTTAAGCCTCTTAGGAGATCTCAAGTCACCTGTCTCTGTAAATCTTAATCCATTCTGCATCCACCTCCACAAAAAGCTGAAGTCCAATGATGTCAGTCAGGCAAGAAACAAATGTCAACTTTTTCCTATTCAAGACTAAAAATCTGCCTGATTTATACATACATCAGTATATATATCTCTCAAATTAAGTTGTTTTTTTTTTTCAAATGCCTATTGTTCAGATGTGAACACACAAGACAACAGTTGTCTAACAGCAGGAGGTACTGCTAAAGTATACACAGGTATAAAGACTGTGGCAGTCTGCAGGAGAAACAGCGTCTTCATGATCAGCTGCTCTTATTGGAAAAACAGTCTGTGCTGGGGAAGTGTTTCTGCTGTGTGCTCTCCTTGAGATACTGCACAGCTCTGAACTCTGGACTTCTAAACTCAAAACTGGTGACCTGGAAGTCAGAAGGTGCAACTGAAATCTTACTGGGAGATACAGAAGCAGTTTTGCTGCTTGCATCTTGTGGCATCTCTTCCTTCAAGGGCAGGCAGGGAAGCAAAAAACTGAGAATGCAGGATTTCCTCACAAGAGATACAAAGAGACATCTACCGCAGGTTCCTCCCTTAGAATCAAGCACTTTAATTTCTAAAGTCCTCTGATACCTTTCAGATTGAACAGCCAATACAAATCTAGCACAGGTGACTACATTTGATCTAAATGAACTCAGATCTCACTGACTTATCTCTCCTAGTATCTAAATAGGTATGCAGGACATGACACATCACACTTTGCAAGGTGAATAACTGCACCCCTTCCAATTCCTTAACGATTAATTGAGGAAATCCAATCTGTAGATAATATGCCAGCTAGCAACTAACTAAATTCCTGTACAGGAATACTAACAAGCATTTTGGAGCAGTGAGCTCCAGGTTTTCCTTCTTTAGAAGAACCCAAGAAAGATGAAAGTATTTTTCAAACAGTCAATAAATTCAGCCAGGTCCCAAAGTCCCAAACAAAAATCCCAATTTGGATCACCATATCCAGAATGAACAGGGCTGGATCACCTCCATCACGTTTTTGGTTTTGTAGCTCTCAATTTCCAGTGACTGTGTTAACTGACAGTCCTGATGTGTTCTCAGGTGATAAACACATGCTTTGGCAGCTCAGCATCTGGATAAGAAAGGATACCTTGGAGGCTTGTTGAATCCAAGCTACCAAAAGCACATCACCTGAAATGTACCAACTCCCTAGACCTACTTATTTTGAGTTACAACATGCACGTCAAACTCCTGATCTTCACCTCAGGCACTAAAAGGACTGCCCCCAAAATGGTGCTACAGTGAGAATGGCAGGAGCTGCTGCCTCATGACTCTGCACTGACTATCATGTCTGGCCACTGGACATACCACACCTAGGAAGTATAGCCCTATTTTTTTTCAGTACATAATATTGCACATCTCTGCACCCTTCCTTTGACTTCTATCAGCTAAATCTAGGGAAAAAAATAATTTTCAAAAGCATGGTCTGCTGAGGAAGTTTGAATTCATGTCAAAGACACCTAGAAGTCTGTGATGTTTCTACTCTTATTTGGAAGATTAAGGACTTGGTAAGATGAATTTGGTAGGCAACCACTCTGCATTTTTTGGACTTGTAACCCAGTACTGCAGCAGTTAGTAAACAGCTTTCTGGAGGTGATCAAACAGTATGTAGTTTATGGGGGAAGTCAACCACTTTTTTATTACAGTATGAGACCTGAGGCAGCTTGGCGGAGGCATCTCCACTGCTCAACGTGAAAAGGAGTCCAACACACAAACTTCATTCCTTTAACTCAGAGCCTATTCCCAGATCTCAGTGGCAAAACAAATCACATTTGAACCACTTGTATGCTGGAAGCTTAGTTCATAGGAAGATGACAAAACTATATCTTGGCACATCTATGCTCCCATCCTCTTAGAGGGATACCAGAGTACTCATGTCCAGTTCCTCTGCATTTTCATTCATAGCCATACAGGAACTGCTGAGTCACAGCCTGAACCACTGATTGAGCACCTGGGAAAAGGCCCAGATCAGCCCTAGGAGCGCAGGTGAAGGCAATTCATCTGTGGAACCAGAAGAGGTGGAGCCTGGCTGCACCTCTCTTAGACCTCATTTAAGGGCTGACCCCCACTGGGGAAGGCTTTCTTTCTAGAGATTTCTCCTTGGTGAAGTTTTCCTCTGTGAACCTGGAATCTTCTGGCATAGGTGAGCAATTTTTTCCTTTCCTTTATAGCATCTTTCTATTGTGCTGGTCCTGCTGTCATCACACTTCTGTTGTAATGCCTTTCCCATTGTATTGATCTGTCCAGTTGCTACAATAGCAAACAACTTTTGACATCTTTTTCCATCTTTAGATGGGCCAAAATGATATTTAACTCAGTGTATTTCAGATGTTTCTTCCATAGGCAATGAAGTTCTTTTGACCAGCAGTAAGAATAGAGCTACATACAGGTAACTGAAAAGAGCATAGCTGTACTAGTTTGAATGAATTGTGTTCTCATGTGCTTGTCTAGGAAATAGTTTTTAAAGTACTATTAAAACAGCAGTAAAGATTAGCTACCTTTCAATCATGGTGTCCTCATCTCCTCTTTGACTCACTTGCAAGGCAGTTTATGCCAAGATATCAAAAGAGACTGATCGACTGAGCCTAGAAGGATAAAGAAGCTTGGAGTAGCAATCTCAAAGAAACCCAGTGAGAAAACCTGATCAAGTGTGAGAGAAGCCTGACGATAACTAAGTGCAGGAAAGATTTATTTTTTTCCTCAGAAAAAACAGACAGTAGCCTTATCCCAGCATAACCTACTCAGTATTCCTACATCCTGAAATCATTCTTGACTAGCTACAAACCAAAACAATGTTTAATTTAAAGATCTTACAGCAGTCTAATCTCCAAAGTCTGGGAAATATGTTCATTTGCTTCTAATTAGTTTTCTAGTAACCATAATCACTAGTCTGCTTACAATACTGAAACTATATATGCAAGAGTCAAAACATAACATGCTTTAAAACCACTGCAATTACCCTTTTGTTGAAAAGCACATATGCCTAGATCTTTATGTTACACACATACACACAAAGCTTTTCTTACCTGAAAGACTATTTTCAGTGACCTTACTTTATGATTGGGAGTAGTGACAACATTTTGCTTTTACTTTCCAACTATTTATTCATGTTGGCTTTAGTCAGTCCTGTCAAAGTACAGTCGGTGTATTATTCAGGCTGTGGGAACAAACCATCAGCAAATTTGTCTCAATTTCCAGAACCAGGCCAATTGTCTACTATGCCTAGAGTTTATACTGTAAATACTTGTGAGATCCAAAGCACTCCTGGTTAGCTACTTCTGGCATTGTCCAGAAGGTGCTTAATCCTGCTGCCCTAATTGTGGAATACCCAGCCTGAAGGAGACAGAAACCTTTTTTCTTCATTTGTCTTTTAAGCATGGAAATAAGAGTTCTGCCCTAGGTCCATGCTATGGAGCAACTACAACCAGAGTTTAACCCTGAAATCTGGGTCATCTATGTATAGATGATATCTGGTCTGTACAGATTGACTGAAAGCGTTACTCGGTGTAGCATGCAACAGTGCCACAGCGTTTCTGACTGTGTTTCTGACTGTGAGTCTGAGCACTAACTGCTTTCTTAACCATGCAAGGAGGTTGGAGTGCTTTAAACCCCTGAGCTTTGAGGGGCTTAGCTGCCTGTGACTGGAAAATGTGTAGGATGTTTCAGAACACCTCTGTTGGTCCTCTTGTGCAACAGCAGGTGAGACAGTTAAAGTGTACTTCAATTGTCCGACCTGATCAGGGATAAGGTGCACTGTGATCAGGAGTGCGAAGGCTTAGGCTTCCCCACCCCACTTTTTTTTTATCAGAAGAGATTACAGTAAGTCCAGTCTTGAGTTTGGGACTGTGTGTTCTTATTTCTACTGTACCCCACTTTCCAAATCCCCCATAATCTCCAGGGCAATTCCTTCATTAGCTGGAGGGAACCAAGGAGCATTTTTCTCTATTCTCTCCAAGGCAGAAGGTATTGCAAGTAACTCCATGGTTTCAAGCACAAAAATTTGAAGGAAAAATATTTATCTTCTATCTCACAGTAGTTCTTTGCAGGCAACAGATCTCTGATCCTTGTGCCACTTTAGAGGCAAAGGTCATGTACTGCCTGTGAGAACTTCTAGGATTATATTCTTTGTCTTGAGTTTGCCTAAGAAACACTTTATATATGCTTTTGAGGTAATTGTGACATCAGCATTAGCAAGGTAACATGATGACTCTTCAAGCAGAAATAGAGTGGAACCAGCTGCTCTGGGGTCTCTACTTAGTTAACCACCATTAGTTCACTCCTGACATTTGCTTTCCCATACTGCAGCTGTTGCCTGGTCTGCAGATGTGAGCCAGCAAGTTCATACTTGGAAGCATTATGTCCCATCTTCCTTCAGCTCAGCAAGAAGTGTGTGTTCTGCAGGACTTAATATCCTGAAAGAAGCTTAAGTGCAAGACCTGAGTAGCAACTGCTGAGTGGAGCCATGTACGAACTACATTCCTTTTTAATCTAATGCTCTGGAAGATGTGAGACTTTAAGGACGAATTATATTGCTGGCTCAGTTACGCAAAGAGAAGTAAAATCCCAGAGTTACAAGCCACAGCTTTTCTCAGAACCCTGTTCAGAGGCAGACATGTCTAAAGCAGAATCCACAGGGTCTCACTTTAGGAAGGCTTTGCTTTTGGAGTACCTTCAGAGCTCAGCAGTTCAAGTGCCCTCTGGTTGCCTGAAAAGCACTCTGCTGGCAGCTGGGAAAGCACAAGGCCGCAGGCCCCAGTATTTTACATCCAGGAAGTGCAGCAGTCAGATTATGTGTTACAGCCTATTTCTAAACCCGCCTCATGAAACCTAATCAACTCGGGTTTTCTGAATACTAAAATAGAAAGTCCATTATGATAAGAGAATTTACTATGTCTGATATTTCCGTCCCTTCACCAGGAACATAATGACACCACCATGCTGCTTTGTCAGATAACTTCAAAAGTCAAGCTTTTGTGGTACGTTTTATATCAGGTTTTCTCCTTGAGAACTCCCTATCCAGAAGCTGTACTGGCCATGCAGAAAGCCAGAACATATTCAGCCCTCTGAAGTTCTGAAGAACTGTAAACATAGTTAACATAATAAGTTTTGTTACTGGTTGTCCTACTAGATAATGTAGCATGATATTCTCACAAAATACACTTGTACTAGCATTACATTAATGGGAAATCATCTCCAAGCATGTTGAAAGATCTAGAACAAAAGCCCAATTTAGAAATGCCCAAAGAAAACCAGAATGTGATCATTTAGCAGCTTACAGAGTCACACAGAGTAGGGCCAGCAGTAAGAATTTTTAAATATTGATTTTTTTTTATGACAACTTATTACAGCAGTTGTATCACCAAGAGCAAAGAGCAAATATATATCTGAACTTAACTAAGCTTAGGATTAGCATCGCACTGATGGCATTCTATTGGAGATCTGCTACCAGGTTCCTGATAAACATATTACCTTGAACCCCTTATACTGAGCACAGTATTTGCACGTGGGTAATACTAAGATTTCCATGAGCAACAACCAGCAGGGCCACGAGCAGTGAAACAAAAGTAGATCATTAATGCTTCTGCATTTCAGAGCAAGCACAGAGGAAAAAAGCAGCAATCGAAAGCACATACCATTTCGTTGATGGGGCAGGAAGCCAACCTCTTTTCCTTAAGTAAATGGGAGCTTTATAAGCGTAATAGCAAAACAAAAACAATTAGATAGCGTTCATGTTAAAGCTACAGCTTGTTCCCTCTCCCCGGTTTAAATAAATCAACGAGCAGAAAAGCATTCTGGGAAGGATCAAAGGAGAGGAAGTGAAGTGGCTAGAAAAGAATTTGCAGCGAAGGGCTGGTGTTAGTTTTGGTTTTGGTTTGGTGAGGCAAGAAGGCTGAAGTTTCTGATGAAACTGATAGAAAATATGATATTTGTAATTTACCATTTATAATCTAGTATCTTTTTTTTTCCCCCCCCTCTCTATATAAAACTGCACTTTCAATATTAGGGATTTTCTCTCTATAGCTTTATTGTAAGTTAAAGTGAACAGAGATTTGCAGCTGTACTGGTACCAAAATGCTTTGAGTACAGTATTTCTCACCTACTGGTGTAATACCTGTTGGTAGTCTGGATCCTGGTTTCTTCTCTTTTTTTCCCTAGAAGCTGCCTTGTCTTTCTGAAGTGCTTTCTGCTATGCTCTAGTCACCTATGTGCAATTCTTTGCACAAATTCACAGTGAATTGTTTCAAACTCTAATTTTCTTCCTGCTCCAATGGGGATTTTGCTTTCTACCTATACTGGGCTGCTGCTGTTTCCTTTTTTCTCTCCTGTTCTCTGCCAATATCGCTGGAATTTTGCAACAGGCTTTGAGAGCCAGAAAGGTAGTAATTCACCTACATATTCTCTTTAATGCTCTGACTCCAGATCTTGGAAATGGTTTCGTATTTCTCAGTTTGCACATCTGAAAGCTTTTCTGTACTGTTTGACTTAAGAATAATGTACTTTGCAAGAATAAACTATAGCTAAACTGGAGTAACATAGCGTGTCCTTACTAAAAGGGTGCAACCTGCCTGGACCTTGGCTTGCTAAAGCATATAGCCTCTGCTAATTGCTGTTGTTTCCATTAAGGCTGTAAATGATACATTAATTGGATAAGGCTAACTTACACTGTAATTGTGGCATTATTTAGCAATGCAGATAGACCTTTAGGGAAGCTGAGGAGTAATTTGCTGATTTTTGCTATGAGCTTTGAATGAAGTTGAGAAAGAAACAGCTTGTTCTGCATGGAATTCCTCTACATTTGTCTCTGCCTCCTCAGAGCTGCTCCTGTGGCGCTTAAGTGAAGCTATGACCTTCAGCTCTAATAGTGCCAGTCAGGGAGCTCTTACACCTGGAGGAAAGGCAACATTCCTTACCTAGAAGGGAAGGAAAGCCAGGCTTCCAGCCCAGCTACCTGCATTAATTTCTTCCAGTGCTTCTCTGAGGAGTTCCCCTCTTCAGAAATCTGGCCTCGACCTGTTACTTTTTCAGGAGAAAGAGGAAAATGCTGTGATTCTCCCCTGCCTGTTGGGTGTCAGTTCTATGTACCTCACCCAGATGCACTGACTTTGGGGTGCAAAAGAACATGCCCTCAGAGGCTTTGTGAAAGATAGCTTCTCTTTAATGATTGCTTCTGTTTAATACTTGTAAATTGAAATACTGGTGATGCTCTTTCCGCAGTACACATAAGAAGTGACCTGAGAATTTTGAGACTTTTTATTTTTTATATTGCCTCAAACAATTAGAAGAAACCTCAACTTTTTAATGGGGGCACAGATCCATTTCTTGCTAATAATTCTTTGCCAAAGGAAAAAGCAGAGCAGAGTCATGAACGATTCAACCTTTGCTTTTCTTTGTACACATATATAGAACTTATACCTGCATCTTTCGTATCCACCAGCAAGTTCAGATGTGCAATATGTAGAGTATGTGTAGACAAGGTTTAATTTTTTGCTTTCTATTGTCATGCTCACAAAAGCAGGGATAAGATGAGCTTTTATAACTAACCATAAAGTTGTGGCACAGTATGAGCATCAACTGCCCAAATATTCCATCTACCTACAGCAAATAGCAAGGGATGTAAATAAATGACAAGGAAGCATTAGCTTAGTGCACAGTTCTCTCTTTTGTAGCTTTGAGACTTGGATCTTGATAGTATGAGTCTGTGTGAAATATGGACTTACTTTATTGAAGGGGTTTTTGAATTTCGGTTTTCTTAATGGTATAAAATTAGTTATTCTTTATTGCTCTGCTACATTTTTTTCCTGTCTGTTGTAAACACATAAAATGCACAGGGAAATAATCTCAATGGGTTCCTCAGAGGAGGCACTGAGCAGGATGATGGGTTACGGCTTGGAAGAGCAGCATGCATTTTCCCAGGTCTCTCTTGCATCTTGATTTCTGGTTAATCTCTCTGCTATCCCCTCCTCTATTACAGCTGTAGATCTGTGCAGAAGCAAGAGCTTGGTAAAGGCTCCATCTGTATAGCTGTGAAAATTGTGCTTTAAAAATGTTAAATAATTTAAAAAAGGCATTATAGCCAGCTTCTGTGATTTTTAGTTAGGAATTAAGGTCCTGTTGTACTAAATATGGCCAATAAGCTTGTGTATTTACCAATCTAGTATATAGTAATATTTTACTGAACTCCAAAACCTGCCTCTGGTGCTGTGGAACCAAATGATGGCTCATTTTCTGGAACTCTGTTTTCACCTTGAATCTGAATGGGAGCCTGGCACCGTTACTTTATGTACTGTATCTTTAAATAGTCAAAACTAGCAAACCGATAAGAAAACAGCCTCAGTCTGGATGGATGTCAGGTTTCCAGTTCCAATCTATAGCAACAGGGCGTGTTCAGGTGGTTGCTTTCGCTTGGGTTTTTATTATGGCTGTGATTTCTTTGTATGCCTCTGTGAGTCCAGACTTTCTCCTTCCACAACAGACAGCCAACTCTTTGGTTGTTGGCTTTAACAGCACACAGTGTGACAAGAACAGTGCACTTGGATCTGAACACTGCAGCAAATTAAGGCTGTTCTCCCACTTGCTGTGCCTCTCTGCAGAAGCAGGAAGCCGAGTACTTTGGAAAGTGTAGGCAAAAGAGAGTTGCTTACCTTCTGTCCACGCAAAGGAGGGGCCAGCGCAGCTTATTTGCTTCACTGCTTTACAACTCCACGGGGGTGTTCAAGGGTTGGTGCTTCCCCAGCTCCCACGGCAGAACTGAGCCCCAGATCATTGGCGAGTGGCTTTAATAAACAGGCAACACTGCACCCAGGTAACCCTTGAACCTGCATTGCAACAGGTTCAAAGGTAAAAATTATTCCTGATCAAATATAAAGAGCAATTTTGGCTGGTTAGAGATGTTAAACATACAGGTCTTGCGCAACAGCTTTTGAAGAGGGCAGCGCACTGTGAAAGTGAACCCCAGCCCCTGCGAGAGCTGCACACTTGTATTTTCAGTAGGGCTCTCACTGTTTGTGAGTACACATGGAGCACAGAATAAGTGTCATTTTGCAGAGACAAGGTGCCTCTTAGATTGCACGTAGAGCTTGCAAACATATCCTTATATTTTTGCTTTGTGGAGGTGCTTCTCCTTTAGCATGTCTGACTGCTGAAGAATGGGTTTCCCTTGCAGCTCATGTGGTCCACAAAGTACCATATTCCTTTATGGCAGGAGCTCTGAGCACAGTTAGGATTCACAGGGGACTAGTTATCTTACCATTTATAATACCATATTATATTATATATATTACATACCATATGTTACCATATATCTTTGCTTCTAAAGATGTGCGAGTAATATTTACTTCCTGAACTAACAAGGGCAGTTTGCCTGTGGTGCTAGGCTAAACCTAGTTCAATGGAGATTTACATTGATTTAACTATTTGTATTTATTTTTTGTCTCCCTCCTTCTATAAAAGGTGCTGTGCTTAATGCTGATAGAAAACAGGCTTAGATGTGCTATGAGGTACTGGCACTGAGCAGCTAGGTGAAGCTTCTTGGCTTCACTTCCTGAGGTGGTGACCTTTGGAAGAGGTTTGCAGCTCAGCGTCTTAGACCCAAAGCTAAGAATTCCAAAGTTCTTTATTGTTGTCAGGGCTGGTCAAGATCACAAAGCTTTTGTTGATTTAGGCCTGGTTTGGCTGGACCTGAAATTTAACTTCTGCATAAGGTTTGAATTTTAACATATTACTACTTTATACTTGAGATCCCAAGAATTCTTGATTGGGGTGGGGAGCCTTCCTGTATCAGTATATATCAACACAAGTGGAAGCACCTGTGTCAGGAGTACCAGAATCAGACTCCCATTAGTGCTGCACTAATTATCCACCTAGACCTTCTGAACTGCAATATCCTCTGAGTTTTTGGAAAATGACAGTTTGGGAAGGATAAAAGAATGAGCGGGACTGCTCCAAGCTTGGTGTAAAGAGACAATACTGATGTTCAGGTCTCTTGGTTCTGGTCTGTGGTGCCTCCTGAATGAGGGAAGCAAAACAACTGTTTTAATTCTGTATGAGGTATGCAGTAGATTTTAAAAAAACAAAGAAAGGAGAAAAAGAAAAGACTAGTTGTGTAGATCCCTATTCGGTATAAGTGGGTATTACCTCACTGTCTTAAAAGAGCTAGAATTACTGACACCATGTTTCTGGCTCTTGATGCATCTTAACTTGCATACAGATGCATGGTGGAAGCATAGCAAGGAGATTAGAGGAGGGAATAAAACCAGGTATGTAAGCTACCTGTATGTGTTAGGCTGTAACTTCTTTCTTCCTGGTGCATAATGTACGTGGCTTTTTACCTCTTTTTCACTACAACTTATTAATTTGTTGTTTTTTGTCACCTTTCACCTATAAAGTTTCTTCCTGAAGAATGGAAGCTAATAGTTTACTGCTAAAACAAGAGCTGAGAGTCGCAGGCGCTTCTGAGCAATGAGTTTGTCATCTCTGAGTTGAGTAGGTTGGGCTCTTGAGTAAATGTCTTGCTGAGTTGTAAATGGTGATAGGCCTTCTTTCTGTTTGATTTGAAATCAGGTGTGAGAAAAATTTTCCCATGCCCCAGAAAACACATGGGTATATGTTCTGTATTGCAAACTTGTCTGTATATGTTATGAGTGTTCCCTGTTGTTTCTGAATGAGTGATGTCTTAGTTTGTGATCTCAGTGACTAAAACACATGACCAATGACATAGGAGGCTGTAACAGTTGTGGAAACATCACCTATGTCCCAGTTTTGAAAATGGGAAGCTCAAGGTAGAGCTAGCCAGAATTAACAAAAACTGTTTTTCAAGGAGGTGGGGGGGAAAAAAAAATCACTCAACTTTCTGCTCATGAACATATTGGTAATTTCTCCCTCAAGACTATTCTGAAGAAAACAGATGACAAATGACAGGAAGAATTCTTTATAGACCAACAAAGATCACATGAATAGTGTCAAGTTTAGAATGTCTTAGAAAATAATTTTCCAATTTAAATGGAAATCTTTGAGCAGGGTGCGATTCAAACTATTTATTCAAAATTAATATATTTTTTGACAGATAGAAATGTCTGCATTTAGTGTGTTCTTTAAGCATGTGACAATCCAGCTTTTCTTTCATTAACTTTTATAGGTGATAGCTTAATACTTTGCTTCTTTGGTTTAGATTAATTTTCTCTGCTTATCTGAAGTATGATTAGTCACATTAACATTTCTTTCAAACATCACACAAGCAATTTAATCATCTACCCTTTGTGCAAACTTGACACTTGAGTGATGAAGAACATGTGCCAAAAGGGAATGAAATTTGCAAGGAGCCCGCCTGCTTCCAGTGTGCCAGCCTGCTTCCAGCTCTGCTACCAACAGTGGGATTTGCAAGAATGTTGTAGATACCATAGAGTATATCCCTGACTGCTGATCAAAAGTGATTCTTGCTGAGGTTGTGCAACAAATCCAAGCTGTAAAGACTGGAGCTAAAGGTCATTACTGCACAAAGCTGGAGTTTAGTCACTCTTCCAGGTAATACATAAGAAACCTTTTTTTATTGGTCTTGTGAAATCTACTCAAACGCGATAGTCTATCAAGTGATAAACATGAAACAAACTCTAGCCCTTCAGCCTGAACAGTGGTGCCCAAGATCAGCTACAGTCTTGTTTTATTTTGTAGCACTGCTGCGTGATAGTGAAGGATCTCACTGAAATTGTGATATTTTTTTTTTTGTGTTGCTGTGACAGTCTTGGACTCTCCTCTCTTCATGCAGAGCTCCAGTGGCATATCCCAAAAACTGCCAATGGTTTTAGAGCCAGACCAGTCATACTTCTGATATCTGTAGATGTTAAAGAAGTATGCACAAGTATGAATTGGACCGAGTCATTATGCAGGAACCGGAAGCACTGGATTTATAGCTTGACTTGCAGACTCGGAGAATTCCACATTGCTCTATTTCGTATTAAAATCTGTACTAAATGACTAACTCCTCTTAGCTTAGACCTGAAAAATATTTGGTATCAATCACTTTTATTCCATTTAATGGGAATCATAGATGGAAAAAGGAACAAAACTTATCTCTGCGTAATCTCCAGCACAGTAATACCATTCCTATCTCGAACACATTAAATGCTGTATACTGCATGTTAACTCCAGACATCATCCTGCTTACGTTCCTGGCTGAATGGTTGGGACAACGAGGCTGTGATGAAAGTCTGTGGATGGATAAAATTATCAGGTCTTTTCTTCCTTTAAAGGTTAACAGTATAATGGAGACTGCTCAAACATGAAGTGGGCAAACACAGTGGATACAGATGAGCTCAGATCCAGCTGGCAGCGATAGCTGAATGTTTCCTGGTATTAACTTCTGATGAAAATAAGAATCACCTTTTACAGTTGAGGCTCTGATAATATTTTGAAGCTCAACACAGGTTTATGTCCACCCAGACCTTGGCTTCTGCATCAACTTCTTTAAACTTTTAAATCAAATCTTGAGAAGTAATCCAAGAAATGAAGTTTCAGATTCATTTTTTTTCAGCTCTTCTCATAGTTTGGCTCTGTTATTTTGCCTAATAATTTACTTCTAAAAATTGCTGCATTTAGCCTCCCCTACTGCCAGGATACAGCACAGGCAAGGGAAGAAGTTTAAGAACAGAGACTTTGCTGAGTGACTATGGAGTAAAATAAAGAAGAAAATAGTTCTTAGTGACTTTAGACTTCGAACATTATTAGTACATAGATTCAAAGGGAGTAATATCTGATATATAATATTTAGATGAGGAAAGTTTAAAGACCGCTTGGAATGCCTCTAGATGTTATCACAGTGCTGTAACTTATTGAATCAAATAAGGTATAGATAGATATGAAGATTCCATAGAATATCCTGAGTTCGACCACTGAGGAACATAGAATCATAGAATGGCTTAGGTTGGAGGGGACCTTTAAAGATCATATGGATCCAACCCCCCTACCAGATACAGGGCTGCCACCCACTAGATCAGACTGCTCAGGATCACATCCAATCCAGCCTCGTATTTCCAGAAGTGTGGCATCCACAGCTTCTCTAGGCAGCCTGCTCCAGCGCCTCACTACCCTCTGAGAAAAAGATTTCTTCCTAACACTTAAACTAAATCTCCCCTCTTTTAGTTTAAATCCATTCCCCTTGTCCTGTTACTATCAAACTGTGTAAGAAGTTGGTCCTTGTCTTGTTTAAAAGCTTCCTTCAAGTACTGGAAGGCTGCAGTGAGGTCTCCCTGGAGCCTTCTCTTCTCCAGGGTGAACATGCCCACTCACTTGGACTTCAGCCCACTTCACTTGGTGCTTCAGCCCTTCGGTCATCTTCATGGCCCACCTCTGGACCAACTCCAACAGCTCTGGATTGAGTCCAACTCCTCCTGGCTCTTCAGAAGACCACCCAAAATTCAAAACCTATGTCTGAGAGTACTGTCCTTGATTCAATACTTGTTCAATACTCCTTGAACTCCAGCAGCTCTGGTACATTGACCACTGCCATATGGTATTGGCATGGCCTTTAATTTCCAAGGTAATTATGTATTTCTTTAGAAATCTGTTGAAATGGATTGTTGGAGCTAAATTTCAAAAGGGTTTTCAGATCAATGTTGTGCAAGATCCCAAAAGGAGATACTGCTTTAAACTGCGTAGCTAAACTTTTAATTAAGCTTCCTTTTTTTGAAAGTGCTTATTCTTGTACTTGTATTTTGGTACCTGGAAGGGGGTTCAGAAATTTAGGGATAATAATTGAGGCCATTTCAATAGCACATGGTGTTTTTCACGATTTTACAGATGAAGAACAGTCAGATTCAGTGTCAGTTGAAGCTACTGATCTTGAAGAAGTAGTTTGCTTGATTAAGAGTAGGTGTGTATTGCTGTTTAGGGAAGTTAATCAAGAAAAAAGGTAGTAATATTCGAACTTAGGCAATCAGTACTTCCTATGAAGGAGTTGTAACCTCTGGGTCATGTTTAGTTAGGGTTTGGAATGAGGTGAGTAAATGACCTTGTCTACCTGATTAATCCATGTACACTGGATGAGTGTGTGACATGCCCTAATGTATAAATGCCACAGATCTACTGCAGTCATAACAGTTGACTTTTCTTGAGAACTTTTCTTAGAAAATTTCAGGCTTTAACTGGGCCTTATGCCCATGTTTTTTTCTGCTGCATATTCCAGGGAAACTTGGTCATATTTTATTTGTGTTACATATTCTGTTTTAGATTGTGTGGGCTTTCTCACATAAGCCAAAATAAAATAAGACTGCTACAATGGGGAAATCATGTTGGATTTTCTCTTGATGTCCAATGAAAGACAGGCAGTGCTAAGGACCGTATTAAGAAGAGGGGAAAAAAAAATGCAGAAAGAGGAGGAAAGTACAGAATAAGCAGAATGCAGGAGAAGGGAAAATCTATGTTGGCTGTAAAAAGTAAAGCGACCTATTCTGCCTTGGTAGTTTCATGACCTTTGTCACTGATGGTATTGGGCTACGTGTGAGCTCTTTATTGTGTAAAAGTTTGAAGGTCAGAAAAACGATATGGGCAGAAAAATAAAGTCAAGTAGGTGTTTGGAGCAGCCATTGGTAGATCCTTTCTGAGGGACACAGCTGGTACCCTGAGCAACGCATAGGGCACGGAGTGCCACCTACTGCTTCTCCTGGTCCATTTGCTGGTACCTGGAGGTTTTTAGGTTGCCTGGGGATTTGGAACTTCCTTATCTGCTCTGATTAAAATCCTTGGTTAATTAGGATTATTTATTTAAAATCTGGTGACAACCAAAGAAGCTGAACCAGCAGAATTTAAAAAAAAAAAAAAAAAAGGAATAGGAGGCATGTGTCTCAGGTTCAGATGTACTGCCACTTGGAGACAACATGGTCTTAGTATGCCCTTCAGTACCAACTTTACCCTGGCTTTTGTTGATGCTGATTGTGTCTGTAATGCAAAGAAGCCTCTTAGTGCCTTCATCTGTCATGTTCAGCAGGCAAATATTTCAGCCCTTTTAGACCAGATTGTTCAGAAGCAGCTGAGGTGGGCAGTGATGTCCTGTGGTTTGCTTTTTTCCCAGCCCAGAGATTCTGGGGCTCTTTTACTTGAGTGAGATGATTGGACCAATGTCTTCCCAGTCTCAATGGGAAGTGCTGCAGTGGGGGATGGTTTTGCCTAATAGCTGGCCTGGCTGCATCCATCACCCTTGGCAAGATGCAGCTTGACTGATGCTTTCATGTATATGCTGAAATATTGTGTTCCTTGTACAAGATTTTCTGGAGGGATGCATCTGGGAGGAAGCTATTCTCCTTAGGAGCCAGGAGGAATTCATGTGGGAGCTCTGTCTCCTCTGATATATTTCTTTTGCCTCTGAGCTCACAGATTACTGTGGTGGACATCTCTGAGCATGACAATCAAATATTTTCTCAGTAAAAGATACCAACATCCTTCCATTGTTGAATCTTTTGCTTACTTTCTTCTAAGTTTGAAATCACATATCTAAACTGAAAGCTAACACATCTTTTCCCACTGCTAAAGTTTGAGATTGATGCATTCCGAAGTACAGAGTTTCTGGTTGCTGAAATTATGTCCAGTATTCACAGGCAGACATTAAAATTTGAGCTTGTGTATACCCAAAATATCATGGCCCAAATTAGATTCCTATTTTTAAACCTTTAGCCTTTTAAAAACCTTTGAAACCTTCTGGCTTCCTAGTAAATTTTGCAAGTACATTTAAAAAAATAATAATAAGCGAGGTTTAATCAAGTTAAATGATGGTTAAGTTAAACAACATTTTGTGAGCTAAGTTCCTGGTCTGTTTCCAAGTCAAGGAGAAAAGCCTCCACTGTTCAGTGAGAACAGTGAGAATAGTAAGGAGACAAAATTGTACTTTAAGGAGGGGGGAAAAAAAAGAGGGAAAGAGAGGAGCAACCTTTTCCTCTCAGAAGCTTTTCACTTCTACTTAAGCACATTAGAACTTCAGGTGAAATGCTCTGGTCTATGATTTTTCCATCTCCAAATGTGAAGTGCTGCCCTATTATTCAGCTTTTCATGCAATGAGGGGTTACAGACTTACCTTGGGGTAAGTCTGTTCTCATCACAGTGCAGGTTCCCTCAGTGTAGGCTGAACTTTTAACCTGGGCTGCAGTTTCTGTACTTCATCTTGTTGTGAAAAAGGAAGGGAGGAACAAATTTTCACCGGAAATGGCGTTACTGGCTCTAAATTCATCCTGAGGATCTGCTGCTCGTCTGCCACAGCCAAAGACACCCCGGTGCTGCTGCACACAATTGCTGCAATCAGCTGAGAAATGTGGGGTGAGGAGGATGTGGGGACTGCAGTTTCTGTACATGCTCAGCCCCAGCTCACGGTGTGTGAACGCGGTGCTCCCGCCACTTCTCGCCGCCTTTGATGTGGAACACTTTGGGCCTGAGCCAGATCTGGAAGCCTATTGCTTGTGCTACGAAGCTGTTGTTTTCTGTTAGGAAGTGGGAGGGAAGGGCTTTGTCTGATATTTGTAACAAGTAACAGGGGGAAAGCACTTAATAGTGGGTCCAGGCAAGATTTGCTCTTCTGCTACTCTGGGCTCTGGAGCTGTCGGTGGCTGCAGGCCGGGCTTCTTGCAGTCGGATCTGTGCTGTTCTCCAACAAGGAGCTGACTTCTCCCTGGGGTGCTTCCTACAAAGCAGTTTCTAGAAGCGATCAATGCTAGAGCTGGTTAGGAAGGGGGTTCTTTTGTTTGCAGTAGTTTCTGAATGCTGGCTGAGCTCAAGTTTGCTTTGAGGATCTTTCAAACCTAACAAGCAAGGAGGCAGATACAGCTGAGTGGAGTTTGCATTATTTTAATTTCAGTTTTGGTGCTCTTCAGCTGAGTTTGTTTTGTTTCTTTTGTTTCCTAAAATGACTTGCCACAGTTGATACAAATCTGAGAAATGCTTTAATTGACTGTCAGCAGGCTGTCTGCAGCCCCGCTTACATACAACTCAGGACAGCGCTTCAGGCTCTCCTCTTGCTGCCTGCAGTTCCTTTCAAGTGTGAGGCAGTGAATTCATCCACAGCACAGTGTATAGCCAAGTTTCACTGCTGTACTGTAGGACCTTCCTGTTCTCAAGGCTGCTAAGAGCCTGAGTGTTGCCTTTCCTTTGGCACACAGCCTGCTCCTTCCTTAACTTTTAACACCTGCTGTAGTATCCCAGGGGTGTGCCTTGAGCTTTGCTTATCCAGCTGTATGTAGCTTTAAACGAGTTGGCTAAGACTGCAGTCACAGCATTTTGGCTGGCTCTGTAGAAATCCAAAGAATGTGCTTCCTGGTAGAGTTATTCAAGAGTAAGGCAAGTGCTAGAAAATATTCCTATAACAGTACATCTCTGCTTATAACTGCTAACATCCAGCTTGAAATCTTTCTGGAGGCAGTTACCGCATCCAAGAAGGGCCAGTATCTGTATCATGTAATGTAATCTGTCTCTCTGATTGCAGTAGCGTGCCATAAATGCTATACAATCTATAAATGTCAAAGCATCATCATCAGTGAGAAATGGATCCTTAATTATATTAATAAGCATTTGGCAGATCAGTTCAGTGCTTTGTAAAGACTAAAAACTACTTGGCCATAATAAGCAGTATCTGTTCCATATGCTGCATAGACTGCATAAAAATGGTTTGTCCCATAGTAACACCTTGTTCTGCATGCTGCGATTCCAAACTTACTCATGTTTCAGCCAGTGATGAGGAGCACGGGTGATTGAGACTTCCTCCTGATAGCAGCCACATACCATGCTTCATTTTAAACGCCCACATGCTGTTGTAATACCTTTGGTGTAAGTAGTATCATTAATTATTTCATATAATGTCATACTTCCAGATCCCAGTTTGTTGTCCAAATGTACAAGGAGGTGGTCTCAAATGCAAAAGTAAAGCAGGAACTAATGTAAAAGGTGCTCAACCTCAGCCTCTCAGCAAAGCTGGAGGGAGAACCCAGGGTGCTGGAGATTCTGACGAGTGCTTGGAACAGTGAGTCTTTCTTTCCTTTATTTCTGTTTCATTTAAAGCTGGTGCACACTGGTGCTTTTAATTATTTTTTTTTTCCTTCAGGTTAAGTTTTTGCAAGAAGTTGTATTAGGAAACACCTCTGTAACACCTAGCTTGATTTCATCTCATTTGAATCCTCTTTATCTCCTAATTATGCAATTCTTTTTTTAATGAACAACAACAAAAAAACCCTATGATGTTTGTCTGGGACGCTGAGGTATATCCAGTCAGTACTGTTGATGGCTTCACTTAGTTCTGTGCAGTCACCAGTGTGGTATATACTGTTAGTACTATTACCACTTCTTTATTTAGGAGAAAAAAAAATAGCATCCATGTTGTTGCTGGATCTTCTTTTTCTTTCATGTGGGTCCAATGCTATTTGCTTTCTTCCAGTCTTGCAGTAAGTCAACATAATCTTCAAAAATATGTACCAGTATAAATTGATTCTTAGCCCCTTTATGTGGCATTTTATCCAGTCCATGTGCTTGACACTTTGTTATACTTACTAGTGGTCATTTATCTGATGTTTATTTCTGCTCTTTCCAAATGTCCAGGCAAAAATAGTTCTCACAAGAGTTAGGGCTTCTCTCCATCCTCTTTCTTTTACTCATCTTCAGTCCCAAAAGGCAAATGATAGCATAATAGCAAAGTGGTAGCATTGTAGTAGTAAGTGTAAGACGGGAATTATATGTGGAAGTAGATATTCTAGAAAATATATTTGTCATACATACAACCATAAAAATCTTAGCATCTATTAAGAAGCTTATTACAAGAGAACAAACCACACCAGAGAGGGCAGAAGAGATCAAAAATATCATTAAAGCCTTGATCTTATGACAGCGCAGAGTTGTTAACATCAGCAAGGCAAATCTTTGCCCAAATGCATAAAGCAAGCAGCAGTTTTTTGATTTCAAGTTTTTTTTGTTGTTGTTGTTTGTTTTCAGTCACTCACCTCTCTCAGTACAGTATCACTGTTGTTTCTGTGATCTCCTTTGCACTGCTGCTGGCTTCTTGTGCTTTGCTGCTCAGCTGCTTACTCACCCATCTTTTATACTGACAGCTACACCCTCACATAATAATAACTTGTTTTTATGCAGTGCATTCACCTTACTGATTTACCCAACCTACTCACAAGATTGCAAACCAGAAAACACTCCTTCCACAGGACCCTGCCTGCCAGCAGGCTCTCTAGACTGTTAGTGGGACGTTTTATGTGATTACAAGATTGCCTCCAGTATGGCTTCTAAGATCTGGAGCAAACTAGTGAAGAATTTCAGTCTGAATTTTTTGTTTCCCATGCAATTACACTGATTGGGAGAGGATTTTCTGAATGAAGCCATTTCTATGGTAGTGGTTCTTTAGCACTTTTCTGTATACTTTTTGGATATTGAAACTTCTCTAATGAAAGTTTGGTACCCAGAGTTAAAATACAGTTTACAACAGTGTCTCAAAGGTAAATAACTGTTCATCAAAAGGACTCGTGATTTTTGCTATCAGTGGTTTGTGGCTCATAGAGGGGTGTTGCTGCAGTGTTTTTAATGAGGCTGTAATAAGTCCTTAGAAAGGATGCCCAAGAGCCACTAACACAGCTGTGCCTGCTGTGCTGTACTTCCATTTCTTAGCAACTTTTTCCCAAGTAAAGTGATTTCACATTTTTTTTTTTTAAATCAGTGGCTGCTTAGGGACAAAATTGTCCGGTAACTCAAAGCATTGAACATACATTTTGATAGAGACATATAAAGGGGAAAAGTTCTGTTGCTGATTGTATGGGAGTTGGATAACACATTCTCTATTACTTCTGTTTGTCATCTGCTCCATTCTCTACTTATTCTGCAAGTTCTTTCCTTTCAGTATGGTCCCTTCTAAAAAGAACATCAGGCCAAAGCCATTTAGATTTGGTCTTTGATACAAGTATTATTCCAATAATGCAAAGAGTGCCAATATTTTGATAGGAGGAAGTTAGACAAATATCTGTGAGTTAAAAATGTGGAAATTATTTCCTTGTTGTATCCTACCCAAGGATAACAGTAGTAAACCTCAGCCCTGCCAGAGGGAATAAGGTGGGGTGGGCAATTTCATTTGCCCTGCAACTGAAGACATTGGCTCAGTTTGTTGCTGAATGTTCAAACTTGCCACCAGATGACTGAGTCACAGATCTGGGATTTATAAGCAAGCTGTATTGGCTGATCTGTGTATGTGGCTGATTGCTCCTCTTGAGCAGAGAAGAGGTAGGCAGTCGTCTGCAATTTATGCCACATCTGGTAATTTTTAAGCTGTGCCGTAACTGTATTAGGTAACAGTCAAAGGTTCATCATGGAGCTTGCTCGTGAAATTATAAAGTACAGAAACAACTATAAACTGTAAGGGTGTGAATAGAACCAAGCTGATCTGTGAGACAAAAGCCAGAACCAAGTGGCAACTGGGATGAGGGAAGGTTACAGAACACTTCAGAGTTGCACAACAAAGAACTTCTGCTTTTTATTTTACAGCACAAAAAACTGTCATCTTGTCATCATCTCTAGGATACTTTTTTTTTTTTTGACCTTTGGTTGTGATATCCCATTGTTTGTGTGATCAGATAGCAACACCGCTCAATATCCTTCTCAGCCACTTATATCAAAATTGTCTCTCATCCATCATGGTCAGAAGAACTACATAGAAGTCTGAAGTATTTGTCTGGACTTGAGCTGTGTTACTTGGACACTCACCTGAAGCTGCTGTGCAGGGGTAAGCAGATAAAATTTGGATCTGTGCAAAACCAGCTCAGTTAACATTTGTTAAGGTCTGATGCAACGTAGAAGATACGTTCCTTCAGCAGGAGAACTTCAAGTACGTATTATCTGCTGCTAGAAGTTCCGGTTCAAATACAGCTTTCTTTTATATCTGGATTTGAGGTTGTTAAATACATAACATTATTAAATAAGATGGGAAATGCGTATGACCAGTTATTCTATTGAGTGTTGTATGTCTAGTTGATACTGTTTAACTAAGCAAAATGGGATAATTTCTGCTCCTAGTTACATGAGCGTTTCAAAGACAAAGCAACCTGTCTCTCCAGCTGGAAGATGTTGAATTACACACGCTCTGTGCACATGCAATCAATTAGCTGTAGGTGCTTAACTGTACGACTTAAACTGAAGGCTTAGTCATCCTAGGTTTCCTTTGTCATCAACAGGAAAGAATAGACATCTGCACAGAGGTCAACTGTGTCTGGTTTGCCTTGTGTATGGACCCACAGCTCTCTAGTTGTACAAAGATGAGGTCACAAATTCCAATTTCCCTACTATGCATCAGCAGGAATGCATTAAGCAAGGTTAAAACAGCTTGATTTCATCAGGTGGTAACTCTTAGCATTTCTTACCTGGGAATGTAAAACTTAGTGTAATGCACAGCACTTCTCTCATACTACGGAGTATTGAAATGGGATAGTGTTGAGCCTGCTGCTTGCTTCCTTAGACCAATTTTGTTTTTTATCTGTAAAGAAATGTTTTCTGGTTTGTGATGGTTAATATTCATGTGGGTAATAAATGCTTGACTCCCTGCAGACTTTCCAAAACTGTGGGTTTGGTCCTTGTTGTTAGATGTTTAAAGAAGGACTTATATCTAGCTCTTGCAGAAAGCATGTGATGCTTTACAAACAGGAAATGGTCTTCTCTGAGCCAGGATGCAGCTGAAGCAGTGCATTGTTAGTGAGTACTGAAAACTGCTATGGTGATAAACAGTGCAACCATCCTCTTTGCAATTTTTTGTGTACATATTACACTACTTTACACTCTTCAGTAGCATAGTGCAGGTCAGAACACACAAGGATTACTGTGTGGTGAAAACTGATACAATTCCAAACTAAATCGTTCTATAATTCCTTTATCCATCTTTGAGTCTATAAGCAGTGTATTATGCTTCCTCTATGATCTTCATCCAAAATACCCAGTATATTAAAAGGGTAAATTATTCAGAGCAAAAAAAAATCTGAATTTAGACGGTTATGTGATTCAGTTGTCAGAATATCTCCAATTAGGATGTCTGTACTCAGGACTGTTTTCATTGCATCCTGCATAGGAGCTCCATAGGAATCTGATGTGTGCACAGGTTTTGAGAGCTGTGATCACTGAAGATCTTTAGTTAGATTCCAAACTTCCTATATCATCTTTAGAATACGTATCTATTTTCTTCAGCTGTAAAACCTTAGAAAGGCATAGAGTTCTGCAGTAGATGTAATGTAGATGCAGTTATGTAGTTCTGTAATTCATCAATAGATGCCCCAGCACAGACCAGGGTCTAGGTAAATTATGTGTAAGATAATGATCTTTTGACAGACTTGTTTCTGGCATGGTACTTGGCCCCAAGACTGTGCTGGTAACATGTGCTGCTTTCTGTTGGTTTTGTTTTGTTTGTTTGGTTTTTTTTTTGTGCATCCTAACAACCTTCAGGAGGAGAATGTCACTCTACTTACTGTAAATTGGCATTTTGCTCTTACGTGGGGAGAGGGGAAGAGGGATGCGTTCACGTGTGAAGCCTGGAGCTTAATAACTTTTGACCTAGGTCACTCCTATGCATTACATTATGGGAGTGCACATTGAGTACTTTGAGAGAACAGTGCAGGTCAAAACAGCAGCTTTGTCCTTCCTGAACTTCCCCAGGGGAACACAGATCATAAAATATGAGTAAAACTGAAAGATCAGAAATAAGGCAGAAAAATCCTGATTAAGGTGCACTTATCTGCCTCTCAGGCTGTTTAGAGACAGAATAAGTCAGTGGCAAAGAAGGCAGAAAATACGCAGTTACAGCGAAGGGAGTTGCAGTTAGAAAACCCCAGGTTGTTGAAGCTGGAGTTGAGCTGATGAAGAGTATTGGGTGAGGTGTGTGTACTTGCCAGCCTGCTGATCTCATGAGTGGAGCACAGGAGGAGTCTGCACACTTCCCCATGGCTTTTCCAGGAGCAGAGCACTGCTCTGTGACTCAGTTCCTTGTGTCAGGCTCAGACCATTTCTGCTTAAGAGCATTAGTCAGCGTACACTGTAATGAGGTGCTCTGTACACCCACCAGACACTGGACTAATGGAATAAAACCCATACCTGTGAAGGATGTGTCCATCCCCTAGGAAAGCTCTGGAGGTGGCAGTTACTTCACAACTCTTGGGTGCTTTGATAGATGTTTTCAGTAATGTTGGGCATCAAAACTAGAATGGTTTTTCTTGAGTAGTTAGTTGGGTGTATGTGTGAAGGTGGGCTTTGCTACTATTGCTTTTACCCATTGAAAAAAATCTGTGGGTTATTTTTTCCCCCTCAGAAGTTTGGAGAAATTAAAGTGGGGAATTGACTTGAAAACTCCCATAGAGGAAGAAATACCCTCTTATGTAGTTTTTAGTAACAGGAAAGTATTCTCTTGCAAAATGGGGAAGTGCTAAATTACAAGATACTGATGGATTTCTGGGGTTTTAACATAGCATTGCCAAAATTGCACACCGTCAAAAAAAAAAAAAGTTTTAATGAATTACAACTTTTAACTAAAAAAACAACCAACAACAGCGTATTTCTGAAAATAAGTTTTCCTCCACAAAAGACGAGTGGGAGAGAGAGAAGAGGAGAAGATGAATGAAGTTATTTCTGGTTGGTTTTGTCTTGTTTGCAGATGTTTCTGTGCTGGTTGAAGCTGCTACTCACTGTCACTCAAGGAAATGCTTTTTACAGGAGTTTTTCCATCACTTGATTTGGTTTGACATACTGACAAATTATTTTTCTTTACTGTGAAGAGAAGCCTTCTGCTGACAGTCTCTTGCATGAGGCTCTATGCTTCTCTTCCATTGCATCCAGGCAGTTTGCTTGCAGGAATGAATAATGGATGAATTCTTGGTGGCAATGTTTAGCTGCCACCAAAATGATTCCTTTTCCATCAACAGAATCAACTAGTCTTCAGCACACCGTACATGTTTACCTACTCAGTGATAGCCCAGCGAATTTCCAGGGACAAGTATGTCATTAAATTCTGTACATAATGTTTGCCTTGCGGAGACAAACCATTTAATTAAACCCAGGTAATATTAGTACCGATCCATAGCTCTGTTTGTTCTGTGTCAAATTGGAAGGATAAGGACTGTATGTGCTTCTTTGCCTCCTCTCTCCACTTGCAATCTTTGGTTTTGATCTACAGCTCTTCAGATGTCAGGTCTGCTATGCAAGAAGTTAAACAGATCTGTTCAGTGGGAAACTTGTCGTCTTTGTTGTCCAGCAGTTTACTGTCAGTAGCAATGAAGTAATTTAATGTTTTTATTGTTGATCATTGAGTGAATCACCAAAAAAACTAATGAATTAAACTTCTCACAAGTTCTCACTGAAGGGTGAGTTTTTCTCACTTACAGAATAGTTATTACCACAAATAGGCTGTGCTTTTCACTGAACAGACAGCAAGTGCTTTGTAGACTCTGTGCATGAGCTTGTTCACCACTCTAATGCAGCTCTTTCAGAGAAAGGAAATAATAGCTGACAGACAACCCACCGTGACAATGGTATGTGGCTTAGAGCAGAAGAGAAGATGATTAGTAGCCTGTTGAATCTAGGTGTCATGTTGGTTAGTCAAGTAACAAACCAGTCACCGCTTTGTTGGTTTGGTGTTTTGGACAAACTACAGTTACTTCATCTGATGTGTAACCATAGAATTCATGTTGGAGAAGACCTCTAAAATCATCTAGTCCAACCATCTACATACCACCAATATTGCTCCCTGTGCCAGAGTACTTCAGTATCTTTAATCAGTGATGTATCTTCTCATTACAAATATTCTTTTAATCTCTTCTTGAAGCTAAATGTTAATTAATCTTGCTGTGTGTGAAAAGCTTCCAAGTAAGCTACAAAGCTAAAATACCCCAAGATACCTCATCCTTCCCTATTGCAGCTGTATTTGCTGAAAAGTGCATAACCCCAATCTCCCCTCCCTACACTCCATATGGTCAGATTATCAAATTTTATTCCTTTCCATGTGTCAGTATTTTATTATGTAGCGATCTATGATAGAATTTGGTCAGGATGCAAGCCTACAGCTTTGTATTTTTCAAGACCGCTATGGTTGCCAGTTATTGTAGGGGACCTTAAGATTTGTTATGTACCTGCTCTGGTGCTTCAACACTTTCTGTACACTGTAGCTGGTGGTTTTTGCCAGAGGGAGGCTTTTGAAGTGGATGAGTCTTTTGTCTGGTCCTGCGGAGACGGCATTAAATTATGCCAGACAGAATGTTGTGTTTTCTTTCAAAATTATTTCTTCCATCAGCTAGGTACTATTTAAACTAGGGTGAAAAAACCCTGTATCTTTAGCAGCATACACAGATTCCACAAAAACACACAGCAGAAAGGCCAACGCATGATCAAACTATGGGATGTCATGAAAAGACTAGTAATACAAAATAGGCTAGTCAGTTCCTTCCCTGCCATGAAATCCAGTCACCAGGACAGAATTACTGGAATCTGACACTACGGTATTTGCTATGTTTCTTAGCCCTAGGTGATAAACTAATGCAATCCTTGTAGAGGTCCCAGTAGGCATGTTGGGATCTTAGACAGTATCTCTAGAGGTGTTTAAGGTCAGGTTGAATGGAGCTTTGGGCAACCTGATCTAGTGGGATGTATCTCTGCCCATGGGACTCTGATATTCTTTGATGAGTAAACTGCCAAGTGACACCAATCACTTGGAGGGACTGGTGGAGAAAGGTCAAAGCAGTTGTTGGCAGAGAGAAGGAAGACAATCTGTCATCAGTACTACCTGATTTCTTCAATGAAGGCTCTGTACTGCTAACCAAAGTATTTCTCTAGTATTCTTGATGATAAGAAACAAAAGCTAATTTTGGATGCAAAGGAAGAAGTGGAGAAGCTGGGAAGAAATGCAAAGGCAATACTGGTCAGCATGATGAATGGTGAATTCCATGAATCATGTTCTCTGGTATTTATTAAAGTTTGGAAAAAGCTTTTGGTAACTTCTCCTGCCTGTTTCCAAAACATTGAGACATTAGTCGAATGAAAGAGATGGTGAACAAGAAATACAAATCACAAAAAAAACACCTCAACTATTCCTTTTTTCCTCAACTTCACTGGATTGTAGCTTATTGCTTGGGCATTGGTGGAGCTGCAGAGTTTGGTTCTCTGTTTTCTTCTCAGACATAGTAAGGTCCAACCCCTTTATTTCTCCCAGCATCCTCCATCAACCACAAGGCAAATAGTTCTTGGGAAGACAGCACTGAAACTAGTGGAGTAAAGGCATCTTAACTCCTGGTTTTATGCTTAGTCTTCCGGTCTGAATAATCTCTAAAGTTGGCTGACATTGGTCCTTTACTCCTCCTGTAGTATGTCTAATAATAAATGTTGGCTTTTCGTTGTTGATTTTGCTGAAGGTAGAAACTGCTGGTGATGCTTGTATGGAGGCTGACAGCCAACCCATCCACAGTGGGATCAACTGCATTGGAGAAATAGCTGTGATGCCTTTGAAATTCCTGATGGCTGTGATTTCTTGTGAGATAGGCTCCATGCCCAGAGAGCTGAGACTGTGTTATTGGCATTTGCACAAGTAAACAGACTGGGTCTGGTTGTTGGTGAGCCGGGGGTGGGGGTCTGGGTGCAGCAGAGGGTAAGAAATTGCTACCCACTGAGACATAACGATACACCAAGCACAAGTGTGAGGCAAAACCTGTTGGTGTAAGCTTCCAAGTGATTAACCTTTGAATTTTACCTTCTGTTTGCTGTTGAGGCTTGTGGGTCATTATTGTAGATCACCAGATAGATAATTAATTGTATATCACAACCTTTACTTTTGTTCTCTTGATTTTCTGTATGCATGGATTTTTTTCTCTTTCTAATACAAATGAAATAAATACAAAACGTGCAAGTTTTCTGATTTCATAATTCATAATCAGTTATCAGGTCAGGCCATTTATTTTTCCTTGGTGGCTATTTGTTATTCAAGTAACATACCCTGTCTAGGATGAGTTGGAGTCAGACTTGCCACCCTGCTATGACCTGCTTGCTTCATCCCTTCTGCCTCAGTTTTTCTCAGTTTTGTATAGGGAGGATTAAGTGTTTCAGATTAGTTACTGTTTTTGGAGTATTATGAGGTTTTCCCTAAAAGGTGCTATAGAAGCGTTGGGCATTAAGACAATGAAATGTGCTCAGAATATCCATATCAGGGCTTATTAATCAGTGTGTAAATACATACTGCGGAGCAAACACTTCACAGCAACAAGACCTCTGTTCTAACATTAGACATTGGCTTTAGCACTCACCAAGGAGTAGGATCAATGTTCCCCATTCCCATCGCTCAGTACTGCATCATTTGGATACTGCTGAGTGTGCTTATGGAAAAGCATAGTGTGATTTAAACCTGCAAGATCTTCTCAAAACATACTTCAGGGCCACGTTACTGATAAGTCCATGCTACCTATTGTGAGTTAATCATCTCTTTAAAATTAGGTCACCATGACATACATCCTGAATCTTTCTGTTGATGTATGCCACTGTGAGAAGAAAAATACTGATGTTATTTTCTGAATAGTAGAGCAGGTGATCATAAGCAGGAAGGCAAGCTAACCTGCAGCGGAACAGGATCCCTGCCAGTGGTGTTTTGTGTAATGGTGTGTAAATCTCCACAGGGAGCCAGTCTGTGGGAGGAGGGTGTTAATGTGGATGAAACCACACGCAGGGAGAATTTAGCAGGAGAGGAGGCACAGGCTGCTCAGTGTGGAACCAGTCTGGGAACACTAGAGACTGGTTGCACCACAGAAAAGCCATTTGCAATCCAGTGGGCTTTGTACAGGGGCATTTAACAGCACCTATCTTAGAATTCAGAACTGGAGCATGTCTAACACAATTGCTTTTGACGAACAGAATAAAAATTAGGTGGATAGTAGTTTGTCTTTCCAGCAACAAAAGAAAATGTGTTGGAAAGTGTGCTGATCTCCAAGCAGTAGGGTACAGTGCAGCTCTGACAGCTCAGGATGTCTCTTCCTTTAGTGCCTTGCCATGCTGTGTAGAGTGTCCAGGCTGGAAAGCAGCAGGTTGCAGAGAAGGCATGCTTGCTGCTATGCACTGCTGAACATTTTGTTAGATATGACTTGCTCTTTCATTGGCAATTTCTCTTGGACCTTCTTATTTGTTACTTGCATATACAGTGACTGTCAAAGGCTGTCACAGTTAATGGTGTTTACCATTCATAAGTGAGAATTGTGACCTACATACAACGACCGCAGTATTGTGTAAAGGTGTGTCACTGCGCTAGTGCTATTGTGATGCAACCATTGTTGTTACTTTGATACCCGTGTGTGTTCACTGGCTCTTCTGATTCTTGCCATGACCTTGGTGGCCTTGTGCATCATCTTTACAAAGAAAAAGCATGATAAACATGTAAAATCCCTTATGCCTTTGGAGTTTGTTCGTATAGGAGGAAGAATTGGGACAAAGCCAAATTGAAACTTTTAGGTAAATCTGCTTCTGAACAGATTATCTGTATTCACTGTAACTAACCTTGCTTTCCCTGCATCTCCATGAATGGCCTTGAGTTTCACATGCAGATGCAGAGATCTAACCAAGCACATTCATGCCCCACCAGCTGAAAAAGGTGCAGAGTTACAGTGTATCTGACATTAAGAAGCTTATCAAGGATTAGCTTGCACTAAAATAATTTGCAACATGTGTATTTTTGAATTTTGGATAAAATATCATTTAGATCGGTAAGTATTATTAAGAAAGGTTAAGAAAAATGAAAGTGAATTATAGTACATTTTTTAAGCAAGTTATTTAAGATGGACAACTTGTGCTACCTTAAACAGCAGTAATTAACTCACTTCGGGAGATGAAACCTATTCATATGGTATTGTATTCTGGGACAGATCTTTTAGCAGTTACCTCTGGGAGCTGTATTGTTACTGTTATTTATCATGAAACGATTCTTGTAGAGACACAGTGATCCAAACTTGGACTGGTGATGGAGCTTTGCCCAACCTGCACCCACAGCCAGCTGGCTGGATGGACCACATTCAATGCAGTGCTGTAACCATGAGGAGGTATGTATGCCCAGAGGCTCCATCCCACGGTGGGCAGGGAGGTGGCCTGGGAATTTGGAGGCACACTGCAATCATGCAAGGTTCGTTCCAATGAAAAAGCTGTTGCATAATCAGGAGGAAAATTAATCATCCTGTCAAGGGTGCTCAGCTCAAGGATTTCTGCACAATATAGCCATGACTGGAGGAGGACAGTGACTGCTGCAAAGGCCACGCAAAAGAAACAAGCTTTGGAGAAGTCATGTTGTTAATCTCGTGTGGCGAGTGAGAATTTGAAGAGATGAAGCTGCTGGGTAGAAGGTTTTGAAATGTGGGGTGTTATTGGGAAGAGGGGAAGGAGAGCAAATGGAGGAGAAGCAGCTGCAGGGTCTCCGATGAAAATATTGGGTGATGCACAAAAGCTTTGCTCTGCCTACTGGCTCTAAGACTTGCCTCACGGTGACAATCAAGTTCATTGAACTCTGGTTTGAATCGGACAATTCTGTCAAGAGAGTGCCCTCTGTTGTACGTAGTGACTAAACGCACTCCTTCAGAGCTGACCGTTTTTCTGCAGGGTGGATGCTGTCTGCTAGAATCTCAACCTCTAAACAGCTTAGTTCTCCATTTTTATGAATATATCTGTATTTTATAAATATATTGAAATTACACCCAGAGGAGCAAATAGGGACCCAGCTATGTATTATCTTTGTAATTATTTCAGAAAGAACAATGAGCTGAAGAAACTTAATATAATGACGTAGGAACTTTCATGTTCAGTATGGTCATTTCTGTGTGCTAGAATGATGCTCACAGAGGGATGTTCCTCTTTTCAAAACAGTTCACTCTGATTTGGAACAATGGGAGTATAGAATGCCAAAGAAGACAAAAGAACAGCTAACATAGGGATGCTGCTTCAGAATGTTTGGTCCTCTTGCTTCCCATTTCTGAGAAGGCTACTTTGCAGAGATCCAACATCACTTTACAGCCTGAAGCCAATGAGGGGTTGAGGTAGCATCGCTGTTCACTATGCCTCAAGTTAGAAAATTCCTTCAGAACTGCAGAGGAGAGAAAAGTACTTCTATATGGTAGCTTGGAAAGGGCGTGACTGTAGCAATAGCTGTAGTCATTGTTCTTGCTGTCACCATTAGGATACCAAAAGCTCCATGGAAAGTGTCTAGGAATGTTTCTTATCCGACATTTTCAATGTTTTGCTGAATATTGTTTTAGCAGTTACAGAAAGTAAGATACCTGCCATTACTTGCTGAGAAATTAATTGTTTCATGCTGTGACGTGTCCTGCTCTTCAGTAATCACTGTCTCCCTTTCTATTGATTTCTTCTTAGATTCAAGATCTAGCACCTGGACCTTGCTGTATCTAACACCAGCTGTCTACAAGGATGCATCCTAAAGCTCACTATCTTGTTTTCCAGCCTCTGATGTGTTTACTTCACATCCATACTATGCAGATGTTCAGCACTAAGCCTGTCCAGTCACAAGGCAGTGTGGTTTCAACAGCACCATACCTACCGCAGTGTGTGCTGAGCTCTACTTCACCCACCCAATCAATACTGAGAAACGGGAAAGAAATGTCAGGTAATTCCTAGGGCTTCTGAACTATTGCTTCATAAAAGGCATTATTGTCTCCCATTGTTGACTGCCAGGTTAGTTTTCATGGTGCTGAGGGGCTCTACAGATCAAGTTGAAGTGTCCTTGCCAGACCATGCCTGAAGGGAAGTCTGATACCACATTGGGGCTGATAAGGAATGGGGATGCTGAAGTGAAATTTGGCAGTGGAAAATGCAGAGTTTGAATATTCTTATCTTCCATGTAGAAACAAACACTACTAGCATCACAGCTCTGTAAGGGGAGGCATCAGTAAAATACATATCCATTTTATTTTCTCTAGTTTAAAATATTTGCAGGGATCTGGGAGGGGCACAACTGCTTTGGGGCTCTCCAATACCAGAGACACAAGGCTTGTGGAATGGTTTATTTATCTGGCGAAATGGTGCACAAGGATTTTTGGTGACTTTAGTTTTCCTTCTGTAAAATACACATCTTCAGTAAAGAAGTCCAGGTCCAGGATTGGGAAAAGTTAAGAAATGCAGAAAGCTGAGTTTTATAATAAAACAGCACAAAATCCAATTGCAAAGAATAGGTGGAAGATAACATCTGTAAAATAATAATAATTAAAAAAAGACTAAATGTGGGTACTTCACCATCAGCTGCCTTTCATGTTTTCTTCCCACCCCTACCAAAATACTACATGCCTTAACGTAGCTCTGTCACCATAACAGGTTTTAGCAAACAAGCTTTGAAAAGGCTTTCACACCAGTTCCAACAGAAATGCTTTTCAAGCATCTCTGTTAACCCAGTGAAGCATGTTTGTTCCTTTTTGGGAAGAATGTGTGGAAAGAAGAGAAATTACTCTTTAGTATTAGAAGTTACTGATACGATTTCATTGCCTAGGTTGAAGACAGTGCCTACAGGAGGAAAGCAGTGAGAGATGAGATTTGATTTTGGAATGTTTCCTTCCGTCAAAATTACAAAATTTACCAAATCTTTCTGTGAGCTGTGGATTTTACTTTGACAGAGACGCTCAGGATCCATATTTGGGATTGATAGCATCTTTGTGAGATTTTGCTGCTTACCTGAGAGCATGTAAAATCTGGATAAACCTTTATCTGTAAAGTAAAATGAGAGAAAAAGATAACATTTGAATGGCATGTTTTAAATAGGGCAAAGTGCACCAGCATGCTCTGTAAAAGCAGATAACTTGGCCATGTTTTGAAATTCTGGGTATTTTTTCCTCTTGGCTTTACTGTTCAAAGTTATAAAAGAATCCTCCGGTTCTTTAATTTTGTACAATTAGTGGTGTTTTACTGGTGCACCATTCTGATTGTCAGTAATGCTGCTCCGTATGTATCTTATATGTATGTAATTTATGTTGGCTAGCAGGATAGTGTGGATGTGGTTGCAAAACCAGTATGAAGGGCTTTAGTAAAAGCATGATTTAGGCATACCTTTTTCAAAGGACTTGTATCCAAAGCACATTACATGTCTGGGATCTGCAGAACCAAACTAGCTCACGGAGAAATTCCTGCCGCCAGGAGGCAGCAGCTGGAAGTAAAATATTTTGGTTTGTAATGGGAAGAATTGATGGCTGTTCACGTTGGCAGTGACAGGCATGTGGGGTTGACCTGCTGGATTTCTGGTTACACTGAAGAACCCACTGTAAGTGCAGAGAAAGGAGCAACAGGAAAGCAGCACTGAGCCTAAGCCTGGCTTCTCTCCCACTCACGTGCATCCCATCAGAGATTGTCTGGGCTGTTGCTGAGGTCAAATTTGGATGACCAGGATTTACATTGCTAACTTGCTGTGGAAGTTCTTTGGCCGCTTATCATTAATGCCAGATGGGTGCATTTACTCACTTTCTAAATGAGGACAGTTTCATTGAGCAAATCTGGCACAACCCTGAACCTGGAGGTTCACTGCTTCCCAAAGGGAGCACCACCCCAAGAACCCAGCCACTTACTGCGCACAGAGATCTCCGCCACTAAAACACCTCCGGTCTGTTCCATGCGCTGCTTTCGTTTGTCACATGTCTCAAGAGATCAGAGAGAAAGCCATGTATACCCCCCAAAGTTAATACATTTATGTATACGTACAAACCCAATTCTCACGCTTCTGACCACGTAAATGAAATCTGTATCAATTTTGCTGCATGTTTTCTAAGGACCATTTTTTATTTTTCTGTAATCACTGGGGCTTTTTGGTGCTCAAGGAGAGTTTTTGGTGTGTATTGGATAAGGATTTTGGTCTGCCTGTATAGTGGCAGTCAGCAGGCTGCCCTTCCCATGCAGCTTCAAACAAGCCTCCCCTCAAGGAGGAAAGGGGTAGCTGAACTCCTTCTATTTAACCTATGACCTCTGTGAAGACTTTTGTTGTTTATTGCAAACTGTAATTATTGTTCATTGGATATGAAGAGGAAGCACCAGATCCCTTCCATTTAGATCATCTTCTATCCAGATCTAACGTCTCTTGTCACAACTGACAAGGTCTTTATCGGAGGCAGTAATTGCTAGATCAAAGGTCCTTGTCCATTCTCTAAGCTTTGCAAGTCCCCAGCTGTGGGCATTTTTATAATCTCAGAATGCATTAATTGTGGTTCTGCCTTGCTTGGTTCAGCCTTAATTAGAGCAGACCACTCACCAACTGCAGAGGTGTTGGCTTGGTCCCACCCTGGAGGATGAGGAAGGAATTCCACCCTGTGCCTCTAAGGATGCTGTAGATGTTTAGGAGTACCGTCAGAAAAGCAGATACAGAGTACTGTTCTGTGTTTTCTTTTGACCCTGGTGTATGACTGGATAAAAAGTTTTAAAAAACCTTCAAAAACAAAGAACATAATCTGAGCCCCGAGTTTTTTCTTTTGCCTTTGAGACTTGGAATTTCTAATAATGCACTATTATCAGACCTGTGGCTTCTGCACAAACCAATGCTCCCTGTTTAGTGCTGGGGCTGGTTAATAGGCTGCTGTCTTATAGTGGCGCTGATACTGAGAAGGGTTTTGGAAAGAAGAATTGTTATGAACAGGAATGATGTTTTCTCTTCTTCAGCACAAAATATTGGTTGCTGATATAACCGTTTGTGGGCCTAGGAGTATTTGGGGCTTTCATTTCAGATGAAATAAAATTCAACTTCACTTTATGGCGATGACATACATATTCATGGGGTAAGAGAAGGGATAATGAAACCCTGACTTCCTGAAGAGGTAGAGAAGTCTTTAAAGAAAGATAGCTCAGTAACCCTTGCATCAGTTGGTTCAATTGGTATTGGTACATACCCCCAATGCAAAATAGCATGCCTGCATAGCATACTCCTTCTCATTCTCACCTAAGGCTGCAGAAACCTGCTCTGTGATCCCAGTGTTCCTGCCCCACTGACCATTTACGTATTTCCTGCAGAACAGGACAGTTTCAAGAGCGGTAACTTGCTGTGGGGTAGCTGAGAGGAACTTCCTCCAGGAAGGAGGACTGGGAGGATTATTTGAGCAGAGGCAAGCTTTGAGCTAGGTTGTTCTCAGCACTGAAATATATAGTAAAATGGCAAGTGCTTTGCTTTCTCCTATTTTTAATTTTTTTTTTTAGGCTTTTGTTTAGCTGTAGCTGTTTGCCAAACAGGAGCGTGGTCTGCAATGTTGACAAAAACTGAGGTTTTAAAATGACTATGTTATTTCTCAATACCTCCAAACAAATTGCTCAATGCTGCACATAGTGCCCATGGCATGACAGGGATCAGGGTGCACAGCCCACCACTCGGGTTAATGCATGCTGGTGGCTCCATCAAATACCTGCTCCCCACCTGGCATGCCCCCCGGTCACCCTCTGTCTGAATTTAGCTCCATGTGTTTCCCTTGGAGGGAGGACTTACCACTGGGCAGGAGAACTTCTCGCTGTCGCAGACGTGCGTCTCGCAGTGCAGCCAGACCTTGGACAGCTTGGGGATGTTTTGGAAGCGGAAGGCGTTAAACTGAAACGTTGCACGGTTTGTTTTCCCATTCTCATGGACGACGATGGAGAAGTCTGAGGCACACCTGTATTGTGTGTAGAGAAATGTCAGAGCTTGACGTGTGAATCATGTCCTGAGGTCACAGTCTGGTGAAGGCATTTCCCCAGCTGTGGGCCACTTCCTGCTTTTATGTGCTCAGGAAACAGTAGAACAGCTCCCCAAGCCCACCAGCACCTACCCCTTGGTGATCAGAGGCCAGTGCACCTGGTAGAAGTACTCCGAGGAGGGCGTTGCCCAGCAGTTGTTGAGAACAACTTTGAACCTGGGAAGGCACAAGCATCAGATCAGCACACAGCATCCCAATTGCTGATTTATTGTCTTTCCTTTCTTCACATACCTGTCACTTAAGCCCTTAGCTTCCACACCAGCAAATATGTCAGAACCAATTTCTGATGTTTCGACGACAAAAGGGGCTTCTTTTATACTTGTAAACTTAGCATTCTTTAGAAGAAAAAGAGGAAAAGGCATCGTATGTTACAAGCACCATGCAAAACACGTGGCAACTTCAGACTGCTCTGGGGAGGGGGACTCCAGAATCCTGGGTTCTTACTACCTGTGAGCTACAAAATCTTTGTTTAGTAGTAGGACTATTGCAATTTTGTTGATGATTGGCTCATGGTAGTAATAAGTGGCAGAATTTGCTGCTGATTGGGATGTGTGGAATGAGAGCATGAGTGGAAAGTGGGCCTGCTGCTGCCGCCCTTCCGAACCAGAGCTGCTGGGAGAAGTGGGTAGGAGTGGGGCACTGGAGATAACTGTATGGAGTGGGAACAGGGCTGGTCACATTGAGGGTAATTGAGTGAAGTAGCTGTGCTTTTTCTAGCTGACTTGGTGCCTTAGAGTGTGCACTGGTGGGAAAAGATTAGGAGCAGCATGCAGTAGCTGTGGGGAGGAGAGGAATGCTTCGAAAGATTAGCCTGATATCCAGGGACAAATGCTGGAAGCAAAATTCCAGCAGGATCTCTGGGGAACATGAAATGTCAGCCAGATGAGCGGACAAGGAAGCAGTCTGCGAGGGACATGCACAGAGCTTTTCTATTACTATAGAGATAATATCATAATGGAAGTGTCTGTAGGTGGATGCTGCTGCTCTTTGAGTGAGACTACCAACAAGTTTTGCTTTTTTCTTTATAGGACTTGTCAGAATGTTAGAAATGCACCAGTCAGCAGAAAAAGCTGCCTCGTGGAGGAATTAAATGAACAGTTGGCATGTATCTGCTCTGTTTGTTTTAAGTTATATCCCTGTTAATTGCTGGAAACGAGGACCTGTACGAACCACGCTGTAATGATCTGCTGCAGGCTGGTAATGTGCTCCGTGACATGCAGAAGTCAGGAGCAGCAGCCCTTTTTTCATGCTGAAGTTTGTGGAAGGTGAAGGCAAAAAGCTGAGTGGCAAGGAACACTTACAGAGTAGAAGTTGAGGGATAACTGACTTTCAAATGAGCCAGAGCTCCCATTCTTCACATGGACGGTGGCCACCCTAGGGATACAAAAACCACATTGCTCTGTACGAATGAAACCTAGGGTTTAAAAAGGAGTGAGCCTCACTGCCAGACCAAGACTTACCTTTGGTCAAAGGCAGCCTGATTCACCAGGTAGTTGGCATTGTACGTGCAGGTGAATGAGTAATTCACAGGCTGGCTCTTCACGATCACTGTGGAGTCATTGGAGACGATGGAGTTATAGAAGTGATAAACAGGATTCTTAAACTGTAGGTGGGAAAATAGAAACATGCATGCAGCAGTGACTGTTTGAGGCACTGGGAACAACCTGGCATGTTGAACTATGAGGATTCAACCTTGTGACAAAACAGCATTCCTAAGGAAACATGGTTTTGTAGCTTTTCATATTCTGTGTATGCGTGCAAATGGGTGACACGCACACAGGCTAATAACGCTAAACCTGTGTGTATTTTGCCTGTAGGTATGGAGCATGACTACTTAATCCCTTCTTCTCCTAAATCTAAGAAGAGACATGATACTCGAATTGCCCTCTCTTCATCAGTACTTAAAGGCCACTGGACCCAAATGGGCTCTTTCAAGTGAATCCAGCCAGTTCCTGAACCCAGCTCAGGCTGCGCTTTGTTACCTGTCAGAAAACATTGGTCTGAAAGTCTTACCTCTGACTGCGTCCCACAGTATGATTTATTTTTAGGTGACAGGTCTGGGATTGTGAATTGGTAATATCCTGAATCGTGGATCCCATTGTAACAAATGCCTCCAAGTGCCAGCTGATTGACCTCCCATCCATAAGGACACTCTGGAATTTTTGTAATGATGGTTCTAGGATAGCAGTATACCAGAATTACATCTGAAAGGAAAACAAATGCCTAGAGTGACATTCAGGAGTGCCTTTCTTTCAATAAGACAAGTCTGCACATCTGCTTTCCATGAGGATTTAAATCCTGTGGGTGGGAGCATCTGGTCCCCTGATGTTAGCAGTGGGGGAATGGGAACAGCATGTGCTACACAGAACTGACCTCAGGGTTGTTAAATTCAGTCCTCCCTGAACGAGTTTTGTCCTTACTTTCTAATCAACACAGAACTTCATGCACATTTTTTCTCTTTCTGGAGCAGCTGATTAGGGAACAAAGACACTGAGGTGAAGAACTGCTGCAATGAAATACCATGTTGGATTACAGAGCTGCAGAGCTGGTTGCTGTTGGTGGAATGACACCGGCAGTGTAAAAATAATATCAGCAAAGTTGTTTGTTAGGCTGCAGTAGATCTGCCTCTTCCTGTAGTGGTGTTTGATCTAGAGGGGCCAGTGCAAACAAGTTTTACTATTTCCATGTTAAAAGCTAAGATCCAAAAATGAAGCAAAGAGCCTAGCTCTGTTAGCACTGTTAGCAAAGTAAATCAACTGAGAAGCTTAGCCCTGTTAATAGTGATATCTAATAGCACTGCAATTTGTTTCCTTGTGTGGTTACTGCTAGGACAACAATGAAAACTGAACACCATAACTGAGACTAATTGCTTTGTCGTGTCAGAAGATTTGAGCCTTTTTCAAAGAGAGTCAGGCAGTGTGAATTTGAGGGTGTGATGTGAATTTAAACAGAAATACTGACTAAACACTAATGAACTGAAAATTGAGAAAGAAATACCAATTATTGCCTTAAAAAAAACAAACAAAAAAACACCACAACACTCTGCCCAGAACTACTTATATATTTTAAAACTTCCAATGCTCTCATCTTTATGATAAAAGTCTGATTCTTCAGCCTTCCTGTGCTTGCTGGAGTTTGGGGAATATGCAGGAGCTGGGCGAATTCGTGTGGGGAAAGTCACGTAGGGACCTTAATAGCTTGCTTCTTTCAAATCAACAAATGCCAGCTTGTTCTGCTTATGTTGGTGGTCAGAGATGGTGACTTCACAACTGTGGAAGGTCCTCAGCTCTGAGAAACTCCTTGTGCAAGACTGAGCACTGAAATAGATGGACAGAGGGCCAAATACTTAAAATATACCATGAAGTTACTGGCAGTTGCATATACTGGTCTATTATTATATACACATGCCACACATTCTATGCAAAGACTCCCTATTGAGGCATATTCCAGCACGTTCCGAAAGTATGTTTCTTAATTTTAGTGAATTGTGCATTGAAGGTTTGTCTGACACCAGATCATTTGAGTGGCTAGGCAGAAATCAGAGTGTAACTAGCGCCTCAGCTTCAATGATGGTCATTATATTTTTAAGTATAGCAGTGGTGTTCAGAAGCTCAGCCCAGCCATCGGATTGCAGTCAGGAGGACTGAAGCCCAGCTCAGGCAGCAGAGATCAGCAGCACTAACCGTGGCTATTTCAGCCGGTTTCTGATTGCTGCTCTTTTATTTGTAATCTTACATCTGAATTCTATTCACACTTAACGTTATTGCACTGTGGTTATTGCAGAGTTCAGCATCCTAATTCTGTAGGGATGCAGGACCTTAGTGGTGCATGCTTTACTATGCTGTCTGGAAAGAAATAAATAAAGGAAATGTGAGGGTTAACTCTCCAGAACCTACAGTTTAACTCTCTGAAGAAAACCAGCTTTAAATGGAAAACAACACTTTGGCAGCTTAAATACAAGAAAAGAGCATAGGAGACTTGAGTAATTCTACCTGCTTTATTTGGAGTGCAGGGCCCCGCAAAAGCTTGAGCCAAAATGACCATCAGATAAACAGTAATAGGCACCATTTCTTGCAATGACCTGAGAACACAGGGAAAAAAGCTGGATTTGTCTTCCGAACTGGAAGACATGAAACTGTTGAACTGGCTACTATTTAAACTTGTTAATCTTGAAGAGAGAAATAAATAACGTTGCTGATATTGACACCCAATTTTCATTGCATCAAAAATACATGTATTTCCAAGACCACTATTATCAATGGATTGCTACTGTGACAGTTTTACTGTTTCATTTTAGTGCTGATTTAAAGTTATTCTAGGATATTTTTGTTCTTTTAAATAGTCTAAACCTAAATCGTTAGTATAACTAAAGGAAATTGAAACAACAGGAGCTGAAAAAGAGAGACAATTGAAATTACTAGAAGAAATACTATGGAACTAATATACATACTGTGCTTAGTAATGTAATGCAAAGATTATTCTGTGTTGATGTCTATCCTGATGTATATAATCTTAACTTCTTGTAGGTTTATTTTAATTGTTACAATTTCTCTGCTCCAAAAACTGTAAGTTTAGCAGCAATTATGCTGTGTGGCTGTAGTTTCCATCTCCACCGCAGGCCTCAGCCCTGCAAGCTGCTTCCCATGGGCAGAAACACGCTTGGGTACAGAGCAGCCTGTGGGGCTGGGACTGCTGTGCTCCTGTTTTGCCCTTGTAGACACTCTCCAGTGTCTGCCCGCATATCTGTGTTACTGAACATAGTGACAGAATTAAGCAGCATAATTTAGGTAAAGAAAAAAGGTTTTGCCCATTAAGCATTCCCATGAAAAGAAATCAATTACAACGTTTTCACTCATCCTCTTTCTAAATACATTTATAAAAAGCTCACACACAACATTTCAGTGGCAACCCCTTCTAATTATAATCCTATGCATTCTGCAGTAAATGAAGTACAATACCTACAAGAGAGGAGGGGATTAAGTATTTCAGATTTTCATTGCGGTCTTATTCCAGTGGCTGCGCTGCCGGCTCTTCCAAGATGTCCTCTTTCAAATGAACCCAGTTGCTGTTATCTCCGCTTTATATAAGCAATCTTGTAAAAGGAGCCCATCTCTGGTTAAATCTCAGCCCACCAGTATTGTCCACTGTGGGAGAAAAAAAAGTTATAGAAAAGCAATTCCTTTCCCTTAGGTGGGACTGTGTTGCTGCTATTTGATTTTTTAAGTCCGTGATGGTTTTTTTGTTTGTTTTCTTTTAACAGATCTTGGAAATAACTGAACAGAAACCTGCTGAAGGAGTATAACTGACGTAATTTCTCTCTTTTCCAAGTTTCTTAGGAAAATGTAGAATATTCGCAGTGACAAAATCACAGCTGCCTTATAGAACTCAGTGCAGAGGTCTTCATAGGAATTAGATGCCTGTCTTAAATCGGTTATTGACGAGGTCACTGTTTTTGCCATGTAGATGGACAGAAGTAATTTCAGCTTCATATACCACCTTTGGAATTATCTCATATGCTTATTTTTCCTAAAAGCTCACAGCTGAGTCAAGGTGAGGTCTTTCATATTTCCATTGTAGTGTATAATTACACCACACAATACTACATGTGTACAGGACTGTAAAATATATGTTAAATATTACGCTATGTTGGTGTATATTTATCACACTTCTATATTAAACCTCACATTATTTTACAGTGTAAAATTCACCGTTGTACAGCAAACTCAAACCACTTTGCCTTTGCTATGACACGTACCTTGGGTTTGCCACATGATAGTCATAGTATATTTTTCACGTGACCCATAGCATCCTGTTTGTGGTGACAGACATAGAATAAGGGCTCAGGTGTGATACTGCTGTTTTGCAGAACTAAAGAAAAATGATGAGTCATAAAATGGTCTTGCCTGAGGGACCCAGTCCTGTGGACTCCTCCTGGCTGAGTTCAGTGGCTCCTCCTGTGCAGTTCTCCATGTGGAAGAGCTTAATTCTGCCTCATCTCTCGCAGAATTTAATGTGAGTCTTCTTTCTTCTAAGTGGCTTTTGGGTTGGGGTGGGGGGGGGTCATGGAGCAGAAAGGTTTTTGCAGGAGAAAGAAGTGGGACAGAAGAGCACAGCAGCTCTGATCTTAAACAGAAATATTGAACAATGTGGGTTCAGTTCTTCTGTGGGTGCTCCATGCAGAAAAGAACCGGTGAGATTTATGGGCCTACCTGCAGGAGAGCATTCACTGCCCCAAATCCACACCATGGATCCACACCATCTTAGCTAATGCCATACAGCTTGCAAGTATGACTATGGCTACCGTGTACATTGTAAGGGTTGCTAACTCTTGCCCAGCAATGGTGGTGTGAAGGTGAATCTACAAAGATGTGAAAATGTTTATGTTTATACGAAGTTAGAGTGACTTCTGATTCTTGCAAACAGCTTCAGAGCCATAAAGAAAAGTTTAAAAGCCCATAAAGATCTGTGTTTTGTTTCAGATAATGAACTTGAACATGGATGTGAAGCATCACAGTGGTTGCAATGTAGAGGATATCTTGTTAAATAGGCTGTGCCCACTGTTCTTGTGGGTCGGGTTCCACAAGCCTTCACATATCAATTTAATGAGATTACTTAAAGAGGTACAAACGGATAAACACTCTTGGTTAAAGTTTGTTTTTATTTTAATTGAAGAATAATCCACTGAACAAGAACAGAAGCTTATAAATGGTTTGGCTTGCCCTAGCTAGGGATTATCCTTACCAGGAATTCTAAAATAAGGAAAATTTAACTCAAGGTCTCTGTTTTATAGTCTCACTTCAAATCCTTCTGCAGGCACTGAAGCCCAAATTCAATTTCCAACTCCCAGCTCTGGCTGAATATACATGGTATAAATATTCATTTATTTGTGTGTGTGTGTGTGTGTACTTGTGCGTTTGGTTTGCAATTAGGAACTGAAACCCGGTGAAGCATTTCAAACTACCCTGCAAGCAAGTCTTTATAGCACAGAAACAAGGTGAAGGTTTACTTAAGAATGTCTTTCTTTGCAACTTTGTATATGAGAAAAGCCTCATAGCTCTATGCAACCTGATCCTTCAAGCTCAAGAGATCAGCTTCAGCTTTGGGGTTGGATTGGGTCTCTTGGGTCTTGCAGGACTAATTTGGAGCATAAGATATTTGGCTTAACTGATGATGCTTAGTGTAAATACTTTGCTAAAAATGATGCAAGTGGCCAACTTCACCACAATACTAATAGATAAAATACAGTTTGGCTTTGTTATAATTATTTTAATCAAATGATGCAATTAAATAATCATTGATGTAATGCTACAGGTTTCAGTGGAATTATTCCATGCTAGATCTAATCTTGTAATTTTTGAAAGAAAATAAATCTCTCATTATCTTCTCACAGAAAAGCAATCTCTGTGTACATAATGCTCCTTTTAGGCGAAAGGTAGAAAACAGACTAAAATCCATGAAACGAATTTGGCAGAAGTGCCATCTGGTCTACAGCAATTTGCATTTGCATGAGAAAAAAAAAGCACAAAATGTACCTAAACTGAACAGCATTGGATACCTGCTCTGATCAAAGGTGAAGGCGTGGGGAAGGGTTAGGTTTCTCTCGGTAATTGAATCACAGAGAAAGGAAAGCCATTAAATTTGCAAAGGAGGCCATTGAGGTTTGTTGCATTTCCCTGACTCTTTCCAAGCCCATTGAATAATCTCGGCAATCTAAGTATCTGTAAAGATTTTGTCAAAGAGCAAATGAAGGCCTTATTGTGAATTTTGCCTACAAGGGCAGCTTGTCTATTTAGCTTTGTTCCTCTGGTTGCGATTGAAAGCTGTGTGAATATCTGCTGTCTGGTTCTTACATGAAGAAATTGAGGTTCTGCTCTTAGAATCTGCAAAGGTTATTGTGACATTCAGTTTTTATTGTTTTGGAAAAGACCGTGAACTTGAAGGACTCCTTAATTTTATGGAAGAACTTCATAGGGTAATGAGAAGCAGCGGAGGTGTTTCACTGACTAGGAGGAGTGAAGCCTGGTGACAGTTGTCTAGAAGTTGCCATGTGCTGGTGGTAGCATTTCCAACCATGCAACAAAACCTGGCATTCTTGCTTGTGTCTGATATAAGGGGTGCATTTACAATACAAGTGTGGAGATGTGCTTACTGTGTCCAGAAGCACAGGGGCTGTATTTGTATTGTGCTTGATATGACTTAATGGGTTCTGTTATGGAATCGCACAACTGAGTTGCTACAGTCAAACCTGTCCTGGATCCTAGAGTGGGTTGTGCTCTGCAGACTTGTTGCCTTGACTTGTAAGTACCTTATGGATTTCAGCATTGTTTTCCATTTTATAGGATAAATACCTGCCCAATAGTTAGTCATCTGTGGCATGCAGCTGGTTGCTCATTTCAGCACGTGATGTTTCAGCCTTAATGAGCAGATGATAGAACTGTGCTCACAATGAACAGAGCACCTGGCACCCATAGGTACCCTATTACCCATAAGTCCTCAGGTAGCTCACATTCTTCAATAACAGCACAAAATCAAACCAGAAGCATGGGAAGTCAGAGGAAAACATAGCTGTGGGAGAGACATAAAAATCAGAAATACAGTTTTGGAGCACTGGAAGTGATGGCCTCCTACTCTAAATTGCCTTGTGTATCACCTGTATAACTACGCAATGCTGATTCATAACTTTTGAGCTATCACCTGCAGCCATATGCTTAGTGAGCAGCACTGCTGCTGGGACATGCACCACCTGGGGTGTGGCTGAGCATGCACTCAGCTGAAGAACCATTCACTTCACATTTCTGCTGTCCAACATGTTCCCACTGATGTTCACAACAGGAAATCTTACATCTTGCAGAGCTGTGGTTGAGTAAATAATTGTGTTCATTTGAATGCTTGTTGCTCTTTAGCTTCGCCAGCAAATTCAGAGTAATATTCTTCATAAGCTCATCCATCTAAATTTTGCCTGGAATTCTCTACTGTGTAGGAAAAAAAATCACTGGTTTCCAGCTGAGCTTCCTTCACTCCAAAGCACTTCAGGTAAGTGTTTTGTTTTACCTGTTTCCTTATGGGCTGTTCCAGAGCCAACTAGTTGCTCAGGTTAAAGGCTTTGGGCTTGATTTAATGAGGGCATGAGACATACAAAGCAGGTCATGTGAGACTGGAACTGATGACTTATACTGGTCACGTGAGACCACAACCATCCTTGGACTGCTTGCTTTTTCTGGAGATGCCTAAACTTGCAAGATGCTTTATTCAGTTGCTTTAACCAGGCATGCAGTGCATTCATCGGAGCTGTAAGGAGGCCAAAATATTTGCAACTGTGCTGCAGTACCTGTAGGAGACTCATGAGCTTTCAGAGTAGGAGCTGGAGGATACTCAAGGGCATCTCCAGTGGAGCTGAATGTTGCACGAGGTCATCTGGATTGGGACCTAGGCATGTTGCTCTGCTTAGCTTCACATTTACTTTTGTCTGCCTTGGAGGCTGAAGCACCCTGCTTGCTCTCCTGTACGCATGCCTGCTCCTGCTCTAGTTGGTACAGTGCTCTCAGCGTTTTCACTGAGTGGCCAGAGCTAACTCCTAGGTGGAAGTCAGGGCACTTCAGGCAAAAAAGCAGCTTTAAACTCAGTGGGCTGGAATTGCAAGGACTCTAATCACCAGGCCTGATTTCTCCTGTGATGCTTTAAAGAAAGAGTGGCTTTGGCTGCTGGGCTCAGCTGTAAACGGTGCTGCTGTGTCTCTCTGTATGTGCCAGAGCAGAACTGCAGGGATTTTCTGTTGAGCATAAGGTTAAGTGTTTTTCAGAGGAATAATGTTGTTTGGGGATTAGCATTCTGGAATCACCTGAATTTGGCCTACGTGGCTTTTAAGTGTCTAAGTGCTTTTTTGGATCTCAACCGTGCTATGCTGTATAACACCTTGTAAGCCTTTCAGCTCATGTTATCTAAACAACAGGTCTTGATCTCTAGGTGGTGGTGGAGGTGGGGGAGGGTTTTTAGTGGAAGGTGAGAAAGGAGGTAGAATGGATTCTTTGTGTCTTTCATTTGTTTAATTTTCTCAGGTTGGCAGTTTGCTCTGACACAGTAACTGTTGCTTCTACTGTTCCAGTAATACTTTTTTTTTTTTTTTTTCTTTTTTTTTTTTTTCTTTTCCTGGACTCCAGTGCTGGGAGGGTTGCAGCAGTATCATATTTCTGAGCATGGGCTGGATTACAATGCTGCAGTTTTGAGACACTCCATAGCTGTCTGTTCTGACTGATTCCTGGCCATGGTGGCTGTAAATAATGCTGCTCATCATGTCTATGTGCCTTGCTACAGAAGGGCTGAAAAACAGTGAGGCATTAAAGAAAATGTTACAGACAAATCAACCCTACCTTGAAAGTGTGTCCACTCAGTCCTAGAATCTTTCCCCTTTTAAGACCTCTAACCGTAACTGAGCTACAGAGACTACCTTCAGCTTCCTGCAGTGGTCTCAGCCAGCTGAATTACAAAGCTGCTTGGTGGGATCTGGATATGATTGCATACATAAAGGACTAGCAAAACTTAGGTTCTAGAAATGGGTTAGCACTATTCACGTGGCCCACAAAGTCTGACTAGAAAGCTACCTTTACACTTTTAGTGCCTTTTACTCTCATTTATTCCTACAGTTCCTGAGCCTGTGTGCTTTCTAAACCCCAACTGAAACCTAAAGCTACAAGTTTTCATCATGCTAACCAACAGGAACTCTTAAATCAAGAGCACAAATAGCATGTTTACAACTATTACGTTATTTTTCCTTTGAGGATGACCATTCATGTGTATAGAAATACGGACTGTCCATGTCAATTGTTCACCACAATTCCTATCCTTTGAAGAATTAAGATTCAGTCATTTTCTGTAGGAATTAATCTATCTGTAGTGCTGCCCTCTCAAATCCAACACAAAACCTCTGATCTTCTCTCAGTAGCAGCTGCTGATTAGAATCACAGTTCTGGTTTCCTGAGCTAAGAAATCTGGCTAGTTTGTTCTTAGACCTACTTTTTTAGCACATTGTATCCATTATAATAGTGTTGTCCCCATTTTTAAGAGTTTGTGATTTTTCAGGAGGCTGATACCATCATGCTTGGAGACAGTCTCTCTTATAAGGAATTATATGGTTTCTTATAAGAAATTATGTGGCTTAAAGAGCTATATGAATCAAAATTACCTGTATTAATTAGTTTGTGCTGTGCTAGTAAAGTAATCACGATGTTGCTTATCATTAACTTAGTACCATTATCTCTATTTTGCAAACAAGAGAACTGAGCCACAGAAAGGCAATGCCCAGTGTAGGGCTCTTGATCAGGCCATACTGCTTTTATTTTCCACCTGACGTTCAAACTGCCAGTAGCCTGGAGAAAGAGCGAGCCAAGCAAGCCAGTTGGATGAGAAATGCCTTCTGTGATGCTGCAGAAGTCTTGCCTTGACTATTAGGCCATGACATCTGGAACAGAGAACTCTTATTTATCTCAAAAGCTATTTTGCCACCTGAAGAACCAAATCCCCATTCTTGCTAGTTTACTATTCAAACTGTTTAAACTATTAAAGCTTTTTAATGATGACTTGATGAGTGACATTCCATTATCAGCTGAGTGTCCCAGTGGGTTTGCTCCCCTCAGATGCCATTCTGAAAGTTCTTCCCAATTTGACAAGAGATAGTTTTTAATGCATTCAGCCTCCAAATAGGATGCTTTCTGGGATTCCCTATTGATAACAAACCAAATTTCAGACCATGTATAAGATATAATTGTCTTGAAATTGCACCCAACACATTTATGATGATATGCATTGAGATGTTTACTCCCATTCATCATGCTGTACAGTAACAGAGAGATTCTACTGTCTGTTTGTGGTGAGGACGAAGCAGAGCAATAGTCTAGAGACTTCAGGCATTCAGGTTGGTATTGATGTATTTTTTTCTTTTTGATTAAACTAATCAAAACAGTTCTTCCATTTTAACTGACTGCTTAAAGTTAGGATTTGGGGGAGAATCATTGAAATACCAAATTCAAGAATTGATTTTGTTGCCACCCACATAAAACTCTACAGAGATTTTCACAGATTTCCTCCGATAACCAAGATTAATAAAGTTGTCACCTTTTCTTTCTCTCCTAATAGACTGTAGCTGGTGTTGCTGTGTCTCACTCAAAATCAATTAGACCATTTCGTATTATCCACTAGTTTTCCAAATGATTATTTCTGTCTTCTTGTGGGGTTCATGGAATGATTAATATAATTGGGTGAATTATGCACTCTACAGAAAGATATCATTTCAGTCCAAGCTAGTTGAACAGAGCACTGTGGTGATCTGCAAAATGTTTACATTTACAACAAACCAGAGACATTCAAGTAATATTTCCTACAAACTGTTCCAGTAAGCATGACACTGAAGTTCTCTTCTATGAGAATCCCTCAAGAGTATAATAATCTGATTCCTTCAAGGGTTTCATAGAGTTGCTCTCCTCCAAGTACTGATTTCTCCAGGTCAGGCTGTGCTGAAGACTCCAGATTTTTTAGGCTGCTGATGTTGCAGGAGCATCTGCTGCTGGTTGTTTATTCTAGGATTAGCTAAAATTAGAAGTTGACCCTGTGTTCCTGGGCTGATTTAAAGGAAAAAATACAGTTTATTGATTCTGTTCATTTCTCTGTAAAAAAAAAAAGGTGGTCTCTAAAGTCAAAGCTAAGAAGATATCTTTCTTGAGTCACGTCTTAAATGATCTTGAAATGAAAGTGTCTGGGACAACTGACATATATGAAGTACCTGCACCTTATATCTAACTGTGTGTGTGTGTTGGGGGGAGTGTAGTATTTTGGCACGTGTGAAGTCCCAGGTGCATGAATATGAAATGTTGCAAAGACAACATTTTCTATATATTTGCAGTGTCCTTCTTTCTGGGTTCTCAGAGACCATTATAGAGATCAAACTCCAGACACCAGTTGGCCAGGAGGTGGTGTTAGTGGTGTACTGTAAACAGACAACACGTGATGGCAAAGCAAAGTGACTAAGTCCTATTAAATCTGGTGAAGATGTCTCACCCTCACCTGAGTGTTGTCCCATCCCTTGAACTTTTCATTGTCCTGTTCTGATTATTTGCATTATCTGTAGAGATGCTTACTTAGTGTTGCTGTTTCAATGCAGCAAGCAAGTCACAATATAAAGACAAATGTAATTTCCTGGTTGTCAATATTGACAATACCTGGTTGTGGTATTGTCAATGATTTATTACCTGGTAATTTAAATTAGACTTGATCAAGGCCTGCGTCTCTCTGGATGTAAGAAAGGTCATCCAGACCTTTCTGAACACTGGTACTTGTCTGGTCTCCACTTCTTGACTGGCCTACACCACACTTCTCATTGAGGTTCTGTTTGTAAATCTTTCCTTCCAGCACTCTCTCACTTTGTGCAGGGCTTCAGCAGTGATTTCCTCTTGCCCTCCTGCCTCTGCTTCTCTCCCTGTAAGCAGGCTATCAGTGAAGTCATTCTTTGCAACTGGGGAGACATTGATTGGTGCTGGGTAGATGGTCAGCTAACATGGCTCCTTGGCACCAAACTGTTGCTGGGTATGGGTTTGCACTTTATCAACTATTTTAGTCACTGCCATCTGAACAGGGAAATTAAGGATCTTGTGTGGCCTCTGTTACTGCGCAATCATAGCCAGCCTGGACCCCTTGGTCTTTGTCCAACTATGCTCTCATGAAGTGAAGGCCATCTACAGCCTGAGTTTTGCTGCTCAGAGGTCATAGGTGCTCAAAGGGGAAAGAAAGAAACTGCATTCTGATACTTCATTACTCTGCCTTTATCAGGGAAATTTCCATGGTGTGGAAGGAGACCTGTCCTGGTCTTCCCTCATGCAGACCTGTTCTTGCCTCACATTTTGCACAGGATGCGTGAGGTGAGGCAACTACTCTTGCCCTCTTATCTCTACATCAAAGCTGGGAGCATCCTGACTAGTGGACAAGATGGTTCTTGTATGACAAAATGCCCTCATAATTGTTTCTTACTGCTATATATAGCCATGTTATCTACAATAATTATTATCTTTTCAATTTAACATACTGGACAAAGTGTCCTAGGCCTGGGAAAAGAGCCATGAGAGTTAAAGGCCAGTGAGATCAATCACGCCGATGGTTTATTTATGTGGTTGGCTACTGTGATGGTAACAGCTTTTTGTTCTTAGCCAGTATGCTCTAATTTTGAAAAGACATAGCTATTCTATTAAAATCTTCAACTTTATTGCCCCAGATTTTAATTCTATTGAGACTCAATGCTGAAAGATCTTTAAAAAAGAACAAATAAACAAAACCAACAAACAGAAAGCTTGATCTAGGTGATTTAGATGGCTAATTCCTGTCTTCAAAACAAGTTATTTAGAAATCTAAATGTGATTTTCAGGATTGCAAAACTGATAGTCCTCTTGCCATCATTATTAAGCATTGGAAGCTTCTCCATTTAGATTTGCCAAATAAAACTGAGTTTCATGCACAACAGCTTTTTTTTTTCAATCTTTCAGAAAGTACTTTTTTCAATGGAGCTACTTTGCATGCAGTGAGGCTGCTTTACAATGAGGCTACAGAGCCTGCTGTTTATTCTTCAAATGGTTCTTCATCCTGTAAGTACAGAGAGCCTGCAGTATTTCTGAGGGCAATTGCTCTGAGAATACTGGCAGAGAGGACTGTTTTGAAAAGCAGTGAATACTCCACAGGTAACCTACAGCCCTTGTGGTATTTTAAAATGAGAGCTGCAATGAAGCAATGTTTTGTTCCATGGGGAGAATATATCCCATGGATGTATCAGTATCTTCATACAGTCATTATTTCAACTTTCCATCCAAATTATGCTCAGAATGAATGTAGAAATATTACAGTGTTCTTTAGGATGGAAATTCTGAATTCTGATTAGTTGTGCTTACAAAGCTGGAAACACTGCTTGCTTTGGAAAAAAAAATAATCTGTCCCCTTTGCTCCACCCCCCAGAATTCTTTAAAGCAGATATCTTTTGTCCCAGGAATTATATAAACTGAAACTTTTACTTTGGAAGGATAGAGAGAAATATATGGCTTATTCAATAAATGTATTTTTAAAAACTGGTCTTAAAGATATTGATAAGGCATGAGAACATGAGGGAAATTGTATACAATTGTGTCCAGCAAAGGACACTTAGCATAGAATTGGGTTTGAGTGTATGAGAATATGGGAAAGCAGGGGGAAAAAGCAAGTGTGGTTTGAGTGCATAAATATGGAATCAGGAGGAAAACAGTGATAGAATTCAGGAAATATTTAATCAGTCATTTGACTATGTCTGCGGCTGATGCTTGGTAAATAAGTGACTACTCAAGGTAAGGATGCCAGCACAGGAACGTTTTTAACAGGCTGCTGACTTACATTACGTGGACCTTGTAGTCTCATGCCTCTTTTAAGTGTAATGGTAAGCAATTGCTTGGGTTTCATGGCATCACGTTTTGTTACAATACTTTATGAAAACATCATATTATTTTCATCAGGCTGACTTCAAGCTGAGAAGTCTGTTGATTATAATTTCATTTGTTACAGGTAGCCAGTGATAACTTTGGGAAATTACCATCCTTACTCCCACTGGGATTTCTGTTGTTATAGTGACGATGTTTTTCAAACATTGTTTTGGAAAAAAATTCTGGGGTTATCATCAATATGTAATTATGATAATGAATTGTGATGGCCTCAGTTTGCCTTCCTGTAATGCCGATGGAAGACCTGTGCATATCCAAAATGAGATAAGAGTCTTTAGGTGTCCTTTACAGTAATTACAGTAATCAGAGAGGTGTTAGGATAGCATTATTACTTTATAGCCTTTGGACTGACTATTTTAATAGTCCATGTGCAAGAACAATACTTCCTCTTATTTTAGTGAGTAAGGACTATTAGAGTTACATAGGAAGAGGATGACTTGAGCTGGAATATGAGTGCAACTGTGGCTGTGCAGTGGTGGAAACCATGTCCAGTCATCCAAAAATACCATCTCCAGGGCATGGCAGCATTTGTTTTCTTCCACAGACATGCTGAATGTGAAAAAATATTTCTGAGAAATTGGAAGAAACTTGGGAAATAAAGAATATTTTGCATTAACTGGCCACATATATTAAACTATGTAAGTGCCTGAGTAACGCTATGTTTATGTTTTGCAATCATAACTTTTATCATTTTGTTTTTTTTTGTTTTGATTTTCTTTGAATTCCCATACTTACTGAACGTAATCTGAGGAGTCCTCTTGTTTGTGGTTTTTTGTTGTTTTTTTTTTTTATTATTATTTTTTATTATTTGTATATGTATGTATATATATTTACCTTTGTGGAGTGTATGTGTACATATCTACATACAAAATACATTATAATTTTGGAAGATGTCCATTTTGTTTGTTTTCCTCTCACTGATGGTGTAAAAAAAAAATTGCAGGATTGGCATGAATGCTGCACTTGGCTCTGGTGGCACTTCAATCACTGTTCAATGGATTCTGTTGTACAAAAGGCAAAGAAAAGGAAAGTACAGATCCTGGCTCAGAGAAGGGTTTAAGATATATGTACACATGAAGAATTAGAGTGTCAAAGCATGCTGGTTAATTGTGGAATGGCCTGGTAAGCTGTAAGGCAGAACTGAATTCAGCAGTTTCATGCAGATCCTGTCAGCTCCAGAAGTTGCAAATGTAGAAAATTGTAGAAAAGGAGTTTGGTTTCCTTTAATCATTGTGGAAGGCTCTGAGAGGCAGAGGTGAAGGAGAAAGGGGCAGGGTGGTCAGTCCAGGCACTAATTAGAGTCAAGGTCTGTTGAGGAAGTTAATGAGTTTCTAAATAGCCAACTAGCAGCCAGAAGGGAGCAGAAAAATAGCCTCTGCATCCTGCTCTTATTTATGCCCTACAGTAAGAGAGACCTTTAGGAGAGCTAGACAAAGTAAATACTTGCATCTGATGTGAAAACTTTTCCCTAACACAACAGGAGGAAAAATTTAAGCATATTTTTAGTCTGTTGAGATTGGTGATGATTCGCATGCATACCCCTCATGCCTTGCTGCAGTGCTCAGGATAGGACATTTTGACTGCTCTTAGCTGTTCTGGTCTCTCTGACCCTGCATTTGGCTATGCTTCTGAAAGAGCCTGGCATGACTGCTCTTGTTTGCACTTCTCCCCCATCTCTGTATGCCAGATAGCTTTTGCCATCTTTCTGACCTTGCTAGGCAAACATTGCACTAACACAGCTTTTTGCATTGCATTCATTTGTTTCTGAAGAACATCAAAAGGCAAAAGAAATACAAGCAGGTAAGAGAAGGTAAATGAATTAGAAAAAAAGAAATAAGATTTGGATGTCAAATCAGGACAAACACCAGAAAAAAACCTGCATGAATAGTAGTGCTTGTACAATACAGAGAAGATATGTTATTCTGAATCAGGACCTAAGTGCATGCCTGCTTGCGTGCGTGTGTTCAGCTGTGGGTGTAAGTGCACCCATTAGCTAGGCACCCACCTGCGGATGTCTGAATCAACACTGCAGCAACAGGGAGGATTTACTCACTTGGGTTCTCTGCTTTAGAAGGGTCTGGGCTTTCTGAACCGCTTGCACAGTGGACCTGACTTCATCAGTTTTGTTTCCCACAGGGCAGTGTGCTATTCACACCTAGTAGATATTTAATAACGTACACGGGTTAAGAAAAATATTTGATCTGCTATAAGGTTCTCTTTCATTTTCACCACCTTACTGCCTGATGGATCTTCATCAGGAAAGACCAGTGCATTTCTTTCAAGTTTGAAATGTTTGTCATTCCTGTGGTAGCTCGCTTCTGACTCATGTCTTCTAATGACCAGAAAAGTAACATTAGTATAGCAACAAGCAATTTTAAACCCCAGCATCTATTTGTCCCACACTATCAATTGAGTGTGATTCCAGGCCTATAATTAACTCTGCAGTATTTGGAAGTGTGTTGTATCCACCACCTGCCCTCCTTGTGCTGGATTTCTGCTCCCTATATTATTCTTATGGAACTGAGCAAGAATGAAAAACAAGGCTTAAAACGGAGATGTTTCTTGATCTAATGCCTCCTGTGATGTGGTTGCTTACCTTCTACTCTTCTTGTTGAAACAACCAACAGTGGTGGTTCAGGTTTTATCATCCGAGCACTGTGGGCATTAACTGTTTCCAAACCAATTTGCCCTCCACCTTCCCTCTGAAAAAATTCTCTCCCACCTGTAAAACTGGGAGCTATTGATTCATTTGTGGATTATGCTCTGCTGTTATGTAGTAGCTGTTTTTAGTCTGAGGATATTGCTTTACTTGCGTCATGTTCATCATCCTCTCGTAATTGATTCTCATTCATAATTTTGGCTCAGAAACCTTGTAAGTGAACAGAATACCTCTGCCCCAGCACCCATACAAACTGGTTATCTGAAAAGGATATAGCTGACTGTATGGACTTCAAAATCATTCCCTTCAAACAGGCAAATGAAAGGGAATTACCACTGAGTCATGTGTTATTTGCAGGTTATTGCTATCTAGAACCTGGTGCCAAGGAAACTGATTTATACTCTGTTATTACTGTGTTATTCTTGTATTGCTTAACAGACTGATTCCAAACATAAATACATTGAGTAGTACGTGGATTAGGATAAAACCAGTAGGTATACCTATGTACTAGCCCTGTCGTGGGAAATCAGAAGTCACACGCAGTTTATCTGGATTTTGTGAATTCTTTTGGTAGTACTTTTATGCAATTTTCTTTTTTTTTTTTCATTTTGTTGCTTCACATTTGATGGCAACCTTGAAGGAGTGACTTGAACAGAACACCTTGGGCTCGTTTTGTAACTTGCCATGCTCACTGGGGTCTTTTGTGTATTTTTGAGCCCTGGGTGTATTTGATGGTGGTTTAAACTTTTCAGAGGACATAATTTCATCTTGACTCTCCCATCAAGATTCAGCAGTTAAGGTATGTTCATTCTTGTATTAGCTATGGTTTTTAAGGTGTAGAAAACAGAATCACTTCTGTTCCATGGCTGACCCTCTGTGTTGTTATACAGAACGTATTCCTGTTTCTTATGTTCAGAATGAAGATGCTCTGGGAATATTGTTGTAAGTGAAAGCCCCTCTCCAGGCCTGCGCGTCCACTTCAGTGATTTCTGCAGTGCCTTGGACCTTTCCTAAAGCTCACCTGGTGATTTGTAGAATGGTTTCTGTAAAAGAACTTCCAGGTCCTTCTGATTCAATTTGAGACTACTCACAATAAATGACACTGTACTGGTTTTATCAATCCTCAGACAGTGCTGGTAGGGTTTGTCATTAAAGGAGCAAGTTCTGCCATTGGTTTTACAGAAAAGTAGCCAGCAACTCATGCAGTCTTGCACTCATCAACATCTTTGGCTTTATATTAACTTAAAGACATTCCATGCAATTTCTTTTTAGTGGTCTTTAGAGGCTTTTCGCATGTTTGCAGTCACTCTCGGGGCTGTATTCAAGCAGTGCTGCAGGGATAGAGAGCAGCCCTTGGGCAGAGACCAACTGAGTGATCACAGGCACAGCATACTATCCTGTGCCTTTGGCTGCCCTTCAGCCTCTGCCTTGTATTTTTAGCTTGCAGTCTCCTTAGTGGAAGAATTGTCTCTTCTTACTATATTTGTAGCACGTCGAGCACTATGGGTGGATCTGCGGTTACGTCCGCTCCTCCTCTGGTCTGTATTAAAAAGTAAATATTCAAAAATTATTCCTTAATAGTGATTAATGAAGACTTGTATTTCTGAGCACATACATGGCAAGGCCTCCTTGTTTAAGGGAATTTGCTTGAGCTGCCTTCTGGCTTGGATGTCTTTATCACACAACAGGTGCTTCAAATCACTAATCTCCTGCAGTCCTAGCTGGTATTTATTACTGTTCAATGTCAGATCCTCTTACCTGGTAAAGCAGAGTGCACCACATAACCTGAGCATATTTAATTACGTATCAACAGATTACCTATAATTATCTCCATCCTGACTAGATCCTTGGAGATCTTCAATGGGAGGCTAATATATGCTACAGGGACCAAAACAACCCTGCAGGGAAGATGGGAGCCCAGTTGCAAAGTATTGCTGGAACAGGTTTGAGCCTTTGAAGTTCAGTTTGAAGTTGTTTAAAGTTTCATATTTTCAAGACTACCTTTGACTTCCTAGAGCTAGTCTAATGGGTAATACAAATATCTCAAGGCTTTATGCTAGCCCTGTGCATCTGTACACGCTCAATTACCTGCCTTGTACTGTACTGCCAAGGCTTGCCAATTGGGATGGGGCTTACCCTGCCCAGCATTAGAAGTCAGTGGTTTGCCTATATTTGGGCTAGCCATCTCAAGCTAATTTTGTGCTCAGTGCAGAGAAGGAGGCTTCTTCAGAGGCTGTTAAGAATGATGCATCTGAATGTTCGAGTCATCTACTTTGGGATCAGATGAACTGTGCCCTAGAAATGAATGTTTCTTTCCAGAGTGAGGTACAGATATAGATGTCAAAGCTTAGCTGGATGAAACTCGCCCAGTACATTTGCCCTTCAGTCTAGGTCAGCTCTTCAATAGCCTCTAAGTAATCTCTCAGTATTAGTAGGACTAAGTAGGACCTAGGACAATTTTTTCTATATTTTAGGAGGCGCAGAGAAAGTAGACAGAAAGCGGGGAGTGGCAAATCATTTGCATAACTTGTTTGGACCTGAGTGTCCATTCCAGTTTTGCATTATTAATGCTTTAAAACAAACAAACAAACACAAATCCACCAAAACAAACAAACAAAAAAACTAAAATGATCATCCCTTCTGAGTGTACCTGAGCAACACCTGTACTCGTGGGCTGCTTGGTCCCTTGTAGGTCTAGCACATGGCCAGGGAGAGAGAATCACAACTCCCTTTGGGCTACAACCATAGTTACAATACTGTGCTTACAACATATGCAATATTATCCCAGATGATTACCCTCCTCTAGCTTAAGAACCCACAATGTTTTTCTTTGTTGTTACTTTAGACTTTCTCACCTGATGAGCACCAAATCTGTTCCTCTCATCTGAATATCTACTAATCATACCAATAGCAGCAACTGGATTTCCCTGAGTAATATAATAATCAAATTTATTTTAGGGGTGCATTTGAAAAGGACTAAGAATTGAATTTGCTGATCTGGATTGAGCTGTACCTACATACTTCACCCCAAACTGACAAAGCTGCATCAGGATCACTTTTGTGAGTTGAAAATCCAAGTGGAATGTGTAGGAAAAGTAGGAGTGAGGAGATACAACTGAGGATGAGAATGAAGGCCAAGAATACCGGAATACAGCCTGGAATGCTAAACTGAGATGTACTTGGGAGGTTACATAAAAGCAAAGAGAAAAGATTCTATAATGAAAATGTAAACTAAAGAAAAAAGCAAGTTGGAAATTCACTAACAGGGAAAAGAGATCAGATAGCAGATGTTAAGAAAGTGCAATTATTCAAGGCTTCCAAATGAAGCTAGTTCAGCAAAATTAATTCCAAGTTTGTGGTAGGAGAAACAGGTTGAAGAATATTTTGAATGCATGCATGTACAGAGAACCAGAATCTAAAAAATCTGCATTAGAATATTCAACAAATTAGCAAAAGCACTCAGTGAATTGTTAGTTATCGGGGTAGTCATGGAAAATGGAAAGACACAACACACTTCAGCCTTTTCCACGTTATTCATGAGCAGATTTCCATCTGCATTGAATAGTGAATAGTGAAACTATTTCTTCCCTCCTCTTATTCATGCATAGATTTCTTTCTTTCTGCTTTTTCTGGTCCTTGCAGTTTGAATCTTAGTCTTTCCATTATACATATCCAGGGGCTGAGATGGAAATTTTGAAGACCTGCTGGGGACATTTAGACATGCTGGTGTAAAAATGTGGGATGTGGGAACTCCTTGTAGCCTTCACTCTGCCCCTCTTCTTTGTGGAAAGCACTGGTCTGAAGCATGGCACAGCAGCAACGACCAGCTCATCCCACTTACTGTGCAGGAGTCTGCAGATACACATCTACTGCAGTACTTTACTGTTACATTTATGTCAAGTGCTTAGAGATTTTCGTTCTTCCCATGTATGATCCATGTAGGCCTGGCTGTTAAGAGAATTGAAACCATTTCATGCATAATGAATGAGTTGGAAGTGAATTTCCAGTTTTGAGCCATGGCTCCTGTAATTCTAATCATCACAGGACCCTCCAGCACCAGTAAAATTCACCTGCAGAAAGAGAAATGATCGGCTGAACAAATGCTGAAGGGCCAGGTCTTGAGTTTAAGACGACATTATCTATTCATGCTTTTCTGCCCCAAAACAGCCCTGCGCAGCTGAGCTTACTGGATCTATTGTCATGTCTATGTGCAGTGCTGCCACTATATGAAGAGAACAGAAACAAGAACAAGATAGTCTGCACTCACAGATTTGTCCAAAGATTTCTTAAAGAGAGTACTGCAATGCATACCTACTCAGAAATATCATAGGGAGACCTGAAAGATACGTTTTGGTGTGTATCTCAAGATCTCTCTCAAGATGCACTATGCCAGGGAGGATGTTGCACAATGTGTAGCCTAGCCAAGGGTCCTGGCATGCTTTGGAGAATGAAAGCAGAAGTACCTGAATTACATCTCTCCTGAAACAGAATGACATCACTGTCAAACTGAGTTGATCCTCCATCTCCATAAGGCAATGCTGCGATATTTCTAGGCCAACATCATTTTTCAGGCAGTGACTGGGTCAAAAATACTTATAATTTTGGATGAAATTTGATTTGAACTACGAGAAATATTCCCATGAAGGCTAACTTTATGTGAATTTTGCCATCTTTCACACAAAAATACCTTACCAGTGAAAGACACTGCAGTTGGACTTGATGATCTTTGAGGTCCCTTCCAACCTGAGTGATTCTATGATTCTATGACACTATTAAAACCTGTTAAGAACCTTTTAAAATTGGTTGGATCACAGATGTGACTACAACATGTTAAAATTAGTGTATGAAACTGAGCTTAAAACTCACACTGGTTGCAGTTGAAATAGCCACAAATATTTTTCAGCATGGAGATCTGAGATGTGGATACTGTATCTTCCAGAAAGCATTTGAATAGGTGAATTGTGTGAAACTGTCTAGCATTGTTGCCATCAGTTCCCATTCAAGGCTTCTGATTTTTAAACTAAGCTCAAATTACCGACAGTAAAAATAGTAACTTATTAAATATGTGCTGAAAACTCCTTTTCATTGCACTGCTGCAATAATGCTGCTGCAGGAAGTGTCTTTGGCATCCGGAATTTCATGGTATTTTCTTCTTGTGTATTTTTTCCCTCGGTGCCTTTATTTGTCACAGGTTTTCTGTCATGAGGATTTTGTCTAGGCAGCTCCAACATATTGTCATGACTCTGGAACAAAGAATAATAACTAAAAGTTGGTTTATAAACTAAATGACTAAAACCAATTACTGATAACTAGGCTCACTGAGCACAAACACCCATTGACATCAACAAAATGATGGGAGACAGTAATACATTGTGTTAGAAGGCTGGTACAAGATGAAATATTTAGGTAAAACTGGAAAAATAGATATTTAAAGGAAAAGCTATCAACATATTGAGGATATATTTTTCATTTCCAGGTGTTGTCCAAACCCATTACTACATTTGAACAATTAAGCCTTGCTTATTTCTCTTGGCTACTAAGGCTGTGAAGCTGTAAAGACTGCAGGGGCAATGTCGTGGGTGTTTGTTCAGCAAGTGTCAGTGGATCAGACTTGTATCTCTCTGGCAGGAATTACCATTCAGCAGTCTTGAGGGCCTCTCCAAGTAACAATTGTCTTTCCCAACATCCTACCAGGTAGGTAAGCGTTTGGCCATTTCAGAGATAACAATAATTATAAACATGATAATGCTTTCTGGCTGTATGGTATCATGTGGGAATCATAAATTGTATGAATAAGAACATCATTCCCATATTGTGTCAAAGCAGCTGCATAGACCTTATGGACTAAGGGGCATATGACGTGTTAGCCAGCAATGGTTCCTTTGCAGGAGAAGCTACAGGAGTCAGACAGTCATCAGCCTGAACTTATATCGCTCATGGCAGATGTTCACCACACCTTTGTCCCATGCAGAAACCTCACAGCTCACTTCAATATACCAACAAGATCATATTCATATGAAATATATCTTAGGGATAACTTCTTGACCCATGTAAACAAGTACATTTTACTTCCAATTAATTTCATGTGTAAGTCTGTATTAAAGCATGTTTTGATATTCTAACTTTGAAAACCTAGAATAGACTTTTAAAAGCCTCATCCTGAAATATATTTATCTTGACAGCCATAGCTTAAGAGGATTTGAGAAGAAGCTGTGATGAATCAAACACCGGTTCATTACAACTATTGGTTCATTTTCAAGGAAGCATCCAATCTGGGAATTCTTGATGACATTTTTGGTAGCACTAGTGTTTTGGGAATGGGGCTACATGCTGATTTATACAGAAATGGTTGGTTAGCATTTTCTATTGATCAAACACTTCTGAAGCCAGTGTAATGATGTGTTCTGCTTCAAACTTCTGGCCTGAGATGACCCATATAAGCTCTCCACCCTATTTGGGTGTTGTAAGAATAGCTCTATATTCCCGTATATTCAGGCACAGTAATGGGAGCCATATAAATGCCTCACCAGGGAAGATAAAATAGCAGGAGGCAGAGATAATCCCTGGCACGTCTCCTGGGTACCTCCCCTCTAAATATGAATCATGTTTCATCCAGGCAGATCTGATTTATGCTCCTGTCTATGACCAGATATTTGGCAGCACCAGTCAGATGTGGTAAGACACCGTCTATTCTGTCTTTTTGTACAGTGCTCAGGCAGAAGAAAGGGTGGAAAATGCATGGTTTGCAGGTCTCCTGCAATAGGCAAAGTGAACTGAATTGCTCGGGGTAGAGCAGCTTAATTTTTTCATTATTCATTTCATTTGTTTTTAGAATCATGACCTGCTTTACTGTCATCTTTTTCGTGTGTTCCTTTATTGTTACTTTTTAATCAAAGTTGTATTGTTACTTTTTAATCAAGGAAGGAAAATCCAGTTAGAAATAAATCTACGGAATGATATCTGTTAGTTCAAGCAGTACAATTGGGATATTGTAGATGACAAACAACCCTGGAACAACCTTTACAAAGAAGCATTTAAAAAAATTTAGTGAGGAAGTTCAAAGGAATTCAGAAGATAGTAAGGAAATCCTTCATGAAATTTTCCCAGATTTCTCTATACTCATAGATACTTAGTTTGTATGCAGCAGTATATAGAGATAAAATAGTACTTTGCATATAATAGTGGTGTGATTTTTGCTTGGGAGGAAAGAAGGCTATATGCCATTATACTGTCCTCCAAACTGTAGGTGGTAGAAACAACTCAGAGAAATATTTCATTAAGAAAAAATAATAAAATTATGTTCCCGAGTGACATAATTATGGTGTTTTCAAGCATGGCCGACTTGGATGTAAATTGCAGCAAAACGTATTTGAGAGAACGCCTTGTTGAAGAGAAACACCTTTTGGAGTTTAATCTGCTTTTAAGGGCTTTGAGAAATTGAGTTAATTTCATTTAGGGAATAAATACTCCTGTACTAGATCTGAGAAAGCTGCAAGGCCCTGGCACCACCAAGACAGGCTCGTATACCAAACTTGAAGCATGTGAACAGCAAGTGAAAGAATGGGAGCATGGGAGGAGAGAGGCCCAAGAGACCACAGTGCACAACAATGTGTTTGCTAATGATCTGTTTGCTTTAGAGCAAAAGTTTATTATTGCAGTCAATAAAGATATGAGTTGAATTGCACACACATTTTGTGTCAGTGTTGGCCAAAGTTTGTATTAACAGGGTTTTAAAGGCAAAAATTTTACAATGAAGTACAACTTTTTGGCAGACTGTTCATTAAGGCTTGCAAATGTACTATCTGCTTACGAGCCAATGAAATTCGGAGCATCTCTTGAGATGCATTTAGCATGGAAAAAGACTTCCTGCAGGTAGAATTTGCCTTCTGGCACTGCTTTGGCTGTTACTCAAGATCCTGTCTGTGCCATGGATTTTCATCTGTTGGTGTTTGTGTTAAGTTGTGCAACTGCTTCTTAATGCCTGTTACGAAAGGATGCATAGATTACAGCTCCATGAGGTATTCTGCACAAATCACCACTGATAATGTGAGCATGGTTACAAAGGTTACTCTCAGTGGAATTATTTTTACACTCATTAAAATCATCCCTACATAAGCCAAATGCTCGTTTAATACAGAAGGCTGATGGAAGTTAAAAGAGGCCTCGGGAAGCATGCAGCTGTAGTTGTCCTGTAACATGGTACGTGTGTGATGAAGTTCTGTGTAGGAGTTCTACCACTGGCTTTTGTGCTGCCATGATTTTCCCCAAAGGTCTCACGCTAAATTGGCTAAAACACAGTAACACATAGACAGAGAAGACACCAGAAGTCAAGTTATAAGGTGGGTTTGTTTGTTTGGGAGGAGGCACATTTTATATATCACCCAATGTGTTAGCTTTTTTTCTTGTATTTAATCTGATTTTAATGAGGCCAAGTTGGCATCTGTACTGATGAAAGAGAGTCTAAAGATGTCTTGGAAGTTGCACTAAAGACAGAAGTTAGCCTGGAATGGGGAAGGTTGAAGACATTTGAGATTAGGGGGAGAATTTAGTTTAAGAAAAGTGAAAAAAGTATTTAAATCTAAATCAGAAGTACTCTAAAAGTCTTATGATTGCAATGTTGCCTGCTATAACAACACTTAAATTCTTTTCATTAATAGACATCTGAATTATTAATTTGAAGCCTAATAGCAAACCCTAAGAGTTAGATTTAAGGCATTTCTTCACTGCAGAGTCCCGTCAGCACATCTAATCCGGTGTGCTCCTCTGCAAATGCACACTTTGCTTTGCATGGAGCTTTCTCAATTCTGAACATCAGCTGACCATGTAAATATAAGACATGACACACCTATAGCCAGAAACCATCCCATATAGATGTCCCCTATAGAGAAAGATGGAACAGAGAAGGGGAGAGAATGTGTTGTGCTACTGACCACAAAGTTACAAAATGGCATTCAGGTGCTTTGATCATTCACTGTTCTACTTCCAGCTTTTGCAAGTACAGAGATACAGATAACTTTCTCTCCAGATCAATATGACCTGGGCTATGTGAAATTCAACAAGGCCTAGATATTGAAAATAAGTCATGTTTCAAAATACATTGGCTCTCATTTTGAGTGTTAACCATGAACAGCTAACTATGCTACCACTTGAAATATTGTTCAAGTATGGTACCTAAGATATTTATAGCTGCAACTTGTGTTCCTAGTGAAAAATAATAATAATAATAATGACATTTTGCTCCATCTTTCATAATTCTGGGATTATTGATGGTGCATCCTGGCCCAGATGCACTAGTCATCTACCAGAGGAGCTAAAAATGAAAAAGGGATGGCCGAAAATGTCTGGATGATCCCACGATGTGGGTTGGACCAGAGGCTGCTTTTTTTTTCCCAAAAAGTCTCTTGGAAGGCTGTTCCAGAGATAACTTTTTAATCGTATAGGAGACTCTTCCAGTTTGTGATCTGGCCAGTGCTTACTCATTTTCTCAGTTGTGCCAACATTACCTCATAGCTCATAGAAGCGTTCTTCCCTGTCTAGTGTTTTCCCTGAGGAATTTCTAGAAAGGAGCCTCTTTCTCCATCACTGTTGCTTTAATCACCATAGAGTTAGCCCTCCTCTGTACCTGTTACTGTGGGAAGTCATCTGCTCAGAAGAATGGCAGCTGCACTGAACATGGTACAGTGGATAAGGTTTTATACCTTCCCTAGTAATGTCACTTTTCAAATAATGCAGGAATGTATTCTGGTTGTGCTGGAAATACTGTGGGAAATACTTTCTCACGTGGCACCTCATTGGTGGCGTGGTGGTGTGGTCAACTTAAACCCCAAGGTGGCTGGCTTTTGTTAGTTGGTTGGTTGGTTGGTTGGTTGGTTTTTGCCATTTCTAACTGATGACAATGGAAACTTGTAGGCAATTTCTGTGAGTTTCTTGGTGCACTCTTGCATTTCATCCCTTTTCTATTGTTTTGGTCACTATGAACATCCAGTTCTTCCTATGTAAGATTTTCATCCCCATTTTATTGGTAGTGCTTCCCGGTGGTTTTTCTTGTTCTTGCTGTTATTTAATTCATTAACTTGATTATCACATTTTAAACATGTGCATGTAAGAAATGGTGAATGTTAGCTATCTGCAAAAACAGATCTGAGAAATGTCCGAGGTGAAAATGCTCAGAAAGCTCTTCCATGAGAAAAGCTGGGAAAAGCTTGAGTGGAGGAGCTCAGTTTTATCTGCAAGATGCTGGGGTAATTCTCACTACATGTAAATAAAAACTCTCCAAAACCTAATTCTGCTTTACCTCTGCTATTGAGAGAGAAACAAAGAGAAAAGAGTGGTAACAATAAACTAGGTATACATGGTCCTAAATCTGGCAGACCTGTGGAGTGACTTGGTCCTAACCCCACAAACAACTTGATGGAACCACCCTGTCATGCTGCACGCCATATAATTTTCCTGAAGCAATGGCTGGCCATGCACGAATACAAACCCAGTAAATATCTAATGTCCTTTTATAAAGTGCAAAGGCAAGAATTGCAAAAACATCATCTATTTGCAAGAGAAGATATTCTTTTCAATAGCTTGCTATTCCAAGTGAATATCCAAGAACAGTCTAGGGTATATGCATAAAAGATTTGTGCTGTCACAAAGGTATAAGGAGCTTGGAGATTCATTAGGTTATGCTTCAAACAGTTAAAAATAAACACACATATACTAACAAAAAACCACCACACTCCAACCTTAGCAGAATTTTATCCTGCTGTGAGCTGAATATCTGTTATTTAATAACTGAAAAGTTACAGAACTTCAACAAGGATATTTGCTGCGGTTCCCAGATTCAGGAGACACATTAGTGGGAGTAGGCAAAAAATGCTTTTGTTTGGGAAAAACACTGGGAAAATTGCTCAATGTGATTTGAATGTCAGAATTGAAATGTAACATCTGGTATAGCCAGATTGGAGGGAAGGGGGGAAAGCCAAAGGCAAAAAATAAAATGAAAATGCTTTTGTCAGGGTACTTAAGTCAGTTTTATGGTGCTGAAACAACATATAGCTTACCTTTTGTTTATTGTATTCACAGACAATTACATAGAAAATTTCAATAACACAAAGTAATAGATATGTATGTGATAAACTGAAGACTGGAGGTCTTGTACTCTACTGGTGAGATTGATGTTTGGAAAAAAAACAAAGTCTGAACAGTTATGGGCAGTTTTAGTTCTTGTTTTGCAGAAGCAAAATCAGTTGAACCCATTTTGTTTCCTGGGTAAACTGGATGGGGGTTTGTGAGGAGCCTGCATTTGGGAGATGGCTCTGCTCATTTGCAGAACTGGTCATCAAACAGGAGATGGGAAAATACTGGGGTTGTGACACCTTCATTGGAGTATGGAATCCTAGAAAATCTGGAGTTAGAAGGAATCCACGTGGCAGTCTGTGCCAGGATCACTGTGTAAGGTCAGAATAGACTCGTGAGACCTCTCAAGGTGTTTGCAAAAGACGTCCCAGCAATTCTAACAGTGTCACAACCAAGCGTTGATGTCTTTCGCAGCAGAAGTAGTGAGCCTCTTCCAATGGCCACACAGCAGCACCCACAACTTGTACCTTGCTGGTGCAGTCCCAGTGCCTCTCCAACACCTGGTGACGTGGACAATCTGGGGATTGTGTCCAATACCAGCTCCAGGCTGGGGGATGCAAATACCCCTACTAAAGGGAAGGAGTGGGACATTGTGTATTTGAAACCTCATGTTGTAAAGGCTTTTCTATACTGGTGGTTGAAAGAGCCATCTGTGATCCTGACTTCCAATATATACAGTCCTGTGGGTTGAAAGATGTGGAAAGTGTTTCTAAAGTCGGCAGCTGCAGAACAGAGCCAACCTGAGCAGTGAAAACCACCAGAGATACTGATGAACAGTAGTCTGGCGTTTCACGATAATTAGGGGTTGTGTTATTCTATAGCAATTTGTCAGCCCTCAAGGATGAGTCACAGTGAGTTTGATAAGATCACGATTTTGTGATTTATTTATGCTATGCCTTTTTTTCCCCCAAAATGGTCCATACTCCCCTCAACTCTTGGATTTATTTCTATTTCTTGGCTGTTTATTTGGAGGGATAGAAAGCAGAACTGCATACCTGGGAAGGTACCGAATGGAGCTGGATTCTTACAGGTACCTTCCACCTTAGGATATTATATCATTCTATGAAACTGGCCTTCTCCCTGACTTCTGTGGAGATCAAGAAACAAAGAAAAGAAGTCCTTTGGGCTTGACATAAAGCCATTTAGTGGAGCTTGAAATATCGGCAAACACAAAACTCTATTTATCCTTTTTATAACGAATGTCTTTCACACATACTTAATGATTTACTTTTTGATTAATCCCACAGTATTTAGGGCCAATGTGTAATAAATTAGTCTTTCACTTTTGTGGCTTTTCAGACGAAGTCAATTCTTAAATACAATCAGCTTTGCAAATATCCTCAACAAACAAAAACAGAGAACTGAAGTACTTTTAAAATATGCACTCCTTATTCATCACGGGTACAGGAAAGTTTGTGTTGTTTTCTAGAAAGCTGCTTAAGGTCTGGGGGGAGGGAGGGAAATCTTATTCCAAACTCTGCCACTCAGCATCCCTAAGGCAAAAATGCTGGCAAATTCATTGGGGTACTCAAGATTTTCTGATCTCTATGTAATACAAGTATGTGTGTTATTGCTTGATAAATGAATGGTGCTATGCTGTCCATAAGTTAAAAACTTACTTATACTGGTTTTAATCCAATGATGCTTTCTGTTAGAACAAAAACCATGTTTGTAATGACACAAGTTACAAAATCGAGGGAAAAGCAGGGAGCACTGTGGGCTGAAACGCTTTTATCTTTTCAAGTAGCAAATATGATATTTGAATGGAAAGAAATTGCAGAAATAACGTGCTGTAGTACACAGGAGACAGTCACTGTACTCCTAATGAATTTTGTACTGGTTCTCAAGATAAGGGAGATGAAATAGATGAAATCATTTGTCCAGAAAGGAGATATAAAGTATAGCCAAACCATTTCCACATACAATCTTATCAGTCTATTTCTTGGCCATTTGGCAGTCTCAAAGGCTCTCGGTATATTTTATACCAAAGAAAATCCTGCTGACACTGAGTCCTGTGACTGCCAAATTGCATATTCATTATTGTTCACAGTCACGTGCGGCCAAGCTCGGACACTGCAAACAAAGGATCTTTGTCTGTATCTGTACTCCCTCCTCATGCAGTTTTTGGTTTCCTAACTTTTGTAGCACTCCCTGGGCTGAAAGTTTCTTTTTAAAGAGGATGCAATGTACTCTTTTGTAAAGATGTCTCCGCTCTAGGAGTGACATCATGGGAATCGCTGAAAGCGAGCTGGGAGCACGGAGCAGGGGTAGCCACCATGTACAAAGCAGCTCCCTCTGCCCTCCACCCCCTCCTCCCCACAGCATCCTCCAGCAAACAGGTGCTTTGCTGTGCTCCGTTGGATGCTTCATGAGGAATGTGAACATAGGAAAGACTGATCATTAATTGACAAAACATGAACCCTACCGGTTCATTCTCATTTGCAGGCTGCCATGCACGAGGTGATTTGCAGCTTATTCACCGAGTGCCAGGGGTCTGCTGGTTTGCCATCAAATGCAAATTCCCTTGCTGGGCTCACTGGCACAGAAACACCTCAGTGTAAGAAGTTTAAAAAGATGCATTGCAAAACTTGGGCATGCTCCCGCTCCCACTGAGATCAGCGGCAAGCCCACATCGGCTTCAGTGGAAGCCAGGTAGGGTCCCTGCTTTCTGGAAGCGAGACCCAGTAGTATTTAAGTTTTCTGGCACACATACAGCCCTCAAAGATGATTGTTCCTTTAGGGCATTCCAACCTTTTTTCCATGTCCCTGATTCCATGGCAACACAACATCAGCACCAAGCACAGAATACTGAACGAGATTTTACCACTAAGCCTGAGGATTTATACAAGTGTATCCTGCAAAAAGATCTTGCTGAACTGCACTTGCCATTGCACTAATTCCTTATCCTTTTCAGATGAGTGACAAAATTATCTCTGGATTTATATTACAATGAGCCAAAAATTTGCTAAGGTTAGAAAAACAAAAGCACTGCTTTAAAATCGTACCAGAAAAAAAAACCTTTTTGTTTAAATTACAATCACTATATGTGAGTAAAACACTGCATCTATTTACTACTCTTTTCAAATCAGCCTAGAGAACTGCCTAAGCAGTTTTCTCATAAACGCTAACATATGCTCTACAAACTAGTGTAAAATGATGATAAAACCAGTTCTGTTTTACTTACATCAAATAGATAACCATTTTTGCAATGTAAAAGAAGGTGTGCAAGGAAAGAACAAGTTAAAATATCTGTGTTCAGTCCCTCTGTTTGGAGAGATGTGATGTAGACTAGCATTTCACTCTCCATGGCTGGGAGCTTACTCTGAGTTACAACACAGCATGCTGAGACTGAGCGTTTCTCATTGACTTCCACTAAAGCAGCTCATCAAAAGTTGGTGTGAAGTCAAATGCTTTGCTATGAGGCTGGTCAGTGAGAGGCTGGCAATTCACAAGTGGCCACAGGATGCAACCTTTGGAAAACCAAAGCTTGGAAGTGGGTGTCTGGCACTGTTTGAACTGATTCTCCTTCATGAGAACTGACACAGACACTAATCAGATCTGGAATTCTTGGCCCAAATGATGAGAAAATTGGGAGAAAACTCCAGAATGTGAATGTGCTGTAAGAAATACAATTAAGGACTGGCCTTTCTCTATACGAAATACAAGATCTTAGGAAATGGCGCTTTTCTGTATGCTGCTCACAAGCACTGCTCTGTATATTATGCAGAAACACAATCTTACAAGAGCTGTGTGTTTCACTAGATCGCGTTATTAAAGTGTGATGTGAAAAGTAGTTGTAAACTCCAAAGCCTGCCTTACAACAAACAGAGCACCTTTGCTTGCTAAAGAGGTCCTAAATCTCTTCTGGACCATAAGTTGCAGAATACCCTTAGGAAAGCATCAGCTCTTCTGGTTTGCATACGGAAGAAACAGGAAAATGGGGAAGTTCACTAATGCGTGTAGTTTGGATTTCTGTCAAGTCTCATGCACTTTCAATGTGACAAGCATGGGTAGATCTTGTTTGTAGTAAGGACAAAATGGCATCTAGGATCACAGAATCATGGAATGGTTGGGTTGGAAGGGACCCGAGGATCGTGATGTTCCAACCCCCCGCCACAAGCAGGGCCACCAACCTCCAGATCTTATAGTATACAAGGCTTCCCAGGGCCCCATCCAACCGGGGTTTGAACACCTCCAGGGACGGAGCATCCACAGCCTCTCTGGGCAGCCTGTGCCAGCACCTCACCACTCTCTCCGTGTAGAACGTCCCTGATATCCAATCTAAACCCTCTCTCCTTGAGCTTAAAACCATTCTCCCTTGTCCCATCACTGTTTTTCCCTTGCAAAAAGTTTATTTCCCTCCTTTTTATAATCCCCTTTTAAATACTGGAAGCCTGCAATGACGTCACCTTGGAGAATAGCTCCCTGGGTTAATTAAAAAAGTAAATAGGATATATGATGTATCATATTTTGTTACTTTATACCTGTACAGTATGAAGTGCAGACAGCAGCCTTCCTACAGGCACACAGCTCGAACTACGCCCCAGCGATACTGCCTTTAAATAGCCCAGCAGCGCCAAAGCCAAAATATACGGTGATCCCATGTTTGCTTGAGTGCAGCAATCTCAATCAACATTTACTTTGGTATTCAGTGAAAGGCAAACTGGCAGTGCCGCAAGGCCGGGGAGGCGGATCGATACCTATCCCGAATTTCCCGCAATTGTTCTAATTTCAACAGCTCCGAGCTGCTGTACACCCTATGGACGCGATTTTACGGTTTGTTTGTTTCGTTTTTTTTTTAAGGTTTTATTTCCACCAGCTCCGATTCGGAACACAAGGCTCGCTGCGCAGGGCGGAAGGAGCGGGGGGCGGCGGCAGTGCGGGGCTGCCGGCAGCGGCTGAGCACTGCGCCGCGCGCAGCATGGCGGCGGCCGCTCAGGAAGTCGCGTCAGGCCCGGCGCCGGCAAGGGGGCAACGGCTGCAGCCGGGAGCTCCGCGGTGCTGCCCCCGGCGGCGGGGCACTGCAGGGCAGGGCGGGGGCGGGCAGGAGGGGGCGGGCCGGCGGCGGCAGCCGGTGCGGAGCGTGGTGCCGGGAGCGTGAGCGCGGGCTGCGCTGAGGACGATCGGCTGGCGCGGTGCGGGAGGACGGGGAGCTGCGGCTGCCGGGCCGCGCGGGCCGGGGGAGGCCGGGCAGCGGTGTGAGAGCTCGGCTCGGCTGTGCTCGGGGCCGGCCGCTTGTGCCGCTGCCCTCAGGCTGGTGCCGCGCTCGGCGCCCTGTGTTATTGATAGCAGGTCTCGGGGATGGCGGGCTGCAGCCGGGTGGCGGCGTGAGCGGAGCGGGCGCCGGAAAGGGCTGATTTTGTCGGAGGTACGTATGGAGCTACCGCCGCTCGGACCGGCTTTTATAATCGTGTATTTGCTTTGGTTCGCTTGTTGGCCGTGCAGGTGCAGCCAAGGTCACCTTGAGCATAATTTGAGGCGTTTCTTTGTCGCTGCTCAGATGTTCGTAGCCTTTCTTTTGTATTCATCGTGTAGTTTAGGTGTTGGTTTGCCTGAGCAGCGATGTGAGGAAAGAGGCGAATAAAACTAAAGAGCCGGCAGAGAGAAAGAGGACTCCCTACGCACGTAGGTTGTAACGACACACACGTGCGGGGCTGCGGCTGTATGGAGAGTCTGTATGGGAGGTGAGACGGGGAGGTGGGCTGGGAGAGGTTTGTGCCTGCGTGGGAAGGAGCCCAGGGCGGCAGAGTGCTGTGCTGAGTTCTTGGGCCTCGCTCCTGCAGAACATCTCACTGCGGGGTGGTTTGTAGCTTGGCTGTGGTACAAGGATCACTGCAGGGCGGGTGCAGCGGGCACAGCTGCTGCCTAATGCTTCTGGATGGAAATGTTGGGATTCCTTGCTGCATGACACTTCTTGTCTGCACGTTGCGCTGCCTCGTTACTTGCAGATCAGCAGTACGGTGTGCTGAGTCCTGTTTTGCCTGCTTTTTTTTTGTTTGTTTGTTTGTTTTTGTTTGGGGAGGGAGAATTGTTTGCCTTGCTTACTATATGAAAGATAAAACTTCCGTTTCAATATAGTTGTGTTAGTTTAGACTCGTAAAGTGCTTTTCAATCCAGCCGGTGTGTGATGTGGCTTATGGCACCAGCATGCTGAAAGTGGGGGTGTGCTTATGTACGGAGCGCTCCTTGGCTGAGGAGTTTGCAAACTGGTTTGACTGCAGCTAGACCAGGCACATGAAGTATACTGTGAGATGGGATTAGAGAGCGTAAATGAAATTTGGTGTTGGTAATAGGTGTCTTTTGGAAGCAAATGATGAAAGGGTGAGGTTATGTAGTGTGAGAGAATGGTAGACTTTTGAAAGTGTGAGGGAGATGTGTAACCTTGCAGCTGGTTTAAGTCACACAGTGAAGAACGGTGGGAAAGTGTAAAGGGACTGCATTGATCTGCATTGGGAATAACAGCAGGGGGAGGAAAACGGCTGGTAGCTGGTTGGTGTGCTTCCATCAGGCAGGCTCTAAGGGAACTTCTTCAGTATCTAACTTCTACTGCGCAGTGCAGAAATAACTCTTAGCTAATTTATTGTTAAATACCCATCACTGAAATTGTTTTTGCGTGTATATATTTATGTAAATATTTATACTTGTGTGTATGTGTATTTATATAAATACTTATCTGTTATTTTGTAGCATCTGATCTGCAGTTAACTTGTGTGTCATGGATGAAACTGCTTTGTCGCTTGGAACAATAGATGTTTCTTATTTGTCCACCTCAGCAGAGTGCAGTGTCAGTAGATGTAAGCATTCCAATGAAGAATGGGTAAGTAAAAATACTGAATGTAGCTGGTCATCTTACCTTTTCCCTTTTTTTTTTAATTCAAGTTAAAGGTAGGTTTTGTTTCTTCATTTTGAAGATATCACCTCTCATGAAATACACAGTTTTTGGCTAATTGAACTTTGAGACGTTAAGGAAGAGCCAACAGTTGAAAGCTGCTGCGATGACTAACGACTGCTTGGACAAGAAAATCATCATATCAAGCCCAATTTGTAGTCTTATGTGTCCTGTTGTGATATTATTAATTGTTTTATATAGTAGCAAACATGCAGAATTACATTTTGTGTGGGACTGAGGTCAAACAGAAAGTCATACAGGGAGCTGGATGTACTTGTTTGAAATGCGTGAGAGAAAAGGTTCATGGGTAGACCGTGAGATTAAAGATGCAAGGTGGTGTAACTGTTATAGTTGGAGCTAATCATGCAGTGCAGCGAGCAGAGAAAACATGGTGGGTATAAATAAGGAACCTATTAAAAGTCTGTGTCCTCTGTTGAGCGAGTCTTGGGGTTTGTAGGAGACTAAGCAGGGAGTGAGCAGAGAGGGCTGGCTGAAGTGAAAAGCCATGCGGGGATGAGCGTGCTGCTCATTGGTGTAGAAGCATAAGTGAGGAGAAATTGGCTTTGCTCCGGAGAGGAGAGGTTTGAACTTGGTAAGGAAGAAGGGTTGAAGGCGTGGTCAGAGTTGAGGGAAAGGGCAGATGTCTCAGTGGCTGGATTTTGTATCTAGCTAGGTGTGGAACAGCAAGTGCTTCAAGCTCAAGGAGGGAAGATATAGGTTGGGTATCAGGGGAAAGTTCTTCATAGAAAAAGTGGTGAGGTGCTGAAACATGCTGCCCAGAGAGGCTGTGGGTGCTCAGTCCCTGGAGGTGTTCAAACCCAGGTTGGATGGAGCCCTGGGCAGCCTGGTCTAGTATTAGATCTGGAGATTGGCAGCCCTGCCTGTGTCAGGGGGTTGGAACTTGATCTTTGGGGGGGTCCTTTCCAACCCAAATTCTATGGTAAGTGGCAGTAACTGAGACGTCTGTGAGAGGGGGTTGAACTCAAGCATGCAAAAACAATAGGATGGAGGCATTGTGAGAAAGTAGTAAGTTTGGACAGGCTTGGAAGCATCAGAAGGAAGACATTTTTGTTACAGTGATGGAGACAGAGAATTAGAGTTAATGAGGGTGATAGGGAAGGGACTGATTGGGGCTTTACGACTTGGGTGCTTATTAATTTCAGATAGAAGAGTTAACCTTGGAATAATTTCAAGTTCATACTGCTTTCCAAATGTCACATATGCCTATTTTTGTACTCAGTCATCTTCAGTGTTAATTTTGACTTTCTGGTTGTCTCTCAGTGGGCTGGCTTTCTAGCTGGATAGATGATGATCTGTATTTGTGTTTCTGGCCCACATACTGGATTATGGTACTGCTTCTGCCATAGTTGCCTTCCACTAGAATGTACTGGTTTGAACATATCTAAGGTGTTTTTTTGTTTTGCTGTCTTTTTATTTTGGTTTGTTTCCGTGGCTTCCCATTTTGGTCAAAAGCTTCATAATATTTTATTTAGAAAATCAGGGTCCAGTGGTCCTGATGCTCATGCATGCAGTCATTCAGTAGTCTTCAATGGGAGCAGGCATTGTAAAACTTGTAGTTAAGTATATTTTCATTGTCTCCTAACAAACAGAATGTGTTCTGTAAATGTAGTTACTTTTGAATTTACTGTTCTATAATTACTGTTCTATAATCTACTCCTAACAATGGCACAGTGGTACCTTTTCCACATTGCTTTCACTAAAACTGCTGAAGAAGAGCTTATAGAGTCAGCAGGGTTTGTGTTTGGTGTGTATTCAAATTGCAGTCCTACAGGGTGTTGTCCACCGTAAGCTTGAAATAGATTGCTCGTATTGCAAGCACCTTTACGTTATTAAGTGTGTAACTTACTGTTAACTTCTCCCCCTTTTCTCAGCTCCCAGTTTTCTTGCTGTTTCTTACAGGAGTTATTGCTGACACACAAAACGTTTAAATAAGCAGTTGTTGCGGTGCTTAAGATACCTAAGCACAACACAGCAGTTTTGCTTTTATTTTTTAAAATCGCATCATTTGGAGATGATAGAACATGCTTTAGGAAAAATCTTGGAAAAACAAGTATTAGTTTCAGATAAGTTTTAGAAGTAGTTTTGTGTGCATGTGTCTGACAGCTCCTCTAATGATAAGTTTTCAAATACCCGGTGTTTGTTTATACATTGCTGGGTATTTACATGGTCTCCTTTTGTTCTGTAGGGAGAGTGTAACTCTAGGCCTACTCTCTTCCGATCTGCCACTTTAAAATGGAAGGAGACTCTGAGCAGAAAAAGGCCGTTCGTGGGACGATGTTGCTACGTGTGCACTCCCCAGAGCCGGGTAAGAAGATTATGAGCTGGATTATGTTTGACAATAATGCATAGTTAAAGTGTAATGTAGTTTCTTACTTTCAGAATTAAGGTCAGAATGTTCTTGCTTTGTAAAGGAATATAGTTTTTCTATTTTGCTTGTGGTTATTTTTTCTTTTTTTTGTGGGATTAATGGTTGTCACAGATCTGTTGTGACGCTTTGTCTCTTCAGTACAGTTATTTCTTGCCCCAAACTCTGCATCTCTTTAGAATTAGCACTATGAAATTGCATGGAAAAAATGTATCTGGATTAGTAATGGGTGTTTGGTTCTTATGAAAGTGTTAAGGCTTAATTTTGGTATCCTTAATTTTCTGTTGAGACACTAGATAACATTTTGAACATAAACAATATGATGCTCTTCAAAACTGAAGAAATCCCGTGCTTGAGAAAACAGCTTGGTTTTCTTCACCCAAGTACTTCTTGGCTTGCCTGCCCATCCTGTCAACACAAGCTGGTTACGATAGTGGGGATATTTGTCTGCTGGGACCAGCCTCAAGTTGGTGGCAACTAGGGGCATTGCAGCTGCTGATTTAAAGTGTGAGCTTTACTGAACTGCACTGGGGAGGCTTTCTTAAGTTGAAGATGTAAAACCATAAGTGACATAATGTAGTTTGCAACCAGTTCGTCACCTAATTTGACTGTATGTACACCACAGGCTTTAAATTGCACTCTGCTACACCTGCACTGAGCTTCATAATTGGCTGGGCTGAAGTGAAAATTTGCCTTTTCCCTGGACCAAGGAAAAGTTATTTCTCTGTATTACTGTGCCAAGTAGAAAACTGCTACAGTGATAAACAAATGTGGGATAAAAAGCCAAATCTGCTGTGAAGGGTGTATATGAGATGGCCAGCAAGACAAGCAATTAGACAAACTGGGACTGCTTTGAACAGACAATTGGGCACTTAAGTGTTTTGACTTGTAAAAAACTGTGTAGTAATCCTTAGCTTGGGCCTTTGTATATTTAGTAATTAGGCTGTTCCTCTTCAGTTCTCTTTAAGAAGAGAAATCTTGTTCTGTATTTTGTCTATTTAATGAGAAATTGCCTGTCCTGAGATCTCACTTAGGAAAGGAACATGACCTGATTGAGTCCTTTATTGCCCTCTGCCACAAGAAGCAGCTCCCATTCTTGGTGCAGACGGTAGCAAACTCTCATTAGACTCCAGATATTTCATTTACTCTCACTATGTTTAGTTAATTCCCACAGAAGGAGAATTGCTTGGTGGGCCTGACTAACACCTAGCTGGTGCTTTAAGTGGCAAGGCTGACTTTTCCCTCATACGTTCTTCCTGCTATTTTTTGGCTGATTAATTTTACTAACCTGGCAGAAAACTGCTTTATTTATTTATTTATTCTGGCTGTCTTAGTTTTCTGCCTTACCTAAATGAAATTGTCTCACTGGGGGGTGATATTCATCAGTGCTTCAAGCGGTCTAAGTTAAGAGGTGTGGGATGGTGTTCAGTGGGGAAGGATAGGGGGTGGTGTAGCAGCTGAGCTCTTCACTGGTGCTGCAGGGAGGGATGGTGTGAGCTTGCTTTGTTTCACAGAATGTCTTCTGCCTGACATGGGATCAGGGCAGAGCTCAATGAGGAGAAATTGAAATGTGACATTGCACCTGGAGGATGAATTTCACAGTGCGAGTTTGGAACCTAGTGGGCAGAGTGGAGTCACGTTCTCCGTTACTCCCTTGGTTTTGTTGCTTATTTTTTGGGGGACTAAGAACAAGTCATTGCACCTCTTTTGCCTGAATGTTTCATCTAACTTTAAGAGCCGCACAACATTACAAGTGCATGTTAGAAGAAGTTGATATTAATTTAAAGTTTCCTTTTAAGTGCCTGAAGCTATGATTTGTAGATTATATGCCCTATGCAGGAGCATTTTAAGATGAAGCCAAAGAGCATTTGCTCCCATCGTAGTGTGCAACGTGTAGCTGATTTGCAGATGATGTGGAACACTCATATATTTCAGTGTGTGGCAAGTGGAGTTTTCTAAACAAAATACAAACAAGACTTACTTGACTTCTGCTGCAAAATTGGTGGTGAGGTTGATCCATTGCTACTCTGTTACTGGTGGCCATCTTTCTCCTTTATTGTCCTGTTTTTGTCTTTCTCGAAATGCACATTTGCAGTGGTTTTATCTATTTCCTCTTGGCAGTGTACCAGTTTTATAATTAAACATTATTTGGACAGAAATAAACTAATCTTTTGGATGAGATTCCTACTTGGAAGGTGAAAGCTCAGGTCTGCCTGCCAGGGAATATTTGTTTATCCAAAGTGGAACTGTTCCCAAACTCATCCCAGTACAGCTGATAGTCTGGCGTGTGGAGTCCTTATGTGGATTGAGTTTGTTGTTCAGGCAGAGCGGGAGTGTGAAGGTGATTTGCCGTGTTAGCATGGATATCCTCACCCTTGGGCAGCTGTTATGTGATGCCTGATATGCTGTCCAGCTGGATGTCACAGGCTGCCTGTCAAAAGGCTCGTGCTTCTACTTATGGGACTTAATGAATTTCTGGCAGAGTTCTGTATTATAACAAGCTCTGATTTGTATTACATCAGAAACTAGTGAAAAATTATGGCTTGAAGAATGCAACCAAAACACATTTCTTCTTTCTTTATGCAGTAAAGACTACATTGAAAGTATTGGAACTGGGAATGGTGGCTTTCTGGATTTTTATTTCCATTTCAAAACACTTTGTGTGTATTTTGCAAGCAAGTTCAGCACTTCTCTGCTTTGACTTTTGTTTGTAGTAGAGGTGAAAAATATTGCATTATATATTATTAGCCATGTGAAAACATAATCATTTTTACAAAGGGAAATAGTCATGCAATCTTCTTTTCCTTGGTTTTTCAGGATAACTTCTTCAATGCTAGCATTCCTTCTTTGGGTCTACGTAATGTCATATATATCAATGAAACACACACCAGGTAATGTAACAAGCCATTCTTTTACTTTTGGAATTCAATGTGTTCTGATCTCATGGCAAGGAAGTCTCTGGGTTAGTCCAGACTGAGTGAAGATACGTTGTCCTGAAATGCAGGACTTGATGCTGGCTTCAGGAAAGGTCTATACTTGTAAAATCTGGCTGTGTGTATTTGAACAAAGTCCTTTGGGGTAGTAGGCAAAGAGTGTAAAGGTCATACCTATTTCACAAAAAACAAGGGATGTACAAACCTTCTCTCCTTCAGTGCGGCGTCTGTAGCATAATACTGGGAGGAGCTTTTTTTTGTTCTCACACTGAAGAATGACTTCAGGCAGCATTTTAATATAATGAGCAAGCCTGGCTCACAGTTTAAGCTTTGACTGTTATTACTAATGATAGTTAAATCTGAAAATGTTTTCCTAGACTGTGGTAGTGTGTAGCTTCTGAAGGATGGTGTATGTGACCTAAATGAGGTTTTGTACCTTTGCGCTATGTGAAATATGTCTTCTTTTCTGGGATGAAGTTGCTGGAACTACACACAAATTTTAATGTTGTTCTTTGGAAAGTTAATAATGCTTGCTGCAGTTTTTACAGTAATCATTAGCATAAGCAGATTCTGCAGTGTTTGCTGTAGAGTCAGAGCAAACAAAGAGAGGCCAGCAGCCTGAAAGAAATGAGCCTGAGTGGAAGAAAGGCAGTATTGTGCTGTGCTTGAGAGGCAGGAAGCTAGTGTTTGAGGCTGTTCCTTCTTCAATTCTGAATTATTATTTTTTTTAAGAGTTGCTTGTAGTTTAGAATACAGAAAAGTAACTCAAATAGGGTTTAACTTTTTAAAAATTGGTTTCCAAAGTCTCATCCTTGAATGATTTTGAGAATTTCTGAAGTTAGAAACGTAAGGGCAGGAAAATGTGAGTTAATGAATTATTCTGAAATATAATGCCTCTAGCTCAGAATGTCATTAGTCTGAAAATTGATTATTTTAATGAAGTTCTGAGGTCCCCTGGGGTTACACAGTAACAGTTTCTTGGTCTTAGGCAGCTTATTGAAACATCACCAACATCCTTTTTCTGAGATGTGAACCTATCAGTTCTGTAATTTAGAACGAGGTTTTGGTCAAAATAATATGTCTGGACGGGATCTGCTCTGAGTTTTTCTCCTGTCATTACAGATTATGATTAGAAAACAGGTTTTCTAACTATTCTATATCGTGTCTAAGCTTTAAAATGAGTATAGGAGCCTTTATGTCTTGACAGATCCCTCCAATAGTTGCATGCTGTTGCAATTTGTTCTTAGGTGCCAGAAGTTTTGTCAGAAAGAAGCATATCTCTTTTATTTTACTTTTTAGATAAATCAATAAAGCTGTCAAACTCAGATGGGAAGGGGAAAATGGAAGAGCAATTAGAACAGTGTCAGCAATCTACTTTACCTGATAACGTGGTTAGCAAAATTCTTTGTCCTTTGAGACAGTCTGGATATTTGTATAACTGTTACGCGATAGTGTCGATTGCTTGCGCGCATTCGCTCATCCTAATTACGGTAGGAGTGGCGTGAGTGCTTAGGCTGCTGGATGTTTTGCAATATACAGGTTTCTTCTAATCTTTTATAGCTGTTTGCAATACATATAAACACGCTGAGAGGTGGTAGGGAGGTTTAACTGCCAGCATTAGCAGCTGGGGTGACCACAGGCAGGTGAGACCTTGGTGGCATCAGTAGTGCAGGAGCTACTGGGAGCATCTCCATCTGCACTGGAGCTTGGTGCAACCACTGGAGCAGCACATTCCATTGCACTGCCAGCCCTAAGAACAGAGTTCTTGTAAAGATGAGTGGAAAAAAAGAATAGGCTTTGAATACTTCAATGGTTTCTTATGCTTTATGTAGTGCCCTGTATCTCTTCACATGTCGCCATACTGCTGTGTCCTCAGTGGTGCTTTCTATGTCACTTGGTACAGACAGATGATAGAAAAGCCCAGGCTCTGTCAGTTGGGCCCCAGACTTTGTACCTGACCTCAGCAACCTACTTCTTTCTCGAATTAACAGCTTCTCACATTTTATATTCTATGTTCTTGGAGATCTTTCAGCAATGAAGTATAAGTAAGCTTCTAATATTTCCACATGTGCAAGGTAAGGAAAGTGTATTGCACAATACTAAACGCTCAACTGGCCAAGATATAAGGTACGGAGAATAGAGAAGTTTTTAAGTAGATCTTCAAAGAACTTCACTTGCTTTTGCTTTTTCAGTGGTACTTTTTTAGGCTTTTATAAAGTTCTTTTTTTTGAGGTTGACGCTCAAACATGCTTTGTGTTTTGTAGGTACAGAGGGTGGCTTGCAAGACGACTTTGTTATGTTCTTTTTGTGCTAGAGAGGGATGTTCATAAAGGAATGTTTGCCAAGAACCTGACAGAAAATGTGCTGAATAGCAGTAGGTAAGTTGATTCAAAATAAGCTGCTTTTTGTATGGCTTAGATCATAGGATAATGTGTCAGAATTTGGAAACTGCAGGCTTTGAAAACTAGTCTATTTAAAATATCTGAAGATACAATCTCTTTAGCCCAGCACTTCAGAACTGTAGGTTGCAATTTCTGTTTCAGTAATAGGAGAGGAGATTTATAATTCTTAATCTCAAGATAAACAATGCATTATGGACAGACAGCAGACTCAGTACGCAGAAAAATAAACTGCTGTGTGGAAATGCTTCAGGCTTTTGTTTCTCTAATTCGAGTAAATCACTATTACTTACAGCTATACTGCTGTCATCAAAAATTACCAATACTTCAGAAATAGTGGGAAAGTGGCATTTCAGAGTCATAGGGTTTATGATGGCAGTGTGAGGCAAAACTGGAAAAAGAGCATGGAGATGAAATACCTGCTCTTTACTTTGTGGTGCTTGTTTTCTGTCTCGTATACTGCAATTCATATGCTGTGTTGAGCCCCTGATCTGAACTGATTAAGGTATCCGTTTTCAGTGGACATAGAGAAACTGAGCCTCATGCCTGCTCCTCACATCTAGTTTTGTTGGAGGCTACACACCATCTGCATTGACATTCTGAACTCCTGAATTTTTAATGTTCAAGACCCATCTGAAGATGGTAGTGTTGGTTTTGAAAAACAAAGCAGACTACTTTGTGCCACAGTTATTGTGTACTAGCCCATGTAATTGTTCATATATGTGTTCTAAATGGGGAAAGCAGTCCGAGTGATTTTTTTTTTTTTAATATGAAACTGAGAATGCGAAGGGGAAGCTATTGTAGAAGTAGAAAACTGCAACTGCATAAATCTGTATGGTGAGGTAAGTGAAACTGACAGTAAAAACAAAGTACCTACAAAAAGATTTCAGGTGTTCTTTGCATTTTTAACCTTATTAACCATTTCTAAAACTCAGTGATCAGTTAGTATGGGTGCCTATGAAGTGTGGACATACTGTTTTTTATGGCCAAATTTGATCACATATCTGTCACCCACATCTCCAATTGGAACACAGAGGTATTGAATTAAATCTAGAGAATTTGGAGTACGGGATTCTTTGGTGTGGTGGTTCTTTTATGATTGCAAATTGTTGCTGTAGTAGCTTATTCCCAGTAGTTGTTGTCTGTCTTGGACTCTTCTGTTGCATGACTGTTTCATAAATTTTACTTCTTTGATGTTAGGGTACAGAAGGCCATCGTAGATGAAGCTTCTGAGCCAAGCGTTCCAGGTAGCTTTGCTCAGACGGATCCTAAAGCTATCAACAAAGTGAAAAAAAAAGCTAGGAAAATTCTCCAGGAAATGGTAGCAAATGTGTCACCGGCTTTAATCAGGTAATAAAAATGGTTCATCAGTGTTGTCGATGGGTAGAAGAACAAAGGAGAGAGCTTCTCTCTGTGTAGTACCAGCAGAGCTTATAATGTGTTTTTCATAAATAATGAATAATTATTCATAAATAATAAGACATTATTCATAAATAATAAGACATTATTCATAAAAATGCCTTATCTGATGTTAACTAGTGAAACCGTAGATATTCTTCATTTTCAGATGCAGCAAAAGCCCTCCACTTTTTTCAAGGCATAAACCTAATTCCATAATTAAATACAAACTTTTTTTTTTCTGAAGCTAAGTGTGGTTCTAGTGCTTTACACCAACCTTTTTCTGATAACCCACTGAATATTGTAGCTTGTAGTTAGCAGCATTTTAGTCTTATCTTACATATAATATTCTACTGTGACGTCTACTTTTACTAATAAAATTGAATATTGTTTTGCCACAAGATATGTGCTGTCACCTAATGTGTTTATCCACCAGCTTAGTTATTGCTGTTGATTTTAGGACCTCTTAACTTGCCCCATATGTTGAGCAGTCTCTGCAATTTGAGCAGCCTCTGTGGTTGATGCAACTTTGCAGCCTTCTGTAATTATGACACAAATGTAGTAACTAATCACAGCTTTAGTTGATAGGCGAAGGCTTGTTAAGCAACTTGATTTCGCAGTGAGTTTGTTTGAATGTGAAATAATGAAATTGTATGGTTTTATCTTTTGTCATATGGAAGCAGCGTAAACATAAAGGAAGCAGTGAGTGAAAGTCTTTGAATTATTCTTGTTTTCTTCAGGTTGACTGGCTGGGTGCTACTGAAGTTGTTTAACAGCTTTTTCTGGAATATTCAGATCCACAGAGGTCAAATAGAAATGGTCAAAGCAGCAACGGAGGTGAGGGGGATGGGAAGGTATTTAGTAAGGCAGATTTTTTGATGGAGTTTCATTTCTGTTGATGTTTACATTTATAGCACTTTCTGTTCTCAGAAGGGTTCTGCTAAGTCTGTGTGATAGAATTGTGTAACCTTAAATACTATGTCAGCTCTGGTTTTGTCTTTGCTTCAGGATCAAATTTTAACTATAAGACTGCTTGATTATCTCTTAACCTGTATCCAGGATTATTTCTTTTTCTATGCCAACACAAACAGTACTAAATTAGTATGTTTGGGAGTTTCAGAATTACTCTTGCCTTAATTTGGAGTAGAAAACAAGTAAGAAATAAAGTGCCTTCCGTGCTATCATATTGTTGCCAGTCTTTAAATTCTTCCTAAGTTGGTTAAAAGTACCACCTAACTCTACTGTTTTGCGTATGCTCAAATGAATTGATTCTTTCTTTGCGGGATTTGTTTCTACAAAGACACATTAGATAAATGAAAGAGAGGAAAAAATAGTTGCCAGTATTTTCCTTAATCTTTTAATTACAGTTTCTAAGAACCCCACTGTTAGATTCTTTTTGCTGATGTCTTATGAAAAGAAATAGCAACACTTGGACACTGATTGGCCCCATTCCTTTAAACTTGTTGATTGCTGTATCAATACTGTGAGTTTGAAGATTATCAGTCATCGTTTCTCATAAGCAACCAACTGAAAACTGTGGTCCATGGAAATACAGTTCACTAAAATGTTGGCATTACGACAGCTGAATGAAAGCCAGAAGTAAAGAAGCTGAATACTGGCAACCAAAAGATACCATCACTTCTGATATTAGGATGCTAGCGATCTCAATGATGGATTTTAGAAAAGGAGCAATATTCTACATTTCTAATCACCTGCCTTCTTGTTTTTCTTCTCTCCCCTCCATAGATGAATTTGCCTCTTATTTTCTTGCCTGTTCATAAATCTCACATTGATTACCTGCTCCTTACGTTCATACTTTTCTGCCATAACATCAAAGCACCGTATATTGCTGCAGGGAATAATCTCAACATCCCCATCTTCAGGTAAAGTTAATAAGCTGCATGGAACTTCTTCTTATCTGAAAAAGACAAAAGTGAGGGGATTGTCAGGTTACCAGTTGAGCAGTGTATCTTACAACCACGTGTAAGGGAATCTCAGGATTATTGGGCACTTTAGTGGAACTTTTTGCTAGTAGAACTTTTTGCTTCCTATTGCATTCTCAGAGAGAGACCATTACAAAATCCTTTTGAGAAAGTCTGCCGTAACCTAAGTGGAGTGAGGAATCATTTCTTGTAGGAGTCTTGAAGTGGGTAGGTGACTAAGGAAAGACTAATATGTGAGTTATGTGTGAAACTCTGACAAAGTTTAATGAACCAGCTATCAGGCAATGACAGTACTGAGTGCATAATGGTTTGTGGGACAGTACTCCAATTTGATCTGTGTTTAAATTGTATTGCTGAAGGGAATCAGAAGGTCTTTTATGTAGTTTTTGCCAGTGAGTGAGAGCTTCGGGATACTGATCTCAGAAGAGCTCCTGGATTTTTGGAACATAAGAAGGAAAGAAAGAGGGGTATCTTGGGTGTTTGGCACCAAACACCTTGTCCGTTATTATCCCAGATGTTCTCATGAGAACTTCTTGGTGTGCTTTTGGATAAACCCAGTGCCACGCAGATGGTGTAATTGCTGGTATGAAATGGGAGTTGTCTACAGGCTCCTCGGTTAAAATAAGCTGTCTGAGGTTATCCTGCAGCCAGGGCGTATGTGCCGCACAACGCAGGCATGAAGGCCTACTCACATAAGCTGTTCTTCGGGTCACTAACTCCCTGACTTGTTCAAGAAACGTTTGGATGTTGCATTGAGGGGTATGATTTAGCTGGGAAGTATTGGTAATGGTTGGACTGGATGATCTTCTAGGTCTTTTCCAACCTTGATAATTCTGTGATTCTGTGACTTATGGTGCTCAGGTTCAATGCAGTGGATATGTGGTCTGTTAATGTAGTGAAATGAAGCGAGTCGATGTAGAGAAGCCTATTTCATTAGAAATATCTATGCAGTCCCATAATTTGCAAAAAGATTAATACATTTATAGTAACTTCAGTTTCTGTTGTGTATTAGGAATTTAGCACTTAGTGATGGGTAGTAGTTTCCTACAGACTGAAACCCATGAGTGTAACTGTTCTTGATTTCATAGCACACTGATCCGCAAGCTAGGAGGGTTTTTCATTCGTCGAAAGTTGGATCAGAGTCCTGATGGTCGTAAGGACTTGCTCTACAGAGCTTTGCTGTATGTGGTATGTATTTCTCATCTTTGTGTCCTTGGGTAGCACTTGAGTTGGGTGGCTGATGGGAGAGTTGCTTCCATCAGTTGGGAGAGGGTTTTTAGTGCTTTGAATTTGTCTGGGGTACATTCTACATAAGCAGAATACATTTTTGAATCAAGACTTGAATGCGTGAGGTAAAAGAGAACTGAATGCCCAGTACCTTTGAGGATGAGGGTTTCACCTTGTGCAATCTTTGTTAAAGAACTGGAATTAAGATTTCTAAATCAGTATTGGATTTAAGCCTTGTTTATCTGATTTCTTTTGTACAGTGCATATTTACATCAGTTTTATTGACTTAATGGAGGTCTCTGTTTATGATGTGCTGATGCAGTTCTTTTTGCAGTTGAGTAGAATAGCTCTATTTGCATCTTGGAGGATGAGATGTTCTGAGGAACCTGAAGAAGAGAAATATGCAATTCAAATTAATCAACTGATGTTAGAGATATTCCTGAACCAATGGCTACATACTGCTTGTATATTCATGCAAATTAAATAACAGTTTGGTCTGGATTTGTGTCAGGCATTTGTTATTGCTTGTTATTAGAAGTATTCATGCCAAGTCACACTCGTGGTTTTGTAAAGAGAAAATTTGTATTAAGGTTTTATTGAGAGAAAATGATTGCTGATGAGGAGTAGTATGTTTCAAACGTGAACTTAGCAGTATATGAAGATATGTATTTTTTTCCTTCTTCTTCAATCTCTTCATGTTCAGCACATAGAAGAATTATTGAGACAGCAGCAGTTTTTAGAAATATTCTTGGAAGGCACACGGTCTCGGAGTGGAAAGACATCCGGTCCTAGAGCGGGTCTTTTATCTGTGGTAGTGGATGCTCTCTTCTCAAATGCTACTCCTGATGTCCTAATTATACCTGTGGGAATCTCCTACGATCGCATAATTGAAGGTCACTATAACAGTGAACAGCTGGTAAGGGCAATTGAACAGCCTGTTTTGCCCTGAGAATTTGTGTTGATGTGTGGGAGAGTCTGTTACACAGTTAAATTATGTGCTAGTAGTTCTCTGGCGCATGCATGTGCTGTTTGTGATGAAGAGTGTAAAGCTGTGAATTGCAAAACCTCTCTAATGGAGGTTGCTGAAGAATGGGTTGCATGCTTCTAAGTTCCAATTCATGACATATAACCATTTGAGCGTATTATTTTTCATATGGGAAAAAAAATAGTTCTCTAGACTTACTTGAAGTTAGAAAGCATATCAGAAGTTTTACCCCTGTGTCTGTTGAATCTATTTTAATTTTAAACACAGCTTTATAATTGTAAATTGAAAAAAATAAATAAATAAAACAACCACAAATATTTTCCAGGGCAAGCCTAAGAAGAATGAAAGTCTTTGGGGCATTGCTAGAGGAGTCTTCAGAATGCTGCGGAAGAATTATGGGTGTGTCAGAGTAGATTTTGCACAACCATTTTCCTTAAAAGTAAGTTTGATGCTTTGAAGATATTTTTTTTTGAAGACTTGATGTTTTTGCTGTTCCAGCAGTGACACGCCTACGCAATGCTAACTGCCTTCACTTTTAAATCTTTATGGATTTCTTTGCAGAATCTGCTAGTATTACACTTTATATACATTTCAGTAGTCTGTGTTCTGCTACAGTATAGCTTACTTTTAGTGTGACTTTAATAAGATTAACACGCTGTAACAACAACCTACAAGAACGTTATTCAAATTAATTAGGCATTCTTCTTTCTGCCCTACTTCTCTCAGAAAAGCAGTAGGTTGGAGAGCTTTAGAGGGTTCAATTACCACAGCACGAAATTATTGTGACTGTCTGCACTGCATTATAATTAGTGTAGTAGGGAAAGATATTAATTCACTTACAAAGAAGGCAGCTTGGGTCACTTCCAGGCTATTCTTGGTGGAGAGCTAACAATTGCTCCTGGATCAGTATAAGGAAAAGAAGGTTATCTGCCCTCTTAATCTAGTGAAATGCTGATCTCTCTGTACCTTCCTAACAACCTCTGCCAGCTCTCATTTGTATGCATACTCATTCTTGTACAACAGAAATAAAAGTAAGCGTGACTTAAATTTCATCAGTATGCCTTAACCAAGAGTTGTGGGAACATAAATGCATCGTTTTTAAATTAACATAGTTATATCACTGTAGGTTTGTCTTAGAAAATGAGCTTTTAGGGTTAATTTTGAGCTTTTGCAGCTCTGTGAATACAGAATTAGAAGCAGAAGAGGAAGAGCTGGCTGTGAGAGTCTTTTAAGTAGCTTTCCTAGGAGAACTTTTCCTGACCAGCAGGCCAAGTGGGTCTGTAGTTTCCCACAGCAGTCTTCATAGGAACTGGAAGAACACAGTGTCCCAAAAGCACGGTAATGTAAATGCTAACCTGTAAGGAGAGGCTTCTGAGAAATTTGTAATTCAAGAATTTCAAGCATGTAGTACAATGCCTACTTCCTGAGTGCTTTAATTTTATGGTGTCTTGCAGCTAGAGCTTCTGTAGTGATGTTTACCTATGGAAATGTTTCCTATCCCAATGTTTCAAGGAAGTACTGTGAAGCAATAATTATAATCTCTGTGTTGGTTCTATACGGGTATTAGATTTGGCTCTCATTCATGCTAATGAAGGCAGTTCTCATTAATTTAATCATGCTAGTCTCAAAGGACTTGTTCCCAGCAAGATGCTGACAGCAATTATGCATTGTTTTTGTTACAGTGTTTTTCACCAAGCATGGATTCCTTGCTCTAGAAAGTTTTCCATTTCATTAAAAGTGAACAAACTCATGCAAACTTGTCACTTCTGTAACCTTATTACTACTCTTTTTGTGTGAGCTGTTTTTAATCACAGTTGTGGTTTTGAATAATTGCCTTTTTCATATTAACGTTGTTACCAGTTAAATACAGAAGTAAGGTGGAAAAAAGTACAAAAAATAATAATCCTTTTCTTAACAGGAATATGTGAACAGCCAAAGTCAAAAACCTGTGCCTGCTCCTCTTTCTCTTGAACAAGCTTTGTTACCAGCTATACTTCCATCGAGGTAGAGAGTTTTTTGGTTGTTGGGGAGAGGGAGGACACGTTGAGCTTATTTTTTGTTTCTTTGTTAGTTTTTTCCCATCCTTTGTCTTTTTAGAATTCTCCAATACGTTTCAAGGGTGCTTGAGCTCCCCAAGGATAATCTAATTGTGTGTAGACAAAGAAAAATCTTAGATGTTTGTAACTGTAACTCTTGAAACAAAATGCACATTCTTTCTGCAGATTTTTTTTTTCTAAGTAAGTTCTAGGAGGCTTTTTTTTCTTTTTGCAGACAGTAGTGACCTCTGGTTTAATTTTAAACTTTAAGGAATAATTTGAAGGAAAAAATGAAGCAGTGAAAAAGGAAGAGTATGTTATTAAAACCCACAAATATTTCAGATGGATTTTTGTATGTATCCAAACCAAATAACTCTTCCTAATGAGGTCTTGAGAATATCCCTTGCTCAAGGAGATGACTCATTCAGAAATGCAAAACTTTTCTTGTAGGAATAGACTTGCATTTGTTATAAAAATGTACGTTTTTGTGGAGGCCTTTGCTTGGCTCTTACAAACCCACGTGGATCTAGTGGAGACAACATCATTTATTTATCTTGAGAAGGTCGTAGGTCCATACAAAGACCATTTCTAATTTACAGAGTGGCTGAGCTGAAAGCTGCCTTCTAGGCTTAATCTACTTCTGTTCCATATTCATTAAAAAGAGCTGTGGATTGCAATGATGTAGTGGCAATACGAATAGCCATAAGAAAAGCCAAGTGTTCTACATTGCTCTTTTTCTTTAGATGATTTTTTATCTTGGATTGTTGCTTAATGGGAAGAGCTGGTAGATATTCAGTGTTTTGTGGAGCTTGTTATGCATAACGTTTTAGTGCCATTACCAAAACACATTATGTATTTTTACACTGTAATTCAGTTAATGTATCTTTAAAAAAAATCAATCTAAATGTCATAATGCAACGTTTTGTTTTGTATTCAGACCTAATGATACTGTGGATGAAGGTACTGAGGCTTCACTGCCTAACTCCAGGGATATAACCAGTGAGCCCTACAGAAGAGAGCTGATAGCCAACTTGGCTGAGCATATTTTATTCAGTAAGTGCTTCAGTATCACCATAGGCTCCCCATTTTGTTTTGCTAATTGCGTGAACTAACTTGCAGTTTGATAGTGCAAACTCCCTGTGTTCAGGTGATTATTCCCTGACTTCAGATGCTTTCCTGACAGCTTTCACTCCTTTGCCTTCCTTCTTCCCACTGCAATTTTTGTTAAATTGTCTTTCTGGTTGAGTACAAACTTTCTGTTTATGTTGGTAACTTGTGTATTCATTGCACTAGTGTACTGAATTTGATGTACTTTGAAGTGTTTGAATTAATTGTTGTTGATATATTGATCTCTCATCACACCACAGAAAAAGCTATGACAGTGTCTTGCAGGTGTAGTTTGTGTTACACGCTCTCTGTCTGCATGGACCAGTGTTGCCAAGCTTATAGGCTATGTGGCACGTCAGTTAGTATGTCTGTGATTTGTGGTTTTAAGGGATGTACACAAAACAGTACTTTTAGCTTAGTAAATGCTTGAACTTTACTCAGGCTTCCTAGTTCAAATTACTGTAGTTTGATTACATTAATATTTTACATGCCTACAACACTTCAGAATTGTGCCTGGTCATTATGGTACTTCTGTAGGGTTAATGTATTGCTAGAAGGAGCTGAAGCAGTAAGAGCTGAGGTAGAGTAGTGTCAAAGCATTTTTGATATTCTGTAGCTCATACCCTTTTACTACTACTATATAGACATAGCACTCTTTTTATATTTTATTCAGAAGGTACAGTTCTGTGCCAGTATTACTGTTGCTTTTTTAAAAGTAGTGGCTAATATTTCACTTGTAGAGGTGTTCTGAGCTTCTCATTCTATTGAAATGTCCCACAGTCACTTTGTCTTGTTTACCTCTAGCTGCTAACAAGTCCTGTGCTGTGATGTCTACCCACATTGTTGCCTGTTTGCTGCTGTACAGGCATAGGCAGGTAAGGCTTCTGTGCTGCTTAAACTTCCTCACAGTACTTTGCAGTTGTTAATTGAAGGCACAGAGTGCATTCTACTATGGCTTGCTACTAAGAAAAGATTATTTGTATGCTGATGTTTTGATTTTTAAGTTAAAAATGTAGTTATACCTTTTTTTGAAGACTGCATGAATTTGGTTCATTCTATTAAAATCTCATTTTTGAGCCCTGACATTTGAAAACATTTATCATCGAATAGGGTAGCAACTCTTCTGTTAGTTTTCAAATGAGTTTTGCTATTCCTTGGCACCTGAATATTTTACCATGTTAGCAGGATGATTCTAATGATTGCTCCTTTTTGCATGGGGCTGGGAAGATGTTTTCTCCTACAAGTGTGCTTTACGTTTTGTTTGATATTCCTTTCCCTCTAATTTGAAGTTTTTACTGCACATAAATTGAGAACGCGTTGAAAAATATTGATCAGATGCGTAATTTTCCCAGTCAAAGGCTGTATCACTACTCCCATCAGTCCAATCTTTCCAATTTCCTAACGTGAAGGGATGAAAGAAGGACTATATTATGTGGTCTGAGTCTACACTGCAAAAAAAAACCAACCAACACACCAAGCAAACGCTTAAGGAAAAGCTTTTCCTCATATCTCCAACCACTTGAAAAAAAAATTCTTTTACTTTCAGTATTTCCAGATGATTGATATCTCCTTTTGTAGTAGAGGTAATGGAAGTAAAGTATAACAACTCTAACATATCCTCTTAAAGAACAACTTATGTTTCTGTTGTTGTGAAATGGACTAAGAATCAAACAAAAATCTTGCATTCTCAGATAGGTGCGTGGCTTTAATTGTGTGTAATTCAGAAACCATGCTCTGTTTCAACAAGGCCTGTGAAAACAAGGCTTTGTAATATGACTATTGGATTTTGGATTATTGAAAATCAGTGTCTCTTTATGTGTTTTCTACATACATATGATTTACAATAAACCCTTGTGCAAAAAGAACATTACTTTCTGATTCTGTTTTTATTTCTAGGGGACTGATCTTTCTAGGTTGGTAGAAGACTTCTTCTCCATGAAGGAAGAGGTCTTAGCCCGTGACTTCGATTTGGGATTTTCAGGGAACTCAGATGATGTTGTCATGCACGCCATCCACTTGTTGGGGAACTGTGTAAATATCACAAACACTAGTCGAAACAACGAGTTCTTCATCACTCCCAGCACAACGATCCCTGCTGTCTTTGAACTCAATTTCTACAGCAATGGAATTCTTCATGTATTCATTAAAGAGGCAGTCATTGGTATGAGCTGGGGTTTACTATTGAAAGACATTCCTGTGATCTGTGAATTCAGAGTACCTGCACAACCGTCCCAGTTCTTCTTACTGTTTACTAATGCTTATTTCTTCCCTCCCTGCCTAACCCCTTGTTTATTCTAAGAAAGACAGCATTAATATAAGATTGGATTTTGTTTTTGTGTGGAGTGTTTCAACTTGTTTTTCCCATTTTCCTTTATCTTTCTTGGAAGTGTTCATGTATTGGTTACTACCATAGGCAAGGCACTGTCAGAGTTTTGAGTCAACGTGGCAGAACGTGGCCCTTGTTTAGCAATATTTTAATGAGATTTTGTTTGATACATAAAATGCAAAAGTTGTAGTGGTAATTTCTGTCCTTGTTTTTCAATTGCATATATGATGTTGGATTGCTTATAGGCATAAAAATAGACAAAAAGAAAGTTTTTTGGTTTCTTTTGTTGTAAAACTCTTTGTGAAAGCTCTGCTAATGTTTGTTTCTGCTCTAGCCTGCAGTCTTCGTGCAGTTCAGAGTAAGAGGTTCAGAAATGGTACCAATGGTGCTTCACCCAGTTTGATTAGTCAAGAGCACCTTGTCCGAAAAGCTGCCAGCTTGTGCTACTTGCTTTCTAATGAATTTACTGTGTCTTTGGTAAGTGACTGCTCTAACTGTTCACTTATCAAATGATTACTGCTTTTTTTCTGCTTTTATTACTTTATTTAGAGAATTATTGGTTTCTTTAATTGTCTTGATTCTGTTATGTTCACTAGTGATAATGGGAAGTAGGAAGTTGAAGAGCATTCAAAAAAATGAAGTGTTCCCATTTGTTTCAAGGAAATACATTTGAATGAGTGTAGTTGCATCAGAATAGCTCATCCAAAAGATGTGTGATCTAAGATAACGTGAATTAACTTGCCTCTTTCCTGTTGCTGGGTGGTTTCATTAGCAGGATAGGACACAATCACGTTTAGGGATGCATGCTGGGTGCATACTTCCTGCTCATGCAGCTACCGAGTGAGTGAAAAACAGCACAAACCTGCAGCATTTCTACAGTGCTGGCATCAAGACTTTTCTTGAGAAAGAAGGGCTGATCTCTGTAGCTTCCCACAAGTGTAGGTTGGACCTCTAAATGCCTTCTAGCAGATTTTTGTCTTGCTTAGGTCGTGAGACCATCACAACTGTTATCTGCACTTCACCAAAGCTATTTAAATACTTTCATTTAAACAGATCTAAGTCTTTGGAAGTACCAAACTCATATGAGTTTGCATGCATGATTGAAACTACACTGGAAACTAAGACTCCAGATTATAAAGATAATTTTAATTTACATACTTGTGCAAGAGTCCCGTGGTGCCACACCTAATACTTAGTGACAATTTTAAACACGGCCCTAGCTTTGTTTTTTGTTTTGTTCCAGAATGTTAGATGTTGAAAGATGCTCTGTACGCCTACGATTTTCAATGCTGTCTGGTTTTTTTCTGTATGAGAACAAGTTGCTTAGAGATTCTAGAAATTCTTGAATTCTCAAATTTGCACATGCATTTTTTCTGACTTCCATGTCTTTTAAATGAAACATAAGACAAGCTCGCTTGGTTGGTAGAGTTCTTCAGTAATTTCATTGCTCTGGAGTTTGCTTTTAAAAAAACACTTAAATATTTCCTATTTAATATTTGATTCATTTTTTTTTTTTCTACTTGTGTAGTAGTGTTTCTTTTCCAAAAACATGGACAAATTTTAAATACCTTCTTTCACTGTAATATTTTATGTTTGTCTGACTACATGGATAGACAAATGCTTTGGGCGGTAAAAGATTAATGACTTGTTTAAAAGGAGTTATACTGCTGTATCTAGAAAAAACATACAGAACGGTATTTCTATAATGCTATTTCTATAATGGATGTGATACTTAATTATAGTTTGTTTAGTGCATTTCCTTTTATGTTTTGCAGCCTTGTCAGTTGATATATCAAGTTTGCCATGAAGCAGTGGAAAAGCTGATACAATATGGTATTCTTCTGGTGGCTGAGGTAAGGTGATAGATAGCACTGACTGTGCTGTTTCTTGTACATGGCTAACTGTAGGTAGTTTGTTAGTTGTTGGTCTTATTCTAAATACCCATTGTTACTTAAGATGCGTAACAAATTAACAAGTCCAGGCCTAATGCTGCTTGATTTTTGCATTTGTAAGGATCACGTATTTGGGTATGGTCAAATTTTGAGGCTACAAACATTTGTAATGTCACTGTACCGTTCAATTAAACCTACTGAAGGTGACATACTGCCCTGTGAAATGGGGATTTTTTTTTTCAAGCCCTTTGGATTTGTAGTACAGGTTCACAGAAGTTTGATTTCTACTCTTTGAGAGCCTGTAGAACAGATCTTTTTTTGTGAAGTTTCAGTGGTGTGTTGGAGTTGCTGCATGGTGTTTGAGGCAGATGGTGTTAAGAAACACAGGGACCAGGAGGCAGCTGACTCACCATACCTTTGATGTGGCAAACAGACCTCGGAGTCCAGGGAGAAGTGGCAAAAAGTCACAGGGCATGTGGAGGGGTGTAACGTATTTGGCCACTTTTTTTTTACAGCCCTCCATTTTCAGAGGAGGTTATGGCTACTTTTAGTATACTTGCTTAGGGCCTTTACTCCACTCTAATACCTTTTGATGTGTGTTTCCATTTTTATTACGTGTAGGTAATAATTCCTTGATAGTCCCAGATATTAACTTTCTCCTCCTTCGCTGTTACTACTGCGTGCTTTTTATCTAAAGTGCTGATGTGTTGTCACTGTGTTAGCATGTAATCGTTATTAAATAAATCCAAAAATTAATGCTGCTCTGAGGATTAGGAAGAAACCTGAATGTTCAGTGCCTGGGGGCAGGTCAGGAGAACAGTCGTGAATAGTAGCAGGTAAACACTTCTGTCTCCTCAAGCATGTAACCTGTCTGAGCTTTCTCTGTTTCATTTGCTGAGTCTGGTACTTGGATGTTTATGGCTGGGATATCGATGACTTAAGTGGTATATAAATGCCCACAGTTGAATACTTAAAAAGTAGATGTTCCATTGTTGAATTTCTTAAACTTATTGATGCTCTGTACCTTCTTAATTCTGTTAAAAACATTAAGAGTGTCCATAATCTGTGGAAACACAATAAGCAGTGATTGTTTCATGACTTGGGACAGCTTGGAAATGTTTGTGGGTTTTTACAGTCTGTTCTCTAAAAGGGGTAGCTAATTTCTATACCTTCTGATGTGTTAAGTTTACCACTGACTTTAACACATCAGTAAATTTCCTGTTCAATTGAGCTTAATTGATCCAGGCTTTTTATTTCTTAATTGTTTTCCTGTGATGCTGGTGTTTGCTTCTAAAAATGAGGTACAGTCCCAGCACATAGTATTCTCTTCTGTATTTTCTTAAACTTATTTTCTGGCCTTTACTTCTTATAGAATATAATATTTGGAATAATGTTAGGCTTCTGTGATGAAGAAGTACTTCTTTTTTGTCATGGTATTACAACAGTAATAAAGTATCTACTATTCATTTGTTTTTAATCTTGCATGATTTGTATTTCTAAGCAGAATGATTGTGGGGAGGGTCTTTTCTCAGTGATTAAGCACTGGTGACCTTTGCAAACCCTTCTGTTCAGCTACTTTGGGGAAAGTGAATGATAATGAGCGATGGACACTGATGTTCCCCTTATTCTTCAGTGTGTTTTCACTATCTCTGAAATTCGTTTATAAAGATGTATTGCCAAAATTGACTGTTGCATCAGATATTGATCAGTCAGGTGGAGAATTTCTGTTGTACCTTTAATTACTGTGTGCCTGAACTTGTGACATACTTGCATTATTTCACAGTAGAACTAAATTACTGTTCGGGTAGATTGATGTCTATTCTTTTTGCTTGTGCTTATTGTCTTGACAGATTATTTTTTTTTTTTTTTCCTTGACGTGGAACTTTCCAATGCTTTACAACTTTCCAAAGCACTTCATTAGTTAATGATTTTACTGAAATTAAGGTTTTTTCTAAACAGAAGAAAAGCAAACAGTGAATATTGTGAGGAAAAAAGAGTTCAGGTTGAAAAATTCCACCATGGCAGCATTCTTGCCGTAGTGCACTTTTCTCAAAAGCTTGAAATATGTGCTTACCTAAGATACCTGCCTGTGTTTTAGATGAGTGTAAATCCATGCCCTGCTCTGAAAGTGAAGGTGGGGTATTGGTAGGCTGAACTGGGATGCTGCTTGTCAGGGTAATTAGCAGAAAGGAGTTACTGCATCACAGCAGGTAAAAGGGGCTTAGTGTTTCAATCAAGATTTAAACAGTTCGTGTCCTTTCTGATTGAAACTGGCTCATTATTTTCCAACCTGTATCTCATGTGTGGACGAGTACTTCAGAGGCAGTAAGTTAACAGTTAAAAATAGCAACTTGGGGCATTCTGTGTTAACTGAGATTTCAGACACTGTAATGCAGTGAAACACAATTAATACGTCCTTAAAGTAATGCTAGCACAAAGGTTAGTGACATCCACATACAGACAGCATCTCAGCTTTCTATCCTAATGCAGTTGTAAACATTTTCTTGGCAACTGCTGCTGAAAGGCTGTGACAACACTACAGAAGAGACTTTCTCTTTGATTTGATAGGCAAGCTGCAGAAACAGTGATTTTCTTCTACTTATATGAACCCTGTCTGTAACTAAGACTCGCCTGTTTTCATTAAATAATGATTAATGAGAGGACTGATTCTGTTGGATAAGATTATAAAATAAACCAGTTCGGTTGCTTAGGTTTTATTTTATTTATTTATGTTGCCTCTTTATCGTCTTATCTTCGAATTTAAGCAGGATGATCAGGAGGATGTTAGTCCCAGTCTTACAGAACAGCAGTGGAATAAAAAACTCCCTGAACCATTAACTTGGAGAAGTGATGAGGAAGATGAAGATAGTGATTTTGGAGAAGAGCAAAGAGATTGCTACCTGAAGGTAATGTTATCCCAAGGCTAGTGACATTGAAGTCTGTTACCAGAGATAAAAACTGCTTCACTAGTTCAGGAGGGATAATGATGAAACTTTTCTCTTCCGATTAGTCTGTTCCAGTGTTAGTCTGTTGCATTTTATTGCAGTTGGTAAAATACCTTTTTTCTCCTTCCCATGGGAAATACAGCTAAAGAAACATCAAATAATCCAACAGGGGGGTGGAAAGGCAACGGTGGTGTCATGAAACCTGCTAAAGGGTTAAGTATTCTGGTTTCTAAATGTTTTATTCTTATTTAATAGATAGATCATGTTGATTTTAGCCGTTAACTGGTTTTCTCAGAGAACTGATGCAAACCTGTTTAGGTTTGCTTGTTAACATTTGGAAATTTACTTCCCTCTTTATGAATATATGGCAACGCTTCTGTTGGCTGCAGAACAGCATGATGTCTTTAGATTTATCTTGGGAAAATAGTTATTACATCACTAATAATCTGGAGGAGGAAAAAGGAAGCATTGCCTCACAGTACCTGATTTGCCCTCCCTGGTAAAAAATACTTTTTGCTGTGCTTCCATATTGCACTGTCCTGTGCACTGCGACATTTTGCCATGTACTATGGTGTGGGTTGTTTCTCGTTTCTGCTGGTCTCTCTTAAATGTTCTTATTTCCCTTTCTTAGGTGAGTCAGTCCCCAGAGCACCAGCAGTACATCACTTTCCTGCAGAGGTTACTGGGACCTTTACTGGAGGCGTATAGCTCTGCTGTCATCTTCGTACACAATTTTAGTGGTCCTGTTTCAGAGTCCGAATACCTTCAAAAGTTACACAGGCATTTGATAAGCAGGACAGAGAAGAATGTTGCTGTGTATGGTATGTCAAACAGTTTGTCTTTGGAACTGTATTTGATTCTTTCTGTTCCTCCGAGATAGCCCAAATGCAGTTGCAGTTTGTTTATAGCTGTGTTTTCTTTCTTGCAGCTGAGAGTGCTACATACAGTCATGTGAAGAATGCAGTGAAAGTCTTTAAGGAAATTGGGGTAAGTGTTACATGGTCAAAGTAGGAGACTGTTAATTTTATTTTAATAAGGAGCACAGTTCTGGCAACACATGAAACCTGTGCAACATCAGTTTAAAATCTGTGAACGTGTCTGTGCAAACATATTATGTCTTCTGAGCATTTCTCTTTTCTTAAAGCTCAGGGCTGTAGGAAGAGAGCACACGGTGCAGGACGGAACACTTCTTGCACCTGAGAAAACTTGTCTAGGTGATGGCCGGGGAACCGGTTGTTTCTATTCCCAGCTAGTGAAGTTCTCTGTTCTGCTCTGTGTCCTTGGGATACAGTGGTAGAAGGCTAAGAACTCTGCTCTGCTTAATGACAGCTAATTTTGAAGGTCCATTCAAATCTTCAAAAAGTATTAGTTCTAGAACTTCATCTCAGTGCTGATTGATATTCCTTGTCCACCATGAGGATACAGGCATTCTTTACTTTTGTAGTAAAGGATCAGTTTTGCACTCTGCCTCTCAAATTTCAAATTTTAGAATTTGAAAATGAAAAGTTTCTTTCACCAAAATGGCATGATGTCCTGGATACCAAGTGGGATTTAGAATTGTAATTTGAAAAGCACCAGTATTTGGGCAAAGTATTGCTAGACAAACATTTTGGTCTTTAAATAAGCTAACGATAGTTAGCATATAGGAAAACTTACTGTAAAGGTACCCATCATTTTATTTCTAGTTTATTCTGCGGTCGGGGAAAATGGAACTGGGTGGCATCTGCTCAGAGCATTGCATCTGACTTTTGGTTTTTGAAGTGCATGCTTTTCAGTGTAGGTGCTTTTTTGAGTGCCTCTTTGGTCCCTTGCTGTTGATGGAGTTGGATGTTTACTACGCACTGTACTTATCTCTTAGTTTCTTTTTCTTAAGAAATGTGATTCCTTGAATGTGATAGTAATTATTTGTGTTCATGCTGTGTTTCAGGTTTTCAATCAAACAAATCAAAAGAGGGACACTATTTTGGAACTTAGCACTACGTTCCTACCTCAGCGCAACAGACAGAAACTACTGGAATTCATCATGAGCTTCATGGTATTATAGAACACATACAGCACCTTTGTCCAGGGACATGAAGACAGGTTTTGAGACTGTATCAAATCCTGGGGACATTTGCTAGCCCTTCAATATTTAAGGTGCCGCTGTCTGGGTAAGGCCTTCTCTGACTTGAACTACTGGAAGACAAGTGCCTTCTTATGTATGCATCTATGGGTTTCTTACAGTTCCAATCCTGTTCTGATACTCAGATGACACTTTGGATACAAGTGATTAAACATGTTGCAAACAATAAGATCAACGATTAAAATTAGATTTAGAATGGAGAGTGAAGTTTTATCAGTGTTACGTTTTAAATAAATTACTTTTAAAAATGGTAACAGATGCACAAATACAAACGTTTGTGATCTGTAGCTAACCCTGAGATCTTGAGTTTAGTGGCAACACAGCTTATAGCATCAAAAGTAACTTCCGTTCAAATCCAGTTGTATTGTTTTAAATAAAAGGTATCTAAAATCTTGTTTAGGAGGGATATATACTTCACGGATAAAGCCATAGTTTTCAATGCTAACATAAATGCCAAAATTCTAATGTGAATAACAGTTACAAACATCCGAGAATAATGGTCATGTAGCAGATGATTGTCAGAAATGTCAGCAGGCACGCCTTGCACTATCAGAGCCGTGTAGTGCAGTGGCAAATTGCACTGATCGCTGCTGTCATGAAGAATGTCAGAGTAGCATTTTTGTTTTTCTTGTGGCATCTGTCCTTCAGGCAGATGAAAGTCAGGAGCCAGTTGCCTAACTGTGAATATCTTGTAAAATCTTAGATTATTATTTAATTGAGAAATGCTATTAAGATTTTATTTTTAATTAGTAGAGTGTCAGATCTTTTTTTAAGTGGAGTAAAAACTTGATTTGGTGAAATAATTTTTTTAAGTTTGGCCCTAAAAGTTTCAGCAATAATTTCAACAATTATTTGGAAAACGGCGGTTCATATTCTGTTGCTGAGCAGATCTGAATTAGTGTTAAGGAGTAGCCTTTAGAAACACAGAAATATCATAAACAGTTTTTTCCAGTCTCTGATTTAACTGACCTACAGAAAAAAAATCCACAGAGAAAACTGAATAATAGGAAGCTGATGAATAATTCTGTCCCGTGAAACAGGGCTTTAGTCTCGCAGTTTGATCATTTTGCATGGAGGACTTGCACTGTAGATTTCTCTTCATGTGAGAAGAGATTAGATTGCAAGCTGTAGTCCTGTTTTCTCAGTACAGCTGATCTAGTTGAAGCAATAACTCGGTGGTATATGAAACCGGTTTGCTTATGAAATGTGTTTTCCTCATGTAGATTGCTTTCTATGTGAGGGAAATCAATATTTCCATTATTGCAGTGTTTCACTTGATTCTCACGTCATGGCCTTGTGAACATAAAATCCCCCTGAAATTTATCATGTGAATCTCCGTTGCTTAACATAAATACGGAAAAGCATACTTGAATCCCAGCATTTGCACTGTTATGCCAGCACAAAACTGACGCACACACTTTGAGTTTGTGGCCAAGGAGCTTGCATTTGTACTGCACATTTATCAACGAGAATATTTCTGTAAATTTTTTATTAAATGCTATTAATATTTGAAACCTATGGTTTATAGTTTGTTAGCATTATACAATTAGCACTGTGAGACACGTGTTTTGTCACTAAACCAGGTGCTGTACAACACTTAAAGAATTTCTGAACCAAAGCTACGTTAATATGAATAGAAACTGATTGTAGAATTGCTTTTGTTTTTATGCACTCCTGCTGTCTCAGCAGGATGGTGACTGGAAGGCACATCATTTCTTTCGTCAAGTCTGCTAGCTTCGTAGAGAAGTTTCAGCTCATTCTAGCTAATGTGCACTGTCCGTTAACCCAGCGAACGCTCGTACAGTGGTTGTTGCTGATGGCTTCCATTTAGTCTTTTTAACAAAGACTAGGTGCTTCTAAATAACAAGGTCTCATAGTTTACTACACTTCAGTCCGTGTGAAGTGTACTAACGGTGAAGATTGTAAATAAAAAGATTTTTACAAACGAAGCAATATGAAGCAAACAGAAAACTTGGAGTCATTTTGTTAAGTTTGTTCTGCCAACTGATGTATTAATTGCATTAACCCCAGGAGCACTGAGGTCACAGGAGTGTTCTGGCTAGGTGTTACAACTAAACGTAACTTATGGTTTACCTTAAAAAAGAAAACAAAACAAAAAAAAAAAAGAAAAAAATAAGGAGAAAATCTGATTAAGAAAAGTCGATGGGTGGATAGAGTACTATGCATGTGAATACACATTAATGAATACATTTAGTATGCGGAGGCAGGATACACCTCTAAGATTGGTTTTGTATGAAAAAGCTGCACGTGAAAAATCATGTACTAGGAGTCATCTGCCACTGGAAGCCTTTGCTTTCTGCAGCAAGTGTGTATATGTGCAAGCATGTATATTGTGACACACAACAACTATGCTTTTCCCTGAAAAATAAAGCACAGAATAAAGATTATCTGGCTGTAACAGTCAAAAACTACAACCAACATTGTTGCACTGTATTTACGCCTTCAGTATCTTCTGACTTTATTTACCTCTCATGTTTCCTTTGCTGATACAATACCAGGTTGAGTTAACCTTGGTAAAGTTAATCAGTAAAGAAGAAATGGCAGACTCTGAATTACTACAAATGTGTTTTGAGACTCTCCTCTTAACAAAGACTTACACAAGCACCATCATTCTATGGGCATGTCAATCAGGTATGCAAGTCTTTTGGGGTCAGGGTCTTTCATAATATGTGAAATGTAATCTTTCCATATGTATCCTATAGATCTTATATTTTAGAGCGATGGAAGCATAGAATTCCATTTCCATGCTGCCCCAGCCCCCCAGGGATCAGGGGCTTGTTAACATGTTACTCACAGTGACCTGTAAGGCATACCTGCCTTCTCTTTGACAGCATAGGGCTTTTTTCACATACCTTTGGTTAGGAAGCATATACACACACTTGCCTTCACTTGGTCCCTGCTCTGCAAAGATGTATCAGAATCACGATTTTAAAGAACATTGAGCTGGAGGTGTTGTAAGATACTGTTGCTGTTTCGTTTCTGTGCTTATAAGCCTGGTACTGCTACCTTGTGAATGTTACCATGTTTTACTTGTTATGTGTGTCTATTGTAGAAGCACAGAGGTGTTGTGGAGGCATTTTAATAAATTAAACTGTTTGCTATTATGACATTTAGTGAGCATTTCTGGTGTGGTTTTTTTCCTCCTTTTTTTTTATTATTTTTTTTTTTTATAACCTGCTGAAGTAATTATTTTGACAACTTCGTCCTGTTCCAGGGACTGAAATTAAACTGAAAAGCTTTCAGTAGAGACCTGAGTGCACATGGAAGCTTGAGGCTGGGAGGAATCTCTACCACAGAGTATTTACTAGAGCAGAAGCATTTAACAAGCTGGCTGAGGTGACATCCTGATTTCTGAGCCATCGTGTATTTGATCACAAAGCAGAGCTGCCATTTAGCTGCCTTTTTTTCCCATGTTCTGGAGGATCCTTGTGTGGTTTCCTTGTTTTTTAACAACTCTAAGAGTTCCTTTTGCCTTGCAGGAAGGGTTGGGCTATTCATAAGTCTGATTCTACTGATTCTTCCTTCATCCGGTGAGTTCAAGCTGACCTGGAGAGCAATAGGTCCCTTTCAGCAACTTTGACAGCATCTGGCAAATGTGAATCGATTGGAGTTGGGCTTTAATATAATAAAACCTTCACAGATGATCATTACTTAAATTGAGGAGGAGGGATGCTGTTTCACCCTTCAAAAAAAAAAGTTGTAATCAAGTGATTCTTTAAGAGGCCTCTAGCAATGTTCACATGCAAGCAAAGTTCAATTAGGTGAGAACTCAGGGCTGAGGTAGGAAACAGAAATTCAATTATAGTGAATAGCTTGAATAAAACCCGATTTTTATTGGTGATGACCTTATGTGTTATTCTTCGTGTAAATGTCTTCCTATTTCTCAGTCTTCTAAAATCCCAAATGTCAGATAAAACTCTTATCTCCTGTTTTTGCTTAATTCAGTTTTCTTGTAATAAAAGCTTGTCAGGCTTATTTAGAAGGATCGCTTGGATTGAGCTCTCTGCTTTGTTCTCTCCTATGATACACCAAGTTTTCAGCTGCCTTGTGTTTTCAAGGTAAGATCTGCATTGGTCTGAATTGCTACTTGAAACATTTTGTTTTAAATCTTTTGTAGATTTTCATTGCAGTTTTCGTTTGTTACATGAGCAGCATCACCATAAAGACCATAAAGCCTGAAGAGACTTTCAGACTTTGTGTCATAATCATTGACAGTAATAGAAACAAGAGCTAATTAATGAACTGTTGTAGGTATTAGTTGTTTATGTTTATGTATGCAGTGCAAAATTTCAACAAAATATGCATGGTATAATGACTGTGAGTAATGTGCATAGAGAAGCACTGAAACAGGTGGCCTGGGGGAGTGGATATATGTGGGGTCTGTGGCCTCTGTCCCTGTTGTGCTGTGATGGGAGGTGAGCAGGATGGACAGATATATGATAACCTTTGCCGTTGAGCATCCCATCAGTTGTAAAATCCCCAGTGACTGGAAACTGGGCTAAATCTTGCATCTCACATTTTCACCATCCAGACTGTTCCTGGCAGGTTGCAATGACAAATTACAAATTAACTCTCTGCAATCTGTTAGCAGATTACAGTTTAACTTTGCCCCTGTTTTGGAAATGCTAAAGCCAAGTGGCATTTCCTGATTTACCACAACCTTGACTATTGTGTTGTCTCAGGACTTCAGGCTCCACTGATTGTACCTACCTAAAGACGGCAGGGTCAATAAATGCCCCAGAATCAATGGCAGTGCTATTTCTACACCATGCATTTTCTCTGGGAGGCTTTCCAGGACCTCAGACAAACACTTCAGCAGCCTCTTTGCACGAGCTCTGTGCAGGGCGATGGCTGCCACGTAACGTACTCGCCATGGCCTGCTAACAGCTGTGAATTTATTTTCCGCTGTCAAGTGAGGCTATGGAAGGGGTGACCGATTGGTTTTCTTCTTTAGTTAAGCATTTCTGCATGGCTGGAAAATTTTACAGGCTCACTTTGCGGCTACACTAATACCTATGTATTGTGGCTATGCACTACTTCATTCAGCTGAAGCCTAATGCTAGCAACAGTGCTAGGCATCTTCAATCAGACATCCTCTTGTCTCTGTAGGATGGAGAACAATTTTAAGTACTGCCCATCAGAAAGCTGTTAAAAACCCTTTTTCAGTGTTGATATACCCTCTTAATTCAAACATATTTATCACAGTTCAGCAGCTTTCTCTACAAACCTTTTCCTCTGGCCATTTATAACCTCTGTTTTCCACAGCTGTTGCTTCCTGTATGCCACAGGTTCAGACACTTGCAATCATTCCTGTGTCCACGTGCTTCTCATCTCATCGTCCTTGCTCCTTAACAGCCACTGTTCAGATGAGTGGTGCAGCTTCCTCATTCCAACAGAAGCCCTAAAATGTAAGAGTAAGCTCCTTTAAAAAACATTTGTTATTGAGATTAATGAATATTTTGATCTGATTTTTTTTTTCTCTTATCAGCAAATCCTCTTTTCTAGAAAGTTAATGTGTTAGAAGGCGTCTGCATTTTTACATGTGGTTCCTTATATTGGTCAGGTGTTTGTGACAGAACTCAATTGCCTCATTTACTGGGTTTGTTCAGTTTAGGGCTTTGAAAGTGAAGGTAGAGCAAGCTTTTTTGAGAAAATGTTTTCCGTAAAAGCTTTCAACAAAGCAATCTTAATTGAAATGCTTATGATCAACTGCCTTGATTCATTAAGTAACGCTTACTTTCCTGATTAATTGTTATGAATTATTTTTGAAAATGATCAGAATGACTATAAGAGATGAATCTTAATGCTCTGCTGTTCTCAGAGAAATGCTTTCTATACAAAGAAGTTATGCCTTTGAGGAAGCCGTGTCAGCGGGCACGTTTCTTGAGCAATGTTTTTGAAACTTACTGAAGAATGAGAATGAATTCTGGTTCTAAGTTTTCTTTTCTACAGTCTGTGAATTAGGTTCTGCCATAATTGGAAAGGTACGTGTCATTGTAAAACCAGCATCTTTAAAACTGTCTAATTCCCTCACTTTTTCATTCTAATTTGAAACAAAGATGACAGTGAGGAGCCAGTAGTCACAGCAGAACTGGAATTGCAATGTTTATCAACCTCGCTCTGAGTTCATGTTTCCTAAATCGTTTTGTCCTGATCTCTCCCTCCCTGCCAACTCTGAACACAAGCCCTGCTTCCATTCTTTCTTCAACAACTGCTTATTCTGCCCCTTTTAACCAAAATAGTTTCTCCAAGAATCTGGGAGAACTCTTACATATTAGGAGAATTGTATCTCTGTACTAATTGTTAACCCAGCTTGTAGTTTAAGGAAATCTGAAGCAAGGAAGCATTGAAATATTAAAGCTGCTGTTTGTGATTATACTGCAGAAAGTTAGGAGAGAGAATGCAGCACAGGAGGTTGGTTGTGTTTTTTGTCTTATAATTGGTTTATACAAAGTTATCCCCTTGTTGATACAGAATGTAGTAAAATTGAAAAATGTGGGAACCTATGGTACGTGTACTTCTTTTTCTGAACTAAGTTAATAGAGTATGAATTGGTTATTAATACTTCCAAGCAAAATGCTAGATAAGGAATTGGAGCAGCTTGTCTATAATTTTCAGTCATTAAAAAAAAAATCAGTCTGAGCGAGGTTGTCTGAAGATCCCCTATCTCATATTAAAGCCATGCTTCTGCATTTATTAAGGAGTCAGATCTAAATGACGCAGCAGGCTTGAGCTGTTGCTATTGCAATATCCTCGTGGGCTGCTGTAAATTCAGGATAAGCTGGAAATTGGCTTTGGTACAGTAGGTCCCGGGTACGTGGGATCTCCTGGAGACAGCTGGATACCTGGTACCACAGTAGAGAAGCTTTGTGGTGTCCTTTCATAGAATCATAGAGTAACCTGGGTTGGAAGGGGACCCACAAGGATCTGAGGGTACAATTCATCACTTCACACAGGACCACCCAAAACTCACACCAGATTTTTGGGACTGTTAGGTTTGTTTGCTTGTTTCTTTAAGATGCCTAAGAAAACATCTTTTCCCATTGTTTGTTGCTTTTTGCATTCAGGATGTACTTCATGAGGTAAGAATTGTCTCTCAGATGTGTCAGGGCTACAATAAAATGAAATTAAAACCACACTTTTCAAAGGAGTTGCGCTGCTACCACTTCTGCCCATAGGTAGAAAAATTCCCACTGCCCGAAAAACAAGGAGTTAAGGACTTCAAATCCCCCCAGCATTTTTATCTTTCCTTTTATTTAGGGGGGAATTTAGCACTCAGGTAGTAAACAAACAGGGATGAGGGCAGTTCCATCCTCAGAATGTCCAGCAGATGGTGGTGGAGCTTCATCGACAGCTACGCTTCCTGGGGAGGGCCTGGACGCCACCGCTGCCATACCTCAGCCCTCAAGCTCTACATTAGAAACAAAACATCATTTCCTGGGCAGCCAGATGCAGTATTTGCTTAACGTGGAAAACACAGTTTGGAGCTGATTTCATCTGTTGCTGTGATAATTTTTATAGTCACGGAAGTCGCTCTGTCTTTGGCATCTGATGCTAACGAGGTCTTGGAGTGGTGTTCATGGCACTTCAGGTGAGAATTAGCATTAGGAGAGAGCTCTTCACTTCCCATCCTCTTGCAACTTCCCAGCACGCTTTTTGAGTGAGTACCAGGTGATTCTATGTGCTGATATCCAGACAGAGCTGTGGAACACAGGAGGTGAAGTTCACGTGTGTTTTGTCAGGCGTCAGTCCTGTTGCTGACAAATCCCGCCCTTCTCTATCCCTGCTCGCTTCCGGTGTCCCAGCTTTTAGGGCCTTCAGGTCTCTGTGGTGATTTGGGCAGCCCCTAGGAAGGGAAGTTGGAGGGGGTGGGGAGCAGCAAGCAGCGAGGAGTGGACCCGTAAGGCCTGGTGATGTGCAGCTCACAGCTGGGTCTGTGCATGTTTTAACAGTGAGAGGGAGCAGGATGGTGGCTGCCGACCCAGAAACCATCAACTCAATGGTGTGTGCTGAGCCTGTGTCCAGCCCCCCGCACCCTGCCTGATGACAGCTTTTGTAGAAACACTGGCTTTGTTATTCTGCCCCTATACGGTTTGGGGTCCGAATTTGCGTCCTTTCCTCAAAATAACGAGGAATCAACTCCTTTGTCATGAAGCTGTGGGTGAGAGGAGAAGCGACTGGCACAAGCTAAAGTCTGAAAGGATTTTTTCCACCTCGGAAAACCCGGCAGCTAATAGACAGCAATGCGGCCACTGGAGGGCGGCCACTGGAGGGCAGCCTCGGAGCTCACGCTGCCCTGCATCAGCCCGTCAGACCCGCGCGGCTCGCTCCGAGCCCGCCTTGTCAAGCGTTTCCTGCTGGTACGGTTGAGCAGAGATGCAAACGCACACAAACAACTTCATTCCCTATAATTTTGCTCCGCATGGTAGATGAGACCTGAAAAAACGAACATGCATGTTTTCCTATGGGTGATGATGTCCTTCTAAGTGGTGCTTTTCTTTGCCAGCTGTAACGCATCCCTTCCAGCCTGGTGCCTCTCTGTTGTCGCTGTGATGCCTACTGCATCTTTTCAATACTGCTCTGCAGCAGGGTGGGAAGGTTTCCAGTTTCCTCTAGCCTCAGTTAAACAGTTTTTGATTTCTTTGCTGGCACCGGCAGCTGTTTGCAAGAACAAAGCATAGGTAGAAGCCAGACATCACTAAGAGGGCTCAAGAGCCTCAGCCTGCTCTGCTCTGCTTGGGGTTGTGCTTGGCAGCTCTTCAGGCAGCTGGGATGTCTTGTCTTCTTTTCCAGGCATTTTCAACCTACTTACAGAAGCCATGGTAAATGCAGATGTAACAATGAGGTGTATTATCACTTCTGTGTGGTTTGACCTGCTGGCTGCTTCAAGTTGTGTGGCTGAGCAGCGCACACCAGGTGACCGGAGGTGTGGGACGATGCGTGATGAGGTGGTGGTTGGAGGAGACAGGACACAAATTTACAGGAAATAATACTTAATTGGTTCTGTGTTCATGGATTACCATCCTTTGCAAGTATAAATGGTTTATTCTCTCTTCTTAAATTCTTATTTTATTGGCTTCTGGGCACTGATTATCTCCACACAGCTCATAGGGGACAGAATTGCTGTAGGAAAACGGAAATAAATTCACTTGCATCTATAGAGAACTTGAAAAATTGTGAGTGTTTTTGTAAAGCTTTTACATCATCATCCTTTTCAGCTGAGCATCCTAAATGCTTTATAAATATTAATTGAGTCTCATGTGGCTTCTCTGAATTACGTAAAGACAGAATTGCCTCATCCATCGGATGAGAGGATCCAGAAGCTGCTTAACAATTTGAAACAGTATCAAATGACAACAGCTCAGTGAACAAAAACATAACGCCCACCTGAAACTTCTGGGTTGGAGGAAAAAAAAAAAAAAGACTTGCCTTTGTAATTGAATCATAGAATGACTTGAGTTGGAAGGGGCCTGTGAAGATCATCTTGTTCCAATTGCCTGCCCTGGACTGGGTGCCACCCACCAGCTCAGCTGCCCGTGGCCCAATCCAGCCTGGCCTTGGGCACTTCCAGGGATGGAGAACCCACAGCTCCTCTGGACAGCCTCTGCCAGGACCTCACCACTCAGTATCCCTTCACCCTTGCAAAAAAGTAGGGCTGGATCAGGAAGGACTGCGTGTAGTCCTCTCTTCCCATGCTCTTCTTCCCTCTCTCTTTTTTGTTTTGTGGGATAATCTTGCCTTCATGGGTAAACTTTATTTATATTTAGGATTTCAGAAAGGAAACAACCTAAAGGGAGAAAGCTCATCCTCTTCTCTCTTCTCTTTCCCAGACCTAACACTCCATTGCATGCTGACACATGCTGACAAAAGGAGCTGCTGAAATGAAAGCTGAAGGATCACAGTGAGTAAGAGAGCCCCATGGAGCAGTGTGGGACTGGGTGCAGGATGGTGAAGCCAGGCTGTCTTTAGGCAGCAGAGAGATATAAAGGGTTACAACTGCTGTATCCATGTACAGAGGATACTGCTGTTTGGGAAGGACTGGCAAAGATATTCCCAGTCCTTGAGACTGCAGAAGCTCACTAAAAAAGACAAGCTAAGGGCAAACTGCCTGCCAAATACGTATCAGGCTCTAGATAAAATGTGTAACATCCAACTGAAGAGTTTGGGTTTGGATACCAGTTAATTTAAAAGTGTAACTCAGAGACCTTTAATAAATGCAGAGGCATCAGTTGTTTATTGAAATTTCTCATCTCCTACTCTAATTACTGATGTTTTCTCTCTCAAATATCTGAGAAGGCACTGGATTAATTGTTTCTCTGGGTGAACTTCTGCAGTTGTGTCTTCTAAATCTACTCTGTATCAATGATTTCTAGTAAGATGACTGCAGACCAGGAGAAAATTTAAAGTACAGAACAAAATTTGTTTGTGTTTGAAATTTCAGTCATGTTTGTGATATAGTGGATACACGAGGCAACCATGGAATGTTGTAAAATTTCAGCTAGTACAGAGAATTTTGTAGAAGTGTGCTTTATTTCTCAGTGTCATTAATTAGCCTTATGCAGAAGTTTACATAAAGGGACCAGGCTAATGCGTGGGAAGCTGAGTTAGCAGGAGTGCAGGTGATTATTCCCCTCTGCTGGACATTCAGGAGACCACACCTGGAATAACGTGTCCAATTTTCATCCTCTGTGCAAGTTTCCTTCTTTGGCTACTTGGAGGTACACTGCTCAAGACACAAAGGTCAGGTGCTGCAACAATGGAATACTAGAAAAAAAAGTCACAGCTAGATCAGTGGAACACCGGAGCAAGGGCTTAGGCTGTTGTACCAGTGTTCTTGGAGGTTAAATGGCAGACTGCAAAAAGAGGCTGAGAAATCTGTCTTAAGTTGGTTCTGCGTTGAGGTAAGGAGGAGTGGTGTTGGGGGTCACCTCCAGGTAACTTCCAGAGGCAGCTCCCAACCTAAATTATGCTTTTTTTTTTTTTTTTTCTTTTCCCCAACTTTCATTTTTCTCATTTACACGTTGGGAACTGGAACAAACTTCAGGAACTGAGCTTTAATCTGCTGTGAATTTGCTGGCTTTGTTTCTTGTATGACTTCCTTTGAAGAGCCCTTGTAAAGAATAGCATGGGCTTTGCATGGAAATGCTAGTTAATTCAAAGCATCTTAGTATACCCTAGGTCAAATATGCAAAGTTGAAGCAAACAGTTACAGCATGCCTGAAAGTAATCTGTTATTAGCTCATGCAAGATACACTGCATGAAAATCGATGGAGGAAGAAGGAGGTGACAGTGAATTTATTTCTGGTCCCAGTTCAATGATTTTGTTGTATTCTTGGCTTGATGATCCAATAATGATTGGCTTTATAAAATAATAGAATTGACAAATATTTATGTATTTCAATTACATATTCAGATATCTACAATGTCTTTCATAGTTGTTTTCCTGTATACAATCTGAATGCAGGAAAACTATTGGTACTTGACTAGGTAAGTGAAAACAGAGCTAATCATTAGGTTAACTTTGCTTTCATTCTCTGTAGGCTCTGTATGTCTAGGCAAGTTTGTTGTTGTCTTTTTGTTTGTTGTACAGCAAGTATATATAATTAACATCAAATAAACACCAAAGAAAGGAAGGTGTATGGCAGTACATTGTGGAGAAACAAATAGCACTGATGGTAAATCTCAATGCTGGGAGTGGCTCGGTGGGTTTATAAATTGGTCCTCAGCTGAAGGACTTTTTGAAAAGCACCATTAGTTTTCAGTCGTACAAGGTAGGACTGCAGCAACGCCTTCAACTATTTGTATTTGTCTGAGTAAAGATTTCTGCTTCGAGGTAAAATAACAGACCAGCACATTCTTTTCGTTTTTGTTTTTTTCTTCTTGTTTTCAAAATGCCCAGCTCCCCCTGTAGTTAATGATGTGTCAGCATTGCCGTTACAAAACCTCAGTTCTGCCGTAGTATATGAACTGTAAAATAAATGCTTCAGACTTCAAATTCGTTTTCTAGGGTTTTGCTCACGAGATCCTTTGAAGCATTTTATGGATTCATAAGAGTACGCTGGGTTCTGCTTCGGGTCTTGGATTACTTCAATCAAATATCCACCGCAAAACTTTATTAAATACGTTTTTAAAACACATTTATTACTGCATTTCTAATATAGCAAATTATAAACCTGTCATCATAGTTTCTTTATAGCTTTATTTCTGCTTATCGCAAGTTAAAAGAATAAAGCTTGCTGTTTCTGCTGCTTTGGAAATTGATTCTTGACTCAGATAAGAAGCATGGTCTTAAGACTCTCAGAAGGGTTGCTGCCTGCTTGCATTCTCACATAACCCACATTTCTCTTACTTCAATCTCCCATGTTCTTGTTGTAAATACTTTCTGAAGGACTTTGAATGACATCAGCAGTGTTATAGCACCTACAAAATCTCCCTGGGGAGGACTTTAATCCTTCATTGCCGCTCCAAAATGTTGGGAGGAATCGGGTTTCCAAAGGAAAGACAAGAACCCAATATTTTTGTTTAATCAGAAGTGTTGAGTCAAAGCCAATTGTCCTCAGTATTGTAGGATTATTAGCACAGCTTTTAGCAGGGCTCTATTTTATGTGAATTACAGAAATGGAGGATTTGTCCTGCTGGAGGGAAACCTGGTGTGTGCCAACCTGTCTAACAGCTGCAGGGGCCACGTGCTACCACACCAGCCCCAGAAGCCCTGCCGTGAGATAACCTGCCCCAAGGAGAAGCTTATTTTCAGGTCTCCAGGTTCGTGGCTGCGAATGCAGGCTGAAACATAGGAGAGCTTTTATTTCATGATCTGTGCTGTGGTACCAGATGATGCTGTGAGGCAAAGAGTTTTAAAGGCTTGTTAGCATTTGCATGAATTGCTTCTCCCGCATGCTGACGTGCATTTCCTCTGGCCAGCTTGCAATGGGTTCCCAATTCACTTTAACTCAATTATATCCTTCCTTTCATAAGGATGTATGCAGGAATGCACTATTGCCCTTTCCATATGCAATATTTTTACCTATGGTAACCACTGTGCCTCTTTCTTTTCTCTTTTAACTGCCCTTACATTGCTATTCTTGCTTTGCAGCTGCTCCTTTAGATTAGATCTCCATATTTGAAAGAGGGAATTAGCATGGAACAGTCTGGTAGTCTGTACAGCTCAGGTGAAGTGTATAGTCTCTGGTATATCCTCTCATGGAGTGCTTCTGAGCATGCGGGCCACAGGATCGCACAGTCCCAGGTAGCTCCGGGAGTATTTTTTAAGCAAATGCCAATGTTATCCTTAATTTCTGTAGTAGGGAAGGGTTTAAGTAACAATAGGAAGTGAGACTCACTCAGCCAAAGGAGGCATTGTAGGAACCAGCTCTCACTCCTCAGTGAGATTTGGGCAGTGTGGATGTGCCCTGCATGCAATGGTTCTACATGAGCAGGAGCAAGCAGTCCCTCCTAATGCCCTTCGGTAGGCTGCACTGTGATCTCATAACCCTGAGCGATACCTTGTAAGACTTTTGATTTCCTAAAGCAGCATTACTTAAAGACAGATTTAGGAAGGAATTAAGAGTTCTTTCTAAAATAAGAGTTTAAATTCAGGAATACTTTGTTCTCTTATCATTTGATTCTCCTCAGAAACTCTTGATGTACTTCATCAGTCCAGCAGACTGTAGGAATCACTGCACTGCTTCACAATAACAGACCATGAACCAGAGCTCCTGGGACAGACTCCACCCAGTGTTGGGGCCTCAGCACTGCTGGATGGTGTGCCATGACTGCACCCACCCTACTGAGCATCATGATGTCCTAAGGACCTAGAATGTTTTTTTTTTTCCTCGCTTGTTCAGCAGTTAGGTACGTGGGTGACCTCCTAGGCTTGGGCATGTGGGAAACTCTGCAGATAGTTCAGGATGTCGGAGGTATCTCAGATCCTTCCTCTTGCAAGGGAGCTTGTGTGGCAGAAGGACAGTTATCTTACTACTGTTTGTTCCATAATATAGTGCTGTTTAGGAATTTCATAAAGAAAAGAGGTTTCTGTTTTTCCTTGCAATATTGATTGTATAGGGAATCATCTGAAAGCACCATACAAAATGACCCCAAGAGAAGAAAGATGTGTGAGTGGAGTTATTGTCACTCGGACAAGAAAGAGGGCAGGAGGTAAGGATATTCTTTCAGAGACTTTACAATACCAGTTTGCTGAGGTCAATTAATGTCTCAAATGCATCTCAGGTTTGCTCATACGTAGCATATTGAAAGCATCTAACTGAATCCTGTGAGGGCTGGGTCCTCCAACAAGGCTGCAGTGAGGTCTGTCCCTGAAATACCCACATGATGACAACAGGGTTGGAGGGGACATACAGCTCTGCTGAGCAAAGCAGTGGGCTTCAGGTTTTCTCATGCACAGCTGCAACGTGGGAGCCACCTTGTGTGCTTCTTCAGTGTGTAAGACCTAGGGGCACATTGAAGATACACATATTGTGTAGGAGCTATCAATTTGCATCTGCTGTGGGACTGACAAAAGTACAGTGGTTCTCATGAATTACTGCAGTCTTTTAGGACTGACTTGGCAGCTCAGTAACAAGTTTTGCTGGCCTGACAAATCCCCATCTTAAGAATATGCTGAAAGAAAATCTGAAGTTTGAACACCCCTGCTTCTTCAATCATTAGGATAAACATCTGAAGGTAGAGATGTCTTGGACCATCAGTAACAAAAATAGTTGTGTGAGCTTTGTACTGTAAACTGCTTCATTTCTGATAGCACTTTGCCTTGGGGGAAGCAAGCAGAGACAAAATGTCCAAAAATGATAAACTGCTGTATTGGAGAGTCAGTAAACTCTAGCCGTGTGATTCTTCTACTTGTCATAGGCAAGTGCTCTGAAACTTTTATTTCGTAGCTTCTTATAGCACAATTCACATATATTCTTTATCATCCCTCCTTACAGTTGTCGCCTGCAACAGAGATCCAAGAGATCACTGAAAAATCACTTCTACAAACAGGACCCAGGAGTAACTAGAAAGCACAAAGAAATTTCATGTCTTGTTGCTTGTAGTGATAAGTTCTCTCCAGCAATAGCTGTAAATCAGTGCTTTTTTCTCTGTTATTTCTCACCAAAACCCTTAAATGAAAGGAAATCATGGGCATAGAAATGAGAGTAAAATGCTTGATGGTCTCTAAGGTTTTGCAGTGTTCAGTTTCTTCTAAAATTAATGGAATTTGGACCTGTAAATCCCTTATGTGGCTTTGAACATCCCAGTTGACTAATATTTAAACTGCTGACGTTTATCGCAAGTTCCCAGGAGTGAGCGCTGCCAGGACCTCCTGGGACTTGAGAATACCAGCAGCCAGCAAGAAGGAAGATATTTTCCTTATACATAGAGGAGATGTTTGTTTTCATAACTACTGATCCGCTTTTGCACTTACAAGTCTTCAATTTCATCTGTTAATGAAGTCTTTAATTGATTCATTAAACAATTATCTTTCAATGGCATGTTTCCCACCCACCATCTGCTCTAGGTTACATGTCTTAAATTAAACACCTCTTTGGCTGCATGCTGGGTAAATTTGTCCAAGCACTATATCTTTTAACTTTGGCAGTGCTTAGATACCCCATTCACCCCAGGACCACCTTGTCTCCCCTACAGTGTTTAACCCATTGGAAAGAATGCTTCTTGTAGGAGCATTCAGCTAATACTGTGGGGCATTAGTGGGCATTACTGCCACGAGGCACTGGGGTGACTATTAAAGCCACATTTCAGGTGAAGTTTGGAGTGAGGATTGAGAATGGGAATATTTGGGTACCTTGTTGCAGTTTTCTTGTAGCTTTTGTCAAATCTGCTGGAAGGCCCCCACTGAAGGCTAAAATTAACTGCTTCAGCTTGTTACATCCATAGTGCCAGTACTGCATGTTCATTTATGAGGTGTGCTTCAAAGATATGACTCAGATTGCGTCCTGTTGGTTTCCACTGCTGGAAATCTGGCTGCAAAAAAAAATGAGATGTTCAGAGTCACTCATTGTAGTATGATGGAAATAGCAGAATAAATCTTGGGAAAAATTAATAAGATTTCATCTCCAGCACTGAAATGCATTTCTTTAATAGCTGGTCAGAAAGGCACGTTTTGAATTCTTTCTTGAAAAAGTCTAATATTACAATTGTACCTCTGTAGATTTCATGTTGATTTTCTGTTATTTGAGGTTTTAAAAGTAGAATTGTTTCTCTTCGCTACTTCTAGAAAATCAAAAAAGAAAAGATTGTTGTTAAAAGGCTCAGAAAAAAAATACAACAGCCCTTGAACGAATCATGCTACTGATGGCAGGCCCTAAACAGGCCTAGAGAATTGTTTGAGCCATACAGTCTGAGTATCTCCCCATTCCAGAGGGAGCATTCCTTGAAGTAATAATAGTTGATATTTCTTTTGCATCTTTTCGTCTAGGTTTGCAAGAATGTTCTTTGAGATGTCACTTCCTTGTAACATATTGTTAAATATTTTTGTTTTCATGTGATAGGATAGGGTGAATGATATATATAATAATAATAAATAATTTCAGAGACACAAGAGAGGCCTGAGGATGCCCGGAAAGTCACTGGCAAAGAGTAGAGAACAGTTACTGTATCCTCCAACCCCTGACCCATACAGGCCTACCAGCTTTGATGAAATATCTGTATATAGAATCATAGGATCAGGGAATCATCCATGCTGGAAAAGACCTTCAAGATCCTCAAATCCAACCATCAATTTGACCTGCTGTGTCCCATTGCTAACGACCTCCCTCAGTGCTACGTCCACATGTCTCTTAAACACTCCACGACTTCCCTGGACAGCCTGTTCCAGTGCTTGAACACCCTCTCCATGAAGAAATTATTTCTAATGTCCAATCTAAACTTCCCCTAGTGCAACTTGAGACCATTTCCTTGCATCCTATAACTTGTCACCTAAGAAAAGAAACCTACATCCTGCTCACTGAAACCTCTTTTCATGTTGTAGATAGAGAGCGATGAGGTCTCCCTCCCTTTCTCCAGACTGAACAACTTCAATTTCTTAAGTTGGTCCTCATAACTTGTTTTCTAGTCCCCTCACCAGTTTCATTGCTCTGATCTGCACACGTGCTGGAGTGTTGTGGTTTTGTGATTTCTGTCGTCGGTATTCCACATCAGAACGTCATGCAGAACAGTGGCAGTTAAAGAGTTAATGCTTTGGTTCCGTGTTACCGCCATTTTGGGCATTTTGGGTTCCCGGAGGGGAGGGGCGGCATCCCCGGAGTACTTGGCACGAGGAGGAAGCGGGGTGGGACTCTGGAGCGGACCCCAGCCGCTCTCTGCTTCTGGCCGTCTCAGCTCGCCGCGGAGCAAAGCACGTGCTTCCCTTCGCACTGCCGTGGTTTGACTCGTCCTTCGGGTACCCTCTTCTCTCTTTTTTTAGTTCGATTTGGTTACATTTAGGAAATTACCGTACCTCCTCAGATCGTTGCCATTGTGTTTTCTCTTTGTTAAAGCTATCTGCTGGCTCTCTGCCCTTCCCCCTCTCCCGAAGCGCGTGGCCGGGGGCCGGCTGGGTCGTGCGGCGAAGCTCTTCCCTTTTTTTTTTCCTTCGCTCCTTTGTCTCTCCTTTTCTTTTCCCGGGGCCTGTGCCCCCCCGTCACGGGCTTACATCTAGGGATAACCCCGTGACACTGGAGCAACTCAGTGACCTTGTGGTGAGGAACCCAAAACTGTACACAGCGTTTGAAGTGCAGTCTCATCAGTGCCAAGTACAGAGGGATAATCACTTGTCCTGTTGGCCTCATAATTTCTGAGGCAAGCTGGGGATGCCGTTAACCACCTTGGCCACCTGGGCACAGAGCTGGCACAAGTTCAGTCAACTGTAGACCAATATCCCCAGGGCCTTTTCCTCTGGGCAACTTTCCAGCTACTCAACTCTAAGCCCATACGGCTACATGTGGTTGTTGTGACTCAAGTACAGGACCCAGCATTGAGCTTTGGTGAATGTCATGTGGTTGGATGCAGCCCATCGATCCAGCCTATACAGATCTCTCTGCAAAGCCTACCCACCATCAGGATTATCTCCAGTTCCACCTAACCTGGTATTTACTGCAGTATGTCTGCCGTTGGCAAGAAACAAGAATGCATGCTTCTCTGTCTGCAAAGTCTTCATTTGGAAAATGTAGATTTGTCTATTTTTAAGTTAACTTAGTAAAGAGTTCTCATGTCCAAGCAAAGATTGTTTTGCACAAATCAAAATAAGTTTTTGTTTGATAGAAACTGTGTAAAACAGGGGAAGGAAAGCTGGCATAATTTGGATTTACTTTCCAGTTTTGTGAGAAAACTTCAGTGATGCTAACGATCTAACTGTGCCTTAATTACCCATATACTGGGACTTGGATACTTCAGAACAGGCTTTTCACTCCATCTAGGTGTCAGAAGTAGCCACGTGAAAGAACAAAAGATGATAGAATAAAGCATTTCTCTGTGTGCCCAATACTCTGATGTTTTACATTTTAAGATGCTAAAATTAATGCACATTGATTCAAACAGCTCAAAATATCCTGCAAGAGCTAATCAATCCCAAAGTACTTATGAGCAATAATTCAGTCAGCTGGTGAACTAACTGACTGCTAATGATGAGAGATTAAGTCTCTGCTTTTGTGAGCGATTAGCTGGATCATCTAATCCGGCATTGAAGATAATTATCTACTAATACAAAGGAAAAAAATAAAACATGACAAAAAACTATCCCAGCAAATGCTCATGTATTTGGGGGAGATTTCCAGAAGCTGCTGAGATCATAAAATTGAAGGTGACGATTCAAGAATAGGGACTAAGTGAAATAACTTTAAGTGGAATTAGAGGACTGGAAGTGCATTCGCTTTTTCTTCCTCAGCTCACTGAAATTTCATCTCATTGTTAGAGATGCAGCACATGCCAAAAAACATGGCTTTCTCTTCCATGGCAGAATTAATGCAGCACATCTTCTTGCTCCGTGCCAGAGTGTTGCTTGTGCAGCTTTTCTGCAATGTTGCAAGTCTTCTCCTCAATCTCAGGTGATGGCTCCTGTGTTAGCAGTGGAGAAACACAAGTTTGCTCGTCCTCCAGCTGCAGCTGTTGGAAGTGGCTCTGAGTTTTCTCTCATGTATTTTATAAGGGGAAAATTACAGGTGTAGGAGGGTTAAGCTACGTTGGTCACCACAGGCTATTTATTATCATTTCATAGCAGAGAAAGATAATCTTTGCCTTTAATTACAGTTGATTCCTACGCATGAGTTAATACTTTAATGGGAGCTCAAACTAAAGCTCTGTCATAGGTTCATCTGCATCTTTGGGCCTTATGAAAATTTGGGTGATTTGTTTCAAAATTAATTCCTTTGCTCATTAAAACATCAAATTGATCCTGGTGTTGTTTTAGTAGCAGCTGCAACAAGTGCCACCAAAGAATTAAAGAAAGAAACAAACAAGACTGTTAACTGCTATGGTTATGCATGAAATTCCACATGCAATGAATTTGTCATGTTCTTATTCAAAACATCTGGAATAAATTAGCTGGAAATCTGTGCGTGTGATCAAAGTCTACTTGGACAAAATATCTCTTGATACCTGGGCCTCTGGTTCACCCCACTCTTTGCCTACTGGTTGTTTCCACCTCCTTTCTGTTTGCCCAAATGGGACCAGCCTTGGAGTTTTAAAGTTGTATGGATTCTATAGCCAAAACTAGGCACCGTAACAGTAATTATTTTGTACGTTCTTCAGCTTTCCTTATCCAGAGGTGAGTCTCAAGGCAGGTGTTTCGAGTTTCAAGGCACTGACCAGAGCGAACAGCTCTGGAGGAAGGCTGGATCCAGAAAATTGGTCTGTGAACCACAGGGGTAGTTGGGACTTTGTTCTGACCTGAGTAGATCAGGGCTAGGCAGAGGGTGCATTACATGCTCACTGAAACTAGTCCTTTCCCAAGGCAAGGAAACACAGGAAATGAAGCACATACAGAAAATTGTTTTCATTGCAACGTCATGCTTAAAACGCTTGCTGTAGGTGATGGCACTGCAGAATTCCAGCTTAGAAGTGATGAATATGTGACCTGTCCACATCCAGCAGCAAGAAGACATTTGTTTGCCCACACAGAGCAAAGTGATCACAATCATCAGTGTGTGAAATATGATATTCCTCTGCTTTATAATACATTTTTCCTAGAAACAGACTCAGCCTGAAGGATTGGAGTCTTCAGCTGTGCTTCAGGTGCTCCAGTACACCAATGGTTGTTGCTTATGAGTGGATGTGCTGCACCTGGAGTAGCAACACACCAGGGACTGCTCTGCATTCAAGTTTCTCTATTGAATGTTAAATTATTGTTAAATTATGTTGAATTATCTACATCCACTCAGGCAACACGTAGGCATCCTTAATGCATTTCTATCATATCATCACAGCAATGCTCTGTATTTAAATTCTTCAGCAGCAATAACAGGAAAAAAAAACATATTCTTTGAGTAATGCATAGTGTGTCACAAGTGTTCTTAAGAGCAATGGCACTGCAGTTGGTCTTGCTACAACTTTAATGGGTTTATATTAATTTTCAATTTTGTTTTGTAGTTCTTAAATGAGCTGCACGTTTGTCAGATAATATCCAGGACACAAAATGCTATTTAGTAGAAAATAGCTATAAAATTACTGTGTAACTTCCTGCATGTGTGTTTTAATTAATCAAAGAAAATGTTCTGGGTGGAACATGAAACAATTAATTCTGACTATAAGACAAAGATGAAATATTTAAATACTCTTAAATAATCACCAGGAAAAAACACGTGAAGGTGAAATAAAGAGATAGAGGAAGGTTTCTCTGTAAGGAAGCATAAGGAAAAATTAAAGGGGAAGGTAACTGAAAAAGAGAGTGGGAGGGGAGATCCCAGGTGAGAAAAGATTTGGGGGATTTTTCCTTGGTCTCCTACAGAAAATTCTTATTTATATAAAACATGGAGATTGGCCCTAACCACAATCAGATTCAATATGATAATATTAAAAAACTTGAACTATTTTTTACTATATAGATAAATTCATAAATAAGAATTACAATTTCTTGGTGGATACCAAGGAAAAGATCTGCTCTCGCAGGTGATGGACTTGAGGCTTAATCTGAGATCTAACTGGCAGCAGGTGGGGGTGTGAGCTCATGGGGTGTCCTAGAAAAACTGAATCATTTTCAAAGGTGCTTAGGGCTGCGAGAAAGGTAATTTAAAGGTGCAGTAATTGTTATAGCTTATTTAGGTCTGATGCCCAGAAATACCGTGGAAGTATGTGTGTTGTTTTTAGCAGGACGCTCAAAATATTTCTTCTACAGGGTATATTTGTGATGCCTAAGAAGAAATTATTCTCTACCTGGGAGTAGAGAACTCTTCCAAGTAAACCTGTAGAGTAAGGATTCAGAGTGGAATTGCAGTCTATTCACTAGTAAGTGCTTTACGGTTTCCTGCTGGGGCAGAAGGGAAGCTAATTCACGTTGTGATACAGCTCACATTTGCGTGCCTATAAGCATTATAAACTTCAATGCTCTTCTGGAGATGTATGTAATCTACATTTACAGAATGTTGCTGAATGGCTGTAAGTATTGTCTCTTGGCTAGGTGATGGTGGAGAGCCGCAGCTGATTTGCATTTAGTCTTGAAGAAAAGTAGAAAGTAGATTTTGCTACTGGAATCTACTGGAATGACTAGTCTGGAAATCTATTTGGTTTCAAAACTGTAATTTACAAGGTCTCATACGCTTGCATTTTCTATGTTGTTAAATACAGATCTGGTTTGTTTCTTTCTCAATTAAACTGGAAATTTCTCTACAAGCTGCCCTAACCTGTAGGACCCTATTTAGAGCACTGATTTCTTTGGGTTGTGTGTACCAGAGGCTGATTTCTCTCAGGAGATGTTGGTGCCTACTGGAGAGCTCTAGCAGGTCTGGAAGATAGGTGCAGCAATGCTTTCAAGCATGGAGAATTTTTTGCGTGTTTTTTTTTTTTGGTATGGCAAAGATTCTGAAACTAAAATCTACTTGTCTCCAGGTGCCCTTCATAGTCTACGTAAAATGTAAGCACCTTCTTGTTGGGTTAATACCAATACCTGCCTCTCTGTATGGTTCCAGAACGGTGATTGAAAGCAGTAGTGGCTTGAGGGAGTCCTAACTCAGTAAGAGTAATATATTGAGATTCCCTGGTGTGGTTCTGAACCTTTGCAAAATATTCCTTAGTAGGAGTGCTGGTGAGCACTTCTCAGGGCTATTTAGATGAGCATCCAGTTCTAACCCTCTCAGATCCTTCTGAGATCCTTCTGTGTCAGGGCTCCCAAATGGGAGATTTGCTTTAGACATGCTGTTTAGTAAAGCATGGAATCAAATTGCAAAGCTTGTATCAGGAATGCCATAGGATGCTCTAGTTGTCCTGTGTCCTTTTATTCTCTTAGAAAGGAAAACAGACTGTTACAGAGTCTGAGCTAAATGCCTTTTACCTAGGGACTGTGATGAGAGATGCAGATGCGCTGCTGACCTGGGATGGGAGCATTGATTCTATCTTGAGTCTCTTGTTTTTATTGTTAGAGTCACACTTCAACTATGACTTTAGACCTTTGTTTGGAAGGAGAAGATGATGCAACATACAGGGTGAACTCTGAGCTGGTGACTGACAAACTGAGCTGCTAAATGCTGACTGCTGGACCTGGCACACAGGCTTATTCAAATTTCAGAATGTTGGCTGTAAAACAGAATAGGCTAAGTTTTATAGGACCTGAATAGCAAAGAATGTAGTAAAGTACTTGTCAGAAAATGAAGGGAGAACTCAATGAGTACAAATTACTTAATTAGTGATAAAATGTCTATTATGTGATAGAAACAACGAACAGAGCAAAATATGAAACTCCTGTCTCTTGTGTGCTGAATGACAATTCTTTTCTTGTCAATGGATTAATGAATCATTAATTCACAAGCAAATAAAACCTTTATCAACAAGCTGGTTATAGTGGTAGCCAGAGGATTTTGTTTGACTATGCAATATCAGGAGTACTTTGAAAGACGTCTTTTGCATTTCATTAAAAACTTGTGCAAGATGGCTATTCGGATGATTAATAGATGAACGGAGATGTGTTAAACATTGGGCATAATTTATTACATGCTTGCACTCCTCTGCAACCTGCAGAGCAGTCAGTAGGGTGCTGCCACATACAGCCAAGCCCTGTAGCAAGGCTGTCTGCAGGCTGTGATAAATGGAGAATGTTACCCACTGGGAAGTGGGCCTTCCCCAGAGAGAGGGAGGGGGAAGAAGGCTGTTTTTTGCATTATGATGCTGCTTTTAATATAAGGCATTTCAAGTGGTCTTAAAAATGAATAAGTCAATTAAAAATAGAAAATGTCAGCCTTATGCTCAGTCTCAGGGAATGCTGTGCTAGGCTAAAATAGGGAAAATACACTGTTGGAGGGGGTAAGGCTGAGTGAGATAACTCTGAGTAACGTGCTTTTTGTTTCTAATAAACGCTGCTGTGTGATTAATGAACTTTGGTTGTATGAAGATTCAGCAAGGAAAACTGAGCAGTAAGGCAATACTCAACAATTCTTATGAACGAGTGTGTCGGATAGAGCTCTCTCCTCTTTTACTCAGCGCAGGTCTGTGCCTCTTTCTCCTGATTTGTCTAAGCTAATGGTCACTGAAACTGCTGCTCTGTGTGTGAATGTGAGGAGAACAAGTGTGGGCAGAGCCAGCTGTGTTTCAGAGAGGGATATGCAGTAATGCTAGCCTGTTGAGTGTACACTTGGACTTAGCATTGAAGAAAATGCCTTTAAGTAGGTAACATTAGGCCTAAATAATGTACATGAAGGTAAAGACTGCATCTTGCAACGCTTGCTGCTTGTTTTGTTTTTTATTGTTGAAATGTCTGTTACTTTCAGATACAGGATGGAAGTCTTTTGGGGGAACAGCTGAATCTTATGGGTGTTTCGCAGGGTCATATTTGGAAATTGCTGCAGGTTAAAACAAGTAGAAAGTGATGAGTGACAGAATGTATTTCATTTTTAGACTAAAAAACATGGCAAATAATGGCTGTCCTGCTTTTCTTTGTTATGTGAGAATGTACAATGCAAATTTCATAGTATTATATGAAGACTTCATTATACTAAACATACATGTCTTTTTTTTCTGAAAAGGTTGACTTTAACTTTCTGGAGGAAATCTTTTTCACCTTGTCTATGACAAGGTGTATTGTCTGTGTCAGTTTCTCATTCATTACGTAAGTTATACCAGTCTAAATGTCCTTCATTTAGAATCATAGGATGTATATATGTTAATAATAAAGTCACTCGGATTCTTCCTGATCTGCAGGAGGCTTGAACTAAATTCCTTGCCCTGTGTAATCTCAAACACCAAGGTTGAGTTTCGTGTATCTCTGGGACCCTTAAGGTCTACAGTCAAATGTATTTTGAAATGTATAAACTGTTTCTACTCAAGTATACTTCAGGGGGTTGATTGCAGCCCAAAGGCAGTGTGGTGGTGTTGATAGTGTTTGTGTTCTGGCTTCACTGAATGGGTGTTTGATGTATAATTCTGTTGACTCCTCTGCTGAGGGCTTCATTTCTGACCTTCCCCTCCTGTTTTCTGTTCTGTTTGCCATGATTTCAAGAGCAGTTTTTGTTTGTTCGTTCATCTTTTAGTCTCTTCCATCTGGGTAACAAGTGTTGTATAATTGTTCAGATGCTCTGATGAAGGATCGTGGTACACATGCTTTGGTGTACAAGAAAATGCTACTGCTTATTTAGAGGAGTTAAGTACTACTACAAAGAAACTGAAGAATTTCAGGCTGGAGGAAGAGCAATGTGGTGGCTGTGTAGGTGAGAGAGATAAGTCAAACTGAAGTACTTACTGAATAAGATCTGGAGCCCTCTCGCGTAACACCTTGACACTGTTGACTGCACACAATTTCTGCAGTGATGTTCATGAACACCAATAAGAACTGGGATCTTACTTACATTCTTGCTTTTACTGTTCTTTGATTGATGACCTGTCTTAAATATCACAAACAAATGATTTTTTCTACCCTTTCTCCTCTAGAGACAGAAAGCAGATGCTGAAGAGTATTATGTACTTAAGAATTAAAATACATAAATATGGAAATTTTTGGAGGGTGGAGGGTGAGCTTCCTTGCCTTTCAAATCGGAAAATGGCCGAGGGACTACGTTATGAAAAGCCATATAGTCTTTCTCTCCTTATTCTAACCCACCTCATGGGAAATTCAGGTACTTCACTGTGGTAAACTAAATGTTGTGATTCAGCGATAAGCAAATCTGATCTGGTATGCTTTGTTTCAGTCTAATTAGACTTTAATGAATTAAATCATAAAATTTATGATTTAATAAAATCATAAAGGAAGTAATCATAGTGACAGAAAGCTGTTGCTGTTTGGCCAAGAGATTATTCTTATTATTATTCTTCACTCTTCAGTTTCGTCAAGACACTTGGGTTTTCTGAATAACATCATGTAGGAAATGCTCCTTGATGAAAGGGTTCTTAATAGTATTCCATTTCGTGTTTATTCTTGATCTTGATCTTTGTAGGAAACAAGTCATGTAATGGCTTACTTCTGAGAAGCTGGCATTGTGGCCTGCCCCTCAGGCATGTCTGGGGAAAAGCAGTGAATAACAGTTACCATTAAACTTCTTGTTGCAATAGCGAATAGAAAACCCAAGAACACAGGGGAAGTGCCTTGCAATTATCTTTGAGTTGCAGACACACAGCAATGCTTAATTCACTTGTAAATTAGAAAGGAGATGCTCTACTGAGAAACATGCATGCATATTTTAGGAATGTGATGAATTGCTTAGAAGGTTTCAAGCCAGTGCTTCTTGCAGTGTCAGCTTATCGGCATGCTGTTTTTTAATTAGTACAAAAGATAATTAAATGATTATAGTGAAGTCTTTCAACAAGTGTGAATCAGTATCTGTGTTTGTACAACTTTCATGGGAAGTGACAGAAAATATTTATCAGCCTGTAAAGCAGACAGCGAAGCCTACAGTTTTTATGTGTGTATCAGGCAGGCAATAACGAGTATGGATAATAGATGTAAAGTCTTAACTCCATTGCTGTACTGGTGGAAATGATTTCCCTTGGCAGCTGGGTGACTGGCATTACTCTGGTGCCTTCTGCTGTTAAATGTTGCAACTCTTTGCCACTTTGTGCTGAGCTGCTTGGACGCTTTGCATGTCCATGGGCAATGGGGTGCTGCTGGGTGACAGGCGAAGTTCTTCTACTGACAAAAGATACTGAGGTTTGTTCTACATTGCTCACTGGGGACACAAGGAAACAAGATAGACATAATGATATTTAGTTACTTCAAGATCATAATGCCAGCAATTCTCTCTCCTAAAGCAGCGTGGCATCATTTCTCCTCGTGTGAGAGTTTCCTGTTTACACCTATCTAGAAAGACTGCTGACATTTCCTGCTGACCCTGTACTGTCAAAACATAGTTTTTGCAATGTGTAGGACTTCCATGAAGGTTTCCAATACCAGATGTTGGCATTAATCTTGTCAGACCTATGTTGCTTGGGTGAAATAACGGATAGATTCCACAGTGCTAAAATTGGAAAGAATAAAACTCCCTTAGGGTCGTTTAGTGACCTGCCTGAAACTTTGCTGCTCTGTTTGCTGTCTCTACGTGGAGTTTTGTTATGGAGTAACCTTCCTCTGAACTCGGTCAATTCTGTAAATTGCCAAGAGCAGAAATCTTGTAGAGTGTGTGAAAGAGTGTGAATGAACAGTCATGGGATGGTCAGGGGCACTTTAAGGTCTGTTTAGGAAAGGTCTGCTCTTGTGTCACATCAGTGCTGTACAGTGTTTATAACATCCCATAGGATGGAACAGTCTCATCTTTCGTGATATCAAAATTTCCTCCAGAGCAGTGTTGCTAACTTTGAAGTTGCACCTTGGGTTTATATCCCTGTCATGCAATATTGTCAGCACAAATGACATGGGTCTAGGCCACAAGTGTATGGCCCCAGCACTGTGACATTGGGAGTATAAGGGAACTATATTATTTTGGAGACATCTGTATCTTTCTCCTTGGGACTTGGCTGGTTCTGTAATGGCTAGCACTCATCTCTTGGCTTGTTCAGTGAGCTGCTTTTGGCTCTGGTGCAGCAAGTAATCTTGCTAAACTACTGGCTAGGTTCTGGAGAAAGTTAAAGAAACTTAAATGCACGCTTTTAAGAAGTCATTTCTGTCGCTTGTATTTTTTCATAATAGGAGAAACTGCTTTTTCTGCTCTCTATCCTCTGCAAAATTATTGTGGGATGATGTTGGAGGACATAAAATCTAAGTCTTGCTTTCACTTTTGGATCTAAACATTTTTGAGTTCATAGATGTCTCTATTTTTTTTCTGACTTTTTTTTTCACCCTGAGTAGCAGCGCATGATTTTCATCAGAAATACTAGGCTAATAATATTTCTAACCTGGTAGAAATCAGAAATAACTCTTTATTTCAAGTGGCAACCTGATTATCTGAGACTTTTTAGAAACAAAGTAGGAAAAATAAGTGAAGAGCTTTATCTGCTATCTTTAGAGATGCAGTTTCTCAGGTCACTTCGCCCTCACCTCCCTTGCCTCTGTGAAATAATGTTCGTTTCAAAACCCAGCGCAGGATTTAAGTTTCTAATCTGGTTTATTACTAATTATTTTCAAACATAGTGATCCCAAAGATCCTTGAAAAGTTTAGGTTGTTACTAGGCATAGAATCTTAGTATTACCAAGGCTGGAAAAAAACCACAAAGATCATCTAGTCCAACCATTTCCGGTCCTGCCTTGATGTAGTCAGTGTTTTGTTTTTTTAAGATTACTTAATTTTTCTACAGTCTTGATGTTAAGTATTTCTAGACAAACATGGAGGGTATGGACACATTCATTTTACCAATCTTGTGGAGTCATCTTAATGTATTTCTAGCTTTCTTCTAGTGCTAAAAGAAATTTTGTCTGAGTAACTTCAGAAATATTTTTTTCCATTGAAATAAGAAATATTTTTTCTGTATTTTCCATTGAGCTTTCTGCAAATGGATCATCTGCTTGCTTTTGAGGAGGTGCTGTAGAATTTTTGCTACTGCAGTACTCCAAAATATTGTTATTCCTCTGTGTTCAAAATTGTTACAGCTGTAAAATGGTGAAGTGTCTTGGTTATGATTCAATTGGTTTTAAACAACATCATCATGGCCTAAGGTGTATATCTATGGGTATATCTACAAGTAAATATAAGGGCATGACTTTGTTAGACTTTATTGAATAAAACTTTAGATGTTTTTCACACTCTGGTCCAGAGTCCCTTGCACCAGCTGTTAACGTGTGGCCTCAGGGAGATTTGAACAGCTAGATGGCCTCATGTAAGAGCCAATTTGATGTTCTGGGATAAATTTTGTCAGTAAATGAATATGGTCAGCCTTGTATCCCTTATCTCCCTAGGATCAGCAAAAGGAGGGGAAAATCAAGCAGAGGGGAACACAAACGCTTTTCTTGCAGGCACCATCTCATCAGTTTGCATCACTTGTTGTATAAAAGTGCTCTTCAGTGTAAAAATACATCAGGATTTCTTTTGATGCTGCTGCTTATTCTGCTACCTGTTTTTGGTCCCTTGTTTGAATTGCTTTCCCTGGTGTTGCATAATGAATTGGACTGAGGATTTGATTGTGTCAAAAATCAGGTGCTTCAGTTCTTAGGAGGGGGCAGTGCTTAGATGCAAGCATCGGGAAAAGGGGTAGCTAGACTGTCCCCTAATGAGCTGGAAGGAAGCTGAGTTGCAACAGACCTGAGCCCTCATAAGTGACATTAACTGCTCCCATCTGTGAGAAGTACTGTAAGTCTTGCTATGGCCTTATTACTCCAAGCAGCAACTCCCTTTGCTTTGAAAAGTCATAATGGGGAAGATTTCATACAGTCAAAACAAGGGAACTGAGTGTAGCAAAACTTACGATGGAAAAACAAGTGAGTATTTCCTTGGAGAATTTTCATAAAGCAGCAAAAGCTTGTCAGTCCTAGGTGTGTTCCCGAGAGGTATTCTGTGCCTTGGAGAGATATGAAGTAGAAGGTGCTCCTGTTGCTATGCTTGACTGTGTTTTTTGTAGCGCATCAAGGCAGAGGTTGGTTTAACTTCAGAATGAAGTACAAGGCTTATGGTGGGAGCAAGAGGGAGAAATTTAACCAGCCCCCGGGGACTGAAGTTTACACAGAAAATGGATGTCTCTTGTTCTCTGCCATTTCTTTATGAAAGAAAATTGTGCTGTAATCTTAAACTCTGCAGGGCTTATGAATGTATGCCTACTAAGACTCAAAAGAGGTAGAAGGCTGAGAAAGTGGATGTAAAACAGCTATATTCATTATGCTAGCACTTCTGGGTCTGCAGCTGCTGCTGGTTTTGGCAGAAGAGTTCATTTCTGTAGCTATCCTGGATATCTGTTCTTCAAATATAAAGCACAATTTTAAGTAAAACATTACAAAGCTGTGACTTCTGGAGCTCATGTGTCTGATCAGGTGGGTAGCTTGCTGTACTGTAGTTAAGCATCACTTCCAGATGCCTATTAAGGGTCTCATGGAGAGTTCAGTAACGGTGCAAAAGGAAAAACCAACCAAAAAAAACCAACAACCCTGAAATGTCTCAATTTCTGATGTTGAAGGCTACAGTGGAAGAACAGCTTGGGGGGGGGGGGGGGGGGAAGAAATACTCGTGATTTCTGTTACAGAGGAGCTGGATCAGTGCACTCTACAAAGCCAGCAATATTTCATGTGCTCTCTGTCTCTGATCACTGTCTAGAGATTGACTTAGAAACGTTTCTAGTGTTCCTTTAACTAGCAGATGGACTATAACTGCGTTTAATCTGAGGTTTGATACAAATAAGACACTGCTAATAGAGTAGGTCTTGAAATTTGTTTAATTTCAGTATTCCACACATTAGTTGATATGCTGAGGAAAAGATATTTGTCAAATGGGTAACTTTAAACTACTGACAGATGCTTTTAGGGAGCATACCTTTTCGTGTGTAGGTAGGAATTAGGCTTATTTTCTCTCTGCTGATGATCTGCTACGTGTACAGACCACATTTGTCATGCAAAGGAACCTTTCAGCATCCTTAGGAAAAGTGAATTATTTTAGGCTTTGTTAATCTTTATTGATGGAAAACCACAAACCAGGGAAACTCAGAAGAGATCTTATTTGATGCCTGAATGTTTGACACTGGGGAGCTAGTATTCTCCATGATACCTGGTAATGCCAAGAGGCAGCATCCTTTAAGGCTAAAAATGAGCAAGCAAACAAAGCCTGGGGACCAGTGAAATGTTTAGGGAAATAAAAAGCACAGGAAAAAATCATTTTGAAGTGGGTGTAAATGGGGAGTCCAAGTTTTATGGAACTGATGGAGGCCACGTGTTTCAGGCCTCTCTACCAGAAGCTTTTTCTGAATTGTCTGTAACCGAGCTTTTTGAAGTGAGTAGTCATCCTATGGTTTGCTCTTTTTCTGTAACCTAAATGAACCTAAATCCTGCTCCTCATCTAACAATCGTTATTGCCATTAGCTGTGGAACACAAACTAACATCAGACCAATTGTGTGTGTAATGAGGCAAGAGAAACTGCGGGGATGTGCCATGGAAATGAAGAAAGAATGATGTTTGTGCTCTGGTATGGCTGGGAGTGGAAGTGTGTGACAGCAGAGCAGGAGGAAAACAGTTGCAAACTACCAAAAAGTCAATTTCTGATTCGCTTGCTTGCTTTTACTTAGAGGTTTTGGCAGCCGCTAGGTGGAGACAGGGCAAGGAGGAACACTTAAGACACTTTTAATAAGGAACTGGATTTAAAAGCTGGATGACTTAGCAGTAAGTGCTTGTTTGAGAGAGGGAAGCATTGTAGGCAGAGGAGGATTCTGACTTCCAAGGTGCTTTTCTGTTAGAAGACTACAGCAGAAAATGCAATAGCTAAAGTACTGGAGCAGAGGCTCCTTAGTAATACAGATCCTCGCTAAATGACTAGTAGTGCATTTAGACACTTTGTTAGCTTTGCATAGGTTATATATTTGTGTACATGTCATCACTTAAACATAAACAATTGACAAGTCCATGAGTAGGTGTGAATTCAGTTGCACTCAGTCCTCCTTATCTCTGTGGTTCAAGGAGTTTGGAGATCAGGGGGGTCCACTCTGAACTTTGTGATTCAATGGGAAATCCTCCTTCTCATTTAGGCAGCAACTGTTGACCAAATCTGGAACTAGGAGTGGATTCAGCTGCACCTAGACTCCTCTGAGAAGGGGTTTAGAAAGAAAGGATGTCTACTTTGAACCTTGAGACTGGACAGGAGGGACTCCTGGGTGAGTGTTTAACCCATCTGTGCAGTAAATAATCAACTGTACTTTGCCATCTTAAATTGCTGTCTTATTTATGATCAAACTTTGGTTAAATCACTGTAAATATATTCCTGATTCTCTCTTGTAAGTGCAGCGTACCTTCTATTTGTAGTAGAGCCTGAGCACATGCTTTGCAATTACTTGCAGAATTGTGTATTCCTTTCATTCCAAGTGGATTCTAAGATATTTGGATATTTTTCTGTTCTTCACTGATGCTTTTCCATGCTATAGGTACGTTGTGTACGGTGTCACTCATGCTTACGACATACTACAAATACAATGCAATATACAAATACAAAAAGGACAACAAATACTTGAGCTTCTTAAATCTTTCTAACAGTATTTCGTTGTAGAGAAGAGATTACTTGAGCCAAATAATCACTTAGAAAAATGAACAATTCATCTGGGCTGTTTCGTCTCTCAAAAGCTTCAAACTGGGGATGCACCAGCCGTGTTACTCTGAGGAACAGGCTGATGCCAGTGTAGCAAACTGTAGAAATTGTACTCAAAACCTGAAAAGTGAACTCAAAAAAATCAGTGTGCTTTGTTTGGGGTTTCTTTCACTACCTATAGAAATATAATTCAAGAAGATATAAAAACTTGTGTACAAAGAGCACATTACGTGCTTGTAATACCAGATGCTATTCTCTATCTGAAAAGATGCCTAAAAGACAGTCTTGCAGAGCCTAATCTCTTCCAGCCTGACTAGCAATCACAAAGCTGTACTTTTACTCTAGAATCTTGCTATTCATGGTTTTAGCAGCAGTTGTACAGGCTGACGGCACTTTCTGTTAAGCCATTACCAATGAGGCTGCTGTAGGAGCATAACCTGGCCAGTGTCAGCTCCTTAGGAAATCCTCTTCTAGTTGGTTGCACTCTAGCAATGATGAAAAACAATCATACTTTTCAGCAGTTGCCCACCTGAACTACTTCCTAGTTCAGTTTCAACTGACCTTAGAGTTGAATGCAAGTATTACAGCTTTCTAGATCTTCCTCCTCTGGAAAGCTACACTTTTAACGTCACCATGTGTAGTCATGTTAATGCTGTCATTTATTACTGCTAGCAGTAGCTCAACTCAAGTTTTGTGGGTTTTATGCTCTGTAACTTGCACCACAACTGAGGTCTTACAACAAGGTTCATGTGTACAGCCCCAACATTGATGAGAACAGGCATATTGGTTGTTTTTTTTTTTTTTTTGTGGTTTGTCGTTTTGTGGGGATGCCAGCGTGGCAGAGCTGTTATGATGTGTTTCCTACTGTCCAGCTTTTCAGTAATAATCTGGACTGAACTAGTATGTTTCAAGTTGGCTTTTCCAGGCACAAAGTATTTCTAATTCTCTTAATCCACCTATGTATAGGAAAGAAAACAAAGTTGCAATGTGAAATAGGGAATATAGGAGTTCTGACAACTTCTAGTGAAGATGCACCACTCTTCTTGCTTTCGAAACAAAGTTGTTTCAGAGCTACAGAAGCTTGCAACTGCAAGTTAATTAATATCTAGTGGGATATTAATCTCTGCTCTCCCAGTTATGAGGCCTGTTCACTGAATGACCTGAGGCTTTCCAAGGATGCCTGCAGTTCAGAGGATGAATCCACAAGACCCAAATATCAAAATTACTGAGGGACCACTGTGCCCTGAGTGAAATATCTGGATTTGGAATTTAAAGCACGTCAGTTGTTTGGTGGTTGTTTTTTTTTTTTCAATTTTGAATGTAAACAAATTAGAGAATTCTCAAACATGTACCTGCACAGATGCAATAATGAGGGATCTTGGCTGTTCACTGACTTTTGCAATTGCCTTTTGAAAAGAGGCTGGCTTTCTCAGCCTGGTGTGGCCATCATCTTCCTGCATCTGGGGTCCTTAAAGTGATACAAAATAATGCTAATGGTTTAATCCTCAATTATGGAGATTCAAGTTGCATGTCCATAGGGTCATGCAAACTATCACAAGGTGTCTTTCTGAGGAACTTCCATATTCCTCAGTGCACTTCAGCAGACCAAAGCTGTGTACTTCTGTGGGAATAATGCAATAGACTTGGGATTTCTTCTTTGTCAGGCTGAAATTTAAGTGCTTTACAGAAGAGATGAGCAAAATTACTGGTTCTAGCAGTACAGAGTCTTGCCATCAACCGCATAGAGATATTAAACCTGATTGGGGTTGTTTGGGACTCTACTGGAATGAAAATGAGTGAGGTATCACCCTGCGTACAGGACATAATGTGCAGGGGACGAAGTGAGCGACAGAAGTGTGACTTGGCCACCAGGATCCTGTCTGGGTGGAGGTAACTTGGCTGGTTGAATGCCAAATAAGGAGAAGATCTAGAAACTGGGGAATATATTATTACTACTGGATGTAATGCTTACGCTCACGTTCATGTAAATTTTCTTGATTGTGTTGTCTTAACTCATGATACCAAAGGACAGAATGCTCAAAGCCAAAGGGAATCATTTGAATTCACTGTGTCAGAAGGACAAATCTGAAGTGAACATTTTATAGCTGGATGAAAGAAAACAAAGCAAAATAGGGTCATTTAAGTTTTTTTTAAAGTAAGTAATAAATGATGATCTCAGACTTCTTTAAATGAGCAGTCACTGTCTATAGAGAACATTCTTCCACTACTAGAAAAAGTGAAAATCATCAGCTTATATATACGCACACGCACACACTCACAATAACTTTTTATCCCTTTGATGCAGGCTCAGGCTCTTGATGTGCTCATTTGCAGTAATGGGAACTGGTTACTCTACAATACCTAGCCTGAAATGGTGGAGTGAATTAGTGGATCATTTCATTCTGACTAGTAGGAAGATGGGGGACTTTAAAACGTAACAGTTCAAGTTGCAACTGAATTCCATATCTCAACAGAAAACAGCAGTACTGTATTTGTCAGAACTGACAAGTACATTGGCTTGCAATAACTCAGGGAAACAAGCCAGATAGTTTTCTTGTACCCATTAGCAGCCCAGCTGAAAGATGCAAAGGCTTTATAAAAAAAAAAAAAAAAGTTGTAAAACTGAATCATGTACAGGAGAGGAGAATATTCGCTTTTTGTCGTAGTTTTTAGTGTAACTTTGACAGAGGTTAGTAGGCAGTGAAGTTGTTAAGTGGCCATTTTGACTTTGATACAAATTGCGTCAATTGGAGTGACTAGATACCTTTAAGATGTATGGTGCCTGAAAAACTGCCATCTGTAAAAGATCTGAAGCATTTGTTGAAGCTGTTTTGAAGCAAGGTAATGTGGATGTAACATAGGCTCTCTTGGATCTAGCTGTTGATAAAGTTTGCTAAGTGAAAATGCAACAGACTCTCACACAGATAAGGGAGAACTTTGATACTCTCACTGGCCTTTACATTTCAATTAAATAAGTGTTTTATTACTAACATGCTTATATGACAGAAGTGAAACTTGAATTTCTGTTTCTGGTGTCTTGGGCACTATTTCCTAATAGGAAGAAACAATGTAAGTTAGACTAGTCACATGCAAAAAGGCCTTTTAAATTATTTTGAACGTTATGCTGTATAACAATAAAGGAGCAGCATGTTGTTCCCAGTGAAGTTCACTTTACACTGAGGTCTTACAGGTCTTTTGACTCCAGGTTACTGGAGTCAGATTCCCAGTGATATTTAAGGAACAGCTGGCATTTTAAATGTCAAGGAACATCATCCTGGGGCTGTTTTGTGTTTGTTTGTTAGGTTGTACGTTTGGGGCTGAAGAAGTAAAATCTTATTCTTAAGCACTGACCCTTTCACCTACCTTCTTGCATCTGGGATATGTAATAATCTGATGAGCTGTACAGTGTGAGTTTGTCCCTGTACAAAAAATAAAAAGAATGGGATAAAACAGGTTGTTTTAACTCTTACTGGAATGAAGTTATGCAGCGTTATGCTTTGAAACAGGATCCTCAGTTTAGCTTTCATTTGTTCTTCCCACTGAAGTACAGCTCACTTCCTGAACTGACGCCTTGAAACTATGCTACCTGTACAGCTGCTTGCTCTGGCTGATGCCTTTTGGTGGTCTCTGGCTCAGCAGGTACACAGGGTGAAAGTCGGTATATTCCAATGCACTCCCTTTATACAGCAGTTCCAAAAATGGTCGTTACAAGAGGGTTCATGTTAGAGCTCCTGTGCAGTAGTTCTTGTTACACTGGGCAAGGCAGATCCTCTTGGGATTGGTAAAGTGGCTGAAAAATGTATTCTGATGCTTTCTCAGACTTTCAGGTTCATCTGAGGACTGAGCCTTGTACGTGTTGTCTGCATGTTTATCTTCATAAAATCTTAATTAGAGAACTTATTGCAAAAATGTAAATGTTTGTTTTTGGGTTGTCTTTGGAAACCTTTTCTGATTGATCCTTACTTGGGGAACTTTGTATCTTTTGAAAAAGTTCTTTGTGACTTGAAAAGGAAAAAATAAGAGTTCAAACACAAATATATATGCTGTTGATACCCTGGGTGTTGGAGTTGAAGTCATTAAAAGAACATGAGGCATTTTTCCCTCATCAGGTACTAAAGTATTTGAGCTAACAGATCACCCTGATTCAGTTCAGAGAAAATGGTTTTCACACAACAATGGGGCTAATGCAGAGGTAGAGCTGTGTAAAAGTCCTGTGCATCAGTCTGAAGGTTGTGTACTCCCTGCTCTGAGGTTGCTTTCCCCACCTTGAGCGCTTCAGGAGATGTTTAATGACTGTTGTGATATGGAGTGCTACCAATTAGAAATCACTAACTGTTCCCATCCTTGTGGCACTCTCAGCCCTTGACAACCGACTTGTATTCAGCCTCACCTTGCAGGCAGTGAGCTGCCTCCCCCCCCTCCTGCCTTCTGTGAGCCAGTGCTGTGAGAAATGGTGCTAGCTGAAGCAGCTCAGCTGTGTTCATATGTGCTTCCCCACCCTTCCAGGCTTTCTCCCTGTGACTATTGCTATTTTTTTTTTTGTCCGTTTCAAAATTACCTTTTTATTTGATTCTAATATTTCATTTGGAAGTTTTGTCGTGCAGCAATGATATGCTTCTGTGGCTTTATGGAAGAGAAATGCAGTGGAGAAGAAAACCATAGGGGGGAAAATACCAACCACCACCCGAAACAAACCAATCATTATCCCATAATCATTACTGTACTCCTATTCTTCATCCTAACAATAATTCACATTGTATTCCAGAACTGTAGGAAACAAAACTTTCTTTAGCTCCTTTTGTTTCAGATGTTTGGAAGTGACAGAGTGGTTTATAATTGGCATCCTTTCTGTATGTGGGTCTATGCCATGCTTTCAGGTAGCGAGGCTATTAATTCACTGCAATTTGGTATTCAGATGGGGGTGTTCTTGAATTGCCTGAATGCAGAAAGCTGCTCTGTGGACTTTAATTCTGGCAGCTGACGGAGTTTGGTCCCTTATTTGTTCCTCTTGTCTCTTTTTGTGGCTGCTGCCCTCTGTGAGGGATGGGAAGTTCTGCTTTTTCTCATATCCTATATAAAGTATGACCCAGTCCCCTTCCTGCGGCAGGGCACTCCCCCAAGAAGATACAGTACCGCTTCCCACAGCCATCTGAGTTCTAAGTCGACAATGTCTCCTTCCACTGAAAGCCAAGTTTGAGTTGTGTTCTTTTCTTTTAATTCCTTTCCTTCGTATGATCATGGACGTGATAGCTGTCCTGATCCAGAAATGTAGTGCCTAGTGCCATTTGATGTTTAATATAACTCTATGCCTGTGGCAGTTCTCCTCGGGAATGCCATCTGTAAGCAAGTATTGTCTTTGTTAAAAGATCATGTAAGATCATGAATCTAATTTTGTTTCTTTAACTGCCAACATACTTTAAAGCAGGGAAAAGCATGGGGCCTCTGGGGAACTTAAATAAACAAACTTCTGAGAAATTGCTCAGCTTATTATCTCCTAGTGATCTTTTGTTCTCTGAGTAGAGAAAGCTTTTTCTTGCCTGTTATGCATGGAAATAAGAGTTTGAAAATAAGCCCAGGTACTTGATGTCAATTGTAGTAGTACTATTTAAATGCAAATTTTGTTGTGTTTGGGCTGATCCAGTAAGATAAATAGAGGGCATTTATGTAAATAAGCATATTGTAGTATAACAATGAAGTATTTGTAATTATGGAGGCTAGCGTTTTCCTCTTTCCCACAGGATGTGTTGGCTGGGTTTTTAGGTGCACAGGGAGTAACACTCGATATTCAGAGTTGTGGAATAAAATTGTGTAGTGCCATAGGCCACAGTCTGAAACAGATCAGATTCATTAGATGCCCAACAAAGGAGAGGACTTGCGTTTTTTTGTAGCATGCTAATAGAGAACTGTAGAACAGCAATCTAGCCAACCTTTGGAAAAAGGATTTTTAGAATATGACAGCCTTTCAGTTTGAGTCTTTTTTTTTGAGAGAGAGATTTATTGATAATACTCCCACTAGCATTGTCACAGGAATTAAAGGGACACAATTGCGTGTACCTGATGCTAATTATTTTCATATTGGTAGCTAAAATTAGTTCATGTAAGCGGCACTGTTAATGCTGACAACAACAAACTTCAAATGTCGAAATCTTATTTAAACAGTCTAAGTTAGGCTTTTAGGCCCTATAGTCATCAGAGATTAGAAGGTGCTCCCAGAAATATTTAAAATAAAACAAATTTCTCAATGGAGATGTCTTTCTATTTTCATCCATTATAGAATCTGGATGAGTAGGTCAGATTAGAGGCCTATGAAATTAATCTGGGAAGATAATATGCATGCTAAATTACTGAAGAGTATTCCTTGTTGCCCAAAGTGTCAACATGTACTGAGCTGGCTAATGTAAAATGGCGGTAGTATCATTGGGGATTCACTTCTACTGCAGATAAATTCCCTTTGAAATGCATAACAAGAGATCCGTTCAGCAGAAATAATAATATTTTATCCTACGTTTCTCAGTTGCAGGCAGGAGGTTAGGGGGCTGTTGGTGTATTACAAAATTGAATTTAAATCAGACTGAGGATAGTCAGTAACAGCACCTCTTACAGTTACCCTAAGGTATACCACATAATTTGCTGTGTGTCACTTCATAATTTTGCACTCAATTTACCAGACATCCGAGTTTGTTCTAAAGTCTTAGAAGTGTGCTATAGCTCATCATGAGCAAAAGTTGTTGCATCTGGTATGTATTTAGGATGACTGATTTCTTAGTCTTCAGCGTCACTCCTCTGAAATTCATGTTCCTGAATAACAGTTTGTTCTGAATTTCTGTTTCAAAGTAACTTCAGATATGGGAGTATGAAATCACACTGTAAAATATGAAAGATACTGCATACAGACAAATATCTATGATGTGCCTGATAAGACTATGATGCTGTTGATTTAAAAACATTTAAGAAGATGAATAATACTCAGTCTCAATCTTTCTGAATGGTATTTTCTTGTTTTTAAATGGCACTTAAGGTTTCTTTCAAGCTTAATTTGTTTTCAGGATTGTGGAGTGCTATTTCTAACGCAAAAGGAACACAGATATCTGGGCAACTGCTAAGACAGGTTTATCAGAGTCAAAATAGGAGCACTGTCTTCATAATTCTATAGGTGGGTCGTGTGGCCTGCACTCTGAACACTTTGTGAGCTTTCTGTCTCCCTTTTCCTTCATAGGGAGCTGCAGGCGTGTAGGATTTGGATTTACACACACCAGTGAGGTATCACAGGGTAGAAGAGGTGAGTTCAGGTCATGATAACCAGTCCAGCAATACTGTAGTGTAGATGATCTAATCTTGTCTGATTTATTAACAGTGCAGTTGGATAACTCAGCAGGCTGAGGATAAAATTGTTGCAATTCAGGTCTCTAGCCTTACCTCTTGAAGCTCCGTTCTACTCTTGCTATGATTTAAGAACTGTTTAAAGTTAGAATGCTGTTTTCTTGATGGCTGTTAGACCACTGAAACGGTAAGACAAGACGTTGCTTTTTTGTGTTGTGCATGTGGTCAATATGAAACTGCCTCTTGATCTACCTCAGCATGGGAAGAGTTTTCTTTCTCTGACTGATTAGAGGATTTTGATTATTATACTGTGGTGACTCTAAGAATTTTTTCTGTTCTTAGAGCAGATTTCACTCCAGGAGCGATACCTGGAAGTACAAGGCAAAAACCAGTTCAAGAGTTCATTCATTTTAAGAGTTGGTGGATTTGGTGCAACATACTGCTAGGTTTGGATGCATCATATGAGTTTGCCAGGATGTAAATTCTCATTGCTATCTCATCTGCTAAGTAGGGTGAGGACCAGTTATATATTTATTCTTAAAAGCTGCAATCAGAATGAGTGTATTTTTTTTTTTTTCCTAACCTATTAAAGAAAACGTGAAGTGTTTAGTAAGTTTAATCTCTGTTAAATCACTATTAATCCTACTGGAGTGTGTAACTTTCCTGTTCTCATAGGAATAAATTCCGAAATATTATAGAACAAAATCAGTGGTAACTTGTAATTTTAATGATGTTTTTAGATTCTACATTAGGTAAAGGTTTTAAATATTTGTTACTGCACTTCTTTCTGCCTCAGATTTTTTGCTAGAATGAGAGATCCTGCTGCTTATGGGCAACCATGAATGTAAATTCAGAAGTCTTTGATCTCTTCCTTGTAGGGAAGTCAGTGGTTCCAAATTAAATGGCTGGTTGTATAATTTACACTATACTTGTCATTAAAGTAAAGACAACAAGAACACGTGGAACAGGAATTTGAACCCTAAGGAACACCCCTCCCATCCATATAGTGTTAGTTGTACCTTAAGAATATTTAATGGTGAAGTCTGTTAAGACATGCTACCTTGATCTCTTTGGCATAAAGAGGTTGGAGAAAAGGCAAGCCTACCTTTAAGCCTCCTTAAAAATCAATAGAAAAACCATTTTTTTTTAATAGGCATTCCTTTACCTAGGACAGCGAGGAGGTATTATAAAAATAAAGCCAGAAACTTGGCATAAAAAAGCAGTGTAATTTAAAGTAGTGGGAAGGAGCGGAAGAACCTAAATTCTGGAAGCTGTAATGGAATGACTAGTCAGTATTTTTGCTTATGTCATTTCATTTTCTCTCTGTGTTCAAGTGGCTTCGGACAGCTTTCACCATGCAGGAAGTTCAAGGCTTGAATGAATCTGTGTACTCAGGTGTTACAGCTATTAAATGCATGTTTGATACAATTGGTAAAAGTAGTAATTCCATCCCAGTTAATGAAGCTATGTGGAACTGAGGTTTAAAAGAGCTTAAGACTCCCAGGTTTCCATATTGTTATTGAGGTGGATGTGCATTTAAAGGGGCTGAGCCAGTGGAGGAACTGCAGAACTGCCAGCCCTCCTGACTCCAATAGCAAGGAATGAGCTACCCAGGCTATCTTTCTGCAGCTGACGCTTCACTGACTTTGTGTAACTGGATTATTTACTCAGTTGCAATTTTGTTACAGCAGAATTTGGTTCTGATTTTTTCATTCTCTGCCTAAGAGGTTTTGTGAGTTATGAACTCAGTTTTGATTACTTTTTGTCTCAATATACAGTTTTAAATCATGTATGCCTCACTGTTCTTGTTTTGTTCTTATTATATAGTAGTAGAAGTGTTAAAGGGGGAAGAGTGTTAGGGTAGAGGCAGGCTTTTCCATCTCACCAGGACTGTCTTGTAATAACTTCAAAGAGTTGGAATTAGGTCTCAAACTTGTAGCTGTTTTGGAAGAGAAATTCATGCCCTTATAGTAAGAAGTAAATTCTACTCAAGCTGGGAGATGCAGAGAGCTCACACAAGAGCACTGTTTTGCAGTAGAAGCTAAAGTGGTAGAAATGTCTTTGCAGGAGAGACAGAACATTCAATGTGATTCGACTGACACTTATTCTACTCTTCAGTTTTGCAACTCCCATGCTTTGTAGCATGTCAGCAAATAGTTCTTTGATCCAAACTCTTTTTTACTTAAAACAGTACTTCCTACCAATAGTCTTGGGGAGCAACAATCATGTACAGTTGGTAAAATTAATGCTAGTGAGGACTGAATACGACAAAGACTGCTAATTCAGCTCAAACCACTGTCAATGATACTTAGCTGGTTATAATAGCGATGACTAGGAAAACTTGTAACAAGCATGTGAGTGGTGTAAATTGAACGGTGGGTTGATCTACTGGTCGATAGACCATCATTACTACTCACCAAACTGTTTATCTCTCAGCTCTGAGATGATCTTACAGTTTTCTTAGCAGCCTGCCATCAACACTACCATCCTGCTTCTGATACTTGATCCAGGTTTGCCAGAATTAGCCTAAGGTTCCCTACTTTGCTGTGCTTTTTACTTGTAGATCTCTCTCCCCTGTGGGGGTTCCAGTATTCACTTTAATCGTGTTCTAATAGTAAGTCAAGAGATAAGATACTGTCATTGTTCCCACATTCATCCTTAATCTGTTCTGTTAAGTACTGTTAACCTTTGGAAAGTCTTGTGCAGAAGCAAAGATTGCAAGACTGCAGCTTTAATTGTGCTATGAGCAGAACAGTGATGTTATAAAGGAACACGAGCCTGTTCTCACAACTGGTTGCTGATCTAGGACATTGGGGCTCAGTTTCTAATTCTCTAATTTATAACTATTTTGTGTTTTTTTTTTTTTTGTTGTTGTTTTTTTTTTTTGCAACCCCAGTTTTTGCAAGGTGGGGTGCTTTCAATAACTGTGATGTGCTTTGAGGCTGCAGTAGAAAGATGAGTAAATTTGCAGTTGGCTCAATAGCAGATGTAAGAAACCAGTAAGACCAAACTACAAAACTACTGTGCTTTTTTTTTTTTTTTTTTTTTTTGCTGTAAGGGGGAAAAAGTTGAAGCGTGAAGCCTGAAGGTGAGCCTAGACTTAGCAGACACCAAGTTGAACAGCAAGCAACGTGATTTTTCAGAGATGAGCCTTATAAAGAGTAATGTAATTCATCAGTAGTTCACATGCTCATAGCTTGATGTTGATTTTATCTGTATTTAATGAAAAGAGCTAAGAATTATACAAGTATTACTTCAGCTGAAAGCTGAATTCTTACTGCTATGTTGAAATTTTGACTAGCAAAGTGAGGTGATATGAAATTAATGGTAGGAATATAGAAATCACTTGCTGTCTTCATGCAATTTTTGCAAAAATATTCTGCTAAAGGCATTTGATTTTAGTAGTACTGTTATTGGGTAGCTGTAATGAAATTAACACCTGGTTCAGAGCTTGATCTTCCAGTAATTTGAAGTGAACATCCCAGAGAAACACTGCCAACAGAAGTATATCTTTCAGTTCTAGCTTGGGTACAAGATAAGTGTTTCTACTGTATTAGCTGGTTAATGAGCTGTGAGGCTTGTAGAGATAGTAATGCACAGAACTGAGCCTGTATATTAGTTAAACTAGGACTTCAATAAATACTCCTGGGAGGACTTCACTGTAAAACTATTTACAAGCAAAAATAGCTATGTTTTTTGTTGTCTCTTCAGTTCAGGGGTACGTTACTCATGTCTGATTTTTCCAAAGCTATTGTTTTGCAAAATATCTGTGGATTTGATTAGTTCATTGAATTTTAGCTTCTGGGTTTGCGTGGAAGCTACTAGAAAACATTCATATTAACTTCTGGAAAACATGCTATATCATTACATAAACTTCCCTCCTTGTAAATTCTGGGAACAATAAAGACCCCAAGGGCTCTATTCCTGCATGTGACTGTTGCCTGACTGCAAAGCATTGGCTACCATGGGGTAGACATCCAGCCTGCGACTAACCTGGGAGCATTAGGAAATCCATAGCTGGACCTTGGTAGTCAATCATTCCCCTGGCAGTACAGGAAAAAAGGTATGCATTGTGAGCTGGATGGAAGCTCTTGGCAGGAGTGCGTGTGTGTTGAAAAATGCCATTCTGGTAGGAGGTGGGAGGAGAACAAACACTTTTTTGTGTGTGTGTGAATTTTCATCTGAGAAATTTTGCAAATTTTTCCCCAGAATGACCTTTTGTTTTGAAAATGGCATTTGGACAAGATGTTCCTAAATGACTTCAATGTTTAGCATTTGAAGATGCTTGAAAAGGTGACTAAATGCAAATGTAAACTACATGCAAACTGCAGTCCTAGAAAAAAGACTTCTGTTTTTGTGCTCTCTGCCTGAAGCAAATGACTGCTTTTTGTCTGTGCTATGACGTGAAGGTGCTGTGGATTGGGTAAATTCATGTAGGAATGCACCGGCTGTTTCCTGTAATTTTATGATAATATTGCACATCATTGATTCCACTATAAGAACGTAGGTTAGCATCTATTCCCCCTCACTGTTAAACCAATCATCAGCAGACATAATTGTGGATATTAATTCATGTGTTTTTTGAGCGCTTTGAGTAATGTGGATGGAAATCAATGTTTCATTTCTGATCTGATCCTGAATGCAAATAATCTTTAATAAATTAAATTAGCCCCATCTAATTTAGCCTCTACAAACATATCTAATTAGTGGGAAGCAACTGCATAGTCAGACTCTAAGTAGGTTGATTATTTTTATGAAGTTAGTTATCTGTTTTTTCTTTGGAAATACACACCTACAGCCCCCTGGATTGACAGTAAATTAGATGATAGAATTTGTTGATGGGGAGGCAAAATAAAAGGCTCTTTATCTCCCTTCTTTCTCCATTTTTAATGAGAATAGTGAATGACATTGTTTTATCATTATTACTTGTCCCCTTGTTAAAGTATCAAAGTGTACACTACACCACTCAATGGGTGAGAAAGGGTTAGGAAAACATGTTCATTCTTGTGATAGACCTTGTACTTTAAAAACAAATTACATATTCAGAGGGCAGTGTAATTCGCTAAATACTCTTATCCAGCTAATAATTACCTGCCTAGTAAACGAGCTTGCTTCTTATGTTTAAGTTCTGCTCTTTGAATAGTTACCATGTTCTTTTTGTCTTTGCCTTTTGTCAAGTTTATTGTGCTCTTTTCAAGCAGGGTTCATCCTTTGTCACTCAGCACTGTACAAATACAGATCTTTTTTTCTGAGCAGCCTGTTCCATCTCTTCAGCTTGTGAAAAAGGCAAAGAACAAGAAACTATTTTCTCCATGACAGAAGATCCACTGGCTGATTTGGAAATGAGTTCTTTTCAAAATTATCTCCCCTTTGTGAGTTTAATTAAATTTCTTCAATTTAGTAGTGTGTATGGCTTAAACAAGCTTTGGTTGAAGATCAGGGTCAGTTTTTCTTCTAAATTCTGTACAGTTTTATTCAAACTAAAGTGACAGTATTTGTTTTCTATTGGGATAGAAGACCATGCTTTCATATCTCAAGGGATGAGATTTATATGTTATTTCTACAGATGTCTACTGTAACTGCTTTGAGAATTGCCAAGGAATAGAATGTTAAAGGGAACCACCTCCTTACCTCACCATCTTCACCTCCAGGACCAGCTGGATGACCAGCTCACCACATCAAATGTTTTAGTGGTTGTCCCAAACTGCGCCTTTCAGGCCTTGTAATATTGCTTCCAAGCCCAGGAGACTTGCGCAAGTGTGCAGTGCACTGTGGGCAGTGTGATGGTGTAGTTCACAATCCTTTGAAGCCTGGAGGCTACCGGTGATTAAGCTTTGATTAAGAACCAGAGACAGAATGCTTGGGCAGATAAGCAATGAAGTGCTTTGTGGGCACTGTGCTGGGAAGCACCAGTTGTACAGGTAACTGCATGGATGACTTTTTATTTTCTAGCAGCATCTTGCTTCTCAGGACACCGTGCAATAGTGAGCAGCGTGCTTGTATCCTTCTTCCACAAGAGGAGGACCTAAGCCTTATACCATAGGCAAAATCCAGTACATTCCTCTTATTCCTTGTTATCTACTGCAAGTTTATATTGTGTTAGAACCATTCAAAGTGATTGAAGGGAATTAGTCTGAGAAGAGTAACAGGTGTTATGATTACCTCAGAGTTTACTGTAGTGTGGCCCTTCTGTTTTGGGGAACTCTGAGGTTCTGCCATATTCTTTTCTTCTGGAGTGAACCCAAAATGACCTGAATATTCCTCCACTCTCCCCACCATGTTATTTTCAAGTGGAATATATGCTGGGGACTGTTAAACTGAAGGGACGATAAGTCTTCTGAAGAGAAATCAGTAGCAAGCCAAAGCTGGGCAACTTGAGCAACAATCCTATTTACCACAGGTGTTTGAACTGCAGGTCGATGGAAGCTAATTAAAGGTCAGGCAGAACATGTGTGAGCTGTGAAGTGTGATTGGTGCTCGGGGCTTCCTAATAAAGCTGTGGGCATCCATCATGGTTGAAGGAAAGCAGCTTCTCAGTAGACAGCAATTTGCTGGTTCATGGACAATAAACTCTACTACTTTGCTGCTGCAGTTCATTTTGCACTGGTGTATGTGCTTCAGATTGACAGTCTTAAAGGTACGTTTGCGTCAATTTGCGCACCATGGGTAACATGGCAGCACTTGCAGAAATGTGGAGCATTAATTGGGGGTGGTTCTAGGTGATGAGAAACCTATGGTTTGAAAGCCCTCTCTATCCCTTTACTTGTTGGAGGATCAAACCAGGCTTAAATGTTCATTATCTGCACTTCTATGAGAAACATAATGAGCCTCTTGGGAGCTGCTGGAGTAAAGCTGTTACAGCTGAAGAGTAGAAGTAAGGCCTATGGTACTTCAATGCTGCCATTTTGATGTTTAATTTAGAAAAGTAAAATAAAATACAGACGTATTTTTTTCTTTAGAGTGGAAATGTTGTATCCAACAGCTGGACATTCAGAACAAATGGCTTTATCCAAGCATCTCTTGAAATAGGAAAGTTAAGCAGTTAGTTTAGAGTGTGATTTCCCCAGCCTGGTAAAAGTACTATAAGTCATCAGTGTATGAATACTTTAGGCAGCATGCAGGTGTTGTCTGAACAGTCAGCACTTGTATTTGCCACTACTGGCAGTGTCTGGACCACATGCGTAGTTTGGGAAGTCTGTTTCTCGATTTGCTAAGCATGCAATCACTGTCAAAACTGAATTCACAGGTATTTCACCACTAGTGTGACTCCACATGCCTAAATTAATTGTATCACTAGGGGTTCTGTTTCCTGGTTATGATGCACAGAAAGTGGAACTCTGGCAATCAAGTCAACTAATTGATGTCCTTCAAAGATTGGAAATCAGTTTTCTCCTGGTATCCTACTGGCATTGCAGAGACTACCAGTGCCAAGAGCTTTGGCTCTTATATGCTGTGGTGCCTCTCTCAGGATGGGGTTTGAAGCAGAGCTTCGCTTTCAGTAGTCAGATATTTACAGTGTGAACAATGCTTCACACCTGTGAAGCACTGGAGCGTTTATCTTTTTTGGCTTAATGTGATGCGAATGCCACCCAGCATGAAGAAAAGCAAACTGCTCTTGTGTTCAGAATGATATTTAATCAATACCACAGTTCTGACAATACTTCAACTTTTTTTCTGATTCTCTGCTTCATTACTTTTCATCTCTTTTCAAATCTGATTGTGTGAGACATCTTTTGTCTCCCTTGCCCTGCCTTTTAATTTCTCTCTTTGGTAACAGCCTCACGGCTCATCAACCTGAATGATTCATCGTGTGATGTCTTAGTATGCACTGTAGACTTCTTGGTGGTCTGATACTTCTGCATAGGGTTGACAAAACAGACTTCAAAATAAAAAGCTATATCCAACTATAATTGTACTGGTTATGTGATGGGATGACCTTTAGCACCAGAAAATCAAACACAGGCAAGTGGAAATGGTATTGTACAGTTATGATATACATGTGTTTGGTCTCTTTAGAAAAGCTGAAAAATCAAAATTACTTTTAAGCTTATCTGTTCTTCTTATGGAAAGCCTCAGAATCACACTCATAAAGTATCTCAATAATAGAGTTATTACATTATCTCTAACCCTTGCCTGTGCATGTGAAGGCCAAATCATGAGTTTGGGTGAAAACCAGAACTTGGAATATCCTGTTTGGTTTTCTTTTTTTCCTTGTACAAACTGTACAGGTGAAAGGAAATAATAATAAAAAAAAGTAAACAAAACCTGCTGTCAGAATACGGAGTTTCCTTCTACTGGTATGAGGCTGCTACTGAGGTGGGACTTTGCTGTATTTTGCGTAGGAGATAATTCAGTTGCAGACCTGTTCAACTGAAACTGGTATGATTTGCATCGTATGAAAAACTTGAAAGTTTTTTATGCAGAGCTAACAACTGGAAAAGTGGTTTGAATCAAATGCTTGCTAAATTGCAAGTTAAATGGCACGGGTTTTAAAAAGATTCAACCTACTGCCTCTTCTCTGAATCACTGAGCTTCTGTTTGGGTGGGAGTTGAGACTGTGTAGGTAACTAATTGATCTGTAGATGCTAGAAAGTTGTGTGCTGACGTGTATGTAGGTTGCTCAGACTGTTTCTAAAAGCAGAGACTTGTGCACTCCGCACAGTGCAGAACACTTTGCTTTTTCTGGCACTGCTTGCATAGTTTTGCAACATCTTTGAGTGTTAAGTGGGAACGAGGACTGAAAATCTGTCTCAAAGAGGAAAGCTGTCATTGCTTCACACCAGTGTTGTCCATCAGGATTACAGGCAGCTGCGGCAAGGCTGGATAAGTGCAGTGTTTTTTCTAGAGACAGAACAGACTGGGACAAGGCATTTGGATGGGTAGGTGAAGCGAGGAAGAGAGGAGACGCTTCCTGCAGCAAAGCTTGGAAGCTGAAAAGGGGGATAGTGGGGAAAGTGACTGGCTTTTGCTGTCAGTGTGTAGTCTTGTTTGCAGTGAAGTGCAGGAGTGTCAGCAGGAGCTCCACAGAAACTGTGGAAGGGGCTGTGTCACTCCTTCCTTGTTTTCTCATGTGATTATCTAAGCCATGGCAAGGGTTTGGGAGATGAAAGGGGATTAGGAGCCAAGATGAATCTTTCAGAACACTTATTCTTTACAGCTGCTTAAATGCAATTATAGATGTGAGCTGTGTCAAGATGTTTATCAGGGTAAGGAATTTAGCCACTAAATGAAGAGTAGCAAGTTTGTACCCAGGTGGGAAGCATCTTGAACTGCAGAGGTTTTGAGGAGCTCTGAGGAATTCATTCTGTGCTTTGTGAAGGATTTCAGAGTATTAGTATGATAATGGAAGGGGAAATGCAGTACAGATAGAAAAGATTTCATGTTGTAGAAGAATATTAAAAAAAAAAAAAAAAAAATCATGTGCCAACAAATTGTTAACTGATCTCAATTTTCTTATTTGTCCTTTCTATTCTGAAAGGTTGTTCTGGAAAGCACCTCTAGAATTTCATGTTCTGTTCTCCCAGAAAGTTGGCTGTTATTCTTGTGCCTCCAGAAGTTAGGATTCTTAAGAAATAGTTTTTTTGCAAGACCAGACCCTATAAAAGCTATTGGATTCCTGACCATCTCCAGCACAGCCAGGCATTAACCTTAAGGATTATGAAACAGCTGCAGTAAGGTTGGCTGAAAACTCCTCTTATCTCCTGTTTCAATGCAACCCAAGAATACAAGGCTGATAAGACTGTTCTGCCAGTTACAAACTTTCTTGTATTCTGAAAATAGTATTTGTAGCAAGGAACTCATGGGGAGGGAAAGACATAATTCCTCAGCTGTGTAGGTGTAATCCTAAAGCTCCTGCTGTGGCTTAGTAAACTTGATGTATGAGAGGACTCTGGCTAAGCCCTGTGAGCTGTGAGAGGCTTCTGGGTTTCTGCTGATGAACAAGATCCCTCGACTGTATTTCTCCTCAAAGCTTAGAAGGGCTTGGATTCAGTGAGGGTGTGCACCTACTTACATAAGCTGCTCTTCCTGTTTATGCCAACACCCATGAAACACATACTGGTTTGAGCCATGCAAGAGCTGGAGTTGTGTAAGCCAGCAGTCCCAAGGTAGAGATTGTGTATTTGATCATGTGGTGGGGAACAACAACTTGCTGCACTGGAAGTATTCATGGTAGCACTTCTCATCTAGGTCACTCAATGTATCTGACACATGTTGGGTGTAGATAAAAAGGTTGCCCCCCCCCAGCACTCCCATTTTAACTAGCTTGAACTACTCCTTGTTGAGCAGAGGTTTAGCAACCTTGCTGTGATGGAGTGTGTATAAGGGGATTGCTTGGGTTGACTCCTGATTTCAGTGGATTTTGTTCTCTAAGGGGATTACAGTCTGGCTCTTGGTGATGTTTGTTTCACTTCATATACTTCTGAATTTAAGCAGCAAAAAAAAATAATCATGAACAGAGTGCTTTAACAGACAGCATAATATCTGTAACTCTTTACCATGAGTTAGGACAGTTGGCTTGCTCTTACAGCATGAATAAACATTTTTGTTCTATTAGGAACATGACTAGTACTTTATTTTTCTGGTAAAGGTACAGAAATCTGAGGTGTTGCCTGCTCAGAAACACCTTTTCTTTTAAATCACCCTATCAGTATGTGAGGAAAACATGACTGTCTTGAAACTAGTACTCCTTTTAATAAACACCTCCACCTCTCACTCTGTTCTTGCTCTTTTACCTTCAAACGCTGTTGTATTGTAGCACTTGTGTTGAAAGACTGAGGCTGGCAATTATAGTTAGACGTAAGTATGCTGAGATTATACACCTAAGAAATAAAGACAAAGATGCATTATGTTTGCTGCATCTCCACTAAGCTGGAAACTTACCAGTGAGTACTGCTATTGCCTTTGGATTCCAAACTTAAAAGTAGATTTTGGGGGGGCTATTTTGTAAAGATGGTTGAAGAGGAGAAAACTAAATTCATTTTAATCATATTTAGGGGCATTTATTAGGACTTTTATGAAGGAAGTAAGGAAATTGCTGAAATTTTGAAGAGCTGTTGCAAGTTTATACCTCTTTGTATCCACTTTTTATCTGTACTATATGCGTCCTTTCTACTGGCTATATATTCCTCTTCATTCTGCTCTTTTATCTTCCTTTGTTGTATATCAAATCTGATTTTTTTTTTTTTTTTTCCTGGGGTACTGTGGTAGCATACAGTGCATAAAGTTTGGAGGAAAAAAAACCAACCACCAAAACAATGATTAACTTTGGAATTATTTGCATAAATATCAGAAAAATAAACGACAGCAACAACAACAAAAAAGCACAAAACAAAAATAAGAAAACCAAACCCAAAATAGAAAAACAAAGGAGGGAAGAAGAGCATGTTATAGCCTTGTTACAGAGTGATTGTGGATATTCTGAGTACTGTTTATTAACTCCCTTTGTATTTTGGGGTAGATCCCAGCTTGCTGAGCAGTGGCTGCTTGGGTTTGTTCCCCCTCACAAATTCTCCAAACTTTGGAAATAGCAGAATTATTTAAAGCTGTTTCCAGGATACTGATGGAATAAAAAGGAAGCAGTCACTGAAATAATAAGTGTATGGCTGCTGTTCCACTCCTTCCTTGCTTCCAATACAATGCATCGCTTGGCTTTCCACTACCTGAAAGGGGCCTACAGGAAAGGTACGTGTCCTTTTTAGAAGGGCATGTAGATACAGGACAAGGGGAAATGGTTTTAAACTGCAGGAAGATAGATTTATACTAGGTATTAGGATTAAATACTTTACTGTGAGGGTGGTGAGACACTGGAACAGGTTGCCCAGTGCATTCAAGGCCAGGCTGGATCGGACTGTGAGCAACCTCATCTAGCGTAAGGTTTCCCTGCCTCTAGCAGGGGGGTTGGAACTAGGCAATCATAAAGGTCCCTTCCAACCCCAACTATTCTGTGATTCCCAGAGCATTTTTCAAGATCTGAACATTCACCTGTTAAGATCAAAATACTTATTTCTGAAGTTACTCCCTGGTGTCAAGGTCAGGAATGCAAACTCTGGATTTTTACTTCTTGGCTGGCATCATATCATCCTTGGTTAGCAGTTTTGGTCACTTTCCAAACAGCACGGTAGCAGTTTTTATAAGTTAATGGCTAAGCATCAGAGTTGAGCATATGAAATGAGAAAAAAAGTAACTAAAAGTACGCAGTGATAACATATCTTGACATAGATTTGTGCTGATAAGAGATGTAAGGATATTAGGGTCTTACTCTGTCATTTCAACTGAGCAGCTGGAGATCAGTTGTGTGCTTGCCCTGCTGAGGAGTGGAGGTTGACTGTTTTAAGCTCCTTATCTGGGCCACAAGTGCTGCAAGGACACAATGATATATTTATCTTTTTTTCCTGGAAACATTGTGGAGCTCACCAACTTTCTCTGGAATAAAACAAACAAAAAAAAAACCCAGCTCTCTCTCCTTATTAAGCACCAGAACATGAACTAGCCCAAGAAGATTCTTCAGAAACCCAGAACAAAGCAGGTTTCTACAGGAAGCTGGTCAAAAGTCAGCATCAAGTATGAAGAGGTCACTGAGATCTGTGTTGCTGTTTCTTTTAGTGTATATCCTTAGCTGTTATTAATTTGTCCCATCCTCCGCTTTTTTTCCATCTTCCACACAAGATTTTATACTTTAATAAAGAATAGGCGGTTCTTACTGGTGCAGGATAAAGCAGGCTGTTCTTACTGGAAAAGGAAGTAAAAAGGCCTGGCGTTCATTCCCAAAAGGGAAGCAATCAAGTTCTTAAAAGAGGGTGAGTGTAGCAAGTGCCTACATTAGGAATGCTCCATAAACGTTTCTAAAAGAAGGCAACTACAAAATTAATAAACTATTGTTTGTAACATTGAAAGCAGCTCTTAATGGAAAACAGTTGCTTTTTTCTTTTTGTTATCAAAATGTATGCCTGGTGATTTGTGTGTTCTTTCTGGGAGAAGTTGTATGTTAGAGAAGCTGATGAATATAGGAAGTGAAACAATCGGGATTGTTTCAGACAGAGGTTTTTGTAGAAACAAAGGTATCATTCGTTATGTAAACGACATGTTGAAGGATGGTTTAAAAAAAAAAGAAAAAAGCATGCAAAATCAGTTTCTGCAGTGTGGGAAGCCATATGTTCATAGAAAGTGAAAAGAAAATTGGAAGTTGTTTCAACAAGATGGAATTAAAATTTGCGGAAAGATTGAGTGATCCTGTCTTTCTGAACAAAGCTAGCAAAATAATTCTGTTAGCAAAACAAAGTAATGAACACAGGGAGTAATATTCACTGAACTGTAAAGTCCACGGTGATAGGCAGGGAATTAGCTATCGTCATTCAGGAAAGAGAACTGTGAATTATGCTTTTGCTCGGGACAAGAACTTGGAGGTGGATTGAAATAATGCAGAAGGTCTTGAAAGCAAGTAACTTCATAAATAGCAGTGTTGACAATATAAGTAGATGATACTTAGAATGTGCTTTGAACACAAGAACCATACCATTCCTTTCCAGGCAGGAAAAGGAAGAGAAGAATATAATTAGAAAATACTTAATAGACTGCTTACAGGTCTGAATAATGTTATCTTTTGAGGGCATTTCTTTATGGGAACAAAATGGCCCTCTTGCTCAATATTCCTCCCACCTGGTAATAAAGAAGTTAAACAAAAGTGGTTGATACTATGAAATATATTGAGAATAAAGAACATTGGTTTAAAATACCGGAGTAGAACTGAGAATTCATTTCAGGATGAACGTCTTCCCATCTTTGCCACACAGATGTAGAAAGTTACCATTGTCTTGGACAGGAATGATGCGAAAGCTTCACAAATCTTGAAATGGAGATTTGGAGGGAATCTTGTTAGCAAGAGATGAAGAGAAACAACTGAGAGGTTATCTATTTATTTGTAAATGATAAATATTTTTTGGAAGAAGTGGGGAAAAAAGATTCTACATTACTGTGATAGTGATAATGGAAAATAGTTGTCTGAGTGACAGAAAAATATTATGTCTGCAAAGCAATAGGGAAGCCATTTACTGACTTCCTTTACTTGTACATTTCTTCTTTCAAATATCAGTAGAAAACAACTTCTACAACTTTATAACTTGTTTAAAGCATGAGAGAATCTTCTGCTTTCTTCTCTCCCCACCACCTCCAGTTCTGCGGCCCAGATTTCAGTGTTACTTGAACCCTCTGAGCCCTGTGATGTAGGATTTCTTAGCGCTACCTCCTTCTTGAATCAGAGTGAAGCAGAGCATCTTTTTGAATGGGAAAATACTCAATCTGATTCTAAATATGTTCTTTGATGTAGAAGTGACCATAGATGGTGGAAAAACTATTCACCAAAAATTAATCATCTTTTCTGCCAGTTGAAATGAAAATGTACTTTTACTCTCAAGTAAATTGTACTGGTAGTGAAGTGAGTGGAGAATATGTACTTGACGCTAGGAGGATGTCCTCATCATGCCAAGAAACTTCCTTTTATAGACTAATTTATTCACCTCTCTATTCCTAATTCATTCCTTTAATGTCAGGGTGATAATGCCAATGTCTTCTCTGCACGTTCCTTTGCAAAGCTTAATGAAAAATACTGTTCTGTGTAGCCTTCTTACTGCCAATTACCTACATCCAAGTATTATCACTTCTTAATTTTCTGGCAGAAAGTTGAGTGGTGAACTCAACTTCTCATCTCTGTGCTTACCTAATGCCTATGTCATGTCTGGAGAGGCAAGTTCAAGTACTGTTTTAGTAAAAGACATCTGGAAACAAAGCACCAGTAGGCTGTGTAAAAGTACAGAAAAATAAGTTTTTTAATCTAGTCTATGGTCTAAGAAGGTGATTACTTAAACTGTGTTCAGATTTTAGTGTATTATGCTGCCTCTCTGCTGCAAAGCACTGAAAGGACTGTTGCTGGCTTTGTGCCTTTAGTTGCTGGAAAGTTATTTAATAACCAAACTAGAATAAATATAAAAGATGCTTCATCATTTGTAGGTGTAAGGCATGAGGGAAATCAAGAATCTGGTGGCTCAGCCTGTTTTTAATAAACAATAGAAAGCAAAAGAAACGCGTTTCTCTCGTGAGAAAATATTTTTTGAAAATACTTGAAACCCAAAGCCTTTCATTAATAAATGGTATATCGTAGTAATCCTGGTGAATTACAGAAGATACAGCCCTTCTGTACATTCCACATCATAGAATTAAGGGGAGTTTAAATCTCTATTATCAGCCTCTACTGCACATCTCTAATGAAATTTTGGAGGGAATTCAGAAGGTTCTGCCAGATAATGATTTTGTTTGGGAGTGGGGAGAAAGAGGAAGGGAATCTTTGCTAGAAGTAAGCTTTTATGCAGAAAAGTTTCAACTAATTCTTAATCTGTTTGACTAAGAGGAAATAAACTGTGGTCTTCATACTTTCCCTCCTCAGCCTCCCCAGTGTCTCATTTGCTTCATGAAAATTCTGATATTGTCCCTCTTAGTGACTGTAAATTGCAGAGCTGTGTGATCTTTTCCTGTCTAACTTCATCTGGCATTTTTCCTAGAAGCTACTTGATTCTGCAAACCCTTCTGTCATTTCTTACATTTTCCTTTATTTTGGAGTTCTCAGAAGTCAGTGACCCTTCTGACCTGTTGTGTTGTCAGATTGTTGACTTTCTTTAAAATAGAATTGAAATTGTCTTCACTTAAAGCCCCCACTGAAAGTATTAAGGGGTTTGAGACCTTGTTGAGGCTTAGGTTATACTAAGCAATACCACCTGACATTTGTGAGGTTAGTTTAATGATTTTAAAGCTCTTCGATCTTGGAAGAGCATCCTATGTTCTTGTACAGCTCAATCATGCTGCCGAATAGAAACTCATAATAGGAAATAATTTATTTTTTCTCCTTGCCCAAAAGTTCTCTATCAGTGGTCTTGAGCCTTCTCAGTGATATCACAGTTCACCTACATGAACGCGACGTACCTTAAGCTGTGGCAAATTTAATGGTGAAATCCTACCCTGCATGGGAACTGACCTTTCAGAAATTAGAATCTAACATTTTGAGTGCTTCTAAACAAAGCTAAGAATTGGCAAAGGAAAACAAACAAACAAAGCCCTTGGATAATAAGGGTTAGATTTCATTAGACTTTTTGAACTGAAATTTTCAGTAATTATAGTGTGTGGAAATAGTAATTCTGTTAATAGTTGGCATTGTCCTTGAGTTTAAAATACTTTTGTTTATTTTTAGACTTTGTTCTGTAATTAGTGATGCCAGAAATGCCTGTCTTATATATAATTTCTAATTTCTACATTTGAAGAATAAAGAATTAAATTTTCTAGTTTCATATAATTTGAGCTCCTGGAGATGCATTAGGGTGATATTTTAATAGAAAAACCCTAAACTGTAGTGACTGGATGCCTTTTCCTGGACAGTTAATATTATAAAAGGAGCTCAAATACTGTTCTTTTGAATTTCTGCTCTTGCTCAAACAGGGCACCCGGCATCTAATGTGACTGCAGGTGAACAAGGTTGTTTTTCAACTGCTTGCAGTATGCTGCTTATGTGCATATATACAGAATGAGAGAGCTGTAGGTGAGATCCCAGTGGAAGAGGCAAACAGGCAGGAGTGGTCAAGAAAAGCTGTGGAAAGCTCCAGCAACATCAGTCTGTTGGTGACGTCTCTGCTCCATCTCCTGAGTAGTGAGCACAGCCCTTTGTCCTTGACCCAGGCTGCATGGTCATCTGGTTTCCAGCAAGCTGAAAGCTTCACTGGAAATTATATCCCTTAAGTTAATGTCAGGGGAAAATAGTACTAGAATGTTCTGTTTTCTAATTTTGTAAATGTACAAGCTGTTTTTAAAAGGGCTGAACTCTTTCTTGTCAATGTTTATAAAATGGAAGCATTGACTTGTTTTGGTAAAAGTTGGTCTGTGTTAGAAAAGTGAAAGCTTGTAGGTAGTAAATAGTCAGAAAAATGAAACCAACCTCCCCTTGTTCTGTTTTCTATTTTGTTGGAAAAATAACCTCTGTTAGAACCATTATTCTTTCCTCCTTCATTTGGACCTTTCAGCTGATGGATATATTTGTAGTCACCATCCAATTACACTGCGTGTAACTTACTAAATTATGTGGCCTTGTTCCTGAGTAAACAAAGCTAATGAATGTGTGGTATATACTTAAAATCTTTTTTCAGTAGTAGGCAATTCTCTCCTTGTCGTCATCCCTCTGTATAAATGGAAATGCTCACACTGGTAATCATTTTTTTTCTACTTCCTTTTTTTTCATACAGGCAGGTAGAGGAGCCCTCCTGCTTTGTTGCCTAGGTTATGCCCAGGTGTCCTATGGCATATCGAGCAATCTGTGCGGTACCTGGCAATTATGTGGCAAAGATAAACCTAGCTGAAAAATACCTAGTGGTTTCAATGCCCTATAATAGAGACTGAATTTTGCACATCTCTACCAGTGCCTTGTGTGGGGGTTGACTTGCTGGAAGTGAAAAAATTATTGCTTATCTCTCCGTAGCGAAACAACAATATGAAGTGCTAACCATGAGTCCAACTGACACTAAACAAATATACAAATGGCTGCTGATGGTGACTTCAGCATATAAAATAGCAATTGCCACTTGTCTGGTCAAAAAGCTACTCACTGAGCAATAAACACTTCTTTGGGGGTGTATAGTTGTTATTATACAAGGTTGTAACAGATGAATAGCCAGAGATTATAGGGGAACAACTCACCCACACTGAGGCTCTCAGCTAGGATGGATGCTCACCACAAGGAACTCCACACAGGAGCAATCTCCAAAAGAGATGCTGCCTTAGTGGTGGTCAGTCCTTAAATGGGATCTAGGAGAGGTGGAGTCAAGCTCCACCCCTTCCAGGAGCACAGCTGAATTACCTTCACCTGTGCTCCCACAGCTGACCCATCACTTGCCTCAGATGGTTAATCAGAGGTTCAGGCTGTGATTAACAGTTTCCCATACAGGGGGGCTGTTTCCTCCTGCCCTTCTAGTAAATGTCTGTCAGCCCATATTGCTTACTGACCCTGACCAAGCCCTGACCAAGAGTGGGTATACAGGGGACTGCTAGAGAAATTAAGTCAAGCTGCTGGAGGTAGGAATAATGAGAGAAACTTCTTATGTTTGGAGTCCAGATAGTGTAGCCAAGCCATGAGATGCGCCCTTAGATCTGTTTTCCAAGATATCTTTATCTACTCGGAAGGCAGAGAATAAGGCAGGAAGTCACCGACTACTCTGTGTAGTAGCCCCTGTATTGATTCACCTCCCTTCTGGCTAGTGTTGTACTGTCACACAGGGAAAAAGTCATTTGATACAGTAAGAAATAACTTACAGATTAGGTTATGGCTCTGCTAAAAAAAAGTTGGATTCAGTCTCTTGGGGGTGAGTGGGAATAGGTCAGATGTCATCAAGTTAGTAAATCAGCAAGAATAAGATCTAATTAAGATATAAACAATATGCTAAAATCTTAAAATGACCTATGGAGGTTACTTTCCAACCAATAACCAATATTTGCCAGTTTTTAATGAAGGAAGTCTGCAGATTTGAGGTAAGATGGTTTTTAAAAAAAATCACGCTTCCAAATCATCTCATCCTCTCTAATCCAGTAATCTAGATGTCTATTTGTTTCAGTGAAATAACAGTTGGAGCCAGTAATGTTCACCGCCTTGTTGTATTGCAGGAAACACTGAAATCTTTACAGAACAGCGTATGAACCAATTCTGTCTATAATTAAAAATGAAGTTTTGCTGGTACAGTAGCTCTGCATGCGAACTACTTGTGGCTCATTTCAAACTCGTGTCTTGCACATGAAGTTGCAAGATATCTTCAGCAATCAGATGCAATCCTTAAAATTTTTATGGCAATGGAGAGGCCCTATTATTTTCCAGGAGAAATTGCATCTGTGAAGACAGGCTGTCCTTTCTGCAACATAGCTGCCAGTGCAGAACCATTCTGTAGAGTTTGGGGGTGAGCTGGGAGGTGAGAGCAACGATTGAATTTGTAGCTGTCAGGGAGGGTCCTTTACGCAGATGCTGTCCAAGTTAGCTGTCTTTAATCAGCCCTCAGGAAAAAGGGTGGTAATTTGAACTAAGGAAACCCGCTTCCTCTTTTCTGTAGCCTTTTTCTTAGCTCTGCTCAATTCGTAGGGTGACAGCTCATGAGGTTTTTTTTCTTGGATTTTCTTCCCATGGACGCATGTTTTTAAGGATCTCTGGCTTGCAGTGGTGTAAACAACAGCTCTGTTTCTGAACCTATAAAGGTCACTCTTTGTCTTGCTTAGCAATAACAGCCTATGGTATTCAGACCTAAATATGTGTGAATACGGGATACAAGTATAGAAGGACTATTTAAAACAAAACAACATATTTTGCTGGATGTTCGTGTTACCTTTTTCTATCACGGATTCAGTCGGTGGGGGTCTAATGACTGGTTTAGAAGACTCCTATAGTAATTGTCACCTGCACTATGCAAATATGATTATAATGTCTCAGCTCAGTAGATTTTGTCATAAAAGGTTATGGAAGTTAAATATCTCCTAATTATAAAAACAAAACAAAAACCCAACAAAACTGCTTAAGAGGAAGGCAATGCCTTTCATAACTATAGACAGTTGTACAGACACTGTCAACTATTCAGTATTTCATTCAAATTGGTTTTTGTTTTTTTTTTCTGTTGTACTTATTTTCTTGCAGCTGAAGTTAGAGAAGTTTTGAATTAAAGGAAAAAGTAAATGAAATTTAGGTGTGTTGGTTCAAGAGACACTTCCTGGATGTAAACAATGCATAAGATAGATTGTCTTCAGAAGAATAAAGGATTTTGGAGCCTTCAAAATTGGTCTCATTTCATATTGCTATCAAAAAATAAACTATTATAACAGCCAAAGTTTCTGTATGTTTAGAGTAGGGTAACTCAGTAAGAGAAGCTTTGCTTCAGACAAGCGAGACCTGTTTATTACATTAGATTGGCTGCAGATTGTTGGCTGGGTTAACTTTTAAGGTGAGTCAATGCCTCTGGATTTGCATGCACAAACCATCTTTAGCCTGTGAATGTTCAGTCCTGGTTATAAGTGACTGTGTATTATCCTTACATATAAAACATATCTGTGAAGAAAACAAACCTGTTATTTCACTAAAGATTAAAATAAACAGAACAGGGAGTGCAGCTGCTACTATAGAGGTCAGAAATGCAGCTGTAGAGGTAAGCAAGTGAGTGGGGTTCGATCTCTTGTGATGGAAGACCACTCTGCTATAGTCCCCTGGTGTGTGTGGTACAGGTAAAGAAGCAGGGAAAGCCCCCCTGCTGCTGGAATGCCGTAAGAGCATTCGAAGTCCGTTAGAGATGCTTCGAGCCACAGATGGATTGTTACCAGCTGGGGCTGTTCTTTGCCTGTGATGAGTTCAGCTGGAGGTGCAGGAGATGGCTGCATCCCCAGTGCTGAGGTATCCTGGCCATGGGGTTGTAACCTCCCCTGTGGTGCTGGTGGGATGATGTGGCTTAGCCCTCTAAGAGGAAAAAGTGCTTCTCGTTTCATCTCTGCCCCTCTCGCCCTCAGTCAGAAAAGCAGGCTGATGCTGAGGCTGGTGAGACTGACTCCTACTTCTTGTTATCCCAGCAAGCCTGCACTTACCCTCACTGTTGCACCAAAATCCCTCTGAGAGCAGCTGCTCCTTCTTCTAAGTCTGTGCCAGCCGTTCATCCAAGCCTTATTGGTTTAGATTACCAACCTGACAAATCCGAATACAGTTTGTTGCAGCTTTTGGAAATAACCTCATTGCTTCAGCGTGTTTCTCATGTGTCTGCTTTGCCTGATGAGTAAAAAACGTACACATGCAAAAGCAGTTACTGAAGGCGAGGAAGTCGCTTGGATGGGAAAGATAGTCTGTGCAAGAAATAAGAGATGATGAACAGTGCAAGGTAGAGAGCAGATGTGGCTATTCCTGGACTTGCTGTGCCCTTCCCCTTCTCAGTGGTCCTGGCTCAGAACCACGTGGCTGAGACCTTTCCGCTTACTGAAACAGCCTGGTGCCCTGTGCAAGCCTTGCTTTAGTACCCATTGCAGTTTTCTCACTCTCGGTAAGGACCTTCGTGTTTCCATTGCTTTACTTTCAAGGCAAAGCTCTGTAAAAAAATAAATAACTACTGCATTGAGCAATAGAAGTGTAAATGACTTCAATATAGCAAAAGGCCTATCGCATAAGCTTGCTATGTTGTATCCCTTCCTTGAGTTGTATGTTGATTCTTAAAAAAGATTGCATGAGGAATTTTGGTAGTGGGAAGAATTTATTCAAAAGGAAAATTTTGCAAGTGCTCTTCACAGCTCGGGGTTTGGCTGATTGCCCTTTTGACCACTGAGGTAAGGGGTAGGAGACTTCTCTAAGCTGTAGCTCTTGGGCTGAGCAAAGAGGGCTGCATCTGGCACCAGCGCAATCCTCTCCCTGGAAGTACAGGTGCATCCTCCACCCCCCATTCTGTCAGAAAGGAGTTGGGTTAAAGGAAACTTTAACTAAATAAGCAAAAAAGAAAATATGAAATTAAACATAAAAAAAAAAAATAGCTTGATCTATGAAGCTAATTCACACTGAGGAGCAACTTTACGTGCAGTTGTATGGCACAATCATCTTCTGTGCTCTTCCATTTTCTCCACTGGATGCTCTGGGAGCATTGCCTTTGTTATCAGGGTAGAGCACACAATTACAGCCTTAAAGAAGCCATACAACTACTATAAGATTTACGTTGCAGATACTTGCTAGGAGAAATTATCCTGCAGAGTAAAATCTGCTTCACACAAGCACAGTTTCCAGGTGATTATTTAAAAAGGCATTTTCAACCAGTTTTGTGCTATCAGATCAGCACAAAAGAGATGGGGCAGTTACCCTGCAAAGGCAATGATCACATTTGTTTTAGTATAGTAATGTTTTACAGCTAAGTGCAAAAAATACAGATACTATTTAGGTCAACTAAAAGAAGTATAGTGTATCTCTTTAACAAGAGTCTATAGTAGAAGTAATAAATTTAAACAAACTAAATAATAGTCAGAAACCTACTTAGAAGTTTTTAAGCAAGGTGGCTTGAATATCCACTTCTGTTGAAATGCAGCTTTTGACTTATTGCCTGTAAGAGCCGTGAGCACCAGAGACAACTAAATGTATCCAGTTAATAAAACACATCCTCTTCTTGTACAAAGTACCATCATCTCTGGAAGGTCCTAACACGGTATTTGCTTCTATGCAAAGAAAGGCTTAGCAGGAGCTTCGTGCTCTCCAGAGGAAACTGCAGGAAGATTTATAGGTTTTATACACATTTAAATGTTTTAGCTTTCATAAAGGTCTATAAGCTGTCTTGAACAGCTGTGGCAGTAAGTATCCTGACAGTAGCTATTATAAAGGTGTTTTAATTACAGCACACATAGCTACATACATACATATTTGAAGGAAAAAAAAGTACTCTTTATCAAAAGAAACATGGTAAATCCAAAAGATTTTAAGGAACTTTTGGAAAGAAACTATTAGGTTTTCAGATGAGCTTTTCAATTTTTTTATTTTTTAATAAAAGCCCTAAGAACTCAAAATAAGGGAACAACTTAGTCAATTCCTTTAATACTCTAGTAATAACATCTTCCTGTAACAATGGAAAGTAATTAAGTACTGGTTTAGATTGAAGAAGATCCATAGCATAAATTCATCAAGGAATAAATTGTTTGCTTACTATGATGTTAATTCCTAACAAAATGCAATGCTACACCCCTTTGAGTACACACATGAAGGGACTTATGGAGGTATTCTTGATGTGAAAGACTACAAAATTCCAAGATGGCATCTTTTCCCTTTTAAAATACAGTTCAGTTTTCTAAAACAAAGCCATCAACTCTCATTCCCGCTTCTCAACCATGAACTCCTAAGGTTTGAAAAAGGATATAGTTGTGTATCTAGCATATTAGTTCTTCTTTATATTGTATCTGGTAGTGGATGAAATCTGTTCCCATAGCTGATCTATGAAACAACCAATAGGCTACAATAAAGCATAAAATGGGAGAATGTCAAGGTGAAAAACATCCCTTGATGTGCTTGTTCCCTACCCAATACCTGTAATTACCTGTCTGAAGTTCTAGAGGCACTTCAGTTTGACTAGAGACAGCTATTGATTTAGAAATCAGATGTTCTTGGGTTGAGTATGGAGGGGAAAAAAATTTGAATTATTATTTTCTCAGCCTGCTGTGGCCATGAATAAGCATCATTCATTTCTTGCAATTTTCGTCTGAAACGGTTTTGTGCTGGGAATTTGTTTACCACTTGTGGCCCGCTAGTCTGAAAATTAGCTTTCTAACCAGGCATTTGAAATGCTTCATTAAATTTTGCAGGGGTTTTTGTCTCTATTGTTTATGAGTGTTATCTATCAATCTTTATGTACAGGGTAATATGGTTTATTTCTGAAAGATACAAAAGCCTCAACTGTCATGTTCTAGGAGAATTTCCTTTGATTATTTAGGTTATTTATAAAAGATTGCTGTAAGAGCCATAAAGATAACACCTTGGATTATTGGAAAATTTAATCAAGAAATAAATTTACTTTTTTACTTTCTCCCTCAGGTGTGTGCTTTTAGGACTAATTAAATAGAAATATGACTAGTTGAAATTTCAATGTGTATGTACCACATCATAAATGCCATCAGTGAGCAGTTTTATGGGAAACTGTCTGGTGGGTGCTGGGGAGCTTTATCCTTCCTAGGGAAAGGGAGATCACAGCCTTTTCTCAAGTGGATGTTTTAGATGGCTCTTGTGGTTTAGAAGAAGGTAACTTTTCATGGTGTGACGTTGACTTCTCCGGTCACTTGTGGCTTAGATGACTCCCAGCAACTAGGAGGTGAAGGCAGTGACATTCATTGGAAGCAATCCCTTTTGGATTACATCAGTTATCTATATGTTGCCTGGATTTTCCAGAAGCCTGGTTCTAGTGAATTAACTGGCACTGATGGAAACTTGTTGTAAGCAACCTTTTTTATTGCTGCTATGTTTCTGTACATACTGAAACATGCAAGGCAAACTTCTCAGTCATTACATTTGTGAAGGCAGTTTGGGGTTTTCATAAGGGGTGTGGGACTAGAGATGAGGAACTCCTCTACCACTCTGACCCAAGCAGCTGTTATGGTGTTTTTTCCTTCCCCCTAGATGTTGGTTAAGTTTCTCTAGCCCTCCCTTCTTCCTCAGGAAAGTGTTAAGAAAAGTATAATTTTCAAGTATACCTTAGTAAGAAAACTTTATCTCCTTCTTCAGACTGTAAAGTTCGTGTTACTGGAGAAGCCTGAATGATCTGAATATTCTTCAGCAGTTTATGCTAATTGTACCCTCCTGTGTAGTGTTGAGATTCATGAGTGTATCAAGGGAGAGCTTATACTGAGTTAGAAACTATTGGATTTGTTATTTCAAGGCTCCTGTCTAGAAAAAAAACAGTTATTAAAATATGCTGCTGAATTAAATGTGGAAGTCAGAAAATGTCTAAGAAGCTTTCAAAGGTCAAACACCTTTGCTCAGGTGGAAGAGTGTAGGGATCTCTAATATGAGAGCCAGGCCACGTGAGGAGGAGCAGCTCCTCGCCCATGTCTCCTTGTGCCTGAGCGCTGAGAAAGTAGAGCATAAATGTATTGTATCAAACCATCTGGGGATGCTCTGAAGCCCATGTATGACTGGCTATTGGTAAATGCTATAGAGGCAGAGTTTGGGGTGCAGCTGTGCTGGGCTTTGGGGAGCCCTAACACCCACTGAGGAGGTGTGCTCTGGGCAGCTAGAGAGAGAGCCTCTCCTTTTCACCAGCTCCAACCATGTCTGGATGAATACTTAAAGCTGCCCAGACACGTGTTCTTTTACAATCTGGAAGGTGTCAACTGACTGCTTCTGTGTCTTAACCACAGTACTTCCTTCCGCTTTCTGGGCCGCCTAGCAGCTATAATGAGACCTTTTGGGATAGCACTTCTGGCTCTGATGTTTCCATCACTGTTCCTATCACTCTCTGGAGTTCAAAGTTTGCTTACATCAAAAACTGAACTTCTGGGCACTTATTCCCTTAGCAGTTGCTGCACCTGCATCCTGAAATACTGATACATACATGGAAAATCAAGCAACAGGAACAGAAATGAAAAAGCCAAACTTTTTGTGAGGTTTCCAATCTCCTGATTCTTATTCTCTCCAAATTGAAATGAAAATATTGCACTAGGCAGCTGTAGCATGCTTGATATGTGGTTTTGGTGAGATTTCTGCATTATCTATTTTTATTGTACAGAGAAAAATGATTTTCAGTGTGGCACTGTCAGCTTCATTAAACAGCAAAACAGGATGGATTCATTATTTTCAATAAACCCTGGTAAGAAATGTTCTGGTGCTCAGTTTTTCCGAGGCTAGAAGAAAAAAAAAGTCTGTTTCTGTAACTTTTTTCTTTTTTTCTGATTAATTATTTAAATCATGCATTACTCTTAAGTATTCAGTTGTTTGACACTTGCTCTTTGCTTATTGGACCACTGGAACAGGCTGTCCAGGAAGGTTGTGGATTCTCCTTCTCTGGAGATACTCAAGACCCGCCTGGACGCCTGCCTCTGCAGCCTGCTGTAGGGAGCCTGATTTGCAGGAAGGTTGGACTCAGTCTCTGGAGGTCCCTTCCAAGCCCTACAATTCTGTGATTCTATGAATCCCACTCAAAGAGGAAAATTCAAGTCTCAAAGGGTGCAACCCTGACATTCAACTTCTGAATTGCTTAGAGAGTTTGCTTCTCTGATGCTTCTGGTGCTTGTATGGGGGTGCCTGTGCCAACAGCACACTGCTTACTCTACAGACACTGCTTTACTAGCTGTCAGTGCTACCAAGCATACCCCAGAGAGTCAGAAAGTGTTTTTTGTTTGTCCTTTACATTACCTGCAGTCTTTTTCCAAGTAGGAGCTTTGGGATTCCTGCAGACAGTCACTTTTGTGGTTTGTTTCTCAACGCCAGAGAGTCCCAAAGGAGCTGGTTTAGCACGGGTATTTACACACTTGAAAATCTTCTGCTGCTGTGAGATGTCCCAAGTGAAATGGTATGTGACCCTTATAACGATTTTTAAACTAGAGAAGAGGAAAGTGTTTTTATGCTCTGTGGCTTCACTAAGTTGTGAGATCGGATTTTTTTTCATCTACCTGAGCTAATGAATTTGTTTCTGGAGTTGAACGTAACTTCAAGGATGTTGTGTACAATCACAGAATCATAGGGGGTGGAAGAGACCTCTGGAGATGTAGTCCAACCCCCTGCTAAAGCAGGTTCCCTACAGTAGCTTATATGGGAAAGTATCCAGGTAAGTTTTGGGTATCTCCAGAGGAGGATACTCCACAGCCTCTCTGGGCAGCCTATTCCAGTGCTCAGTTACCTTCACAGCAAATAAGTTTTTTCCTTAAGTTCAGATGGAACTTTATATGTTCCAGTTTGTGCCCACTGTCCTTTTTTCCATCCCTGAGTACTGCTGAAAAGAGTCTGCCCCTATATACTTGACTCTCATCCATTAGATATTTATAGACATTGATAAGATCCCCTCTCAGCATTCCCCAGCATGAACAGTCTCAGTCTCTCAACTTTCCCTCATACAGGAGATGTTCCAGGCCCCACATCTTTGTGGCCATCCGCTGCACTCTCTCTAGAAGTTCCCTGTGTTTCTTGAGCTGAATAACCCAGACCTGGACACAGTACTCCAGGTGTGGCCTCAGCAGGGCACAGCAGAGGGAAGGATCACCTCTTTCAAGCTGCTGGCCACGCTTTTTTGAATGCATCTCAGGGTGCAGTTTGTCTTCCTGACCATAAGGGCACACTGCTGGCTCTGGGTCAGCCCACTGTCCATCAGGACACCCGGGTCTTTCTCTGCAGAACTCCTCTCCAGAAGGTCAGACCCAGACTTGTACTGATGTGTGTGGTTATTCCTGAGGTGGTATAGTACTCCACACTTGCCCTTGTAGAACTTCAGCAAGTTCCTCTCTACCCTCTGGTGTGTCACCCACTCCCTCCCAGCTTTGTATCATCAGCAAACCTACTGAAGGTGCATGTCTGAAAGCCTTCAGCTACTACTGTTTCTGGTGTGAGAGACCAGAAGATCAGCACAACAACTGTGGTGTTGCACAGCTCTGAAAACTGTGCAGTAATGCTGCTTGTTCATTTCCTCTGGGTACGAATTCCAAAGTTCTGCAACATTCCGCAACAGGTTAACTCTCTTTTTCATTTAAAGGTTTGCCAAAAGGGGAAGTGACAGGATTACAAGAACGGGAAGTCAGTCAGGCCTAGAAAAGCGCTTTACTAGCAGCTGAAGAAATTCCTGCAGTAAGGAGGAGAGAGAAGGGAGGGATGTTTATAAGCTCCCTAAAACCACCAGTACCAGGCTGGAAGGAGTTACGAGAAGGCAAGGGTAGAGTTTGCAAATACTTGTTCTCTCAGCAAAGTTGTTTTTAGCCTCACAAGGAGCCTTTGGCACTGCATTTTCTATTTGTCAGAAATGAAAGTGTTTGTAAATAGTATGATTTTAAACCAAATAACTGTTCTGTAGCAGTGATAGAGGTTTTTGTATTGTTCCCCCCCCCCCCCCCCCCCCCCACGGATAACTTATTAATGAACACAGAAAAAAACAACACCATAACAACAACAAAACAAACAACAGGAGAGCCTGTATATCTGTATGTCTTTACTCTTTTTTTTTTTTAAATATATATATATTTTGTTTGTTTGTTTTAAGAGACTACAGGGAAGACTTGTCATCAGTTTGCTTTGGGAGGAGAAGTGGATTACTGGCAGTAGATGACTGTCTGCCATCTGGATAGACTTTGTGGCTGATAAAATGTATAATTGGGACACAGATGTGTGCTTGATCCTATGCCAGTGCAGTGACTTGCAGACAGAACTACGGAGAGACAGCTCACAGGAAGAGATGTCAAGGGGAACTCCAACAGCTGCAGGAGGGGGAGCTGGTATAATTGCCTTACCTTGCAGAGGGACAAGGGAAATGGGTTGAGGCTATGCTTTGGAAAAGGCTTTGAAGTGATAAAACTATTTAGTCAGATCTCCTGAGGCTTCAGATTACTTTCTTACATGGAGAACAAACTGTAAGTCTCTCATTTTACTCTTGTTTCTCATTCTTCCTAGAAGAATTCTTCCTAGAGCCCAGCACTCTGCAGGACATCACTATGTCTAAAGCCACCCTCAGGACCTTTGGCTTCTCAATTTGTCCAGCCTTTTGGGGTTTAAGCCAAGTGGGCTACAGAGATGCTCACCGTGGCTTGGTAAGGAAGAAAAGGGTTTATAACACTGTGTCAAGTGCATCAGCTTTTGCAATCCCTCAACAGCCTTTGTTCTAAACCAGAAAAATTCCACATACACAAACCCATCAGCTCAGGTTCCTTGACAGTTCACCTGCTCACCAGACTGTGCTCTTTTGCAGAGAATGCATTTTTATTTCAAAATTTGGATGGAGATGCGTTTTAAATCATCTACCTTAGCTCACATATGTTCTGACTCCCATGAGGCCTTTCAGATGACTAGTCAAGTCACTGTTAAATATTCAACACAAAGTTGGTTTAATAAGTCCCACAGCTGTTGCAAACATGACAGCAAAGACAGAGTTATGCAAATATTCTGTTGTTGAAGAAAACAATTTCAACAGGTTGAATGTAGACAGACGTATTTCTTTGGACTAGCAATGAAAATTAGTTTTTCTTAGTCTAAGAGGAAAGAAGAAACATTAATAAGCAACCTGAGTTGTGGTGGTTCCATGTAGCTCATTTCTTCTCTGGTACAGGATGACGTATAAGCACAGGATGTCTCTTTTTCTTTAGATGCTTCATGGTGTTATGTGGTCCTGTGTTTGTGCACATGAAGGATTTTACAGCCAAAGGATTGAACACTCAATGCTTCAGCTGTAAAAGACTGCAAAAGCTCTTCTAATAGATTTTCAAAGAAATGTCACATGGTTACAGTTTGGCTATGTTGGTTGAGTAAAGGTACAGATTACCGGTTTGTTTTTTGTTCATCTCCTCACCTCAGCTCTTCCATACTTTAGATCGTATCAGCACAGGTTTTCTGGTACTTCTCTCTTTCTGCTCAAAGGAAAAAAAAGAGTTGCAACTTTTATTTTGCAGCTTACCCCAAAAGAAAATATGACTTGTTCTTTTGTCTTGCATCCTCACTTGCCAGAAAATGCACAAATTAAATACAGAAAATGGTTTTGCTTTATGATTAACTTTTCAAAGCTGCTTTTGTTTATTACTTTAATCAAGTCGCTGATAAAAGGAACCCAAATCTTTCTTCTACTCCAGAAAGTCTTTAAAAACAGACAAACTTTATTTACTGTTTGTCAGTTTAATGAATGTTAACTTCTGCATCTGTCTTAAACATGTGGTATGCTAGGAGATAAGACCCCAGGACACCTGAGGAGTACAAGTCATCAGGGTTCATCCAGAGATATTAGCAATTGCTAGTATGAAAGCTCTGTTGTACTTTAAAGGAAAACATCATTACAGCAAACAAGAAGGTTCAGAGAAAAATCCCCTCATCTCTGTAGATTCACGTCATTACTGACTCCTGTCATTTCTGAAATAAGCTCTCAGTTTTTGTTTCAGCCTTCATTCAGGTTTCCTTGCTGTAGTATTTATTTTTGCAGGGCTAATGCCTCATCATTTCAATTTTCCACCAGTGAAGGGCTGTGTTCCTGCATCCTGTTTCCTAAAAGCTTGACTCATTCAGCTTTCACAGCGGGTATGCATGATTACAAGCTCCAGGACAAGATATATCACTTCTCAAAAATGTGCTTTTAGGGCTTCAGCAGTAAGAAATCAGAGCTATTTGGCTGCAGTCTGTGATTCTGGTACCGAGCAGTAGGCACTGTTATATATTTGATTTCACTAATAGATACAGACCCTTCTCCTTCAGGAGGCTTGTGCTGTCTGGTATAGAGTTATTGTTGGGAATTTCTGTCTAGGTAAACGTCAACTTTTACATTTTATAATGTGTGCTATGTGGGGGAATTTAACTAGAAGATTTTTAAAGGACAGAAGTGAAACAAGAAGTACCCTAGGAAAAAAAAACAACCCTCTCCACACACAAAACAGGCAAAACCCATTCCTGGAAATCATTCCATGCCTTCCCCACTTCAGGGAGAGGAACATCTCTGGTTTGCCTAAAACTAAAATGATCACTAGTCAATAATACAAGAGAGATCATAAGCCTATGTAGGGATAAAAAATTTTCAAGTTAATTGAGATTTTTCTACTGTTGGTATCATCTTTGATAGTCCGAGTTAAATTCCAGCATTTTCTGAACTAGGGAAGCAGTGAATTTATCTACCAACAAGTAGTCATTCAGCACCCCAAATCCCTGAATTCTAGCAATTCTCATCATTTCCTGTAGTCTAGTGGTTATGTTGCACCTCAAAAGGACTTGAGCTTTATGTTAAGCCCTTACTTCTATGAGAGGCAAGATTTACCAGATTAAAAGTAATTTGAGGATGAAGGCTAAGGAAAGCTAGACTGGAGCTCTGGTTTAGTTTTCGTTTTGTCTTCTGCTTAGAAGTAGCATTTAGTCACGCGTTTTTTGGTAAGCATGAATGTAAAAGAGACTAGAACCAGGAAGAAACTTATTTTTAGTCTAGATCCTATGTATGTAAAAGCAACTATTAGTATATAGAGTCCTGTTGGAGCTGCAACTTACCTGTCTTCCAGTTCCTTTAATGTTCCTTTCCTTTGGCTAAAAATGAAACTGCTGGTTTGAATGGTAAAATTTGGACATGCTCTCACAAGGATCAGACAACCTGGCAATGATGTGGCTTATTTTGAAGGCAACAGAGCAGGCAGCCATCTCATCATTGGATGGGTGAAATTAAAAAACTTTCTCAGCGTTCCTAAATCTTAGTATTTAGTGCTGTAGTATTATTGTGCTCTTTGCTGCAATGCAGGAAAGATGTTGCTCATCCTGTTCTTGCTCAGGGAAGATCTAACAAGGACACTTATATTGCAGGCATAGCCACCAGCGTTCCTTTCCTTGCAAACAAAATAATTCCCCTGTAATGTCTCTCCAGATTTTCTCACTCTCCTCTACAAGATTTGAGAGAGGTTTTTTTCCCTTTCTTTACAAAGACACTGAGCAGTCAAAAGTTTAGCATTAGGATCCTAATGGGAATTGGCTCTTCCCCCTCAGTGGCAACCCCTGATGATCTGAGTAAACCAGAGATTTGAGTGGTGATAGAGAAAAATGTCCCTAGTTCAGCCAGTGGTAACATAAGGATTTCCTCTTGGGTCAGAAATAAAGGCTATGGGATTATTAATCTCTTCAGATGCTGATCGTAGCCAGTTTCTCTCTGTGAGTAAAGCAGAGCCTGAGGCTGATAGACCCAATCCTCTGAAAGAAGGGAAGTTTCTGACACATGGTGGTTGTTCACCACCAAAGACTGGTAACGGCAATCTTTCCGCTACCACCCTATTGTGTCTCCTGTTTCTGAAAGGAAAGTGACTGAGGAGGGGTGTCAAGCTTTCTCCAAGCTTTTCCTTATTAACTTAGAGCAGATGGGGCTAGCTGAAACTAGCCTCTAGGCTGCAGGGTGGTTGGGGAACTCAAAGCATAGTGTTGCTGGAAGTATTCTTTTCTCTGTTCTTGCAAGGGTGAGCAAATCATTTCTTGCTCAGCAAAGTGTTTCAGGCTTGGAAGCCCTCAGGACTATGCTGAGCAACTCCATCACTATTGATCTTGTTGAGCTTATGGATTTGCTGTTTTCCATTAAGGTGTCTGTATCAATATCTTAGAGTGCATGCATAATGTTTACGGCACATAAAAATGCTTACACAAGCAAATTTTTTTTCAACTAGAACTAGTTGAAAAAAGAACTAGAACTAGTGCATCTACAGAAAGTACTGATGCTTTGGTGTTTGTGTGTACTCCACCATTTGAAAGCATATGTGGTAATTTATGTGCATTTCTGAGTTTTCTTTACCACAAAGAAACGATAAATGTGAGTGTAATTCAGGAGAGCGAAGCTAGCTGCATAGACATAGAATTCTTAGTGTAGAACAATATGTGCAGAACTGAACTTTTTTCCAGTGCAAGAGTTTGCATTTTCTAATGGTGTCTTATTAAGGTACCCCTTCTTTGTGTTTTATGTTCAGTTCTCATATGATGCATTAATCCATCTGTGTCATCTAGAGTATACCTCACTCCAACTTGTTCTCTCACACTGTCCCCTAAGTAATCTCGAAAGAACAGCATTTTTATGAGTCACTCCAGACTTGAGAAAAAGCAAGAGCACAGTACAAATACACAAAAGGACAATAAGCACCAAGTACACTTTAGCCAGCAGGCATGACATTGAGGCCCCAGAGCTGATGAATAGCAACAGGGTTTGCAATGTACACAAAAGGCACAGGAAAGATTGAGTTGTATTTGCAAAGACATGTTATTGTTAGTATTTTCTATGGCATTCATGGACAAATAATGCAGCTTCTCACAGTTAGACCTGGAGGACATTTCCCCAGCAAACAATAACTTTGTCACACACACACAAAAAAAAGGAAAAAACAAATGTCAGCATCATAAGGTCATAAGGACTAGAAGTACCCATGGAGCTGAGTCACATTACATGAAAAACTTAACATGAAAGTGGACAGTGAAGACCCTTTAAATGTTAAAACGTTTATTTTGATGTTTAAAAATTCATTATTTTGGCAATGCTGCTATACTTCGGTTAATGCTGTTTAGAAACTGAATTTTTGGAGTGGAGTTTCAAAATTCCGTTCCCTTCCCCTTCATTTAAATCAAACCTATAAAGAAGAAAAAATGGAAAGAAGCAAAATGGGCTGAATGAAATACACTTCTAACTTTTAGCTTCTTTGGAAACAGTCAAAATTTAACAAACAAACAAAAAAGCAAATGCCTATTGAACTCGACCTCATATTGGTTACTGGGGTGATAAAATCTTAGGAAAATCTCCTGAAGGATATCGTAAAATTTAACTGAAGTTTGGATTCTGAGCTTCTATTTTTCAGTCAAGTATTTAAAACATCAGGCCATTCTTTTTCTGACAGAAAAAAAAAAATGGAGAAATTCTAGAAAATCAAAACTAACCAACACATATAGCCTACTATTTCAGTATAAATAGAGTGGATTTCTAAGTCTTAAAGGATAATGCTGGCCAATCTTTTAGCCAAAAGTTGAATAAGAACTTCATTAGCTTCAGACTCCGTCCCAGTGGGGAAAACAGTCAGGATTAATGCCCAGATGGAGATGCTCTTTCTTGCAAAGCCTACAGGACGTACAGTTGTTCTAGATGATCTTGAAATAGAATTGTTCAGTTACAAGGGATTTTCAAAGTGTTAAGACATCTAAATATTCAGACTGATGCCGGATGGGGCATTCTTAGTCACTCGTCTGAAAGTTTTGCCTCTCTATCTCTTTAGACCTATTAAAACCCTGAAAATCTATCTGGAGGGCTCCTGTTAGATTATGCTGGAAAGCATTACTGTTGTGCACCTTTTTATTTATTTTTTTCTTGCATGTCTGCTGTGTCTTATACTGAAGAACATTTTCTATGACTGCATGGTTATTCTGATTAATCTCTTCTGTCAGCTTTCTATGTCTCCCTGCACCTGCTGACCACTTCTAGCATATATACAAGAATTCCTTCTTCAAAATCTGAGCCTGCCTAATTGTTTGACCAGAGCAGTCACCATATTTTCTCCTTCTCTTCCCACTACCTAGTTATCATTTGTCTAGAAAGAGGTGCTTTTCATTGGGCAAGGTAAGGAAAGTCAGTGAAGACATTGTTCATGAATGCACTACTTTTAAGTATTCAAACCTGAGCTCCTCTCAGCTACCTGGTGTCTTGCTCCCAGGCCATGGAAAGACACAGCTGTTCTCTGTTCTGTTCCTCACTTTTATTTTCTAAACCACAGTGAGATCTGAAGGTTCCAGCAGACAGTAGGCATTTCTCAGCAAGTGTCTAAATTAATTTGTGCTGTGTATGCCTACCTTTCCTCAATAGATTCTCAAGAGCTTTACTGCTGAGGAATAAAAATTGCATCATTAGATTGCAAACATCCTTTTTTTTGCCTGCAACAAATCTTTTGAGTCTTGTGTGTTGAATCCTGAGCTGAACAAAGATGGAGGTGGATCACGTCTGCTATAAAGCTCGGTGTGATGGAGGCTCTTCTGACATAAATGATGACCTGCAGAAAATAAGGCTTTCAGGACCTGAGGAAAAGCTGAGGGCACCTAGTGTTGAAAGTTTGTTGGTGTATTGAGCTGTCCCATGGCACAATGCAAAATTTGCATTTTTGCTTCTCTCTAAGGATCTTCTAATTGGTTGGTTGTTGCTTACAGAGCATAAGAGGCTCTCCTTGACCCTTGTCTAAATGTCTGTTTACTTGTATTTGCACAGCTCCCACATTAATAATGAGATTTCTAGGTATAATGGAGTTTCAGGTAGTGACATTATGGGTATAGCTGCCTTGTAGGAAGCCAGCAGAGGATCACTAATTAAATGATTAAGAATAACAGTGTAGTGAGGCACCAGGAAACCAAGTTATTTGTTTTCAACCCAACACTTCATGCAAAGGTGAGAACATTGCCATGCAAAGATTTTCCTCATGAAGAGTTCTTTGTCCTATTTTATACAGAAAGGTTGCCTGAGTTAAGCAAATAATTTTCCATGTGCCATGAGAACGGAGCTGATGCTAGGTCAGACTCCACAGTCCCATTATGTGTCTTTTCTCTATACCCAGACTTACAGAGAAAGTCAAAGTCTCTGTAGGAGATGAAGAGGTAAGGGACCGTGCTGCTGCAAAATGAGAATGGACCAGAAAACATGGCAACCTCTGTCCGCTTCTGAATGCCAGCTTGAATTTAGAAGTGCGGAACAATTTCCCTTCTTTCCTCTCTTCTTGACATTCAGTTTTACAAATAGAGGTATTTATAGACGCCCAGTGAGAGGAGGCAAGCTGTAGTTCACTGCAGTCTAAAATGGTGCATGGGTTATTTTTCTGTAGGCTCCCCTGCAGTTTCTCTGTCCATTCCTTCCCCAGGATAGAAAGATGAAACCTCTCATGCCAGGACATGGAGATGCTACCAGGAACAGTTCTAGGGACTTTGTTTTCAGCAGTAGGTTGTCCTCCGGGTTGCTGGAACAGCTGGATTACTATCTGCAGGAAAGCCTAGTGCTCCCTGGAAGATGATTTTGTGTATAAAGCATTACACCTAGTGATAATCTAGCTAGTTATGTATTTAAGTTAGTACTAACTGGTTAGAGAAGAAATTCCAGGAAATAAGTGGACCGGGTGGGAAAGTTAATGAATTCATGATGACGACAGAATTTCTCTGAATATTGAATAAAGGTTTTGTTTTGTCCTTCAGCTTTGTTTGCCTATTTTCAGAAAATTGCCTCTTCCAGCCTTGCTTTTGTCTGCAGTGATAACATCTATGAACATTGAGTTAAGTAATAAGTGGCTTTTTGGCAGATGCAAGGACAGTTAAACATGGTGCACTCAAGCTGAGATAGAGAATTCTGTTGTTTGGTTTTTAGATGATGAAAGCACAGAACAGTCAACATTTATTTCTCACATTCCTCAATCTGCGAAGAACGTTTGTTTTTGATTAGTAGGAAATGTCTTTTTTGCGAGTTCTTTTTGCTAAATTAAGTTCTTCAGACCAGATTTCTATCATTTGCTTCTCTCTTTTTCCTTCCTTGTGTTCTTAATTCCTGGTTTAAGAGATTAATTCTGTATGTAATGAAACACAGGTCATCAGAAACATTTTCAGCTAACCAGACAGCTGTGGGTATTAACAGTGAAACACCCCACTGAGCTCTAAAGCTCTGTAGGTAGTGCAAAAGTGTTCACGCAGTGCAGGGATGCAGAGTTTGAGTGCCATTGATCCTGGGTCTGTAAGCTGGTAGGGGAACAGGCCCACTGACAGATGGGAATACCCAGATTGCTTCTGCACCTCAGGTGCTGAATGTGCATTGTGAAAACAGACTTCAGTTGTCTGGATTTTCCATGCTTCTGCCTTCTTCCTTGTTTCCAGTGGCGAGGTGTCAGATAATAGAAGACATTTTCGTCAATAAATGTGTAAGCACACGCTCCTTCTTGTACCTCAACCTATTCTCAGATTTGTTAAGATTTTGTCTGGTGTTCAGTCCCTCCTTTGGTGCTAATTTGCTTCTCATCTTTTGTTATATGGCACAATTTATCATTGCACATAATACTTCAATTCTAAGGTTATTTACACGAAGAAAAGCTGACTCAAATTCATACTTTAAAAAGCATAGCCTTTTTCCAGGCCAGTATCTGCTTTTTAGAAGTAACTCTTTCATTTTTAGTAATTGGTTTTTTGACCACGTAATTCTTTTATACAGAAACATATAATGTAAGTCTCAGTGTAGCAAATTACGTCTATAAATACTTGTCCACGTTCGTGATTACAAAATCCAACTCCCTGTTGTAAGAGGCTTGTTCTCTCAGGAAAAACTCAACAATTGAATGCAGTTTTTTAAATAAATGATTACATCTAAAACGTCATGTGTCAGTGTAGGAAATTGCACTAACGGTCTGCAAAGCCACACGTAAGTGCAATATGTGCTTTATGCTTAGTTCCTCACACACCAAAGCGTGTGTTATCGCTGGTGAGCAAAAGTGAAGTAAAAAACATGCACAACCTTGGGCACAATCATGTTCTTGTATCTTGTGTGCTCTGATCTGTTGGCACCAGGGGTCTGCTGATCCATTTCAATATACATTGAGTCACAGCTTAAAACTTTATTAAGATTCTAAAAAACACCACAAGAATTTAAGTAGATGTTAAGCAGTAAACATATCACACAGCTTTGACCATCACAACTTCAGTGTTTCCTCCCCCCCCCCCCCCCCCCCCCCCCCCCAGTTATTTCCTTTCTATTCATTAATCTCCCATCACTTTCTGCTTAATGTGTGTGATTGAATATAATTTCTGTCATATGGCGTCTCAGAGGTAGGTCTGGATGCGTAACAGATTGCTTTGTGTCTGCCTGTCAGAGCACAGCAGAGAACTGACAAGCTTTCAGTGTCTGAAATAATATTCACTAATTCTCAAGGTTTGATGCTATGAATTGAAACAGCAGGCAATGTCTGCATCCTGGAGGGCTGCTCCACAGCCTATGAGGTCTGGAGATTTCTCCTGCTCACTCAGCTGGGTCATGGTCATGAAAACAGCCGTGTCTTCCATGCTGTTATTAAAAGCTGGATGCAGCTTCTGCCTTCCTGATAGGTTTGTGAGTTTTGCAGACATCAGTATCATTCTTCTGTCTCTCGATGCTGGTGTTCAGGCAAAGTAAGATTCAAACGAGCCGAACTGGGACTATTCTGAAGCTGTTGTAAGAAAACACCTTCCGAAAGTTCTGAAAACTTACTTTTACATAACCCTTTTTGCCGAAATGTTACTCTAATTGTTTGCTGCCATGCTTCTGGTCCACTTCATTCACATTGTCTGCAGTAACTAAGGAGGGTCTCTCTGTTGGTGCAGTGACTGAAAAAACCATCAAGTCTTTTCATGATGACAAATCTTTGACAGGTGGAAGGTCAGGAAATAAAAAATGAAAGTTTTTTTGGAAATGGATCTGTTTGCACATGTCTGTCTCTGACAAAAAAAATAGATGTGTGAAATAGCGTACTCAGATATCACTGTCATTCCCCGGACTTGCAAAGAGCAACTTGCCATTGGGTTCAGCTGAATACTGTAATTTCCACCTTTTTTTTTGGTGGAGAATTAGAGGAGAGTGCTATATAGCTCTTTTCTGAATTATGTTTTTGACAGGGAAGTGTTTATTCCTGATCACCTCTTGTCTTTTTTCCTGGCCAGTCCCATTAACCCACGTAAACACCTTGGAGGGAATATATACATACATATACCCCAATTAAGTGCAAAGTCGGGTTGTTTCCTGTCTTCACAGATATGTGTTGATCTGCTAAGCATGTGGATTCATCCCTTCCAATCACGTTTCTTTGAACCCAGCTAATTTTTTTAGGATTTTCTTGAACTGACTGTAATGCTGCATAATTGTGGGTGGCTTTTTTTTCTTTCATGCTAATGAACTGAAGGAAACGAATAAGGGCAAATAAATATAGGATAGCTTTTAAAAGACAAATTCCAACTATACCAGCAGTCAAATAAATGTTGATGAAATAAGTTAATGTTTGAAATTGTTGCTATAATTACTTACATTACTATAAAATTTTTAAGCGATTAGCTGAGTTTCCACAGAAATATAGCAAGACTGTAATTTCTGTATGTAGGCAGAGGTGGAAGGCTGCCTGCTAGGACTTGGTAGTGTCCAGATAAGTACTTCTCTAATGATTTATATGTTGAATGGATCAACCAAGGCAAACCACATTCAGAATCTGCAGTCCAGACAAAGAATGCCAGTAAACATAATTTCTGAAGTTACTGTATCCTGAGAAGTTCTCACCTGCCTGAACTTGTCTCTGCTCTGTTGATTCAGAGATCAACTCAACATGATTATAGTCAGGGTTCTCGTGAATGAAATCCTTAATGATCTGTTTAAGTTTGGGCTATGAAACTTTCTGAAAAATTATTCTTTTTCCCCATGAGTCATTCAATGCTGCCCTCTGACCATAGAGGCTGGGTGGGGGATTGCTTTCTGGTCCTCAGAACAGGATGCTAATACTATCCTATTAAATGGATGACCTTGTGTCATTTTGCTGTTTCTCAAATATTCAGTGGGTCTTTTCTAAAAGATACCCTCTGGTGTTCTTGAAATTCAGTAGTGATATAAAATAATTAACTGAAGGTCAGAGACAGTTCCTGCTACATCTAATTTGTAAGCAACTGTTGAGCAGAAGCTGCACGTGATATACATGCTAATAAAGATCCCCATTTTAGACCATATTTTAAGTATTCCGAAAGTCCTTGGAGATAAGTGGTAGAAATTTGAATGCCATGGACATTGTAAATACAAGCAGGCTTCAATTTGGTGCAGTGCTTTTGCCAGTTTGCTTAATGCAATGCTTGTGCTTCTAACCCCTGAAGACATACAGTGTTGCAGATGGATGTAAGCAGATGCCAGGTCCAATGCAGATCAGGTGCTTCTTTGGTGGTTCAGATGTGGCTGTCTGTGGAAGGAGGTCATTTTATAAGTATAAAGGAAATGCATTTTATTTCAGGAGGAATGGAAAAGGTCCTTCACTCAACTGGAAATCCCCTTACTAGATTAAAAAAAGGTAATATTTACAGTGACAGTTCTGCCCAGATTCCAACTAATATTCCAAAGTATGGTTAGGAAGGAGTAATACGTTTAGTTTATGGTACTGCCAAAGCTGAACAAAAAATGTTAAAATAGGAATGTTAACCTATTTGAGATCCCTTGTAAGTCAGCATGATTCCAAAGACAATTTGTTCAGGTACTGGCTGTTGTGCTTTTTAAAGTATATAAAAACACAGGAGTTTTATAATGCCCATTAGGAAGCATAATTTGAAAACAAATATTAGCAAGAACATTCCACACTATAATTCAAGAGAATTAAGGCAGCAGGACTTCTGTAAGACTGAATCTCGTATTTCTTTAAAATATTTTAAAGTTAAAAATATTTACAATGTGTTAATAAACTAATTTGAGTGCTCCAAGAAGACTGAAAGTAACAAAGTGCATCACTTAATAATTACTTTTATTAAGATTTTAAAAATAAACTAATTGTTGAACTGATTAATTTTTAACTTAGTATTCAGCAAAAGGAACTCCAGAACCCAAAGCAAATTTTCCTGCCCAGAATAAAGAGGACTGACTGGTAAGATATTTGTTTGCATACAGGAACTTTTTGGTGAGGATGGATAATTTCAGCTGTGCTTCATTTTGTCTTGGGTGTCATCGAAAGATCTTGCTCTGGTATTTGCTTGCAAAAGTTCTCTGGAATTGTATAGAATTGTATGGCATCTGAGTCTGGGATTCCTAGTGCAGAATGAGGGAAGACAATGGGAAGTTGTCCGTATCAGTTGCTACGTGTTTAGGAAAGGGATAATTTTTCACAAGATAATTGCCAAGAATGGTGTGGAAAAATAAAAGGAAGAATAGAAGTATTCTGAAGCAAGCATCAAGGTGGAAAAGAAGATAAATTCGGACTGCTTTTTCCTAAACCTCTGTAATGCTTTAATCAGTGGAAACTAAGATCCTAAAGATCCTACCCCATGATTAGCCCAGGTTTTCTCTGAGTATTTCAGCTCCAAACAAGTGACCAACTGGGAAGCCAAAGAGGGACTGCTCCAAGGAGGGACTGCTTTCATATTTGATACCCAGTGTACTTGACATCTGAACAGTTGAAGTTTACAGGGGTTAATCCAAGGCATATGTATTTTTTAAGGGGAAAAAAGAAGAAGAAGTAGGAGAGCAGTTGGCCTCTTTCATTACTGCCTCTTTGGTTTCTTTCCTTGAGTCAGATGACACGTGAAGATATAGCAGGCAAAGATAAAAGTGCAGGAGCTCCAGGCTGGTCAGAGAAGAGACTGTACTTTCTGGCAACAAGACAGCAAAAATGTCTGTGGAGTTGTTAGTCTTTTTTTTCCTTCTGTTGAATGTAATTTGAAGTGAAGGCATAGCCAGTGCTAGTTCACTGACATGCCTTTAGAAATACGTGCACTCTGTACAAAATAAGGGGAAGAAGTGAAATGTTTCCCCATCTGAAGTGAAAAGGAAGTCTGTGTTTAATTCCATTCAAGGGAGGTCCTTTTACATGACTGGAAAACGTACAGAGAAGTTATGGCCATCCAAAAGTAGGAGCAGAGCTGTGATTCGCCCTGCACTCTTGGGAGCCTGCCACTCAGCTGTAAGAACAAGATGATTTTACAATATTAGACCCATTTCTGTAAATCCTGTGTGATAGTGCAGATGAGCTCTGGCTCACAGCCATTTTTCCTGGCACGAGTGGGCAAAAATCTAGCATCTCTGTTGGATGGGAGGCTCAAAACTGAATTCTGGATTGACTGTGTACCCTTGCATCCACCCTGAGGTATTTATATAGGTCTTTGAACTCTAGTCTCACAAGAATTTCTCATGTAGGATTTGCTCACTACAGTGCTAATTCTGCCTTACCTCAGGGAAAAAGTTTATTTTGTTGATTATTTGACACTGAGCTATTGGAGCAGGTCCAGAGGAGGGTCATGAAGATGATCAGAGGGCTGGAGCACCTCCCTTATGAGGACAGGCAGAGAGAGCTGGGGCCCTTCAGCCTGGAGAAGAGAACGCTCCAAAGGGATCTTATAGCAGCCTTCCAGTACTTGAATTGGGGCCTACAGGAAAGCTGGGGTGGGAGTATTTAGAAGGGCATGTAGTGATGGTACAAGGGGAAAGGATTTTAAAGTGGAAGAAGATAGATTTAGACTAGATATTAGGAAGAAATTCTTTACTGTGAGGGTGGTGAAACACTGGAACAAGTTGCCCAGAGAGGTTGTGCATGCCCCCTCCCTGGAGCTATTCACGGCCAGGATGGATGGGGCTGTCAGCAACCTGGTCTAGAGGGAGGTGTCCCTGCCTATAGCAGGGGGTTTGTAACTAGAAGATCTTAAAGGTCCCTTCCAACCGAGACCATTCTGTGATTCTTTGACTTGTTTTTCTAGTGCCTGTGTAACATAAGTAACTTCAAAGGACTGACCAAACCGCAGAAGGTGAGAGGAGTGCAAATCAGTTTGTGAGTTATCCCAGACCAGTTATCTTCCCCATTCAAGGAATTATTTACATTTTGTCCATTAAGCTGGCATGATATTGCTGTTGGGTCTGTCTTGGCCGGTGGTGATGATATCTCTCTGGCTGTTCTGCAGGTCAGTTCACCCCAACCTTGTTCAGTTCAAAGGGAGGAGTTAACAGCTCTCTGCTATCACTTGTAGCAGCAACAGTCAATAGATGTTAATCCCTTAGGGTATAAGTCTGAAGAATATTTAGCAGTGTACATATAGGGTAACTTCAGTGTACACATGACAAAAGCATGAGAAGGTTCAAAAGGGTAGCTTTTATCATGTTTGTTAAAGATGGTATCTGCAAGATGAACATCCTGAAAGGAAATGAATGATTTCATTCAGCTTTCTGCAAAAATTAAGTTGTTATATCTTATTTAATATTGTGGTTTTCTTTTGTAAATGGTTGTTCTTGGGGGTCATTTAGTGGAATACTGAAAGCAAAGTAGTACAGAGCCCATCTGGACACCCTCAAGGTCTTTCAGGTGTTAGGTTAAGAGATCCACCATTTTAGAAACCAAAAAATAAGGCTCAGGAACAGCAAACCTAGTTCTTCAAAAGAGCTGGAGGAGGTTTTATGCTGAATTCCTTGAAAATCAAGAGTAATGAGCACCTATTACTTCAAAAGCTTTTTAGAATTACTCCTTACTGATTTGTGCAAGATCTCTTAGAAGATGCTACTCAGTAAAAGCTGACAACTTCTGCAGCATTTGTAAGTATTTCATCATGCACATCTCACTGTTATGCAGAAACTAAGCAGCAGGTGCACAGATCACTTCCTGTCTCAGCCCTTGATCTCAGTTAAGCGCGTTATCTGTCGGTTGAATTTCTCTTTCTTCTACCTCTACAGAAGAAACAGAGAGTCTAAGTATGAGGGAAGAAAAGGTGATTTTAATTTAACATGTCACTTCACTTCTCGATTAGTCAATCATCTTAGTAAGTGCTATGTTCAGGAGAGTACCCCCTCCACAAGGCACAAAAGGGTGCATGGCTTACAGAGGTGTTGCTGTCACTAGCAGCACCAGGCAAGCAGTTCCTCACACCGTTAGATACTCTTTGTAGTCATTCTTCATAGCACGAGAGAAGTAATGTAATCCTGGCTTGTAAAGGCAAACGTCAAAGGGGTAATCTCAAATCCTATCACAACACTGTGAATAATCATGATGAATTGTGTAGGCTGCTGGAGACGTCACCTTGTAAACAACTTAAAACACCAGCAAGTGAAGCAGGGATACTTCAGCATATGGCTCTGTTACAGCATGAACGCACCCCACTGATCTGCTGGCTCACACAGGGAGGCTGATGTGACGTCCATCCTGCATGAGCCCTGTAGTTTTATGGTCTGCCACTCTGGTACGAGAAGCAGTGTACGTGTCTGGAGGCAGAATTGCTGGCGAAAGAATAAGAGGGAGATGTGCATGTCTGTGAGAGGGACAAGGAGGTGGAAAACCAAAGGAAAAGAAAGGAGAATGTAGCAGGATTTTGTTCATGTTTGCTTCCTGGTGAACAGCTGAGAGAAGGCAAAGGGAGAGTGAAGCTGGGAGAGTTGTGCTTGCAAGATGCTAGTGGGAACTAGTGGCTCATAACTGGCAGAGCTGGGGACTCAAAGGGAGTCGCACTGAAGGCAGTGTAAAGGAGGTCCGGGCGAGACTGGAACAGAGCTTCTCCATGAATAAATCAGCACCTATCTATTGCTGCTCCCTAGGAACAGGATGATGCAGTGTGCTAGGGAGCCTTCTGTGCTTTGCTCTCTCGTACCAAGGACTGTGAAAGTCCCTGAACCAGACAAGGCTAGCAGTCTATTATTTCCTAATCAGAGCTAATATTTAATTTCAGTTCTTGAAAATTAAGATAGAAGGAGCAGAGCAATTGTCATTTTGGGTTAGACCCAAGGTCTGACTTAGCTGCTAATCTGTAGCTATACTGGTTATTTTCAGAAGCTGTGAGAAAGAAATAGCTTTGTGGATGACAGATAGCCTAATGCAGTTAGGGGAAGCTGCACAATTAAACAAGTTTGATGGAAATCCTAGCTACTTTGGAAGACTTTTGAGTAATATTAAGAAAGTCAAGATTTTACGTCAAGTCATCATAGAAGAGTTTGCTATAGAGAAGTTTTTTCTAGACATGAAGGATGATGGCTAATAGCCTTAATTTTGTTTATTCCTTTTTACATAACCATGAATGCCCTCATTAGCCTCTAAATCTCTTTTGAATGCTACTAAACCCAGCTGTTCCTTAGTAGCCCAAGGGCAAAATAATTCCTTTCACCAGTGCTGCAAACCTATGTTAGTCATATAGTGTTTTCCTCTTAGGTGGGCCAGGAATTTGCTTAGTGCTCTGTATCATAGTCAACAATGATTATTGAATGGTTTCAGAAATTTAGTTTCTAGAAAATTTCTGTGTGGAAATCTCTAGAGCTCTTCCACAAGAGAAAAAACAGAAGATATTCATTGAAATCTGCTTGATGTGGTGCTTTATGGCATCTCTTCTAAAATTTATCTATTTCTAAATATGTACCATTAATTTCTGTAGGAAAGACTCCTGTTATACACAGAACCAGCCTCGCTCACGGCAAACTGTGTCTTCTGTGAATTTAAGAATAAGGTGGTGAGTTTCCACACTAAAATTCCACTAAAATTTTTCAGTGTTTTACTTGGAGTTTTACTGCATGTGTTCTGTTGCATTTAGCCTGGTTGAGTTGTGTGACTTATGGTACTGCCATCGTATTTTCACCATGCTTCAAATGAACAAGAAGCTATTTTAAAGAGAAGATGGCTGAGTTCAGCAAATTTATATAGAATACGCATATCCTCAAAATGCTGAAATAAATTTGAGGGAAAGGATAATAATTTTGTTCAGACACCAATTTGTTCTTTGTAGTCAGTTCTGTCACTGAATAGTTGAGTGAAAGGAGATTAATTACTTTCCTGCAAACATTATTTTTCCTAATTCCTCTCATGCCTGCCTTGTCAGCACCAATATCTTTGGAGGCAGGATGGACTGTTTGTTTTCACAGTGCCTACTGTAAGGCCTGGGATGTGGACCCATGCGACAGCTGAGCAGAAATCACTGCTTGTGGACACTGAAGAGCGAGATGTCTTTCCCTCCTCTGATCTTGAATGTACCTATGTACATGGAGGGCCTGTTTGCCTCACTGTCCTAACTAAATGACTCTTTTTGCCAAGATAGTTTTATACTGCTTTAGTAGATTGAATTGATGCACTGCATGATCAAACCTGTGCCAGAGTTGGCCCAAGGTAAAGCACAGGACAGGAGAATATGGGAAACACAATAGTGGGCTGCACAGTGAGCAGCTGTTTGTTCCAAAACTTTTTCTACTCCCTGTAAAGATGAGGATTTGGTGCAGATTTCTTTCACAATATAAATTTATTTTGTAAGTTTACCTGATCAGTGCAGTCCTCGTCTAGCTGAGATCTGTGTTACTAAACCTGATTAAGACCAGAGCATCTTCAAAGTCAATGCTATGGTATTTATAGAAAGTCAAAAGAAGACAGAGTGCTGTTTGTTACTACATCAATATAAACAACCCTTTTCAAAAATACCTGCTTTAAATTCAGGTTTTGAAGTAGATATTCAGGTTCATAAGTATTTAGCTGCTGGCTGTCCGCCTCCCTCTCTCTCACTTCGTAATGGTTGTTCTGAGGTGGTTGGGGACCTCTGAGTTCAGGCCATTTCCATATGGTGATCAGATTGTGTAGATTTCAAAATGTTCTGTTAGGCTGGCAGACCTGAAAACTGGGCCGTCGGTCTGACGGTTCTGGCCAGAGATACACTTTTATCTTCCTCTTGATGTGATCTGGGCTGAAATTCAGTGCTTGTCACAGAGACTTTCCTTAGCAGCCTCAGAAAGTAGAAGAGCTGTCAAATATGCGACTGCGATACCAAAGCTTTGTGCGTGCCAGTGTGTCTGAAGAAGCAACTGGCGGCAGAGTTATACACATGGCTTTGTCCTCTCTCCCTGCTCTCTGTACATGCAGATGCCATGGCTGAGGTGCTGTGTTTTGGCAGATGACATTGACACAATGGGGTCTGTAGACGAGAAGCATTGTAGTGCTAACCAACATATAATTTTTTCTTTTGCTGCCATGCTTCACAAATGCTTACTCTCTATGCTTCCCAGTCAGCAAAGTAAGGTGTTCGTCTCTTCAGCACACAAATTAGTTGATCTATGCCCAAAGTTTAGATGGAGCTCCAGAACAACTAGTTGTTCAGAGGCTTGCTGATAAAAGACATTTTTGAAAATGTGCAGTTGTTATCAAAAGTGGCTGATGCACAGTTCGTTTTAGGTTTGGGTTGGGTATCCTTTACTAATTTTGGCTGTACTGTCTGAGATATAGGTACTGCCTGTACCTCTTTCCCATCATTGGGAGGTTGCTGGCTTGCTGTACTTACCATGTTGGAAGGAGAAGGGCAGAGAGCTCCCAGTCCTGCATCAGAAAAATCAGCTTGGCTAGGATAAAATTCACTGAGCTTATCATAGGTGAGTTCAGGGTTGCACATGTGCCCCATTGGCTGGTAGAGCTGCAGAGATGCAGCCCAAGCAGGATGCAGTAACAGACTTTAGGGAGCACTGCTCCCTAAAACCCACTGCTGTGCTAATCAAGGCAAATGACCATCAGCCACCTCATAATGCTCCTAGACCCCGTAGCTCATCCAAAATAGGGCTTTAGTCCAGAAAACACAGCATGAGAATGGGGTCACATGTTCCCTTATCCACCTTAACGTGGGAAATCTCTCTCGTGTTCATCGAGATGTGCATGGTTTGGTCTATTCAGCTTGGAGAGGAAGGGTTCATGGAAGTGGGTACAAGGGTCTCAGCCTCGTGTCCATGCTTCACCGAGGCTCCTCTGACACCTCTTTAAGCTCCTTTAGGGACTGCTGTGCCCCAGAGACCACTTCCCCCTTAAATAGAGCAGCGTAACTGTAATTTTTTTCTGGCAGCATATATTCCAGTTCACAAAGTCATACCACAGAATATTGGCCATTATGGTTCCCCTGAGTTTCCCTCCATTAAGCATAACAAAATGTCATTAACTATTTAGAAAGTGCAGCTTCTAAACACACTTCCAGTTTCACGGTTTTTGTTACATCCTAAAACGTAAAGGATAGAAATGATTAGTTAAAAAAAAATGGTTTTGAGGTAACACATTACTGGAGTCATTTCAACTTATCTGAAGGAGTCATCTGGGAAGACAGCCTTTATTATTTCCTATGCCAGTAAATTAAGGAGAAAGTATAAAAGGCATGTGATTGAACTGAAGCAAGAAATATGTTTCCAGGTGTTTGCGGATGATGTTCTAAATAATGTAGTAGCTGGGAACAGTGTATTATGCAGTCATCCAGGAGAAAAGTGAAAATTGAGGGTGTGCAATTCCCTTAGCTACTGTTCTGCTCTCGCTGATGTTTACATCAGTGAAGAGGTGGAATAACACAGTGACGAACCTGGCCAGCGTGTCTGCTGCTTTATAATAGTACGCATTTCCTATTGGAAAAGGCACAATGGAGAGGCCTTTGCATTCTGACATTGCTCCCATTTTATTTGTGTATTTAGGTTTAATTTCAAGTTCCTTCACTTGATCAGCTACGTTTGTAACCCCGATCTTCGTCTTCTTTATTTCCTGGAGGCCTTGCCTTTTTCCAAGTATGGGATATATTTTCTGTCCTCTTGAACATCCATTTTTGTTCTTTGCTTTGGCTGCCATCTCCATTGCAACTTGTCTGTGGTTCCTCCACGGGGCTGTGCCAGCTGTTTTGAGAGCTGCCACTTAGGAGCTTGCGAGGGTGTGCTGTCAGCCAGCAGAGGCGTTTATTGGGACCATTGTTATCAGGAAATAATGTGACACAGTCAGTGCTGCTTCAGTGCAGTCTACACTCTATTGCAGGTACAATAGCTTATGGCTGTAGAGACTCATAATAATTCGAAACCATTTGGGTAATAGAGACCTTTGTTCACTTCAAATAGGAGATGGCGGTGATGTTATAGGCTATGAATGGGCAAAAAAAATTGATACATATGTGCAAATTACTAACCCACTTCTAGTTTTCTATGCAGTTCATTTTACTTTGATCCTCTTTGTCAAAAAAATTTCCACAAATAGAATAGAAAGTTCTCAAACATGAGTATCTATTGCCATTATTAGTCTAATAGGTCATCTGAGAATGTCTGTAGATGGTTTGTAAGCAGTTTGCTATGACCAGAGCTGTTACAGGAGGTTTATTCAATCTGGGGGAAAATAGTATTTTTGTTTAAAAATACAAAAATTAAATTTTACCTTGTGTCAGTTACAAAGAATCTAAGCTGCTAACAAAATTGAGATATTCAGCTGTGAGATAATGGAAGCGTTGAAAAAATACAATTTCACATCCTAGTGATTTCTAGCAATAATGGGACATCTGAATAAGAAAAGTTATGTTATATCACTTTGTGGATATTTTTGCAGACAGTTTCATCAGCGGTGCGAGGTTGGACTCCCGAGGTTACTTGTTATTATTTTTTTGGAAGTACATCACACGTGGCTGACATGGCAAAAATGCACTCCATTCGTCCAGTGCTCTGTTCATTGCCAGTTTAAAGACTGACAGGAACCCAGAGTTTGGAATAGGCAGATGTCCTAGTCTTCCCTATTCTGGTGTTGTAATCTGCACCTGAAAATTGAATAAATGATTGTTTTCCTATTTCTAGAAGGCTGGTCTTCTGATCTCAGTGCTGATAGGTTCCTGAGGCCCTGCTGATGATGGGCTGCCCTTTGGCGTGCAGGAGCAGAATTTGCATTACGTATTTTGAAGCTCTTTGAGGAGTCCAATTGAAAATTCTGTTTTTAGAAAGAGGCTGACTAAAACCAGCCTTGGTGTTGGTGCCTTCGTAAGAAAGAGATGCTATTTTCCTTAAACGTAAGGTATTACTTGGACTGATGTTTTCGTAGGCATTAACTTGATTATTAGAGGAAACTGAAAATATCAGACTTGAATTATGCGTGGTTCTAGGCAGCTATTTGATTTTCCCCACTGAACTATGCTTTGTTAAGCATACCATCAGATTTCAGAATTGTCTCCTATTCTAGGAATAGTGATGTTCCCCTGTGTGAATTTCAGTTTATTTTGGACCCAAACCAAACAATTTTGGACTTTCACCCAAAAGTCTTTCTTTCCAAGTGAGCTGAACGAAGAAAACACAGTGTATGAAGAATAGACTTAGTCTTGTTGTATGCAGGTTAGACGTGCATTTCTGCTTGTATCTGCGTATTTGAATGATTTGTCACTTATTTGACAAAGTCTGGTCTTGGATCTAAAAGGAAAACCAAGGTCCCTGTATGCATTTCCAGTTTGTTGATTAGTTGCAGTCTGTCGTAATTTTAGGAAATTCTGTTCCTTTCTCTGTTTTAGTGCAACATTTTGGACACCAACCACAATTCTGACTGCAAAGAGGAAGCAGCAAAAGCCACTGTTGCCTTTAAAATGATAAAAGACTGCAGACAAACTGCATGGATATACTTGAGTTTGCTGTTTACATTTCTTTTCATGCCTGTTACAAAAACATTTTAAGTCAAGTTTTGACATGTATCAGTGACAGTAGCAAACTGAAAAATACTTGAAACACATGAAGTGGCCTGAACTCTTTGCTCTGCAGAGTCAGGCTCTGAAGTAACTTCTGAATGGTGAAATATATCTCAGTAAACAAAATCCTCTACCTGTACAAGTGCCTGTGAGCTGAGGGATTCTGCTTTTGATTACACAGCTCCAGTGCCCTCTTAATCTGCCCCCACTTCTAAATCCATCTGCCTTACCTTTCCAAGCTTATTTTTCATGTGGCTCAGTAGTTCTGTAAAGTAGATATCTGATAGACTTCAGAGGAGTCCCTACTACACCCTGACAAAATGAGATATTTGTTAAGCTAAAATGCGCCAGGAGATAAGGCAATGAGAATGTAATGCTGAAGAGGTAGTGTGAATGTGAAGAAAAGGGTTAATAATTGGAGACCTGCTGCTGCTGCTGTGTGTGACAGAGGATGTCTACAAGTAAGGCTGCTGAACTGTACTTCATGCATCCAAGTTAGTTCTAATAATTTCTGACCTAACTACTGGTTATTTGATACCAGTTAAAAGAAAAACGACACAAAACAGGTAGCCTGCGTGGTGGTCCTTTTTACTCTATGTTTGTTTTCTTTTTGGGGGAGGAAACTGATTTTGCATCACATTATCACAGTATCACAGTATCACAGTATCGTAGGGGTTGGAAGGGACCTCCAGAGATCATCGAGTCCAACCCCCCTTCCAAAACATGTTCCCTACACCAGGTGAAATCATTTGCATCAGAAATAACATGATGATCTAGGTGCTTAAGTCCTTATTGGTTACATTTTTTTTCAGGAGTGCAAGTAAATATTTGTTACTTTCCCAGGAACAGAAAAAAATCCTGTGAACATTTGTTCATGTTGTTCAGGAAGAAAATGTGTATAACCACAAGTCATAGTACTCCGGCAGATATTTACTTAGCACTCCTGAAAGTGAAACATGATGAACACAGGTGTTATTGTGGCCATCAAGGCTGACTTTTAATTGGGCTTTTTCCGAAGGCCAAAGTCTCAACACTGACCCAAACTTACAAATAGCAATTATGATCTACCTTGTGCAAGCACAGAATGATGTCAACAGGAAATGTGTATGTTTGGAACTGAAAAGAACTGCGAAAATCCTCAAGAAAGTTAAAAGCATTACTAAAAAGAAATGTGTATAAAAATATAAGCAGAAACAAATTCTGTAAGCTGCTACAGAATAATCTAGTGAATGTTTTAATTGTATTAACAGAAAACAAACTGGGAGGGTGTGGGAATTTGAAACTTAAAAAAGAAGAAATGTTGTCTAAAGAATGAACAAATGCAGGAAGTGAATGGGCATGAATTACACCATTTCTGCCTTAAATAACTGGAACAATTGGGTGCATGGAAATCCATACTTTATATATACCATGCTTTCTCACAGCTTTTCACATACTTCCAGTATTGTCATGCTCCAGTTCCTTATATGATAGGTGAATTATGTTTAGCTGCCATTACAGACAGTGCCCTGTAAACTCTTACCGCTCAGTGCATGTGTGGGCTGCTCGGATTTCATACTGAGCACTGACTCTTCGGGGACTGATTTTTTTTTTTCAGGTTTCATCCCTGAAGCTCAGTAAGGCCCTGTACTTTCCTTTCCCCTGAATCTTCTCTCTGCTTAGATTTGTCAGGCTTTTTTTTTTCATTATTATTTCTTCTCTTATTACGGTTTGTTCTGTAACTAAAAATGAATATTTGGTAGACCTTGATTTCAGGCAAAAACTGCAGAGCATCTCACCGAACAATTGCATGATAATGATTATAAAAATGAGAAATATGACACCCACCAATATCCATTATGATATTCCTGTGCAGAACATGTTTTTTCTGACTCTGTTGTCAGGAGAAGAACTTCACTCTTTCAATTCCATTGTGTTAAAAGGAATCTCAGAGTTGCAGCTGAAATGTGAGAACACGAAGTGGATGTGAGAGAGGCGATGAAGAAAGAGTAAACAAATTAGTGCTTTAAAAACTACATCTGGCTCAGCAGACCTCTGTGTGATAAATCTATGTCTTGTGGTTTTCATCCTGGCCTTTTCCTTCACTTCAATTTATGAACTTTGATGTGCTCCTTTACTGTGAAAAAGAAAAAAAATGTGCAAATTATTTCACTGCAGGTTTTTTAATTTCCCTGGCATCTCTGCCCCAGTCAAGCTGAGACATTCAGCTAAGTTCCCGTGCCTTCCCTGCACTGTATTGCTTGGAGGCTATAGCTACAGGAACAGATGCTATAGGGTAGTCGCAGCTAAAGAACTTTCCTTCTTTTCCCATTTGCTTATGATTCCTCAGCCTTGTCCAGATTTTTCTTTTTTTCTTTCCCTTCCTTTTGTTTTCTAGGTAACTTTCAGAAATCTGTTTCCTAATCTAGTTCCTAACTTGCTGGATAAAGCCTGTAAGTAAGAATGGATGCCTTCCTGCCCCATTACAGACTCTGTGCATTCTTTCTCTACCATGCAGTTCAGCATGGAGCTGCCACATTACTGAAACACTGGCAATCATTCTTCTCACAGTTAGGCATACTGTAAAATCATTAGATAAATTAGAATAACCTTCTAGTGATTGGACTTGTTGTGCAGTTACCCCTAGAATTACATAATCGGTCACGTGCCAGGTTTGCCTTTTGCTTCTTGTTGTGGAAATAGAGTACCTAGGCATCCTCTCCTGTCAATGCTTGTACCCCTTGTGCAAGACCAGTAGCACAAACAGATGCATTACAATAGCTATTTGATTTGTCACTTGTAGGCATCATATTGTTATTGTCTTTGTTAAATTTACCGTCAGCCTTGTTGAAAAACAGCAGAAGCCAGGAAATATAAGGAGTCACAAGATCAGTTTCTGAAGATGCTCACGTGGCTTTGATTGCCAGGCAGGAGAACTGGATGGATGTGGCCAGAACAGGTGTTGGAGTGCCAGCATTAAGTCAGGTTGCTTTCCAGCCTTCCCAAGGATAAAGCTGGAGAGTACAAATGGTTTTATCCTCAAAATTGTCTTAATAGTAGAGTCTCTTCAGAGCCAGTTTCATACAGGCACATATGAAATCAGACTCTAGAGTTATTCTTGTGCAAAGAAACCTAATGATTTTTAGTTGAAAACATGGTTCTGAAGGGCCAAACGAACTGGCTTCTAGCCTATGCAGTTTCTTTTTTGCAGGATGGAGTCTCAATAGTCCCAGACTATCTAGAAGGTACATAACCATTAAGACCACAGGGCAACTGAAACTCCTTTAACATGAATCAGAAATGTTGTATCACTGAAGTTACTGGAGAAATAATTAATCTTGTTTAAAATACTACATGATTAATAATCTTTGGACCTGACCTTGAAAAGTAATATAGATGAAGGAACACTTTCTACAATGAATGACCCAGAACTATGAGAGGATACAGGATTTCTTAGTTCATGAATTGTTTGTGCAATAGAATTATCCTTATTGGTCAGTAAGAACATTTGTGTAGCTGTGAATCACTCCTGGGAGTCAAGTCTGCAAAATATGTGCAGACTGAGAAATGTATCATGGTAATTTCTACCATCTTACAGTTCCTGTCAGACTTTGAATACTCAACTTAGCAATAACTTCGCTTTCAGAAGCTGTTATGAGCAGCATTTGAGGCTTTCTACATCAGCCTTCCCCAGTCTGGCACCGTGACTGGAAAAGATAGTAAAGGCTTTTTCAATGTATAGAACATATTAAGTTGATGCTCTAAACACCTTAAAATAGAAACATTATGTTAAACTATCTTTGGCTCACCTATGCAATACTAATACTATTAAAAGAATGCGGAACCACTAGTATGAAGGATGTTTTCTGCCAGTGTTCAGCAACAAGATCTCATTAGTAGTTTCATTGATTCATAACACAGTAGTGTTGTCAATGTCTTAAAGATGTGTGGCTTTCAGCTAGTTACACTGAAAACTAACAAAATACATCTTGTTGGCAGAATGAAGTTCTGTATTAAGAGGCTCCTTTTCACCCCCATTTTGCTTGTGTAATTTGTGTTTAGCTCTTATCTGTTAGTCTCCTACACTCCTTTAGTATTATTGAGAAATTACTATTCTAAGCACTGAACTAACTTTCATTTGCAGGAAGAGCATCTTCAGGAGTTGCTGTAATAAATATGATGTTTAAATACCCTTGACAACAATGAAATTACAGCAGTGTTAGCATGCACTGAATATACTCTCTAGTTCAGAAAATAATGCATTTTGCTTGACTCTATTAATGCCCCCAACATATTTTTCACCTTTATGAATATGGTTGATCAGATTTGAAAGAAAAAGTCAGTGGGAACACCTTTTGCAGTGTTAAGTTGCATTATGTATAAATCCATTGGGAAAGTGGGTCCTGGCATTTCAGGAAGGTAGAAATACACAGGTTCATAAGAAACAATAGAAGGCCATTTGTGTATTTGTGTCCATTACAGATTTCTCTCTATTTCTTGAAATCAGTGGTTATAACTCAGATTTTCTTGTCTTCATATATGACACTGTGTTGGTTGTGTGGAAGTTTGGGAAATCCTGGACAGTGCCAACTTGGATTCAGTTCTGCCCTATATTTAGTTTTTACTTACCTAAACCTACCTAACTGTGGAGGGTAAAATACCTATCTATCTCCTTCCATTTCTTCTGAGCAATTCAGAATAGAAGATGTAGCAAGGAAGATTTGATACACAATTATTGGTTTGTAGAGTCTCCTCTGAGATTTGTGACTTGTAGATGAGTGCATTTTGGACCTCACTAGACCACTGTGGCATTAAACCAGTAAGGCAAAAACAAGTAAATAAAAAGAAAAGAAAACCAACCAAACATAAAACCTGGCTGCCAAACAAATGCAAAATGAGGACTCCATATACACTCCTGTAAATGAAAATACTTTCAAAAACAGTTTTTTCCATGAAGGATGTAGCAGAAATTTTTTGAAGAGCAAATTCGAGGTAAATTAAAAATGAATGAAGGCAATAAAGATTTACCAAAGAGAAATGATCAGAAATTAAGTAAAGGATTTTGCTCCAATAAACTTGATAAGTGAAGATCTCATTACTTCTGTTAGGTGTCTGGGGCAATGACAGAAGGGTGACTTTTAAAACTGGAGGAGATGGGAATCAGTTGTGGCACAAGGGAAATAAAAATTTGATCTGGAAAGGAAACTGTTGGGATGAGGGGAGGTTAATATTGAATTCCTCAAGCATAGGCCTTGGTTAATGTTTCCATGAATAAACTTGGCACAAAACATAGAAAGATTTTAAATAAATTTGTTGGAGGCTCTATCAATACAGAGGATTGAAACACCATGGTGGAATATTTGGATGACCTTGGGGACTGAAGCAATAAAAGTGAAATAGAATTTAATAGAGCAAAGTACCACGGTCCTGAAAGGAGGGATTTACAGAATTTTTGCTGCTATTTCAGATGGCACCAAGAAGAGGTGATAGCCAGAAGGAAAACTCAAATGTATTCATTGGACATCATTTGAATGGAGCCACCAATGTGTCTGAACAGATGCAGAGATTTTGAGAGGATGAACTGACAGCCTATCGTGCTCAAAAATTCTCAGGACACATAATGGGTACTCTGGGAAAATGAAGGCTGAGAAGGGATGTGAAAATACTCTACTGGAGATAAACACAAGTGACTTAAGGCTGAGAAAGGCCAGAGCAAATGATCAGAAATGGATCAGGAATGAAGTGTCAGTTGAGAACTGCACCAGTAGTGCTGTGTAGGTCAGCTGCCTGGAACAGAGGGTCAAAGAAACAATTACACACAGTTTGTTAAATATACAATTTCAATTATATGATAAGGTTGGTGCCAGTAGTAGTAAGGACCTGGATTTCATGTCATTTATCTTATACCCGTTGACAAGTACTTGGTAAAATTAAAGCCATAAGAATCGAAGAAAATCTTTCCTGAGTCGGTAAATGCAATGAGCAGGCTGCCTTTCTCAAATTACCCAGTTGGATGGAGGCAATGGTCTTACAGCTCTTCTCTGGATGTAAGAATGCTTGAGCAATTATACTATGATATATTCTTTATTTTTATTCTTTCTTACTCTGTTATTTTGGTAAGTCTACATAGCCTTTCTTCAGGCAGTTCTGATGCTGAATATTACTGCAGGTACTTCTGTCACGACCACGAGAGTACTTTAGTTAACTTTTTATGAACTAAGGTCCTGGCTTTTAGATCCTGCAGAACTGTCTGATGGGAACCACTTTTGCTGAAGTACTTCTGTGTAAAAGAGCAAAAAAGTGTAAAAAACAAGAACAAAACCAAAAAAAATAAACACAATGAAAAAGACAGGAAAAAAAAAATCAGACACGCACCTACTGTATTTCTAAGGAACCTTTTGAAATCAAGGTCTGCCCCCTACAAATCTGGAATCTTGCTGCTGATTTGTTGGGAGATGGATTACAACACAAGGGACCATCATGAACAGCCAAGTCCTCAGCTGGTGTTCATCTGCCTTATTCTCATGGCCTCTTTGAACTTATGTTGATTTATGCCCCTGACCCCTACTCTGAGACTCATAGTTCACTATGAGTGAATAGTGAGTAGTGTCTGATATGGCCTTGATTTTCTTATTGCCAAGGTCATATAATAATTGTCAACTTCTCTGGCAAGATATTTATAATTTATAGGAACAGCTCAAGCTTATTCAGCTTAATTCAATCAGATATTTACAAAAAGGCATACAAGATATTTCCAAGCCATATCCTATCTCTAAATACAATTATATAATGTTGCTGCTGTTATGATTTCCTTGTCATTGCAAACCACATTTGCAGTAAGGGGCTGATGAAAATCTCATTGAAGCCAATGAAGGCCAATGAGTTCTACTTCAGCCTTTAACATACTTAACCTAACAAGAAGAAGTTTACTGCATTGGTCTCACTGTTCACTGCTGATGTTTCTCCCATTGTATTTATTTTCTTTATTTTGCAAGTAACTTTATCTAAATTTGTAACAATCTGTGCAGGACTCAGGAGGGAAACTGTCCTTAGTGCTCAGGTCAGTAATTCCTGGATAATACTTAGGAGGGACATGTGGGATGCTTTCCCCTGCCCCTTTCCACACCTGACAAGGGGGAGTTTTCTGACCTTATTTTGCCAGGCTGCATTTCATATTGCAGTGGATTAATGCCAACTGTCCTTATCCCTGCGGTGTGAGCACTATTTCTTATTGCTACAGAACTAACTTCCACTGGAAAACCTTAATCTTTTGAAATTGTTATTTCTGGTCAGGATTGTATTCAGTGACAAGCTACAGAGCAAACTGATTTCTGCTTCTTGACCATAAAAAAAGAATATACATATATAAGTTTCATAATCTGAGATCTATATCTATAGATCTTATATATGTGTATATAGGATCTCTAAATTACCACTTATTTGCTCTTTAGTTTCCCTTGCTCTGTCAAAGCACAGAGGGATGGTATTTTTGTGTGGCTTTGAACCTACAGACCTGCTCCTTGCAATGACTACAGATCACTTGTCTAAACAGATATTGTGAGATATGGTTTTCCAGCTTTTGCCTTAGAGGGACTGGGTCTGTTATCACCAGCCTGTTTTGTGCTGGGCTCAGATGGAGCTCATGCAGTGCTCAGATGCAGCAGTGCTGGGTGAAGTGCTGTATTATCCTCTCAGATGATGAAACTTAGAATATTGTTTTGGCCTCATGTGTAAAATAAGAATTTCAGAGCAGTTTCACAAAAGTACACGTCCCCAGTCTGGAGGCACTGTGCTCCCAGATGAATGTAGGCATTATCCTGGAGAATGGTTGCTTCTCAGACCTCTGGCTAAGCCCAGCTCTGCTCAGTTCTGTACTAAAATCTTTCATGCACCTCAATTTCACGTAGTCTGTCTGCTGTGGTGACTAATTTCAGAATGAGCTCATTTATTCACAACACAGCAGGAAGGAAACATTTTAATGGAGGATAGTAAAACCTCCCCCAGTTTCTTTCCTTGTTGATCTCGAGGTAATGGAGCAGTGTCAGCGTTGGCTGTAGGAGGAGGCAGCTACAACCTGCCCTCCATTCCCTTCTTCCTTGTAAAAAGGTAGGTAGGGTTTTGAGTAGGAAAGAGATTTGGAAATCCTCAGAACTCTGAAGACTGAGAGATGTTGTTTTGTTTATAGCTATTTCAATGTGAAATAAAACAACGAGGAGAGTAGTCACTTTGGGTGACTATGGCAGTGGCATGGCTCCTGCTCAGCACCACCTCTGCAGCACGTGAATGTTTTCTGAGTTCCAGTTTCTTGGGAGGAGGCAATGTCCTCACCTGGCATAAGAAACAAGACAATCTGTTCTGTACCTTGAAAATATTTTCTTATATCTGTACTGTTACTTTCCAGGCATTTGAACCCTGCACCGTGCTTACCTCTCCTCCTCCTCTTTACATTCAGCTATTTTGCTTTTCATCCACATCTCATCTCCTTTGCAGTGGAGCGAGCTTACACATTACATTTGATAAACTGACTTATAAAACCCAGGAAACCTGCTGTGTTGAGAAAGAATGCCTCTCTTATTGCAGGAAATAAAATGTTTTATCAACAAAACTGATTTGGCAGGGTTCGCAATAACCTGACGGAGACTTTTGTGTTCACACATACCTATCTGTCAAAGCTATCTGCTTGAAAATATTTTGTTGTGGCCTTTACGACATTTCAGGTTGTTACTCGTATGATGTTGTGCTCAGCCTCAAGCACCATAAAAAATGTTTGAAATATATTTACAAGCCATTGAAACGCACAGAATAATAAAAAAAAATGCAAATTTATTTGACTACTTATTTATAGGATGTTAGTAAAACAAGGCATTTTGTCCAGCTTCCAAACCCAAAAGCTAGAAGTCCAGGAACAAAGTAATGTCTTATTACTGTGATTGTAAACACCCTCTATAAAATTGCAGTGCTACATGAAGCCCTGGTAGCTACTCTATTGCTGAATATAAAATGGTATTTTAGGATATTTTCAGAGTAATTTTGTTGCCCAGCACAAGTATATGCCAGTGTATGGCCTGTTCTCTGCTGTCAGGTTGGTGAGCAGCAATGGGGAGCAGAGTCCCCCCTGCACAGGACAGCTCAGATGAGCTGTTGTTCACCTCTTGCAACTTCCAGGGTTGTTTGATTTGTTGGCTGTTTTGTTTTGTTTTTTTAACCTGTTGTTTTATATGAGTTAGTAAATGGCCGTTGTTCTGCTGCTCAGATGAGAAGAAGTTTGCAGAAATGCTGTTCAGGAATTTTGTTGATGCAGTCTTCTTTTTATTTTGTTTTGTTTTTTAATAAAAAATTCTAGATGGTCTTGCTTCACTTGTTGCAAAAGTATGAAACATTTTTCTGTTAAATAAAGCTGTGAATTATTTTGTTCCAAAAAATCATACAGATGACTCTTCTTCAGTATGTGTTGACTCTTCTCAGTTTCCTTTGGAAGGCTGTTGGTTTTCTAAGAAATAAGTTGTTGTTTTGGTTGTTTGGGGTTTTGGTTTTTTTGGTTTTTGTGTTTTGTTTTGTTTTTTAAATAAGATACAAATTACTGCAAGCTTGTTTAGTATTTTAAGCACTTGTATCATTTTTCTTGCTCTAAATCTGTCAAGATAAGGCAGAAAAGCTGTGACCACTGAGAAATGTAGTTCTACTTTGTCAGACGTAGCGTATGTGAAGAAATCAGAAGGGCATCTGAATAGTCCCTAAAGGTTCCTGTGTCATATCACAGAGATGTGCCCCTAGAATAACACTGGTGAAAGGAGATGGATACATTTGCTTGCAGATCAAAGCCACATCCATTAGCTATAGATTGCAGAAGAGCTTGGCTGCCCTTGAGGTATGCAAGGATTATGAGCTGCTTAGATGCACTTCAAACATGACAGCCAGATCTGATGGCACTGACTCGCAGGCAAGGAGAAAGCATGCACAACTCCATAAGTTCCTATTTTCTTCCACTTCTGTTTATGTTTAAATCATTAATGGAAAAGACTGTGTCCTCCTTTCAACAAATGTTACCTAATTGCTAAACAAGAGAGGAAATTTGCTTGATTATCTATTTAAAAATTGCCTTTTTCTTCTGAACTGCCTGCTGTAGTTTGGTCCCAAAGCACCATGTTTAGGACAAAAGACTTGCTTGGACCTCAAGTAAAGGCATAGATACCTGTGGAGCAGAAACAGGATCTTGGGGTTCAAGAAGGGAAATCTTCAGCACATAGTCTTGTTGTTGTCAAGTCTCTTATAATGCCAATGTTTTCGTATAATCACTCCCCAAACATTTCATTGTAGATGCCTAAAGCACAGCTAAACATTTCTTTCTGCAGCAAGGAAACTAGATCTTCAGAAGCTGAGTTGGTGTTTCTCAATGAATATATTTTCTTTCTCCAATCCTGTATCCCTCAATTCTTTAATGCTGTTATCAAATTGTCCAAATACAAATGCCCTGTGAAAAATCAAAAGTTGTATGGATGGATGTGTATTCATCTGTTCTTCTTCTTTACAGTCATTTTTCAGTACATTTGGTTGTTAGCTCTATAGTAAGAACTGGATAGATTTTTTCTGGAAGAAAGCAGTTGCATAGGCCCAGTTTCTTGTGTTTCCATTTTAAAACTGTGAGATTCCTGGATATAAATTTCCACCAAGGACAGCTTCTTCACCACCAAGGACTTCAGCTGTCTTCATACCAACACCTTCAGTTTCCTTTTCTCCATAAGGGCATCCTCTTCTTGGGGAACTACTAGTATGGGACTGCTTCACTGCCTAGTTCTCCTATCTCTGCCCCTACAAGGGCAGGTGGACCACACATGCTGGCTTGCAGATGTTTTCTGTCTGCAATGGCTTTTCAGTTTTGTGTAATTCTTGATCGTTTCTGACCCCCTTTGCCCTCACTCCTCATTCAGCATTTAAACCTTCCGGAGCTCATCAGAGCATCACAGAAGATTACTGGGAAAAGGGATTTTAATTTGAAGCCTGTGGTGTTTATGAGAAGTGCAGTAGTAATGTGATTAATACCCTAGGTATTCTGGTAAGTTTGTATGGCCTCAGCAATAGTGGTGATTTTAGATATAGAAAAGGCACCTTATAAATGAAAGATTAAAAAGCCCAAAGTCTTTGGGTTATTTGTAAGGAAATTATGAGATGATTTAAACAATCTCTAAAATACTTACATGCAGAGAAGACATGATAGAAAGAGATAAAGATGTAAGATAATTTAGTGGCTGGAATTTGAAGACGGATTTAATCCAGAAATAAAGTGCTAATATTTGGCAGGACAACTTATTCGTAAGTACAATTAGTTTTTCATCAGTTCAGGACCTCAAATAAGGACAAGAGGTCCTTATGAAAAGTCAGATGAATCAGAAATGACAGTTTTCCCTTGAAAGAATGATCAAGTCAATTTATGGTAATAGTCTTTTCTGTCACTACATCTTATGCTCTGTTCTTCCACTCTTTCTTCTTTCTTGAAATGAAGAATATCTGAGACTTTCTGTAGTAGATTTATGGCTGGAAGGGAATCCTGGCTTTTATATTCATGTACATGGATGGGAAAGCAGAGTGGCAGAATGGCTTTGAGATGAGTCCTCATCATTGTAATACTTAACAATTTCCACCACGGCATAACACACAGCAATGACACCACCATATTGCATCATAAGCATGGATCAGAGATATTGAATCTACATACGTACGTACAGATAATCCTTAAAAACCTAGACCGTGAACTGCAATCAAAGTTCAAACATTTTTCTATCAGTCGTTGAGTCCAGAGCTACTTGAACAGGACAAGAAATATTTTCATACTTTTTTTTTTTTTTTTCTTCTAGAAGCAGTAAGTGCCTAACAAATGTCCTTTGGTTCCAGTGCAACACAGAACTCTTCCTATAATCTGTCTGAAAAGGCATCAGAGTTCTCCCAGGATTAATAATCTTGGACAGAAATATATTGTAGGTGGAAAATATCCACACTGGAAAAAAAAAAATCTTCCCTAAAACTTTGCAAGATATTTTGCCAAGTAAGCATGCATTAGTAGTTATGATTGGTCACAATATTTTCTTCTCTGGAAGAGAGTGGATCTTCTCCATAATAACGAATGATACTGTGCATCCCATAATACTATTAGATGAGCACAGCCACATCCAGAAAGTAGAGCCATGTGATTGCAAGATGGGAAACACAGCAAGCTTCAAAGGATACAAGTCCAGAGAACCAGCAACATAATGGACACCAAAGTCATTTTCAAATGTATTAAACATATAGGAATGCAGTATCATGTAATAAACCTAAAAGAGGAATATTTCAACGCAGATAGCGCTGCATCTGTCTTGGCTACAAAGTTATTAAAATGGTAGTGTTGTGTCCTGAGCTAAGCTGCTGTAGGTTCTGTCATCTTATATATATACATTTTTTCCCCTAAGAAGGGAAAGACAATTAATTTGACATGATAACTTTCTATTCATTTATTAGCAATGAACAGCTAGCTGGAAAGGGTGAGAAATTTTGCGGCGACTGAACAGAGTCTGTGTATTGCTGCAGTGCATTGATTTACTGCAGGGAATATAAACTGCAACTGGTTTGAGTTTATGTTAGTAAACTGAATTAAAAGCAATGACTCATGATACCTGTTGGATTTTGCTGTGGCATTTGGAGCTTCAGCTCTAAGGCTAAATAAGGGAGCTGGTGTCAGTTTATGTAGCCGGTGGCTAAACCCATCTGAAGCTTAAAATCACAATGGATAACAGTCGTGTGACACAGCATTTCTGGTGTTGGTAAATTCGTTAGTTTCTGGCACTGTAGCAACTGCCACCCTGGGTGGTGCTGTTTCTAATGGTTTCACTTCCCTCCGTGTTCTTTTCCTGCATTTTTTTTTTAAAGCTCAAGGTCTGACTTTGTATTCTCAGAGCCATTAAGGTAAAGGCCTTTCCTCCTCAGCTGGGACTACTGTTACACAAATTGATACAACTGACAGCAATCTGTTTGTTGTGTTTTATCGTGCTTTTTGAATAATGCTTAGAAGTGAACTGCTTTTGGTGAAGAAAGCAAAAATCTGTAGTTTATGAGCAAAATTCTTCACCACTTTAAATGTAGTTATTGGCTGCAATTCTTTTTGGCTTTGCACCTTTGATTCCTTCCACAGCTGCTCAAAACTCAACTCAGTTATTCCATACTTGAATCTCAATCAGCAAATCCCTCTGACTTCATTCAAATGGCCTCAGACTTTTACAGTATCAGAAGATTGTTTTTGACTTTTCTATACTAAACATTCAGTGATTCTGTGGTATTCACCTTACTTGTAAGTGGCTCAGATAAGGCTTAAAGGAAAAGGCAAACATGTATTCCTCCTTATTCCTCCACAATACCTCAAATGCTGTTTTATTATACATCACAAAATTAATGTTCAAAGCAAGATCCTAGAGAAGTTGTGCTTGGGCTTTTATGTTGCTACAGGAGGTACAGGAGAGCCTTGAAACACATCTAAAAGCATGAACTGTGACATGCTTGTGCTTCCCTTTTATTATGGAACAGAGTTACCAGCACTAGGCGAGGTGTTTCATCGTTTGTGTGCTCCCCTTCTCCAAGCAGGAGCTACCTGTGTGCCAGCTCTGCAAACATCTCACACTGCCTTTCTCATTCCATCTGCTCAGCTGCGCTCTGTTACCCGTATAAGTTGGAAGTTTCCATATTTATTCCTCACAGCAGATGGGAGCTTTGTTACTTTACCAAGAGACACTGTGACCCTTGCAGGCCAGGCTTGCCCTTGCAATAAAGTGCTCTTGAAAAGTTGTAGGCTGAGGAAGCAGCTGAAACACCTGTCTGTGTATTTGAATCTTCACTCTGTGCAGTAGTTCTGGATTTTGCAACATAACCACACAGCACTCAGTGCTATTTCAAGCAAGATGTGTTACCTTCCTAAATATTTCCAGGTAGAAATCATGTCTTCTTACCAGTTCCCTACCCAGTTTTGTATTTCAGTAATACCATCCTCCAGCATGTGAGTAGACTACAGTTTTAAGGACCCTGGTGTTTTGTTACCAGCTCTGAGCAGTGGACTCTGCCAGAAAGCCATTTTGTAATTAAAAATCCCATTCTGTGAAGGATCTTGAATGGATTTTTCTCCCACACAGAATTAATCCTCAAATCATCTGGAGAGAGATAAATCTTTAAAAGGTATGTATTTTATTTTGAATCTTTTGGAACTGAATGTTTTATGCTTCTTAGTATATTGCTTATAACTGCTTATAAGAGAAAGGGAAAAACAGAAACAAAGACTATGATTTATTAGGGGCTGTTTAAATACGCTCCCATTTCATCCTAAACAACAACAGGAAACAGCCGTACACACACAAAAATGTCTTGACCAAATCTGTTCTTTTAGCCAAAGCGTTTCTTTTGATTTTTGGCTGAACTGTGTTTTCCCCTTAAGAAACAGTTAAAATCAGTTCTTCGCTATGATGTTGCAGACTTTGATATTGAAGATGTAGGTTTAGGTCCTCACTTCTCAAAGTCTCAGGCATAAGCCCTATACCTCATACTGGTTACATTCACTTTCTAACCTGATGCATGCTTTCAAGTGCTGAGATCACATTTCCTTGGTGCTGTTCAGAGTGACATAGAAAATTGGCCATGATGTATTCTGCCATTACTGTCATCTACAACTATTTCTTTATTAAATGGCTCTGTTCAAGTTCTCTGTTCATCTGTATTGAAAAAAATAACTGTGGGCAGGAGGAAACTTAATAGAAACATTTTCAAAATAGAAAAATATCAAGACATATCTAGATCTGGTTGGTAACAATAAAACTAGCACATATCCTGAATATGCATGAGAAATTATTTCATTATGAGACAGATTGGACCTTTTTTAGTTAACTTTGTGGAAAAGAAAATCAAAATAAAAAGCAGTTTTTTATGTTCATCTGAGGAATTCAGTTTGGTTTTGGTTTCCCTCTTTACTTTTCCACAGGGGAGCTGGGAAGTACAGATCACAGTAAAAATAATTACTTTTTTGGAAGGTTTATGCTTATGCTGCAGAACTTTCTTTGGTACTGCATGCAACAATGAATGAGAGACTGAATATTGCTGACTGCTAATGATTCTAGCAACTTACTCTGTCTTACTTAACTACCAATTATTGCATTAAAAAGTGCATCAAAATTTCTTCTGTCAGGCTCCAATCTTTGCCCTCCTTAGTTTCAACTTGTACTGCTATTAATTGGCATCTCACCTTAGTCAGCATTAGCCTAAGAATAGAAAAACATCAGTGTATAGTTGTATTTCCACCCCCTTGTTTAACCAGATCCGTTGTTTCAGATACATGGTCATCATTTATCGAAACATTACGGACCTGAGAGACCGGGGAATATAATAGGGGTCTTTTCCCTGTCAGTATACTAAGTTCTCGTTCTAATTTTTTGATACAATCCTTTAATAATTGATTCCCACTTTCTAATACATTCAATCTGATTTCTGCTTGATTTAAGGCAGTTAATAGTGGCCGTGCCACTGTAGAAGCAGCTTATTGCCTTTCTTTCATAATCAAGATGTCCTTATTTTGTCCTTCAAAGTATTCCGCCATGTGGAATGGAGAAAAATTCCCCATAACCCACAGGGGACCTCATTTCTCAATTACAGTGGCCAGTTGATAATAGGGAGAATCCATAAACCCTGGGATCTGCCCCGGAATCATCTTGTCTAAGGGGGTGATGTTCTCCACCCTGACCCATTTGTACATTCTTCACAAAAAAGACATTATGTCTCCTGCCTGGCTTGCCAAATGTATAGTCGTAATTATACAAGGCGTAACAGATGGATAGCCAGAGGTTACATAGGAATAACTCACCAATGCTGAGGCTCACACTTAAGATAGATGCTCACCAACATTGAGACTCACTACAAGGAACTCCACACAGGAGCAATCTCCAAAAGAGATGCTGCCTTAATGGTGGTCAGCCCTTAAATGGGATCTAGGAGAGGTGGAGTCAAGCTCCACCCCTTCCAGGAGCACAGCTGAATTACCTTCACCTGTGCTCCTGCAGCTGACCCGTCACTTGACTCAGATGGTTAATCAGAGGTTCAGGCTGTGATTAACAGTTTCCCATACAATCAGCCAACAGAGCAAAATGATACAGATACAGAAGATAACATGGCAATTACAATGGCAGTTATTAAGAATCCAGCTACATTTGATAGGAAAATAAATCTGATAAAATAAGTACAAGAAGATACTACCATAACATGAAGATAGCGTGTGTATTCGCCTGTTCTCAGAATAATCTTAGCCCAGTAATTTACTTTTGTCTGCTAATATCAGGAGCTGTCACTACTGAATGTTTAGCCTGAAAGTTTGACTTTGCCTTTCTTTTCATCTACCTGAGTTCTAACTCAGTTACCAATTACCTATTGCTAGAGATATGCAAGAAAGACAAAAGTGCCAGCCAGTAATCAGGGGAAGGTGACATGTTGACATGTTGATATTTTTTTCCTCCCTGGTACTATGCAAGAATAGCAAAAGAAGCTTTTCTAACTCCAATGATTTCTTCTTGCACTCACTTGTAAAGAAAAAATAATGTGAGAAAAAGATGGTGTATTTCTACTGCCAAGCCTATCTAAATTACACTTTGGCTGCTTAAACAAATAAGAAGCTAATTAATTTTTTCTTCAGATGCTTGAACTAAATGTGTGCATTGATTTAGAAGCTGGTTTTGATTAATGAAGAATTCAGTGCCAGAAATACAAAAAGCCAACTTTACCCTCCAGTTTTTCATGTCCTGGTTCCCAATTTAAACTGTTGGGATTGTGGGACCAAAAATTCACAGGCCCGGTAATCTCTAGAGCAATCACAGAGCTATTAGTGGTTAACCCTGGGAGTTTGAGGATGAAAAGGCAAATCCCAGAAGACAGGGAAAGGGCGAGTACAGTTCATTCCTTAAAGACAGAGCAGGTAGGGAATTATGAATAATTCCATGCAATTTTAATCACTAGATGAATTATGAAGGAAATGATTATGGAAGCAAAACCTAAGAATGTAAACATATGGGCAGACTTAGCATACAATATGCATATGAATAACAGCTACCTGCATTTGTGAAAAGTAAGTCATGTCTTCCAGTCTAATTCATTTTCTGGTCCATGTGTTTCAGTAGGTCATTGCTGGCGTCCTTAAACAGACCAGCTACACTGGGCACCAGCTCTTTTACCAGAGCAAAGAATTTGGAAAAGCTGAGATTTGGCATGAGAGGGGACATGTTTGAGGCTGAGTTGAAAGCAGTTCTGGGACAGAATGCCTCAGAAAGAGAGGTAGGCTCTTGGGGCATAGAAGAAAATGGGAAATGCTGAGGGGAGGCCTGCAATAAGAACTCGTGAGGCTGTAAGATGAGAAGTCTGGGGCTCAACTTGGAGTGGAAACTCTCTGTGGCACAGAAACAGAGTTTCAGAAACATGAGACATCCTGGGATCCAAAATATTTTCTTCTCTGGTGCTGTCCTCTAGAAGAGTCCCAGCACTCTATCTTGGGTCTAAAACATTTGCTAATTCCTTTGCTGTGTGATCTTTTTGCTTTGCAAAGTCTTAGCAGGATGATGAAGATGTAGCAAACTCCAGTAAGACAGTCTCAAGCATTCACGTATGATATTTTTTCAGATTATCAAGGGAGACAGTGCCCTTTTTTTACCTTTTTCATTATATAGTTCTTATATGTTTTGAAGATAATGAAAAAATTGTGAATTATTTTTCCACTGGAAGATGTTTTCCTCAAACAGAAGCATATGATCATTTGTTTTTGAAATTGTTTCCTGTCTTGTGAAATAATGCTTTTTAGTGTTTTTATTTATTTATTTATTTATCGTTCAAGAGCTTACAGAAAACATTAAAAATAAATGATGTAGCCTCTTGCTCAAGAATTATCTTTCACAATCTCTCAGATATGTTACTGAAGTGGTAAGGAAGTTTCCGTTCACAGAAATCAGTATATGAGCACAGTATTCCACAAGAAGCTGCCCATTTTCAAGGAATACATCACAGGAAGTGTACATAAATTCTAAACATTCAGAAGGAAGAAATCTGTCTTCGAGTTTTCCCTTAAGAGTTTTAGGTACTTCCTTTGGCAGCGTAAAAGCGGAGCAAAGAAAGCATGTGCAGAACAGAGTTGATAGAGCGGTGTTGGACAGACTCTGGCTAAAGTGCCTCTTAAGCAGTTTCATCCATTTCAGAATTTCTGAAGAATTCAGTGTTGTCAGACCTAGTTAACTGCTGTCAGACATCATGCCCCACGTACCTTCTATGTAAACATTAGATTATTTTTAATGATTCTCATGTTCAGTCATTCCAACGAGGAAGACATTGCATAGTGTTCTGGTTTCTTTTTCTCCATGCTGGTGTTCACCACTTGCATTCTTTCTGTTCCTTTTCACATGCTTTGGAACAGATGAAGGAAGAGTCGTTTTTTTCAAGTTCTAATGGTTCCATTTCTAAGAAAGGGTTACACAATTATTTATTTTTATCGGAAAAGTAAAACAAGAAGTTTCTTGAAACAAAAGTGTTTCTCAAGAATACAGAGCTAATTCCATAAAATACAATTAATACTGAAAATCTGTGGTGATTCACAGTTCTCTCATGGTGTTTCCTCAGTTTGTTTCCATGTATTTTATAGTTCCACTAAAGGATATCTCATTGGAGATAAAATAAATATCATGTTTCTTAAAGCTCTGTGAAACAGGGCAGCGATTTCTGAAGTTACAGATGTATTTTAGACAAATAACTTCATTCTCTTTCTATCATCTCTGGGATGATACTATGATCAACCTACAAGTCCTTTGTCTTCTTGGAAGAATGCTGGTGCATGTAAATGCTTTAGATAGCAGTTGAAAGTCTCCTTTCCGAGATCCACCTGTAAGCTCTCGGGAAGTTAGTCTGATGGATGTACTGCAAATAAACACCCATCTACTGCTGAGTGGAGCTGGAGAAGTTTGTTACTCCGAGAAATATCTTAATATAAGTAGCCTAGGCATCTCTTTTAGAAGGTCCCTGTAAACGCATTAGGGAGCCAACGATTAAGTGATTATTTGTTTTAATTATGTTAGAATCCCCAAGACAAAACTTAAATATAAAACAAGTGAGAGTTGTGGAAGGATCTGTTGAGGTAGAAAAGCCTGTCCTAAGCTGCCATTTTCGGTGCCAGCACTTCTCTGCAGCCGGACAGTATGTTCAAGGGTTGTCATGTGTTAGTACAATTCTTGCAAGTTAAATATCTTAAGACAAGAATTCACCTTCTTTCTGTCTTATCTGTAGCTTACATTCTTCTTGCTCTTGTCTGTGTTATTTCTTGTAAGAAGACTTTTTGTCCAAGAAACGGAGCCTGATGTCATAACAGTGATCTCTTTTGGATTTTTTTTCATTTCTTTGTCATCTTTGTATACACGAAGATTCAGTCTGGCTTTCAGTCACATGGGTACAGCATAGCATGCAAGGAGACAGGTTTTATGGCCTAGATTTTTATAAAAGCTAATATAAGAAGAGTTTCATTCTAGCATGGGTTACTTCCTGACATGGAAGAGAGTGTTTCATTGCTACAGGAGCTAAGAAAATTCTATTAAATCAGATAAAGGGCTTCTGAGTTTTTACCTCTGCAGGCTAAAATCCTGTTTCCTTTGAATTCACCTCTTATAAAAGATTACAGAGTGCTTGGTTGCTCTATTGATATGAAAGGGGAAGGAGGGTAAATAAACCTCCCAATCGTTATTGTGCTCAAATACCCACTCAATGCATACAAACTCAGTTACAGTTTCTCCAGAACAATTTTCCTAATCTTGTCATGAAACTATCACTGTCATAAAGGACCTCTCAGTCAAGACCAGGAAGGAAAGGAAAGTATCTCTTTTCAGAAGTGGAAATGGAGGTTTCTGCATGCTGCTTTTGCTTTTGAAAACAGAATTATTCAGAAAATTTGGCAGTCTTCCTCTGCCTCTTCTCTAATCTAACTAGTTCCTCTTGATAGCAAAGACAAGACAATTATAAAAATAAATTTAAAAGAGCAATCAGAGGTTAAGGCAATAGGCAAATAATATAAGAAAAAATCATGTCTTCATCGTGTTCTCTTTTTTACCGCAAACATGAAAATATTCACATGCATGACTTTTTTTTTTGCCTCTGTTGAGAACACAAAGGGTAAATACTCAGAAATTCTCTGAGGTACCTGTTAAATCTTAAGCTACTCATCAAATGCCTTTCTTTGCTGTCTGAGAACCTTGCTGACCATGACTAATTTGTACGTAAGTTCTGTTGAAATGCCTCAGGACCCTTGAAAGGGCTCCATCTAATAATGTACTGCAAACACAGTCCTTCTGTTTAAGCTCAGTATATCTTTGGCCTTGTGTCAACTGAGAAATAATGTTGCTGGAGTAATACAGCACAAGCAATTCAAACATGATGCAAGTTTGACATAGCGAATTCTTATACCTTCAGCAGTAAAAACTGCATCTTTGATTAAGAAAAGTCCAATTATGAATCACAGCTTTCTTATTTTAAATTACCTGTGATTACTGGCATTTTACCAATAGACCGAATGATAAAAAAAAACCCCAAACATAAAAACCTTACAACCCACAAGTAAGTGACAACTGATGGATTAAAACATGGATCTGTTCATGAATCACTTTTATGGGTAGACAGGCAGGTGAGAATCATTAATACTACATTGTAATTTTCAACAGCTACCTGAAAGCAGCCTGGTTATAACAGAACACTAAGCTACTCTTTTCTCAGCACAATCTTATTCATCAGACTTTTAGACTTCTTCATTCATTGTCACCGTACCTGAGAATTGTAATGTAGAACCATGGGAGACAGAACTGGAGAATAATCAGTTTAATTATCTCTTCCGAGCCAGTAGAAATGTTTTCTCTGCACTAAATCTGTAGAAATTTCTTCAATATGCTATCCTTGCATCTCAGATTTTATTTTATTAAGGAATACTTCTCTATCGGTGGGTATTAGTTTGTTTCAGCTCATGTTCTAAAGCCTTATTCTTACCCACTTTTTTGAACTACGGCTGTGGAAGAAAGGTTGGATAAGTTATGAAATGTTCTTGATAGATGCAGATGAACTTGTACATGGCCTGATATATTCACTGCAGAAGATTTAAATCTATGAGAATATTAAATTTTATTCCTTTACATATTATCTTTGGGGATATAGGTTAAGGGAAGCTGTTTAGAAATGCACTTACCTTGGATACCAACATAAGCTCAGTTTTGAGTGGGATTGAGCTGCTGATTTTTGGGGTTTATCTGTTCTTTGAATGCCTCACTTCGAATGTCAAGAAGAAACAGAGGAAGGCCATCTTTTTTTTTTTTTTTTTTTTTTTTTTTTAATGTTCTATTGGCAGCCTTTGTAGCTTCACAGAAACTTAAATTTCCTGTTTAGTCATAAATGAATGCTTCCATTTTTTTTTTCCTTTTTGTTATTTTCTCAGGAAAAAAAAGCATTTGAAAAAAAATTAATGGAGGAAAGAAATTGAAGTAGCAGTAAAATATTGTTCTGCATAAGGATTAAAAAAAAGTCTGGAAAGAGAATTAAATTGTTCCATTCCAGTACTGATAGCACTGAGAGCTTCATTTTGATTTCCCTAAGTGATATTAAAAAAAAAAAGTAAAGAAATCAGATGTAGAAAAGAAACTGTAGATTTGAAGAAACTGACAGTATTCAGCAAAACAAAGAAAAGCAAGAGAACCAAAAATCCCTCTGTCCCTGGTATGACATTTAGATAAGCACGTACATCCGTCATGATGCTACAGGGAATTCTAATGACTAAGAAACAGAAGTTAGAAATTATTGTATCAGGGAAAAGGTAAACCTTTCATCAGTAGGGTTAGATTATTTGGGCAGATTACTCCATAACACTTCTGGGTGTGTGCCTTTTTGAGCATCGTGTTTATCAATATGCAAGTCTTGGTGGATCTTAGCTGGGTGGTTTGGCATTGCTTTGCACTGCTTTTAACAACACTGATGAGACTTGAGGAGTCTCATCTATTCCCTTCCTATAATTCTACCTCTTCATGAGCTTGCTCTGTCTTTGGAGCCTTCATCACTACCTATAAAGCTCAAATGCCTCAAACAGTACTTCACTAGGGAGTACTTTACTGCTCTTTCTGGTGTCATCCTGGATTCACGAAAGTTCTCCCCAGCCTGTGCTCTGAGAGGTCTCATGCTTAGCCTCCTCAGGACTTAAACTTGTCTGGATCCAAGTCTCCAGTTCACTGAGATCAGGGATGAGTACTCACTTTGACCCTGCTCTGCCACCCAAGAGAATCAGAAGGCAAATGTTTCCAGTTCTTACAGATTTTTCACGCCCAAGCAAGTCTTTTATTAACTCTTCATTGGCTTTTGCTAGATCCGTTCTCCACAGACATTAGAAAATAAGCCACGTTTCTCATCTTCTAGCTTTGTCCAAGTTGACAGCATGTACTCAGCATGGTGCTCAGACTGGTCTTCATAGTTACTATTCAAAATCAGACATATATGGAATAGCAATATAAATAAACAAACAAAAGCAAAGGACAAAACAGCAACAGTGCTGAAAATAAGAAAATTCTATTCTCCCTACTTCTTTTCCTTGGAAGACCAGATTGATCAACTTCAGCTAGATTACTCTGATTGCTACCCGGCATAATCGGAAACATAAATTTACATGATCATCACTTGGCAGTGCTGCAGGCTTATTGTATTTGTACTAGACACCAGTTGAGCATATGGCCATAAACCTCACTTGTTCACCAGCAGGATGTTCCATATGTTCATCAAAATGTTGCACACCAGACTAGATTTATTTCTTACCTTGTTTCATTCAAAATTTTCAGTAAGGTCAGTAAGCTAGAAGTGTTTTGTTCTAATCAAAGCCTAGTACACAGAATACTTCACTTACTATCATCAGGTTCGTGCATTTTTTTCCAGTCATCTTGATATGTGTCAACAACTTGCACAAAGAAATGATACAATTTCAGTGCCAGTTTACCTTGAGCAAGTTTGGATTATACTATAGTTCTATGACCCTTTCCTTAATATAGAAAATTCTTTCATGTCTTTATATAATGTGCCTCAATTTCATAGCATTAGTTATTACAAAGACATTAAGGGCTAAAGAAGATGCAAAGACAAATATCTCAGTATCTTTTCTCCTTTAGCACTCAGTCACTGCAAGCAGAAGAAAACGTTCTTGTAACTGATAGTGATGCCTGTGTAGCAAAGTTGCAAGATTCACCCTTGAGAAGCTCTGCTGTAGACGTCTCAGAAAGCTCTTCCATGAGGGATGTTTTTTGTGTGTGCATCCTAAATAAACATTTTTACCTTTGGCTTTGTGAATTTGATGTAAGGCTGGAACAGAAAGTCAAAGCAGAACTCTGTGGCATTGACAGTGTATGTTTTTTTTAAGTAGTAAATATGATAAAATGAAGTTTTTGAGCAATTTCCCCACTGTGGTTGTACAGAATGCTTAACAAGAAAAGAAACAGCTGCAACCCGTTCACTAAAACTTATTTTGCGCACTCCTTTATTCTTTACTGAACTCCTCAACAAAGCATTGCTTGGTCTGGTAACAGTGGAATCCCAAAGGAAGCCGCTTTTAAAAAGATTTCAGTAGACCATGTGGCTAAATACTATTGCCTTTACATCTGTATACAGTTTGCAATATAGGTAATGATTATCATGCATCTGTGTATAACCAAGGACAACAGCTGGCTTCATCTTTCATTAGAATTAATGTATATTTAATGCTTGTGGAAAGGAATGGATTGTTTTTCTTGAACTAAGCTTTTAGTAATATAAAATTACTTGAGCTGTAACAGTAGTATGGTTTTACTGTGCCATAGTGAGAACACATCAGTGGGTATCTTGCTTAAAAACAGTATAAACCAGACTTGGTTAATGTAGATCATGACAGTGTGGGCTTTAGTATGATCTGAGGCCATATTTGCATGAGTCCCCAGCCAACAGGAACTGCTGGAGCATCTTTGATATTGAATATATAATATACTCTGAAGGGTCCCCAGTTGATAAAAAGTGCTCAGATCTTCCAGTCCAAATGGCTTTGGAGAATTCTGTGCCCACTTAAACCAGGAGGTGTGTGGAGGTATCTGAATTCCCATCATGAGTTCACAGCCACTGTTTAACCTCTGCAGTTGTTGGTCAGAACTCCACTAGCCCAGCTTCCTTCTCCTGTGCAGGACACAGAGAGCAAAAGAGAACTACATCCATGTTCATCACTCCCATGTTCAGGAGACTGAGGAGGATCAGGCTGTAAGGAGATCTTCAGACTTTCACCTAGTGAAAGAACTTGATTACTCAACCAAACTATTACAGTCGTGTGCAGCTAGGTTTGGGTTTAATGAGTATAAATTAGTCTTGTTGAGGAGGGCTACTATCAGGCTAGAGAGATGTTTTTTTCTTATCTCCACTTCCTTGTTTATCTAGAATTTCCTTTTCTCTCTGATTTCTCTCCGTTCATGTGTGTGTGTAGCCATGTATTTACACCTGTAGAGAATTACAGAATATCCCAGGTTGAAAAAGACACTCAAGTATTACTGAGTCCAGCTCCTGCCTTTGCACAGAGCCACCTTGAAAGATAGGTAGTATTGCTTATATATTGACATGCACTGAAATGATTTTGATTTTGACTTCAGTTTGTTGTATGAAAGTGTTCTGTATTTGTACTTGTCATTCTGAGTCCACTGTAACTTTAATTACATTTCAGAAATCTTTTTGAAAATTACTCTTCATAGTAAATAATTAATTAAAACAATAAATAAGTAATTGTAGGACTTATGCATATGTTCTCCCGTTGGGGCTCTGCAGCTTCATTTTAATTAAGGCTAAGATCTCTATTTGAATAAATGAATGATAATAGGTTTTTTTATATATATATATATAAATTCATATCGATTCCTTCTGAATTGTTTTTACATGGAAAAAGTTTATTAAAAAGAATGGAGTGATTCTGATCGATTTGTGGTACTTGGCAAGTGTAATCTGTGTTCTTTTAGAAATCTAATTTTCTAGATTAGTGAATCACATCTGATACTGCAAATGAGAAAATGTTTATTACTTGGACTACATACCATGGAAAATAATATGAATGACATAGATATTTTTCCTGGGTCAGAATTCTGGTAGTATTACTGTCTAACATCAGCAACCATACAATGCTTCTGAGTTCTGTGCTTGTATTTAGTCAGAGTTTTGTTTTGTTAGCGGAACAAAAGGGTTACTTATAAGAGAAAGTAATACCAACAAGGTGTAAGTTTTATCAAATACCTCTTCAAGAATTTGCAGATGTTTCTTTACAAAACTGGTTGCAAGAAATAGTGAATGAACTCATAAAAGAGATAACAGAATCAGAGAATTAGAAATTGAAGTTCTCTTCATGACTTCCTAGATAGTCCTGTTGTATCTTGCTTTTAGTGTGTCTGTCTTACCTGTGTTTTAAGGAATGTGTTTTTTCAGATCAGGTTGGATATGCTTTTAATATTGTAAGTTTTAAAGGCAGTACTATAGAGTAACATCTACACTAGGAGCTGTTGTGTTTTTTAGTGTTTGAATATGTTGACAATCAGAAACAGGCTGCCTTTGAGCTAATTAAACTATGGTAAATTACCCAGTAGAGAGCTCAACACTTCTACAAGTAGATTCCTTGAGTCTAATTTAGATATTCTGAGCTGTTGCACAGCTATTTTCTGAGAAAGCCTTTCTGAAAGGCTGAAGAACCACTCTTACAGATAATTCTGTTTAATACCTCCAGACTGAGCAGGAAGATTGAATGACCAAATCATAGGACCTCATTTGAAAAGATGACTTCAAATCCTTATCTCAGCACTAAGACAACGTTTTGCTCAGTTTTAAGTTTATTTTTTAGCTATTATTGCAGTCTCTCCTGCTTGTTTCCTATTAGTACCATGCACACCAATGTGCACACAAGTGAAATGCAAAGGTGCTGATTAGTATATCCTTTCTGTTAATGAGCTGAGGCTATGGTTGAGCTGTTTTCTGGCTATGTTTTCTTTTCAGAATGCGAGATCTTTAGGTCTTGGCCATTGGACATATCCAATTAAATGATTTGGAGGGGTATAGCCCTTCTGCTCTCAAGTGCTGTTTGCCACTGAAGTCTCCATTCAGTTACTGGTTGTAATCTATCTGCTACCACTAATCAACAAGGACTTGAGCTTATGCTTAACTTCATGTGCTTCCCAAAGTACTTAGAAAAGGTTAGCTGGAAATATGGTGTAGTACTTGTATGAATTGGGGCTGAAAGCAGTTGTGGTGTCCTCCCTCCTTCCTGAGCACCAGGCACATTCAATTTTAAGATATGTAAAGAATACATCAAAGTTTATTTTTTTTCATTTTTGATTATTTTTCTTGAATTCTCCCGTAAACTGAAAATCCTTCTTTATTCCACCTTAATAACTTCATAATAGCTAGTCTTCTGTGATTATTCAATGTAAGTTACATTTATATTATTATTTGTACTATGAACGAGAAGTCCTTATTGTAAAAATTCGACATCTATCAAATGTTCATATAACATAGTAATGATGAAGGATCTTCATTAGCATAATTCATATGTACAAATCAAAGAGATTTAAATGATTTTACATTTTGAAATGAGCACGTGAACAATTGAGCTCTTTTAACAGGGCTGTTACAGCACACATTGCTGGAACAAAATTCACTGAGCTGATAGGACATACATATGTAGGATCAAAGGAAAATAGGACTGGACAGTATTTCAAGAGATCAGTTTCTCAATTCCTTTGCTCCAGAGCTAGATCAGCTAATCAATCCTGACAAATGTTTGCCTTCAATTAACCTTCAATTTTGGCATTTTCTTCTGGCATCTTTCCAGTAGCTGTGTGTCTTTAAGCTTTTATTCCTCAAGCTGAACAGATTTCTAGAGCTGCAGCTCTTTCCACTAAATGGAGTAGAATAATTATTTCACGCATCCTGCAGCAATGCTCCTATTTAGATAATCTTGAAATAAACTTAGAAAAATATGCTTTGCTCCAAATATGCTTTGGCTTCATAGTATTAAATCCAGTCAATAGCATGGAAACAAACGGCTGGGGGGGGGGAGTTGTGGGATTGTTCATAGTCCTAAATTAATGAAATGTATTTTTTTACACTATGCAGATGCTAGCATACAGTTTTTGGTGATTAATAGCTCAATACTATGCGCCTAACTTGAGATGACATTTGAATTTAATTGGTGGTGGTGGTTTTGTGTTCTTTCAAATAGGAAAAGCTCCTTCTTTCCTGTTTCTGCCAGGTTTTTTTGTTTCTTTTGTTGGTTTGTTTGTTTTTTAATTTCCTCTCTTGTTGGCTGCTCCTTTATGAAAGAAAAGAAAAAGAAAAGCTGATGTTTATGAAATAACCTGTAACAAAATAGCTTCAAAAGAAGAAGACAAGAAACTAGGACTAAACTCCTTTAGGCTATGCAGAAAGATTAAAAAAGACAAAAAGTTTTTAAGAGATTCATTGATTTAAATGGTCAGTTTTCTAAATGATAAAATTTCTGTGCTCCTGTTGATTCTTGTATCCTCATTGGCCATGAAGTGGCTGACAGAAGAGAAGAATTGGATGTGGTGCCTTTCTTAGAGGGAAAAACGCATTTCTTTCAGCAGTAAACCTGTGGAGATTATGTCCTTTGACTTCTCTCGTGCTCAGACATGCACTTTTCCTCCTTGGTTACTGTGAGATATGGGAAAGAAACAATGATTGCAATAAAGAATTGAATGAGAAGGGGTAAAACAGATAAATTTGTGAAGTAGATTCCAACAATAATGCATAAATGGAACAGAGAAAGTAAAAGATAATAAATGGAGTTTAGAAATAAAATATTGTCACTTTTGTAACAGTAAAAGGCAAACCACTAAAAGGAAGTCAATTTTCAGTCTCTTGACATTTTCACACATCTAAGCAGCTTTCCAGAAGTGTCTTGATTGAATGAATTGCATGAATCAAGCTCTTGATTGAGTGAACTGTGGGACTTGTGCAATGAGGCCAGCCAGCTGCAGATTAAGGTAACATAGGTAGCTGACCAGATAGACTGATGTCAGTGAGCAGTCAGCCATACCTGGTCACTGGTTTTCTTTGTCAGCAGCTTCAAAGGTGTAATGAACTGCTAACACAGGCTAACAAAACATTTTGGTTGGTCAGCATATCAGGGTTCATCACATGATATAAGAGAGTTTGCAAACTCAAAATAATCACGGTGGGAGCTAATTGCTCCTGAGTTCTCTCCCTGCCTCAGTCCCCATTCTCTCTGGAGGTGCTGAGCCCCTCACACTGCAAGCTATGTACTGGGCCACTGCAGTCAGCAGGTGTCCCCCTAGGTGTCCCTGTCCATGTAGTAGTCCTCATGATGTCGAGGCTTACGTCACACTGTAGGCCAATACAAGAAGCAATTAAATGCTTTTCATATTCATGAAGTTCTTTAAACTTTTCTCATTTACTATCCTACCTGCCAGTTCTAACAGCTATGGCTGTCCGTGGGCTAACTTTTAACATCAGCTTTAATTGCCTCATCTTTTTCTTCTTTCTGTAAAATGCATTTGCCTAAACATATTTTATTCTTTATTTTCTGTATGTATGTGAGGTCAGTTCTGGTCACTTAAAAATATTGAATTACTAATTGGTATTTGAATGTACCATGTGGAGTTTAATATGCTCTCCTAACAGGAATACGTGGATTAAAATGTTGAAAGCATTACAGAGATGTGTAATTTTAATCAACTTCTGGTCATTATCATCACATTAGCATCATTGAACATGATGACTCTTTGCTTTAGATGATGGACTGTATCCCAGTTTTGCAGTCTGTGGAAATGTAATAGCTTTTTGTTAGGCTTCATTTTTATTTTGTTGTGAATAAGAAAGCTCTGAAATGTTAAACGGCAGGATTTCAAGAAAAGGAAACTCCTCTTCCCCAACTGAGAGTCAAATTCTGGTCTTTATTACCTTGATTGAAGTGTACTTGTCTTCTTGTCATTTTTGTAAATGCAACTTAGCAACCATTAAGAAATGTGTATTTGATGATCTTATACACATATACAAATTCCAGACAGACAGGCATCATGTCCATAACTTTTTCATTGCTACTTGAGTTTAACAACTATAGTTCATATGCACTGGATTCTAAGCAATCTATCTTCACTGCTCTCCACTCGGTCCAATTCACTACAAGTAAATGACCAACATACAGGCTAGGAGATGAAGCTGTGCTAATTTTATAACAGTCAAAAATCTGATCATCTGAGGCTCAGACATCTGTCTGAGTACATGAGACGGTGCAAAGAAAGAGGTTTAGTGATGCACTGGGTAAAACTGATTGTATGTCTTGCCCACAGCTTGTCTCACACAGGGGCTCTAGGTGGGTAGTTAGCCCAGGTCAAACATCTATGATATTTCCCCTTAATAGTCTCCTCAGCAGCTGTATGTTTTCACATGACGGACTTCCCTAGCTGGGCATGATTTCTGTGAAGGTAACAAGTCAGTGGTTTTTCTTCCATCAGGTAATTCAAAGACTCTTTAAAACCAGGTTTTCAGCACCTACAGAATTCTTTCAGGAGGACTGCCACAGATCTGCTGCAATGTAGTGGGTACAGAGCAGGAGAAAATGCAAAAAATGTCATGCTGGCTTTCCTAAATTATGCTGCGGATTCCCCAGCGTATTATATGCTGTGTAGACAAGAGACTATCCCATCCCCAGAACAGTAGGATGAGATTAGACAACAAGAAGGATGCAGATCAGAAATGAACACTTTAATTCATAACTATGTACAGGGAGAGTGTGCAGAAAGGCTGGAAAGAGTGCATTTTTTCTCTATTGCTTATAGCTCCCAAATGAGACATTTGATAAAATTACTGTTACTAGACCATGGAATTTGCTGGAATAAGCAAAGAGGATTAAAAAATCTATCTGAAGTCATCAGATGATAACAACTTTGGCAAGGAATATTAAGCCTTTAATTCCAGGACTTAAGCTAATCTCTTGCCTACTCCAGTTCATACCTTTCCCTGATGTGATGGAGAGGTTATTTCATATCAACGAGGTTCTCACAGCTTCTTCAGGAGCACCCATCTCTCTGGCAGATCCTATTAGCCAAGGGGCTTTAGACCTTTTTATTTTTATTTTTTATTTTTTTTAATTAAAGTCTTCTAAAGATGTTTAGGCTGGATATTAGGAAAAAGTTGTTCTCAGGCACTGGCATAGGCTGCCCAGGGAGGTGGTGGTGTCACCATCTCTGAAGAGCTGTGGACGTGTGGCACTGAGGGGGGTGGTTAGTGGGCATGGGGGGGATGGTTTGGTGGTAGGACTAAGTGATCATAGAGGTCTTTTGATGATCTAATGATTCTATGATTCTATGATTCTAAGCTGCATTTTAAATATTTTGAAAATACTGCAAGAGAATTTTCAGATATATGCATTTAAAAGTTTGGCAATAAGCTTATGAAGTGAAAATGCCAAAACCCCCCCAGCTACTTTGCATTCATTACCAGCAGTGCAGAAGATACTTCTCCATTAACTCTCAAATCAGAAACATGTCTTGTAGTTATTCAAAATCAACATAAAAATCCACCTTTTCATGTCACTATATATAACCTGTGCTGCAGGATAACAACCTGGAAAACCTATTTAAATTCTTTGTGTGTACTATTGCTATTAGTACCTTCCTGCAGTTTTGAAAATTTAATTTGTGGCTACATTAACAAAAATATTTTCCAAACCAACAGCAGAAGAAAAACCACCTGAACAATGTGATCTTGGATTTGCTAACTGTTAAGTGCATGGGACAAAGCACATCCTGGTGCATCCCTAATGATAACGAGTAGCAGTGATAACAATCCCACCTGGATTAACCATGGGATACTGCAACCAGCAGACCAGGGGCTGAAGAGAAGAATCTTGTTTCCCAAATAGGAGTTGTAAACTACATTCCCCTCTACTGAACTCTTGTTAACCCTGGTCATAGATATACAGCAGGCACAGTGTCTGAGATCAAGAATGCTTTTATAGTTATATCAGTTAAAGCTGTTTTCCAGCAAATTCAACTATCTATCTATGTCTGTTGGGTTTTTTGAAACAATACCTCCCTGTTTTCTCCCCCAGGGAATTATTTCGTTGTCCAGAAGAGCAGATCTGCTACATCTTTTGCAAAGGTCTTGCCATCTTCCCATTTGTATATATAAAGCATATGTATTTTAGCAGTATAAATATAAACTTCTACTTCATGCAGAGTGAGCGGAGGGAAATTACAAGGAAGATAAATTTAGCAGACTGTATTGTTCAGCTTTATTATGGAGAGTTATAAAGGCTTTGCCCTGTGAAGCACAAAAGTGTTAATTTCTTTGCACTGATGGAGCTGCATCTTATTTACAAAGATGTAAAGGAAAAAGAGAGTTAGCACTGGTTTCCGCTGCAAGTATGAAAAATGAAGCCATGTCCTTCTGTGATGTAAATCAGCCTAACTACAGATTTAGACCAATATGCAACATCTGCAGAGCTATCTGAAGAGTATTTTTCCCCCGTGCCTTTTAAATAAACAATTATTCTAAGACTTGAAGTTTCACTAAAAAGGTGCATTTATCTTCGTTCTGAACTGTATCTAATAGCCTATTCCTCTTAATCATATTACAGGAAGACATACGAAGTTGAACCATATCATTAATCACAACTAGGTACACAGTGTGCTAGTACAGAAGCTTTATTGCTCAGTCTAAGCTGGCAAGCAATGCAAATAATTCTGACAACTTGAAAATATTCTTATTTGATCAATTAAAAGCTTACTGCCTTTACAGTCTCATGATAAGTCTTGTTATAAGGCTGATTTTATAGAAGTCATTTTTGTTTTCAGTTTTTTTACAGGAAAGGCATTTAGCGTCTTTAGCATCAGATCACACAAAGCTAATTGTGATATCGAAGCTACCAATATACAGAAAAATGTCTGCATGCAGAGAGCATCTGTTTAACTGGCAGAAATCTGCTCATTGTCTCTCTTTCATTTCAGAGCAAGCAGAAGAGAGAATGAGATTCCCTGAATCACTGATTCAATTAAAAGCTTCAGGAGCCCTAAAAGGTGCTTTCTCTCTCCTCTGTTTCTTCCTTTTCTTTCCTTTGACATGATGCTGAGGAGAGGCTATACCTTAGAAATAGTCTTTAATTTCAGGACCCAGAAAACTACCAGATAGCTCCTCAGCATTTTGCTCGTTGTCTATATCATGCATTAGGCACGTGAACATGAAGCATGAGTGTGCGTTAATAAATCCCAGTGCAAGAGATACGGATTTGTGCACGTGAACCAGAACTGTGATTACCCAGTGAGTGACGCATGCAAATCACCAAGATAGAAAAGTGGTGAGTTCAGTTCACCTAGAAAATGGATCTGGGCTATTGACAAGGATTAAGTATAGATTTCAATATAAGTTCAGATTACCAGGTTGAGGAGTGTTCAAATTTAGTGGTTTAGATTGGGATAATTTGAAAACCAAAGTTAAAAAAATATATATATATTTAGTGACCAAAAGTAATTTCTCTGTCATTTTTTAGTATTAATCCCAGAAAATGAAGGTCCTGCCATCCATAGATTAGAAAATGAAAAAAGCTCCTGGATTTTTCAATGTGAGTCTATTCCACTAGCCAAGCAGAAATAATAAAAAAATCAAAGCAAATAGCTGATACCAGAATGCATCCATTATCTTTACCCTTTTAATGGGACATAATGAGCAGGTCGTACTGTGGATGTAGAAAGCTAGATGTTGTTGGCACCAATTTGTAGTCCAGTGGTTTTCATCAAATGCTTCGCTTTCTAAAATGTGATAATCAGAGAACATAAGAAATGCCGTATATGAAGCAATTTTCTGTTATCACGTCATGTGCTTTGAGGCAGTCCTGTTGCCTATTACGTCCCTCCATTATGAACAGAGTCTCTGAGCCCATTAGCCTCTGGATTTCTATAGGATAATCACATAGAGGATATTTCCATTTCTTCAAATAATTGTCATATTCCAGTTGTCTAAATCAACTATTTAACCACCTCTCTTTGACTTACAGTGGTGTTGCATAATGTACCTTCCCCGGTGCAGCCATGCGCTATCCAGGATGCAGACCCCCAGACTAGGGGGAAATGTGAGCACATGGCTGAGTGCTCTGTTGGATATTGGCCATGAGTGAGAAAATGAAAAAAGGGTGTTTTGTTTCTCCCTTTGGTGAGGATCATATGTAATAGATGGTCAATGGTTCTCAAAAATTCATAGCTTAGTGCTACGCTGGATGAGAAAGCAGTGTCTGTTTATAAAGATTCGTTATTTGTATACTGCCACAAGAACAGAAGTGGAGAAAGTAATGCACAATATTATACGAGAAAACTAGTAAGTAAATGAAGCCTAAAGGTGGAATTGTTGATAATATTCAGCTCTGTGATTCTATTTCCCATTACGCACAAAAAAGTCTGCCAAATAGATTCAGTATCTGATTAGTGTGTGTGAAGGTATGCCCTGGTCTGAAGTTGCTAATGCAGCCTAACTTCTTGTTGCTCTGAAAATAGGTTTGATAATGAGGACAAAGGGATTAATTTGTATCTGGTGTTACACCTGTGCAGACCTGTCAGCTCTATTGACCTAACAGGTTAGTAGTGCCGTAATCAGGTTTTGAGGCTTGAAAGCACAATGAATCCCTGTTTCAGGACGTAGACCAGATGTATTTTTCAAGGATCTGAGACCAGAAGCTAATTTTTGCAGAGTAGAGATATGTTTGTGCTACAGACTACCAGATAATGCATAGCAGTGGGTTTCTGTGTGTGAACAAAGGAATCTGTGTAACGCGCCTGAGAAAAGGCTTTTGTTCAGGTACTAAATTTGCCTCCAGAGAAGGAAAGAGGATGTATTGCTTTTGGAAAATTTTAGGGAGTTTACAAGTTAGGTAAGACTGAAAACCACTGGCTCAAACTCAACCTGAGTTGGTTTAGGAACCTGAGGCATTCTACTCATGATAGTGCAGAGCTTTCCCTTATTGAGCATTAGGAAAAAAAAATAGTCTTTGAGGGAAGTAGATTAACTGAAAGTCACTTAGAAGGAGAAAGGACTCTACCTGAAATACTTAAAAAACCCAAGGCAAAACTGTGGGGGAATTTGTGTTTCCTAATGGTAGACAAATTGAATCTTCAACATGTAATAATAGTCTAAGTTTCTTTGACTTTAATGAAGCAGGGATAATCATCTTGTGTGAAGCACATTCCTCATTTTTTTAGAACAATGCTGTATTTCCCAGGGCTTTGGATTTTCAGTCTTTCCCCTCCATAAATCAATCTTTTGTTTGAACTGCAGGTTAGTTATTATTTATTGGCTAGCAGAGCTCGCAGAGCAGGAACACAGCACATTTGAAAACACAACAGAAAAACTGGGAGCTTTTGCAGGAGTGAAGTAACCATCTCCAACATCCCCAGAAAAGATCTAAAAAAGAGGTGGGGTTAAAAGCAAATCCTTGTCCTTCAGGTGAGCCAGAATTGAAGGAGACATGCGAGGAAACATAAAATATGATTGCATTCTTGTTTATTTGGAGCCTGGCTTGCTTTTGCCCCAGCATTCTGTAAAGGAAATGTTTTTTATTCATAAAAAACATTTATGAGAAATGAGCTTTGAGTGGAGGCCAGCAAACATACTGAGCTAACTCACTCCAAAAATCCTGTACTTTGGGGGAAGGGGTGTGTGTGTGTGTGTGTGTGTGGAGAACATAAATCTATCCATAGCCTTTAGCAAACATTTTAAACAACTAGCAAAATTCAATCTATCTACTTTCCGATCCATATTCTCCTGTCCCTCCTACTTGCGTTCTGTACTTCTTTAATGTAGTTGCCCACCTCACCCTGACTTTGTAGCTGGTACATCTCAAAATGGGTTTGCAATGGTCCTAACGATGTAGATGGGATGGAAAGGAGAGCTCCAAGGGCCAAAAGCCACGCGTGGCACTTGCGGGTGGCTTTGGTGCGTGCTGCAGCGATAGCTCTGCTCTATGGCCACTTGAGGGAGCTGCTAGGAAGTGTGTGAAAGAGCTGGGTTGGGTTTGGCACTGCAGAGACCTGGGGGATGAGAAGACATTTCCTTTAGGATCCTGCCTTGTGAACTTTTACAGATGTTTATGATTTTTATACTACTCTACATCCATCCGAATGGATGGCCACCAAAATGAGAGATTTGTAATAGTACGTGGTAAGGGATGTTTTTTTAAACTTTCTTGCCATTCTATCCCACTTGCAAAAAATAATCTTACCATATAATTTAAACATGAAACCATTCAGCATAACCTAAATCTGTGTGGTTTGCTTGTCAATCAGGGTGACTGCATACTCCAGTAGAAGTTGTAGATATCGTGGCAAAGACTGTACCCTTTGGATCATTGAGGCTTGAAAAATGGTTATCAAATAGTGTGTAGGGCTCCAGTTCTGAGGCAAACCTGTGCTGTAAGGCACTGAACCCAAAGGCATAAGAACTTTGCTATGTGGTCTGATCAATAGGCAGATTACTCAGAAGTCTGGACAAAACCTGGGCCCAAGTGCTCGCATGATCAACAAATTGGGTGAAACAAGTCTGCGTGAAGAAGAGTTTCTTGATATTTTTGGCTTTTCCCATCTGAGTTCCCAAACATTCTTACTTTTGCCTGCAGAATCTCAGTGAAACTGCATTTAGCTGTCCGTGCCAGTAGAGATCTGTGTTCTTGATCTCATAATATGCCTCTTTCTGCCACATTAAATTGAACCCTGTGAGCTGTCAACCTACTGCAGAACTAACCACCCAAGGTATCTGAGAGGTCTTTCTGACATGTCAGGTTTTATTGTCCTTTTCCTTCATAATATCAATTTTTAAGAATGTCAGTCTCTCAGGAGAAATGCTGTTTAATAAATATTCATACAATCTATACAAGCTTAGATTTCATTATAGCTTTCCTTGCTTGCTTTTCTTTTTTCATCTCTCTGCAACTTTTCAGACTTTCTTCAGCTTTTGAAATGTAAGTTGACAAAAATGCAAAGTCTGATTTCCAAACCTCTCCAACAGCATCTAATTTTGCACTGGAGAAAGAGGAAGGGGATGAAGGGAACTTTAGTGCAAAAAATCTGGAAAATTGAATATTTCTAAATTAAAATCTACAAAATGTCAAAAAACAGTGTGCTTTTCACAACTCCAAAGGAATGGAAGGTTACAGAGGGGGCAGAACTGCTGTCAACTGTTCTTTCTGAGAGTCTCTTCAGAAATTCTCAAAAAAACATTTTTCCTATGAAGGATTTGATGAAAATTCAATTTCGACACATCGCATCTTTTTATTCCTGTTTTGTTCAACGCACAGTTTCTAGATGTGTCCATTTTTTAGAATTATCAGCTTGTGAGCCTCCAAACAGAAACTTTGCAGATAAGATGACGTTATTCGGTGGGGTTTTTTTTATTTGCAGCCAGAAATATTTGTTTCCCCTTATACAGTTTTCCTGGGTGGACTGAATCCACCACTGCACCCTATTTTCTGCCCTCCAAGAGGCACAGGACAGGACTGACAAGAACCCACGTGTCTGGACTGGGGTCACACAGCAGATATGGGAGATCTGGGTGTAGACTGGGCTGAAGGAAGGAATGAGAGATGGGCAGAAACTGAACTATAGCTTTTCTGAGGCACTTCAGCAGCAATACTACATGAAAGCATAAACTGTTTTGAGCTGTGGCTTTTTGGTTGTGAATTTGGGTATTATTATTATTATTATTATTATTATTATTATTATTATTTTAATGCAAAGAAAATATCTTTTCTTTGTGTGGCAAGCAAGCATTGAAGAAATAATAGCTGCAATTCTAAAAACAGGTTCTTTTTCTCTGTAAACACTTCCAGTAGAATATTTACAAATGCACCTAACTCCCACTTGGATACGTATGACAATTAATATAAAATACTGCTATGATTGGAAATAAGAAAGTGACCTGTTGGCTGTTTTTGCCCATCCATGGAGAAACCTGATCTGGTGTCTGGTTTAGTAGTTGGCAACCCTGCCCATGGCAGGGGGTTGGAACTCAATGATCTTTGGAGGCCCCTTCCAGCCCAAGCTGTTCTATGGTTCATATGGGAGTGGCAAGCGCTGACCTGGTGTCAAGACCAGCAGCTGTGCACACTGTAGGCACAGTCATGCTGGGGAAACTCTAAGCTGTTATCCTTGCTGTCCATGTTCTGTGGATAAACGAGAGATTTCATGCTCAGCAGTCATCAGACCACAGGTATTATAGACATTTAACTTACTGCACAAAACTTCTTGTGATTTTGCATAGTTTCTCTGTGGGATATGCTTGGGCTTAATTAATACACCAGAGGATGGTTTGTTCTTCAGAAAATATGAGCCTGTTAGCTTCACTAAGAGCTCTGACATTGTAGAGATGTGAGTCACATCAGCGAAAGCTGCCTGAGGCTACATTTAACCTTGTGCACTCAAGCTGAAAAATAATTAATAAAATATTCCCAAGTGTTATGTTTTTCCCTCCCCCCAAATCAACATCTTAATTATAAGGGAGTAGGCACAGAGAGAGCTACTCTATTTGTAGAGTCATCTTGCCTTTCTTTGTGACCTTTCTCACTGAAAAATGTTTGTAGTCTCAGAGTGAAATATCAGTAGTGATAACACCAAATTAATTTCAGTACCTGTTTACATAGGAACCCTATTCTTTAAGCAGCAATCTTAGGGGGATTGCATCTTTCTCTGCATACAATGCCTGGCATATGTAGGACCCTGGCCCCAGGTGGAGCCTTAGGCACTGTGGTAATACAGATACCAATGTTGATAACAATATGTTTACTAGCTCCTTACAGACTGTATTCAGGCTGGATAATTCTACCCAAGATCCTATGTCTAGTAAAAGGATGGAGCCAATCATCTGTAAAAGTGATTCGAAGGGTCTGAGTGAGATGACAGGAGGGAAATACTGGGCATAAAAGCAGAGGTTGAACTGTAACTTCTTCATTCAGTCATTACTCTTACAGGAGGAAAAAAATCAAAATTTAAGAAGAAATTCATATAAACTAAGAACATGGGGCAAAAAGTAGAATTTTCTTTTAACTCCAACACTAAAGAAATTGTGATATCTGTGCAATCATTAAATTTACTGAGTAATCACAGTTTCTACAAAGGATCAGTAAAAGGCGTTGTTATTTCTGTTTAAAGAACTACCACATTTCTGCCTCAAATACAAAAGAGAGAAAAAGAAATGAAACAGTACAACCTGTCTGTAACATCTCTCTTTTTAGCAGAACTGGTTACAAAATTGTTATCAAAAAAATAAAGCCAAAAAACAGTTTCATTGAACAAAGATGTTTAAAAAAAGTCTTCTTTTTTTCATGGTAAAATTGCTCATATAAAGATGCATTCTGATGAATTTTTCAGTCTGGAAAAGATAGGTTATGGAATAAATAGGAAAAAAAAAGCCATTGAAAGGCAGGGCTTTACTACAGAAATCGTAATTCAGGGGTATGCAATACTGAAATATTATTTTCTATTTGAAATTACCAAGGACATTTGCTGATGACTAAAATGTGCCTTCCCACATCGAACACCTTGTATTTTATAAAGTTAGTCTGACATTTGGTACACTCGAATTTTCTTTCTATGGTCTCTATCTTAGATCCTCAGGTATGGAATCTCATCATTTGCTTGAAAGAGACAAGAAAGGTTATCCAAACCTCTAAATTAGGTCTCTGTAACTCTTCATGGGTTATCTGGAGGCTCACTCTAAATCCTCACTTAGATTAGATTGCTGAAGTGACACGATGTTAATACTCTCTAGAGTTCAGCTACAAAGCAGATGTTTTGTTCTGAGTGTCAAGCAGTTTCAGCCCAGCAAGAGGAGATGCCTTGATTTGTTAGAGGAAGGTGGTTGAGCTAAAACTGAATAGCAGCTATCATTGATACTCACAAAAACAAGATGAACTGTTTTAATTTGTATGCAGTTTCACCACATGATGTCAGAAACAGTGTTTGTGTTGACACAGTTGTTAACATAAATAGAGGAGCAAAACAGGATTGAAAAGGCTATACAGTAAAATAAGCTGGAATGAAAACCTGAAGCTCTGAAACGCAACCTTGGGAGACTCTTAGCAGATTTCCAAAGCTGTATTTCCCCTTCATCCTCTAATTCCTTTTGAGGGATTTCATCCTGATTGTATGGATGGAAATCAGAGGTTGAGACTTTTTAGAGAAAATATTTGTAATTTGACAGCCTTGGGTTTTAGGCATGATATGGCATAAATAACAGGAAAATTTTCTGGTGCAGAAAAGCCTTCACAAGAGTGCTGGGAGGATATTCAGTACAACTCTGTGCTTGCATTGGTGTATTCTTCCACGGCCATAAGCTGCTGCCCAGTTGTGGAGGACCGTGGGAACTTTGGCCTGACCCTGTAGGCTATTCCTATACCTTTGATGCAGAGGGAGGGGGAAATTCAACCCAAGATAATCAAGGGCTGTAATTCAGTCAAATGAACTTCATATCCCACTGTTTGCATTTCATGATTTCTTTATTTTGGAGAGATTTAGACAGAGGTCTGAGAATGTTTCCGTTAGACAAAGGTATCAAAATTGCCCGTTTGGAGAAGTTACTGCTTGTGCATGGAGTAAGGAAATGCATTACCAGCAAGTAGCAGAAGGGGAAAAACACAGAAGAGCTCCAGATTTGCTGTTAGGGTAAGGTAAAGGATAGGAAGAGAAATGAGTGAGAGCAGAAATGAAAGGAGGTCACAATCATTAAAAACAGCTGAAGTTGTGATTATTCTAGACAACACTAGAACAGTTTTAGCTACTGCTAAATCCCAGAGACATCTCCTGGACAATAGTGAATGTCATATGTCTCTATGGTTGAAGCAATAAACAAACAAGCCTGACAAATGCTGAATAGCTCATCTGCTATTTGTGGTGGAACAAATAAAAGCAGAGTGATGCCTAAGGGTGTGGGTTTGAAAGAAGACAGAAAGAAAAGTTGTTGAATACAAAAATCAGCATCACTTAGGAAGATACAAGCAGGACTGAGAAATTCAGGACTGCTGATCAAGTGCTTAACTGGTGAAAAGAGGTGAATATTTAAGCAAAGTTCACCTCCCTTCTTTTCCCTTCAATTACCACAGAAAACAAATACTAAAAAGCGGTTTTTCTTTCTTTCTTTTTCATATTATAGTAAAAGGCATTGTGGAGTGCTCCCCATTAGGAAGAGCTAAGAGAAAAGCACTCCTACCACAAAGAAAGCATTATTCACCACTGAAACTTAACTGAAAGATATGCAGCCTTAAATCTGTTGAATTGGCAGTGATTTTGCAAATGATTCTAGATACTTGTGGTGGAAAGTATGTGTGTTGCCAACACAAGGGGCAGAATTCTCTTGACTATAAAAGGAGTGGAGAGAATCAGCTCAAATGTAGATACTCTGTTGGCATGTAAAATTGGCCCAGTGAAGCCTGACCTCTCTGTTTTGAAATAACAATTACTGTGTGTAAGGTCTCCAGGCTACTAAGCTTGGACTTTTTATGTGCTTGTTGTGGTTTCCATGTGCCTCAGGCTCACATGGATAACCTTTCCTCTGCCCCAGGTGGGGAATCTCATGCAAAATAAAATCAGTCTTTTGTAATCACCTGAGGCCAAGAGATGGAGAAAGTATAAAAACACTTCACCAAATGTTGAGAGTCTGCATAATGGCCATAAGACCTAACAGTGCTGAAAGTTTTGCTTTGTTTCAGTTCCCCTTTGCTGCATATTCTTTTTTCACTCAACTCCCAAGCTTCATTCAGAGGTAAACTTAGGAGCAGCCACAACTTACGTGAGTAAGAATGACATGCTGCATTGTTCTCTCTCTTTCCCAACCCTACCTTCCACTGATTTATTAAACCCTCGAGCTTAGATGACAAGATGCTTTTTCCCCATGCTTCTCTGAAAGTGCATTTATCATCCATAAATCATTGTTGAAATTGACCTCTGCCTCTTGAGAATTAAGTTTGGGTGCTTTCTTGCTCATATTTGTTCTTGTTTACAAGTTATTCTGAAATAAACAGTACTCATGCTTAAGTTTATTGACACGATTTTCATATTTTTTTCTGTTTGTTTGTTTTCCCACTTCTTCTGTGAAGTGTTTTGTCATGTTCTTGATGGGTATTGGTTGAGGTATGAGTCATAAAAACAAAACAGTATTAGTGCATTCTTCAGTGCTTTCAAACAGATCACACATAATAGAGCAATAATGCATTATGTCGCGTGTTGTTCCGTAGACCAATTACCTAATCAGATAATGTCAGGGAAGCAAACTTATAGCAGACATTAATTATCAATGCATGGACTGGTAGCAGATGGCAGAATTTGCAGTAGAGAATAAGCTGATGGTTCAGTGGATTAATTAAAGCTTACAGAAATTCATGCCCTCCCCTCAAAACCCAGTGTAATGGTAACTGTTCTTTTTAGAAGAGGAAAACAACATTTAGCTATTTTCTTAAACTGATCAGATTTTTCTGCAAATAGTAACGGAGTGAAAGGAATAGTCAGCCTTACTGAAGTAACTCTAGTGGTCGCTATGTGCCTCGGGAGCGTTCAGTATGGAATTAAAAAAGAGTACTTATTGTGGAGCACATCAGCAGTTCTGGGAATGGGGACTATGCGTAACTATTGGGCTAAAAAATCCTGCTTTGCTTTGCTTTGTCTTTTGGCCAAATTACTGGACATTGTTTTCCCCTGCATCTGCTTCTGGGCTGCACAAGAACATTATGGTGTCTATGAGATGTGAACTATCTCTGCGCAAGCAAATGGATGCAGCTTTCCCCTGGATGAAATTGGAGTTTAAAAATATTCTGGTTCAGATCTCAGGGAAGAACAGCTGTGTTGACCTCCCATCAGGAGAACATTCTCAGCTGGGAAGATATTGACCTGCTAACCTGAATAATCCTTGATGTTTTAATTGTAAATACTGCTCAGCAGTGCTTTGCTCCAAGAAAGTCAGCTTTCACCAGGATATGCAGAGCCACAGCTCTTCCCAAGGGCATTTACCAGGGCACTGGGAATCTGTGAGTGAGACATGCACCAGCGTGGAGGTCTGAGGGGAAGGGAGCAGTTTCCCAGACCAGGGAGTAGGCTATATGAGAAACAGATTGATAGGCATCTAGACTTAGTTGGGTAGCATGCTTTATCAGAAGCAAGCGTTGAAAGGAAAAGAGTTATGGTAAAAAAAAATATCCTATTTCTGTTACAACCAGGTTTGCTGTGATAAATTGTCTAGGAACGTAGGAGAGAGGCATGCTACCACATGGTCTATTCATGAAGGAAGAAAAAGCAATAACTGCTCCAACACTAATGAGGTATAAAATATTTCACCTGACAGCCACTGACACATACGGGTCTTGATTATTCTCTCGGCAATATGAGCTCAGTCTAGATTTTATTATCTCCTGCTGGCTGTAAACTTTGCAGAGGCAAAACCAAGAGTCTGCATGCTCCTTCTGTAAGTTATAAATAAGTTTGAAGATGAAACTTTTAAGTTTATTGTCAATTTCTGAACTTTTGACTGTGAAAATCAGATTTAGTAAGCAATAAACTCACAGTATCTGGCACTTCTATGCACACATCTCAGCTTTTGTCACTGCTGCTTTTGTATAGATCACATCTGGAACCAAGCCTCGGTCCTCCTCCCGAAGACATCTGGGTAAATCAAGAATAATTAATAATCAAGCAAAAGACTCCTACTAATGACAGGATACATTGCCTAAAATGTATTTACATAATCTGTGCCCCATTAAGCCCCATGCCTTATGAGCACATGATGAAATGTGCTCTTTTGAGAGCTTTTCTTAATATCTCCTTCCCCTAGGCGTGACCTGAGAAATGTACTTATATTACTGTCTTTCTGGATACAGGCTGTATTCTGCAGTCCTAGAGAGAGACTGCAAGCAGTTTCCCAGAAGAAGTAGATGTGTTAGAGTACCATGCTGCTCTGCTGTACCTCGGGCAGTGAAGATAGATGTAGGTAGTTTATTTGCAGATTGAATGACGTGGGGGAATAAACACAGGGATGCAAATGGAGCTTAGTGAGGAAGGAAGGAGGTGAGAGAAAGAGAGGATGAACTTTACTGCTAATTCAGGTGGAAAGGAGTAGAAAAATTTTAAACATCTTCAGAGCTTAAAATGTCCAGAAGGGGGAAAAAGTTGAATAATAAAGTGGTTTATTTTTAATTTTAATTATTTGGTGGTTTAGTCAACCTGTAGTGAAAATCAAATCTGAACTATCAAAAATACATTTAAAGATGAGTTTGATGTGTTATAAACATTTCTTCTTCCCCCGGTATCAGCAATATTTAGCTTGGAAACATTCTGTTTAGTTCTGTTTTCACCAGATCCACTTCCCATGCTTGACCCATTCAGTGGAACTGAGGAACAGATGATAACTTTATTTTAACAATTAGAAAAAGAGAAGTTATTATCCTGCTGAGTTTGGCCCTGTTTCAAATCTAATGTCTGGAAGAGATGATTAGGGGTTATTGAGACAAGCAGGTCAAGCCCATTCAATTTTTAATCACTTATTGGTAATTGAGTTATCACAAGTTGGACAGACTTTTTGAACAAGCTCTGTAGTGCCTAAGAATTAAGCAGATATCCCAGTATAGGTCACTTCAGCAGTCTGTGCATAAATCGAAGTACTGTCAGCTGCACACTCATATAATCAAATGCCTTCACTGCCAGGAGAAGCAGCACTCAGGCTGTCTGCCTCATGTGTTCTAATATTGTAGCAAAAGCTGCTGCTGTCACCCACCTGCACATCCAGGTCTGTCCTTGTATCTTCCAGTAAACTTCTGGAAAGTTGAGTAGTGTTGCACAACTAAAGGCTGGTGGAAAGCTTAGGACTTAAAAGGGTACTTTAAAAGGAACAAAGTAGTCATGGCTTGATGTGATACATCTGCGGTGCTTGGAAAATGTTTGTGAAGAGTACAGGAGTTATTACCATTGTGTTCTCACTCTCCGTGGTATTGCACCCACTTTTGGGTAAAGCTCTCCAGCTGTGAGAGCACTAGTTTAGATTAGCTGACTCTACCTTTATTTTCCAACCCCATGGCACAGAGCTAGTCGTACAAAATCCATCCCAGCAAGACTCGGTGGCTTTCCTGCTGACTCTCTTGTGTTTACAGTTGCCTTGAGGCCAAAGCCCTCTGAAGTGGCTAAAACCAGGGCTATGCTTTAATTTTTAAGTATTGTTTCTCAGAAGTTCATTCAATATCTTTCTCATAGCTCTAGCCAGCACAAAATATGTTTCCACAGTAACAAATAGAGAAATGCAATTGCCAGTGCACCCTGCCATAAATCCTTCGGGTGGTGATTTTTAAAATGTGCATAGCATAAAGACTTGGACAACTTAGCTTTTTCAAAGAAAACTTACAGACATCAGAGTGTTGGCCAAGAAATCTCCCACTGAGTACTGCTCAGCTGGAGATGTGAATGTGTCTCCCAGATAACTCATCCTCCTATTTTTCCGCTGTTTTTGTGTTTATGTATCTATCTGTCCTCTTATCTGCAATTGTGCAAGTGGGTCAAGTGGAATCAGATGGCAGGGAAAGACTTGCCAAGTTGTTGGTGTTTTTTCTTGTTGTTATGAGCCCCAGTAAGAGCAGGGGTCATTCAGAGAAGAGCAATTGTTTCCAGCTTTTGGAGCCTACCTGGTGGTCATAGCTTAGGGGTAAGAAATCAATATAGCTTCACCAATCTTCTCCAGATGTTGTAATCTTCTCCAGTGGTGCGTGTTCCTGCTTAAAGAGATGTGCGAGTGAACCCTGCGGGTTTACGACGAACAGCCAGCAATAATGCTTAATCATTAAAGTCTAGAGAGAAAGGCTGGACAGACCCCTGAGAAACCACCTAATCTGATTTTTTTTTCAACTCAGCACAACCTCCCTGTGACCTTCCCTCACCATTACCGCTGCTTCACACGTGTCTAATCTGCTCCTATAGACCTCCAGGTATGGTGAGACTTCAGCCTTTCTGGGTGGTTTTTTACAGCATGTAAATGTAAGTAGAAGGAAGGTGGGTTGGTGTTTTTTTTTTTTTGTTTGTTCTGTGTTCCTTTTTTCCCTAGTGACATCTAACATAAATCTCCTTTTCGCATTTGAAATAAAACCATCGAGATGACAAATTATTGTGTGTATTCATGCCAAGGACAATGTGGTGCTGCCAGCATGTTGGGAAAAAAATGGGCAGTTCAGAATCAGCTTCCACAGAGCCCATTTCAACCTATACCACTGAGCACCCGTAACAACCCAGTTAAGGTATGTAATGTTCATGCGCCTCTCTACTGCAGTTGTTCAAGCAGGAGAGAGGTTCAAGAAAGTGATTTGCCCCATTTAAAAGACAGGAAGACAAGAAGGTTAGACTACATTTCTATCAGGTATCTCTGCTATATCAAGGTGCTACATCTGCTTATCCTTCAAACCTCCTTTACGTGAAGAGGAAATGAACAAGCTGAGACAAAATGCTCCATAGTAGAATTTGACACCAATGTGATAATACATATGGGGATAGCATTAAGTCTAATTTTTAGTACATTAACCTGTCTCCTGCCCTGATTACTAAAATTCTGTCTGAATCAGTAGAAACGTTAGTATCAAACAGCTACATGAAAAGTACATAGAGTAACAAGAAATGTATGCTGGTAATCCATTTAAATGCAAATAGCTGGCTATTTGGCCTAAGATAGGAAAGTTGAAATATGTTCAGTATTAAATTCCTAGATCCAAACTAGCAGCAACAGTAGTTTAAAAGAATACATGCATATGCTTCCTTGAGAAAAGTATTTCAAATTTAAATTCAGTATGTTTTGGCAACTGCAAGGGGAAAAAAGGCACTTTCTTTCTTATTAGATTTAACTAATGCGCAGCACTTAAGTACAAATGAGTGTCTCTATTTGAACCCTTGGATTTTCATTTTATTTTGATAACATCATAGAATTGTTCCAGTTGGAAAGAACCTTTAAAGATCATCTAGTCCAACTCCCTTGCAATGAATGGGGACAGCTAGAGATTGATCAGAGTCCTGTCCAGCCTGACCCTAAATATGTCCAAGGTTGGAGCATCCACCACAGTTTTGGGCAACCTTGGTGAAACCATGCTGGTTGTCCTGTAACGCCTTCCTCTCTTCGATGTGCCTTAGCATAGCTCCCAGGAGGGACTTCTCTATCATCTTCCCCAGCACAGAGGTGAGGCTGACAGGTTGGTAGTTTCCTGAGTCATCCTTTCTACCTTTCTTAAAAATTCTTTCAGTCAGCTTTGACTGTTGAAATAATGATGTCTGCATTCGAAATAAGCACAGTGCAGCTGGGTGTAGAGAAGACATTTGCTACATAATAGTTCAGCAGCAATTTTGCGTGTCTCCTTAAAAGAAATTTTTCCAGCCTCCCTACCATGTTCTCTCTGTGGTTATGTTGCTTATCTCCTGTAAATGGCAGGCCCTGTGAGCATCTAGGCTCAGCTTCTGGTGTTTTTTCACTAGAATTTTGAGTTATGTTGCATCTTAGGGCCACAAATTTTCCAAATCTGGGCAGTCTGAATTCTTTGAGAACAGTTTTGATGGGATTATTACTGTGTGTCCAGCCAAAATTAGGGCACATTTCTCCATCAGAGTCCCAACTACACCCCTCTCACAATCCTTTAAAATCCATTACTTCTCCTATCCTTCTAAAAAGTGTAGTTGCTGCTGACAAGAGGAAATAACGAGGTTTGCTGAAATGCTTCCCAAAATCCATTTCTCTGAGTCTTCCTTTGCTGCAAAGAATAAATTCACACAAGAATTTCTCTTGAGTACATGAGCACATCTGACCAAGACAATTAATACATAATTCTTTTGCTACAGTTCTGTTTGTATCTTTATGTTAAACAGTGGGAACCTAGATGCAAGGGGAAAAAAAATCAAGGCAAATGATTTCTGTTATTGTAAACACAACTTGTCAGCAAGAACTGCTCCTGTGGTTCTCTTGGGAGCTGAATGGCAGTATAGGTACACAGATGCCTTCCAATTTATAAACAAAATGCAATAAAACATTCTTAGCATTAATGTCATTTCTGTATCCTTGGGGATAACATGAATATCAATTTGTATTTTTATTGATTCATTATTTAAAGATCATTTTAAATCTTCATGGCAGACAGTGAAACGCTCTGCTTGCCTACAGACCTCATTTGTTTATTTTAAATGCATCTGTTTGCTTTGAAAATAAGACCTTTTAATAAAGTAATCACCTGATATAATTGGCAGTGGCTGAAAAACTGCTGAAGGCACCTTATTTGAAAAACTCCCTAGATCCTGAGGGTAGTGTATTTACCCCTGGACGAGGGCATGAGATGTAGAAAGTCATCAGCAAGGAGTTTGTGTGTACTTCTCGGTAGTGTGCAACTGGAAATTTTCATGCTGGAACCTCTTTGACTTCTCGGCCTTCTTATGATTTTGGAATATTTCACCTGCTTTTATGAAATAAGCCATGCTCCCACTTGCTGTGCTTACAGCTCTATTTCCAGGGGCATGCAGTACATTCAGTTTGGAAAGCAGCATTATTCATCCACTGAGAAGTCTCTGCAACTCTGCTTACACCACTATACAAGATAGAGTCATTGCTTGGTTACCTCTAACATCTACTGTGTAAGGTAGGGTAGCACTTTGTCTCCTCTTATAACGGAAGATAAATTTTCACATAATCAGTTGTCAAATAATGAATTACTCTTCACAGCCCCTTGCATGAAGCTTTCCCTCCATCTTCCCTCTAGAGGCAGCATCTCTGAGGGCAGTTTCCTACTGAAGTAACTCTAGGGCCCATTCACTTCTGGAGTTTGAACTGGTGTGTAGGCTGTTTCAGTGACAGGGTTTTTTAAGGTGAAAGAGCAGCACTGTGGGGTCCTGTCTTTTGAAAATTCGCTGACAGCTTGCTCATGGGAGATGCAGAATTACAAAAGAACTGTGGCTTTCAGAATGTTGGGGTTTTTTTACATTATTATGATTCAGTGTAGCACATTGTTATCTAAGCACAGGAAAAAAAATTGCTAGAACATGAAGAGATTTCATAACTAATGACTTAATCGTTTGATTTGACTGGCTTGTTTTATTAATGCAGACATTATGGCTCTGGTCAGGTTGCTAGGCGTTTCTTTGGCCTTTGATTTGCATGAGTAACCCCTGTTAGCCCTGACACCTTTTGAACTTTCAATTCAAATTTTAATTTTGAGAAGGGGGGATTTGTGAGACAAAGAGAGAGGGGAAGAGATGAACATTTGATGAGCACTTCCTTGTATCCACAGCACTGCAGCTGTGCTCTTGCATCCCCTTAGTTACCATAGGCATAGAGTAGGCATGATCCCTGCTGAGTTTTACATGCAGGAACAGGTCTTTTCCAGCTCAGTAGACATAATGCTTGTCAGCTGTTACCTTCTTCTCTTTTACACTTTTCCTCCTCTTGTAGATAAAGTAGCCTACAGAAGAAATTACTAAAGAGACTGGAGACAAAAATATGCCACTAATGCGAGATAACTAGACTCAATTTACAATGCGATTAGTCATTGCCGCTTAGCCTGACAGCCTCCCAAATTGTTCCTCATGCACTGATGGTTGTCTTCCTCTTTCTGGGTTGTGCTAGTGTACTTGCAAGTACAGGAGCAGTCTTTGCCTGTGAATGCTGAAGTGAGGAAGGCATAGGGCACTTCATCCCTCCCTGTGTCATCCATCACCATGCTGTCTTCCCATTCAGCGCTTCCTTTGAAGCTGTCATGCATTTTGAATATTTTCTTATAGCTCTGGATGTCCTTAGCTAGCTTTCGCTCCGTCTGGACTTCGGACTTCTTTTCAGTCCTGCAGAAGCAATGTTATCATATCGTTGCCTGTCTTTCTACTTTTTATATGCTGTCTTTCATTTAATTTCTGTGGTTTTTTAAGAAGTTCCATAAGTGGGCAAGTGGGCTTTCTGTAGAAATTCCCAATCTTCCTACAGAGTGAAATGATCTTTTCTTGATCTCCCACAATACATTTTCTGTTGAAGTCAGCCAGCAACTCCTTCCCTCCCACAAGTTTCCAGTTGACTGCGGCTGTTGGTTTTCTAGATGAGCCAATCTACCATCTATCCGAAGCTACTGAATGACTGAGTGTGGATCCTGATTCATTATCATTTAAGTGGGCCAACATAAAGCAGCAGCATGACCATCATTGCTACATAAAGGTACCAAGGTAATGACTGTAAGTCACAGGGCCATTCCTCATGAACCCCTTCTGTTGAAAGTACCCAATTTCATTTGTTATTGCAGTGGATTGTTTCAGCCTACCTTTATCTGTTTGTTCTTGGCAGTCCTCTCTTGGTAATTTCCCAATCTTCTGCCTAAACTTCAGTGTCATCAGGAATACTTTCATTTTATAAACAGCTTCTCCCAGCACATTAATTCCTGCCAATTTGCAGTTTGTATCCAACCTGCATTATTAAAATTAATATACACTGTCTTTCAGAAGTTGTTTTTAAAAACAAGCTGCACAGAACTGGTATGCTAGATTTCAGCATGCCACAATGTGGTGAGCAGATCTCCAAGGCTTTGGACTAGAGCTTAAGGAGAGTGAAATTTTTAGAGGCTATAATGGCTAAATATGGAGTTTCCAGAGAATGGGTGGTGTGTAATTTTTTTTTTTTTTTTAAAGCTCTATTTCTTGATCAGATTTGGACTGTTTTCACAGGAATGAAAAAAGATATTGGAACGAGTTTCTTTTCTTCTCAGATGTAAATGGCTTCTCCAGAGCAGAGGGAAAGGTCACTGTTTAGAGAAAAGATCAGGATCCTTTACAGTAAAGCCAGTATACTATGTTTTCTCTTCACCATGTTTTCAGCAATGACAGAAGAATCATTCTGGCTGAAGCTATCCACAGTCTGTCAGTCTTGGAAGCCCAGGCAGACAGACCTAACGTGTAAAAAATTCATCTCCAAATGGTGGCCAAAATTCTAAATAATTGATGATGGGAAATGAGTTTTCACAGCAGATCCAGCCTCCATGCTGTTAGCTGGGCTTGCAATAAGTATGATTGTATACCAAGCCATTAGAGAGCCCTTATCTCCCTGTGTCCTCAGTCAGGGTATTATACAAGTCAGAATACAGCAAAATTACCAAGAGCTCTGACTAGAAAGTTAAACCATGTGTTGTTTTGTAGAACAGAAAATCAGACCTAAAACTTTATGGTAACTCGTTCTTGAACCATTTCTATTTCATTGCCGCAGGGACTGCAAGTAAATTCTTTTGCCACCTGGTCTACTGATGTCCCTGTTTAATTAACAAGGTACTATCCTCTTTTGAGCTCTTTCTTGATCTATTGCCTTATTTTTTGTCACAGACATGTCATGATGCTGATATAGCTTCAAAGGGCAATAGTATCCAAGAGGCGAGCAGAGATTTGGGGATACTTTTTGATTTGAAATCACAAATTATGATGAGATTTGACATGTTACACTAAAGAGATGAGGTTAACAAATTTTCTACATCAGAATGAAATTGATATATTTTGGTTTTCAATTCTGGAACTAGATTTCCTTAAGTGACTGAGTCCATTTCCATCAGACATCTGGCATACAAGAGTCTGTATGCTATCATACACGTTGGGCTGCAGAACAGTCCGTCAGATCTGCATCAACTTTTCTCACAGTGGCATCACATCAGTGCTCATAGTCATTCCCTGATTGACTTGTCTGTCAAGATATATTCACTTCAGTGAGGCTTTCATCTGAAAAATTCCATTTTGTGTCAAAATTACAAATTATCTTGAGGCACCTTGTCTTCAATTTTACATGCCAGTTCTTTCAATAACCTGATGTCCGCAGCCTGATTTTGGGGCATTAAACCTTCGCAGATTTTCTTACCCTTTGAAGGTACTTTTTGCTTTGCTTTTCATTTTAATATATATATTTTTTCAATTGATATAATAGCTTTATAAAATTAGTCAAAATGTGAGTTTTGGGGGAATTTTCAGTTTCTGGAAATTTTTATGTCTTTTCAGGTCTTCTTTTAGAAGGAAGAGACAAGATTTCAATATCCTTCATGTTTTGTTTGGGTAAGAATATGCTTTCCCTCTAAATTCTGATCTTATATCAAATAGTGATCGAGGAAAGAAGAATAAAACAAAAGGGAGGAAATGTGTTTCCAGATTGTTTTGATATATAATGTGAGAGTGACATGTCTTCACTTTTGGGTTCAGCAGGACTAGGGTATTATATTGCAGCTGTTAAATGTGTCGTGGATATATCAAGTCAGTCTTGGATTATACTTAAGAGCAGTACAGGCTGTTGGCAATTTGATCATGTGAACAATGTGAGGGTGGTGATACACTGGAACGGATTGCCCAGGGTGGTTGTGAATGCCCCCTCCCTGGAGGCATTCAATGCCAGGCTGGAGGGGGCTTTGAGCAACCTGGTCAAGAGTGAGATGTCCCTGCATATAGCAGGAGTGTTGGAACTAGATGGTCTTAAAGGTCCCTTCCAACCCAAACCATTCTGTGATTCTATGATTCTGCAGTTATTATTTTTTTCTGTCTTGTTGCAGTGCTGTCACACATTCAGCAAGCACATATACTGCTCTTGGTCTTGGTAAGGGCCACTCTCTTTTCCAATGGTGTGAGTCACTCAGTCTTCACAAGGTCAGTCCAATCTCAAATGTTCTCCACCTCCACTGCAGCAATTGCTTGCTATTGTGTGGTCAGAACATGATGTCTCAATAGATCCAATTTGTTGTCCGTGTAAAGGTTTGACCATAGCCCTGAAAAACAAGTGAAAGGAGCAAGTCCGCTGCTTTCAGCTGAAGGAATTAGATCTGGTTTGACGTTTATAACTCAGTCTTTCTAGTGGAATCTGTCGTTACTTTGAATTCTATCCAAGTCTAGCAGCTTCAAAGAGTGTCAGGGACATGCAGTGCAAAGCTACTACTATGCAACTCAATGTACCATATAACATATCTGAGAGGAATATTGATTTTTCACAGAACACGAAAAACAGAAAAGTAGAAAAACTCTTCAGAATGACCTCGGCCTTCTGCTCAAATAACCCAGTGTCTATGCTTTAGCATACTTTCCTTGTACCCATCTGAAGTCCTTTGTGGAACTTTTATAAGACAGCAGTATCAGCTGCAAGATGGAAGTGATTTAGCAGCTCTCTGTAGATTTAGGTTGGTATTTCATTTTCATGTAAGATTTTTTCCCAGATGAAAAGAGATGCATTCTGGAGCACTGAGAGATATTTTAACTTAATCAGAAACTCACTTCAACATCAAACAATCAAACGCTTGTCTCCTTCTTGAGTACCGTTTGTTTTGACATCTAGCTTAAGGGAGACTGGGAAAGAAGCAGAAAGGGCAGGGAGAGGGATGGGTTTGAAGAGGACATGTCTGAAAATATGAGATACTTAGCACAGAACACGTACTGCCATCATTAGGTTCCTCAGGCTGCAGTTCTGTGATGATTTTAAGCTAATCTAAGTGTGGGCAGCTGCTGTCCAACTCTGTTCACACTTTTGAGCCTATTGGAAGTCCTGTCAGGAAAGCCTGGCTGCTGGGTTTCAGGGAAACCTGCCTCACTGCTTCAGAAATCTGACATGAGAAATGGAAAATCTTTGGACAGCCCAAATGTCTGAAATGTAGTTGTAGAGCTATCTACTACCGGCTCAGAAAATTGCTGTCACTGAAAACATGCTATAGAGAAGTAGTTGCATAATTGAGGCAGAGAAAAATTATCCTGCTCAGTTAGAGTTTAGAGTAATGCAGTGTTGTTTACACCTAAATGCATCAGCATTACCCAAAGAGAAATTTCTGTTGTATTCATTTCAAACACAGTTTCCATATATTAGCCTGATATACTCATGATTAGAAATGGTTTTCAGTACAGAAAGACTGCTGTAAATATCGCAACAGTTAATAATGTTTGTGAGTCCTCAAGAGCCCTCCAGTATTAATAGAATCATAGGATGGCTTAGGTAGGAAGGAACCATAAAGCCTATCCAGTTCCAAGCCCCTGCTTTGGGCTGGGTGTCCCTAACAGTCCAGGGCTCAGAGCCCCATCCAACCTGGCCTTGAGCACCTCCAGGGATGGGGCACCCGCATCTTCTCTTGACAACCTCTTACCAAAGGTCATTTGTATTTATGTCTCCATCGACAAGTCCAACTATTGTTAAAATGAATGAACTGATCATTTCTGGATTTTGTGCTGTAGTGCTCCTGCTACATGGGATGAGGTACTCCAGCTGTACACCAGCACCCCACAGGCATCCCCTAGAATTCAGAGAGAAAGGCAGAGAATCTTAAGAACAGAACCACTTCAGGTGCTGATGAAGCATTTAAGCTCTGCCTCATTCAGGCACCATTCATCTTCTGTTCCCTTCATTGCACCAGTGAGTGCAAAATAAAATGCTGTCACAACATATAAAGGAATGAGATCTTGTATAAACTTGAGTAAGATGAAATTCAGCACTAAGTTCTGGGATACTACATTGATTTTTTTATACACAGAATTAATAGAAAATATATTTCTTCATATGGACTTGTCTCTAGTGACTATGGTCATAGAAGACTAGTTAATTTAATGGAGAAGAGGATATAAATCTGGTGATCAATTCCTTCCAGATGCCAAATCAATAGCTGTAGTTGCACAGATTAAATGCGTTGCATCACTTGGGTTTTCTTTTCTTTTCTTTTCTTTTTTTTTAACATAAGGAGAATACTGAAAGAAATGAAGTTTAAAAAGGAAAATGTTCCTGTAAGAGTTTCAAAAGGAAGTGCATCTGTTGTCAAGGTTGAATGTGGAACACAGACTTAATACGCTATGTTTGCCAAGATTAAAAAAAAATATATGTTTTTGTTAAAGTATGCTTAAAATTAAAGACGTAAAAAGGGACAGATCCAAACATTAAATCTGCTGGTACCATTTTATTGCTCAGCTTAGGCTTTACTGATAAATAGTGGCAATCCCTGAACTAAACAGATGCATCATCAAAATGAACTGTGAGCTGAGTGAATGATGGAGGAAACACCTCTGCTGAAATCTTTTTAATTTGTTGCTGAGATCAACAGAACAAATGGGCAGAAACAAATAACCTTCTCCACCTTTTCTGCCCTCCTTGCAAGCCTTGGATACCGCAGCACCCACTGGAGTAGCACTCGACCTTTATTTCTCTCACCTTCTGAAAAACCCTGACCAAAGTGTGCCACAAAAATAAAACTAATGCTTCTCACCTGGAGCATAACTTATCTTCCCACTGCTGCAACACCTCTCTTTGTGTGCTCCTCCTTTTTCTAAGTCTTTTTCCTTCCTTCCCTCTGTGCCTTTTGCTAAAGAAAAGAATCTGGTTTGACTAAAAAAGAGCCTGTGAGGCAGCTATCTCCTAAGTAGTCTGATAGCAACATACCTTAGCCTGGCTCTAAGCAGCTGATAAGGATATGTGGAGAATCCATTTCCCACTTTCACAGACACTTTAAGCAAAGACCATAAGTAACAGAAGCAGCATGTTTATCTTTGTTGCTCTTTCTTCCTCACTCTCTGGGCATTAGTCTTATTTTGCCTCCAAAAAACCTCTTTCATATTCGTGAGATATCAGCAGCAACAGCTTCAGCAGATCACTTCCGCTGTCTTGAAAGAGGACAGTCAGTGCCACCTTGCTTACAAAGGAAGACTGTCAAAGAAGGGGCAGAATCACAAAAAAAGTTAATATACCCAAAGTGAAAGGGAAGAACAACTTCCCTTGTTACTTGCAGTTTCAGAGATTTCAAATATCAGGAGTTCTGTTAGTTTGCAGGGATGTACTGAACATTGCATAAAGATTTGACCCTCTAGTGTTTATGGTTCTAATGAAATTAATGCGGTAATTGACTTCACTGGATTGCAGTGGGTGTTTAGGATTTCAACTGCATTTAAACTGGTTTTGCACTGTCAGATGCCTGCAGTTTAGAGCATTCACTGATATAAAGCAGAACATCATCTTCAGAAGACAAAATTTGCTTTTGCAACCACTGTCACTGTTTTTTAGTACCAACATGGCATCTCGAACAGCTATAAAGCAGCCATCTGGATTTCCTCAACAGTCTGCCTAACTGTTATTTTACTAAAAATACCCTCAAATCAAAGAAATTTTAGCAGCAAAGCAGTCATACAGGAGAGCTATATGACACCATCAACCAAAAGCCTATACTGTCTCCAGTCAAATTAATTAAACACCAAGAGAATCTAAAAGATAATTTGCAGCAGGGTGTCATCTGGCCCTTAAAATCTGAAGCCAGTAGCAACGGGGCCAGATTTATTATGTCTTCCAAATAATTCCCATCATTAAAACTCTGTTCCAGGGACCGTAGCCACCCAGGAGAAGGTATTGGTAAGGTTTTCTTTGAGTTTTTACAAATAAAGACTATTAATCTTTAGCTAACATACTAATCACATATTTAAGAATTATTATGATGGCTGTTAAGACTTAAAGATGAAGGATGTGAAATAAAAAAGCCTCATGCTGATTTTCTTGTCATAGACATTGCAACTTTGACATGCTCTTGACAGCCTCTGTGTGCTTCCCTTTTCTCGTCACCTTCCTTTGTATTTTGAGTTATTCTCTAGTTAAAAATAGCCTCTGTGCAAAGATTTCAACCCTATGTTCCTTCCTTCATTCAACATGTCAGGTTGTGATAGATGCGTATGTTTCTAACCTGGGTCTCAAGGATGTGAAAGATTGAAGCAAATGGCCTTAATTGCTTTCTTCTCATCACAACCAAAGTTCTAGATTATTCCTAAGATTAGAAATGAAAACTATAAAAATATCACATGATTAATCCTCTGTCTGGTGTTGTGAATATACCAGAAGATTTATTATTATTATTATTATTGTGTTAGCTTGTTCAGTTCCAAGGTTAGATGCCTGGGTATCTTAATGAGTTCAGCATCTGATAGCACAGATAGATAAATTATTTCACTCCCTGACTGCAGCAACCAGATACAGAGATTTTACAGTCACATGTAACATACGAAAGCACTTTGATCCATTTCTCCTTTAACATAGTAGATAACACTTACTGCCATAGCAGTCAGTGCTGGACAAGCAAACAGAATACCTTGAAATATAGAGACAAGATTATAAAAATCTTATAAGATGTCAAGATTTTAGGTAAGGGTCTCATTGTCTGTTTTTTTTTAACCATACTTACATAGATATCATCAAAAGAGCTGAACTGAAATAGTACTGTACTGATGAGTACATTTAAAGTTGGAGCAAAAGGCAAAGAATGCCTTGCAAGGGTGTCTTTGCCTCCAAAGGACATTAGGTCTCCCCTAAGGAGGGATGCTCGAAAGATATTTTGTCACAGCTGCAACAGTGGGAACAAATGATCTCTGGAATAAAATGACCAGTGTCAGAGATGCGAAGACTTCTGTGTAACAAAAACAAAGCAAACGGCCCTGTTTGGCTTTAGCTACTTTTCTGTTCTCAGGGACATGATTTAGCTGTGGGTTGTTAGAGTTAAGGTAGTATGGCTAGGTTGAAATTGGACTTGATGATCTTGAAGGTCTTTCCCAACCTGAGCAATTCTGTGATTCTGTGTTGATTTTATTTAGGTGCATTGAACTGGCAGTACTGCCGTAGGTGTGACTCCTTTTATCCTGCACATATCTCATCGTGTATTTATATTATTATTTGAAAATCAAACGCTCTAAAGAGGAAGACACGCTGAAAAAGATGAGTTCGGTACTCTAGTGTTAAATTATACATGTGTTTAGAAAAGAAAAGAAATGCGGGATTTCTGTCACTTACACAATTTTTTTCTAAGTAAGTGTAATCTTTCCACAAAAAAAAAAAAACACAAAAAACCTCTTCAGCAATGGCTTAGTTATCTGTGCACATAAGTCAAGATATCTTACCTGTAGCCAAAAACATGAAGGCAGTTAATACTGCTCAAATATCTAGATAAGGAAAAAAAAAAAAAAAGTCATGAAAAAGACTCAAGATCATCCAGAAACAAGATGAATTTACCCATTTTATTCTCTCTTGGCAAGATAGGAGAAGGAATGCATCCAGCCAGCTCCTGAGTTTCAGGAGCATGGTTTCCAGATGCATGATGGTAATTCCCTAAGATGTGCCAACTTCAACGTTTGCATCCTTCTGGAATTCTCTGGTCATCCTCTTCTGTAGTTGTGCAAAAGCATATAAATGTCTTCTTTCTGCTTTTCTGTCATTTGTTATACCAAATACATTGTGATATTTCATGACAGTTAGGACTTTCTGTCAAAAAACTGCCTGGCCATCTTTCATTTGGCAATACAAGCTTGCTTACATTCTTTCCTATTCTTTTTTGACAGCATTTAGCAGATTATCCAAACTGGGATTTGGTCCTGGACATTAAGAATGACTAAGAATCACCATGGTTGGAAAAGACCTCCAAGATCATCCAGTCCAACCTACAACAAATATTACCCAATGAACTGTGTCCCTTAGTACAACATTAAACATCTCTTGAACGCCTCCACGGACTGAACCACCTCCCTGGGCAGCCTGTTAAAGGATCAGCTCAAATGCTTATTTGCACAGATAAACTATTTATCTCATTATTCTAATGTTCATCCAATTGTTCATTCAGGCCATAACGATTGTTTGCACACGCACAGGCTCATTGCTGGATTGAATCACGGCACCTACTTCTTTTTCCAAGACCTAAAGGTTCTCACAGTGCAGAATCACATCCATCTTCAAGGCTGCTGTAATACAAAAAAATCATCATTTGTGGGAAGAGGATGGTACATCCCAGAAGAGAAAAAAATTAACCTTTCAAAATGTAAAAAGGAAGAGAAACAACAGCCTTCCTGCATGATCTAGAAAAACATTTGAGAAAAATAGTAATTTCTTCCTACTTAAACTCATGAGCTCAACAGGCAACAACAGTATTTTAAAAATACACGTTAAAAGCATCTCTCCTGCAGTGCGTAAAGGAAATAATTAAGTTGGAAATTTGGCAAAGTGGGACAGGGTCTGAAATAGAATATTTTCTGTAGATTATGTTAGTGGAAAAAAACAGAAATTCAACATTTTTTGTAGCAAACTCACATTATGTTGTTCTGGAAAACCGCGGCAGTCTCTTTTTCTCTGTTTCTCAGTTTTTTGAAGGCACATTAAGATGTCTTTCTTGATCAAGTGTATTTCTACACTGTTTGTTTCTTTTCAGACAAAATTGTTATTTCTGATGTTTTCATGTTTCTTCAGAGAAAAACACTAATTGGCTTCCATCGCAAGAAAACATCTCTCTAGAAGAAAATAAGTGGTGGCTGCTGTGTCTTTATATCACTTTTATGTTAGTTACATCAGCACAGTGAATGTGTTTGGTTCTCTTTTTTGAGGGAGCGTATGGTTCCTGTGTATTTTATTCATTATTGCTATGGAAGAAAAGAAACAAAAAGAGGCAATTGCAAATATTTGATTTGGAGTCTATATTATGTTTTGTTTCCATTGCTCTGAAATAAGTTGGTTTTGTAATGTTTCCTTTGTGTCCTCCAGGTTTTGTTCTCTTCACCAGTCACAAAAATTATTTATTTGAAATTTGGTCAACTGATGTGGAAGTGTCCTCGCTGCTGAGAGTTTACACCAGGACCAGAATGATGTCCGTTCTTCCCTCGCACAGGAATGCAGAGCCTATCAAAGAATGGGAATTACTAAATGACAAGGTAACACAGATTTGTTTAACGTCTGAGAACTGGCAATACCACTTTCAGCAAAGGAAGATAAAAAATTATGGATGTGTCAACAATTATTCCAATTGGGATAAAACTAAAACGTCTGTCAGTCTTTGGCAGAAGAAGAACTTCTTCCTGAGCTAAGTTGGTGTTCACTTCGTATCGCAAAGCATAAAATTTGATAACATTTTTAATTTTATCCCAACTAATATAACTGTACCTATCCAATCCTGTTTTTCTCTGCCATGACCTTTTCATGTCATTATTCTCCCCGGCCTTCAGAGTTCAGATCTTCCTACTCCAGATTTATGGCCATATAGAAACCTTATGGCCAGGTGAATTATTGGATAACACACCAGAATTTTTGTTCCTCATTTCTCTAGAGGAAAAAAATGCTTTGGTATTAAAAAAAAAAAAATGGGTCTACTCTTAGGTTTGATTTTCAATTCAGTTAATAACAGAAACACTGTGAAGTGAATTAAAGCTCTGCTACTTCTAATGATTTATGTAGGGTAAATAACAACATTCCAAGCCAATGAGAATGTTATAATTACATGCGCACAAATTATCAGTCTTTTTGTGTATCAAAGACCAGCAGCATTTAAAAAATTAGAAGTTCTCAGCATCATTCTGAAAAACAAAAAATTGTGCTGGACTTTTGTCTTTCTGAAGAATAACAGTGACAATGGAGTTGAAAATCAGATGAGGAACATTTAGGAGATCCTTGGGATATCACTTTAATAACTTAGAGCAAATCCACAGGCACATGCTGATAAGATAGATAAACTGATTGATGTTGAAGTGGATCAGCAAGTGTTTTTTCATAGGTCAGTTTGAAAAACAGCTGCAAAAATCACATCATAGTGAAGAAGAAAAACAGTATCACAGTTAGAGTAGTAGTAAGTTTAAGAAAATTCTGTTCAGTTCAGGCAAGCTCTGGACAGTAAGAGGCAAACTGAAGGGAGTTCAGAACAGAGCCAGCTGAAATGATGAGGTGATTCACCTGCAGTGAAAGATAAGAGAAAATATAGACTTCTGAAGACCATGAGCTCAAAGAGAGGTAGGGAAGGGTATTGTGGAGTGCACCAGGAAACAGCTTGAAGCAAACAAATACAAAATATAGATAAGCAAACACAAGGAAACACTTTAACCCTGCTGACAGTGCAGCATTTGACACCAAATCAGCCTCCTCAGGTTACTGGATTTTTTTTTTTTTTTAAAATGAGCTTAGGCAAAGAATGATTTTTAGGCTAAATAAGTGTGTAATTACAGTCAAAATAACGTTTTAATCTTTTAGGGCAAATTCTCGCCTAACTTAATAACGAGGGGAAAAAACACAGTTCACGTTCTTCCTCCTGTTTGGCAGAAAGCTTTTCCAAACAGCATTGTGAGTACTTTAAAGGCCTCATCAAGACAGTGGTAGAGCTGGTAAAAAATTCATGTGGTCTCCCGTGTCGTGCTCCTCCTCTAGATTTCCCTGTGCTTCTGTTCCTTTGGAGCTCTGCCAAAGCGCACAAGCTGAGTTTGTCTCTCTGCATAAAGCCTGAGAGATCCTCGGAAGGTTCCTCTCTCTGTATCTAATGGGTAGCATTTTTCAAGGAGATCTAAATGATTCAGGAGGCAGAGTCCTAACGCTCTCTTGAATCACTTTGACACCTTTGAAAAATGTTCTGTTTTCTCAGTGTTCAGTTCCTGCATAGCAGACTCAATGGCCAGCAAAGCTTACAAAGCTTAATATCTAACCGGTTGTTACTCTGACAGAATATATTGCCTCTGTGAGCAGGTTTTATCAAGGACTCAGACTATCTAAACTTCACCAAGGAGCCATCTTACTCTGTGTGGATGTAGATTTCCATCTGATTTTCACAGGGAGCTGCCTGCAAACCGGACAATTAGAATCATGGGAAAAAAATGAGTATACAACTTGGCCAGAATTAAAAGGCAGTTAGAAGCAGTACTTGTTGACGAGCTTCAGTGGGGGGAAATGAGAGAAGGCGCTGTTGGATTGGGAATTTACAGCAGCCTGATATTTGACGTGAAGTAGACTCTTTCAAGCTGTTGATACAGTTTTAGTCTGCATTACAGGGACAGTGAGGGTGTAAGCTGAGATCATTAATTTAGTGCACAAGGTGCTGCGCTGAAGGGGAACACTGCTAGAAATAAGCACCTTGTTTTTTAAAAAATAAATAAATAAATGGTGAGAGAATGATAGAAATATTGGCTCTGCTCACATCTTGGCTGGATGTCCTCCAAGCACAGGCTCCAGCAAACTCATTATCTTTTACAAGGGAAACTTGACATAGTCAAAGATCAGAGACCCAGAGGAACCCAACTACCTGAGTATGTCCAATGTCAAGGCACAGTGTTTACAGCCACACACTCTGTGTGCACATGGTTGGGGCAGGGATTATTTTAGGTTCTTCATTGTCATTATCACTTTCCATCACAAGTAATGCACGCTGGCAAGGCAGGTCTTCACTTTTCATATGAACAAAGCCAGTCAAGCTTTCTACGCATTCTGTTACATCTCCCAAACTCCCTTAGAAGGTGGACGGATTATAGTCCAAACAAAAGAAACCGTGAACTAGAGTGAAAGTGTGCCAAAGAAACCTGCAGAAGAAGAGGGAGAGGAGTAAGGAGAGGAAGAGGATGAACTGAGCTGAATGGCAACTAGGGTTTGGAAAGGCAGAGGGAATGTCAACTCTGCTATTCTTTTCCTTTTTGCAACATCGAATATTCTGTTGTATGAATCAGTCTCCTCCATAGTGGTCACTCGGGCATCAGCAAAACTGATGGTCACAGCAGCACTGGGAGAGATTTAATCAAGCATCCTCTGAAGCATAGTAATGAACTAATTTGTTGAACACACAAAATGTAAAACCACAGAAATCTGTTCCTGTCTCTATCATTTCTTTACCCCAGAAGGATTTTAATATGTGAGTTCTCATTAATATTCACTTCACTGTCAAAAAGAAGAGTTACATACCTTGGCTGGAAAACATTCAAACGTTTGCATTGCTGTCCCACGTCAGTGACTCTGCTTGCAGTCGTTTAGCCTATTTGTATGTAAAGCACATACCTTGAAACTGAGGAAATAATGAGCCTGAGAAGTTCCCAAATGCTAGGCCAACACAGAGTGCTCTGACTCCATGCCTTTGGTGCGTTCTATCATTTCTCACCTGACAAATGAAATACGGAGGTTAAGTGCTGCTCTTGCATACCTCTACATTCAACTCAGTTTCTGGTGTGGTGGAGGCATCGAGGAGAAAATAAGAAAGCTGTTCTCAGGGCTGTGTTTAATTGTCAGTGCCTACAGCCATATATTCCTGACCACTAAAACACTCAACCTCACATAGATTTGCAGTAGTCTTTTCCCCAGCCACAGGCTGGTACCTGGCTGCCTTTCTACAGGAAATACGACAGTTCTTCCACAGCAATGCTGCACTGAACGTGCAGCTGACTGGGTGTGTTATTCTACAGCTGGTAATGAGAAGAGGTCAAAGAAAATCAGGAGTGTCCTTTCTGCCCTTAAAAGAACTGTATCTCTATCTCGGCAGTGTAATCTATGCTTCCATATATCTTTTCAGTGTCACAGAGTAATTTCATTTTTATTATTTATGGTGTGTAGAACTCCAAGATAGTAGCTGGGTTTGCTCAATTTAAAACACCAGTAAAGCAAGGTGTCAGCTCCAGTGTGCTTCCACTCTACGGCCCCATTGCTGGAACAAGAGAAAGTGATACCTGGATGACAGACAAGAATAACTTAAAGGAGAAATGTAGGAGGAAAATGACCAGCTCAAGAGCTAGAAAAACTAAAGAGGGGCTTCAATTGGAATGGATGTGATGGAGCTGTTCAGAGATAGATGAGAGGAAAGATGAATAGTCACGTCACACTGTGAGTCAACGTAATGAGACAGAAGTGGATGACTCCTAAAATGTCAGTCTTGCTGACTGACTTCTTTGAAATCAGTGCACAGCTTATTTTGTTGCTCCTCTTGCACGTAGGTTGCTCTGCTGAAAAAGACGGCCTAGGTTTTTGAATCAGCCTTATCTCCTACTGAGTCACCATAATAAGTGGTGGTATTGGATGCATATTAAATAACAAGATGTTTTCTTGAAATTCTGTTTAGTGCAGTTACAAAAGAAGCAGCAAAAAATGCTGTTTCTGCTTCTGTGATTGGAATGAACTCTCACTCTTTGGGAATGTGGCCCGATAAGCAGGCTGGCCCAATTAGAGTTGAAAAATGTCAGGAATACTCAGATCTAAGACTATTCATAAGGAAAAGAGCTTTAGATTTTTTTCTTCCAATACAATCCTTGTAGGGAACTTTGTAGAAACAAAGGTGTTCTATTTTGTTTAGGGGAAAATTACTGAACTCTGGTTAACATTTATTGGTCTTGACCAGAATTTGGAATGTCATGAAGCCACCAAGCAGAGAGAAGCCTCACTTGTATAGATTTTTCTTCCTTAGTAAATATTCTCCCTTGTTGCACATCAGGGTGCATAGGATCTGAACATGTGATAGCGGAGAAAGAGTTTATTTCCTAAAAAAAGAGGAATTGAAAATTTACTGATTTCTTCATATTGTAGCACACAAGAACACTTACTGCTTTAATGAATTACCACTACTAAGTATGCTGCTTCTTAACCTTTCTTTGCATGTGGGGCTACATTCATCTCTTTCACTTATTATCCTTTCAAAAAAGTTGTCATCAAGCTGCTCTCTTGGGTTTTCAAAGTCTACATGGCTGAGTTTCTGTAGGGCGCTGGTTCCAGGGCTCAGCTTGTCCCGATGTACTTTTCAGCCCTTGCCTGTTGTCTGTCCCACTGCTTCTGTCTTCACTGTTACCCACCTTCAGGTAGTTGAAGACTTTGCATAAATCCCCTCTAAGCCACCCCTTCTCCAACCCATTTCCCTCCCAGCTTTGCACAAGCAAAAACAAAGATCCAAGCTGTAACTTTAGGCCAGGTGTCCTGACAGGAAAATTCTTGCCAAATACATACCTGAAAAAACTCAGCTGCCCTCCCCAGCAAGGCAGCATGACAGCCATGAACAAGATATTGCACTTTACAGCGCCTGCCAAAGGTATCATTATCAAGGAAGATAAATACATAGTTCAGGCAAAAGACTCTGCCACATGTTTTTCCACCCTCTGTAGAGCCAAAATGATGTTTCATTGTTGTTAGCAGAATCTGCTTCAGTGAATTTATGTCAGTGTCTCACTGTTTTCCTCAAGAAAAAGACCTTGTTGGAAATGTTCCAGGAGCGGGGAGACTGACCAAAAGCAAAATCAGATTTTATTGGTAAAGATCAGTCACAGCTCTGGTTGCATTTGCTGCTGTAATAAATGGCTTGAGATTTATCCAGGCCTACAGTGCAAAAGCTGTTCCTTGCTATTTCAAATGACTGCTTCCGCTGTTATTTTTCCCATGCAGGTAAGCAGGGTGCTGCATAAAATGCCATCATTTCAAACCTGGGCTGCTCAGATAGTGTACATTACTGCTTCAGAGTCTTATTGTCTGTCTTTTCAACCAGTTGGCTACCAGCTCTTCTTCCCACCCACAAAAAGCAGGTGGTGTACACACATCTGCAGCGAGCAATTCAGCAACCACTTCCATGCCACTTTTGCCTTCCCTTTGTGTTGTTGTTGCAGCTGCTGTGGTTATTACTGTGGCAAATCCTGACAGCTCTGTTCAAGGGACTGACCTGAGCCATCTCAGCTTTGGTAAATCCATCTGTATGAGAATTAATTTCATAAACATGAGGTTAGCACATTGTAGTCAAACACTTTGGGTCAGTAGAGCATTGCTGAGCTGTTCACTGGCAGTACTTTAACTGACCCACAGGTTTCTCTGTATCACAATTCACAGTGAGAAAGGGCATCTTGGGAACAGGAGCCACTGAATTTTGGTGAAGAGAAAAATATAATTAGTAGGTTTACCAGTGATAATATGCTTCTGTAGGTATCTTCATCAGGCCTGTGTGACAGGCAAGATCCCAACTAGGTGAACTTTTAGTCTAAGTACTATTAGGTTCATTTATCCTTGTGCAGCAGTGGAACAGCACTAGGCAGTATCATGACATGTGGGACTGACACTGTGGCTCTGGCCAGAGGAGCTGGAGGGCTAACAAACACATCAGGATGAGTGCTGGATGCTGCAGCAGCGCAGCCTGGCTCTCGGGAGGTGCACACTGGTGGGCCTGTGGTTACCCACAGGGAGGTCCTAAGGCACAAGGACCAAGTTCGACACTGCCCAGTGGTGAGTTCAGCTCCATGCAGAACTGGAACCCAATGACACCATTTCTTCAAATGCCTTCTTTTGTTAAAATTTCAGCCCTAAGAGACTGTTTTGGCTTGTTATGTAGTTTTGTTGTGTGGTAGCTGAGGGGCTCCCAGGGTGTAGAAGAGTAGGTTCGGTGTGGCTGAGCCATGGGCTCCTCTTGGTTGTGCCATTTTCTCACTCCTTGCTCCAGTTTTTTCCTTGATAAGAATGATAAAAATTGCTTTGTTTGTAGCCAGCAAATGACGTGCTAACTACAGCTGAACATCTCTTCTGCCCTTTCTACAGCCATGCAGGGGATGGGAGCTAGGGGCACAGTGGCTCTATTTCATCCACATTTTCATCATGTTCAATTTGAGATTTCATCTCTCCTTGCAGAGTTTTTGTGGCAGCCAGCATATGGTGCTGTAGTACCTCACAACCCGGCTGCTGTACGGGCTGCCTGGCAAAGCTGCTGCTGCTATGGCTGTCAGACACGCTGTTTCTGCTCTTTAGCGTTAGGTTGTTTTAAAAACCTGACAGGCTGTCACCCAACAGCTGGTCTTTTCACCGGTGACAGAAAATTAACCTCCAGGGGGAGCCTCATCTTCACTAATGATTCTGTTACAAATAATGGTTTAAAGCAGCAAGACCCAGTAGGGGGAGAGCTGCAGAGATAGGGTGATGGCTAGGGGTGCATGTGCAACATGTCAGTGGTCACCAGCTTAAAGCCAACTTACCAGTCCTGCTCTTGCTTAATTATAACCCCAGTGTTGCAACTGCATATTTACCCACATAATGTACAGTAGTTAGAGTGCATAGCAAAAATGATGGTATTTCTTTTTCCAATCTAAGCCTTGATTAGCATTACGCAAACTTAGTAGGTATCATTGAGACTCCAGGACTTGGAGGCATGGAACCAATCTGCAAGGGGTTCATGGAATAGAATCATGAAATCATTTGAGTTGAAAGAGACTTTTAAAGGCCATCTGGTCCCACTCCCCTGCATTGAACAGGGACCAGAGCCCCATCAAGCCTGACCTTGTGTGTCTCCAGGGACAAGGCACCGTCACCTGTCTGGACAACCTGTGCCAGTGCCTCACTGCTAGGTAGCAACTCAGTGACCTCATTGCAGGCATCTTCATGTACCCAAAGGCAATGCAGAAATGAGTTAATTAGTTAATTATGCATTGCACTCCATTCTGACCACCAAGGAATGAAAAATCCTAAATTGTGTAAATTAAGATTCTAATAAATATTTATTTTTGTAACTCCTTCAGCCTGTCCAGTAAACCAAGTTAATTGGTTAGAAGAAGAAAATAGCTCCTGCTCCTTCGTATCAGGGTCACCTTCAATTTTGTGTCTGTGTCGTGATATAGGAGTCATCTTCTTTGACCTAGTTTTATCACTGTCACAGAGGGTGTCATCATTGCCCATCACAATGGCTGCTTCCCTTAGCAATAGTTATGGCAAAGTGCCTCAGGGATTTGCTTTGAATATGAAGTTGGAGTTTGAAAAACAAAACCAATTTATGCTCTCCTGCATACTCCCAGATTGAGAGCATTGTTATGAGATCACCCGTAAGAGTTAGGAAACAGATCATTAGAGTAATTCACTCGAGATGGTTATGCCAAAGCTAATTCACTTTTCAGCCATGTAATAAGATCCCATAGGGTCATTACTTCTTTGCTACATCACCAAAAATAATGAGATTCATTTTTCTCAGATTATGTGGAAATATACACTGTCTCTTATCATCCTCAGCTGAGTGAAGCTGACTGCGCCAGCTCCTTTCTTGAGATTCGCCAAAGGTGAAAAATATTCATTTAAGATATGAGATTTGAAGCATCAATACAAGGGGTTGAGATCGTCTTTTCCTGACAGTTGCATCTTTTGTCACTAGCAAGATATGTAGAGGGATGAGCAACTGTGATAATAAGATCTCTTGTATATTCTGAAAAAAAAAAAAAGGGTATTTGTCAGAATCATTAATAACGGGATAGCAGGATGACACAAAATTGCTTGGATGAAAATTGATTTTCAATATGTGTAATATAATTAAGTATGTTTTACTTATGTGCTTTACAAGCACTATCTTAAAACATGAATCAAGGCAGAGAGACCATAACTTACTTGAAGGGTCTATCAGTTTAGGGAGGTGATTTGTTAGGCTCTTGATAACACTGCATGTGCAGGCAGTAATTTAGCTTCACCCATAGCAAAGTTCACTATTTCAGCAGAAATCCCATTGGATAATAGATGTTTTAGGGCATATAGCTGAACAAAGTCATTCTCATAATCATTTCAGGGACTTGTGCTAGCATAAACAAGAAGCTTTAGAGTTTTAGCTGATGGGACAGAAGATACAGTGATTTCATTCAGCTGGCTGCTGAACTTTTTATCTATTTCTCCAGTTTGCTGACCTTCCCTCTGTTGTTTGCCCTCTCAGCTCCTATGTTCACCTGAAAGGATGGGCTTGCAAAACTCTTCTTGACTTTCACACACCTCAGCATGTAGTGAAAAGTTGGGAACTATAGGGAGAGAGGCACCACGGCAGCTTTTTATTTGCAATATTTATGCACTTAACCAAAGACTTATCTGAGGTGGAGGATGAAATAAACTCCGTATATTTCACCTTATGTAAGTACACAGGGCAACTGGTAATTTGAAGGTATGATTTTTCCTGCCATGTTCCTCACAGCAGGCTCACAGTAACACTTGTTAAACGTATATTGGTTCATTGCTCACAAATCTCAAGCTTACAGACACCTTGCAGTTTTGTCGCATCTACCAGGTGTCTCACTGTCGGGTTACAGCCAGTTCTCTACTGCTACAGTTTTCTGCTGACAGGGTTTTGACAGTATTTCTGTTATAATCCCTTTGCATTTCAAATCAATTTGCAAGTCTTTATACAAAACACATTTAGTTGAACTGTGGAGCAGTTAGTAGCTGATTAGCTCCCTTCCAGCACCATCTCTTCGAAGATGCTTAAATTATATTAGTCTAGCTCCTGTGTGATTATTTTATTTGCCAGCACTGATTAGCTGATTCACTGAAAATGAAGAAACTGAAAAGTGCTGACATTTTCATTTCAGAAACATATCTGCTAAGTACTGTTTTTTTGTTATAACAACACCAGTTTTTATACCGTTTCATACTGTGTGGGACTATACCCAGGAACTGACAATTCAGCCTAAATGTGTATATAGTCTGACACCAGTATTTGTTTACATCAGAGAAGTGTCCTGAAATTCCAATCAGTAGGAGTCCGTTTGCACTTAAAGCAGAAAGAGAAGATCGTAGTGCAGAAAACACAGCCAACCCCTCAGTCCTTACTATCAAATAGGAATAGTGCAGGCTGTGGAGATAAATGGAAATACATAGAAGCTGTGTTTTGTCCAGCAAGGTCATAGCTCGCATTGTGGACAAAATCTTGCTTTCCTGGCTTTTATTTATTCTTAGTGTTGCAAGATCTAGATCTGGGGCACGGAAGGCAGAAAGGCCACTGAGGGAGAAGCAATGAGAGTAACAGTGAAAATCAGAGCTGCGTGAACAAAGGGAGGTGGTTTTACAGCCATGGACTTGGGACACTCTTGTGAGGCTCCTCAGATGACGTTGCCCCCTCTCTGTCCACGTGGGGAAACAGGTTGTTGCTCTGGGAGGACCCTGTGGGTCCCGCACTCACCAAACCACATAGTGTTGTATTAGCACATACTCAGAAGACTGGTAAATGATGTGTAAATGTTCTCTGCATTTCTGCTGTGGGACCTGCAGCAGGAACAAGGATTCCTAGCTTCTGAGAGAGAGTTCTCAAGGACAAGTACACATGGACACTACTGTTATCCTTGCTAGTAGCACTTTTAAAGGGCCTTCTTTTTACCCCTCAAATTCCTTAAAAGTTGCCTTCCTGTGACAGAAATCCAGAAGAAAAGCAGCTGGCAGCCCAGACCCCTTTGGGACAACCCATCACATTCCCTGAGAACACCACCTCTATTCATGCAGTTCAGCCTGCACTTTCTGGCACTGATGTCAACTGGTGCACCCAAGATTCCCATTAGCAGCAAGTAAACCTTATGCAGATTCCACTCCCATAGAAATTTTTGTGACAGATTCGTGGTGCATGAGATTGCAGATAAGGAGATCTGTATTTGAATGGCAAGAGTCACCCCTGTGGTAAGTTTGCAAAGAACCACTGATTTTCAGTATGGCTGTATCAGTCTGTGCTGGTTAAGGAACATATTGTTTCCCTTTGCTTGGTACGTTTCCTAGCCTAGACAATAGCTGAACATAAAATACACTCCTTGTATGTCATCTTAATTAGAAGTGACTAATTTAATGAACACACCATAATTAATGTCTATTGTACCATGAAAGACCTTATTTCCACAAACTGGATAGATTTTTGTTTCTCCTGTTACTTTAGCAGCCTGATTGCATTTGATCAATGTAATAAAAGGTACAGTAGCATTACACAGTTTGCAGGCCTTCACTGGGAAGCTTAATTGCCTATTTACTAGTGCTCAGTGCATTGGGCATGGGCATCCATAACTGGAGTGTTCATCACAGTGTCTCAGCAGGGGTTTACACAATGTTCCAGTCTGAGGCCGTTTTTCCACTCAGTCCTGAATTCAGAAGATTCTTTGAAGTGAGAGAAAAGAATAGAAAGAACAGTAAGTACAGAGAGCTTGCAGTGCACCAGGGCCATTCAGCCTTCCCCACAGAAGGGCAAAGAAAGGTCTTAGTTTACAGATGCTTTCCAGTTTTGACCTGTGCTTTCAGAATAACTAAATTTGGACAATGCACAATGTGAGCAAAGCCACAAGGTGATGAGCCCGAATTCCTGTAGGGCTTAAAAGCAACTATCAGCAACCTGTAGTTATGGGGATCTCTGAGGTAGTAGCTGGGACTTCTGTTTTGAACTTTCAATTCTGGATTTTTCTCCAGATGTGAGAGCACTGCTTTAGATCATACTCAGTACTCAGAATGATTTCTCTGAAACTTTGTATCTGTGAAATCCAATATCAATGGGGCAATGGAAAAACTTGTTAGGAAATCCCCTTTCAAAGGTTCTGTTTCCTTGAAGATGGTGAACCTTTCTTTTAAGAGAAAGATCTTGCAACAGATTCAGAATTCGGTCACACTTGAGGCCTGATTCTCATTTAAACTAGAGTAAAGAATGAATAGCTCTGTTGAAAATGAGGAAGTGTCATTAAAATAAATATACTTAACATAAAGAACCAGATCTTGCTGTCTCCCAGTATTCCACCTCAGTTAAAATGGTTCAAATACATTACTGGCAGGAATGAAAGATGGAACTAGAGTTTGATGAGAAACTCACTTTCAGTTGTTGAGATAAATACAGTTGTGCTATTCAAGCAAATAATGAAATATATCCAAAGACTTCACAATGAAGAAGTGCATTATACTAACGGATAATACGACTGAACATAGAGGAGTATAAAGGGAATAAATATCCAGGTCAAAAATAATAAATAATAAATAGTCACCCCAAGTGTTATTTTTTCAGCTAAAATAATAATAATAATAAAGCACAAATATTTAAACATGCATACAAATATTAATACTGTGGAAAAGCAAATATCCCAAGTTGTAACTGTGAGACAGCCTGGATTTAGATAGCTCACTTGACTGTTAATTGTCTTAATTTCCAAAAGCATGATGATGTCTTTCAGTATTTAAGGACAGCTTCTTTGCTGAACCTTGGCTGGATGTTCTTGGATGCATTCCCATCTTTTTATTGCTCACATCAGATATGCTCAATTTAGGCTCTCTTAGTGTATTAGTAACAATTTATCACTAGTATCTATAAGAAGGATGTTTTGACTTTTTTAATGGCATATAATAATAATCTCTAATGCAATTGTTATCCTTGTAGACATAGAACAAAGCCTCAGATCTTGATTTTTATCAAGAGTTCCTACCACACTATCTGAGGCTCTATGCTTTCTTATAAATTTCTCAAAGCAGCAGCAGCAGAAACAGAATGGCTGCTAAAAATACTGCCAATAATTTCAATACAATTATGAATAAAACCCTTGTGAAATAATCTATCTCTCTACATTTAGCATGTTTTTGCAGTGCTCTTTATCTCCAAAGCAACTCCAGATCTGATCAAAAACCACAGTGGTAAGGAACCTGCTAATTTCTGTATGAACGTGACATCTGTTTGATTCCATTTTCTAATCCATTTTCCCCTAGAGATAATAGCAAAAGTTGTATTAAATGCAATAGAGTTAGATTTGGCCTTTTAAGTTTGTATGCCCTTGTTATTAGAAGTTGTGAGGGCATGCTGTGGAAAAGACTGGTGATAGGACTGTAAGATCCAAACCCCGTAAAGGATGCTATGAACAAAAGACAAATCCACTAAAACTTGTACCCTGTTGCTTTATATAGGGCCAGAACTGAGCCATGCCTTTCACCAGTGAAGTCAGCTGACTCTTGTTATTCAACATGTTTCATATTTTCTCACCTAAATGCACATGCTTAACGTTGCAGCTATAGCTCACTGTGTAGCAGAAATCCCATCAGAACTGAAATCTCAGTACCAGTCACCTGTTTCATTTATTTCTTGCTGTGAGCCTAATGAGAAAACAGCCAGAGCTACCCCTAGAAACTGAGAGGAGAAATAGCACTTTTCAAGAGTTATCAGGAAATTCAAACACTTTTGAACGTGGGAGCCAGGAAGAGCAGTTCAACTATCATGAAATATCATTAATAAATAATCATCTCATTCTCTGTGTGATGAGTTGAGATTCTGTGTGTCAGAGCCACAGGAAGAAAACAGTGGAATTGGAAAGAAAACTTAGCCAAGGCCTGATGAAGTGAATTCAAGCTTATCTAATGGTTTCAATGGAAACTGCAGTGCAACGCTTTTATGTCTGCTTTCCCTTGTGAACCAGATTCTCTCAGAATGCCCAAATAAAGTATGCCCTTAAGGTTTTTTACTAAATCCAAAGTACACAGAACTGGTATCTTAAAGAGGAGCGGTGCCACAGATGATAATCTTGACAGGAATGTTTGATGTCTTCCAGACTCATATTTTCACCACCCTCTCTCATGTCTGAGTGCCTTCCATGTTAAACCAACACCACAGCTATACCGATAAGAATGGCAATATTTCAGTACTTTTAATAGTCAGAAGTATGTAAAATCACTTCTTTTTCCACACCAATTTGGGATCAGAATGCGTATGTGTGTGCTTTGTTTTGTTTTGTTTTTAAAATACTGTCAGTATTCAAAGAGTTCTGTTGTTACCCAGTTTTTTGCCAGTGATGTGGAGAGCCATTTTCATGGCTCCTGTGTGGCAAACCTTTCTCATCTCCAAATAATGCCATTGTTTCCATGTCAGCAGTGCTAAGAATCACTGACCTCAATCAACAGCCACCTTGCTGGGTAATCTAAAAACACAAAGAATGACTTACAGTCCTGCAGAAGGCTCATGATCACATTAGCACTAAAAGCTAGGATCTCTCTGATTAGACAGCATGAGGAAGTTCAGTGATGATGTTTTTTTTTTTAATGGCTATGCATATCAAATTGCAAAGCAGATACAAAAAGTCAGGTGATTGCATTTGCCAGAAAAAAATGTCTTGTGGCAAAAGGCATAGTGTTAGCTATTCAGCTGCAAAGAAGGAATATATCTGAGAATGGGAATCCTCATGAAAACAACATCCAGTCTGGCACTGCTCCCAGGCAGAGCAAGCTGTGTGGTAAGTGGTCAGCTATGTAATCCAAAGATCATTATGCTCTGCTGTTACAAGACTGGTGGGTGATCAAAGAACTCTATTGCTTCTCCCTGGCCTCCAATTTCACCTCAGCTAGCATGAACTGTTTCCTCTTTCTCGTTGTTACCTAAACTTTTGAATCAGTAACAACTGGCATTCAACTGGGGAGGCTTCTTGCATCCCACCTTCAAGACATTGTTTGGTTATGTTTCCACACACACTTCCCCTCAACCTTTGATGCACAACTGCAGATATGTTCTGTCCTCACTAAAGCACCAAATCCATTCTGTAAACCCATAGATTTGGTGCTACAAACTCCTGAATACATGCAAAGATTCCTCTTTATTACAGAACCAGGATGCAATTAACACATCTTTGCTCAGCTGTATAGATTTTAACTTACCTGTCTGGTTTCTAGGGAAGATTTATATTTCTTGCCTTTGATAAGTTTGAGAAGAAAGAAATTGCGTGAAGATTAAGAAAGACAAAGTAGAAAACCTGGCCTGAATTATTTTGAGGCCTTTTATCATGTCTTTCTAGATAGTTTCTGGCTCAGTAGGCTGCAGCCTCTAACACATAATCAGTACTGAGTGGTACTTGATCACATTAAAATGACCAAACTACAGGGAGGGATAAGGACTTTTTTGCACTTGTGTCACACAGGAACAAAGCAAATAACAATTTTATTTCACTTTCACACGCTGTAGGATGTCAGGCTGTGCTTCATTTTGGGTCTTTCAGTGAAAGAACTGAGTGCAGAGGTAATGGTGCCACGGTGGCAAATGTGCCTCAGTGAAAGATGAATAAAAAGTGATGGCAGACACCTGGGTGTATGTCAGGGAGTCCAAGTGACAGCTGTTAGTGTGTGGAGATGAGGAAGGGGATGAGTTTCCTTTGTTCCCAGAGGCATTTTTTGCAGCCTGTCCTAAGACTCAGCCCCAGTAGTTCATCTCTATTCCTGGGACCATTAGAGGTATTCTGAGAATTTCCCCCAGCAGCTTGATTCCTCCATCAACACACTCCATTAGCTCTGGCAGAGTATCATTGCTGTCTGCCTTGAAAAAAAAAAAAAAAGAAAAAAAGAAAAAAAGAAAGAAAGATGAAAATTTACTGCACTTGGTGCATTTGTCAGTGGATAAAAAGATGCAAAAAAGATACTTGAGGTGAAGTGAGGTCCTGCCTTCACTTGGGAACATCAAAACACTGGGGTATCCTGGGCCATACTCACTAAAACAAGATTTTTCATGTGCTAGCAGAGCATTGCTGGGCTGACTGGTCTTGATGTAGCTGACATGTGCCATTTCCTCCATTTTCCAAAGAAAATGAAGAGGTTTCTGAGGAGGATATAGGTCAAAGTTACGCCCTGAACAGAAAACAAGTCCTGTCCTCCACCCTGAGTGACTGAAGAGACAGGTAAACTCCATGCTGGATTTGCTATGCTTTTGTTATACTATGTGCTATATTTAGTTTCTACTTTGTCTAGTTTCTCTCTACCGATTTCCATCATGGTGACATGAAAATCAAGTTCCCAGGCAGAGAATCTGGAAGCAGTCTTTTAAAAGTAACAGTACTATAAGTGGTCATGATGAATTTTTTTTTTTTAGTTTTTAATGTTTTTTTTTTTTTTTAAGGGGCACAATTTCCATCCAAGAATTAGAATATGCATTTTAAGTCCTCCTTAGGTATTCGGTTGCCTAGGGCAGGAAGGTCTTGTGGTTCTCCCTTCCATATAAAGGGCAGTGCAGGTTTTCAGTCCAGATCTGTTGCTGAATACTTCTGTGCTCCTGCAGTCCTGCTCAGGGTCAGTTCCACAAGGAATGCAATTCCCTCCACCTCCTTCCAACAGCATTGATTCTTCAGTCTCATACTGCACAATTGTGAGCCCATCACCCTGCACTCTTGGCAAGGGTTGGCATCTAAAACTGAGGCCTGGAAATCTGAGTTCAATCCCAGGCTTTGCCCATTGGTCCTCCCAGTTGTCTGCCTTGCAAACCCACCAGCTCAACATGTGCTTGTGCTGTGTCTGACATGTGGAAATCTCACTGTCTGCCTTGATGCCTCTTGAAAACACCATGATAAACTTATACAGAAAGCACTTGTTATTTCAAACTTTAGAGTCATCATAACTGACAGCTGCTTTTCAACTCCTCTGTCCTCTCATTATAGGCAGACTTTGAGGTAAAAGAGTGGATTTTCAAGCATTCAAACTATATTTAATTTCTTAAAGCGAAATGGCTCATTTGTCCTGCACAGGTTAAAGTCACATACAAAACAATAATGATCTGCCTTTTGAGGTGTCTTGTATTTTTGACAGCCTTAGCCCTCAGCCTTTGATTAGATAAAGGCCTTAATATTGCATTACAGCAGAATTACCTACATTATGGCAGCTGCTTGTTGCAATTGCGTTGACATGAGTAGCTTCTCGTGTGAATGTATTCTGGTCTTTCTAATCTCTTTAGCATCAGCAACAGGACATTTTATTTGCAATTGATTTTTAAATTTGGGAGTAATTGGAGTTTAAGCGCAGTTACCTTCTTACAACAAGGACAGGTTGATACTGTTTAAATCCTAATTATGCACTGATTAAAAGTGATTGCATTGCCAAAGTGAGCGGGGGCTATAATTTGTTTCATTCTTAAAGGTTCAGCATAGAGAATTAATTGTATTTCCAGGAAAACAGATCAACATAAAGAGGAAGCAATTAAGATTTCATTGCTGAATCATAAATTTCCTCGCAATCTTTGGAAGGTAGACGAGGTAGACCTAACATTGAAAGCAGACCTTGATGACAGCAGGGAGAAGCCATTTCCTAGTTTTGGTATTTGATGGTACAAGCTTTGCTTGCAGTCAGTTATGCTGAGTTTTGGTTAAATACATAAGGTAGAAATGAGTTTGTTTTCATTTGGGCACTTCCAGTTTTGCAGTGTTCTGTTGTTTGCTTTGCTTTCAAATTTAATAATGAAATGACAGCCTGCAAATTATTGTCAGATAATAAGTAGGATAAACAAAACCAGTCACACTTTTTGTATGAGCAGGAGTTATTTCATAAACACCATAAGAAATTAGAAAGCACAAGAGGGAAACCAGAGCAGAGAAGTACATTTCTACATTAGTGACAGTGAAAACTTGGGGTCTAAAGTGGTTGGAGCTGGGAGTCCTGGATCTGGGTTTTGTGGCTGTCACAAGCAATGTTTGAGTCAGGTCTGAATGATCCCAGATTTAGGGAAACACTTAATAGAGACCTGCATCTGCTCAGTGTTACTTCTATTACTTCTTCATACGCAGGATATGTCTGTACAGTAGGCTCTGCTGTTGTCTCTGATCTCTCAGTGATGGAATATCAGGATTCCCCAAGGTGTGTACAGGCAATTAATGCCACCCTCATGCTGGAATTTGAAAGTTTATTTTAGTTTTGATTGTAGCTGTTCTTGTTTTTTCTCTCTATCTGGAACAGTGGTTTTCTTATTACCTACCAGCCTACTACCTTTTTTTATTATACCTACCAGAACAAATCTCAGTCGCAGACAACGGGACTACAAAACTTAAATTGCCACTGTGCTTTTAGGATCATGTGAGCCACTTGGTGCTGTACATACAAAGCAGCTAAAATAACCAGAAACAGAGAAGTCAGTGAACAAGGGGTGATGCCATCTCTGAGACAGAGTTATAACAGGGTAAGCTGACGTTATAAAATGGCTGGAGAAACTGTGTACTTCCCACATCAGTAGAGGAACATGAAGTGGTACATGTAACTTTCGATTGCTTTGGCTTTCTCACTGTGCTTTCCTGCATGCATTATTCAGGCACAGTGGCAGTTGAATACTGCAGCAGCCCACCAAAGGTGTTGTTATTTTGAATTTCAGCAATCCTCCATCATTTTTGAGCCGAGAAACTCCTGGTCTGCAAGCTGTGAAAGCAAACTGGTGGTGTAGTCGCTGTCTGAAGGAGTATCCTTTGATACCTATTGATTCAGTTGATTTCATTTTGTGGAATGGGTTGGAAAGGGCTGAGCTTTGTCTTTGGTCACAAAGATTGGGAATTAAATTCTGTTGCCTTGGGCTCTGATCCTGTTAACTCCACAGCCTGCAGGCAAACATGGGTGTGGTGCCTGGCACAGTGGTGATCTGTATTGTCATTCAGAAGATGAAACTGTGCGACATTCACTAGGAGCCAACTGAAAAGTCACTGGAGGCACCTTATGGCCTTTACTTTTCTTTTGATGAATAAACAGATTTTACTGGAAGAGGGAAGAATTGCCCGGTGTACCAGCTCAGCTCCGCTTTTCACATTACTGCTTGGTTGGTGATGTTGGTCCTGGGCACGGGACTCTCCAATTTTCATCAGACTCGTAAGAATGCCCCCAGTATTTCAGTGAGAGCATTTAGGATACTAAGATATATGTGGTTTGCTTTGGGGTTTTTATTGTTGTTGCTGATTTTTTCCAATCTGTGGAAGGAATTTTCATTAGGAAACCACTGTGGTGCAGAACTATATGAATTCTGCAGTCTTCTTCATACCTCTTAATCAAGTGACGGATACAGCCTGTCCACTCTGCTCTTTCCCTATTTCCTATTCTATGACAGCAAATAAAGACACCAGTTAAAGCCAGTTGTGGAGATTAGGGCTGTTTTCAGCTCAGGCTTACATGCTTACTCTGCATGTAATCTTAATGTCTTAAGAACATCTCTCGTCAGTCTCTCCCAAACATACCAGAAGAGCTGAGTTACCAACGTAGTTCCTACATGTTCTTCCATTTCAATCAAAAGGAGCAGCCCAAAAACTCATTAGCAGCATTTTTCTGCTGTAAGTGGGAAAGGCAGAAAAACAGCGGGAGAACATAACATTTGCACAAGGAGACAATGTAAAATCTCACTTTAAATCACTTAGTATCCGTTCACTGAGAGACACACATTCACAAGAAAGGAGGTGTGCAGCAACCCATGTTTTCTTATGTGGATACTTGTCAACTAGCAGACAAATCAGACAAGTCAGTTGGTTCTTTCCAGGCTTACACTTGTGGCATTGAACTTAAATTCTCCCTATTTCTGAATTCTGGTCCTGAGTTTGGGTAATGATTTCTTTCTCAGTAGTGACTTTCTGTACTGGTTGAAACATAAACTACTTAAATGACTGTACTCAATACTTATTTATTGTCTATTGCAGAATAATTTTTCCCAAACCCTTCTTGAACTACAATGTTCATCTGGGGAGCTCTGAATGTAGTCCATCCTGGACGTCTGCTCCAGATATTACAAAAAAAATTGAATTTTGCATAACTCTTTTTATACATGCATGTTGGTTTCTCGGTTACTTGATTTATGGACTCTTTCAGGATCAATTTCTGCTTTTGGGAAGATACGGAAAAAGTAGCAGCCCTAATGCACAAGGAAGATGTGAGGAAAATAAAAAAGCTTTGTGTTACCAGAGCAGTAAAAAAATATCTCAAAATGTTTTTCTTAAGAAAGCGGTTTCTGGCATGACCAGGGTGTTTTCAACTCAACTTTCTTCTACCTTGTTTGTACAGGTGATCATCAGTTTTCTTCAGCTTCTGGTGCGTCAGTCTCAGAGGATACTTACAGGTCGCCTAATATGGAATTAGAATCATGGAAGTGTTGATGTGCAATATGTGCAACAGAATGGTGGTTTAAAATCAACACTGGTGTTCACGCCTTCAGAAAAAAATAATAGAAATTTGCTACTCCTAAGATTTAATGCAAAGTGAATGAAAAGAAACAGTGACAATACTTTTCCATGCTCTTAGAATTAAGAGGATTCTAACACTAATCAAAACCCTTCACACATTCTTTTTTCCCAGGCTGAAAATGGATCAAAGTTTGAAAATACAACTCAGAGATTATTATTTTTGCATGAGTATTTTACAATCCATAAACAAGACCTTTACTAAGCATGCAACTTCTGTATGGAAAAAGTTCAATTTTCCATCAAGAATTCACAGGAAGAGCTGTATGTTCAAAATGTACTTTCCATTTATTTCACCCCAGAAACTCATCTGACCAATTTCCTTTTCAGGAAGGAGGATAAGTGAAAACATATGCTTGGTCATTCTATATTTTTTTAACTTCTTGAATTTCAGCAATAAGGAGATTGACTTGACTCAGCCTAAAGTAGGGCTGGATAAAGATTTTTGGTACAGCTGTGAAACTTTCTGCTTCTTTCAGAGCTGAAGGGACACAGCAGTAGAGCCATCTGCCACATCTGCTTCTGTTCTGAGGCATCGGGTATAATAAGGAAGATGATCCATGGTCATGGTACATGTTAATATCACCTTCTGACAAAGCAGGGTTTCCTTACATTCACTTACATAGACTGACCTGGTATTGAGTGGAAGGATCAGTGCCCTTTTACAACCTTTTGTACTTGTTCAGTAGCCTTTGTTTCTGTTTGGAGAACCCGTTTCTTGTTAAAAAGCTTGAGCAACCAAATCCATCCTCCTTGAGCACTGCTGCTCACGCACCACAGAATCAGAGAACTCTTGCAGGCTTTCCAAAGCCTTCGTTGGCTGATGGTGCTCTCCCATGATTTCCTTGAAAATCCACACAACTGGAATAAGTCAGATACCTTAGACTTACAAGGACAGCGTTCGCTAACAGCTTTGAAATGTGGATACCCATTGCTGCTTTGAAAACAAGGCCAAACCAGCATTTTATTTTTACTTAGCAGTATTAGCTCTCCACTAAGCCTGTCCAGAACTTTTGTATTATTCGAGATGAAGTGAGAGGAGGAAGCTCCTACTCTAGAAACATAGTACTAGTGAGTCTTTTATGCAGCTGAGCCCAAAGGCAGAATTTGGATCAGATGTTTTGTTGTAAAATCTCCATTACTTCCTGTAGATTTTCCTATCACTGTACAGCCCAGCTGAACAGATGGTATTATTCATTTATTTTTCTTCTTTGAGCTGTGAATGTAACTGTCAATTGTCTTCTGTCAGTCTTACCTTCCTGTTTTTAGTGGGCTTTTGTTGTTGTTGTTGATTGTTTGTTTGTTTTTGTCTAAAACATTTGTGATCTGGTCAAAAGGATGCTGAGGAATTGTTATGTGTTACTACCCTGGGTAAATTGCCTTCCAAATCCTGCAGGTGAATTTCATCTCTAATCAGATTCCTGCTGCATGACATCAGCTGCATAGAATTCAAATCAATACAAAAGTCCTTTTGCAGGTTTGCACTCCCTCTGAGGGACCAGCCATTTCATTTAGCTGCTGTGCTCTGATTGCTGGAAAATACCTGGGATGGTCTGAGTGACAGTCTTCATTTCTGGTTCGGTAAGTGCTGTGAAGAGTCTCTGTATTTTAAAGTGTGTTATATAATGGAAACTCTTCTCCAAATTTTCAATGACAAGCTAGATAGTCTTAAAAATGTCTGGTTCTCTGACAATGATGCAAGTGCTACAACCTAAAAAAGCCAATGGATATGTTGGTTTCTTGTTGCTTTCTGTGGATAACTGCTCAGAGGCAGTTATGGTGAGTGACTGACTTGTGATCAGCTGCCAGAAACCAGAAAATAACATTATGCTTTCAAAGATGGTACCAGATAGGATAGAAAAAGTCAGCTGGAAGGGTTTATCGAAGATCGTCTGTAGTCTAGCTGACTGATCTCTTCAGGGTTAGCCAAATGTTAAAGTGTAGTAATAAAAGGTATTGTCCAGATGCCTCCTAAACACTGTTAGGCAGGGGATATCAACTGCCTACCTAAGGAGCCTGTTCCAGTGTTTGACCATCCTCAGAGGAAAGGAATCTTGCATACTTAAGTCTCAATCAATACCTCAGACACAGTCTTGGTATTTTCTAGAAAAAGCTAGGATATGGAAATGTTGTGGTGTTTTATGCTGGAATTTGTGCCCAGAGTTATCCATTTGCACGCTTTCTTCCAGAAATCAGCACAAACTTTTCCATGGCTTTTAGTTTCCATACATTTCTGACTACTGGCATTAATTCAGGAAGAAGAAATCTCAGGACAGTGTTTTCTGTCTGTGTGTTACATAGCAGGATAGAGCTTGGGAAAGAAAATATGAATAGCCATTCACTTGTTAAATCCAGTATATGCATGAAGTATGTAATTGGGTGAGAGGCCTTAAGTCGCAGCTGGGGGGGGGGAGTTCTGTTTGAATACTGGGAGCAATTTCTTCGCAGCAGGAGTGGTGAGGCATTGAGACAGGCTGCATGAGGAGTTGGTGGAGTGACTGTCCGTGATGTTCAAGAACTGTGGAGATGATGCCCTGAGGGATATGGTTAGTGGGCATGGTGGGCATGGACTGGTGGTTGGGCATGATGATTCTAGCGATCTTGTCCAACCTTACTGTTTCTATAATGTTTTTTCCAGCCCTAAGGTCTTGTAATTATAACCTTGGCAAGTTGTTAGGGATTTTCTTATTTTATTTTCTCATCATTTTAAGCAATTCAAGAAGCAAAACATTTCACTGATTAAAAAAGACTTAATAGTTCAAATCTCATAGGAAATGCTGTTTTTAGACCAGTTCTGTTACTAAATCCATTTACAAATAAAGGAAACTCAAATATTTTGATTAATCGGCCTTTAAGTTAATGTAGAACTATAAACACAACTTTGTTTCCAGTCACTTAGGAAGAACCGGTAAGTTTAAAAGTAACAGCATTGCTGCTCCTCATGCTCAGCTTCTGGTGCTCCTGTTTGCAATGAAAGCTTGGTTGAAGTAAACAGGCAAAAATTCCTAACACTTTGATTCATTTATGACATTTACAGGGGAAGTTGGAGCAATGAGCTTATGAAATGAAGTTACTTTTTAGGTAAGAGCTATCACAGAATATAACTACATCCTCTATGATAGTCTTTGCCTCTTTGCAAAACTTCAGCCTCTCCTTGGCTTGCTTTGATGACACAGCAGTCTGTTTATGGTCAAACTGAGAAGCTGAACAAAGGCTATTCTTCAGTAACTAAATAACTTTACTGATTAGGTTTGACTTTTCATGTGCAGTCTGATTTCAAAAGAAGAAAAATAAAGGCCTTTAACCTGCTTGGAAATGTCAAGGTGTATAGTTGTAATGTATACAAGGCGTAATAGATGGATAGTCAGAGGTTATATAGGAATAACTCACCAATGCTAAGGCTTGCAATTAAGATGGATACTCACTACAAGGAACTCCACACAGGAGCAATCACCAAAAGAGATGCTGCCTTAGTGGTGGTCAGTCCTTAAATGGGATCTAGGAGAGGTGGAGTCAAGTTCCACCCCTTCCAGGAGCACAGCTGAATTACCTTTACCTGTGCTCCTGCAGCTGACCTGTCACTTGCCTCAGATGGTTAATCAGAGGTTCAGGCTGTGATTAACAGTTTCCCCATACACAAGGAAATCAAACCCTGTAGTACAGTGTGAACACATCTATTCATGTTTATCAACAGTCTCTAAGTCAAGATGTTGTACATCTTTAGTTCTGCATCTCGTATCTTTTTGGTACATGAAATGAGTTAACTCTAGAAATCAATGGACAAATATCTTCCCCACCAATAATCACAAGTACAACTAGTGCCTTTGCTAGCAATTTTCATGAAGGGCTTGGTGATTAATTTTGCAGGAATGCCTTTCTACTATTTTGAGCTTTCTCTCCCCATGGGGAATTCTGAGCTGGTTGACCTAGTTGAATCCTGAAGACCTTTTGCACAGCTAAAGAGTCAGAATGGAGCCAGTCAATTGACACAGAAGGTCAAAAGATGCTATTACATATGGAATTGATGTACTCGAGTCTTTTGTAGGAAAACATTGTTTAACAACTTGACCCAAGATGGAATTTCTCGCTGAAACAGAAGATGTGTCATAGAAAGTAAATAACCTCAGGATTACAGTATTTGCTTAAGAAATTGAATTACAAGCCCATGATTCAGACCAAAAATATGAAGTTATATTTTCTGAATCCTGGAAAAGTATTGTACTTTAAGTTATCAACATTCAGTTTTGTTTGTCACTTCTCATTAAAATGTTCAATTCATAAATCAAGCAACAAGCTCAGGAATACAGCCTCACAGTTATTGTTTGTTATAGTTTTCAATAGTCAGCCCGTACACTGATTTGAACCAATCCTTTTCAGAAGTATCCCAGAATTTCTTTGTTACAGAAGTTGTTTATCTGCATAGATGCATCCTTCTGAAAGAAACTTTAGGATATTTTTTCATTTGCCTTGAGGTTTTGTTTGTTTGTTTGTTTTTTAAAAAAAAAGCTAATGCTGCTATGTTTTTCACAGCATAGCCATGGTAAGTCCATTTTGTGTGCTGATAACTCAGGATGTTTCCTAGATGTAGAAAGCTTTCATGCTGTTTCAACTCTACCCATTGAATGCCAAAAGCTAGAGAGGAAGTATCTCTTTTTCTCTGAAAGATTGTAGAAGCACTAATGCAAGTGTTCTTCTGTTGCAGTAGCTTTTAATCCCGTGTCTGAAAACACTAATTTTATATTAAAAGCTTAGCTCTTTAGAGGATGTATTTGCAGTAGTGATGGGGAGGTGGAAAGAGGGAGAAATGGAGATCTAGGATCAAGAATTCTACCACTATGGAGCTGGACTTGGTGGTTTCCTAGTTGCTTTTCTCAATAGCAACTTCATCCCTGAGAGTAGATTGAAATTACATTGAAAACCCAGCAGTCTTGCTCTGTGTTTATTACTGGTAATCTTTGGCTTCTTTTAGAAGCCCTATGATTATACAGTCTTCAAGGGGGTGAAAAAAATCCTAGCCTTTGTGTTTACAGTGAAAAGCTGAAAGATAATTGAATGTTCAAAAGCCAGAAATCCTGAATTTCATAGTGCTCAATTTAACTACAGTGAAAGAATGTTTGTGTGTTGGAGATTTCATTTTCTAGTTAGAATACTAGAGATAAATAGAAGACATTGCTGATCCTGTTTTCCAGGGGGGGGTGGGGGGGGGGTGGGGGGGTGGGGAATAGAACAGTAAGATTAAGTTTCTTGCTGGAGTTCTCAAGGAAATCCTGTGTCAGGGCAATGAGAATTCCTCTTTAGAGCCAGGAAAGCTTCTTGATTGCAAGCCTTCCTTTTCTCCTGTGTTGAAAGTGGGTATATTTAGCAAACATAGGCCCGGCACCCTCCACCTCTAACAAATACCCTTAGGGGTTCTCTTGGTGTGAGCTGGAGGTTCCTTACCTGCTCTTGTAGATCCTGTTGCAGAGCTGTTTCATGCTCAAGAAATGAATAGATCTTAAATTTCTGAAAGGTTTCTCTTCAACAGGAGAATTATACAGGTATGTTTAGGAACATTTGAGGAATAATGGGCTGCCCAAGCATTCTTAGATCTTCTGATTATGGTTTGATTGTTTCAATAGGGTATCCTCTGCTTCTTTTTCTCCTGCTCTTGCTCTACTTTCTGCCCATTTCTTTTTGAACAGTTTACCCATCAATTTCTGTGTTCCTTTGCTGCCATTCTTCCATGCTACAAAGTAAATCTGCCATCCCTGTGATCTGACTTTCTGTTTCTTTGTGTCTGTATTCACAAACTGTACCACATCTTACTTAAACCATTGTAGTCTAGAATAAAACAACTAACTTTATTTTTGAACTTTTCTGTGAAATATAGAAATAACTTATTTATTTCTGCATTTAATGGTGCATCATTGTGGGAAGTTCTTCAGCTCACATATTCTAAGAAATGAGAACATATTGGTTACGATAAAACTGAGGAAATTCTACATATATATGTATTTTTTCAAGTTCTTGATGATTTTTATTTCTTTTCCTCTGGAGCAAAGGGCAGAAGTCTGCATTTCAGCACAAAGGGAATTTCAATGAAACCTGCTCCAAGCAATTCTTTGGTTATTACTTTTTAATACTTGCCCGTTAGCATGCTTCCCTCTCTACTTTGACATTTAGCTTTAATCTGCGTATAGATATAAACATCACTTCTATGCTCAGATTTGCGTCTGCCCCAGTGCCCTTGAAACAACTTGCAAAGGTGAAGTGTATAAGAGGAACATAGCAACAATATTATTGTGTAATTTAAGAACAGATGTTAAAAAAGAACAAAATCACTATTATTTTCCATCTAAAAAAATAAGATCCAATCCCAAATTCCCCACATATGAGCCCAAGAGAATAAAGACCAGAAATAAATTCAATTGATACAACTTTTCATTGTAATTGCATGGGTAGAGATCTGTGTAGCAAGCTGTAAATGTCAAGAGTCCATTTGGCTTCTCATTCCCAGGAGAGCTGTGCTGAACACAAGATTTATTTGAATTTTATTCTGAGTTAACTTACATCCTTATCCTCTCTAGCAGACAAAATCAAAAAAGTTGGACTAGATTTGAACTCAAGGGCTCCACTAATGAAATTCTCCTTGTTGTCAGACAGAATTGGCTGTTTGGTAGCATTAGTGTTTGATGCTCACCTACCATGCCCACGAAGATTTGAAGACTGGCAGCTTCACCACAGCCTTTGAAAAAGGATAGCAAGTTTCTTCTTTGTTACAGTCTATTGAATACGTGGGGATCATCATTAGTTTCCTTAAGCCTTTTTTTTCCAAGACCTTCACTTTCTTCCAGCTACTCTGCATGTGTAGATCCCTGAAATATGAGTGGTTATAGGTATCACTTCTATATACTCTTCTGTAGACCTGGTTGAGGATTTTACCTTATAAAGATTCTAAGATCGTCTAGACCAGCTGTCAACCCATGCCCACTGACCACGTCCCTCAGTTCCACATCTCTGTATTTCTTCAACATCTCAGGGGACGGTACTGCCACCTCCCTGGCAGCCTGTGACAGTGCCCCTCCACTCCTTCAGAGGAGAAATTCTTCCTACTATCCCACCTAAACTTCTCTGGCACAACTTAAAGCTGTTATCTTTTGTCATCAAAATGGAAACATTCAGTAGGAAGAAAACAGGATATAGACTCGAGAGACCTACTGAAAAGCAGGAATAAAGATGATTGTTATCTAATATCTGCTAGTTGAGGGGGGGCAAAATCAATGTTCTAATTTTAAAATGACCTCTCACTTTAAATAGCAGGTAATGCAAGATAAACTGAACTATTATGTAGATTTATTTTATGTACATTAATGCATTCTGAAATTAATAAATCTCATCTAAAGACAATGTTTAGAAATTTTACAATTAAGAAAATTTTTTACTTCTGGAGGGGGGAAAAAAGAAATGCGTTAATCAATCCTATATCTTATTCAGTATAAAGTCTATTCTCAAGTTATGAACTCTTCTGATAGATGTGCTCTATGTAACTCATGAAACTCAGAATGGACAATTTGTATCTGATGGGAAACAGTTATAAATCACAGAATTGTAGGGGTTGGAAGGGACCTCCAGAGATCATTGAGTCCAACCCCCCTGCCTTATGAAGGAGAAGGGTGTTACCATTTCATTGTTAGATCTGCTGCCATTGTTTGAAAAGAGCCTCCGGTAGTATGTTTCTGTGAGGGAGAGAATTTAGGACTGCCCCTGAAGTTTTACCATCTGGTCACACAGCGGAGCACCTTGTAGGAAAGAGACATTCCCTGAATCTCCTATAGGCAGAAGCAGGATGAGTTGTCTTTGCTTAGACCATGAATGTAACATCCTTAAGGGCCAAGTCAGATTCTGCTTGTATGAAGTCTTTAAAATATGCGAATTCCACAGTTCCTGAAGGGATTTCTGAATATCTAAAGACAGAGGAAGATGGTGAAATCACTGTTGTCTGGACAGCTTCTTTAGCAGCTGTAGCTGGCCACATTAGTTGTTAATTTTCTGCCAGGCCTTCCAAAGCATCCAAACTTAAATCAGAAGTTCCAGGCATCAGAAGTACAGTCATTTCTAAGCAAAAACATAACATGTCATGAAAATCAATTAGACTGTTTGATGACACCAGTCACTTTTGCTCTGACTCAATGAACTCATGACTCAGCCTCTCAGCACAGATGTAGGAGATAGCTTAAGGCAGAGAAGACTTAGATTTTCTTCCTAGGGCTTGGTAGTAGAACTCCTGTAACTTGCAAACTTTCATGGTAACTACATTGCTTTCCCTGTATGTGATCCAGTCCCTTTAGGACCTCATTCAAGAAAGCACCTGCATACCCTTGGCTGGAAGCACACAAGGGGTTCTGTCATCTGCTGTACAATTTCTTAAATGCTGATATTTAAGCGAACTTAAAGAAGTTGGATGTTTTATTTACTTCTCAGTTATTTCATATACCAGGAGACTCTATCCTCATTATTACTGTTTTATGCTCCTCTGTCATGAGATTTAATCCGTAATACTCACTGGAAGTCTTCACTGACACTACTCTGTGAAACCTTAGGGATTTTCTGGAAGCTGAGTCATCCTTTGGTGCTAATCTGTGCATACATACTGCTCCCTACTTGGATTTATCTGTTACTTCTTTCTTCTTGTTGTCTTTTAGGTGGGGGAAAAAAAAAATTGCTAGGTCCAAAGGAATACTCTAAAGGGGAAAAGGATGCCACATCTCCAAACAGTAATTAGAGTAGTGTCAGAATACTCTGCCTCAATTTTATATGCTCTGTTCCATGCAATAGGATGTTGTTACAGGTGGATAGTAATTATGGTGTTATATATATATATCCAGTCCATATCCATATTATATATATTATATATATATATATATATATATAAAAAACACCATAATTACTATCCACCTGTAACAACATCCTATTGCATGGAACAGAGCATATAGAATATAGAATATAAAAACACATATACACTAAGCTTTTAAGTCTTTTAAAGAACAAAAAGAGTAAGAGAGCCTTTGGCAGAACTGGTACTATATGTCACACCTTAAGTGAAATGACATCAGATGAGCCCTGTTGTACAGCTGAACCAGTCTGCCTAATAATCAAGTGGCTCTGAAGCCCTACTACCCTGCTGTTTTGGTGTTTGGTTTTTTTGGTGGAGTTTTTTTTTTTGTTTGTTTGTTGGGGGTTTTTTTGTTTGTTTGTTTTTTTTTTAAGGTTCCATTCTGCAGTAATCAAATATATACTGCCCAAGGAAAGAGGAATGATGTACTGTTGGACTGATAAATGCTTTTGTCATATTTAATCGGGTTTATTCGTTCAGCCCTTTCCACTTTCCCTGCAGAGGTTAATCAGTGCACACACACACATAAGGACCTAGAAAGTGATCTGAGCAGAAAATGTGACATGTCTTTGAATTACAGCAGTTAAGGAGCCCTCTGATTTATCATCTACATTCTCTTCACAGTGCTTGAAGGACTTTGCTTTAAAATTACATTAAAACAAAAGTAGCCAGAGAGCTGTCTTATTCAGAATGTATAATTAAGACTCTGCTTTGGTTTTTATTGTTGTTTTTTTCTTCTTCATGCTTTAATATTTCAAATTCCATTTCTTGGTTGAAGAGTGTTTCCTGCAGTCCAAGGCAATTTCTGTTGCATCACACTGCACATCATGTTGAAAACATTTCCTCCCCACCCAGTGTTCCCGAATGGGGAGATGTTTGAGGATTTCAAAGCTGAAGTTTTCATTTTCAATATATTTCAAATCTATACCGTATTACTATATAATGTCACTTCTACCTGGAGTAGAGATTTTAGTTTGGCTTTCTGTGATGGTATCTTGATCCTTTGAGTCCTTTCAGTTATTTTTTAGAGCAACAAACAGACATCTAATAGTATTCCTGTTAGAGTGTGACTGGGTGATGGGAAACTTTTGTCACTATGCGGCTGTCTGCCCCAAACTCGTTCAAATCCAGACTCAAAATTCCTGCATACCCATTTTTAATCTATGTAACAGTTCAGTGTGCAATTTTCCTTTAACTGAGGTCACAGAATCATAACATATGTTGTTATAGAAGCAGTACTGTAGGTGCTGATGAGAGGGAATGGACATGGATGCATTCACAAATGTGATAATGTCTAAGCCAACAGTGGGAGCTGTTTATCCAACATGCTATGGCTGCACTTTCATGTCAAATGCTGGCATATCTTCACTTACGTTCTCATGTGACCAGATGTTTGGGTGCCTGTAGCCATTTTACTGTACTGGTATGCCTGGGCTAATAACTCCTAAGCCTCTGAGTTTCAGATTGATATGGTAGCTCAGGTTCAACACTGGCAGAGATGCGGATTGTGGCACATGATTTGCAGGCACACAAGTCATGTCTGGAGTGGCAGGCTTTCTGTCAGGCATGTTCCCTTTGCCCCTGCTTCTACAAGGTCTCAGAACTTGATAGCACTAACACAGCATCTTCTCCAGACCTCCCAGCACTTCCTCACAATACACTTCTGTCCACAGTTCACCATTAATCACTCAAGTTGATAAGCAGGGACAAAACTGATGATCTGCTTTGTGTTGCTTGAGACCCTTTCCTCAGAAGGTGACATCAGAAAATACAACCTTCCTCAGCACATATGCCATCTTTCATTGCACCAACTCAGTTATCCTGGCTGCTGCTGTGACTTACAGATCACCACCCTTGATGTTGTTGATGTATTTAGATGCTGTTTACTTTTTGATTAGTATAAAGTTTTATAAATATAAACTAGACTTTTCAAAGTAGCATCAAAATATCAAACATCCCACTATTGAGCGCTGGTGACCTCACTTCTGCTTTGTATGTAGAACTTTATGTCTGGTCTCCAGCTACTTCAGGACCGCATTGCATTGATCACTTCTATAATTCATTTTTCCTATGGATGAGATATCACTGCTTTACTGCCAAAGGAATTGAGCGAGATTCCTGGAGCTGGTGCTTGAGAGATATCTTTAGGATTTGAACTCTCCCAACCAACTGATAATTAACTTCCTCTGCTGGTTTTCAGGGAGCTCTGCAAGTAAAATATTACTTTGGCTTTTTGATATTAAGCATCTCTTCAGCAGTTTCATCAGTGAAAGAGTAGTATGTTATCTGAAATGGAAAGTTGTAATACATTCTAAATATCCTCTTGAAGATCACAATGCTACAAACTAGCTGCAGGAATTTACCAAGTACTCGTGGTTCAAACTTTTGATGATGTGCAGTTAAGAAGATGAAGTTTTCTATTTTTTTCTGGTAATCATTTTGCCAGCCACGGCTGTTTGTTTGGTATGTCAGATTTTCAGAATATTTTCTGCTGTATTTCAGTGAAAATGGGCCTGGCACCTTGATACAAGTGCTGATACAACTCAACCTCAATAGCACGGGTACTTTTCAGTTCAAGTAAGGAACTGGTCTTGATCCATCTGTTCTGTAGTTAAGTGGTGCTCCAGGATTTCTCAGAAGGTTGGGTGGACAGCAGCACTGCAGCTTGGAGGCTCTCTGTTGTGGATGTTCTGCAGACCTGCCTGCACCTGGGTTGGAGCTCATACAAAGATACAAAGAATGCAGTGTGCTCTATAACAAAATCCCTCTGAATCCTATACTCTACCTGAATCAAACAGTTCAAAAATATCTCTGGATTGTTTATTTTGATAGTGACTAATCTAGGTAACTTTCTAACTGGTAAACAGAAGAAAAATGTCTTCTCAGGTGAGATGGTTCTGCCCTTCAAAATACTTTTTCTTCCTAGAGTGTTTTTACTGATCAACATCTCAACACAAAATTTTGGCTTTTCTCACAAGTAGAAATTCTGTGCTGACTTACAAAGCTGTAGATTTAACACTGCTATCCAGAATTCAATCTCTGGGGTATTTACCATTATTCTTGAAGGGATAAGCTTTCTTTCCAGGGACAGAAAGGAATAACTTTTCCTTTTGAGACATTAAATGTAATAACTGAGTAATCTACCAGTTAAGTGGCTTATTTTCTTGGAAGAAAAGCAGTTTCTGAAGGCAGTATAAAAGATAAAATAGGCACGTTTTGCCACAAACTTCCTGTGTCACATTTTCTGAGTTGTGTAATCTCCCACATACCTGTATCTCCATATATAAGAAACGAAGGTGGAAATTATGCTTCTGCTCAGCTGACACAGTCTCATTTCAGGAGAAGTTTAATCCAGCCACAAGTCAGAGGTCAGTCACTAACCCTTCTCCATCAATTAGTTGCAGCCAGCCCTGAGTGCAACTGGTTAAAGCCAAACATTTGACTGATTACACTAGGCTGTATTAAGGCTGTCTTGGCAGCTAACGGATTGGCCTCCTTAACAGGGGTATAAAAGCAGTGGATCCCTTCCCAGTCCAGAATGATCTGGCACAGTTCATGTGGTTAGCACTGACCTGGGGCACGGGTTTCTTGCACCTAGTGGTCAGAAGTAGCTCGGTCTCCAACCTGCTTTTGGTCCACTCCTTTCTCTTGCCTGTGTCCCGCAAATGACTCTGCGGACAGCCAGCAGCCAGATATTTCTTTACTCTGTTGCAGGTTTGGGGTCAGCATTCACTGCGGTCAAATAAAATATCCCTCCTTTCACTTCTCTGGACATTGAATCAGACTTTAAAGAAGTGACATTTTAAAAACAGCTGAGAAATGAAGTCCCTGAGCTAATTAGATATGCTGGCATGTGTATTGCTCCTTCCATCTGCCAGGCTTCAGAGAGCTGTATGGCTAGGAGCAATAATTCTTCATGTTCTCATGGCAGATACCATATGATTTCATTTCCTCTGGCCAGGACGCCCGACAGTGTTGGACTTTGAGTTTCAGCATGCTGTAACATTACTGTTACATCTGATTTCATGTTAACCAGTTCATGTTTTACCTGTGATTCTTTTCATGTTGAAAAGTGGGCTGTTTTTAATCTGCCTTTGCATTTCAAAGCAGCTGGACAAAAGGTTACGAATCCAGCAAGCAAGCAAGTTTCCTGGCAAAAGAGATGTGGGGAATGTCATCATTGCATAAAAAATGTCACTAGAAAAAGGCCCCAACTCCTTCAGGGAATTAATTCTTCTCTTCCTTCCTTCTTTAGATATTCCAGTTATGGAACACTGACTTTGTTTTCTTGTACTCCAGTGTGTGCTTCAAAGGATAATCTGCAGAAATTATCAAAATATGCACATTCAGAAGATAATGGCAAAACCTGAGCACAGGTATTCACACGAAGTTTGGTCAGAGGTTTTGTACTCAGGATCTCTTTTCAACCACCTCCTTTCAGGGATGTCCTAACAAGAACAGTTCTGTAGACATCTAGGAAACTTATTATTGTATCAAAGATAGTTAAATCGAGCTGTGGTTAAGTTACTGTTAAAGAAATGAACCCAGAAGCTAGTTCCGTTACATGAGATTCTTACAGCAATTAAAAGCTTTTGTAAATCCCTTTTTGGCTCTGATAACAAACAAAGGCAAGCATCGTCTTGAAGGAATTCTGCCCTAAAAGCAGATTGACTCAGGGAAGGCCTTTCCTTCTCAGGGCTCTGCATGAACCACCTGAGACTAAGACAAACTGTCCAATTTGTTCCAAGCTGCATCGCTCTGCATCTTTGCCAGGTGCCTTTAACTTCCAAGCCTCAGTTTCCTCATTAAGCTCTGGCTTAATACTTGGAGATTAGTGAGGGGAGGACAACTGGAACAAATTTAGATCTAGAAATCCAAAGCTGTGTGTTTTCCTGCTCAATTCTGGCAACCTTGCTAGCATTTCAATGCTTGTTTTTCTGACACCGATCAACCAGAATGCAGATCCATAAAGTCATCCAGCTTTGGATGAGACGTTTCAGGCAGCAATAAAGGACAAAAGAAAGCAGTAACAGGGCTATGTGCACCCATAATAGACCTGCAGCTTTCAAGAAATGTGATCACAGCCCCACCCCAACATCTGGTATTTAGATAGGAAAGAGTTTTGCTAGAGTTCCAGCTGGAAAAGGGGAAGGAGGGGCTGGCAGAGTGCAGAGGCAGAGGTTGGCATGGAGTGTGCTTGAAGAAGACAGAGCAGGGTGCTTGGGATGGACACAAGGGTCCCTCAGGTGGGCTTCCTATGGAAAGTTGCTTAAGGGAAGAAGCACTGACACAGAAAGAGTCTTTGAGCTCATAAAAATGTGATGGGAGGAAAGGGTTACAGGTAATCACACCAAGGGAAAGAAGAGATGCTTTGGTTCAGTGCCACCGGGCTGTGGTGTCTAGGGGAAGTGTGGATCTTGCCCTCTCAGCACTGTTGTGCTTATACCTCAGGGCTCTTGCAAGGTAGGAGGAGGCTTTAGGCAGCTCAGGGGTGGTGTCGGTAGCAACAGTATGAGCCTGTGTGGAAGTAACTCCCTATCGCACTGAGAGAGTTTAGTGGGGACACAGCAACCATGACAGTGGCTATTGCAGCCTTCCCAGGCTGCAACATGTCCTCTGCTGAAGTTTATAAGCAACAGGATCTCAAGGAGAGAACAAAACAGTTTGTTCTATTTCACTGAGATCCCTGGGAAGAAAGCTCTCCAGGGACCTGACTTTTCCTGATATTTCATCATCTCTTGCTGTCAGTGGACTCTCTTCTTTTTCTTTGAAGTCTGATGATAGTTCTAAGTAACTTGTGTCAATTAGGAGTCCCAAATAATTTCTCTTCCCTGTGGAGAAGGTGTTGCAGGTGCTGGCACAGTTATTGTAGGGCTTTGATTTGTGGAGAGGGGTAAAAAGCAGTCCTTTGTTTTGCTGAAGGATCTGAACACCTTGCCAGTGAGATGCACGTTGATCTAGCCCATGCTGCTCATACTGCAGTTTGGGCCAGGCAGGGTTGTAGTTTCGTCTTAATGGATTATGATTGCTTCAAGGATTTAGCAAAAGTCAGAGGCAAAGCGGGCGTGCTGCCTCCCTGATCCCATCACCAGCTTCCCATGCATTTCTGCAACGCCTCCTTCCTGACAAAAGGCATTCATAATTAAACAGGACTGTCAGAGCATTGCATCTGTCTCCACAATCAGAAAAGTGATTGATTATATTAAAGATTATGTCCTTACTTGTGCTTTCCTTGGTATGCATGCTGCTTGCACCTAAGGATGATGCACTGTGACTGTCTCAGCTCCAAAGCTCTATTTCCTTGCCTTGATTTTTTTTTTTTTTTTCCCCCTCCATTTCGTGATAAGGTTTCCTCCATTTCTAGACATTGGTTTATTTGCTCTGCAGCCTCTCGAGGAGGGGTAAACATTAGGAAGTAATTACCCTCAGGCCAGCTAGCAGAGTTTTTTTGCTGTGAATCAGAGGGCTTTAGAAGATCTTTCCTACTGAGCTGATAGGCTTGTAAATGTAATAAATGGGCCATTTATGAAGAGACTTGTCTGGAGATTGCACAGTGAGAAGAGAAGGGACTGCCATTTAGGCACCCTCATTCACATCTCTGCCAGTTTGCTGGCTGGAATCTGTCATATGGAGTACCTTGGACCCTAGTTGCATCGTTTGCAAAGAGCAGAAAAACAAGGCAAAAATAAATACTCCTTCCTAAGTGGCAGATGCTGTCAGGGATTGGTGATAGGTGCAGAGCCTTTTCTCTATGTGTTTCTTAAGATCAGTGATTAAAATCTATCCTTTTTGTTTTCAACCAGTAAATGAAATTTTCCAAAGCTCTTTTTTTTGAACATTGAATGTCTTGTGTAACACTTATTTCCTGTCTGGTGCTTCGCATCTTGTATGTCAGGTAATGAATCATAGTAAACTCTTAAGGAGCTTTTTTCCTTGCTTTCTTCTTTTTTTTTTTTCTTTTTTTTTTTTCTTCTTCTTAAACTCAGGAGAATTCCAAGTGTGTGCCAAAGAACAGAGTGTATTTCACATTGTAGAAGTAGGTGAACAAAGTCAGAAGTTGAAAAGGTTTGTTGAGGAGGGCTGTAAAGTAGGTACAGCTAGAAACAGAGACCAGCGGGCTACTGATTGTATTTCCTTGTTAGGCTCCTTTTATTTCTTGGATCTACAGGTTACCCAGTAGTATCCAGTGATATTGCCGTTTATTGGCTTAGCTTCTAACAATGGCACAACCGGAGGTGTTTGCTGCAGGAGGATAGATTCAGACAAGTAAGTGAGAAGTAAAACCAAGAGGTGGAGAGCAAGGTCCTTTTTAAACAGCTCTGCCTACGAAGAATCTGTGAGTGTTACTGCGAAACTAAGGCACCAGTCTATGGACATTACAATCTTTGTACTGAGAAATCACTAGTAATAGCCTTGCAGTTTGTAACTACTCTCTCCTACAAAGGGAAAATAAATAAATAAAGCACCAAACCTCTTTCATTCGGTACTACATCTGAACCACATGAAATTGAATAGATCAGAGAATCAGCAGGACTTACGGTTTTGAAGTTTAGAAAACAAGGGCCATCAATTTCTTTTCCTATTTCTCCTGTTGAGACTAGTAGACCCAATTTGGCAAAAGTTTATCTTTTCAAATGGCATGTGGTGCTCAGAGGAGGATTTCAGAGGCACACAATCCAGCCTTGGAACTTTTTTTTTTTTTAACTGTACTCAAAGCACAATTCTGATTTATTTATTTATTTTAATGTGTTCCAAATGTAATATTGAATTTCTGTTTTAGACTCAAATATTTTGTTTTCATCTTCTGTATTTGAACTCTCACATTCAGAACACCATTATCTTAGCTAGCGAGCCAACATAATTTTTCAGGTTGCGCTTACATATGTGTGAAGACTGCTGAACTTTTTTCAGACATCTGAATCTAGCAGTTGTCAGCCATTTAATCTTGCAGGAAAATATTTTGAGATTTTTACTTCTTCCAGATAGGATTTTTATGGCTGCTTATAATCTGACTCTAAAAATTAGCCAATCTCTGAAGAGCTCATCTTCCTTTCAATCCCTCTACAAAATTACCACAGCTCTCACCAGATTTTTTTCTTTAAAAAGTTTGTTTAGAATTTATACCTTACTGGAGAAATATTCAATTTTACATATCTACCCACCTGTGAATGTATTGTTTACATCATTTCTTTTGTTGATTGCTTGTTATCAGAAGAAAATCAAAGTTTCCCTTTTGGTATCTGGGAGTCTAGGCATTTGACTTGCACTTTAGTTATAGAAATAACAAAGAGAAAACAAGGCAGATGTAAATGGTCCTGGTTACAAACTGGATACATGAGGGGAACTACAAAGGCACAGAGCCTAGATGTCTCTTAATTGTGGTTTTACACTCATTTAGGCTCAGGAACAACTGGAAGCCTTTGTTGAATGGACATTAGGTTTTTAAAAATTGCTCTGATCTGATTCCAGTGTCTGTGTTGGTCAACAACATAAAATATCCCTAAATGACGCACACTGGGTTATTGAATTTAATGTTTGAGTATTTTTGTTACTGTTGGTTTTGTTTGTTCTATTGGAGAAAAATGGTTTGTATAAAGGCTGTAAAGTTAATATCACACTCCCTCAGGAGGTCATTGCAAGCTTGACCTATGAAATGAAAAAGGGGAAAAAAAACAACCACTTTTATAGCTTTAAGTAGTAGTCAAACAATATGTTTAGCCAATTACATATTCTGAGGGGAGGCCAGTCATGGTACAGAAGGGTTTGGTGCACAATCTGTTTTTCCTGGGAATTTATTAGTATTTATGCCATTTGGTGATATTTGTACCAACAATGGAGATGTTCAGCACAAGCAGCTTTGAAAGCCTGATCTACTAATTTAGACAAATTTTGCCTCTTCCTTTGACAGCTGATGCCACTTCTAGATCAAGCACTAAAACTGCTTTCTTCATCGATCTTCTATTTCATATAATCATAGAATTATTTGAGATGGAAGGGACCCTCAAAGGTTATTGGTTCCAAATCCCCTTCAGTGAACAGGGACACCTACAGTTTGATCAGGTGCTCAGAGCCCTGTCCAGCCTGACTTTGAATGTCTCCAGGGATGGGAGACCTCTCTGGGCAACCTGTTCCAATGTTTAAAAAAAAAAACAAAACACGGAAAACCCATCTTCCTTGTATCCAAACTAAGTCTCCAGTCTTTCAGTCTGAAACCATTTCCCCTTGTCCAATCACAACAAACCCTACTAAAGATCCTGTACCCTTCTTTCTTATAGCTTCCATTTAGATACTGAAAGCCTGCTCTCAGGTCTCCCAGGAGCCTTCTCTTCTGTAGGGTGCACAGCCCTCAGTCTGTCCTCATAGGGAAGGTGTTCCATCCTCTGAATCATTTTTGTGGCCCTCTTCTGGACACACTCCAACAGGTTCTTGTTCTCCTGTACTGAGGACTCCACATACAGTACTCCAGGTGAAGTCTCACCAGCACAGAGTAGGGGGCAGGATCACCTCCCTGACCTGCTGGCCATGCTGCTTTTGACACAGCCTAGGATAGGGTTGGCTTTGTGGGCTGTAAGGACACATCGCTGGCTCATGTTCAGCTTGCCATCCACCAATACCTCCAAGTCTTTTTCAGCAGGGCTGTGCTCCATCCTTGCATCACCCAGCTTGTACTGATAATGGAGGCTGCTGTGATCCAGGTGTAAGACCTTGCACTTGGCTTTACTGAACTTCATGAGGTCCACCTGGGCCACTGCTCAGCCTGTCTAGATCTCTCTAGATGGCATCCTATCCCTTGGTAGTGTTGACCACACCGCACAGCTTGATGTCATTTGTAAGCTGCTGAGGGTGTGCTCAATCTCACTATTGGTGTCATTGATGAAGACACTGAGTAGCACTTGTCCCAGTACTGACCTCTGAGGTATGACACCACTTGTCACTGACCTCCATTCGGATGCTGAGCCATTGACGATTGCTCTCTGGGTATGATCTTGCAACCAGTTCCTCATCCATCTCACTGTCCGCCTATCAGATCCATATCTTTTCAATTTGGAGAAAAGGATGTTATGGGGATCAATGTCAAATGCCTTACTGAAGTCTGAAGATAGATGAATTCAGTGGCTCTTCTTTTGTCCACTGATGCAGTTTTGGCATCATAAAATGTAACTAGGTTCATTAAGCAGGACCTGGCCTTTGTGATTCTGTGACTGGACGTGCTCTATATCTATGGTTGTGATAGAAATGTGATAATTTCCATTGATCCTCCTTTGTGGAGGGAAATAAAATATGGATTTCAGTGTCCTCTGTATCCTGGCTGAGTCTGAATCTCTTGTCCTGGATGATCAGCCTGCCAAGAACTGATGGGCTTGATCAGTCATTATTTTTCTCCATTTTGTAAGAGCCAATACACCAGATTTTATTTTGTTGTTTTTTTCCATTTAAGTTTTAGAAGGAAAAAAAAAAAAAAAAGGCTTCTGTCTGTCCCAGTACTATTCTTCAATAATACTGATATTCTTGATAGGTTTTGAAGAAAGAAATTTTTGGGAAAAGTTTGAAGTGATGATTAAAAAGATACAAACCTAAAAGAGTTTTTAATCAGCTTATGCTACCTGTCATTTCAGCTATATTTCTCTGCTCTAATTAGATAAATGACATAAAGTTTAAAAATTGATAAATAGAGCCCAGCAACGTGAAGAGCTATAAAAGAAGTCAGAAAATGAAGGAACAAGGAATTGTTAGTTCTAGCCAGACCTAATGTATGGCAAAATCCAGTATTTTCCTACAGTTAGGCAGCTTGTTTGTGAGAGAGCAGACCAGATCCTGTCTGTCTAGGGCAGAAGCCAAGCATGTCAGCATGTGTACAAGAAGCCTGGCAAAGAGCAGAGGGTGGCTGGAGTTGAGAAGCGAGTTAAAAGAGCTAAGCTCCTTGAGCTTACAACTGTCAAATGGTGATAAAACGTTACTTAGTACTGTGAGTTGTACAGCTTAGCAGGAAGCTGTGAGGTGTCATCGTCTGGGTTTCAAGAAATGAATGGCAATTTTTCTTTAGCCTGAAAGAGAGTTGATGAAATGTGTCAAGGGCAAGTGAGGAAAAGTTTCTGTGTGCGTCTCTGTGTACAGTATTTTACTTTGGTGCATGTTGCTTCAGTTCTCGTGAGAGGTGCTGATTTGGCAGCCCTAGTAACAGAATGGACCAATTGCTGCTGGACATGCCTAGTCTTGACAGCAGAAGGGCAAGTTTCTAAGTGCCTGGAAAGGCTACTCTCCAGCTGAGCACTTCCACCCTACTGAAATTGGGTTTTCAAGGACTTTTACTCCCTTTCAGGCATTCAGTTCAACATTTGGCATCAAGCATACCAAAAGCTTCGGAAAACCTTGCTGCTGGCTTTGCCAGATTTAGGTCTGTGAGTCCCATTACCAATATTCTCACTGAAGCAGCCAATTTTTACCAGCCTTGGAAGTGGTTTCACTGATGTGTGAGCATTTAGCCGCAAGGAGCAAAACTGAGAAGAGCAGATGTGTTTTAATAAAGCTAGAGTGCAGCCAAAATAGCCTTTTGAGTACAGTTTCATTAAGATGAAAGTGACTGAAGACTTGCCCACAACTCTTTTTGCAAATCTATCAATCTCAATTTCCTATTCATTGTCTGATTTCAACTGCAGGGTACAGAGCTGCTGTTACACTGTGTGTGGTATCCATTTTCATATAGTGTATTAGCTCCAGTATCCATTCCTCTCTGCTCCCAAATCATTTTAATGCCCTTGTTCCATATGCTGTTCGTAGAAAAGGATTAACAAGAAAAGGGAAAAATAAAAAGCATACTGTATTAAATAAACATTTCTGGAGCACTATTGCTTCGTATAGATTGTTTCAGTAAGTGGTAAAATATGTATGTAAGAGAAAGCTTTTAAGATTTTTACAGAAGTATTAAGGGAGGAGGAATCGTACAGGGGACTTTTTTTCCTTATTGTATGCAAAACCCAAAGCTTACTGAGGTCTTTGCACACCTCTTGTTCGAAGTCAGGAATTTTGATTCTTTCATGAAATCACAAAGTTTTTCAAGCCCTAATCACAAATAAATAGAGAAACTCTGTGGCCTAAGGAAATAGTAATAAGGTTTTTTTAAAACCAGTAGAAATAATTGAGTCTGACCGTGTAGGATGATATTCCAAAAGCCACACTTAAAAACTGCATGAGAGCTAATGCTAAACCTGAAGAATCCAACCTCCTGCACTTCCAAATGTTCATCAGTCCTAATATCAGCAGTATACTTGGATTTAAAATATTAATCCCTACCTACTGTTTTGCTGCTTTCCTGCCATTCATTCATTATGGGACACGTAATCTCGTCATCTTGTAATACAATCATTATCATAGTTGTGGCATTATGGAGAGCAATGAACATTAAATATATGAAGAAGGATTTGACACAAACCCAGACAAATTACAATCAAATCCGTTGTGTAGAATAGGAACTCACGTGGAATTCAAAATTAAGAAACAAAAGCATAAATCACTTTTTGCCCGTGCTTCTCAAATTAGTCTTTCCTTACAAAGAAGCAAGTTAATTGTATAATTTGAAATGTTTGTTTTTCCATGGACCACATGTATTCAAAATTGAATATATGATTATAATCTTTATGAAGGATATTACAAATAAAAGTAAATATAACAAGTCCTTTTCTAAATCCCTGTCCCCAGTGGATAATGATGATCTCCCACTGATTCCATTTTGGGCTCTAGTTTCCATTATATAAATTACTGAATTCTGCAGTCACAATCTGTGTTGAAACCTCTCTTGCAGCTATCCCAGTGTCTGCTGATGTGAAAAGTACCTAACATCCTAGTGTAGCACGTAACATCCCTTTTTGCATGCTTTAAAGTGAATGGGTATTAGCACCAGGACAGGGCAAGACAGAGTTGGCTGGAGGCATAGGCTGAATTATTCCTAGTAAGAGCACAACTTCAAAAAGTAGTCAGCCAGGATCTGCTTTGTATTTACCACAAAACGTAAATCTGGGGGTGCATATGCAGTGTACCCTCAACATCATAGAAGTTAATACTTATAGAACATATGCCCCAGGGTGTGGTGTCAGAGGTGCACAGCAGTATACAACAGGAGAGATCCTCAGGGTAGTGGGAAGGATTGCATTCTCCTGACAAAAGTCGTTTTTTGTGTGGAGGCTAGACAAGAAAGTAAAAAAAAAAAAAATCTGTTTTGGTGCAGAAGTGTGCAAAAAACAGCCTTCTGCAGAGCATAGAGCTGGATTTTGGTGATTGCATGGCTGGATATTCTGTTTAAGGTCATCCTTTCCAAATACAATATTCCTGTGCCTGGCAGTGCTTAGGTCAGAAATGTATTGGTTACTACTTTAATCTTTGGAGAGAAGTGACTATTTGATATATTATTTGACAAAGCTGGCAGCTAATTCTGGACACTAAAGGAGCTATTTGGAGCTAGAGATCTTTCAAAGTTATTTACATTTCTCCTTTATAATTAAATGTCACTGGCTTAAACAGGAGATATAAATGTTATTTTTGGGGTGGCCTAAGTGACTGTTAATATCTTCCAAATGACTCACGGGGGACTGCAATGGGGGCAAAGGAAAACCCTCCTTCTGCAACAGCTCCACAGTTTACCCTTACTGCCCACATGTTCTGTCCGCCCAGGTTTACTCTGGCACTCAGAATTAAGCATGGGACTTCTTCAGGAAGGCTGTCCCAGCAAAGAGTGTTTGTTAAAGGTTAGGTGCTGTTCGTGCTTTTTCATGAGAGGTTAAGGTGACAATGACCTTAGTTTTCCAACTATAAAACAAGAGTATTAACACCTGCCAGTCTCACATCATGCAGATAAGACACCACGTTCCCTTTCCCTTCATGTCCTTAAGTTCATCCAAAATTAATGGTTGTAGTATCAGTTCCCTGTTGATTCTTGTGGTTCATGCTAGGTCTTATGTCTCTTGTAGTATTAGCGAGTTAAAGATAGCTCAGATATGTTTTCCCAAGTTGCAGCTGTTCCAGTGTAGGCTTGGGCTTTTCTACTTCACTTTATTTCCGAGACTTGGGGCAATACAAAGAACCTAAAGGAGATCACATAGAAACGTAACTCGTGTTCCCTCTTTACCTTGACAAGTTCGTCCTTTGAAACAAATAGGAGAGGTATACCGTATGTTAACATACAGACCCTACAACTTCAATTCTTGAAGTGAGTGAAGAAGCAAGCTGGGAGAGTCCCATGGAGTTACAGCTGTGACAACAAAACTTGTGAGCAACAGAACCGAGCTCTTCCAAAATGTCTGATAACAGGAGTGATTCAACTGGTAGTTCAGGCTGACCTGAAATCTTACAAATTAAGATAAAGCCAGATCACAGTGACACATTGTCTAGGAAGGGTTTCAGTTAGGATTTTCTGCGGTTTCGTATTGTTTCTCAAAACAAATAAACAAAAAGAGGCCAGGAAACTTGTGTCCAGGTCTCGATAGTTAACAAGCAAAATGGCTTTGTGAAAAGAAGAGAAGCAGCTAACAGGAGAAACTCCCAGCTGAACTCTCCTTAAAAAACATGTTTGTCAAAGTGAATCACCAGCTTCTCTGAAAAATCTCACTTTTCTATCGATAAAATGTTCAGAGATATTGAACTAGAACGAAACTTGACATATGTATTAGCACATTGCCTGAAATGGCAGCCTGGCTCTGAGTGTTAAGAACAGCCCAGTGTGTGAGGGCAGGCTGGGAGGGGGCTTTTCACCACTAATTAAGAGAGAGTCAGAGGGCTGGCTGGCTTTCAGTATCCCACGCAGCACTTGCTGACACAAACAAGGGGTGCTATTTTTCACACCCTATGCTGGACACATCAACAAGGGAAGATATTTTAAATCCTATTGTATGACCATCATTTGTACTCCTCGCTGGTATCTCTCTGAAGCAGGACAGAATGAGACTTCAGTAACTAATCCTTGTTTATTCTCTCTCTCTTTTTTTTTTTTTTTTTAATAATTGTTATTCAGAAAATCTATTCTGACACCATGAAACATGCAGAGCAACATGCGATGAGCAAAATCTCTCAATGTCCTCCTGGAATTACCACTTTTTGAGGCTTTTCATATCCTGTGACTACATCATATGATCCAGAACAGCTAAAGGCCAGTGAGATCTGCCATGTCCTTGTAGAAAAAGTTATTCCCTCTTCTGATAACAGAAGCTTGTTACATCCACAAACAAGAAATTCCATGCCTTGCTTCTCTCATGAGACACATTGCTGCCAGGGGAGCATGGTGAGGAGAGAAGTTGTTTATCAAGAACTTCTAAACATATTAGACTTCTTGGCTATGCTGTGAAAGAAGAAATGTCCACGCAGCCTGTCTTCAGCGCTGCCCAAACAGGACTGCTTAGGGAATAATAAGGACAGGAAAAGAATAGAGATTAGAAAATATATGGAATTTTCCCTCAGTTTTCTTCTAATCTCTAAAATGTCCATCTCTAAGCCTTCGTGAATCAAACATGGTTTTTATAATTACAGTTATCTTCAATGATTTTCTTCTTCTTGAACTTACTCAGTTGTCCTTGAATTCATCCTTTCCATCCTGCTATTGTGGAATAAGTATAACCAAGTGATGGGAGCTGCCTGTGGTCTCCTGCCTGTGTGTTTTACCTGAGGGCTGAACTTACCTGGAGAAATACAACACCCCAGCCCCTCCAGATAAGGAGAAGGATCTGACTGGTGGAAGTCAGGCAGCTCTCCTGATTCCCAACAAACCCATTTAATGCCTGAAAGCACCGCTGACAATTGAGTCAAAAGAGATGATATCTGACAGATTTTTGGGGAACAAATTGTGATTACATAAACACTCACATACCAAGGTGAAGTTAGTTTGTCTGTATGTTTACTATATCTTCCAGCATGATATCTGCCTTGTTATAAATATTCGTGTGCAGTGAGTTTTCATGTGTCATTTGTAGTACAGGGGGGAAGTTCTCACTTGCCAAGGCATTGTAATGATAAATAGAAATTAAACACACTGATCTGCTCAACTGTGGGGTTGACCTACAGATCAGTGAAACTGTTAACTTTTTTCCCTGAGGAGCAGCAACAGTCAAAGGGTTGTATTCACAAACACATCCACCACAGAGACCAATAGTGTCTGAAAAAATACTTGTTATCTGTTATTTGAATATTTGTATACTTTCTGTGATAACTGCAATTCATAATTAAAATAAAAAATATATATTCTTAAAGATCTATAAATGTTTGGCCAGGAGATACCATATTACTGCAATTCACAATCCTGTGTTTATGAGATCATTCCATAAATAACAGCATCATAGCATGTTCTTACCATGCTGGAAAATCTCACTTTCACTGTTGTTCAAATTACCACCTAGAAATGATGCTTTATGAGATATTATTATTATTACTGCTCCACAGGGTTATTGATCATTTTTATATCCCTTTTTTTTCGTGTTATGCTGCTCTAATAGTTTTCTGCATGGATTCCTTGACTGACAGGATTGACTGAACAGTATGTCTGTTCAGTATTGACTGAACAGTATGACTGAACAGTAGATGAAAAGAGGCTGATTAGCATCTTAGTCATTTAGTGGTGATATTCAACATTCAAGAATTATTTTACAGTAGTCATTTTGAGGACTCCTTCCCAATCAAGTGCCTTTTTTAACAGAAGGATGTCGGTTCCATCCTCTCAAACACAAGTAATGACCTGTAAATGTTGTGCATGCCCAACCCACTAATGCAGCACATACTCAGAAGTTATCCTCTCAAAGATGGAATTTGTGCATGCCTCTCTTAAAACTGCACTTCCACCTTGTAGATGGCCTCCAGAGGGTATTGAATGTACAGTGTCAGCCTTTTCATGACTTTTATGATGATTTCCAAGAGTACTTGGTGCTCATTAACACTAAGCTTCTACAGAAATGTACTTCGAGTCCATCATGAACTGGCAGGAGGGTTTGTTGTTGTTTTTTGTTTGTTTATTCATTCCTTTATGAGTCCCACATGGCACAGATAGTGGAAGAGAAAATAATGTAAGGGTCAAGTTCTTAGTGTTATTTTGTATCACAAGCCTGCACGTGCATTCAAGAAGAAGCTATAAATGGCAGCAATATGGAAAAAAAAAAAGAATTCTACCTCTTTTTATGACTTCATGTGCTGTTTCAGGGAAGAAGCTATAAATAAGTAGCAAGGTCATAGTGACAGGTCACAGAACAGGTCAGTCTAGCTCAGACAGTGCCCTCCACTATGGGCACGGGTTACTTTTGTTACTGCTGGTTTTGCTTAGTGTTGAATTGAGTACTCCAGGTATCAGTGGCACTGAGGGTAGTGTGTGCAGTGCCAGAAAGACCACTGACACTGAAGGTGTGGTCTCTCCCTCTTTTTCCTTCCTTCTTTGTTCCCTTTCTTCCAGATGGCTCATGATTTATCCATTACTGGTGGAAGGTAGAATGTTGAATGTGTCTCTTCTTTCCCTCTTTCCTTCCTTCCTCTTCTTTCCCTTTCTTTTTGCCTTTCTCCCCTCTTTCTTTTTCCAAAGCTTCAAAATCCAACCATTGCAACAGGATTTAGTCCAAGTGAATCTAGCATCCATGTAGCATTCAGTCATTTATCAGTGGATCTTCACTTGAGTCCACCAGTTTGCTTAAATAGGATCACCTTGGGTATTCTGACCTAAGATACTTGAGTTCCCTTTTTAGCCCCTGATTACATAGTCTCCTATGAAAAAAGAAAAAATGTTACCACCTCCTTTCCCTTATTCTGTAAGTTAACATGACCTGTGCTATTCTACTTTCTTTCTAATGCAGTTTTTATGGGGCATTATTATTACTTGCTTTCATAATGTTAATTAACGTCATATATTTTGACAAGTATTCTAAGTCTACTTAACCCATCTAGCTTGGTGTATGCAACTTATTATTGATCCAAGCCCTTAGCTAGACCTTGAGATAATATTAGACAATTAGAGTGTGGAATGTGGCCTTTCTAAAAGCCATTTTCTCCAAGGGTCTTGTAGGAGTGACACCTTATTCTATTTTCTGCAGGGGACTATCTTTCTCAATCTGTTGCTGACAAGGAAAAAAAAAAGAACTATAAAAAATACATATTCTCATTTTTACCACTGAAAAGAAAGAAAACATTGTCATAAGAGAAAGAAGTAGAGCTCTGCATAGGCTGCTAGGCAACAAGCTGTGGGAGTAAATTTATTGGAACTTGTCAGAGCTTGACCTACCACATAAGTTCTAGCTATTCCCAAACACCATTCTCCATGCTCCTCATGTTATATCATCCAAATTTACAAAAGAGAATTGTCCTAGCTTCTTTTCTTCTTCTTGGTTCTCCTCCACTGGGAAACATTGTGCTCATACTGGTCTCCTTAGTCTTGGTTGGCATGTCTAGGACTTTTTTCTATATCATAAAGGAACTCCATGGTGTGTACTTATATAAACAATCTGATGATTATTATTCCATGGTTAGGGACAGCTCCTTCTCCAACATGTATGCAGCATGTTGGAGAAGGACTTCACCTGCTTGATTGGTCCTGCCTGTGGCAGGAGGGTTGGAACTTGATGATCCCTTCCAACTCAAGCCATTCTATGATTAGAGCTGGGAAGTGGGTTCATGAGACATTGCATCACTGCTGTGAAGATGTATCTGGCTCAGAATCACACACAGGTTTAGGATGTATTAATTTCTTAGATAAGCAAGCTTAATGTGTTGCAAGTGTGGTGTAAGAATATAAGTGAAATCAGCCAGTCATGACATGTATCTTAGCAGCTGGGGGGGTTGTGTAGAAATATTATGGTTACACTGCAGGCAGCTTCTTTTTTGAGAAAAGCTAATAAATAAAAAAAATCAGAATTTCAAAAAATTCAAAGTTGTGTCAGCGCTGCCCACCATTGCATGTTCCAGAACAGACCATGCTTTGATTACAGCTACCAGTGCACAAAAATTCCAAAATTTCAAATGTGATGCAGCATACATCCCAGGCACCTGGTTTCAGGAAGATGCATTCAAACTAAAACAGTTCCCAGTAGCTCTTTCTAGAAAGATGAGGAGGCTGACTCAGAAGACTATAAAATTTTGGCTTGTCTAGCCAAGCAATGTGGAGATTGAAGAGAGTTAGATGATTACTGCCAGTGCATTAGGGACTGAAGTGAATACCAAGTAAAATAGATAGTAAAGCTAAGAGAAAAGTCCTAAAATGAGATGAGTGCGTGGGAATTGATGTGTGGGAAAAAGCTGGCCATGAATTCATGTGTATGTTGGAAGTTACAAAAATGTTTTCCTTCCAGCAGATATGTGCTTTTCTAGAAAAACCTTCCAGCTGGGTCAGACAACTACACCCGGTTGAAGAATTTTGTGATGACATCCTTTGTAATGATTTCTTAAGGTAGCTGAAGACTGGATTCCTAACTCTCTTCAGCAAGTGAGAAAACTAAAGACATAATTTATAAACTCTTCTTTTGAACCAAGCATTATCCTGTACCTGTTCCATAATTTCTGATTCAATTGCAAATTCTGATCTTCTAATAAAGATGCTATGTAGAATGAGTGCGCACAGAAACACCGATCTAGATGTATCGGTTAGTTCTAGTGATACTGGGTTCACATAAGAGAAGTAAGTTTGAAGGAAAGCAGTGTTACATGCAGTCTGTTGGCTAGACTTCTACTTATGGGGGAAAGATTGGTTATAATCAGCAGTGTTTTGATTATAGATAATTAGGTGATTGTAAAACTGATTGAACAATATGTATTTCTCATTGAAAATATTCTATAAACATCATTTCCATGGCTGCTACTAATATTTCTTTCTCTCTTATTTTCCACTAGCTTTTCAGAAAAGTAACAATCTGGTAATATTTGAAATTCAAAAGCTAAAAAGAACCCCATACATTTCACCATGCAGAGATTTAATTTATTTTTTATGAAAATCTTTATGATATTCGAAGTCGAGTTTCAAACAAAGGGCAGTTACAAAGACCTTTATTTAGCACTTTCAATCAAGTTTTCTTCGGGAGAAAGAGTTATGCAGCCATTTGCTACTTGACATCCACAAGTTTTCAAAATGTAATATACAAGGTTCAAGGGAACCCTGAACAAGTCTAAATACAAAGATGTTCTGTGCTTGTGCTAAAAAGGTAGGAAAAGAAAAGGTACATACACATTCAATGTACACTGTGTTCATGTGAACAGCATCTGCTATACTCATTCATCATCTTACATAGAATTATGAACTACAGTGCAATTCTGTTTTTAACACCTGGGCTTGCTTTAAAACAAAAACTACACTTATTCCTTCTTTCTACCAACTGATTACTAAAACTTTTTTGTCCTCATTTCTTTCTTGTTCTTTTTATCCTTTTCTGCAAAATGATTTCTCCTTGAAATTAGCAGTCTGGCATGTTTCTTGCCTCATCAGAATCAGACGTGCAGCACAATGGAGGGCTGTGGGACTATCTAATACGGGAAAGTGAATTCTGGCATCACCCTTCATCGGCAGAGTGCAAACATTATTAGGATTATTTGATACAGTGCAGTGTTAAGAATAGTTTAAGATTTAGGCAATAATTGAAGAGCAAACCATTCTGAATTCCCTGAATGCATGAAAGGATGAAGTTCAGGGAAATCTGAGATTGTACAGGGAAATGAAGATGAACAACTGTTAGAACAGGGAATTATATTTCCTGTTCACTGCCTTACAAAGCCAATCTGTTTAAAACTCTTTTCAAATAGTGGAACCGTAAGGTCGCTTGACTTGTGATTTGTAAGGATGATTTATATTAGGCTTTGTAGTAGATGGATCTTTGGTGTGAATCATTGCAGCTTCTTTGAGAAATAGATTATACCAATAATGAAATAGCTCAAAGAAAAGGATATTGGTAAAATACTTGCTTCTTTCTATAGAAGGATGCGCCTCACAAACAGCGTGAAGTTTCTGCTTATGCATTTAACATGGGAAATATGTCATACACCATGGGGCAATGTTAATTATCATCCTTGCTTTAGCTGTCACTAAGGATTTAATAGATAGCTATGAGGTAGCAGTTCTTCAGCTGGTTTTCAGGAATGAACTTCTATACATTCAATGTTTCTTTCTCCAAGTACTGGCGCATTCCTGCTTACAAAAAGTAAGTTTTTAGATTGTATAAAGAAGCTGTAAAAGCCTGCATCCAGGAATGATTTATTCCAGTGATGTTTTTGGAAACGGTGTCAAATATTGTGGGGTGTTTACTTAGGGGAAGAAAGAAAGAAAGAAGTAAAGAAGTCAAAATGTATTCTGTAGGGGTAGTCAGGCTGTGCAGTTCCCATGTATGAGAAATTCACAACTATGCTCTTTGAAAAAAAAAAAAAAATAGTCCAAGAAAAGTGATTTAATCATACCTTTCATTTTTTGTAAATGTCCCACTCTGCCTGGTTCGAAGGCAAAAATTCTCTATGGCAGAATCCCTTAGGATGATTGGTTTTTTTGTGGTGAAGGTAAATTAATAGTTTCAGAAGTAATTAAGTTCTGGCTTAGCTTTCCAACTTCCTCCCCAAACTGTACAATAGGAGCTTGGAAAAGAAATCGAAAATCCTGTAAAATATATTTGTTATTCAGTTGATGTAAAGGAGTGAGAGTGACATCAAGTCCCATTACAGATTTAATCTGTCATCAGTTTATTTATTATTATGAAATCAGAACACTCGTGTATGAAAACTGGAGAGATTATGTGTGTTGTAAGTACAACTGAGCTTGAAATGCACCCACAAAACTGTTCTAATTCAAACAGAAATTAATTCAGATCCTTTGCACTCTGGTCTACAGAGTATAGGCTGAATGATCAAACCACACGTCTGGCTTCTTAACATATGAATCTGTTAATTAACTCCTCTTTGTGTAGTTATGAATATATCAAATGTTTTGAATCCACATCTGTTTGTTAGTGGAACAGCAATAGTGTGTGTCCTGATCTGTGTTATTCTTTCCATTTTTTTTCAGAAATGTAAGCAGAAATTGGTCACAGGTGGCATTTAAGGGGGACAGTGTATGTAGAAAGCCCCAGGTGCACGTACCTGCAATTCCTTATATCAGTGGTGGGAAATATCGCATACCCACCTACAGAACAAATCTTTTTTCATCGTGCAGCCTGCACCCAATAATCGTATTAAGGAGGTGGTGTTATATTCCCATAGATGGGAATGGATGCAGCTTGGAGGTAGAGGAAAAACAACTGTTTTCTGAGGGTGTTCTGGCTTATTCTCACTGTGTGCAAACTGTGATATTCAAAATCAAGGCACAGTGTTACATTAATTTGGGCATGTGAGTAGGCTTTTTCCTCCCATGATAAAGCATATGACAGAAACAGGAGAAACAACTGGGGAAAGAGGTGAGGAGATAGAGATTTTCACACATAGTGAAGATTATTTTCAAATGCCTGAGTTTAAGACATTTGTTGCTGTTGCTGCAGTTATTTTTGAGAACCCTGTTTTTCCAGGAGTTGGCTTGACTCAGAACAGCAGGTTTTTATATACTCCTCTCACTAGTGAGCTCTTGCCATGAAAATACTGAAGGAAGGCTCTCTTGCTCGCAGTGAATGACTGACAAATAGAGACTGATGCTGTCTCTCCTCCTTTGACTTCTCATTTATGAAATGCTTGCTAAATAAATAACCAAACGTATTGATTTGTTACATCTTTTTCTCCTGAACATTTAATGTGATGGCTTTCAAGCTGATTGCTAGCTTTCACAGGAAGATTGAGATTGAGGAATGTGAGTAGACTAAGAAAATGTATGAAGCTGTCTTTCCTATTGCATCCATTGACCCTGCTCACCCTTCCAGATACGACTAGCATTTCAGCTAGTAAAGAACAGGAAAGCGAGATTCTTTTATATGAAATTAATGCACTTGTGTTCTTCTCTGTGGAGACTAATGTTTGTTTGGATGTAGAGAGAAATAAATGTAATAGGTATGCTCTTTTAGTTCCAAGATGAAAGATAATGGTCAGTGCCACTGCAGTAGAGATCTGTAAAGTTAAGCAAAAAAACCCATGCTGTTATCCAACAAAGTATTCGCTGATTAAGTCAGCTAATTTTGAACACTGAACTTGCCAAATGTCAGCAAAACCCAGCTAGGTGACTTTAAACATTCTCCTTTTAACAGGCCCTTTTTAAAGTGCTCTCTTTTTGTCAGATATCTATTTACTCGAGTATTTCAACAAATGCAAATTTCCAGGCTTTCAGATTAGCAAAGACAATACTTCTAATTTATGATTTACAGACAGTAACATTGAAAATCAGAGGTGAATTTTTACAGAATAGAGCCGGTGAAAAGAAACTTCTGTGACTTCAACCTGTGCCTTTCTCACTACCATAAGCATGCTGACACTCTCCCATCTCAGCATACACTGACTTTCACCACCAGCAGAAGCATGCCATACATACAGCCCTGCTAATACAGTCAAGTACAAAATCAAGTTGGTCGCATGAGTTTGTATCACATGTTGGCTCCTGAGAGTTCACTGCAATGTATCAGTTCAGTCATGACCTGTGTGAATTGCACGTGCAAGCAAAGCATCCTATAGGTCCCTTTCCATAAATGATGAGCTACCAGAACGAACTCAAGACAGCAGGCAAACCAGGCAACAGTTTTGCCTTTAGTGTGTGGCAGGTCCTACTGCTCCACACAGAGAAAGAAGTGGACAATGAAATAAAGATTTTTCTTCCAGGGCAAATAGACCCTTCTGAGCCCCCGCATCTCTTCTACTCCTAAGCTCCACCAACTCCCTGCTAACTCCTCCCCAGTCTTTCTCAGGTGTCTGAGGTGCATTAAGTCAGTGCTGAGGACTCCCTTGATAGATAATTACGTAAGACCAAAATGAGCATTTATTCATAAGCTGCAGTGGGCTTACATAATGCATCTTCTCCCCTGCCAAATGTTTTTCCCCTGGGATTAATGCTGTTAATGACTGCATTACAGGAATTAATTATCTCTAGTTCCTTTTGTTAATATTTTACAATGAATTTGATGTCTGTTTCTTGCTTAAATAACAGTCATTAAGTAGGACAGTAACTTTTAGCTGCTGAATACTGAGTTTTCAGCCCAGCCATATTTTAGACATCTGCCAGGAGTATTGACAGACTTAAAGTTAAGCAGATGCTTAAGTGCTTTTTCTTAGGTGAGGACCACTGATTAGAATTTCACAGGACTGATTCATTAAGACACTAATGCATCACCAGAGAGAGAAACAGAATTTAACAACAGTTATGGTGATGTCTAAATTACTTTCTAGATAAGATTCTTTCCTCATTAATAGCTATTTTCTCCTTTTTTGAGTGGGTGTGAAATAATTAAACTTTAGTCAACTCCAGAAATGCTTTTATTATATACATATATATATACGCAAACGCATTTAGTAGGTGACTTAATGGGATCAATTAGTACTTACAAGCTTAGTCTTAATGTGTGTTTGCGTGAATAAGGAAATTATTTACTTTACTGATGATGAGCATCTAAACCTAATCCTAACTAGCATTTGGATCAATAGCAAGCCATTGGACAAAAAGAAATGTTAATCAGCAATCTGTCTTAGAAGCAGGCAACATTAGTGTCTGGGAACCTTCGCCACATGTTTATCTTTCTCCTTTCTGGTATAACTGGGGATCAACCACAGCAATCTATCAACTTTCAAATTCAAATCCTTATGAGTTCAGGGGTATTCTGATTCATCACTCTAAAATGTCAGAAACAGGGAGATAACAGGGGAGAGATGGAAGTGGTCTGTGAAATACGTACAATCAGATTAAATACTTATCCCACATTTGGGGAATATTCACAGTGGGGCTGTGGCTCCAATGACTTTTCAACCTTTCCAGGTTGGTCCCCCAAATTTATTCGGGCTGATCCTTTTCTCCCTATCTCTGAAACTCTTGGTTCTCTTTCACAGAGATCAAAAAAATCCAGATTTGGTTCTCTCCTTGAAAATTGGCTTCAGTAAGATGCAAGCCCACCCTTTTTAAGCCACATTTGCCCTCATCTTTGGGCTCTCAGGAACACCCGGTGAGCTCCCAACTACAAAGACCTATCTCCCTTCTTTTGGGGAACAAAGCTATACATTAATATAGATACTGCTTATATTACTAGCAGCTATAAATACAGTATATATTGTATACTGTATATATTATATACTGTATATAATATATATTATATACTGTATATAAATACAGTAGTCAGCACAGAAAAGTATTGTCATGGAATGGTTTGGTTTGGAAGGGACTCCAAGGATCATCAAGTCCACAGGCAGGGCTGCCAGCTGCTAGATCAGGTTCTAGATCAGATTGCCCAGAGTCCCATCCATCCTGGCCTTAAACACCATCAGGAATGGGTCATCCATAACCTCTCTGGGCACCCTGTTCCAATGCCTCACCACTCTCTCAGTGAAAAGCTTCACCTTGAAAGCTGATCTAAATCTTTCTCCCTTTAGCTTAAAACCATTCCCCCTTGTCCTATCACAATCTACCCATGCATAAAATTGATTATCCTCATGTTTATAAACTCCCTTTAAATATTAGAAGGCCGCAATGAGGACACCCCAAATTTTCGAACTATAAGCTTCACCCAGTTTTGTGTAAATTCTGCCATGGATCATTCTCCATCATATATGGCAGCATCGCATAGGACTGGTACACATTGTATTGGCCAGAATCCAATGAAAATGTTTATTTTAAATAATTGTGTAAATATCTTATTTCTGTTGTAAATACATACCTGGTGAATATTGAAAGACTATCATTTGCTCATTTATCTTGATTACTTATATTCAAATACTTCTGGCTTGTTTTCTTCCTTTATTTCTGCCTGCCTTCCTTAGCACAAGAGCAACTAAAAGAGGAGAATTAAGAGTTGAATGTGAAGATTTTAGATCTTATCTCACAACATGGAATTTGGTAGAAAATGTCCTCCTGATTTCAAAGAATATTGAATTCTACTGAGTTGTATAAAATGTCTGTGACAGATCTGGAAAATTAACCTACTCATGCTTAAAACCCTATCCAATAACTTAATAACTCACTGAAAATGTATAAAAGCACCATCACTATTATATGTCCTCATAAAAAGATGGGAGCACCATCTATTATGATCATAACTTTCAAAGCAGTAAAACATTTCCTACCTAGAAGTAGCTGTTCTTCTAAGACAGTCCCTGGATGCTTGCAATTTTGACTTCCTTCCTTACCATCCTTAGCCAATTACTAGCCAAGATTCTCTTTCTGTATGTAGCCATTTAACCTAGCATCAATTTTGCGTAAACAGAACGTGCTGTTCATTAATCCTGCAGTAACTGCTGGGTTCTTCAGCAATGTACAAATGTTTAACAAAAGACCAACTATGACAATTAAAATCGTGTCCTTCATCAAAATAGAATGGTTGCAAAGAGCTCTTTCACTATTGTGTAGCTATCAATCAAACATAATTGAATGTGAGCTAATAAAGATGTCACTTTCTTTCTGCTGCCTACAGTGAGGAAGAATAATAGCTGGCAAAGGGCAGGAATGGAAACACCTGGAGTAGATAATTGCATGCTGCTTACTGGGCTCTCTGGCTCTATTCTGAGGCTTGCTACAGTAATAAGGAATAATGCAGTAACTGTATGGTCTAGGGGAAAGAAGGATCAGCAGGGCAGATTGTTTTCCCTTTTTCCAAGTCCATCTGCTCAATCTTTGTTTTTTGAACTGCACAGAAACATCCCCAAAACAAGAGATGCGGCAGAAAGCTACAGGCAGAAGTGCCGGCTGTCCTGTCTTTTGTGCCTTGGTCCTAGCTTTGAAACCAACTTTGAAGGTTTTAACAAAAACCAGACTCTTCATCATCAAAATATGTATTTTGACAGTATGTCCACAGTTGCTGAGACTTTCACTGGAACAGGTTCCATCGTATAACCAGCACTGCTTCTCTCTATCCATGCGGGGGTGAGTCTGCATGCTATGGAGGGACCTAAGACGTATTTTAAGAATCTCCCGAAGAAGTTACAGGCAGCATTATCTAAGGAAATCAGGATAATGCTAGAGCTGGTGAACGCCTGTGAGTTGCTTTGATGGAAAGCTAGGAAAGAGCTGGGACAAACAGATCTAGAAAGATAAAAGGGTTCCTTGACGCCCTGTCAGGCAGGGTTTGGTTGTCACTGTGATTGTTGGAAGCTGACACAAAAGTCTATGGAACTGTTTTCCACGTATAGATAACAAAACAAACAAACAAAATCCCAAAGGTTTCAGAGAAGAAAAATCTGTGGACTTTAATCAGGGATCACTATCACATGGTTCTGGCTAAGCTGTTACAATTCTGAGTTCTCACTTGGGTGAGATTTTTTCCCACAGAAATCTCATTAAATTAAGGTATTGTGAGATATGTGACTGAGCTGGGGACTTCAGGAGAAGGAAGGATATCACAAGGCTATGTTATGGGATAACTGACCTAATAAGGCCAGCATGAGATACTGTTAATTGTGTGCTAGTTCCTATGCTGGCCAAATGTGAGGTTATATGGCAGCAGAACACCACTGGACTTTGCAGGAAAGCTCATGTCAGGGTGCAGTACGCTCAGTTACCTCCCCCAGCAGGACAAGAACAAAAAGTTTCCTTTTTTTTTTTTTTGTCACTCAAGATTTACTTCCCATTCCTGTAGCCAGCATTACAAGGTCTCTGAGCTCCAGGAGTCCAGAAGGAGGGGTTTAGGCAGCCTCTCTTAGTGCAGAGCTATTTGGATCAGCTGACTTGTTGGGGGGATAGGAGGGTAAGATCCCTACCACTCCACCTCTCAGAACACACAGTTCTTACTTCTTCCCCTAAATGCTCAAGGACTTCATAGGCAATGAATGTGTTGACTTGCATCCTATATGTAGCTTTTCCCATACCTTTCTGTGACACCCTATATATCTGTTGGCTTGTCAGACTTGAGACCAGTTTAAAGCTGCAAACCCTGGAAATTTAAAAAATAAGCACTTAGAGATGCTTTCTTCATTGGAATAATGGCAGCTAAAATGAGATGCTGACAAATTGATCAGCACTCCTGTAGGTGAGGCAAACAAAGGGGAACAAACAAAGAAACAAAAACAAACAAAAAAAACCCCACAAAAGTAAATAAAGCAGGTTCACCAGCCTTTCATGAAAGCAAATAGCAAAGTATTTGTCATGCTGATTGGCTCTCTATCAACCTGCTTTCTATGTACCTACCAAATCACTGCAAATATTTGCCTCCTGGCGACAGGCAAACAGCAGGTCAATGCTGAGAAACAGATCATGTCGGTTTTGAACTCAAAATTGAATACCTCTTATTTTCTAGATGAAAAAATAGAAATAGAAATAAGATTCATGGAAATCAAATAGTAATTATCATGGTAATTTAGGGAGCTGAGACTGGACAAAAGGTTTGCTGGGGTAGAACCATAGAATAGCCTGAATTGGATGGGACCCACAAGCTTCATCATATTAACATCAATTCAGTGCTGGGCTTATTATGAGCACTAACACCAGAACAAAGTATACATCGTTTTTGAGGAAATTTGATTTGTGTCAGACAGGTGGTGTCTGCTTCAAGTTCAGTACAGGCTCTCCAGCTATTTGGGCTCTGATCCTCTGCCTATCGTACCTACAGATAGAGACAATACGTTCCTATTCTGTGTCCTCTGTGCTGTGCCAGATGTCCATAGAGAGTACCATAGTCAATGTGGAGTTTTTGAGAGGACAAGAAGGTGCTCATTTATAAGTTAAAAGGGAAGAAGGAGCTCTAGGTAGGACAGTGGTACGGAGAATTGCAGAACACTTGGGATACTTTGCTAAAAAATAAAAAAGGAGAAAGGAGACCTTCACCCCTTGTCAGCTTTTCCTTTTCCTCCCTTCTTTCTTGAGCATATTAATATTCTATCACTTCTCGTTTACTTGGCGACCTGGCTCATATGTTTTTGACACGCTAGAAACAAAACTTTCCTCAGTTTAACAGGAACAGCTTTAGAGAATTCTGCTAAGGCCAGAAAAGGAGCTTTGCTGTGATGGGGTATGGAAGACACTGGTGAAGAAAAACAGTGTGAATAATTCATGCAGCATATTCAGATGCAGTGTGATCCTGAACTAGTGTGAACACACTATTTGTTTTGCATTCATAATGTCTCATTAGCCGCCACAGAGATGAGCAAGGCAAAGTCATTAAGCTTAGTGTAATGTTGTTTTAACACCAATTCTTGGTTGTATTACCGTGCAAAGACCGTGACTACAAAGGACTTCGGTTGCTTCCATGAGAGTTTGCTTTCAGAAATTACTCTCCACTCCAGGGAACAGTTGCTGGAGAGCAACTTCGTTCTTCCATCTCCCAGCTCAGAAAATGTGATTGTATCACTTGAGATTTCAGGGCAGATGGATTACCGAGTCCTTAGGGCTGAAGAGATCTTTTTCAAGTAAACACAAGGCAGACCTCTCATGCTGTCTTGCCAGAACTATGATGTTCAGACTGAACCAGCTTAGAGAGAACAACAGGTTCCTAGCCATCCCTTTTAGAGTTGTCAACTGAAGTTATTACAGGAAGGTGCAACATGGTGAAGTCTGAAAGGCCAGGACCCTGTTCTAGAAGGGAACTGAGCATGGCCCTGTGGGGATTAACCTGCTACACAGAGAAAAATCCTGGTTGAGAAATTCTGGCAGAAAAAAAAAAAAAATCCAAATTTTAGATATAAATCTCACCCTAGCGTTGAATCACCCATTTCAACTTGGTTAACCTTGTCCATGGCAGTGGGTTGGAACTAGAAGATCTCTAAGGACTTCTCCAATCTATGCCATTCTGTGTCTGTTGACACTACATTTAAAGGTGAACATTTTCACCCGGAACTTTCTATCATCTTTGTGAGAGATAGATCTGCAAGCAACTGTGTTTTCTCCCATTCCCTTAGAGTTTATCCCACCTTTGTTTAGCAGTTAGTGTGTCTCCTAATTTTTTTTTGTGACAGCTTTAATTTTCAGTTGATGTAACATCCTTAATGCAGGATCCCTTAGTCCCTGCTCTGTCTCTTGCTTTCTCTGAAATGAAAAGCTTGGTTTAAAGATTTCATCTTGGTTTAAAGAGAAACATACAGGCTTGCATGAGATGTGGGCTTGAGTGAATTAATTAAAACAAAAACAAAAACAAACAAACAAACAAAAAAATAGAAAAAAACAGGTGCTGAGTAGCACCTGTGGAAGAGAATCTCTGATTTTCAATGATGACTGTGGGGTGAAAAGGGCAGGTGATGTTTATACATCGGGAAAATCTGATCGAAGACTTTCTATCCCAGGTTGCACCTGCTGTGATGCTCTTCCAGTTGTTTTAATTTTTGCTTCCTGCTGGCTGAAGTGCAGGGTAGTTTGAGAAGGCTCTTACTGTCTGTGAGCAATGAGCCTAGGCATTTTAGCTCTAGTTAAGAGAGAATTAGAATTTCAGTCACAGAGTCAGTGAGTTCAGGCTCTGTGGACTATTCCACCCAAAGCACCCACCTTGGCACCAACCTTGCAACCTCAGTAGAGTATAAGGTGGACTGGAGCAGGACCTGCTTATTTTCTCTGTGTACAGTGTGCAATTAATATGAAAGGTTCCTGAAAAGTCATGCCAGTTCTTGTAAGCACTTTGCAGCATTGCTCCAGGATTAACTGTGTGGAATTTACGGCAATTCTGCTAGGAAAAAAAAAAACTTGTACAGAATTATGTGTGTTTTTCTCCAAGAGAGGTAAACAATTTGTCTCGATCCATGCTCAGCTCTATCTCAACTTTAAGCGAAACAGCTTAAAGCTAAACCAAGTGTTTGAAGGTTTCTGACCTAATTCAGACTTATGATTGAAGGAGAGGAATTCATTCCATGGAACATGCAAAGGGCAAGCAAGTGTATAGAAAGCGGAGAAGCATGGGCAGCATACACACCATGCGAGGCTGTTAGGCCTCACGTAGTCTATTTCATACCCAGAGATCTCAGAGAGGGGTATGCGAAGCTGTGAACAGGAGACCCTGATAAATTCTTACTTGCTTCTTTTTGGTGTTTTTTTTTTCTCTTCAAGTTACTGTCATGCAAACCCATAAGATAAAATATAAACCAATCAGAACACTGCTGTGGACATTGTCTGCTCCATCATTGCTTTATGCTGTGTAAATAATACAGTCTTGTATGAAGTTGAAATCTAAAAGTAACACTGGATTTGGCAAGCAGGGCAGTAAACAAGCACAACTTGAGATCCCCATAGATGAATAACAATCAAGTTATTTAGCATTAATATACAGTCAAGCCTGGATCATAAACAGGATTTAATGATGAAGGCAGAAAAGGAGACTAAGTCTCCTAAGGTCTAAGTCTCACTCATGTCAGTGAAAACCAGGTCATGACTAGGGATTGGTGATGGAAGGAGGGATATGACAGTGTGACCACCTCAGGGGCATTGAAACAAGAAATCTGGGCTGTGTGGGAGTCATGATAGAGACGGAGCAATAGTTTGTGGCAGACATGGGAACAGAAATGATGTTCTGAATTGATCAAAGCAAGCTGAGCAATACTAAATCTTTACTGTTGGGTAACCAAACACTTCAGCACCTCAGGTCTTTTTGTAAATGTTTTGGATTCCTCTCACTAAATCCAGTAGCAAATATGGTTTCAGTACAAAAGTGATGTCCAAACTGTCACATGAAATGAAATTCTGTCTTCTCACATCACCAGTTTTCGAGCCTATTTTTGAGGTCTTCCTGCCAACATTTGTATCAGCCAAGTATCTACCTCAGAAAGTGGTCATTGCTTCTGTTCCTGAACCTTGGTGCTGTGCATGTAATAATAATGTGTGTTTCTAGGATTTTTTTTTAGATTGAACTGCAGGTAGTTTGTTGTGTCTGTCATGATAACTTTAGGCCCAGCCATCTTCCACTTGAGGTCAATAATAAATTTCCATAAATTTAAGAATTCTGCTCAAGTAACAGATACACATCTGCCTTAGAATGACATAAACATTAGATCTCATGGCGGGGAAAAAAAAAAAAGAGAAATCTATTTAGGAGGATTATGTCATGTACAATTGTTTAAGATAATAGACCTTTAGTTTTTTCTTCTTCTGTGTTTGTGTGTTTCATACTCTGAAGGAAGAGACAATGAGCTATTTTTGTAAAAATAAGTATGCTTTCCCAATTTTACTCTTACAGTCCAAAGAGGAAACATTGCAAACCGTATTCCAGGAGTACTGGCAGTTTATTTACCTTTGGAAATGGAAAACAGAGATGCATTTCAAGCACCTCTTTAAACAATAATACCCTCCAAAATCTAAGGCTAGTTTTATGGATGGTGAAAAATTCCCTGGAGAGTTGTATGTATTGTATGAGAACATGGAACAATGGGCAAATGGAAAAAATGCAAAACATGAGCAGGACAGCAATTTTGCAGGCAAAATACTCTGTTGCCTGAAACTTGGGTTTTCTTTCAGTAAGTCTACTTGACTGCTTGAGGATTCATAAATGTTTGAATTTTTAATCACCATTATTGCCATGAGCACTGCAACAGAAACAACTCTACATCATCCCAATCATTTTAACTAATATCGGACTTTGCAAGTTTAAAATTCAATCAGGAAGTGTCAACTCTATAAAAATTAGAGGAGGAGGTCTCTTTCCAAGTACGGTCATCAAAACACATTCATGCTCCTGCCATTCATCATTCACTATTCTTCTGGCATAATCTCTCCCACGTGGGTAAAATAAATATAATTCATTTCAAAAATTACGCTCCAAAAACATCTGTTATTAAACAGATTTTAAACATCTTGTCCACAAACAAATTCCTTATCAGCTGTCCTCCCACCCCAGGAATATCCTTTGTTGTCCCATTTCTCTTGGAAAACTCTTACTTTGCAATTGTGTCTGGACAGGTCCAGTGAAAGACTAGAAGGCCTTTAATTCTCTCTTCCCTTTCCAAAACTGCTCATTCTTCTTGCTTTCTTAGTTCTTAAGGTAGGTGAACTCTAACTGCAGAGAAAAGATGCACCAGTGCTATCTGTAAGCAAAAGGAGATCATTTTGAACAAGCAGTGCTTCCTACAGATCTAACAGCATTGGCAAATCTGGGATTATATTTGCTGTAACTGATCAGTTCAGGGAAATCTCCATGTAACAGGACCAGTTTATGTAGAAAATCTTCATTTTATTATGGAGATATCCAAGCTATCTGTGTATGAGTGATTTAAGTACTGGAAGCAGCCTAGGCATAACAGCATGAATATGAGTACCAACACTGATACCCTGATGTGTTTAGAGGGGAGAACTTCTACTTAATAATGAAATTATGTCATTGTGAAAACAATGACAGAAGTTTTTACTCACTGAGGTGCTCAGTAAAAACTCCTATCAGCTTCATTATGTAAGAACAGCTGATACACTGTTAGTGATACATTCACCTACTTCAGTCTCTTGGGTACAGCAGGGGCCAAAAGCAGATGCCTCTTGGAGAATATAAAGCAAGATGACTGTATGATGAAATTGTCTCAAAATACTCTCACATCCTCTTGGAAACTGTCAATGAGAGACCTCCTGTACCAGAGTGTATTTCTACATTTAATAGCCCTCCACGGTTTTGTCAGCAGAGCCAAGGCTTACTCGCTGAGTTGTGAGAAGATATGGAATGTATTCTTACATGGGTTTTTTAAGCATTAAAATAAACAATACATTCAATTGAGTGTAGTAAGGTCAGCCCCTTTCTATACTTTCATGGATACTCTGTGGATTTCAGAAGGAGTATAGCAATCAGGTTACCACTTGGCTGGTTTTGGGTCTGCAGTTGCCAATCCAGTTCTGCTGTGGTCTCACCAATCACTGTTAGGACTATCAGAAACAGAATAGCACAAGCACAACTACAGTAGGCCAAGAGAGGTATTTCTAAGATGCGAGCTGTAACTGAATGAGACATATAAATAGCCAGAAATGCGCAGAGGGAATCAACACTTATATCTTGGATTTTACCTGGAGTCAGTGAGGGTTGGTATGAGGTGGGAATAGTGAAACATTCTGGGAAGGAATAGTACAAACTCTCTGAAATTACAGTATTAAACTAATTTAATAGTTGGGTGAGGTTGAAATTTTAAACGTGTTTTTAATAAGTCAACTGCAAGTTCAGAAAGAAATTTATATGTACTCATAAGGCAGCACAAAGTTAGGAATATCAACCAAGTAATGAAATTTAGGAAATACAGGGGGTAAATCGTGCATAAGTGAGTATGGGAAAAATAAGAATTGGACACCAGCAGTTTAAATCATCTCTTACATCTGTTTCTGAATTAGACCATTCTTTCAAAGCAATTCATTCAGCATGGATGAAATACTTAGTTATTGTAAGACTTGTTTTTCTTGTTCTTTTCAGTTCTAGCCTTCATGCCTCAAGGTCTATCTGTGTTCTTTCTCTTCATATGTAAGAAGTATTAGAATTATTATGAGGATATTCAGGAATGATTTAACAAGTTAGGATATTTATGTTATATATCGACTTTTGTCTTTGTTCAGTTAGACAGGCCTCCTCAGGGATAAGAAAAACCTTGGTGTGCTCTTTCCATGTGTTTTCTCCTATCAGAAAGCTTCTCATGTCACCAAAGATGTAGACACTGAGATTATCCTGATCTTATGGTTGAAGAGATGAAAAAGATGAGACCTTCAGTGAAGATCAGTACAGCCAGGGGAGCCTCATAATTCAAGGCTTTCTCTGTCTTTGATTCCAACTCAGTTTTTGTTATTTTAGGAACAATGGGATGAAAGTCTTATTTCTCTGATATTTACATATAATTCCATGGTACTTCTAAACAACAATGCTGCATGCATCCGTTACATGGTTTTCATCCACTTAACTTTCTGTAATTCATATACTTTTCTTCTTGTTTGAAAGATATGCAATATAGAGTTGTACTCATTATAAAGTTAACAGTACTAAAAAGCTTGTTTTAAACATGATAGGCATTGCTATGTGTTGGGGTTTTTTCGATAGACCGGTGTATGTGGTCAGATCCATTAAGAAAACATGATTCTTTTATTCAACTCCAAATGGTGCTTGGAGTTTCTTCAAAACAGAAATTTCAGTGCTTGAACGATTCAATAACAGTTTAGAATTTTCATTTGACATCCATCTAAATAAATTTTAAGCAATTTTAATCAGCTTGGATTCAAGTTTACTCCTAAAACAAGAAAATTTTTCGTCTTTCTGACAGAACTACCCATCAGTCCTATCCTCTTTTTTGTTTTGTTGTTGTTGTTTGTTTTGCAAATATAATCTCCCTTTTTATGCTTACACCACATCCTATGTAGCAAGACTCTGAGGTTGAGGGCAGAATTGTAACCTACCACCTACTATGTGACTATGGTCCTATCACCTACTTTGTAACTTTCAGTGTGAGGATCATCCAGACCTCTCTGTACCTGACTTGGGTAGATTTGGTTGCATGGGTTGATAGCAACTACTGATAATTCTCCTTTTGACAGCAGAAATATCAATCTAGAAAGGTACTTCTTGTGGACAGAGAGAACTTGAACCATTCTCCTACATTTGTTCCTTTTTCTCTGCACTGTAGCTTCATCATGGTCAGCATTTAGATCAGCATCTTTAGTAGCAAGTTTTGACTCTGGAGCACCAAATGCCTTGAGCTGGCTGTGTTGATGCATGGTCACTGCTGGAATCACCTGCTCAGAAATTAGTGCTTTCCCATTGTAAGAAACGTATTGTACTTGCTGGTTTTTTTGTTGCTTTTTTTTTTTTTTCTTTTTTTCTTTTTTGTTTAATGCCATGTCACACGTCAGTCTTGAAGTCGTTATGTGAAAGCTGAAAATTGACAATAATGTACATTTGCCACTCTGGGGACTTGAAAAATGATTTGATATTTAAACTGCCCATGAAAATACAATCTGAATTATGAGAGCAAACAAACAGAGCTGTGTTAGATATCTTCTAGTTTATGATACAACATGTGTAACGAATAGTGAGGACTAAAACTTAAAAGAATATATTGTGAGAGGGGAGAGGGAAATATTTGGCCTCTAACAGAAATACGTTTTCAGAAAGTTGTTTCAAAGCCGGTATGTGAAATGTTCAGAAACAATCCAGTGTCTTTAGGCTACCTGAGTATCTCTAGGACAGTACACTTGCATAATAAAAATAAGATCTTAGGCATACTGTGGTCTCTTATGTGCTCTCTGTCTGAGACTTTGGTCTCCTTACCAAAAAACTTTACTTTCTGTTCATGTCTCACTCTCCAGCAGCCAGGGGTGTTTTGTGGGCTGTTACTATAAGAAGAAGCCTAATTCTCCAACAACATGTTGGCGTGTGAATATGAAACAGACAAGTGCTCCCTGCTTTCCCAAGTTGTGTTTTGTTTCTATAAAATGAAATCTACCAATTTGGAACTTCTCTTTAGATTAAGAAGCTGACAAATATTTCAACCTTTTTAAGGAGTAGAAAAGACCTGGCTTATTAAATAATTGCAAGTACTCCCACTCTTTTTAATGATCTTTGAATCAAGCAACAATTTTGGTTTGAGATGAAAAGCCTGATGATATCTAACTGGGAGTGGATTAAATTCCTTGTACTACAAAATGAAGGTTCTTGAGATGTTTTTAAATGTAACGGGTTAGGAAATACAAAAAAAAAAAAGGGCTGTAATTAGTGTCAATCAACCTTGTTCTGTGGAGAAAAAAAGGCCTTGTCACACAAAATTTAATTTGTTCTTTGACAAGGTCGCAAGATTGGATGATGGAGGTATCTGAAACTGTAACATTCTTAGAATAAGATATTCATACAACCAGCCCTGCCTTGGGTTATGGGACAGAACTGATTGTGCTTTGTGTTTCCCCAAGCTATACTTTCTCTTGATCTGTTATGTTAACAATTCTTTGAGGTGTTTCAAATGGAATTCGCTCAAAGTTTCATTACACATCCAAAACAATCATAAATATAGTATATGGACGAAGAATTGACTAGCAAATCCTAAATGATATCTAGAAAATCATTAGCAAAGGTGTAACTCTTAAGTAGGTATTCTGGAAGTGAATCTACTTTGGGGCTACATTGTTGTACATATTTCATCAAGGGGTAGCAGGGAAGTATGAAGTCATTTCTGATTGTGGATGAATCACTTGGTTATTTGGCCTATACAAATGGCTTCAAGGGTTCCAGCAGCAAAGAGGTATGTTGTATCATGGAAAACAAGAATTCTGAAAAAGGGGTTGGAAATCAGGAAACGAATTAGTATAGCTGCTCAAGAGAGTGATCTGATTATGGAAAGTTTCTTTAAGCATGAGTTTTACAAATGCCTTTAGAATTACACAGGTTACATCTGAAAGTGATGTGAAAAGAACTACTTGAAACCCACTTATCCTTTTCTGTGATTCTTGGCTTCTATAAACAGAATAGAAATCAGAAAACAGGAAATGATTTTACAGTTTGTAAGCTCAGCATTTCTAGTATGGTGAATTTAATCCTGTGTTTTGTACAGAAAATGGATTTGTGCTGTTCAACAGTGTCCTGAACTTATCTTACCTGCAGATTCAGATCACACAGCAAAACATTTTACAGAGTCATAACATCAAGTCCCAGAAACAATAAGGAAGTGCTACCAATAGGAGACAATCTCAGAGAAGTATTTATACAGTTTAAGTACAGAAGCAAGCGTACACTGGGAAAGTCTTTAATCTGGAAAAGTATATCAAGCCAGACATAGTCAAGTGAGAAATAAAGGGTGATATTTGCTTAAGCTTTGAAGTTAATTAATCACATAATGAACTGCTTATAGACATGGTGACCTCCTTACATCTTGAGGTCTCCAAATCAAATGATGGGTCTGATACTGACTTATTGAGCAATGCTAAGACCTCTGGCATACCTCTGATTGGGAAGACTTGGCTAGTACACCCTTCTGGCCATAAATATGGACTACACACAGCTCTTTTCAGTCTGAGTTCCCAGCATTGATTTGCTTGTGTTTCACAGGCATAACCCTCAGCCTCTGTGCATTCCAAAGCTCTTTGTGTCAAGGAGAGGAGGGCAGGCAGTACGCCAGAGCATAATGCTTCATGGCAAAGGCAGTGTAATATGTAAGGTGTGTATGGCATTGATTTCTAGATGTCATCTCATGAAGAATTTGATCTTTAAGTTGCACAATGCACTTGAATGCTTTGAGGCAACCAGCAGAGCTGGCAGAGAAATGCTCTTTGGGGGGGCGGGAGGGTATCTTCAAACTTTTGAAACAACACAAATTGTTTGGATTAAAGTGAGGGAAAACTGAATATCTTTTACTCGCTCCTGGAAACTATCTGCTCAGGATATATTTTGTGGAGAAAATAAGATACTTCTCATGAAAATTCATTCTAAGTCCATGCTAGAAGAACTACAAGCATAATCTTTCAAATATCCCATGAAAGTAGTGATTTATTTTAGAAATATGGCAAAATAAGACATTGCTTCCTCTCCATATGTGCGTACGTGTGTATAAAGGAAGGAATGCATATATATTTTATATGCAAGTTATGTATTCACATCCAAAGCACATGCTCTGTGAGGCTGTGTAGACTTTTCTCTGGCTTCCTGTAAGGTTCCCAAGGCTTCAGAATGTGTTCAGCAGGTGCAAAAACTACTCTTAGCCAGAGAAACTCAGCTCTATCACTGTGTGCTTGAGAGTAGCTCAGCCTTTTAGTAGCAATGCTAAATGCAGTACAGACAGCTACATTGTAATTGCTTCTGTTGAGAGAGAGGGAGCATTATTTCATCTGGAAGCTTTTGGTTTATGGCTACACTCACACACACTAAATCATCTGTTTGCCTGGTGATGAACTACAACAAGCAGCAGGAGCCTTCAGATAGCAGGGAGCTCAAGTAAGGTTGTATTTGGCACCATCCAATGGCACACAGTCCCATGGGTCTATATTCATTTCAGTTTTGAATGCCATGGCAAGATAAATTCAGCTTTGTTTGTTCCTGTGATGGGAATGGTATTTCACCATGCTGTTACCTACTCTCGTGGAGCCCCACGTGTGCTCAGAAAGGCAATAGATACTACAGCAGTTTCAAGATGTGCCTTCTGAAAACGTCCCGTGTTCAAAATGAAAAGTACCACCACAAATGTGTAAAGAACTAGAAACTAAAATTTCTTTTTTCATGGCACTACCCCTTACATCTGTACATTTCGGCTGACAAATGACTGGTTAATGTGGATAAAGCCCATGGATCAGAACTAATAAATGTATTGGCAAGAACATCCATGGAAACTAGTTTATTTAAGGCAGTACTGAAAAACATTTGCCGAGTGGGAATTTTAAATATATTGTCCTCAAATGCATGCACTGGGAAATCTGGATGCCATTCAACCACATAATGAGCAGATACATATTGTATCATTTAAGTGAACAGTCACAGCAATGAAATTTTGATTGCGCAGTATTCTCAAAGTGGTTACAAAGAGATCTACTAAGCAGAAGTGATTCACAAGAACAAATCTAAGAAAACAGCACACTGATCCTAAGGATGACAAGGAAGAAGAGAAGAGAAGAGAAGAGAAGAGAAGAGAAGAGAAGAGAAGAGAAGAGAAGAGAAGAGAAGAGAAGAGAAGAGAAGAGAAGAGAAGAGAAGAGAAGAGAAGAGAAGAGAAGAGAAGAGAAGAGAAGAGAAGAGAAGAGAAAATGCTGTGAGATATACAGATGAATGTTGCTTAAGAGACAACAAGAAATGCAGCAAAGTCAGAGCAAGCTACCAGGCTGTGCCTGACTCTCAAAACCTCACAGCCTCAAAGTGGGCCTGGGTCTGCTCTTGAGGATTCAGGGCAAACCTGAGGATGGCCATCTCTGGTGGCTGCTTCCTCAGCTGAGCGCAGCTCCTCGCCCTCAGAAATGGCTGTAGCACCAAGCACTGCCCCAGGGAAAGATGGGCAAGGAGTGAACTTACTTAGGCTGCAAAGTGTAGAAAGTGTAAAAATATTTCTTGGTGTCTCAGAGACTTCTTGTTCTTTTATTTTTATCTTTGTTCCTGCTAGCTCTGACCCTGACTCGCCTCCTTGTCTGAACAGAAAGAATTAGCAGAGCTTTTTCCTCCAGCTCTTCTCTACTGCATAGAAACAATTCTGGGCCCTGACAAAAGTCATGACTTTATTTTCTTTAATTTCTTCCCTGTCTTTTCCTGTATTATCGGTAGATGCTAGTATCCAAAAAGATGTGTTCTCAGCAAGGAGTTCTACGGCACATCACCCCATTGATCCATACCTGCCAGCTGCCCTCCAATTTTCAACTTCTCTTCCCCAACCTTCTTAGGGAATCAAAGTGGACAAATGGCTACGGCTTATCTTGCTGCAACCACAGTCATCATACAGACCCAGTGGGGGGATACAGCAAATCTGTTCTGATTAGCAAAGGTAAGCAGGGACTCTGCCATGCTTCTGCCCTACAGTGAGAAGATCAGCAAGGTCATGTTATATCCAAGAAATGAACCAACCATTTTTTGGAGTGCTGGCCAAAATCCTTATGTGACCTGACAAGAACTGGGGAGCATCAAAACCTCACTGCTTTTCTCTCTGTGTGTGAGGGACATTGGTTCTGACCTGCCTTTTCCAATACAAACACGGTTCTTTGTGCATATTATAAAAACACACAGAAAGAAGTGCTTCGCTGCCCATTCGTCCCATGCTGGGAAGGAACAAATTGAACAAACAAATGGCATGTGTTAGTCACATTGCTTCATATGCTGCTGGAACGTGTTCAGATACTCTGGTGCCTTCTATTAAGATCACTATAAATTAAATATAAATGGTTTTTAAGGACTAAACTGTGACATCTGAAATGAAGTTTGAATTACATAAAGCCAGGCAAATGTGATATCCATTAGAGAAAGCATTTACTAGCCTTCATGAAGTACATGTGTGCTGTGAAAACACTCATCTGGCTAAATTGAAAATGACTGAATGAGGTAATTCTGACTTTTTTGTAGTGCTATTCATATTATTTGAGTAACCATGGCTGTAAAGTGGCTTTTTTACAGGTACTGTGCATCCTCCTCTTGCACAAAGGGCAGATGTAATAATTTTAAGTGGCATCACTGAAGCTGGGCAGGCGAATGACAGCTGACAAAATTGAGTGGAATTGTCTCAGGTTGGTCAAAATCTGCAAACGCCTTTGTGAGAAAAAAAAAAAAAGTTCATAATTTCAAAATTCTTTTCCTTTTGAAAGCTTTGCACCTATTTCACTTTTTAAGATTAATTTTCCATTGCTCCTGCTCTCAATATTTTCCCTGAATATTTTACACAGTGGCTAAAGGGCATTCTTCAAGGATATCAGTAGCATCATCCATCCTTTCGTTTCAAAATTCTCTGACAGGCATTATGGCATTTTGCAAATCCGTCAATCCTTTTAGGAGGATTAGGAACAGGACCAGTTTTTACAGTCGATTTCCTCTCAATTCCCAGTAGTTTAACGATTGTAATCCTTTCTCAAACCAGAAGGTGGCAAGCACTCGTAAAGTATGAGCTGCACCAAGACAAGAATGTCTCCTTTCCGATAAATCTCAGCCACTATTGTCATCTGGTCAGCGTCCAGCCTTGGGTTTTCCAGCCAGAGATCTCTGTTTAACAGTGTCCAGTAAATCACAGCAGGACAGGGCTAAAAAGGGAAACATGGAAGGGATTGAAACATTTCTTACGTTATCATAAAAAAAAAAAAAAAAAAATCTCTGAGACAAACGTAGAAAATAATTGTGCAGAAAATAAAGCTGACCGGGAAGATGAAATTTCCGCTCTGGCAAAGGGAGGGCCCTGCAGGGATGGGCTCACTGCCAGGGCTGACAGAAACACGGGGCACCCGGAGTAAGCCCTACAGCCACTGCCCCATGCAAATGGCCATTCAGCTGCAAAACGTGGTGTGACAATTTGCATGGATTTTCCCAGAAGGAAACTAGGCACTAACCACTAACCTCAGTTATTGCTTTTCAGCTGTGCAATTTTCTGCTCATCTACCAGTCCTAGGAAATAGAGTAATTTATGTGTACAAATAACAACAGTAGAAAGCCAATGTACTCTGGGTGTGTTGGCAGGAATTTACTTCCTTTCTTTTCAAAAATTTTAAATTTCAGTCTCTAACTTATCCATGGGAAGAGATCCCTCAGGTCTTCCTACACAGGGGGGAAGCTGAAGGGTGAATTAATACAGCCTTCAGATAATTGCCTTACAGGAAAACAACGTGCCTTCCACTTTTGAAATGTTTACCTTGTGAATTACTTTTAGCACTTGGGCTAAAGACTTCATGTCAGTTGGATTCTTTCTGTGACATCCTATGTTTCACAATACAGTGTGAATCAGTTGGTGGAGAAGGTTTTCGAGCAAAGGATTACGTTTCTGAGCTTCTTTTTCAGAAGGCCTCAAAGCACCAGGAGGGCAACACAGCCTTCACTGCCCATGGGAGCTGACAAGTGCTGATGACTTGAAGGCTGTGACAGTACAGTCTTGTCTGTCATTAATCTGGGGCTGGGAGTGAGAGCTGTTCCTGACTCCTCATGTCCTCCATTATCTACTGGGTGAGTGACTGCAGCACTGATAATCCATGCTCATCTACACCAGCCCACGCCAGGCAGTCAGCAGGAAGGTGAGTTCAGCCCCTTACACTTCTGCATGCAAGTATGGGAGAGAGAGGATGCAAGGGCATGCTGGGGAATGGGGAGAGCAATGCATCTCTCCCTGCAGTAGGGCATGGCTTTAGCTTTTAGGCCATGATTCTGCCATGTTCTGAGGAAGGAGCTTGTTGGGAGTTTTCTGCTTTGCGGAGATATATCCGTAAACGTGCAGACTTGAATCACAGATGGCTCTGAGGAAAGACACTGATCTTGCACGCATTCAGTTTATACTGAGAATCCACATAAAACTGATGTACCGTAGAATCATAGACTAGTTTGTGTTGGAAGGGACCTTTAAGATCACCTAGTTCCAACTCCCCTGCTATAGTCAGGAACACCTCCCTCTAGACCTGGTTGCTCACAGCCCCAGTCAGCCCAGGGAGAGGGCATTCACTGCCTCACTGGACAGCCTGTTTCCAGGGTCTCACCACCACCACCATCTCTAAGTTGTTTCAATGTGCTCATCCTGTACCTCTAATAACCGAACCTGCATCCAGGATCATAACCTGTCCTGTCTTGCAGGCACACTTAGAATCATAGAATCATGAAAGTTCAAAAAGACCACTAAGATCGCCTAGTCTAACTGCCAGCCTACCACCACCATGCCCACTAACCATGTCCCTCAGTACTTCACAGGAAGCATTCCAGTGCGGGTGGCTTCATAGTCCTTCAGCTCACAGCTTTGCCATGGGATTGGCTTTGCTCTGGAACAGAATAATCACAGCATATTTCACCTCTTGTCCTCTGGTTACCTCTCCCCAGGCTGCCAGCCCGGTGCTGTTTGCACTTGTGACTCCGAGCTCAGTGGTGAAAAGCCCGGTGTTTACTGAGCCTGTGGGCTAAGGGAGCTCAGAGTGCAAAATTCTGCTGCTCTCTGCAAACTTCACACCAACCTACTGAGCTGTAACCAATCCACCCACAGCAGGAGGAACAGAGTAGAGTAACAGCTGAGATAACGCCAAGAGATACACTGTGGTCACAAAGGAAAGCTGCGATGAGTACAGAGGAAGTTTGAAGCAAATTGATTTTAATTATTCAGCCCTTTGGATATTTGCCGGGTGCAAAGCCAGATTTAACAAGGCATTTCCTTGCCAATCATCATGTACATTGAAGATGGGACAGAATGAAGAATGAAAATCCTAAGGGAATCCTAAACAGAGAGACATGAATAGGAGCTTAAAGGGTGAACTGTGTCATTTGCCCTGCTTACAGGTGTCTACTGAGGTGGCAAATTGTTATTGCCTACTCGACCCAGCTTCTGCTTAATTCTGCCAACTGGCAAAATATTTATTATCCCACTTTTAATAGGTGTCACTGCAGACCCGGACTGCTAAATGGGTGCCATCTTCTGGATTGGACTCAAAGTAAGCACAGGCCAAAATACAGAAATAATCAAGTTGCTACTGAATAGGATTTGCAACCGAGGATTCTTGCAAGCAGAAGGCTGAGGCTGAAAAGTGAAGGCTGCAAATGTTTTCTGACTTTTTAAGAGAAAAAACTGCCTCATCTTTTCTCCTGATGCATGCTGGTACCCTCTCTGCTCCTCCACACCTGCAGAAGTGGATGGATGCTCCAAGTCTACTCCTTTTCTGTTGGAAGTGCTTTGCTAGACAGCTCAGCAGTCTGCGAGTGCCAGCCAGAGCATATCTCACCAAGCAAGGGAGACTACTTTGTGCCTCTGAAGGAGGGCTTGGGGGCAGGTTTTGCACTGGAGAACTTACCTACAACACAGAGATCTTCGTATGTAAGACAGACAAATCAGAAGCCATGCATCAAATACTGGTTCAGGGGAGCTCAACAAGTCCTCTCAGATGAATACACAGTTCACCTAAAAATGGATTTCCAGAAGAACTGACAGGTTGCCTGGTGTGTCACATGGACTTATTGTGTGTGGGTAAGGGGCAAGAAGGGACACCCAGAAAGGACACAGCCAATTCTTATGTCACTGTTCTCAAACTGGAACCTTTCTGTTTTGTTTCTTTGCCTTCTAAATGGCATTTTTACCTCATTAAAATTAAAGTAGATTTTAATATTAAAACAGCTGTTAAATAATGTGAAAACAGAATAAGTTCACCCAGATTAAATATGTATATACGTATCCTTTTTTTCTTTGCTCCATTTCTCCAGATTCTTCCAGGTCAACTCAAACAAAATCTTTCCCCTACCTCTGGTCTGTCCATTACCAGACCATGATTTATTTAGCTCTAAGCCTATGCTTAAAGGTGCATCTGAAGCTTTTTCCAACTGCTGATATCACAGCGCTGACACTATGCTGAGACTCTCCTCTGTGACCCTCGTGCTTTCAAATGTCCTCTGCCTCAGACTTCCAAAGAATAAAGAAATAGCTGTGGTGAGTTTGCTAGGTAAAAGCAGCCCAGCTGAAAACAGACTCTTACGTTCCCCCTAGCTATGCCTGCAACTGAAAACAGGGGATTTTCTTTTCAAGTTTCGTCAGCTTTCCAACTCTTTCAAGAAAGAGATTGAAAGGGGAAAGAAAGGAGAGAGGGATGTAAACCTTCATGTGCATACAGCTTTGGCGGGGAGCAAATGCAGGGAAAATTCGCACTGCAGTTGGTGTGTCCTCCTGCAGCCCAGGCTGAAGCAGCCCCGGTGGCTGCTGTGCTGCTGGCGGGTGATCAGTGGATAGCAGCTGAGGATGCTCATGTGAGCCCATGGGAATCTGTTCTGCCAAGTTCCTCGTAGCTCTGCTCGGTTCGGTCTCATTTTTATTTAATGCTCTTCTCTCCCCTACTGCGGTTTGGTGCGGCTCCTCTCTGCAGCTTCTATGAAGATGCAGGGGTGAGAAGTATTGCGGAGTTAAGAGAAGAGAAAGTCTCTCCATCTCTCTGTCATCCTGCTCAGACATGAGATTTAGATAAGGAAGAAAGTAAGATTCACTCGAAGGCGGCCTGGGAGACTGCTGAGGAAGGATGTGCCACAGCAGAGGAGGTGATCGCTACTCAATCCTTGCTCTTGCCCCCAGAGAAAGCACAGTTTGAGAACTATCGAATTTCCTAAGTCCAGTGAAATCCTGAAGTACAAGGCAGCAGTGCATCTGTCAGGGGATTTTTCAGAACGATGAGGCCACAACAAATGGTATACCTGGACTCTAAGATGCTCCAGAGTCTGCATTTTCACCTTACCTGTCTGTCACTGTTTGGAAATATGTGCAGTCATTTATTGCAATACTCATTCACCATCCATACAGCTGCTGAGGCAGAATCAATGCTGCACCGAGTTCTCATTAACTTCTGGGTGAGATGTGCATGCTCCTGGCTCTGCTATGAAAATGGCTGTGATTGCCCCCCCTCCACAGGTGTCCCTACTTGTCACTGCATTTGCAAACATGACCCTGGAAGTCAGACTCCATTATAGCAACAGTCACCAGTCCAGAGGGTAATTAACCAAATAGTTGTGTGGTTTTTTTTTTCTTTCAGCATCAAACAAGCAAACAGCAACAAAATGCATCTTGGCAAGGTAATTGAAAGAAACCCATCACTTTTAATGAGAGTTGGAGTGATTGTATTCTAAGCAAGTTAATTATATCACCGTATTATTGCTGCCTGACAGATGAATTTAATTTACAGTCAGTGGGGTGGTAACCCAAACTAGAAGCTCATTGCAAAGATTTCATTGATTTTTAATGGGCTTTGGATTGGATCTTTGAGCAGGTTTGCCTTCGTGTTTCAATAATGCTGATTCATGTAAAAATGGAGAATCTAATTCTACAGTCAGTGCAATTTTTTCAGGCAGCACTTCTTAATGATTAGCAGTGATCACATTAATAATGTAAAGTGAACTAGATTCCCTTCTGACAAAATATTCCAAGTAAAAAAAAATAAAAATCTAAAATATGACAAAGTATTCCAAATATCCAACATATTGTTACTAGCATTATGTCAGCCCGAGGTGTAGTAATCACTTGTTGAAACAGGTATTCCTATAGAAAGGATGTTGTTTTCTCACTCCAAGCTTTACTGTTACGATATTCTCGCTTTCAAAATGTCGTTTTTTCATTATTTTTCCACATTGAAGTCTTTATAAAACCTGTATCACACAATAACTGAGAGTAGCATCCTCACTTTTAAGTGCTACTTTTTACATTTGAAGCACCACCCTCTCCTTTGGTGTTACAAATGAAGACACGACCTTCAAAAAGAAAGTAAATTGTCATTCATTTTCTGACTATTTTTTAGCTTTATTGTTCTACAATTAAGGAAAGTAGGAAAAGTTTCAATTTATCCTTTATTTTCCTAAGGCAAAAATACTACCTTTATACGAGGTGAGCTTGAAAGGGGACCATTTTCTACCAAAATCAATTTGGGAGAATGTTCCTTCTCTGCAGGGTATTTGATGCAGCTTTTTTCTTCTTCATCATAAGACATCGAACCAAAACTCTTCCCAACTGAACAATGGATGCAGTGTGTTTGCTGTCTTCTCTTCATGGTTCACACGATAGCTGCAATCTAGGTGCTGTCTTGAGACAGTTAGATCCATCTGTGCACTTCTGGATAGATTTTCAGTTCTGCAGCTGCTCAGTAGGACCTAAGCTGCTTTCCAATTAAATCAGTGCGGTTTAATCTATAGTGTTATACAATACTTGCTTCTTGCATCTGAGTCACAGATGAAATTTGTACATCTAGAGACCATCTCTTATAAAAATATGTAAAGTAAGAATGAACACCAGGGACAGAATTATCCATATATACAGAGATGGGATTTACAGAAGATATATTCCTTGTGATGCTCAAACCAGCAAAAATGCATTTGAAAGTTTACTGTGGCTTTCTGTAATATCCAGACAGGAGCCCATTCCTGCTCTGCTCCTACTTTTTCATGGCAAGTGTAGAAAGCTGAAAGTTTCTTGCTGTTGTTCATGTACTTGCTGGGAGAGTAAAAAAAGTGAACTTCCACAGCCTCTGCACTAACAGACAATAGCTAGCAGGGATAAATGCCTGGCCTAAACTCCCTGGAATTTTAAGTTCCTGCCTCAAATGCATCTGACTGATCCTTCACATGTTTACAGAAAGCAATGTCAAATATCACACAGATTAAATGTTCGCTCCCTGAGACGCGCACAGGCTCAGCAAGATTTAAAGTTCTCTTTCTGCTGCTATAAAAAACACTGCAGCACCTCACCGTTCCCCGTGATGAGGGTTTGTCTCGTTGTTTCTAAATTGCCTTTTCATCCCAACTGCTCTGGTTCAAAGAGGCACTGAGCAGGACTCTCTCCCTGCCCCAGAAGGGGCTGCATTGCAGTTGCTGGTATTGAAGTGTTGAGCACACAGCTGCAAGGCATAGCCTCTCACTAGAATTTCCAGTCCTTTTACACTTCAATTTTATGTTTTTGTTTTATACTGAAGAGATTCAGAGTTGAATCCTCATATCAGCCCAAGGCTTTGGCTCAGAGACTGAGGAGTGTCTGCTCCCTGATGTTAGATCTGCTGTAAGGGAGGACTCAAGAGAATAAACATTTCAGGAAGGTGAGAAACTCAAAGGCAAACTTGTGTGTAAAGTGGCAGCCAGCAAAAGGTGAAATGTTAGCAGGCAAGAGTAGCTCCAGCCCAGGGAAAGAAAAGCCCTGTTGTGACCAGGAAGGCTCATCTGGGCTCTGTGACAGGAGGAGCTGGTAAGCTCTCATCGTTCCTTAGCCTATGGACTCTGGTGTACTGGGCAAGTCATTGGTGTCTTAGTTATCATTGAATTCACCCTGACCTGGGTAGTTTCGTGGGATTTCAACATTTTTATAGAGGTGCAGTATAGCGTACACATGAAGAAGGTGGATGTACGTTTGATGACTGGTCTGGAAAAGAGATGGATCAGGGGAGGGAGGTGTTGTATGATGGAAGTCTACTAAATCTTATGTGATGTGGGAATGTCTTGCTTCTGGCAAAAAAGTTTCTTAACAGAGGCAGGTTTAAAACAAAGGAAGGTATATACCTCACACAATGAAGAGTTCTGGATCTCAGTGCTGCAGGATATGTGTTTAGTGGGCAGTAGAAGCATATGGCTTCAAAAAGGAACTGGACAAATGCATCATAGAAACATCCCTTGGGAGCTATGGTGATCACTAACTCCACAAATAAGCAAGCTCAAAGCAACTGATGGTTGAGAAAGCATCCTTCCCCAGACTGGGAAAATATTATGTTGCATTTTCTTTATTTTACTCTTCCGTAGAAACAACATCCTGTGTAGGGGGAATGTTGGCCTGTTATATCCCAAGTTCACCCCACACTGCAAGTTTGAAATTCAAAGATGAATTTACTTCTATATAACAAGTCATAAAACTAGGTCCTCAGAAAATTTGGCTTTAATTGATAGTCGTAAGATTAGTTTGCTCAAATCCAATAGATCTGTTTTCAGTGATGGTCATTATTTTCAGATAATAAATGTTGTATCAGCAACTTCGATAGCCTTTTAATACCTTCCCTTTTAGTACAATGCTACATGGATTAATGTACCAAATTGCAACAAATTTAAGCTACCAAAAAATGAATGTATAAGGCTGCTTAATGTATTCAGTGCATTGTCATTTGCCAGGGAAATAGCACACTGTAGGCAAAGAAAACAACAAAATGTATTTTCTTTATAGTGGAAATGCCCTTTATCATTTGCAAGGAAATTCAGTACAGAAAGGAGCCAAAGTCTGACTCCAGGTTCAGTCTTCCTATGAGATTGCACAGGCGGCCTCAGACAAGCAGATAACTTGCCCTGAAACAAGAATTAGCCAACTAACCTGACTCCCAATTCAAGAGCTGATTCCAAGCCCAGTCTGCTACCGGTTGCCTTTGTATACCATTCATCCTTTACAGAAGATATTTGCGATTTCTGCTTGCAGGAATAATGAAAAAAATATGAGAAGTTGTCCCAGCCCAGGAGAAGGCAGTCATAGATCCAGATTCACTGGAAGTCAGGGACATTTTGCCATATTATAATACCTAAACGGACTTTAATGTAATGCATAGATATCAACAATACTGTTAAGAGGTTGTACAGCATACATGCAGACTTAATAAGCACAGTGTCTTACACAGAAATTAATTATGAAGCCAACCCCCTAACTATTTGCATGCAAATTAAAAACTGCTTGTTTAGATCACAGGAAAGTCTCCAGATAAAAATGTTCCACAATATCTGTGGCTCAGCAGATTTCCAGCTTGGATGCACATTGTTGTTCAGCCACAATGACGGGTTTTTTTCCATTTTGCCTGAGAATGATCCTGGTTCATGTTGAACTCTAAAAAATATTTTGGGTATAGAGGTCTTTGAAAGCTGCTCATAGCTGAGATCCAGTATGTCCCAAGAGTGAAGGACTGTATCATTAAACAGCCTTACAGAAGTTGCTTCTTCATTTGCAGACGGAGTTGAAAAGTGAGACATCCTCTTTTTTCCTTTTGTGGCCATTGCACACCAGTGACTTCCCTGGCACTGCTCCCTGCCTGAAAGCTGTCCTGCCTCAAAAGGTCTTCGTCCCTCCCTGTGCCATGTGCCAGTCACAGTTCCATGGGTTGCGCAACTCTGTAATGACAGATGTATGAAATCATCCAATTTAAAGAGCAATTACAGAGCAACTGTAACAAGGGAATTAAGGTGGGAAATCACTAACTGATCTGCTGCCCAAGGAGCTGTAGCACAGAATCAGTGCCTGCACCAGAGACACGCTTACCGCAGTAGGGTTAGCTACATCCCATGGTAGAATGGGTGCACAGTTTGTGGATAACCAACAAGAAGCAGGTGCTCAAAGGCAGATGCAGACAAACCACTCCACGAACAGGATTTTTGGTTACAAATTTGGTTTGTCTCTCAAGAACTTCACTCTTGTCTGCCACCATCAGATCTTCACCACCAGCACTTCATTGGTGGTGATGATGATGACAGCCAGTGCAGCACAGAGCTGATCAGGAAGGAAATTCTATTCCTAGTAAATGATAGCAAAATCTCTGCTAATATTAATTTTAAAGGGCTGGTGTTACACGCACTTCACTGATATTCACTCTGGTGCAAATAATTGGTAAACAATGATATGAGCTGAGTCACTTCATATTACATTACCTAAGGTAGCATCAGGGGTGGGAAAAGCAGCCTAACTCCACAATCCCTAAGAATACATAATCCACTTATTTACTGTGAAGGCTTAACCTCTAAGCCTCTAGCCCTTTCTTATGTTTTGAAAACTAATCATTTTTTAGATTGTAAATACACTGCTGCAGAGGCTTGATCTGATGTCTGTTGTTCACATCTATACGGATATTTGGATGCCTGATGTCCAGCCTCATAAGACTGAGTACCTGTGTGGCCTGCTTCTAATGTAATGTAATATAGAGCTTTATATTTATTTTTAGCCCTTTTTGTGCTCTCAAAACTTTACAGGGTGGCCTTAGCCCAAGAGAAAATGAGCTGCTTGTTTTCAAAGCCCTTTTCCTTTTGCTGTGTACTCTTGGGAAATCTTCTGTCACTGAAAATTATCCACCCCTACGGACAAACTCTCCACAGGCATTCACTCTCACTGACCTTTCCTGGCATGTGGGAGCGATTCCAGCCGTGCTTTATGAGCAGCAGTTCTTCATCCTTGATTTGAATTGTCCAAGGGGATTTCTGCTTTTGTAACCCTCTTCCTGCTCTTCTTTTCTTTTGGCAAGGAGGAGATTCAAGAAGGAAACAACAACCCTAGAGCAAGTAGGCGGGGAGTCAGCCAAACCTCTGGGAGACATCATGCACAGAGGAGGACACACCAACACTCTGTGTTCAGGAAAACTGATCCACTTCTGTTAGTAGTCTTGGGTCTCATTTGCATTACCATACATTACCAGTACTTAGGTATATGTTTAACTTTAAGGACACTGGTGATTGTAGTGTGAAAGTAGCAAGATGGGTTTATCTGCTTATCTGCTCTATGTTCTCGAAGGGAAACTGTCCCCACTTTCCAGAATCAAAACCTAAGAATGTGGCTGGGAAAATGAGCCTGGGCCAAAAAAATTAGACCAACAGGCTGGAAAGATATAAAATAAAATATGTCACAGCCTGTTGTAAAAAAAAAAAAAAATCATTTCTAGCTAGGAAAAAATGGACTTGCAGGACTAATTTGAGAATATATTTGTCCTAAGCCAGCTAAGATGAGCCAAGATTTTTAAATCAGTCCATCACTGCTTCCTTTGGCTGGTAGCAAGGAAAAAGAAACTTGGTGTGCAGCAGGAAGACTGATGCCGAGCTAATCGAATGTGCGTGCAGAGGGAGCAGCAGATGACGAGGACAGGATTGGCAGGATGTCGCCAGATTGTTTGATTAGCAATGGGATGGCTCAAGTGCTCCCTGTCCTACCAGGAACTTGGCACAGATGCTGACACGTGACTCAGTCTTCAAGCAGTTGTCCTCTGCAACACTGTTTTAGAAAGGGCTCTGCTTCTCCAAAAACAGGAAGGGTATTAACTAAAACAAAAACAAGGCTGAGAAAGAAAGGCTATGAGACTGTGTCTATAAATGCTAGATTCTGGCTATTCTTTCTGTTAATACCATCCAAACTTCAGCTGAAATGAGATATTTGACTTGGGATAAAAATCAGATAGTCTGAAATTAAACCCAGCAAAAGTAATATGAGGGAGCATTGATGAGTGGGGATTTTCTTTCCCCTACAGTTGATATCCATGTTATTGCTTTCTTTCTCTGTGTCAGTTTAGACCAAGCTGCCACAAAAAAAAATTATTATTTTTTTTCCTAGGAGACAAATATGGTGAGAAAGGCAGCGACACTATCGTCTTCTAACACCAAAGTTGCAAATCTATTCTGGTGAAGCTAAGTGAAAAATGAAGCAAACTGATTTCAGAGATGTATATGTAGGCCTATGGAGAAAGCCCCAAACATAAAAACTAGCTATCAGCACGAAACATGGGTAGCAATTGCCTTTGATTACTAACAGCAGGTTTTTCAGTCTACGGACAAAACATGTATAGATAATGAGCAATTTTCTGAGCCATCTAAATCAGCATATTCAGATAGAATCAAATTTTTGATGCCGTGGCATCACAACTGCAGTCCAAATTCCATTGCACAGATGTACATGTAAATATCTTACTTGCACTAAAGGCAGCTCAGAAAAATCAGGGAATATGACATCTCTCCTGAGATTTTTAAGATAGTTCAGAAGATAAAACAAGTAAGTCCCTCAGAAACAAGATGGGCATTGGTGACAGTTTGTACATTCAGCACAACGAATAATCAGCTGCTATGAATTTGGATAACCCTGTTAAAGCCAACAGAACAGAAACAGTTTTTATCAAGTTACAGCTAGTCCAGAGAATATACGTGAGACTTGTACATAACAATAGTGCAGATGTATGGAGAAACCGTGATGCAGACAGCAGCTTTATGGTGGGCTTTCATATGCCTATCTACTTCCAAACTGTATGTGTAACTACATTCTTGTCAGTTCTTCAGCATTTTCAGATGGATATGTTACTTCTCTCTAACGTGTCAGTTTTCTGACTAGCCTGTCATAACAATCTATGACACCATTCTCTAACAGCTTACCGCTGCTTTACATGAAATGTGAGGGTTTTTCTGCAGTCACACATTGGAATCATATTCCAAAATAAGAGTGTGGGGGAGATGTCTATAAGTATAGATGTAAGTGCATACGAATGTGTACGTAGACAGACACACAGATCCAAAATATCTGCCTGTGAATCATTAGAATTACAATCGCACAGAATCAAGCAGCACAAGATGGGATATTTCTCCTGAGCCGCACATTGTTTCTCATCTTTGTGGAAAACTTTTATGCTGTGACCACAAATGATGCACCATCAGTGGAGTGATACCACGTTGCTGAGAAATGAACTGCTTGTTTGAATACTTTGCATTTGTTTTAGAAAAGGAACAACCCCAGCTTCAGATAGATTCATTTATTTGCTTCGTGCTGTTTCCATGACTCGTATTCCTTTTAATAAATCAAGCTAAAGAACATAACATCAAATCATAGAATCATAGAATCGCTGGAGTTGGAAGGGATGCTTATAGGTCAAGGAGGTGGTACAGGTTCTTGATTTGAGTCCCTCTGGAACACTTGAAAACACAAGAATTGTTCAAAATATCATCATTCCAAATTAATATGTGTTCTTGTTCAGTATTGTGCACACCAACATGACATGATTCCTGGAATTTCTTCCTGATAGAACATGTTTCTGAAGATGAGAAGAGATCCAAAACTTTACATTAGCATAGTTTAAATTCATAAGTCCATGGCCTCAGCCTACAGATAATGATGCTCCTGTCTCACCTGCAGTTATTTGCATTAGATGAGCATGGCTGATGGGTCAGAATGGGAAAACTCGTGGGAAAAAGAGACAACTTAAAATCTAAAAGATAATGTTGGAGGTTTTATCTGTGCTTCTGACAACACACAGCTGTTAACTCTACTAATCTTGGCTTTCTCTAAGGGCTGGCAGGGAATTCAGCATAACCAAATCTACTTACTCTGAGGTGCAGGAACCTTCTGGAGCTTACAAAAGTTTGGATGCTCATGGAAATCAAAGCTACATGCTCCTGCCCACAGAAGAGACAGGCAGCATTGCCACTGCCCTGTGGCCCCAGAAATAGAAAGGATATCTTTGAGGGACATAAGAGAGAGGACTGCAGAGAACACACGATCTGTATTTCCCGTAAACTTCATTTTTCCTCCTTCCTACTTTCAAATGAAGTGTCCCTGCTGTTCTGATGTAGGGGAAATATCTTTCCTGGCACATAGCTCAACCTTAAATGCTTGAAAGAGAAAACAAACAGGTTCCAGAAAGGCTTATCTGCATCACAGAGAGCACCAGTACCTCCTACCCCTCTCTTTCTGGTTGAAACTTATCTTGGATGTTTCAGAAAGAAAAGAAAAAAAAAAAAGATAAACAGAAAAACAGCCAAGCATCATATAAGGAGAATGTGAAACATGTTTCTGGCCTTTACTTTCATTTTATGCTACCATCTCAAAATCTTTCCCTTGTTTCTGGGCATCCTGTGTGACCCTTGCAATCACAATGAATGTCTCTCAGGTAACATTAACCCCTGCCCTGATCCATCTGTAACAATGATTGCATTAAAAACTTCACAGTGTCTGCAGCTGTTTAATCGTTCATCACCTGGAAAATGGTACTGTTCTACTGCTCTGTGACTGTGGTCATTAGTGGTGACAAGCAAGGTCTTCCTGAAATTAAGAATATGACAGCATGAACCGGCTTAGATTTGGCCTTTTACAGATACTTCTAATAATGAAAACTCCTTCACACTGTGACTGTCCAAAGCCCATTGACGTCAGTGGAGAGACCTGATCTTAGTGGGCTTTAAATCAGACTCTATAGCAAAGGCTTCCAAAGCAGCTGGGGGGATTCAGGCACATATCTTTCATTAAAGTGAGGGTATATTAAAGCAAATGGAAGATATGTGTCTGAAATCCCCTAGACTGCTTTGAAAATCTAAAATACTGTGCAAGCTGTACAGCTTTCTCCATAAAAATAGCTGCCAAATCTAGCTTTGGTAAAGGCAGTAGAACTGCATTAAAAAATCCACAGAAAGGCCTGGTCCCTCTGATCCTTTAGAAAAACAGAGAAAAGGATCGCCAGAGTGCTTTATTTTCAGCTTTAAAGCCTTCCACGTCAAAGATGTTTGCCGGGGCTATTTGTGGGAATGGCATGCCTCATAGTAGCCAGAAGAAAAGGAATGCTACTGTTGCCTACGTAGATGTTGCACCTATATGGCTCATCAAGCTGGGATCAGGACTGCAACATCCGTCATAGACATTAAGGAATATTTGATGTGGGTTTCTCCATGAGCCTATGTGCAAGGCTGGTCCGGTTGCACATTTGTGTTTATAAGGCTGAGCCCAGGACAGCACCACCATCATTCCAACAGCTCCTCTCAGGAGAAGTCTTGGTACAGACCCTTCTCCTCCTGTCCAGCTTTCATGGGGACGCAGCATTGTACAGCTCAGCCCCGCGTAAGAACTCCCTCTATTTTCTGAGAAATGGTGAGACAAGCCTTCTTTATTATAGCCCACAATGACAATCTGCTTATTACTCAGACACAGCCTCACCCAATTACCTTGTTATTTCGTGGCAGGCTAGAACAAGGTAGTACTGTTAAGTCAAGTGTCTTCATTTTAGCCATCCACTGCCTTCACATTCTATTTAGAAGGCAGTGGCAGAAGAGTACTCTCAGTCACACACATCTCATACAGCTCAGGCTGTCGTGCCATTAGCTTACCTTGGTTATGTATCTGCCTATAGACTTTTTTCTTTATTTCTTGCATTTTTGGACTACTAAGAACAAGTTACATTCTGCTAGAGTGACAAGGAGTAATTGCACTTTACATGTTATTTCTTGATGGTAGAGGTATTTCATACCTCAGATTGATTCCAGATTTCAAATATTGAAAAGTTTGATGCAGTCAGCTCAGGGTTTCCAATTCTGACCTGTCTCCTGTAAACACAATCAAAACCTTATTTTAAGACTCAGAACTCAGACAAATGATAAGCCAAGTCCGGGGATCTGCCCATAGTTCATATTTTTAGTGCAGGAAGAATTGACTCAAAGGGAAAATTGATGTACAAGAAGATGTGATAAAGCTGACATCCGGATAGCGTTTGCTCTGCTGAGATGTTACAACCTGAGCAAGACAATCTGTGAAAGAGGTAATTGAGCATTTGAAAAGCACCTGTTAATGATGAGTAAGATAACAATCCCGATGAGCCACCTGTCAGGGCAGGTGATGAACTCTCCCTCTGATCTGTGTTTCTCACTACAGTTTTCTCCAGGGAAACTGGTAGCTCACACACATCTCTTTCTAGAGAAAGTTCATGATAACAGAGGATTTAAATAAGCAGAAGGCTGATTTTAATGGAAGGTGAATTATTTGCATTTCTTTTTTATTTCATCATAAAGCTGAAATGTTTTATCTAGCTTAGATTATGAGGAATGTAAATAAATTGATGTTAAATGTTAAATAACCTTTTTCTTTTTTTTTCAATTTCCTTTTCTTTCTCTTTTTAATAAGTCTAATTTGGGATGAGATTATGTTCATAAAGGCTATTCATGTAGGAGCAGAGGAGGAAACAGGTGCTGTAACTTTTAAATAGAATTTCTCAAAAGCAGTACAAAGAGATACTGCTGGATACTGCACAGTCACAATGGCATTCCTGTTAAACCACTGGCATCAGATGCTCTGGAGTGCTCACGTGCCGCTCTGTAAATGGACATCCAAAAGCAGAGCTGTGCATTCTGTGCCTGCAATGACATGGCAAGAAGAGCTGCACCAGATTAGCTCCACCCAGAAACAGACAGGAAAGCAACAAGGAGCCAATGAGTCTGGAAGGAGTTGTCACCCATCAGGGCCTCAGAAACCTCATCTTCTGCAGGAGACAGTAGTCCCTATTCAGCAGCCACTAGAGGAGCCGAGGGTGGTATGGAAGGAGAGAAATTGGCTCCGTAAGAAAAGCAGCTGTGATTATAGCATAGTTTATATGATGATTGAAGATAATGACCAATACATACAGCATGAAGATATCTGTAATATCTGACCGTCAGCAGCTGCAATAGTAATTCAGAGATATAGGCACTAATGTAAATGGCTCATATGGGTTCACATAGGACACTTTGCAGTTTCATTTTCATAGGTTAGAGAAAAGATGGAGCTAAATTTTAGCAGATGTAGAAATCACATAAGAGAAATTTGCAGGAGACCAGCTTGCTCTTAGCCCAGTAACATAGAGGATGTGGTGCAAAATTGGAGGGAAATTAACCTAGCAGAAGACCAGAAATGAGATGATCTTGAACCCCCGTAGTCTTCCAATCAGAAGACTAATAGGTTTATTATTCAACATATTGCTTACATCTTTTGAATTTATAAGCAGCACTCAAGTATTAACAATTACAAATAATTCCTAAGTTTTTCCTTTCTTGTACCAAGATCAAGCTTGGCCATTTCTCTTCCACATACAGGACTAGAAACAGAATATTTTGAGATTTTACATCAGTCTTTGTTTTCAAGCACACAGCTTCTTTGGCTCTGGTTGATAGTTTCAGCCAACATCAGCAAATTCCTATATGCCCTTCATGCTCTCAAATCTTGTTAACTGCCCCACAAGCAGATGATAACATTTCTACACTCTATTTGCTCTTAAAATTATCCCATCACTATGTCGTGCTGGAACCTGAAGAGAAAAAGCTGCATCTCTCCCCACCCAGCAGAGCCACAGCTGCAGACTCCTGGTGGCAGAGAGCAGTGCCAGCCCACTTGCATCACCAAGCCATTATGCGTCATTACGGTGCATCAGCGAGTGGCAATGTCACCCCCACACATGAAACAATAATGGTCTAACAGATGTGAAGTCATCACATTTTTGTCTACTGCTATTGGAAGATAAACTAACGACACAGAAGCAGATTTGTAGGGAAATGGTTCTTCAGAGAGCTCAATGCAGATCGGAAGGGATCGTGTGAGGTTTTGATTTGTTTGCCGTTCTTTTTATTACAATTTCTGTTATGAGCATTCTAAGAGGCAGCATTTCTGATTTGCATTCCAGCTAGCATTAATAAATATGTGCTGGGCTCGTGAGAGCTCCCAAAACACACTACAGATTTCTCCCCTTGTTGTGGAGAACTAATGCATTTACCTGTGATAGCTGTGCCATAAATTTCCTTCAGCTAAAATTAAAAATATATATATAACAAAAAAAAAAATCCCTTTATCTTTTGCACTCTAGGGAACACATCTGTAATCAGTAGCAAATCCATGGATGATGGAGTACTATGGAGACATTGCCACTAGCTCTATTAATGGGAGACATTCACCATTAGCAGGAGGCTGCGTTTTACTCAGTGTCCCTAATAAACACTTTAGTACCACTCTGGTAAAGCCCCAGTGACTTCTAAGTAGAGAAGTCAGCCTAATAAAAAAGCATTCTTCACAGCAGCCAATTCAGAGATTTTAATTTCTTTAAAATTTTGACATTATGGGATGACGTGTGTCTTTATAGAACGTATTGGTCATTAGAAGAGGGCTTCTAATCATAAAATATGATGTTTTTCAGGCAACTATGTTCTCCCAGGGACTTGATGGCTAAGGCAATCCAGCCTGGGACCAGCTCCTGAGCCATGCCTTGAACCTGCTTTATGACCCCAAGAAAATCAAACTTCTGTCCCTCACTTTTCCCCTACAGGGAAAACAGTATGCAGAAAGTAATACTTTTTCTAGCAATTTGCAGCCTAGCCATAGAATCCTTGAGAATATGAGAAACTTACGTCTGTAAGATCTGCATGTACATGCATTTTCAAATACATTGGCAGACAGAAGTCAAAAACTCTGGCACTTCTGTCTTCCAGACCACTGGCTGTTCTTCTGGGCTGCATTTCAGCCAGTTAAAATTAATTCTGCAGAGCACACTCAAAATTAATTACAAAACAAAGCAAAGGAGTCCAACGACACTCCCTCAGGCTGCCAGCAGACTCCCTGGGACCTCATTGTTTTTGTAGTCGTCATTCTTACGATGACAAGAAGCAACTTCTAGCCCTCATACAAGGCATAGCAAACACCAAATCCAACAGTATTCGGCATTAACACAGACAAATCAATACTATCTCAGTGCAGCTCACAGTTCTCTTAAGTGAAGCCATTGTATGCTGGTGGTGATTCATGCACTGTTGCTGAAACATGAACTCACCCCACACATTGTTACAGTGCTCAGGTATATAATTATAGTCAGCCCCACACTGACACACTGATGCTCTTCAGCCACTACATGCTTCATGCTTCAGCCACTGATGCTCTCCAGCCACTACATGCTTCATGCTTCAGCCACTGATGCTTCTTCAGCCACTACATGCTTTGCGCAATATTCTTTCTAATGCGGTGGGATACATCAGCCTACAGTTCAAGGTGAGTCTGGCTAAAAGAGACCTAAAGAATTATTACACGAGGGTTAACAGGCAGTAGGAGCCCACCATCCTACTGACAGTCTCATCTTTTCTGAAGGGCAGAAGCAAGCAAAAATGACCCGAGGGATGGAACACCTCCCTGCAAGGACAGGCTGAGATAGCCGGGGCTGTTCAGCCTGGAGAAAAGAAGGCTCCAGGGAGACCTGAGAGCAGCATTTCAGTATCTAAAGGGGGGTTGCAAGAAAGAAGGGCACAGACTCTTTAGCAGAATCTGCTGTGACAGGAAAAGGGGAAATGGCTTCAAACTAAAAGAGGGGAGTTTTAGACTGGATATAAGGAAAAAAGTATTTTACAGTAAAGGTAGTGAAGTACTAGCACAGGTTGCCCAGTGATAAGGCAGATCCCCATCTCTGGAGGCATCTAAGGTTAGGCTGGACAGGGCTCTGAGCAACCTGAATGAGCTGTAGGTGACCCTGTTCATTGCAAGGGAACTGGACCAAATGGCCTTTGAAGTCCTTTCAACTCAAATGATTCTATGATTCTATGATTGTATCTCAAACTGTTTGAGAAGAGCCGGGATAGTTTACTGAAACATGCTGATGGAAGAACCATCAGAAAAGAATTCCAGGGGATGCTCTAGATTATTAGCAAGCCTTTACTTTGGAAGAAAGACAAGGTAGGTCATAGTATGCCTCATAAAATGGTACCTCTAATAAATCCGTGGCAACTATAATTTTGTCTCCATGTTGTGGGCTGAATACAAACATCTGTGTGCTGGAAACCACCCAGTGTGGCCATTTTGAATTTCTTGATCCCAGAAGGGAAATAACTCAGGTGGGCTTTTCTGAGGAGACTTTCAGTATACATTCTGTCTTGGATCAGATCCAGAATACACAGCACTGCACCAAGGCTGAGCAGCAAGGTAATTCATCCTTTTGACAATCAGGAGAGATTCCAGCAGAGTTTGAAGGTGGAGAATGTCATTTAGATTTTATCAGCAATGTATTTCTCCTTCCCATTACTCAATGATGCAGCAACAAGGAGAATTTTTAGGCACTATGTTCTTAGCCTGTTAAATCATTTTAAAGTTATAAACTGCTTTCATCCCAAATAGCTGCCAAATTAAGTACCTTGATGGCTGAAATTACTTGGTGCCATGTCTCTCTCTGGGTAAGTTCATTCATACAGACATTCATGTTGCTATGACTGAACACTCATCAACACAGATGGTACCATAGATACAAAAATAAATTGTCTTCTTCAAAATTCAGAGAGGGTGTTGGGGCCTGAACTTGAGGAGTATATAGTGTGCCACAAACTACACTTTGGATATTGGTCAGTCTGCTTAGGCACTGCATGTCTGGTATCATTCAAATCTGGAAGAGAATGAAAAACATTTGAGAAATCCAAAATTAAGCATCTATAGCATCCTTACAAGCAACATACTTAATCCCCATACTTAATGTTGACTTCTGGAATAAAGTCTTCTCTGTTTTCTAGTGTTGCATACTTATCTCCACTTCTATAACACCAAGAATGGGAATTCCATGGAAGGGAGGACTCGTGACATTTGAACTTCCCCCTGCACACTTTAGCAGAGAGACATCCAACTCTCATAAATGGTTCTCTGCAAGATCCCAGTTCGCTCCATTAACTCAGTAGAAGTCTATTACTGCTACTATTAAAATCTTCATTTAGGTGCCTCATTTAGAAAGTGATGGTATGAAGAGTTTTCCTTATCATTCTTTATCACAGCATGTGTCAATGTCTTTTTTCCAGACTGGTCAAAATACATTCGCTAGAACATTTTTGCAGTACAACACTACTTTGGAGGTGTATGCAAACATACATTTTTCCAAAGCTTCCAGTATATCAATTTTAATGGAAGAAACAAACAAACAAACAAACAAAACAGAAGAAAATTTGGTGAAAAGTGAAAGAAAATCTTTATTGAGGAAGATAACATTGAAATGTACAGTTCAGAAAGAGCTCAAACCACAGAACACAAGCTCAGAGGGGAAGTTACATTTGATTCCACACCTCTTCAGAAAAGCCATGGACAAGGACAGAAATCTATCAAGGACTGAAGGGTTTGGACTCTGTTTATCTGGACAACCGGAACACTGATGGCAAAAAAAAAATTAAAAAAAAAATGTTATGAAATCCTTGGAAGAAAAAATGAAAGGAGGTAGATTCTCCTTTCAGTACTTATTGTCTTATCCCACTGTATAGGTAAATAGTTGAAATCCATTCTGTTATGCACAATTTCTTCCGGAGACCATCTAGTGACCTTGAGCCTATACGTTTAAACCTCACCTCCACCCTTCTTCTTCCCCTCAGTTTCCTGTTTTCTCAGGTCTGCATTCACAAAATACTTAAAAGCATAGAACAAAAGCTTCTAAGCATCCAGACCCTTCTCTAACTTGACTGTTCTGATCCTTTTTATATACTGTAATACTGATAAGAACATGAGTCTCCTTTGCTGGTTAATAAACCTCTCCTGCTTGCTTTGATGTTCTGCAGAGCGAGACAAGCATGTTGCCCATGATCTCATTAGGAATATTACAGCTTCAGCAGGCCCTCAGCTGTGCATAGAGAGTCTAAGCAAACAGCCATCCCCTCCTGGCAGGTCTCCATGCAAGGGATTTGGGAAAACCCATCAGCACCATGCAGCATTCCCAAACCACTTCCTGAGCCTGTGCTAGGAGTTCTTTTCAAGACATTTTATTTTCACAGGGAAGATGGCATGAGGGGACAACACCCTCCCCTGATCTGATACATGTCAGAGTGCCTGGGAGAGAGCAGAAAAAATTTCTGGAGCTTGTGCTAGCAGTGGTATCATTACTGGGTCCTCACTGGCCAAAATGTTCTCTCCAGTGTCAGTTGACAAGACTGCAATGAAAATCTATTCCTATTTCTAATAAACTTGTGTTTCTCCTGAAAACACAGAGGTCAGTGTTGCTACCTCACAACACTTCAGAAAAGGATGAACATGTTTTAGTCTGCTTTGCCAAGGAGTCAAAATTAAGTGTTTCATCTTGTATGCACACATCTTCTTACAGTAAGTGTTTCTGTAAATATATATATAAAGGCATACATACATGAATGTGTATGTATGGACGCACAGAAAGTAAAATAGAAAAAGATACAACAATAGAGATATGCTGCTCTGTTCTCTGCTCTTGTGGTTTCAGTAACTGTTATCAGATTGGTGAGATCTAATGAACACTACTTTCTAATAGATATTTGTTTTCAATTAAAATGTAATTACTCCTCCTCTTAATCCCCCAAGAAAATTCTTCGGGTCTATTGAAAATAGAAAGATAAAACAACAAAATCAGTCTCAGCTGCCTAGTCTAACCCATAATGGCAGATGTATACGAATCCCTTTGACGGAGGAGGGGGAATGAGAGCTCTATTATAAGAAGGCAGCATTTGAATGAGAGTCAGTGTCCTCTTAGTCATTTCCTGGGCGCTCCTCTTCAGACTATTAATGGAAGTTCTCTTTATAGATTAATGGCAAATCTCCACCATTCAGTACCAATCAGCTATGCAGTTCCCCATTCAGAACTCTGCTAGTTTCTCAGCTTGACAGCCTGAACTTTGGGTAGCATTGCTTGGCTTTTTACATGAACTTTATCAGGAGAATATAGGTTCTGGTTCTTTCTCAGCTGTCAGTTTACACTTTCTGTGGCTTCTGTTTACCACCATCTCACAGTGGTACCTGAGATAATTATTACAGAGTCAGAACCCATGGTCACACAATTCTTCTGGCTAATCTTTCACCAGCAGATGCTTAAAAAATAAAAATAATATGTAAGTAAATAAATAAATAGATAAACAAACAAATAAACAAATAAAAACAGCTCCCAAACTCCTTAGAAACTCACATATCAGCTCTTCTGAGACATGCCATTTGGAAAATGTCACATTAGCAGAGAATAAAGCTCATCTCATCCATAGCTTAGACTTCCGTTTGTGCTACAGAGTCAGAAGCAACATCAAACACCTACTTTCTGAAAGAGCAGTTTGTTTCCCTAAACACATATTTCTCTAGGCCTAGAGGATTTGTAAGCAAATATTCAATAGATGATAGATCATTTTAGTCATTTTGTTACACAAATGTAGATGACAAGATCGTCTTTGCAGTATTAAAATCTCATGGGGGAAAAAGAGAGCGCAGTTTTTAAACTACATAAGATTATCCATTCTTTAGTTAAAACCAAAACTTGGTTATACTCTGATCTAAGACTCGTTACTAGACACATTCTCTTAGAGGATACAATCATCTGTGGGCTGACATTCACACCTAAGCTCCAGATAGAGATTTTTAGATCAGCTTTTCAAAAACCTCTGCCCTTCAATAAGCAGAGCAGGAACCTCTTTGGAAAACTTTTCTCCTATCAAATTCTTTCCCTAAAGAAAGAGAAACGTGGGGTTTTATCAGAAATTTCTAATAAGGTTTTCTTTAACATAGTTTGCAAATACTAACAGGAAATATACATTAAACTTAAGGCCAAAGAGCTTTAATGAAGATGCGGAGGGCTGGCAAATGCAGGGGTATGATAAGGGAGACCACCTGTGAATCTTTACAGCTGAGCCCAATAACAGAACAGCTGTACTCATTTATTTATTTGTTTGTTCATTTATTCAACAAAGGGTAGGGGAGCAGATATATTGGAGAGGTTGCTGGGGAGTATTTTTCTTTCTTTTTTTTTTTTTTTTCCCCAGTGGTTTAGATACAGCATAAAGATGAAGTTTGAGTCAGGAGATATTTCTGAAATAATAATAATAGCTGTCTTCTAGAAAACGTATCCTTCTGTGCTGAGCTTTTCCTTCAGACTTAGGAGCTTTACTGTAGGAGAGGGAAGAAGCTTTCAAAAGCAGATCTTACACAGCATCAGCGTCGCCGCTATTCAAGAGCAATGGGAGTTCTGGATGTTTTGTAAAGGTAATGGCTGCCAAGGCTTACTCTTGATTATTTTATTTATTTAGAAGATAAATGAAACAAAATTCTTCCTTACATCTGAAAGAGACAGCTGATATGCTTTCATTTGATTCTTTCTTCCTAACGTTATACTTCCTATATGCCTTTAGCGTGTTCAAAGGAGTTGACAGTGTCTTTAAAGAGGGTATCCAGAAACCTTGCTGGTTCCTCCAACTGCAGATGTCATAATTGCAACTGTATTTGAGGTGCTCAAATGGAAAGATGCCTGTGTAGATTAGGTGCTGGGGAGCAAGGCATTATGCTTTCACATACAGACACCTTCTTGTGGGTATGGCTTGAGCCCGGCTTTGATTTAGTGCTTTCAGACCCTTATAGAGAATCACTGATGGCTGCTCAAGCACACAGAAATTTGTGAAGCTTTCAGATCTTTTAGCTGGTTGGAGTTGGTTGGAGTTGTCAGTGCACCTACTGCACATCATCTGCCATTGTAACTCCCGCAGCAGCAGCTCTTTGCTTCCTGTTGTGAGATATCTGATCTCTGTGTGGCTCCCATCAGGTAGCACCCAACTGCTAAAGGGCCCCTAAAGCGCATCTCCTGTTGGTGTAGGAATTGAAAGGGCTGTTACAGCTTGCGTTGTATTGATTGTGTCACAGAACTGCTCTCACAACAGTAATGCCATGGGGTTAACTTTATCCTGCCTTGCTCTGACCTTTCCACCTGCCCAGAGCCACAAGACCATAGTTATAGTAGTGCAATAGATGCTTTTATTCACCTACTGCTTTCAAGGTAGGCCGTGACTGTTTCTCAAGCAAGTGGTTATCTCTTTATCTGATTTCATACCTCCCTGCATAGGACCTCAAGCAAAGGCACCACGTGAGTCTCTGTTTGATAAAGAGCTCTGTAATTTGTGAAGAAGATGATTGTTTTACTGTGAGAGTCAGAAGTAATAGAGTTAGGAGGATGCTTTTTTTTTCCCTCTACAGATATGTGAAACTGAAAGCATTGTGTCTTGTGAAATGAATCTATATTAAGCATCCATGTTTACGTTTTGCTTTGTCTAAGGGGAGGGGAAAAACAAAGATAACTGTAATTGCTTTGTAATCAGTTCTGAGCAGAGTCATGTGTACAAATTAGTAAAGCAGCTGTGTACTGTCCAGCATTTTGCTGAGAAGCGAAACATGGAAAGTAAGAAATCGTGCTGTTACAGAGCAGGAGCAGATGCTGGGCTCTCTGACAGCTTAAGCACTTGTGTATGTATAAATGAGTTGTCTCCGGGCTTGTGTGCAGTCACGGCATATCAAGAGGACTACAAGACACATTCATTGTAAAGATAAAGAGTGTGATTTATTTCTCATGGCTCTTGGAAGGCATAATGTAAACAGGACAGTGGATAGTTTAAGTGGTTGCATATGTATAATTTAATAAGGCACAGTTAAGAGCAGTTTGTTCTTGGAGTTACTGTTCAATCTCAGATGTTCTGAGCAACACCTAGGAGTCAACGTAAGGCTACTGAAAAATTAACTTGCAGATGCAGGCTGTTTGCAGTAAGATCCTCAATGTTGAAAAATGAGTGGAGTTTATTTCTATATTTTTCATTAACTTCTCATATTGCACAATTTATAGCATCCCCAAAATTAAAATACGTGTTATCTACATACTGCTGTTCACACATTGCTAGGGTTATGTTAACGCTTTGACTGATAGTTCTAAGCACTTCCATCTGTGTTTAAACTCCTGATGGTACCCAAAGCATTCCTTTGTTTCCTCTTGGCTATCTGTTCCTATGCTTATTTCTTTGGTGCAATTGGTTTATCACATCTTCTGGTCTTTTGAGAGAGATACCTAGATGCTGAGTTAATGTTCTGGATATTCAATTATGTTTCACTCTGTCCATTTTTCTTGGAGTTTTCACACACAACAGCAGATTAAACTAATGCTACTGATGAGGTTACCTTTCTCCTCTCTGACGGTAGCAACCAGGTCCTTCAGGAAGCTCTGAAACTTCTGCCGTAATAAAGTGAATACTTCCCTTCCGTTCTTTTTTTTTTCATCTGTTTCCTTTTTACTCATTTCTACAAAACTTTCAGACATTTCTTCGTCTTCTTTGCTTGGCATGGATAATGCGTTGTCAGATTCCCGGTGTTCAAAGATTTTAGCTAATAGTTTTCAAGGTTGAATGCCTAAGGCTTAGTACCCGAATTCAACAGAGACAAGTAAATAATTAAGTTTCTGGACGTCTTCTTGCTGTTTGTTGCTGTCCTTCCTAGTGGAGGTGAGAAAGTGAAACCTACTGGGGTACATCAGACCTGCCAGAACCCTTGACCTCTTCAGCTTCATTTTAGATCCTAGGGAGATGTGACGCATACAAACATACATGTTGTAGGCTCTGGCATATTCTATCCAGCCTTTCAATCGTTACATTTAGATTTATTAAAAAAAAAAAAAAGCACATCTTAACAAGCTTTTTTTTTTTTTTATCTACAGTACAGGAGCACTTTCAGAATTAGCTACAATGGGTGGAAGTTGCTGCATATGTGGTGAATGTGAATAACTTGGCTGCTCAAATACATCAGAGCGCTGCAGACCCCAAACTTTATCTTTGCCTTTAATAAATATTACTTCTGGATGCAGTGAGCTGCTTATGTGAATGACTTTGTTCTCAAGCTCATGGGGACCTTGTCCCTTTGATCTTGTGTGACTGAGAGGCTGACACAATGTATTCCTGTGAAAGAGGCAATTTTCTTGTATCCAGCCAGAATACTTGTCATCAAGTCTAAAGATAAATTCCTGTGAAGGAGAGTATTGCATTTGTTCTGGGTACTAGAAACTGAAGCAGGAAACAGAATAGAATATTAAGCTGCTCTTTATGGGGATAAAACAGCAGATTTGGAATTGAGCGTAGTGGTGGATCATGAAGGAAATGCAAATAAGATATTATGTAAGAAAGCAGTTTGAGCTGACGCAACTGATGAACATAAAAGACTCTACAAAGCAAAGGACCTCTTTCCAGCCCAGTGAGGCAATATCCATGCTAATAAAAGAGGACTGTGAGAGTATGAACATGCTACTGAAAGCTGTTGGATATGACTAATAAGGAGGAACTGGCCTGGTTTTACATTCAGTGAGCAACACCTCAGCTCTCGCTGCTTGACAAGGGCAATGCAAATTAAATTTCAAGACACTAAAGGCTCTTCAAAATAGATAAAATTCATCAAATGTATCTCTAAAGGCAGTTATGAAGAGGAGATTTTTACGTGAAACCACCTTATTTGGCAATAATCCAAATGTAAGTGATTTTGTAGTCACTTTGCTACTCTTGAGAGGCTCATTTTTCCTGTTTCGAAGGAAAGTATAGTTTTGTTTTGTTATTTATCATTTGAACAAAGATATTAAGAGACTAGCCATGTAAGTAAAGTAATCTCTTATGAGAATGCTGACAAGACATAGTCCCAGAGATAGCACCCAGAGTTGATTTCTTGTGGCCCAAATAACTCCTCTAGCAATTCCACAATGCCCATGACAGTGAAATATACTGTGTGAAGGACTGTGGTGTTATTCCACGGCTCATAAAAATATTCTGTAGCATCTTACTTTGACTTCCCTCTGGAGCTACACAGTCATGGAAAGCTTCTGTCAAAATGCATCTCAAATAATACATGCTTCTTACAAATGTACTTTGTCCATTCAAACCACTTCTCCCATCACTATGCACGTGAAGCATAGTGCTCTTCTTCCTAACCCAGACTATCATCCCACTTTGGTTAACATATGTTTGATTTGCACAATTTTTATCTCGGCAGCTGGTTGTTCACTCATTCTGCTGCTAATGAGTTTCATCATCAAACCACCTGTTTTCTTTTTCTGTGTTTGCTAGAAAAACTCTGAAAATTTAATCCCGATGACTACCAGTTTTAAGTAATGCACTTATTAGCAAATATTGACTATAATGTGTCCTGCTGCATGGTAGTTTTGTCCAGGAAGATTTTTGTAATACAGAGATAAAATAGGAGAACTTTAAATAAGATTATTCTCCGTACTGATGTTGGTGTCACTGCCGTGGGATTACAAGAAAGGTTGTGAAGAGCTATGAAAGTAAATGAAGGGAACCAATACTGTTTTGGCTCATAAAAAGCTAGTCTTTTAAGATGACAGAGGAAATAAGAAGGTGGCTTTGACTTGTGATGAGCTGTGTCAATAAAAGGTCTGTTAATCCAACAGGGAAAAATGTGTGCACATCCAATAAATGGAAACTGAAACCGAACAAATCTGAATGATAATTGAGGTATTTTTGTTGTTTAGATAGTTGATGGAATTTTTTTTTAGGGCAATCTTCAAGCTAGAATAAATTAGGGAAGTTCAGTGTCCTGTTTTCTTCAGCAGATTAGAATATGATGATAGCTCCTATTGGCATTTAAATTATAATCATAAATTGCATGCCTATTAATACCATGGAAGTAATCTTAGAATAATATTCTGATGTTCTTTCCTTTCATGGGGACAATCATTTGTAGTCTTTGCGTTCCAGTTCTGGAGGAATAATGACCTTTTTCATAGGTACGTGCTTATGGAGAACACTCTGGACTTTCCCGTGTTCGCCTCATAGCAAAAAGGTTAATCATCACTTTTGCATAGAAAAAAAAAGTTGGAGACAAAAATAGTTCCTATGGAATTACTGGTATTGCATCCCTTTCACAACATGTCCTTTCTTGGAAGCTTTACATACATGAACCAACTTAGTCTGACCTTGCTCTGTCTGAGCAATCTAATGAGATCACAGCTGGAGGTGGTATAGTTACGAACATTTGGTTATGGGAAAGTCTGTGGAACTATTTTTAACAAACAAAAGTGGTAAGTTTGCAAAAGCATAATGTGAACATTATGTTTTCAGTACTTGAAGTTCCCTTCTCATAAACATGTGGAAGTTCTAGGCCTATAGTATCAAGATCTTTGTTCATTTCTTTTCCCAGAATGCGTGCTGCAAAGATTCTTTTTTCCTATACAAAAAGCTAATGCTGCAGTCCAAGGTCATGAAAAGCAAGGGGGAAAACATTTGTCTGGATATACTTTAGTGTCTCATTTTTAGATTTGGTTACTTCTGTAGAAAATTTCTAATATCAAAAAAGGGAAGCTGATACAGTGATTGTGTTGGGAAACAAGCTTTCTGTTCTCTGCACATTTCCAAAATAATCATAAGCATGGATGAATACACCATAATCTGTAAAGGAGAAAAAGAAAAACATTCAGCAAAGTGTGTCTTTCCCTTTGAAAGAATGAAAAACAAAACTAAAGGAGAAGCTATGGGTTTTGGCAGACTGAAAATACCAACTTAACATTTCCAATAGAGAAGGAAATCAGTTTGTAATTCATAAACCTGATCAGATTCAGGGGTTAATGGGCAAAATTAGAGTGCAGTCATGCAAAGACAACCAATGGACTTTATGCTGCCAGCTATACCAAATAGACAAAAGAAAGCTGACTATAGGTGTCTCCCTGACACAGGCAGCCCGAAGTCTGTTGCCTTCACATTGGAGAAAGGAGCTCTAAAAGAAATTGAGATTTGGGGCTTTCCACAGTGATGCTAAAAGGTCACTTATTTTACTCAGAGCAAAGCACTCCTTACAATTGCTAAAAAGGGCCTAGGAAAAAAAAAAAAACACTTGGAGAAACCATTTTCTGTTTTGAATGATAAATTTACAGCTTGTGAATTGCCTGTAAACTGAGTGGCATTCAGAGGTGGTGAATTCATCCTCTCTCAAGACTTTGGCAAAGATGCTGTGTACCTAGAGCTAAGAGCAGAACTAGAACACTATACATGCCCGTTTCATTCTCAAAGAAAGAAAACAAGTTTTAGACAAAACGTTGGCTGATTGGCTAGATCAAGATCTCACTCTGAGAACCTCGAGAAGGTAATTAAGGGCATTAGACCAGGTGATCAGGACACTGTCTTCACACACAAAGCTTTTCCACTTGCCATCAATTTGTGAGGGAGCACAGTGATGAAGAAAAGTCTCGTGAAAAACAATTGCATTTATTGTAACTCTAAAAGTAAAAACCCAGAAACGCAGGATAATTATTCCACTGGCAGTGAGTGAAGTTCTGTATCTCTGTACATGCTCAAAGTATCAGACTCATTTTGCACAAGAACATGGAGAATAATAGTCATTTATGGACTGGGCCTCCTGATGCAATTTTCTTTTGTATCTACTGTATTTTAATATTTCATGTTCTGTACTTAAAACAAACAATTATTTTTAATAGTAACTCTACACTTACCCTTTAGCTAAGCCACACCTGCAGACCCACGAGGCTTTGCACTTGTTTTACATTACTCCTGTGAGGGGAAACGAACTTGATATTAAGGTGTTACTGAGTGTACTGATGAATATAGTCAAAATGCATTAGATCAGCCGCAGCAGCATACAGTAAGACTTTGAATTTGTGTAGAATATTGGTTTGTATGCTGCTCCTGGATGAATTTTAAAAAGATACCACAAATATCCCTTGTTTAGGGTTAGAGCTTTGTCTCTGTTCTTCAATAAAGTAATGAAACCATATGGTAGCTTTTGTTTGTGTAATAAATTCATGTGAGCTGGCTCAGCAGTATGAGTAAGGCTGTAGTCAGTATGCGATGTGTATATGTTAACAGGTAGGATATTTAAATGTCTGTTTGCTAGACTAAAACATTGTCTTTGAAGGATCTATGGTAGGTCAAAATTCACACTGGAATTATGGAGTTAACTGAGTAACTACCCACTGCAAAACCTTCTGTCTCTCAGGTTCTTACTGCAAGCATGTCATCTTGTCCCAGGTCAGAGATGCCTTATTCCCAGCCTGTAGCAAGGAGGAAAACTGCTTCTCCCCATTTTGGGTTAGAACGTGCCTGCAACTTCATCATCCTGGAGGCTGGACTGGGAGCAGGTCATCAGTGATGTGTGGGACAAAGAGGTTTTCTAAGATGCGTTTTAATTAACCACTGGGGAAAAGCACTGGAGAACAAGGATTTGAACCAACAGGAACATTTCATTTCAGCTCTGATGGTGCATTGCAAGCTATATTGAAGTGGCTTTCCTCATAAACCACAAAAATAAGGCAAAACTTGCTATCATAGTCTTAGGAAGCCTGGACTGGACTCTGCAGTTTCAGGAAGTTTTTCAGTGCGTGGAGAGGCAGAGTGGGAGAGAAACTGGCTGATTTGTATGAACTGAGTTACGGCATTGATAGCAGCACAGGAGAATCTGCCTTCTCTCTCAGGCAGGTTTGTTTTGGTTGGGTGTTAATCAACAGGAATGCGGCTCTGTTGACTGTCTCAGTGTGTAGCACTGAATCCACCTTCTCTGTGCACATCCAAAATGCTTATAAATGCAAAGAGAAAGTGGATTGATAATAGACCACAAGGTGAATAACTTTGCCAAGGTATCTCCTCATTTTCACATCGCCTGAGAATAACTTCTATTTGAGTAAGTTTAAATGACTTTTTTTCCCCCACATAGTATGCTTTTCAGTGAGAGGTATCTATGGACTTTAATGTCTGCATGTGCAAATATCCAGCATAGCATTTGTTTTATTATTTGGGCAATAAACAAATACCGATCTTTTTAGTGACACTGGAATTTAATGTTATACATGGAATGGGCTGCATACTATAAAAATGGCTCTGGATATTTCCACGTGGCAATATGCTCATACTCCTGGTTCATCCCCTTGGGTACCATGGAGGCACTGTGTGAGAATGGGAACAGTTGAATGCTTCTGGTAATGTCTCTTTAGCAAATCATTTTGTCAGGTTATTCTTCTCTTTGGAACATCAAATCATGTTATCAAGAAATTGGATATTCCCCGAGGCTGCACAAGATTCATAGCACCTGGATATTGCAGAAATATATAATGCAATTGTTATTTTTCCAGCTGTCAGGTGTATTTCTGACTTTTACATACAGGAGTTGAGGCACTGGTTCTCACTCAGAGAATCACAGAATCATTTGAGTAGGAAGAGATTCTTAAATGTCAACTGGTTCAACTCCCCTACAATGAGCAGGGACACCTACGGCTCAGCGGGTGCTCGCAGCCCGATCCAGCCTGACCTTGGATGTCTCCAGCAATGGGGCTTCCACCACCTATGTGTTTAACCTGGATGAAAACATCTGTCAGCAGTGTTCTGTTATCTCATTATTGGCTGGCACAGAGCTGAGCGCCTCCAGGAAGCACGAAAGGAGGACAGCTTGGGTGTTTTGTCAATTGATCCTGTATGAATCTGTGTTTGCCATTACATTTTGCTACCCCAAATAATCTTGGAAAGTGTTACGATAGAAGAGCTTTAATGCCACAGAGCTGGTATTTCTGTGTTACAGGGCTGTGATGCGTTTCCTGCCAGCAGATCCCTGGGGAATTCTTTGGTTGCTTTCCCAATTTGGCTGCTAAATAGCTGACTCATTTAAAGCGACAAGAACATTGGGAGTGAGACATTCTTTGGAAGACATGTCTAAAGACCTCCCTCATTTCTTCTGTGGGTGTATTGGATTAATTACAGAGAATGAAAAGAGTATACCAGTACAGGTATTCTGCTGTGAAAATGCTGAGTACATCAGAGCTGCAGGAGCAGAGAGATGGCAAATGTGAAGGGTGCTTGAAGGGATGGTACGTGTGCTCATGGCTGAATTATCATTCCAGAAAAAGACTGGGGTAGTTCAGATTTAACCATACAGGCAATTCTGTGAATAAGCAGAACTTCTAACCCTTGATTCCTCTTGAGGCTTTTTCTATAGTCTTCGTTTTGTTTGTGGTTTTGTTGGTGGGCTATGACAGAAGTTTCTTTATGGTTGTGGCATTTATAGTCACTCCCTCTGTTTGACCGCACTGATAAATAATGCTATTGATCTGCAGTCTTTCTGTGAGGGAGAGCTTGAATTGTTTGGTGTGTTTTTTTCTCTTCTGTATCTAGGCAATTGTTCTCAAAAAAAAATATGCAGAAACTTAACATCTCCAAAACCCCTGCCAGTCTTTCACATTTACTTTATCAATTAATGAGGGAAATGGCATCAGATCACCTCAGTTCTATGTTCAGGTTGAACCCCGAAGAAGTAACATCTGTGATTTATTATTTGGATAATGGTTAATCTGAACTGAGGTTATAAGCATTTTTGTTTTGCAGACCGCAGGCAAAAGTCCAGGTAGTGACAGCATTGTCCTCAGGTTACACGAATAAATGCTGCACACTCACTTGGGAAAGGGAAAAGATTTCTGTTTATGAACAAATTGTTACAGGCTTCATGTGCACAGAAAGATGATTACACCACTATTGCCGTTTGCAATAAAAAGGGAAAAGTCTCAAAAAATTGGTTTGATCATCTTGTGCCCTCTCAAAGAGTTTGCAAAGCCATTTTGTTCAATTCTACTCTCAGTGTCCAGACAGGGGTAGGACCTGGGTTCTCCTTTGACCAAGCAGCAAATGCTTAGCAAGATCATTCAGCATCTGCATGAAGAGCTTGTGTGCTCAGTGAGGTCTTTATCTTGTACTCTGCAGTCTGTCTGGTCTCAGAGGCAATCCTAGCACAAGAAATGTGTTTGGTGTTGTCGTGCAAGCAATACAGCTATATGAAGCTTGCTACTGTACTCCTGAGTGGTGTGTTTGCCATCTTACTGCTGTGCCAGATGCCTATGTGTATGACACGGGATCTGATCTGTTGAGAAGTGGAATTCTGTAGATATTATGTTTATTGTTGTGACAGCGTCAAGAGAATGCAGCAGGAGTCAGAGGCCCAGTATCCTGAGTGCAGAGTAGGCTCTGTTTTATAGCGAGGAACTTCCTCAGCAGAAATCTCCTTGTTCATCAGCATCCATAAGCAAAGGATCCACTGGCTAAGGGGGAAGCAGTAAAAAGCATCACTCCTTCTCCAGTGAGAAAAATTTCACCAGTTCTCAAAACTGAGTTTGGGTTGGGAGAGATGATTTTGTAGAGTGCCAGGGGAAAACACTTCCATGGAGGGACATAACTGAGATAATGTAAGAGTCCAGTAACTGAATGAGGACAAAAAAAATTCTATCTTCATGCCATATTTGTTTTTTCTCAGGCCACATAACTTTCAAGTAACTTTTTGCAATCTACTGACTCTTTCAGATGTTTGTATTTGATACCAGATATAAGTATAAAAGTGAAATATCTTTGTTATGGATGTACTCTCCTTTCCAAGGAGGTCTTGGGGGATGGAGTTGATTATGAGGCTAGGAAAGCCTTAAGGCTTTTTCTTTTTGTTTTGGTGATTCCATTCTTTATGTAAAGTGGTTGCAGGGGAGAGAATATTAGAAATTAATTGAAGCAAGTGTAGGACTCAGAATCATAGTTTATGCTTCTGAAAAGGAAATTAACTGTGAAAAGTGCGTCATTAATATCAAGTTCTTTTAATGACTGTTAATGAAAATGGGTGTCTTCAATGCCACACAGAGAGGAAAGCCCTTCAGGCTCTGTCTTAATGGCTTTCATAGCCTACATGGGTTTTAAACTTTGTTTCAAATATCACAATGCAAAGAAAAAGATATGCTCTGGTTTTGACAGCCCCCCAGATGTTCCTGAAGTTAAGACAAGATCTAAAAAAATGTCATGCTTAAATAGGGCATCATCAAATGTCAGTTGTTTCACATGTTATACCACATTTCTTTCCTGTGTTGCACCACAGATTTTACTTAACTTTACATTGTGATTTACTTGTGAAGCCTGAAAAGAAATCCTGACAATGCCTTCTTCTGTAGCTCACTGCCTTTGTGCAAAGAGTTCTTCTTTACATCATCTGTATTGGGTATGAGCTGGCCTGAGTTGAGGTAAACTATTTAAATAGACAGAAATTTTCCTTTAATCCTTTTTCTATGTCCCAGCTTGTCTACTTAAATGTCGTCTTTGGTTCTGCAGCACAGCTCTTTATTCTATCTTGGAGAACTCCATATTCTTTAATCAGAAAAAAAAAACAAAGCCTTTAAACCTAGTAAGGATGCTGAGGGCATCCATGAAAGATTCCAAAGAGCTGTTGTATTAGAAATTCTTAATAAATTACAATTCGTAATTTTCTTCCCGGTTACACAGACATTTTATTAAGCTTTATAGTAGCAACATACACATAGAAATACTTCTATCCCTTTACAGCCATAACAGTAGTCAAATTTGGGTCAGGAAAATAAACTAGTCTTGAACCAAATATCACTGCAGTCATTCGTCTTATCAAAGATAGTACGACTTCCTGCTTTCATGATCATAGAAGAAAAGTCAAGCAAGAGCCTGACTCCTTCCTCTAAGCCAAACTCATTACTCCAAACGTTTACAAAATATTTTTGCAGAATAAAATCCCAATGTTTCTTCTCGCTACTCTCTGTCACTGTTTTCCAGTTCTGTGCTGTTTCAGCTGCTCCTTATGCTCAGCTTTGAGCACAGCCACCCTTTACCACTAGCAGAAAAAACCTCCGACTTGCAACCCATGCACTGGGAAAGACTCCGTGTGTTTGCTGGAGAGCCAGTTTCCTAGACAATCACTAATTTGTTCCCCTATCGCACCTCACCCCTGGCTGCTATAACCTCAGTTTCTAAGAGCTCAATCCACTGCTGCCAAGGGTTCCCAGAGTCTTTGATTGGAGCTGCCAAGTTCTTTCATCCTTCATATTCTTATCTAATAGTCCACTCCAAAGGTTCCGAGTTTCTTCTGTTTCATACAGGTTTTCTGGTAGGAAAAAGTTCTTCAGGTGCACACACATTTGCACATCATTTTTCACATTCAATGCAGCAAGCTCTTTGTATAACAGATGATAGGTTGATAATAAACTCTGAATTAAGTCCTATACGTATTATTTTTCAACTGTGAAAACATCTGTTGTTCATGCTTTACTGTCACGCATTATTTTTATCTTTCAGTTTTAGACCTAGTCTTTCAGTCCATCTGACACAAATTACAAAGGGCTATCTTCTTCATTGTGGCAAATGGCATCTTTGATTCATTCCTATGAATGATAAGTCCCATCATCCATTCAGAAGATAAAAATGTCATCTTCTCACTTACTGCGTAAAAGCCGTAGGGAAATGCCAACATCTATCAAATGCAATCTATGACTTATTCTCTCCAGATTAATAAATCGCTTCATGGCTTTTCAGCAATGCCAGCTAACAAAATAATGTATCTAATAAGCATTTTCAGGGGGGAAAAAAAAAAAAGTACTTACAACATCAAAAGCTTTGCTTTCTACTTTTCGTGCATCTTAAAATGCAAGCTCTCACACTGGTTCCTGTATCAAGAAATCTCTGGGTTCTCTGAGGCAACCTCATATATGCAGTCCATCAGCATTAACTTGCAAACTGGCAAGTCTTTCCACTACAAGGATCCTTGTGTCTACTGAAGCTTTTCTTTTCCTTTTTTTTTTTTTTCCCTGTTAAATATTCAATATTTTATTTCACTATCTAAAATAATTTTAATCAACATATTTTTCTATGGTGTTATGTATAATAATCTACTCAAATAAGAACAATACTTAGGAAGCTGCATTAGGGAAGGATCAGGGTAGTTATTAGGAAAAGGCACTGCACCAGAAGGTGGTGGGTATGGAACAGATTCTCCAGAGTCATGGTCATGTTAGTGGTCATGGAATCAAGTTGCTGAAGTTCAAGAAATGTCTGGACAATACTCTCAGATGTATGCTTTGATTTTCGGTGCTGAGCCAGGATTAGCTGATTTTTGCGGTCCTGTCCATAAGGAGATACTCTACAACACCGACTTCACTGGTACTTGGTAAATAAATCTTTCATAATAAACCAGTAATATTTGTTCTGAAATTCTAATGGGAAAGTTTGTTATTCAGAATGAGACGTTTCCCCGTAAGATCTGTCAAAAAAAATATCAAAGACCTTTCAAGTTGTAAACAGATCTAACCTCGTGTGTCCTTACGGTCTTTACAAGACAACATACACAACTCCAGCAGAGTATCTTAAAGGTGGTGAAATCTCCATCCTTAGAAAGTTTCAGAATTCAATGGAATACAGCTTCAACCACCTGATCTGACTTTGAAGACAGCTCTGCTTTGAGCAGGAGATAGGACTAGCGACCTCCAGAGGTCTCTTCCAACCTACACATTTCTGTGATTCTATGATTGTTTCTACTCTTCAGCCTCTCATGTCGCTTCCTGTTTATTTCTGCCCGCTTTGAACAATGCATGTCCTTTAGTTACTTCATGCAAGACACAACTGCTTGTCCATACTTGTTCTGTTTGCCATGTAACTCCTTTAATTTTCTACATTAACCAGTTTAGTTCCTTCTGCTTTGCTGCCTGGTTCCTTTGCAGTGCAATATAACAACCTATCATTTGTATAACTTCTCTTAATTCATTCAATTTTTCAATTGAATTCTTTCATTTAAAACTACTGTCTGAATAAATGTTCCTTCCATGTTAGAATTTCATTTCTGTAGGCTATACTTTCTTTTCTGTTTCTTCAGTATGTCCTTTCTACCAACCTGTTTTTTCTGCTCTATTAGTTCATATCTCTTACGCTCTGCCTTATTGCCCTGGTTTCGCTCTTTCTGGATACCAACAATCTGCCCTTTTCCTTTGTCTGTAAAACATCTTTTCAAACATCTGTGGACCTTGAATTATCTCCTTAACCTCATTATGTGTAAAACTCAGGGTTGTCACCATACCCATCCTTATTCATGCCTTGTATTCCATTACTCTGCTGCTATATCCACTCAGAAATCACTCGAGTTATAATCATTCTGTAGTTCTGCATCCACATCACCTTTCTGCCTTCTTCACCTTGGCATTCAGATCTGATGCTCAATAAGCCCTCTTCTGACAGTGATGTAAGGTATCGTGTGCACAGAATTCAGGGCTTTGTGTAATGCATAGACAGACAAAATAGTTATTCTAATAATAACATTGGGCTTACTAAGAGTCAGAGGTCCGTATCTACAACAGATATGCTATAAATGGAAAGAACTTTGGCAAATCAATAAATGGTATCAATAAAGAAGGAATAAAGTCATGATTGTTTGCCAGTTTTTTAACTCAGGCCTCATAAGTCATGCTGAATTTCCATAGTTATTCTTTTCTGAGGAGCTAGTATTGCTCATCTGTTGATGTTATCTTTCCAAAAAAATTGAAAATTTTAAGCAAACTGCCTTTTTAGGTGATAAAGAGGAAAAAATAGAATTGAAATTATATTATCAAGTATATTTACCACATTTACACCTAAATGCCTTGAAATAATTTTAATTGTCATTACACTTTTCTTTACTGAGGCAATTGATATTCCAGAGCTGCAGTTCAGTGATTATTTTGTGTTTGTAATAAAATGGAAGATAATAGTATATTTTTTCCAATAGACAGAGATGGAATGAGAATAAATTGTTCCCTGATGTGCTTGAGAGAAGGAAGTGAGTAGGAAGTTTTTCAAATGTACACATTCCCCCACCAGCAATCCAAGTAATCCCACCAGGGTATTAAGAGAGTTTCAATTCCTGCACATTAATATATGCACTCTGATTCACAGGGTATTAAGAGCAAGCATGCAATAGATCCTCTGCCTGGCAGCTGCTTTCTTGTGTCTAATATCTCACATTTTCAATGCAAATTGTACAAGCAGTGATTTAGCATAACACATTACTCACTGGTTCTGTTTTGACTTTCTACTGCTGGGACCTTGTCCTGTTTCCTCTGAAATCGGTGCTTGAAATTCTTTTCTTTTACCACCATCAACATCGAGATAGATAGACTGTATTCCAGAAACTTGATGCTGGAGCCACGACCAAGAGCATAGTTGAATGGAAATCACTATTACAGTATTTTCAGAGCTGAAGAAAACATTCACCAGATAAGCTCAGCACCAATGTTCATAGCTTAGGAGGATACAGACTATGGATTCAGTGTTATTAGACTGGAGGCCGCCTAAACAAGGGCCGTCACCAAGCCTGAATTGTCAGGGCAAAACTAAATACAAGTGCTTGGGGTATTTTCTGAAATAACTTTGCTGCCTGAACCTGGAAACTTCTGTTGTACTTCTAATTGGAGTTCTTCTTATCGAGGAATTTAATGAATTAAATGCAATGATAACTAAATGCAATCTGTAGTCCAGCTGTTAGTTATTTCATTACTAAATTCCTACTTAGAGAGGTATGAGAGGCAGTTTGGGATTTGTCAGATAAGGGAAATTGGATCCATCTTCATCTTCATTCACAAGCTAGCAGGATGTCAGAACCAGTGACACAACAGGTTGCTACTTTGCAAACCCATGTTGATCACTTTCAATCACTTTGTTGTAATCAATGTGTTTGAAAGTCGTTTCCTCTGATCCGTTTCTTCTGTCAGAGATAGCATTGAGGTTTACCAGACTGTAATTCTTTGCATCCTCCTCTTTCTCTTTTTGATAAGACTGATACTTGCTGTCTTGGAGTCCTCACAGATTTTGCCTCATCAAAGTGACCTTTCAGGAATAATGAAGAGTGGTCTCCAAGTGGCTTCAGCCAGCTCGTTTAGCACTCATGGGTGCACCTGTGCAATCACATTGGAGTAAACCAGGAGTAGCTCTGCTTAAACTTGTGAGCTTAAGTGACATTAAACATAGTGTGAGTGGAAGAAAAATCCAGCCAAAAAGCTGAACATCTGAGCTGAAAAGAATGGAAGAATGAAGGGTTGATTATTCTTCATTTTTATAGACTGTTATCTTTCCCTCTGCTATGCATAGGGCTTGTGAATGTGGGCGCCTGGTGCTCTTAATATGACTCAGAAACGTCAGCCTGAATGAATAGTGAATTAGGAATGTTTTTCCTTATTTTTATTCCAAGAACTGAAATCATTTCTAAGTTTCCAATGTGAACTGTCTAGGAGACAATTATATTTCATTACCTAAAAGCTACCCATGGCAGTAACTTTTGTTTAAATATAGAAATACTGTTACCGCAACAATCATTTTATTTAACCAAAGAATACATGATAGCATAGTTCGATGAGTACAAGACAGAACTTAGACAAATTTAAAGACATTGATTTGTATTCCTGGCACAACTGGAGCAGTATCTCCTAAGGGAGGGAAATTTCATGGCCATTCTGAATGCTTTATATTGATTTTCTTCCAATCTTTGTCCCACTAGTTGCCACTACATTCCCCATATCATTCTGTTAGTAATTAAATCAAACTTCCCTTATGTATAGACAAAGTTGTGCTGCAAGAGGTGGACATAAAATGTAAAACTTAGTCCCAGCTGCTGAAACCGTTACAGCTTAAGTTTAGATTTTACATTACACACTGAGCTCTACTTCTAGGAGTTTTACTATTGCCTAAACAGAGACAGGAGCTATCCTCTGCAGTGAAGCCAGAGCTACCTTCGCCAAGGATCTGAACCATTTATAAACAGTTGCCTTGAGCTGGCCAGCTCACCCCAGCTAGAGTGTCCACTTGAAGTTGTCTGGTATGCTTGTCTTGAGAAGCTGTGGTGCCACTGTTTCAATTTTGTCATCCTTGGCAAATGGTGTTTTGTGTGTTGGATACTACGAGCATTCAACCCCTTAAAAGAGCAAACAGGCTGTACTCTTCTTCCTTCTTACTGCTGCTCTTGTAACGTGTCCATGGACATTGAGTAGTCCACCTCCTGTACCAGAGAACTAATTATACTTTCATTGTCAGTGAAGTAATTCCAGAATAAAGATCACAGCCTCTTTAAATACTTGTCTCTAATATAGTGTGATAGTGCATAGAATACACACCTTACAGATGGAATATTTTGTGTTTCTAGGTGGCTCTAAGGGCAGCTATAACAGATGTTTTTGATGACATACTGCTTGTTGACTAGTTGAATTCCATAATAAAGCAGTTCGTAAAATATTAATATTTTGGAAATGTCTTCAAACCTATTTTGCCAGATAAGGTGGACGTTTAACAGGGTATGGCTTGTGCTGATTGATGAGATACTGGAAGGCACAGGAAATAACTGAGTTGTGTTTTGGTTATACTGAATTTCCCTCAGGAAATAAAACAGAAATTCCCTGGCTGCAGTTTAGGGGAACTAGGAAAAATAAGAGACAGATGTGGCCAAACTCTGGCTATCAAGCCAAGTGCAAAAGCCAAATACTTGAATTGTGTGGGTCTCAAACTGGCTACAGGACTGTACTGGCATGGGAAACATCGGTTAATTGAAATCCCTGTCAACAGGATGAAAAAAAACAGCAAGTACTGCTGAAACTGACATTGCTCCCTGGAACCAGTCCTCACGTCCAGCCTCCACAGCCTCTTGGCCAAAGGGGCAGCAGTGGAACCCGTACTCCAAGGCTCTCCAGTTCTAGGCTCTCTAAGTCTTTCTCTCTTGGCAATACAAAAATTTTGTTGCAGAGCTCACAACTGCAGAACTTTGGGTCATCTGTTCTTGGCCTGCGCATACTATAAAGCAGGAGACTATTTGCTTTTACCTTTACCATACAGTCAAATGATGGCATCACCCAGCACGTATACTCCACTGTAACCTGTGCTGTGACCTCTCTGAGGCATCATTCCCTTTTCTGGCGATGAGCTGTGACCCTTGAGTGGATGGCACATGTTGAGTGCTGGCAGCATGAACTGAATTGCATCCACAGACAATCCATCCTCATTTACAGGTTGACTTTTCTCATTTAATAGCCTGCTCAGATAAGCTGCATAAGTTTGTGTATGAGAAAGGCTAGAAGTTGATGTGTGTCTGCCAACCAACTTCCAGCTGGCAAGAGACCTGAGTAATTACATAAACTACATGAGATGAGCTTAGAATACATTTCCTGCTGCTGTGCCTCTGAAAAGGGAATAGCTGTTTCATTATTCAGGAGCACCGCATGCCATTCAAGGGCTATGGAGTGGCATGTATATTTGGTTAGAATCACATGGGGCAATGAAAAGGTTTTTATGCACGTGGGCATAAAAGCCACATACACTCCTACAGGCAATCGAGTTGCAGCAAATTAAAACCAAATAAGCAAGCTGTTTCCTAACAGCAACTTACTGTCCTGGCTGATGTCTCAGGCTTTTTACCAACATATGCTGTCAATTTCTGAAGTTCCAAAAGCCAAAGATCTATGAGATCTGGGCTAATAGCTCATTCACATTCCTTTCCTCCTCTCATGTTTGTGCTGCTCAAAGGCAATGCCAAACACTGGCAAGCCAGGAGCTGAATTTAAAGTGGAGCTCAGAAACTTGGTGTAAATGTCTCTATCAGCACTTAAAATCTCTTCAAACTCCTCAGTTATCCATTATATCTCCAAAGCCATTTAACTGAATGCAGAATCTTTTCTTCCTGCAGCTGAGATGCTCTGTATTCAAACTGCCAAAGAACTATGACACCATCACACCTAAAACCTTCAATCAGAAGCAAGAACTAGAACACTATCAAATTAATGGCTGGAGCAAAATCAAGGTCAGTTTATTGCCCCCTGGGTTTTTATTGTCTCTTTTGCCTCAGGAGAACAACACTGCAGCTGAAGCAGTGAAGGCCTTCCCATACACCAGTTTTCCTTCCTTCATTATAGAACTTACTGGCTTTTTTCCACACTTCAGAAATATTCACAGTCAGTAATGAAAAGAAAGAAATGCTTAGTTCTCAGCACCACAAAGTGCCTTTCATTTCTTGCCATTTTCCTGTAAAGATCTTAACACTCAGAATAAAAAAGAATGTCTGTCATAACTATCATAAAACTCGTCGTTCTGTATAGGGTCCACTTGGTGGGCACTTGCAAACATCTAAAATACAAGATCCTAAATTTCAATGGCAAAAAAGAAAATGGTAGGAAAGTAATTATATTTAGAGTATCAGCTTGGATAATTTTCCAGTTAAGTATGAGTTGCTGGCAACTCTATCAGATTCCTACAGAAAAACAAACAACACTGTAATGAAAAGGCTCATTCTGGCCTCTAAAATTTGTACACAAGCAAACAACATTAATCACCATAACATATCTTCATCTCCCACCTATGGATATCATAGGTTCTGTGAAGTCTCTATGTCCCACTTTCTCTATGATACAGGATTACTAAATGAGCTATTTGGATAAGCCAATACTCTGGTATCTCTATCTAGCTCCCATAGCAAGTGATTTTCTGAATGTTCTTTATGCTCCTTTACCCCAGCTGAATAAAGCAGTCTGTATAAAACATTTTTTCTGAAATACCGTTGCGTTACAGATCACTAAAAATACCCTATATTATCACAATAGGGTTTGTACAAAAATACAAGCAAGGAGAATACGGATTGTCTCTGTTTTGAATTGCATGAAATCACTTGGCATCTAAACTGCTTGGTTTTGAACTATGAGGAAATATGATTTGACTTTGTTTTTTAAACAACGAATGCTGCATATCAGAGCCATTTCTGCCACAAATTAAGGAAAAAATGTATTTGCATTTCAATAAAGACCACAAAGTTCCCAATACAGAAGTTTTCTCTTCAGAGTTACTTTGTAATGCTAGGTCGTCCATCCTACCATGAAGTTCAGAATTCATCCTTATAATAGTGTGAATAGATTCTCACTTATGAAAACTGCTGCTGCAGAAAGCTGTGAAACACTCAAAAATTCACATGCTGAGCTGAAACCACAGAACTGGGTTTCCTCAGTTTTGTGGGAAGCTGTGCCATGCAATGGCCTTTCGTATTGCCGTAGAGGCAGAACCTGCTCCAGCACAACCAGATGACAATGCTGTTGGAGCCTTTCTATTTTTCCTGAGTGAAACACTGAACGTTTAAGAAAATATCAGTGACGACCACAGTTTGCAGAGAGGAATAACAAAGATGTGCTCATTCTTTGAGGTGATCCTTGAGAGACCTGAAGGGTCCCAGGCTGCAGGAGGCTCTTCCCTGGCAGTTCCGCCTTGTAGCCATGTGCTCAGTCCAGGCAGACTGAAGCTCTCCAGGGTCAATAAGGAACAAGAAACTCAAAGTCTTTGGAAGTTAGCTGGCCTGGATGTTTTGAACTCGCCTTTAAAGAAAAAAAAGTCTGATTAGAAAGCTCGATTTAAAAAGATGTTTCAATTATGCTCATTTAAAAGAATAATCTTTGATTGTTGTTTATGAGAATTCAAATTTTTGTTTTGCTATCCAACATTATTTTTCCCTTCAAAATAATGGATTTTCTAGCTATGCAGGAGTTACAATTAACCAGGCACTAGAGCAGGCTTCTCAGGATAGTGGTGATGGCCCCAACTTGCTGGAGTTTAAAATGCATTTGCCTAACAGTCATATAGCGGTTGGATTTGGGGTGGTTCTCTGTGGAGCAAGGAAACTGGAGTCATTGATCCTGGATGGTTCCATCCACCTTGGGGTATTCTATGATTCTTTGGATTCTTTCAGAGGAGTAAAAGCCATTATGGTTTGACTGGTGCTGGGAGAAGACCGAGAGTGCACTCAGTCCAGGCTCTATTTGCATAAAAGCACTCAATTCTGTTCATGGTGTTTTGCAAACAGGAAGTATGGGATCTGTTTGTAATTTTGCAGTGTTTTGATTTCAAAAACTATAGAAGAAGTCAAAGACCTGATAAAGACCCCTTTACGCTACCATATTTGGCCAAATGATGGTTGCATGTACACTACGTGTGAATATACGAAATTTATTTTTAGATGACAAGGCAGACTTAGGTAATTTAAAAATAGCCAGAGATAAAAAGACCGTGCTGTCTTTTTTAGAAGACGAAGTACAGCTGTTGCATGAGCAAACAAAAACAAGTCACTCCCTCAGAAAAACTGAATTCCATAAGAATGTCAACAAGGTCATAAAAACAGGCTGGGTTAGAAAAATTATTCTGATTTAAGTATGTGTGTCACCAAACTCGCTGACTATTCTTATTCAGCTTGGTACCAATGAGAAAAGAAAGGCATCTGGCAGCCCTGTTAGCTTGTTGCAGTTCTGTGAATTTTGTTTAAGAATTTCTCCTCTGCTTGGCAGAAATAAAGTGGGAAAGGAGTACAGAGAGGCGCTGTAGCAAGGCAGGTCCAGAAACCAGTCAGCCGCTGGTGGGAGAGCTGATCTGCATAGAAACATCTAGTGAAGAAAGGATGGTTTGGTTTTGATCTTCTGGGGAATGAACAGCTGATGACGTGAAGTGTGTGTTGCTTTCTATAGAAAGGTTTTCATTTTAGCAATTGTACTTGCATTAGTTAAAGAATCTATGTTTACAAAAGCAGTAGTCCCAGAAACCAGAATCTGCTAGCATCTAGGGTAGCAAGTTATCTGAATGATCTACCTTTCATATAAAAATACATGATTTTTGATAATCAGATTGTATGTGCTTTCCAACCAGCCAGTCACTACTGCAATGCATTTAGACTAACCAGACAGAAAGCCACTTTGATGTGCAAAAGTGCTGTTTCAAGAGACAAACTGTTTGACTTCTAAATTATTTGCAATTACAATTTTATGCTTTTGTGATGTAAATGCATGGGAGGTCAAGTTGACTAATAGGAGATGGCACCTGAGTCATGGAGTCATGAACTAATGAGCAAGTAATTACATGAGCTGTAATTAGCTCTTTTGGGGATATGAAAAGGGCTAAAAAAACGGGGGGGGGGGGGGGGGGGCAGGGAGATTATTTAGAGCTATTTAGCAAGAGGTCATCTTGATCTTTGTAATTTCTAAAATCCCAGGGTTTTGAGTAAGAAAGAACTTGTTTCTCGTTGGAAATGATTTTTTATTTTAGCGCTAAGGTTAATCAACTTACTTGAGGAGGGAGAATTGCTAGGGAAACACAGCTCAACAGTAATTTCATGTGGGTTTTTTTGGAGCAGCACAAGGCACCTTATTGAAACTAGCACATTCATTAGAAACTTAGCTAAGCTATTATAAAGAATGATGATAATGGTATCAGAAGAGCGGTGCAAGAAGGAACTCAAACCTATTGGGATTTTAAATAAATACAAAGGACCAGGATTGCTTTTTTTTTGACATAAAGTTAGCGCTATCAAAGCTAATTGCCCTGATACACCTCTGTACAACCAAAGGAAATCAAACTATAAGCCTCACAGCCAGTAGAATTCTGATGCCCAAAGGAAAGATTTCTGAAACACCAGCTGCTGCAGCATTGATGTGTAGCTTAAAGTCCATCGATGACAGAGCACGCATTGCTAGCCAAACTTTTTCTTGTCTCAAACCCACAAATAATGTTCTTTAGATTGCAGGAAGCGAGTGATGCTCCTTCAAAGATATAAGTAAACCACTTCGACTTCCAGACTGCGGATTCTCAAGTAGCCAGTGAAGTTGTCAGTGACTGAAACAGGTACTTCTGATAAATGACCGTTCTCAACCAAGTTTATTGTACTTCTTGGCTACAAAAAAAGTTATTTGTGATGCTCGTAGGAAGTTTTAGTGAGAGACTGTAGGCTGGGTAGAGAAAGCTATAGACATGAGTTTTTTGTCTCAGACAAAAGAAAAAAGCTGTTTGCATTTGCCTGCATGAGAGGGAATTGATCTTCAGGTCCAACAGGTTTGTATTTTTCACAAACTATTTAATTCAGTGTGGGCATGAAATGGGTTTTAATACTAAGCTTTTATTTTGGTGCTAACAGCATGTCTCAGTGTCTTTTCTCTTGGGAATACTACATTTTTAATAGGTAGTCTTTTTCAGAAGCAAAATGAGCAGTAACATTCGTAGTTCCAAACAAATATGAGTTTTAATTAAGAGCCCAATCCCCCCATGCCTTTCTCTGACAGTCCACAAAGCTGGTTTCTCTTGAAGTTGTCATGTTAATTATAAATCTGCAAAATGAACACTCACATGCAAACGAGAGGCAAATACTCATAGGGTACATGTAATTAGCACACAACTTATTATGAACTGTGATGATCTCCTTGATAATTAATCAGCCTTACAGACAATGTGTGGAGATGGTCCAGCCAGGAGACATTTCAACAAATAAGACCAAATTCCTGTGGGAACAGAGGAAGATGTGCTAAGAAATAGGGAGGCAAAAACTGCAGGCCTGGAAGAAACATTTGATAGGCTCTAGCCTCAGCTAATCAAAGCTGGAATCTCAGGGTTCTGCAGAGAGGAGAGCCACGTGTATGTATATGATTACGGAGAACGTGCAGTGGAGCAGATCTCCTGGTGTACTGATTTGCCTTCAGAAGAAAATGGTTGCAACACATTACCTGTACAGCAACAGGGTGCACTTACCTGTGAAGGGATGAAAATGAGATGCTGTAGTAAGGACTTGGGTCTTTCCTCCACAGTCCAGAGTAGGAGAAGGACCCAGAGCCTGCATGTAAGGACAGAGTCACGCTGCAGAAAGGGGTCTCGGGCAAAGAAGATGCCGAGGGCAAAGCTCAGCATTCACACGCTTCTGTTCACCTGAGTCTAAGTTGCTGTGGTAGCCCTGAATTTTTTCCCAGTAACTGTTTACCCTTCTTGGTTTCTGCACTCTCCTTTAAAATGCAGCTGAAGCAGCGCTCAGAAGACTGCTCAGTAATGCGCTGGAGCCCTTACCCAGGAGAAAGGGGCTGAGACAGTTGTGGACCCACTTGTACCCTGCCACCAGAGTGCTCCCAGTGGGGCACGTATCCCTGGGAGCTCAGCCACCACAAAGAGAGACCTCCAGTCACCTGGTTGCCTCCAGCCACCTCCAGCCTCTTGCAACATTTGGTCTGGGCAACAGAACAACACAAGACTGGCCTGAAAGGTATTTCAGCTCGTAATTAATTTTCTGGTATTCAGTGCACATTGCGCCTTTCCATTGGCATCCACTGTGGAGGAAATGTGGCCATACATGGTTTTAAGTTGATGTGTTCCTTTATTTGGCCTCTGCATGCTATCAGTTAACGCCACAAGTGTCGTCAGCACTGATGGTAATATGAGATCCAGGTCATTTAGGAACAGATAAGTGATCTCAGCCTCTGCCTGTGCTTAAGTGTGCCTGTGATTAAGAGTAACTGGAACTAACTTTAATTTATTAGTTTTATCTCTCCTCCTACCACACTCTTAAGCACCTGCCTCATAAAATTGCTGCTCGATTGATTAAACACGCACAGGCCCCTCAAGCTGTAAGAATGCTGCAAGATGACAAAGAAGAGAGTGGCTGTAACAGTTTGTGTGTTGTCAAACAATCTTCCATCCTGGGGGCACATATACAGATGAAAGGGCTGACCATCTGTCACAAGCAAATGCCCAAACATTATCCAATGGTGCAGTAAAGCTCTCTCTGTCTCTAGTCTGCGATACTCATCAGTTATTCCCATTCCATTTATTCCGTGCAATACATTTTGCGTGTGTATGTTGCACTGCGATGCTGAGCCCACGGAAACCAGCCAACCTGTGCTTCATCTCTCACAAAACAGATCAACGTTTCTCTTTATTATGGCTTATTTACCATCACTGCTTTGTACATGTGTGGCCAACAGTGCAGTGCTTTTCCCAAGCTTCCCTGTATAAAAGTAGACTTCTGGTGACTTGTTTCTCTCACTTTGCAAAGTCATTATGACAAAATGTCCTCTTCTTCAGTAAATCTAGTAAATTTGCAATCTGTTACCGAATCAGTGCAGCTAAAGATATGCTACAATTTGTATTCAACCTGCATGGAAAAAAAAAAAAAAAAAAAAAAAGAAAAAAAAAGAGGCATGCGAGATATTACAGGTCGTTGCATTCATGATGCTTTAAACCTGGAGAGAGAACGATGCTGAAATTTGATTACAATTGTATTTCCTGCCATTGTCACATCAAACTGGTAAGCACTTCAAACATGTCCAGAGGACATCAGTCTGCTAAAGCTTGGCACAGCTACACCTAGCTGCTCCCACTGAAATGATGCGACTGTTTAGTCTGCGTGGCACTAATGTTTAGTCTGCACAGCGCTGATGTTTAGTCTGTCACAGTCACGTACCCTGCTTGCTGGAGATTTTCCTGTTACCTCTGTAGTAAAGGAGTGGGGAGGACGTTATGAATCACTCCAGACTTGAGGTCATGCCTCTGTGTCTGGCTGCTGCAAAAGCACCTGATGGAGCTGTTGGACAACCAGTAAATGAATTTAATAAAGCATAAGTCAGCTTACAAAAAAAATTATTGCTCTGCCTCTTGTCAGAGCTTTTCATGTGCTTAATGTACTTGTAGCGGAGTGATTTCTCTTTGGTTCTGCTGAGGACAAGCAGCCTCTCAGGGCAGCAGAGGCTTGGCAACAAGCACAGGCTATGAATTATGATGCTCCAGCCCTGCGAGAAGGACAGCAGTCCACACAGAGCAGTCAGGGACAGGCAGAAGGAGGGAGCCATGAGGTCTTCTAGAAATACAAGTCCAACTCCCTATCCTTCCACCCAATGCCTTTTGCTCCTTGCTTGGGAAAGTCATGCAGCTCTCTGCACTTCAGACCACTACATTCTTATAGAACAGCCACTGAAAGTGTACAGGGCACACTGGTAATAAGGCCCAACTGCCTCCACAGATGTGATACTCTTCCTTAGCAAATGTTGCCTCTGCAATAGGCTCACTGAATGGTGAAGGCTGGCAGGCACCTCAGGTGCATCTACTCCAACCCTAATCAGAGCAGGGTCAGCTGCAGCGGGTGGTTCATTACACTGAATAGTCCCAAAGGAGACTTCACAGATGGAGATTCCAGTGCTACTTAGGAACCCTGCTAGCATTGCCCTTAGGCTGGTACCTGGGCATTTCATGTGAGTAGTATATTTTTACATATTCTTTAAGGGTATACTCGTTGTTCACCCCTCCTGGGGAAAAAGAGAAAAAAAAGAGAGAGAGAGAGAGAAAGAGAGAGGGAGAAATGTTGGATTTAGTAAAGATTGTAGGAAAAGGAAAGCAAGATTTGGCAAATGGCTTTTTAGAAATGCACAACTCTTCTCCTTAATATTTATTAGCAATGATCTAGTTGCAGTTGGATGTGGTTGTTTTGCTTTCTTGACTTTTCCTTGTCATTTTCCCAACTATTAAAAAAAAAAACAAAACAAAAAACAAACAAACAAAAAAACGCACAATTGAAAGACTCACTGCATAATTTTAAACTTCAAATATTTTAGCAAGATTTGAAAAGCCAAACTTACAATGCAATTCATTGCTTCTAATGTTTGAAAAAGTACAAAGGCTTTAAGAAGCTGTAGAGCAACAGGACTAGAAAACATGCAGGGGCAAAAGGAAGAGAAATAGAAAAATCATAGGAAAAGCAAGTTGCTCAATTTCCTGATGATCTAAAATGATTTCCCATGTAATATTTTGAACAAGCTGAGCAGTCTCTTCCATTGGAAGATGAAAAATTATGTCCACAGTGCCTGCTTCCCTGCAAAATCCTTAAGATAGACCAATGTACAAATTTTATTTGAACATCAGCACCAGGCAACGGAGTTTTCCTTCCACATAATGATGGTAGGAGAAGGTGAGAAAAGTCATCTTAGTTTCTGGGACAATGGAGGCAAGTAAGGTCTTCAAATCCCACGCAATATTTAATGACCATATCCAAGAGATAATTATGCAGTGAGCAAGGTGGGTAGTGTCAACTGAACCACAGCCAAAGCTATGACAAAATAAATAAAGGTGAAAGGTTACAAAGACAGAACAAGACTTGCTATCTCTTTCCTCCTTGAATGAGGTATTTGTGAGGGAGCAGGCAGTAAAGTTAATTAACTGCACCTGAGATAGATGGGCTTTGTGGTGCAGTTTCCCAGTTGTCAGGAGAAGTCACCCTGCTCTGCATTTTTTCAGCTAATTGCAATTAGAAAGCAAGTGATCCTTCTCATCAATTGATTAGGCTTCCTTAATGTCAAGGGTATGAAGGCTACCTGACTTTCCTTGTTTTTTCCCCTGTGCTTTGCTGATAGTTATCCACCATCTACCAGCTATTTGCGGTCGCTGAGTTACACTCCCATCCTTCCAGTCAGCAACAAAATCTCCTTGGGCTTTGCCACATGCCAGGAAACAATTAGCTGGTAGCAAGTTGTTGTTCAGTGTCAGTAAACAAAGTACTAGCAAAGCTGGAAGCAGTGATTAGTGAGATTATCCTGCCTCGTGGGCCCTGTAGGGCTGTCTGAATTGCTTATATCCATGTCCCCAGTCACGAGAGGCCAAAGCAAAGCTGGGTAGTTCAGAAGAGTGCACTGAATTTAATATTTTAAATGTATTTAGGCTTTGAAAAATGCAAAATTTAGTCTCGTCAAGAGTATAGAAATGGGAAGATTCCCATATATGTGTGGACTCAAAGCAAAGAACAAGCAACCTGAGCAGTGTTGTGAACCCTGTACTGACTGAGGAGGTTCTTGACTAGCAGCTGGGAGAAATAGTGGAGAGGATTCACAGTGAGGGAACAGACACCGTAACAACATGTATTCTCTGTTCTGCTGGGTGCATTGTTGTCCATTAAAGATGAGAATGGTTTATAGATTGAGCTGAAAATTCCTTTGCGACATTAATAACTGTCTTAATTACAAGCTGATAATCTAAAAGCATATCCTACCGCTAGCATCAAGTATTGTACTGAATAAGCTGTCCTTTTGTGCCTTCTGGGGAAAACTGAGGGGGATGTTTCCACACATTGCTCTTTATGACTGCAAGTAGACACGTAAAGTCAGCTTTGATAAAAAGCTTTATTGTGTGCCCTAAAACAGTTTGTCACAGCAACTGTAAATACCAGAACACGGTATAAATCATTTTATGGTACCAGAGGCATTGTACTTGAAAGAGTAAGAGGTGCTGATCTCCAGATGCTCTAAAATATTCTGTGAAACCTTACCTCTGAACCTTGTTAATTTAGACAGGTTTCATCCTTACTAAAGTGGCCACTTGTTAATGATCTTCCAAAAAATTTAAATTCTGAGTTAGGAATTAAATGAGAAAAAATATTTTTCTCATTTGTTACACGCGGTCGTTGTATTCCCCCACTTCATATTATTCTCACACACAAAGTCATCACGTCTCATCTCTCTATATATACATATGATCTTAAGTACATAATAAACGGGTAAGATATTTTTTAATCCTTTCTTTCAGGAGCCTACACCTTCTGACACAAATTCTTCAAATTCTCATGATTCCCAGCTCATGTCTGGAGATCTCAATACAAAGCAGCAGGTAACCGTAAAACCAAGCACTGTCACATCATACCCTATACAAGCATCTGTGTAATCTGTTGCACGCTTCATGCTTCAGATCTTAGCACAGAAATTAGATGATCCCTTCCCATTCAGCTAGTCCACTTCCATAAGGCTCTACAATGTGTTCCACAGATTGTCAAATCCATTTCATTACAACGCTTCCCATTTAAGGAAGAAATGCCTTTGCTCATTTCAAGTCTTAAAGCAGAGTATTTTCACGGGATGTGGAAAGCAGTAATGATGAACTAGGAGAGGCATGAGGACTGGGTTCTGTCTTTCAAAACAAATGTTCTGTCTTTATTCCTGTCCTGTTCCTCAGCCAGTCTATTCACCACTCTGCTATTGAACGTCTCAGCCCAGAAACTCTCATCTACTGTAGCAAATGAGCCAATAAATCTAATACGTCATAATCTCAAAGCCAAGCAAAAAACATGGGGCTGAATCTTCCACCAGAGTAAATTTGCACAGCAAGAGAATATGCTCCGTACAGTTTTGATTAATATCAGGTGAGGATGTGGCCAAACTAGTGCAGATCTTACCACTAAAGCTTTACTGTGCAATTCATATAGGTTTATTTGTGTGCACTGATAGCTCAGGAGCTCTGGTCATAATGGGTATAAAAACCGGGACCTCTTCACAATGATGCCTTCTTTTCTTCTCCCTGTAAAAATCGAATTGTTGGTTGTGTGCCTCTTCAGCTGTCGTGTCTCCTTCCCCTGGAGACACATTTAAGAGTAAATTTCAGGGATTTTCCACAGCTGGAAGAACCTACTGCATCAGCCTGGACCAGAATTCAGTTAACTGCCAGGAGGAAGTTGTATATGAATGAATATATGTCTTGGGAAGTAATTTTCTTGCCTTGAGTAAAAAGGGAAAGAAAATATTCTCAATACAGGCAGATCTACCCACCATATCCCTCCCAGATGTCTTTGTCCCAGTCATACGGGACTAGTGTCCCAAGACATCAGTTGAATGGAATGATAGAATCATTTGAGTTGGAAGGTCATCTAGTCCAACTCTCCTGCAATGAACAGCTAGATTCTGCTTTTCCACCTGAGGACAGGAGAAACGCAACACAAGCTATCACAGCAGGACAGATGGCTACACAGATGGCTACTCTTTATCTCTACCTATGATCAAACTCTGATTGGAATAGACAAGAGAACGTCAAAAATATTGTCGTAAGTTCTTGGGGAAGAGAGGAATTGATTTCTTCAGATTTCCATCTCTGAGTGAAGCCTATACCATGATCCTGTCTTTCACCCTGTGATTTGCCTTCTGGAATTTCTTTACATCCTGGAGATGCATTGTCAGCACATCCAAAAATGCTAGCGTTTTCTCTACAAGACTTTGCTGCAGTTGCTTCTTGCCTTCATGTCAGCTACCGTATGCAATCAGGCTGCATTGAGGATGAAAGGTATTTTTAAAAAGGGAGAACCTAAAACTCTATTGAAACTCCGTACTAATCTCCACAGTTGCGTTACAGCTGTGCAATAATTTCTTAGACTCATTATAACTGAAGCATTTTATGACCATATTATGCAGTCCAGCAGTTGACAACGTTGAGTCTTCATTCACTTGTAAATGATACATCATCTTCATTTCCACATGCATAAGAAAATGATTCTATTAATATGATTACACTTCTGATGTTTCCTAACCAAGGCAGCCTGTCACAGCATCTGCAAATCCTAGAGAAAAAAAAAAAAAACAAACACCAGTTTTCCCTTCATTTTCACCCATTTTAATTCCATTGTTTGTGTTCTGACTTCCAGGGAGGAGAGCTGTGTGGAGGAGGAGATGAGAAGATGGCTGTGGTAGCACCTGTATCCCATCAGATCGAGAGCAAACGTGGTTGACAGCAGAAACCTAATGAGGGAACAGGGAGGAAAAGCTTGAGGACATCTTTCATCTGGTATTTTGCCTCAGTTTCCAGTGGAAACAGACTTTCTGTGTTACAAAAAGCGTATGTTCAGTAGAGTTTAGCAGCTGTAGTTAAACCTTTCTTCTACTGAATGTCGAGTTTACGTAGAGCCCAGGCCTTTTGGTTTTGTTTTCTTAGAAAAAAAACATAGCATTTTTCTCCAGTCAAAGAGATTAATACCTTTGATACTGATATCTGTGGATGTCCTTCTCTTTTTGTGTGTTAGTACTATTGCTTCCTCTTTGAGATAAAGGGACCATAATGAAGATTCTCCAGATTCTTTCTTTCATAAGTTTTTGGGTTTTTTTTCCTTCATACTATTTCTTTTGTCAACAATCAGGCTGACCATCTGTAATTTGTTCTCTTTACCATTTCTATGAATGATCTGGATGCAGGGCTTGAAGTCATACCAAGTCTGCAGATATTAAATCAGAAGGAGCTGCCTACTCCCTGAAGGGTGGTGAGTTGTTGCAGAGAGATCTTGACTGCCTACAGCAATCAGCAATCGAATGAAGTGTAATAGGAGCAAGTCCTGGATTCTGCACTTGGGACAGGGCAACCTTGGATATGTGTACTAACTGGGGCACAAGAGTCTGGAGAGCAGCCCCTAAGAAAGGGATCTAGGGGTTCTGGTTGATGGTAAATTGAATGTCAGTAAGCAGTGTGCCGAAGGAGGTTTTGTGAAGGTTCTGACGGATAAGACGTGTGATGCGTGGCTGAGACCACTTGGTTTGTTCAGCCTAAAGAAGAGGAGACTGGGGGGACGTTTCAATGCTTGAGAGAATGGGGTTGGCTGTTAGAACTGGGAACATGTAAAAAGTTTCTTGGAGAAGGACATGTTTCCAGCATCCCTTCTGCCTTTGAAACTGTATGGTATATTTTGAGCAGCATGTTGAGATGTCCTTGAAATGTCAAATCTACCAGACATTGGAAACTGTTTAGAAACCATCCTTAATAGCGAATAACTAAACAGAAACTTGATTCCTTTTATTCAGCTCCATGCAATGAGGAAGTGGGCAAGCAAAATAATAGCATTTCACAGGACTAGTGCAGAAGTCCCAAGGCCCACAAACACTACTACAGTGTTGTGTGTTGCTGTGTAAGGTCCTTTTACACTGCAGTCTCTGTTGTCCTGTACCTTGGAATGCTTCAGGCATTGAGGGTGTATAGTGTTACTCTCCTTTAGTCATGGTTTTGCTCTGAGGCAATCATTTTATTTTCCTGATTTGTCTGCAAAGAAGAGAAGGGCAAAAATGTCAATACTGCTTTGTTTCAGAACTGCTCTCTTGCTTGTCCTTTACACTCCCTGCTCTCTGTTGATATTTTTCCCTCAACATCTCATTTGACTGCTTATTCCCCGAAGCTAAAATGCAAACCAGGCCCTTGTTCACCTCCCAACCTTCTTGGTATTTCTCTCTTTTTGTACAAATCCGTATCAACATGAAATGTTCTATCTTCATATTCCTTTGTGTCTACCTCAGTGCCTCTCAACCTCTCTACTGTTGAATTCCACAAACGACTGCTCTTCTTTTACCTTCTTTCTTCTGTTTCTATCTCTCAAGAACTCACTGTTCTCTTTTCCTTTCCTACTCACTGTTGCAATTGTTGTTGGTTTTTTTTCCAATTGGTCGTTTATGCCATTATCAACAAATTTGCCAAGAAGCATCACCTGCTTTCTTCCCTGTGCCCTTTATAAAACCTATACAAACCACAGAGAACTGAGTCAGAAATACCTGAAAACCTCACAAACCATTGAGTAGGAAGATTTAAACAGGCAGTAATAGCTGGAGTTTTAAAATATTCGTTGACTTGTTCATTATGAGGATGGAGTCCTGAGGGCTCTAAGTGGCAAAAGCCAAACAGTAGAGGGTAAAGATGGAAAATGATATATCAGGCTGTGAATGTGGTAATGAATACCACATTTGACTTTCTTTCTCCACTAGGAATCAGATACCAGCTCTACATAAGCTACCTAACACTGGTCTGCTCCACGTTTATTCCTGCCTCCATGTTCTGCCCCTGACCCTGGTGGGCCACATACACACAATCACAGCTGGAACTATCCGAGAAACGCTTTTTGCAGCTGAAAGCTGCATCTGAAACTTCCTTCTGCAAAAACACATTGCTTAGGATGGACCAAGGCAGCCAAAATCCTACTAAACTCTAGTTTTGTAAGCTTCTTGGAGGAAGCGCTGCTGGAAAGAAAGAAACTCAAACAATTGCACAATATTTTCATGTGGAATTGTAATCCAGAAGAAGTCTGGGCGAACACTGGTCTAAAGTTCCTTGTATTTAACAGGTAATTGCTGAAGCCATTGAGTGGTCGTTATGGTTACATTCATTTCATTCTTACAGTTTAATTTTTTTATTATATGCTCAGAGTTTCAGTCTGGGTCTGTCTTCCATAAAGTCTCGAGGGACTTGGACCTCTAGAGACCTTAAATACAGGCAGCGTAACACCCCAAAGATTTCCACACACACAAAAAAAACAACATTGTCTTAAATCAGCAAAGACTTTTTCCCTTAGAGAAGGCAGCAGCGGTAAAATCAACATTAATCCTGCCTTGCTCCACTCCATTCTCAGGAGAGAAGTCCCACTGAGTTATAGCATGAAGACAACCTTCATTTTATCTTGTCTTAATATCTGCCAGGAAACTGTGAAGACAAAACTACCTTTCTTTTCTAGCTAGGAAAAAATGAGTTAATAATTGCCAGAAACTTAATGGAGGCTATTCCAACTGGCATGCTAAATAAGAGAAGAGGCATCCTAACCATCTAACCATCTTAGCGTTCTTGCTTTACTACTCTGTCAGAGGGTCTGCTGGTCCCTGGCCAAATGCTGCTCTGCACTGCCCTGTAGGCAGCAGGTCTGTATCAGTGGAAGATCCACCTATGTAACAAGGCCACTTTCAGTATATACAGAGCTCCAATACTAAGAAAATTTCTTCACTGAGATTGACTCAGCTGGAAGTTTTATTGTTGGGATCATTATGGCTGCACATTACCAAGCCGGGTAAATCCTTGGTAAAATTAACACAGAGGAGAGAGATGTTTCCTGCTGTGCCATGTTTTCTGTGTATTTGGTGTCAAATGGAAATGGGTTGTCTTGCTCTTCTCTTAATTGAATACCAGCATTCCACAATAGATGCTGCAAACCTGTGTATTGACTATTTTCTCCTCCATAAACTGGCAATAGAGCTCCGAGGGATGCTGGACAGCCCCAGAGATGAATACAGGGAAGCCTGGGAGTTAAATGGGCTCTCTGAGGTGATTTTTCAGAGACTACCTTCTCCATTTCACTCCAACACCCTGCAACCGAACAATGAAGTTGCTCCAAGACACTACATGGTAAGAAAGAGACATTGTTTTATTGGAAGCAAAAAATAAATACAGCTCTCCTCCTGCAACATTCTCTCCGGTCTCTTGCACAGCTGCTAGTAATAAGCTCTGCAAAGGAAGTACTGGGGCTTGAAGGAGAAATGACAAGAAAGGGAAAGAAAGGAACGGAATCTTTGGGGGTTACTTTCCCCCAGAGTGATTTGCATTTGTTTTCTGTGCTGGGAACAAGCAGGAAAATCCAGTAAATTCAGCAAATACGCTGTAACCCCAGTGTCAATTTTCTGTGGAGGTTAAAGCTAGCTTTGTTTTTTTCAACTTCATAATGATAGAAAGATGCATTCGCTACTCTCTTTCTGAGAGTGGATTTTTAGGTTTGCTTTTTTGTTGGTTTGTTTGTTTGTTTGTGTGGATGATCTGTAATTTCTAACCAATTCCCAGAATAACTCATAATTATTGTAGAATCACAGTTTCCCATTTCACGGGTGGTACACAACGCAGCTGGACACATGGGGATCAGCATGTTGACCAGCACGCTGAATTGCTATTGAGACTCCGGTCTCAGCAGCCCTCGGTAGCCTTAGTTAATATACAACACCGTGCGGCCCTGCAGCTCTCAGTCTCTGTAGCAAACAGAGGTGCCTCAGCCCTGGGCTCCATCACAGCATTCAGGTGGGGCTCACAGCCCCACGTCCCCTCTCCTTGTAGCTAACCACCTTCTGCCTTAAGCCTGTAGTTCTCGTGTCCTTCTGCAGCATGCCAGCCCTTCGGGCAAACTCAGAGCCATCATCACCAGAACACCTCATCCTGGAGGGGCTCCAACTCTATGCAGCCTGCAGCTCCCACCCCAACAGAGCCAAGGTCCTCAGCGCCAGTGCCAAGGGCACGGCAGCAAGGGATACCTTGGAGGTGGTTGATCCAGGCAGGCAAAGCACGCTGAGCACGGGGGAAACCAGAAGGTAAATGCTCTAATTCTGTCCCCTCTCCCCCTTCATTCTGCTCTAGCCTGCTCGTCTTTCAGGATGTTGCATTATAAAAGCAAATACCTGGAAGTCAGGATGAAACACATCACCTTTCTGGTGTACGTGATCGCTAGCACAAGCCCAGAGCTGGCTGTTATAACAGAAATCTTCTCAGACAGAGCTCCTGGTCTGTTTTTTGCTCTACTTTTCTTCCAAGGTACAACAGCCTCATGTATTAGGTTATAATTGTCCCCCACAAGAACACCACTGCTTCCTGCTCCGGATCTGTTCTTTCTGAGTTCATTTTTTTCCTCCCTGAAGTTGCAAATGATGCCCACTGAGCTCCGAGAAGAGAAGCATAATGGACCGCTGTTAGGCTTCGTTCTAGAGATAAACAAAAATGGAGAGTATGCCAAAAGGAACAACCTTGAATTGGCTGAATTGGCCACATTACCTAAGAGTCATTTTCAGGAAAGTCTGTCCTTCAGGGCCTGCCTAAATTCACATGCTGCAATTCATGGAACTAGTGTTATTAAGGGAAAGCATTCCTGCTCTGCCTGTACTCAGGAGCGAACAGCAGATTGCTGTCCTCACAAGGCTCCCAGGGGATAGGCTTCAAGCCACTGTTTCGAGTGGTTTATCAGACTTCTGCTCTGAGATAAAATGGCAGAGTGATAAAGAGCATGCTGCTATTTCTTGCTCCTTCTGGATCACTGGAATCGTTTCCTCTCCTGTACCTTACACACAATTAAATGCTATTTCCAAAATCTGTTGTAGTTGCTATAGGACACTAACAATAACACAAACTTAATTTGTTTAAAAGAAAAAATAAATTCCAGTATGTGACCTCCAGAAACACTGTATAAAGATTTCTCTTCTAGCTTTTATAGCTTCTATTTAACTCTAGGTTTCAGGGTGTTCATTTATAATTCACAACCATCTCTTATCTGATTAGTTTAGCTCCACCAAGCAAAACCGCAATTTCGGGAGACACAAACAAAAGTACAGAGATGGAATTTTTAAAACTCCTTTCCTCTCTCTATCGGAATTCATACTTTTAAAATGTAAGGAGTTGGGTTTTGGGTTTTTTTCCTTTTTTTTTTTTTTTGTTGTAGGACTTTTAGTCGTGATTTTGTAAAACTCCACATTCAGGAAAGAATTCGGGTTATATCTTTGACGACGCATGGCATGATAGAAAACAAACGCTCACTGAAGCTCAGACTTCTGCCAAAATGCTGCCGCATGACAAACGCACCGTCTTCCAACATCATTAATCTCGCTCATATAAAAGTATTCTATAACACTTCTTTACAGGCTCAGACTCTCACTTCAGTGTTATTTTGTGGGAGAACATTTAGAAACTGCAAGGAAGCCATAAAAGAATGCAACCAGGATCCAGTTTCTGAAAGCTAGAAAAATTACTAGATTGTTTTCAAGACTAGAAAGCTTCTAAAGTAATGGAGAAAACGTGGCCAAGAGAAAAGTGCTTCTGGGGCAAAAAGGCAAAAGATGAGAAAATAGGGGTTCCTTTGCCATCATCTACTTGCTCTTCTTGGTCTCCCGGAGGGTTGTTACTTGAATGAGGCCAAGGGACAGATTGGGATCCGTTGCTGCCACAGAACTGGGGTTAGGGCGGCCACCCAGTAAGTCCATTTGCCATTCTCCTGCTGCTGAGCCTGGTGAGATTACACCCCACAGCTGAACGAGGTAGAAACCAATACATTTTACCTCCTATTTGCTGTGGAAATTTGCCTGCCACAGGTTTGCTGAAGGCAGTAACTCACTAAGCCACAGACTCAGTCACACGTTTAATTCTGAAGTGTGGTGAGATTTGATCTCAGTCCATATGAAGACATTAAACAACACCCACTGGCAAACCCATCATCTGTGACCTGGAACAGGTCCTGCACGGCAGCTTCCTCCTCATGCGTGGAAGTGATTCCTCCCATCCAGCACATGCTTGGATGCACATCTGAAGTATGGTGTACGGTTTCCATGCTAACAACAGCCCTGTCTCTGAAAGAGAGCTACTTTGGAGCAGGTGTCTCTGAGGGAATTGTGAGGAGATGGTAACCCTAAGCTGTGCCTCAGCAAAATACAAATGCTAGAGCACTGATCAGACCTCATCTTGCAAACACATGACTTTGAGCAGCTTTGCAGATGACTTGGCTACCCTGAGCAAGTCTATTTTAATGTCAAGAGGAGACCAGCCACACACTCACTCACACTACACCTCCAGGTACGTGACTTCAAGAACTTCATCTTCCAGATAAAATAAAAGTGTCTGCTCTGAATCAGACATTCTCCTTTTCATCACTGCTAATAGTGGATTGCTCATTTCATCTACCTCTGATTTCCCCCTACTGATAGCAATAGATCCCAGAAAATTAGGTGTGATTTAGGCAGTCAGCCAGCTTTAGAAATTGCAGGTCTTCAACTGCTTCAGCTGCTGAGCCTTTTAGAACAGCTCGAGCTGTAAATAAGTGTTCAATGCTTTTGCATTTTTTATGGTATGCTGATGCAGTTTTTCTGTGTCCTCGCTAATTTGCCAACAAAACACGGCACACAGAATTCGTGTGTTGTGCTGGGGACAAACTGTTTAGAAGACAGTATCAGAAAAGTACAGATTAAAATGTTTCCAGGTGGAAAGAGCATAAAAATTGGAAGCAAGATGACTTTATAATCTGTTGTCCTGAGGGGCTCTTCTGTTAAAAAAAAAAAAAAAAAAAAAAAAAAAAAAAAAAAGGTTTGCTTTCATCAGTGCCAAAGTCATTTAAAGGAAAACTGTTCATTACTTCATCATCTCATGTTTAAGGGCAATTTGCATATTTCAGAAGGAAACTTGACTCTCCATAAACTCAGATTGTTAGATTGGGGCTTCAACAACAGAACAGCAAGTTGGTCATTGCTTTTGCTACAACACCATCTGTTAGTATGGATCTTTTTAAAAACAGCTTGTCCTGTATTTCACCCTTCATCTGTTCTTCTTTAGAGCTGCTCACCTTCAGTCCAGGGACTTCAAAGCACTGAATATACACTGCTTAAGCTTCCCCATTAGCAATACTCAAGAAAAAATGCAACAGGCATAGGAAGAGCAGTTCACCTGCCCATCGTCTGCCCTGGCTGACCTTTAGAGCTCCACCCAGTTGTTTATCTCATCCAAAGCTTCATCTTTTCTTCTCTGTCACAGTACAAAATGCCATTCTTGCCTGGCAATGGAAGTGCGTGGCCAACAATCCTCGTTCCCCATTCCAGTGAAGAAATTTTACTTGTAGATGTAACAAATGAAAAACTTGTTGTGTTGTTTTTTTCTTTTCCCCAACATGATATAATGTAATTGCATCCAGACAGCTGCTGTTGGTTCTGGTTGGACATTTCCCAGCAACCCCATGTTGGGTCCCTAAGTGCCTCAGAGCAGGCATTAATACTCTCCCACTTCTTCGACAAACAGCAGTCACAAGTCATTGAACAAATCTTCCCCGACAGTTGACCAAACTGAGGGAACAGAAAACAACTCATTCCTCATCCACAGAGTCAAGAACTTTTCCCGAAAGGGTTTTGATTTTGGCTTTAAAAATGTAACAAGAGATCTTTGTTTTTACTTTTTCGAGGGCAAGGATATTCGCTCTAACAAAAACAGACAGGAAAGTAGAGCACAGCTGATGTCCTTAAGAAGTCAACAGTCACATCAAAACGTATGGCTATCTTTGCTCTTGATTAATGCCACATGAAACGTGTCTCCATAGCTATGAGCTCTGGGCAAAAACTGAAAACTTTCTTGAGGTGTTGCCAGCTGTTTTGTAAAAGCCAGAAAGAGTGCTTTTCACAGAGGAGGCTGCAGTATGTTTGCTAGTCACACAAGTGCTTACAATTCAGCAGCATCTATTTATGCTGCCTTGTGACTAACTGCGTGCTATGTACCTTGCGGGGACCAGGCAGCAGATTTACGTCGTCATCTCTCTGGTAAATCACAGTGATCAGAACTGAAAAGCCCTTTTCCTACTGTTTCTTTCTTTAAATGTTTTTTGTAGCAAGAACAAAATACAAAGTGAGAGAGAGCTGAAGTAAAGATGTAAAGGTCTGGAGACTCACGCTCAGCCAGCTTACAGCAAAACCGAGCTGCTGACTCTAGGGGAAAAAATGCCAGTTTGCTTAAGTTAGAGTCTGCTTCACTGAGGCCACCCAAGCCAGGTGGTGTTCCAATACCATCAAAGAGTGTCCTCTTGCTAACAGCAATGAAAGCCCTCACTCAAAGTCGAGGTTTAGAACACCCATTCTGGGACTCTCTCCCCTAGTTCTGCATCACCTGCAGCTGCTGGAGGCTTGAGCCACTGCACTTGTACAAAATACTACAATTTTGTACCAGAAAGATAATGAGGAAAACTGTAGAAATAGGGGGAAGAAGAAAAAAAAAAAAAAAGTAGAATTTCCTTTTTTATTTTTTTTTTTTCCTTGGGCTATCCATTTGCAGAACTATGTCGGGACTTGTGGGATTACACAGGGCTCCGTGTGTGAATGCCTTCTGCGGGCTCTCTCCTAGAAGCCTCTTCTTTCCTGAAAATGGGCCAATTGTCCTCTTTCTGCTTTGCATGGGGAGGATTGTGACCAGGCCACACCAGCCTCCAGGTGAGTCCATGAGCATTTCCTTTAAGGAGAACCGGCACGGTTCAGCTGCAGCAGCGAGCTCTGTGAGCACACTTCCACCAGCAGCAGTCCCTAACTATTTCAGTTGATTCACAACCTGACGCGTCTGACCCCAGCTTGCAGGCACCACGAGTGCTTCAGATAACACATGAAAAAGTATCAGAGCACGGGGAGAGACCACCGCATTATTTCTTATACTGAAAGCCCGTAGCTAGCTTTGGCATAAAGAAAAAGTGGCTGCTTCCTCCCAGATGTCCTACCCCATTTTTCTGTGTTTGTGGTCTTTCATTTTTTCCCCCTATGGGTAAAAAGGACCTTATTTCTTCGCACTGAACATTAATGATTCATGTCTCCAAGGGCTGAACTGGAAAATTTCCTAGATTATACACCTGCCTGTTCTAGGAGTACTAAGTGTACCAGCAGTGGGTGGACTTACTCAGGCTCCTATTAAGCAACATCTGTGGGTGGATTTTTAGTCCAGCTGTTAACACGTGATTTATTCTGCAGTCATATCAACCATGCCAATGGAAAGAGTAGGCTTCAAGCCTGCTACTGAAGGGACTGATTACAGTAATTACTGTCACCATGAAACATCTTGTAAATGTTGGCAGATAGGTTCACAGCCCCACATGCCAGCTGAATAAATGAGATCTTGCTACTTGCAGGCTGTCAGGTCAAATGACGCAAAGCAGTTTAGGGCAGGCGTTCACAGCCTGGAGATACAACCAAGGTATTGGCCACAATCACAGTGACCACATCCTGCTACTTCTCTGCAGCGTCACCACTCTACAGGACCAGAATCATAGAATCGTAGATTAAGGTTCAGAAAGATCTCTAGGATTATCTAGTCCAACCGTTCACCTACCACCAATATTGCCCACTGATCCATGTCCCTAAATACCACACCTCCACATTTCTTGAACGCCTCCAGAGATGGCAGCCCATTCCAGTGCCTGAACACTCTTTCTGAGAAGAAGCTTTTCCTAACATCCAACCAGGAGTCCATGTTACCTGTCCGTGTTACAGAAAGGAATGAGGAAAGTCATGCTCTGTGGCTGGAAATTGGTCTCTACCATAGGGCACAAAACCTCTTTCCATTTTATGATGGAATCATAGAATATCCCAAGCTGGAAGGGTCCCATAAGGAACATCAAGTCCAACTCCTGGGTCCACACGGGATATGAAATTGGAATGCAAAGATTGAAGAGTCCAGGGCTAATTTTTCACCGACAGAACAGGTTGGGGGGATGTAGGGAGGCACTGACCTCCCTGATAAGAGGTAGCAGCACTGTGCTTCTGGTTTCATTCTGACCCCAGCACCCCAGGGGGGCAGGGGCAGGCAGATGGCTGTGGTCACCTCTGCACTTGGGGGTCACACAGCACAGCTGGCAGAGCCATCAAACTGAGTCAGGCTAAGCACATGCTCCTCCCTAGATGGGAACAAGAACAAACCAGATAAATGTGGCCATGCATCAATTTAGCCAGAATTTTAGGAAAGTTTGCAGTTATCAAGCAAGAGAGAGGAACCAGAAAAATACATAAATCAGTGAGAGTGAACTTACCAACCAGACCTAAAGTTTGATACATTTTAATAGATGTTACTTCTAATTAATCAATTAATGTAATTATAGTGATTACAAATTATGTAACCAGTTATTAACCAATTAATCTTTAATTAACTCATTTTTAAGTACTGCCATTTTAATTAATCGATCTGTACTTTGTTTGTGTATTTCAGCACTGTACTCCATGACCCAGGAGACCTGTTCTTATTGCGCTCCTCCAATCTCATTTTTCCTGCCCTGCTTGCCATTAATTTCCCATTAACATTACCTTATTTCCCACCCCTCCTCAGCTCCTCCACACAGCATGGAGCAGCCAAGGATGAGAATCTCATGCTTCCCTCGAGGCGGGGACGTGATGGACTGAGGTGATGGGCCCAGTCTACTCTGGGCCAACTTCAGAGTAGACGAACTGCTACTCAAAAATGCACTCAGAAATGCTAATTCTCCCTCTCAGACCTCTCAAATGCAGAGCAAACAAGGCTCAGATTGGCACAGCCAAAGCAAAACCTCTCCTCCCCTCTTTGCTTTCTCTCAGTGCCTCGAGCTGAAGGCACTCTGATTCTTATACTGATGCCATGCTAACTGCTTTCCCGCGGCTTCCCTGCTCATCAGCCACAGAACTTACCTGCTGCTCAGGAGGCAGCTGCAGCTTTGGGAACAGCTCTTTGTCACACACACGCTGATTTTTGCTTTTTCAAAACAAAGTATTGCACTCATCCATGAAAGATGTGCTCTGAAAGGATGTTGCCCTCACTCCCCAGACTCCTGGCTGGTTTTTCTGTGAAAAGACCAGCATAAAGGCCTGACTAATAAGAAAAAGCAGTTGAAAAGATCGATTTGCTAGGAAGCAAGTCTGAAGATGAGTCCTTGAGATGCAGCATCTTGTATTCAAGGATCACAGAATCACAGAATCATTAAGGTTGGGAAAAAACCTCTAAGACCATCTAGTCCAACCGTCCACCCGCCACCAATACCGCCCACTAATCATAGATGCCTCAAAAAGGTCACATCTCTCTAGAAACCTTGAGCATTTTCTGAACTATACAAATTCTGTTCTGTCTATATGTTACTTTTGCAATCAATACTCGTACTTTTGTATTTTAATTGCAGACATTGAGAAGTACAGACAGTCAGAAGCACCGATGAGAGTAAGTATTGTAAGTCCCGTTGTTAAAATGTAGCACAATGCCAAGTGGATGCTGCTACTAAGAAACAGAGTCACTGAATTTCATTTTAGCCTACTTCAAGAAAAAAGTATTTTGTTTGGGGGAGCCAAGCAGTTCCACTGCACATACTCCTGAAAGGAGCCATAGTCTTAATACTTGGATTTCTTTGCTGTCTGAGTATCAGAGTTTGCCTATGAGTAGAAATTAATTGGAGCCTAACCTGGGAAAGGGAGAGGTGATGGTCTGTTCCTGTGGCCAGCGCAATAGATGGGGGCTCACGTTTGTCCTGCCAGGCAAACTTACAGGCACTTCTTGTCCTCGCTGACAAGTTTTCTCCTCAAGTCTCACTAGGATAGATCAATTTCACCTCCTTGCTACTGAGTGGCAAGAGAGAAACAGTTCACTGCTGCATGGCCTAGAGGGTGACAGCGCTATATCCAGAGACATACCAAGATTTCAATGGATACATTTTTTTCTGAATGGAGGAATTCAATTCCACACCTTTTTCTCATCCACACTTCCATGTCAGATGCCATTTTGTCGGACCGCCCCTCTGCTGCCATCTGTCATACAACAACAAAATGTAATGGAATATTGGTGGGAAGGTTCAACCTCTACTGCCATTGCACCAACATCAGCCTCCGTTGTGGTCAGTCAACATAATAAAATTGGAGGCATTACTTCTGGAGCAGCTGTAGTTTTATTTGGATTTAGAAATTGCTGTCAGAAACTGAACATGTAATAACAGTCTCGCTGTAGTCATTTTTGTTCTCATAACAATCACTCCTTCCACAAGCACTAAAGAAAATTAAGTACTGCAGCAAATGAACCGTGCAAAATTATTTTACTACCACCAGTAATGACAGAAAGCATTTGTAACAGTTTTAAATTCTTTATTGCATGGGTGTAATTGCACACGGGGCAGTAGTTCCAGACTGAGTGCACGTTGTGGCACTATTATTTATTATTATTTAAAGATTTGGGGACTATCGCTTGCTGCAGCAGTTAGTTGCTTATTTACTCATTAAAGCTGGTAAATTACATGCACACAGAAATACCTACCCACAATGATTGCAATTATGAACACTGTAATTTCATCAAATTGGATAGAAAAGAGCAGAAAGGCAATAATCAGAGAAAGCCTAAACTTCAGCGTCTTATCCACAGCTTAAAACCCTGATGGCCTCAGACAGTGGCAGAGAACTTCAGTGACCTCAGTTCACCGGAAGCTGTGCTCAGCTACCAGACTCGGAGCTGAACAGGTAGAAAGTTCAGTGTCTTAAGTAAGAAGAAGAGGTCCAGTCACAGAGCCTTTTTCTTACACTACAACTTGCTAGTGATTGCAAGGAACTCCACTGGGTCTAACACGGTTATGGGCAGAAAACCAGTTGTCCTCCCAGCTCCCAGTGATGCTCACAGTTGGATATGGCTTATATAAACCCACAGGACGCCCATAACTTCTGCTGTCTCCAGCCCTAAAGGCCTTGGTGAGGATGCTGGGACCCTTCTGAGAACACTTTAAGCCATTCTATCCACTCACCAGAAATGCAGACGCGAGGAACGCTGGGTCAAGTATAGACTTGCTGGGTCACTTCCAAGAGACAGATGAAGTATCGTTTGAGAATATCATAAAGAATAAAATATATTCGAAGTATTTCTCTGGGGAAAGCCAATTGAGCACCTCCAGAACCAACACACAAGGCCGTGCAGCAGACAAGCGGTGAATTTGGCCTCAAGCCACACAACAACCCTTGCATGACAGGCTGTGCAGAAACGTTATATCTCCCCCTTTCCTTCTGAAGTGGATCCACTCAGAAGAAAATCTCTTAAAGATTCATTAAGCTACAAAGTACACAGAAGAGACAGCCTAATGATCAGGAAGCTCACCTGGGACTGCAAAATCCTGGGTAGCACACCATTCTTCAAGGTCTTTGGAAAGCAATGTGTCCTTCAGCAACTCAGTCTGAGGCTATCCAGGGTCTTCGGGTCTACAAAAGATTTATTAAGGCTAAAGCTGTCAAAACATGATGATGGAAATGAACAGTAAGTAAATAATTCAACGCATATATTTTACGGCTAATTAAAGATTATAATCAAAAGTGGTAATGATTTTTGCAATCATGAGTTAAGTGTGTGGAAGGGAAAAGAAGCCGCAAAGGGATTTTTTTAGAATCAGTTCTGGGTTGTTGAAACAAGCCTGAAAGAACCAGCATATAAACAAGCGTTAATTAATCAGGCATGCTGATAGCTCAGCATCTGCATTTTCATAAACTTCCAGACAACTCTGTCATTCCCTGTATAAGACCTCCCTCGCACACTTTGCCCCCCACCAGTAAACACTGTCTCATTTGACGAAAATTTCCTAAGCTGGGTAAGGATCTGTTCATAAGATGTTCAAAGCCAGTGATTTTTTCCACAGCAATGCAGTTTAACATCAAGATAAATAAAAGATTGCTTTGATTGCCCGGATTGGTTCTCGAGCTATAAAAGCAAAGCACTTCTCTTCTGTTTTAGTTAGACATACCACCACCCTTTAAATGGCTTTGTAAAGGAGGGATGGGTTTGGAGGAAGCCTGAAAAGATGTCAAATGGATCCTGGTGCACTTTACAGGTTATGATCCTTAGTAATTTTTGGTTTCAAACAGTGAGTGAAAAGTTTTTTATCTACCCATACTTCCAGGCCCCATCCAACACAAAGAGGTCCCCATGCAGAAGAGAATATCAACACACGCGTACACAGGGATAACAGAATTCTCCCAAGGGATGCAAATTCCTCTCCCTCAGGCTCTGTGGTTCCTTAATCTACCCACGCACCAAAAGGTCTTGGAGTGTCGCACATTCAACCACCGCACAGAACTTCTGACACATGTAGATACCAACCAGTGGAAGGCAGCTGCATTCTGCAAATGATAGTTCTCCAAAACACTTCTACCTACAGGTGAGAGGAAATTATACGTGTCCAGAGTGTTACCCAATTAATCTTTGGAGTACAATTCCTAACACTGGTTTCAGCTACCTGTACTTGCACCTTCACACTTGAGATAATAAATCCACGTCTCCATACAGCTGCACCAGTCTCCATACTCAACAGCAGAGTTGAATATAGACAGACAAAGACGCACATCTCAATTCATCCGTTCTTGGGAAACCCTTTCCCGTTACCTAATTCCTCTCCGAAAATCTAGCAGCTTGTCTTCAGGTCACTGATCCCATTTACAAAAACACTTCCTAACAAATCTGAAGAACACTTCTCATTCCACGTGAGTGTTATGAACAGTTCTAGGGTTATACTACTTATTCCATCTTGGCCGTATTATGAATTTTTGTAGTCAAGGCTCATGATGGAAAAGCCAAGAGCCTACAAACAGAGAAGAAAAATGCCACGTAAAGAAAAACAAAAACTAGATAGTTTGCTTGTTCTGAGTCATGTCTACTGTTTGATATCATTCTGTACACTAATTATTTCTACTGTTCACAAGTAGAAATGTTTTAAAGAATTTTTAAGGTCAGCTTGTAAATGATTAACAGCTTATAAAGAATTTGTATACAATCTGATTTTCTTTTTTTTTCTGTTTATTTAAAAGGTTAAAGAAAGTTAATCCTAAAATATCGTTTGGTCAGACAGAATATGGGAAAAAAAAAAATCACAGTTCTTCAGTGGATTTTGCTGGGCTTGTGTTTGTTTAAGAGAAAAATCACTTTACTCAAAGGAACTGATGATTTACTCTTCTGCAGAAGTATTTCTTCTTAGTCATTCAAGATTAACTTTAATTGAAATGCTATGAAAAATGGAGGAAGAAAGAATTTAAATGGGAAGAATAAAAATAACATTGAGCTATATGAGGAATATTTTAGTGAATGTTTTCAGCTTACTCATCAACTGGTTTCTAGACCCAGAATATATTAAATACAAGGTTTTCTCATTAAAAATCTGCAGAGCAGCATGCATAGCATCAAAGTCAGATGATTTCAGGTGTTTGAATATCGAGTCCTAGTAGCTAAAAACGAGCCTGATCTGAATGCAACATGGGCTGACCTCTATTGCAAGAAGATGGTGTATTCATTTCTAGCCATGCAAAAGCAATGCAAATTGCTGCTGATCCAAGAGAACAGCTTTTCAGAGTGTTTTAGGAGAAAAGCTAATTTGGAAGGGATCTCAAGACATCACCTGGTCTTTCTTTCTACTCTAAGACAAGATCGACTCTACCGATCTTGCCTCTTGCTGGCGTTTGTCTTATTTAGAAAAGGTTCCTAATGACATTGCAGTGAGGGAGTCAGCCAGTTATAATGGCAAAAGAATACAGAAAGGTTAACAATGATAACTTATTTCACAGAATCACAGAATCATCGAGGTTGGAAAAGACCTAGAAGATCATCTAGTCCAACCGTTACCAATACTTCCCAGCTAAATCATATCCCTCAACGCAACATCCAAACGTTTCTTGAACACTCCCATGGTCGGTGACTCCACCGCCTCCCTGGGCAGTGCATTCCAATGCCTGACTACCCTTTTCGAGAAGTAATACTTCCTAATGTTCAGCCTGAACCTCCCCTGGCGCAGCTTGAAACCATTTTGTCTTTTTCTCCTTTTTTCTCAGTCTATGCGTACAGCAATTTGTGAACAAGTTAAGAACCTATAATTGTGAAGAAAAAGATGCACCTAGAGAATCTCTAGAGGACGTTAACTGTGTTTTCATTGCACTGTTTCACTGGCCTGCAGTCCCACAGTTACAACACTGAAATCTCAATCTATTTCCTCATTACTCATCATCTTTCTGGTGATATCAACCACAGCGTGGTGTTTGATCAAGGAACAGCCACTCTTGCAATCGGTCTCAATTCAAAGTAGAGACAGAGGAACCACAATCGCCCACAAAAGCTTGAGACATAAGAACCTGTAACCATGACAGCTGCATCCTACAAATGCTACGGAAGACAATAACACCAATTTCTCCTGGCAAAGCCTGTGTTGACTCAGTTTCCTTTGTATGAATTGGCAGTCCCATTAAGTACAGTATCAATACCACCACAAAACAGTTTTTAAGGTATCCTGTCATCAAAGGAACACTGTTGTCCTTTCCCTCTTTCCATGGGGTAATACAGCAAGTATTTTCCTTGATGTGCATCCTTGAGGCACTGAACATGTGAACTTTCCATGACTGGGTTATTTTATCTCAACCAAGGGTCAGTAATTTGCAGGTAAAAAGGGTATGATTTAGCATCAACTAGTAAGAACGGAAGATTGAAAAAGATTGACAGGGAAGATGGTTGTCCTGGTTTAGTTGACAGTTACACAGAGCAGCTGTAGTGGAAATGTCATGGCCTGAAACAGTGACTGAGCACCTGGTGGGAAGGCAGGGCCAGTACAGGGGAGCTCAGGTGCGAGCAATGCACCTGAATGAGCAGAAGGGGTGGAGCCAGGATCCACCCTTTCACAGACCTCATTTAAGGGCTGGCAGTGGAGGTAAAGGTATCTTTTCTTGGAGGTTCCTGTCTACTGAAGGTCTTCTACAAGTAAGCAGTATTTCTTTCTGTAAAGCGGTCTGTAGTGTAAAATTAACTGCAAGGGTCAAAGCTGAAAAAGCTGAATGCTGTAAACGAAGTTAGAACTGGTACTACTCACTTCAACTGATAATAAAAACCCATTGTTTATGGACATACGTTGGATCAGTGAAGACATACTCAGAATTTCTATAGAGAGTTTAGTTAGATGCTCTTTATGTGCTGTAATAATACTGTGGTGGTGGCTGGGTTGTTGCTGTGATGTGTGTGCAGATACAGTTATGCTGCTGTTTATTTTCACCTTGGTAAATATCCAAAACCCCTTTAAGTATATTTTAAATTGGTGTTTTGTTTTGTTTTTTTCTGGGAAATTGCTTTCAGGGTCTTATAAAAGGCACAATTCCTTGACCAAATAGTAGATATTGTTCCACTTTAATTCGGAGGAGGAATTTACTACTTGCTCTGCTGAGAAGGAATTTACTACTTGCTCTGCTGTCTTCACAGAAGCACTGTCTATTAAATTGTTAAGATGTACTCTTTGAGGCTGGTAACGTTTTTGCTTTCTCAAAAGCAAGGCACTAATCAAATTCTCTTGTCAAAGGCGATCCTGGGTGACTCTGACGCCCTGTGTCAGACCTTTTAGCTAGGGTGATCCTCTTCCTTCAGGCACAAGTCATTATCTGTAAAACATAGTTTTGGCTTTCTCTGCTGCCCCCTGTTTTGCTAGAAGAAAGTTCGGGGCAGGTGTTTCAGGGCAGCACAGAAGGACTGGAGTGGGTGAGGAAAAACTGCAGCTTGCAATCAGAAGTAATGTTGTTGGAGAGGACAGTGCAGAAAAACTTTACCGCTTATCTTTCCACAGTGTGTGTGTGGAAATGCTGTGGTGGGACGTACAGAAAGATGCTGTGTTTCCCCACTCAGGAAATGGGCAGACACAGTGACGCACAGACAGGCATGGAGTTGGCTTTCACAGCCTCAGAACGGTTTTTTCTGAAATGCTTTTGCTCTAATGAATAACATTTTACTTAAGGTAGTTGTCCGGTCTTTCATTACCTCTTTCATTACTTCCAAGGGAACTAACTACAAGCCAAATCGCATTCATTGCATTTAAATTGCTTGGATCTGAGAGGCTTTTTCCCTGGGCTGTTTTGAGGTCTGGTGCTTGCAGTGGAAGGGATCCTGTAAGAACAGTCTGGGCTTACTTCCCAGACAGTGTCTTCTGATTAGTGCAGCTCTTCTACACTCGATCCTTCTGTGAAGAAAACAGAATTGAATGTAGGATTCTGCTTGATGCTTTATGTGTGTAAACAAGGTCTACTCCACTGAGTGTAGTTTACAGCTTGTAACTAGATGTTCTTTTCTGCTTCTAAGAAATCATCTGAATCTTCACTCTCTCCTCAACTACAGTTTCTACTTAAATTGCTGTTGACTTAAAATGGCACCAGCGTGAGCACTCCTCCCCTTCTGAATGGCAAGTGCTCGATCGGTGCTTGGATCTTGGCTTTGAATTCAGTGACTTCCAAAAGTAGAGAGAGCAGAGTTCAGACCCAGGCACAGAAGCTTGGAGAGCAGATTAGTTTCATGATACTGAAATGCCGAAACCGAGAATACAGAAATGCATCAGATCCTCAACCCTTCCAGCACTCCAGCACCTTGTGTTTAATGTAGACTATGAGCTCTCTGCAGCGAGGGTTTTTTTAAAAGTTACCTATTTGTAAAGCAACTGGCATGATGGGCCCCTGATGGGGCACCATGATAATCAGTTGGGCTCTTCACTAAGTAAGCTCTGTGTAGTAACGCTGATGCCGCTACAGTTGTAGGTACTGAGCGTGGCTCAGGGAGGAGGCACAGCTTCGTTTCCTTTATTTTGCTCCAATTTCCTTATACGTGAGTCAAGTATGGCCAACTTTTCTTGCTTGGCTGAATAGAACAGTTCAGTCTGACCCTAGTGTTGAAGCCAATTAGGCAGCAAACTCTACGAACACAACATTACTGACAGAAATGCGTGTTTTCTCAGATGGCAGCTATTGCCATGCACTGCCAGAGGCAGTGCTTAGGCGGCTGAAAACTCTAGAGGAGAATAGAATGAAAGATCCAATTCCTTTGTGCAACTTTAACTCTCCTGGACACATTTACATAGGTAATAGGCACACACATATGCAGGCAAACATTTTTCAGGGTTACCTTCACTTAGCACGATGAAGAGATGTTTGTAATGGGCTTACCTTTTCAATTCTATATATTAGATGACTTCTCAAATATTTTTATACTTCTGCTTTGGAGACTAGGTTTAGGGCTAGTTCTGCCTTTATAGAAGGAGTAGCGTGCTGGGTTCCCACTGCTTTGGTTACAGATTTCTCTTCTCTGAATTGGGGAAAATGGTGTCCCGGCTCAGTGGAAGCTCGGTTCTGCCAGGGGCAGGGAGAAGGACACTGAAGCTGTGTCCCTTCTCTCTTTACTGCACAGGTAGTGAAAAAAGGTGTCTGAATGGGATGACTTGGCCTTCTGTGATGTGACTGCAATATGGGGTGGAGGATTCAGTGGGAGGTACTGACTCTGTGATTCTGTGAAAGCTATGGCTCTTGAGACCTGTGAAAGCATCCTTGGTGATCTTACAACAAAAGCATGTGAGAAATAAATAAGTGTTGCTGAGAACCTTTCAGATGCCAGCCCCAGCTGCTTAGCCTTATGCCAGGTCATTAATGTGGAAAGACTGCAGTGTACCCCGTGGCACTCTGCTAGCAGAAGGCAGTCTCCCAGCAGTGGAACTTTTGTAGCCATTGACCAGCTCTGCGATTTTGGTGAGAAAGCAAACATCACCAACCCAGCAGGAGTCCTTCCTGAAGGAAGGAAGAGCAGCAGGGACTCCAAGCTGCAGCAAGGCTAGCATCATATAGCACGCTTCATCAGTGGAAGGCGTGCGATCTGTCTGTCGGTGGGCTGAGATGCCAGCCATTTAGTTTTCCCTGTGCCACGGTCAGTGAAACAGCAGTGGATTCTGGAGCAGAGCTGATCCTCCTTGCATGAGGCACACAGGTCACCTTTGGTTTGATTTTAATTTCTGGAGGTACTGTTCTCCCTAGGAAAACTTGGGTGTTAAATCCAGTTCTTGCTGGTTTCAGGACTGTTTCTGAGTGCAGGCAAGGAATAAAAAGTTTAGCACATTAACACTGCCACTGATCAGTGGTAAATCATTATAAGGAGCTGACGTGACCCTTGTTCATTTGGTCTGAAACAGTGCGTTAAACACTTCAGTAATCTGCTGCCTTGCTTTAACAACAGCAAACGGGGAGTCTGGAAGTTAACAATAGCTGAAATTTTTATTAAGTGATAAAGTGTATAGACCCAGACCTGCTGTGTTTTAGTCACTTAACATCACTGAAAATTCTGCGATAAAAGCACTGATCTGCAGAGTCATGTTAGCATGTCTGACACGGATTCTCGCATCTTCCTATGTGTAAACTGAATGCCATGCTAGGGAACAAGTGGTGATATCATGGGGTAAAATAGCAGTAAAGGAGATCAGTCCCAAGGCAACTCATGTCCAAATGATTGCTCGCTTAGAATGTAACCTTGTGTAGAAACCACAGGTCAGAACTTATCTTGAATGGACTTCAGACTGAATTAGGGCTTATTCTAAAAGTTGAGTTGTGAAGTATATTTATTTCCTGTAACCTAAGACTACAGGGACTGCAAATACTGTCTCTCACTTAAGCAGAGACAGCTCTCAAAAATCTTCAGGTCTGGTTCCCAAAAGCATGATGTGCTTAGTTCCCCCGAATATAAGCCAAGACAGAAATCTGAACCACTTCTAAGGGAGGAAATTGCTTTGGAGAAATTAGAAGTGTTAGGAGATCTTTTTCTGGCCTTCAAGAACTGTGATGGGGAAGCAAGGACAGGAGAGAACGGAGAGCATGGATGTTCCCATGTGCGCACTGCCACCAAAAGGAAAGTGCCTGACTTCTGAGTGATACGCTATCGTTGACCCCTTAATAAGGCAAAGGTGACTCCCATTTACAAGAAAGGTTGTAAGGAGGGTCCGGGGAACTACAGGCCTGTTAGCCTGACCTCGGTGCCAGGGAAGGTAATGGAACGGACTGTCTTGAGGGAGATCACGCGGCAGGTGTGGGATGACCAGGAGATTGGATCTAGCCAGCATGGGTTCGTGAAGGGCAGGTCCTGCTTGACCAATCTGATCTCCTTCTACGATCCTGTGACCTGTCTGATGGATGAAGGAAAGGCGGTTGATGCGGTCTACTTAGACTTAAGCAAAGCCTTTGACACTGTCTCCCATGCTATTCTCCTGCAAAAGCTGGCAGCCCGTGGCTTGGATGGGTACACTCTCGGCTGGGTAAGGAGCTGGCTGGAGGGCCGGGCCCCGACAGTGGTGGTAAATGGAGTCAAATCCAGTTGGAGACCAGTCCTGAGTGGTGTTTCCCAGGGGTCGGTGCTGGGGCCTGTCCTCTTCAACATCTTTATTGATGACTTGGATGAGGGCATTGAGTGCGCCCTCAGTAAGTTCGCGGATGACACCAAATTGGCAGGGAGTGTCGATCTGCCTGAGGGTAGCGAGGCCCTACAGAGGGATCTGGATAGGCTGGTGAGCTGGGCCAAAGCCAACGGGATGAGGTTCAACAAGACCAAATGCCGGGTCCTGCACTTTGGCCACAACAACCCCAGGCAGCGCTATAGGCTTGGGGCGGAGTGACTGGAGGACTGCATTGAGGAAACAGACCTGGGGGTACTGATTGATGCTCGGCTGAACATGAGCCAACAGTGTGCCCGGGTGGCCAAGAAGGCCAACGGCATCCTGGCTTGCATCGAAAACAGTGTTACTAGCAGGAACAGGGAGGTAATTGTCCCCCTGTACTCGGCATTGGTGCGGCCGCACCTCGAGTACTGTGTTCAGTTTTGGGCCCCTCACTGCAAGAAAGACATTGAGGCCCTGGAACGTTTTCAGAGGAGGGCTACGAAGCTGGTGAGGGGTCTGGAGCACAGGCCTTATGAGGAGCGGTTGAGGGAGCTGGGATTGTTCAGTCTGGAGGAGGCTCAGGGGAGGCCTTTATAGCTCTCTATAACTTCCTGAAGGGAGGTTGTAGTGAGCTGGGGGTCGGCCTCTTCTCTCGTGTAATCAGTGATAGAACTAGAGGGAATGGTTTCAAGCTGCGCCAGGGGAGGTTCAGGCTGGACATTAGGAAGTGCTACTTCTCAGAAAGGGTAGTCAGGCATTGGAATGCACTGCCCAGGGAGGTGGTGGAGTCATCGACCATGGGAGTGTTCAAGAAACGTTTGGATGTTGGGTTGAGGGGTATGATTTAGCTGGGAAGTATTGGTAATGGTTGGACTAGATGATCTTCTAGGTCTCTTCCAACCTCGATAATTCTGTGATTCTGTGAGAGGTGCTACTTACCTGTGGAAGGTAATAGATGCAGGTAGTGCTGTGAACATACATGCCCACCAGATCTCAAGATCTGATTGTACCGGCAAGAACCATCTCTGGAGGACATATCCCAAATCAGTGCAGCTATGAAGACTTATCTGCAGAGGACGCCTACTGCTTTAACACCACACCAGTGGAGATAGCAGGGTTTTGATATTTTTTTTTTCCGTTTAAATCTGTTTCGGAGGGAAGACTGCCAACCCTTCTAGACTGTTTTCTGACAAACTGAAGTTGTCATTCTTTTTCTTAGCCTCTGAAATGCCAGGGAGAGAGTTAAGGGGGAGGCTGGTTTGTTGTTTGACACTTCTAACGCAATTCTGGAGAGCAGCTAGTGTAAGAAAACTCATCTTTCCCACCCATTGTCACGTCCCATGATCACAGTTGGAGTCGACTAGATTCACCTACAGGTGGATGTGCAAAGTTTTGTAAAATAAGAATAGTGTTATTCCATTGCTCGTGACGAAGATCATAGAGTGTATGTGTATCCAACAGAGAGATGTTGCTTTCTATTTTCATGTTATCTGCATGCTGGACCCGTCTTAGATAAGGTAACTGAATAAATATCACATCACCCATCCTGCCCTGAGGAGGGATGGCCTGTCCCAGCTCCTAGGGAAAATGATGAAATAAGATGCTAACCCAAGCTATGTTGTTCTCGAGAAGCAGAAGTGGGTGAGGAGACTGGCAAACAGACTGAGAATCTCATTAGCTCCTTCTTCAGATATGCACTCCATCTGAACCACTTGCAGGGATAAAAACACCCTCAGAAGTTGCTTTTTAAGTCACTTAAAGGAAGAAGCTGCAAGGGAAAACCAAGACCGAAAATGCTGTATTATTCTGAAGGAATACTTGCTGGTTCTGATGAAAGCACTTGGTTCATTAGTTCCTTTTATTTTGAAGGACTACTTTAAAAGTTTAACTATTGTCTGTGAGCAAGGATCTTTTCACCTGCCAAGCAAACACAGAAGTTTAATTGCATTCTTCTACTGCAAATAAGGCTTTGGGACTGAAAGCAAGAGAAATTATTAGGCATGATGAAAACCGGAGGGGAAAAAAAATAGAGGGTACGCTGTCACTTAATAGTTCAGACTTAGGAACGGATCCGATCCATCAGAGGGAATTTACTAATTAGCAAGTGTTTTTGACCATTAATTGACATTAGCCACTCAAACACTTATGCTCGGGGGAAGAGAGGGAGTGCAAATATGTCTTCTGCTCTATGCTGACATCTCCGGAACCTAAACAGATTCCTATATATCTGATATAACAAATACCAGGAAAAAATGTCAAAAATCATGACAGAACAGAAAGACTCCCTCCTAATTCAAGGGTTGTCGCTTAATTTCTCACTTTACAAGACTCCAGAGAGGCACCATTAGTTTTCTTGTTGGTCTTGCCTTTTGTAGGAAGCAAAAACTCAGAACAAAAAAAAAAGGGGGGGGGGGGGGGAGGGGAACTAAGAAGATCATGTAATTCAATGACCATCATAGCCTATATATTTATTTTCTAGTAGCAGCAAGACATGTATCTATTTCAGCTCTCTTCCGTGTGGACATGGGATTTCCAAGCCGGTGTCCATGGACTTAACCCCCCACATTGATGTTACAGCAAACCAGGGGCACCTAGCTGTGAGGCATTACTGTTCTCTGTTCCAAAATTATTAAGAAACTGCTACCGGACAAAAGAGATCTTGTTTTGTGAACCATAACAGCTCAGGCTGTTTAACTTCCATTCTGAACTCCTGGAGGTCTGCCAGCAGGTCTTTATATCACAGTTGTTCAAAATATTTGCACAGAGAAAGATACTGGAGCCTGATACAGAAAGGCTTGCTTACAATATGAAATATGTATGTTTTGTAAGCAAGAATGGTTTCATCATAATATTTAAACAATGAAATGTTGCGAATACAAACATTACATATTTTACAGACTAAGACATTCTGGATTCACCCTGTGTCATACACTTGTTTCTGTGACGAGGGGTTTTTTTCCTGCAACACTCTGATGCAAATGTTTTTTTGCTGTAGGTTGAAGTAGCAGTTACCATAGTTCAGGGATGGTAGATCAGTAGTTGTGGATTGCTGCATCATTTCAAACAAAGAGAATCAAAAGACAGACTTTCACATGGTCCTTTCTGCATTGTCCTTGTTAGACGGGACCAATAGCTACTGAATTAGCTACATTTAGGAAACTTGGAGTAATTCCTCTCAAAATAAGACTGATGTTGTCCTTGTCCTACCTTCCAGCAATACCTCTAGGTGCTACGGTAACTTGGTTGTCCTGATGCTTGCAGTCAGTTTTGCTGGATAAGCCTGTCATGGAAAACAATGCACAGCGTGGCGGAAGCAGCTCTCTGTTCTGCAGGGAATGCTTCAAAAAATAACAGAGAAGGATACATCTGCATTACCGAGAGTGACATCTTAAATTTGCAGCCTTTCAGCTCCTGATCACTGGTACTGTACAGTACCAAGCCCTGACGTATCTTGCACAGACCATAAAGCTAGTTCTGCAACAGACTCATCGCGACACAGATAAAGGCAGAAGGAAGCTTATTTTCTTGATAATTAGCGGTCTGCTTCCACCACCGAGACAAAGAGTGCCGATCTCTGCCCAAGTAATATGGGATTTTGAGGTGTTATGGTTTGTTTGCTTTTTCTTTTTTTAAATGAAAGTGTATTCAGAAAAGAGCAAAGCTTGGGACAGCCAAAAAATAAGGGCTTGGTGTGTGCTGAGCTTTCTCTCACCCGCATTCTCCATGCAAGATTTTTCAGAAGTGCTTTGCTGAGAACCAACTAAGGAACCTAAACTAATGGGTCCTCTTTATAGTATGTATGTGGTTCACACAGATCCCAGTGGCCTGTTGTCTTGCTGGGTTTGGAATCTGGCCTTGGTAAAACTACCAAAATTCGTTGGCAACTCAGTTTATTGAAGGAATGCAGAGCAGCAGCCCCTGTCCCTGGTTCTAGATCCTCTGGGAGGACTTTGGAAACAACGCTGTTGACGTGAGTGGGATCATGTATTCTGACCTTACCAAGTTTCCTTTGCTCCTCATTCTCTCAACTCACTTAAAAGCTGCTTATGAGAGTTTATTCAAACTTTCCAAATATTCTTACTTTTGAATGTAGCCAGTCCTGGGAGATTTTCTTTATAATGCAAAGTTTGGGAAAGTTGAATGTCTGTGAAACAAAAATATGAGAGGGCATAATGTAAGATCTTATAAACCCGCACTGTAGCGGTTTCTGTTAGCAACTGTTGCAAAGACAAAACCAAGGGTATATTGGAAGGAGTTACTTGGAGGCTGAAAACTGGAATATAACAAGGATGTCATTCACACTGCTTTTTCATGAGTTTGTGACTTGCATGGCAAGGAGCGCAGACTTGTTAGACTATGGGGAAATGTTGTGACTGGATGCAAGAAAAATACATATGTACAGAGAATGGCTAGCTAGTAAGAGGTGGAACTGAAGTCGGGGCGGGAGATGTATCTTGCTTGAATTGGCGGTGCTAGAGCGCTGGGTAACTTACAGTATCGTTGGTTAGACACGAGTCAAAATTAAGGCCTCACATCTGATCTCCAAATGCGAAGATGATGGTCAGGTTCTTTGGGTCGACTATTTTGGATCAACGCTTTGACTAATACGAATAGTCTTGGTGAGAAGAATCAGTGTTTCATCTCTACATGGGGAAGTTCAGTGGTTACTTGAAAAGCCCTCTTTATTTTGCTTTTCTTTAGGGAGGAGGACTTAATCCTGCTGCAGCGTTGGTTTAATATAACTCGAAGTGGCTTCTTGCAGTTTTGGGGTTTGCTTGAGATTTTAAAATGTTAAAGAAAAGTGTTGAGCTCTTTATTCTCTTTGTTAGCACAGGAAAAAATAATTCGTTTTAGAATTCTAAATGAGAAGATAAACAGAGTTGAAAACAGGCCCTGCGTGTAAAGAAAAGGAATGCTTGCGTTCTTGGAAGGACTGGAAAAAGCTAAAATCATTCCTCAAATCATTCCTCATATGCGAATGTTTAGGGCATTAGGAACTGATCTTCAAAAGTTCATCTGAGTTGAAAACGAACCTTCAGATTCCAATCCCGGGTCATTTGATTTTCCTAGTTAACTGTATCTAAACAAAAAAACCCACCCTTTTTTATATACTTTAAACTAATGAGAACTGAGGGGAGGAAAAAAATATAAAATGTGCAATTGCAAATTCTTTTGACTCTGAAGGTCTTCAACTGTTTCTACATATACCCTAGCAAATCTGTTTCCCCAAAAAGTGGTACAATGTAGGAGGAAGAGAAAGACAGCATCTCCAGCAACAATAGTTTTGAGTAAATAAATAGCAAGATAAAACTCATAACATATAACTTGAACTTGCTTTTCCACTAAAGCCAAATAGAATGAAAGAAACTGGAGTAATTATTCCGACCCTGCAAGCCCGCTTTCTCTATGGTGCTTGGAGGGAAACTTGCACACTGACTGCAGGGCACAGCAAGGCTAAATGGAAGAGAACTCAGGGACCCTTCTTGGACTCTTCTGCTCCCCCACTGCAACTGCAGTGAAGCTGAGGTGTGGGGCAGCAAGTACTAACTCCTGCTTTGACACAGCCAATGTAGGCAGTGCTACCCCATTCACAAACGATCAAAGTAGGTCCTCAAAAGTGGTCTCCTCCAACCGTGCCCTCAAAGCTTCTCACCTTCACATCTCAAACTATCCAACATACTTTGACAGGTTGGAGCATCACATCAAACAAGTAGAGGCTGGAAAGGGCCTGTTCACAATCACATTGTGATTGGTTCAGTCTAACATCAGCCTGAACAATTCTGTGCAGGAGGAAATGTTTAGGATGGGGTTTCCTGGCCAGAGACACTATGCTGACTGAATATTGATTACCAGCTTCTTTACTGCTTCAGTCCTGTAATTCTTCATAATGCCACTGCTAAAATCAAGCACTTGGAAGTCACTTGGAAGTCAAGTAGAGGGAAGGAGACACTGTGTTTGAAGGAGGTATTCTCAAGCAATGCAGAGCTTCAGCTGCTGGTGAAAAGCAGAAAAAATACAAGCAAAATAATGTTTTGCTGCCAGTTCCTATACCATTCAAAACAGTTACGTGAATAGACAACTTTTCCCATGGAAGATGCCAACTAAAGCAATGAGTTGGGAATCTGTATCGAGAACATATCCAGAGGGAGCTGCAAATAAGCAGCAGCTGGTTTGGACTCAGAACGAATGGTGATTTTGATGGGTTATAACTGGATTCAATTAAAATGTTTTCTTTGTTATATATATCTGATATTTTCCTAAATACCAAGAGGAACATGACTCCCACTAGTCCTAGACCTTCTCAATGCACTTTTGCTTAGATGTAGGGAGTGTCAGGTAGCACAAATGCAAGGGAGTTCTTTCAGTAATTTTGCTGGTACATTGGAACCCATAAGTACAGCGGACAAACATAAATTATACATGATGTATAACATGACATATTCAAGGCATTTGATATTGTCACATAAAACATCCTTATAACAAAGCTGAGGAAGTAGGAGACAGATGAGTGGACAGAGAGGTGGGTTGAGAACTTGCTGACTGGCAGAGTGCGGAGTGCCGTTGTTGGTGGTGCAGAGTCTGAATGGCTCACGTGGCTCACGTGGCTCACGTGGCTCAGTGGCTCACGTGGCTCAGTGGCTCAGTGGCTCAGTGGCTCAGTGGCTCAGTGGCTCAGTGGCTCAGTGGCTCAGTGGCTCAGTGGCTCAGTGGCTCAGTGGCTCAGTGGCTCAGTGGCTCAGTGGCTCAGTGGCTCAGTGGCTCAGTGGCTCAGTGGCTCAGTGGCTCAGTGGCTCAGTGGCTCAGTGGCTCAGTGGCTCAGTGGCTCAGTGGCTCAGTGGCTCAGTGGCTCAGTGGCTCAGTGGCTCAGTGGCTCAGTGGCTCAGTGGCTCAGTGGCTCAGTGGCTCAGTGGCTCAGTGGCTCAGTGGCTCAGTGGCTCAGTGGCTCAGTGGCTCAGTGGCTCAGTGGCTCAGTGGCTCAGTGGCTCAGTGGCTCAGTGGCTCAGTGGCTCAGTGGCTCAGTGGCTCAGTGGCTCAGTGGCTCAGTGGCTCAGTGGCTCAGTGGCTCAGTGGCTCAGTGGCTCAGTGGCTCAGTGGCTCAGTGGCTCAGTGGCTCAGTGGCTCAGTGGCTCAGTGGCTCAGTGGCTCAGTGGCTCAGTGGCTCAGTGGCTCAGTGGCTCAGTGGCTCAGTGGCTCAGTGGCTCAGTGGCTCAGTGGCTCAGTGGCTCAGTGGCTCAGTGGCTCAGTGGCTCAGTGGCTCAGTGGCTCAGTGGCTCAGTGGCTCAGTGGCTCAGTGGCTCAGTGGCTCAGTGGCTCAGTGGCTCAGTGGCTCAGTGGCTCAGTGGCTCAGTGGCTCAGTGGCTCAGTGGCTCAGTGGCTCAGTGGCTCAGTGGCTCAGTGGCTCAGTGGCTCAGTGGCTCAGTGGCTCAGTGGCTCAGTGGCTCAGTGGCTCAGTGGCTCAGTGGCTCAGTGGCTCAGTGGCTCAGTGGCTCAGTGGCTCAGTGGCTCAGTGGCTCAGTGGCTCAGTGGCTCAGTGGCTCAGTGGCTCAGTGGCTCAGTGGCTCAGTGGCTCAGTGGCTCAGTGGCTCAGTGGCTCAGTGGCTCAGTGGCTCAGTGGCTCAGTGGCTCAGTGGCTCAGTGGCTCAGTGGCTCAGTGGCTCAGTGGCTCAGTGGCTCAGTGGCTCAGTGGCTCAGTGGCTCAGTGGCTCAGTGGCTCAGTGGCTCAGTGGCTCAGTGGCTCAGTGGCTCAGTGGCTCAGTGGCTCAGTGGCTCAGTGGCTCAGTGGCTCAGTGGCTCAGTGGCTCAGTGGCTCAGTGGCTCAGTGGCTCAGTGGCTCAGTGGCTCAGTGGCTCAGTGGCTCAGTGGCTCAGTGGCTCAGTGGCTCAGTGGCTCAGTGGCTCAGTGGCTCAGTGGCTCAGTGGCTCAGTGGCTCAGTGGCTCAGTGGCTCAGTGGCTCAGTGGCTCAGTGGCTCAGTGGCTCAGTGGCTCAGTGGCTCAGTGGCTCAGTGGCTCAGTGGCTCAGTGGCTCAGTGGCTCAGTGGCTCAGTGGCTCAGTGGCTCAGTGGCTCAGTGGCTCAGTGGCTCAGTGGCTCAGTGGCTCAGTGGCTCAGTGGCTCAGTGGCTCAGTGGCTCAGTGGCTCAGTGGCTCAGTGGCTCAGTGGCTCAGTGGCTCAGTGGCTCAGTGGCTCAGTGGCTCAGTGGCTCAGTGGCTCAGTGGCTCAGTGGCTCAGTGGCTCAGTGGCTCAGTGGCTCAGTGGCTCAGTGGCTCAGTGGCTCAGTTCAAACGCCATTTTTTTTCCCTCATAGGAAACACTACTAGTCATGTAGGTATGCTTCATCTCCACATAGGCTGGACAGTGATAACTTACCTTAGTAAACCTGAACTTACTTTAGCTGCCCTTTTGTATGTGAGTACAAAGCATCCTCAGTGATAGGATAATTAAAATTATATGTACTTACTGTGATTCTGCCTCCATCATTTCATCCGAGGAGCTTAGATTGCTGCCCCCTACCAGAACATATGCTGGAGTGATGCATTAACTTCCACTTTATCCTCTCGTCCTCCACTGGGAACACTGTTCATTTATTTATTTCCTCAGTAGGATTCAGAGAACTGAAAGGAAGGCAAAAAGGCAAGCCACAGTTACTTCATCACACCAGGATCTGCATGCAGATTTATGTTTGAATTGCTATCAGTTGACATCTCTTAGGTAGCAATATAAGACTACTGTTTACATACAAAATGCCTGTAATGCAAGTCATCCACCTCTCCTGCTGTGTAGTTTGCACATTTCCAGCTTTCCACCTTCTTGAGTTCTCACCTTCTGGAACATCCAGATTCATGTTTTCAGATGGATGCACTGGTTCTGTATACATAACATGTTAGCCACGTACATGTACAACTAACCTAATACCAGCAGATCACAGGTTTCCTCACACTGATGAATCACAGGTCACTGGTTGGTTAGTTGTTTTTTCTATTTGCAACTTCATCAACCTTCTATCAAGTAGACAGCTTATGCCCCAGTCTCCTCAAGACTTATTTAACAAGACACTTTTTAAAATAAAATGTGGGCGGTTTATAGTAAAACTACTTTTCTTTTAAGCATAAAGCACAAATTTAACCACAAGTGCTTCAAAACTCCAGACTTACTTCCTCAGTAGCATGAACAAACAGTAAAGTAGGAGGAAGCCGTTCTTTAAAATTATTAAACGTGAAAGTTCAAAGCAAAGCAGTTGTCAACAAAAAAATTAATTCAAAATAGCAGAACAGCTGCTCTTCAGGTAAAAGCTAATATACTCAAGAAATACTACAGTAATCCTTCCTATAACACGGCATAGTTTGAGCCAATCTGTATTTATGGATGACCTTCCATAATTAAAGGCACAGAAGGAAAACATCTGATATTTGTTTAGAAAATACAAAATTAAAGTAAGAAAAGTGCCTAAGCAGGAGATGCTAAATAATTACGTGTCCCAAGATTAACCCAAAATCCTTCTTATTTTGTCAGCTTTATTATTATGATTTTTAGCACTTACCACACAAATTTTCCTAAACCCATGCACAAAGTATCGCGGCAGGAAGTCCACTTGAGGATGGAATGAACAAATCCACAGGCTTCTCACTGTTGAGAGCAGATGACCAGCCAGAGCTTTCAATACACCCAGTTCCCTACGCCTCCATCCATTCTAATGGGACTGTAGGTCTTTGCTACTTTGTCAGCTACACCTGCAAAAGCCAAATAATAGCATAAACAAATACTACACATGCAGGAAATAGGCACAGTAACTGCAAGCAAAGTTGACATCTGGGCAACTCATGCCATGCAAGCTTGAGGATGTTACTCGTCTGGGTAAGTATGATGAGGAAGTGCAGGTGCACTTTATGTGCACGATGCAGATACTTTCAGCACCAGGAACATTATCTCATTACACTGATGAAGTTACTGCACTCGAGAACAGCTGTTGAATGAAATGCATGGTGTCAGGCTAGACACACAGAAAGACGTAAGCGCTCAGGACTCTCAAGACATCTCTGACATGCTGTGCAACCTAAAGGTATCTTTTTTTCCTATGTGTTCAAAGGCGCCTCTGCCTACAGATCTTTCACTGATTTCACCCTTGCAATGTTTCAGAAGTACCAGACATTATCTGCCTTGGCTGGCTTTGGGACAAGAGCTCTAGATTTCATCCAGACCCTGCCTCTAATTGCACTTCCCTGTACTGATTCCGAGCTCATCTCTGGAGCCAAGAATCTGTCCTTGTCAAGGTTTCCAAACCACCCTATTAAGCCAAGATCCTTGCAAGACCTGTACAGAGACAGTTCAAGCAGTGGCCTCAGAAAGAACATTTTGAGAGCTTTAATTCCTCCTTCGTAAAACAGCAGTGCTCAATAGCACTTAATGTCCAAGGAAGTTCTCCATGTTGATTCACACTTTGAAAATCAAGTGTCTTTCAGTAGAATTATATTTGAAAATGAAGCACAGCAAGACCATTTGCCTTAGGAACTAATTTCTCATGTACGTAACTTAGAAGCACCAGTACTTCGGTAGCCACTGGGTTAGATAATTGGAAATGAGGATTATTCTTTCACTGAAAACCGATAAAAAGGCTGACTCAGCCTGGATTTCACCTCATTGGGTTCATTTTCAAACTGGAAAACGCACTCAAAGCGTTTTCAGCCCATTAATCAGAGGAAGTAAGTCATTGCAGTGTCCCTAGAGTCACAAGGTCGGAAAGAACCCACAAGGTCATCTAGTAATTGCCCTCCCATTACCGTTATTACCACAAGCTACTAAACCATACCTCATAGCTCCTCATACAGATGCCTCTTGTACGCTGCCAGGGACAGCAACTCCACCACCTGGGGCAGCCATTCCAGTGCCTGACCGCTCTCTGAGAGAAAAAGTTTTTCCTTATGTCTAATCTAAACCTCCTCTGGTACAACTTGTAGCCATTTCCTCGGGTCCTGTTTCTTGTCTGGGAGAAGAGGCCAAACCCCCCCTCATCACAACCTCCCTACAGGAAGTCGTAGAGTGCAATGAGGTCTCCCCTGAACCTCCTCTTCTTCAGACTAAACAATCCCAGCTCCCTCAGCCGCTCCTCATAAGACTTGCGCTCAAGACCCTTCACCAGATTCCTTGCTCTTCTCTAGGCACGTTCCAGAGCCTCAACATCTTTCTTGTAGAGAAGAGCCCAGAACTGAACTCAGTATTTGAGGCGCAGCCTCACCAGTGTTGAGTACAGGGGGATGAATACCTCCCTGCTCCTGCTGGCGGGGTGATTGCTGAGCTGCTCTCCGCCATCTATCAGCGCTCCTGGTTACCCAGAGAGGTTCCAGAGGATTGGAAGCTTGCTGATGTGACTTCCATCTACAAGAAGGGCTGTAAGGAGGATTCAGGGAACTACAGGCCCGTCAGCCTGACCTTGGTTCCAGGAAGAGTTATGGAGCAAATCATCTTGGGTGACATCACACGGCATGTGCGTGAAACCCGAGGGATCAGCGAGGGTTCATGAGGGGCAGGTTGTGCTTGACCTACCTCATCTCCTTCTACAACTGGGTGGCCAGACTGGGTGACGAGGGAGAGGCCGTTGATGTAATCCACCTACACTTCAGCAAAGCCTTTCACATGGTCTCTCACAGTATTCTCCTGGGGAAACTGGCTGCTCTGTAACTTTCCCTGGTACCGAGGTCAGGCTGACAGGCCTGCAGTTCCCCAGATCCTCCTCACAGCCCTTCTAGTAGATGGGAGTCACAGCGGCAAGCCTCCAGTCCTCCGGGACCTCTCCAAGTAGCCAGGAGCGCTGGTAGATGATGGAAAGCAGCTCCGCAATCGCCCCTACCAGCTCCCTCAGCACCCTAGGACAGAGCCCATCTGGTCCCATGGACTTACTTGCGACAGTCCAGATGGAGGAGGAGGTGGACCGTCTCCACCTAAATCACTGGGGGTGTATTCTGTGTAGCATCCCAGACTTCCAGATCAGGGTGTAAAGTGTCCTGAGGACAACTGATCCGCCTACTAAAGGCAGATGTAAAGAAAGTGTCGAGGACCTCAGCCTTCTCCTTATCCTCAGTGGTCGCATTCCCCCCTGTATCAAGTAAAGGATGGAAATCCTCCTGGGTAATTCTCCTTGGTTCTCTTACTGCTGATGTATCTGTAAAAGGATTTCTGTTCTCCAAAAACCAAGCCTGTGCTGCTGGCTGTTTCAGGGGCCATCTGAAGAAACCTCCGTAGGAATACTGGAAACCATCAGTACTGTTTTCTCTGTTCTGCTTTTCTACTTTTCTATTATTCACCTCTACTTTACGTAGTGATTTGCAGAGCTGCAGTTTGGCCTGAGGGACTCTGCCTTACTGCTTCACAAGTTAATGAAATTTTGCACAGTGACACTTTGCATCTGAGTTCTATAATATGCAAACACTGTTTTACCTGGAACGAGGAGGTAGGCTGAGGCCAGCGTTTTCCACATTAGCCCTTCCTTGAGAAGCAGAAGAGGCTGTGCTAAAGAATAGTGTCTGCATCAATAATGAAACTGTCCCCCACCCCACAACACCATTCTCAGGCATATAAGGAGCTACAGCAGAACACACCATTCCAACAGTGCCGTCTTGCCGTCTCACTACAGGATCGGAGCCTTTTCTTTTTGCCCTGCTTTCATCGTACAGACATTTTACAGAAGATGCCCGAGTTTGCATTTCAAATGGAAAAAAAATGGTTTTGCAAAATATTCAGACCAAATCACCTTTAAAATACAAGTGATGTAACGTTTAATAGGTAAGTCAAGTCACGGCTGAAGAGCAGGACGCACTAAAAATACTTCCTGCTCATTCTTTTTGTATGAGCATTATCCGCATGAAATTCTGCAGATACACGTTTAAAGTAAATATTTAACCATTTCTTGCTTACTCATATGTCACACTATCACATCTTTCATATTTTCAAGAAGACATACTGTGTTTTTCCCTTAGCAAGGTCATGCTCAAGAAAAATCCAAGAGCATGTAAGAGAACAAATTATTTACTACTCACAGGTTTGGCCGCAGCGATTTTTCATTGTCTCTTTCCATCAGAGTACTTCCTTACTTATAACACATTAGTCATAATAGGCTGCAGATTCAGTCCACACGTTTTTGGATCCAGCATTTTTCCAAACTTAAAACTGCTTCAAATTCAAGAACAAAGGAAACAAAAGTCTTCTTCCTTTATTGCTTTCTTGCTCCTGTAATCCCTATGATTTCACTAGCTGTCACATACATAAGCAAAATTTGATGAGCCTGAGGTAGGAGAAACAGGCCAAAACACTCGATCGAGCTGAGTGCACAAAGAGGGATTGTTACTGTCAACAGGCAGAGCAGATTTTCTTTGCAGAGAAATGTAATATCACAGATAGTGGCTGCACTCTGATTTGGTGGGGGTGAGAACAGACCCATCCACAGTGAATGCTGCTAAAATGAGCTGAGATCACTAGAATCACCGGGTGATCTCAAGAACAACAGCACACAGCTTTGAAGCTCACTGAAAAATATTCCTTTGAAATCAGTACCTATCGCATGCATCAAACCAAGGCCTGATCATTCTCAGGGTTACTGTGGGGAAAGCTCAGTCCAGCCTAGCTGTCAGCTCATGCAACCACATATGAGGGACTTCTGCTTGTCCTTCCTGCTTTTGCCAACCCATCCCCTGGGAGAAGTCAGGTATCTGTAACTGGCAGTTGGCAGTCTTCCTGAAATCCAGCTGCCCCCGTCCATTTTGGAAGATTTTTTAATTGTAGCTCCCTAGCAGATCATTTGTTTTCTAATCCTCCAGGCATCCCAGCCCTTTTTTCTTCTCTATTTCCCAGTTAGAATCATAGAATCACTCAAAGATCATCAAGTCCAACCGCAGCCTAACCATAGTACCCTAACTCTAACAACCCTCTGCTAAATCGTATCTCCGAGCGCCACATCCAAACGACTCTTACACACATCCAGGGACCGTGATTCAACCACCTCCCTGGGGAGCCTATTCCAATGTTTAACCACCCTTTCTGTAAAGAAGTGCTTCCTAATGTCCAACCTACATCTACCTGGGTGCAACTCAAAGCCACTTCCTGTCGTCTTGTCACCTGTCACCAGTGAGAAGAGACCAGCCCCGCTCTCTCTGCAACCACCTTTCAGGTACTGCAAGAGAGCAGTAAGGTCTCCCCTCAGCCGCCTCTTGCCCAGACTAAACAGCCGCAGCTCCCTCAGCCTCTCCTCACAGGGCTGATTTTCCAAGCCCTTCGCTAGCCTCGATGCCCTTCTCTGGACCTGCTCCAGTACCTCCACATCCTTTCTGCATCGAGGCGCCCAAAACTGAACACAGTACTCGAGGTGAGGCCTCACCGATGCCGAGTCCAGGGGCAGGATGACTTCCCTAGTCCTGCTCGCCACACCGTTCCTGATACAAGCCAGGATGCCATTGGCCTTCTTGGCTGCCAGGGCACGCTGCTGGCTCATATTCGGCCGACTGTCCATCGGCACACCAAGGTCCCTTTCCATCAGGCAGCTTTCCAGCCACTCCTCCCCAAACCTGCAGGGTTGCCTGGGGTTGTTCTGACCAAAGGGCAGGACCCAACATCTTGGCCCTATCGAAACTCATGCCATTAACCTTGGCCCATCGACCCAATCTACCCAGGTCCCTCTGCAGTGCCCTTCTCCCCTCTGGCAGATCAATACTCCCTGCCAGCTTGGTGTCATCTGAAAACCTACTGAGGGTGCACTCCATCCCCTCGTCAAGATCATCAATGAAGATGTTAAACAGAAGCAGCCCTAGCACTGAGCCTTGGGGGACACCGCTCGTGACCGCCCGCCAACTGGATTCAACTCCATTGACCACAGCTCTTTGGGCCCGGCCGTCCAGCCAGTGCTTCACCCAGCGGAGCGTACGCCCATCCAGACCATGGGCAGCCAGCTTCTTCACAAGAATGTTATGGGGGACAGCGTCAAAGGCCTTACTGAAGTCCAGGTAGACCACATCGACAGCCTGACCCTCATCCACCGAGCGGGTCACCTTGTCACAGAATGAAATCAGGTTTGTCAGACAGGATCTACCATGCTGATTGGGCCTGATCCCCTGGTTGACCTTTAATTGGCCCATGATGGTTCCCAAGATTACGTTCCATGACCTTCCCGGGCATCAAGGTGAGCCTGATAGGCCTGTAGCTGCCAGGATCATCTTTCCAGCCCTTTTTGAAGATGGGCGTCACGTTGGCCAGTTTCCAATCCACCGGGACATCCCCAGTTAGCCAGGACTGCCAAAAAATGATGGACAGTGGCTTGGCGACCACATCCGCCAACTCCCTCGGCACTCTAGGGTGCAATCCATCCGGCCCCGTGGACTCGTAAGCATCTAGCTCTCGCAGCAGGTCCAAAGCTATCTATCTCATCATGGGTCATGAAGGGCTTATTCAGTTTCCCATGCCTATCTACCAGCGCAGGAGGCTGTGTTCCCAGGGAGTCTTACTATTAAATAACTGTTAACAAGAAGTCTTACTATTAAAGACTGAGTCAAAGAAGGCATTAAGGACCTCAGCCTTATCCCTATCCTTGGTGACCAGGTTGCCCTCGGCATCCCACAAGGGATGGAGATTCTCCTTAGCCTTCCTTTTGCTATTAATGTGTTTATAAAAGCATTTACTGTTTTCCTTTCCCTTAGCGGCCGAGCTCAGTTCCAGCTGCACTTTGGCTTTTCTCATTTTCTCCCTGCACGGCTTCACTACATACCTGTAATCCTCATAAGTAGCTCGCCCACTCTTCCAGAGACCATAAACTTTCCTTTTGTTCTTGAGTTCCAGCCGAAGGTCTCTGTTCAGCCAGCCCGGCCTCCTTGCCCGTCTTCCGTGACATGGGGATGGTCGGGTCCTGCACCTTTAGAACAATTTCCTTAAAATATTCCCAGCCTTCCTGGGCTCCCACGCTCTCCAAAACTACCTCCCAAGGGACCCTCTCAACCATGGTCCTAAAGAGGTTGAAGTCTGCCCTCCGGAAGTCCAAGGTGGCAGTTCTGCTGACTCCCCTTCGTGGTTCGACAAGGATAGAGACATCTAGCATCTCATGGTCACTTTGACCCAGATGGCCTCCAACCTTTACATCCCCCACCAGACCTTCTCTGTTAACAAACAGCAGGTCCAGGATTTGGCTTCCCCTTGTCGGCTCCCTCACCAGCTGTGTCAGGAAGTTATCTCCCACACACCTTAGGAACCTCCGGGACTGTTCCCTGTCAGCTGTATTATAATTCCAGCAGATGTCTGGGAAGTTGAAGTCCCCCACCAGAACAAGGGGGAGTGACCTAGAGACCTCACCCAACTGTTTACAAAGCATCTCGTCCACCTCTTCATCCTGGGTGGGTGGCCTGTAGCAGACTCCCACAGTAACGTCCGTCTTGTTGGCCTTTGCTTTTATTCTGATCCATACGTTCTCAACCCTATCATCAACATTATTCATTTCCACACATTCATAGTCTTTTTTAACGTAGAGAGCTACAACACCGCCTTTCCTACCCAGTCTGTCTCTATTGAGAAGCCGGTAGCCCTTTTCTTCCCTCCCTCTAAACCATAGATATTCTCCTTCCGGTATCCCAAAGGTTGGGTCTCCTGCTCTAAGCAAGATTCAGTCCGTGTGCTGTGAAGCACTACATAAACCTGAATGGGTTGCAGAATGGGTTGGATTCCATACAGAATTATTGAATTAAATAGTTAAAGCTATCCTGAAGGGAAAATGGCATTATCCAGTTTCAAACCAGTGTCATTTGAGCCTCGAAAAAAGCAGCATTCAGCCTTTTAGTTTGCAAGGAAGGAAGGAAGTGCTTTAAAAAAAATAAAATAAAATCTCACTTCTTATAACCAAAATTTTATACTGGATACATCATTGTTGCACCTCATCTCAATAGAAAAGCTCTCATTAAAGATGTAGGGCCAGATAGCCTAATAATAGGTTGTTTTGAAGAGCGAAATGAGTTGAAGTACTCAGCATGCTGTCTTCTAATCAGGAATGAATGTTTTAATGCAAGGCTTCCTGACAATCTCAATTTTGTAGCGCTTGTATAAATGAATCTGTAGATATGCGCATGTTTTTTTAATTAATTTATTATGTGGGTGAAGGAATGCGTTTCCTAATGTTACAAAATAAGATCTGACTGCAAATGAAACCAGGGCTATCTTCTCAGGTGAAAAACATTACGTGATCACATTAGAAAGCTCCCCATTTAGAGAAATATTCAGGGAATGATTTGTCCCACCACAGACACAGATGAGAATCTTTTGCCTCGAATAATGCGTACAGTTACCTGCGGATACACCAAGTCAGCACCCAATAAAATAGCCTAGATTCAGTTTGAGCTCTTAGAGAGAGCTCCCGTAAATAGCCCTCGAGTCGAGGTTCCCATTGAGCTTGTCCCCTCAGCGGACTGAAGGATAGGCAGGACTCTCAGGCGTAGACGATGGTCTCGGTTTCTCTCACCTTTCAACTTGCCCACACCACACTCTACAACTGACTCCACCATTCTGTCATCTCTGCTTACTCACTACAATCCTTATAACTTACTGCCACCCTTTTTATTCACTCCTGCAGCTAAAACCTTATCTAGTTTCACCTCATCTTTGTATCTTTTCATACTTTTTTTTCAGTACTTTACAGTCTCTTTCTTTCCCTATCTATATTGAAAGCCATCCAAAAACCTGTTGCAAAGACAATAGCTGAAACAAAATCTGATTTGTAGTTCTTTTCTCTTACACAGCTGCAATGTCAGGTCAATAAAACTCTCAGTGAAGTAGATATGGAAAAAGTGTTCATCGCTACATTTGGGCTAATGGAAAAAAAACAGTAAGAATGAGGAACATATGGCAGATACTGCAGCACTCAAAAGTATTTCCAACCTTAGTTCCTGTTAGGCTGAGCCAAGTCCTTTCCAGCTTTCCAGAAGTCCTATCAGGTTTCGCTGACTAATCTTCTGGAACTCTTCTAAGGACGAAGGAACATGCACTGTGGTCAGTCTGTTAAAGTAAAGTAACTCAGGAAAAATCAGCAACGGCTCCACAGTGCTCCTCCTGGTTAATGATTGGTTAGGACGAGAAGGCTGACTGCAGGGTCTTTGATCCGTGAACGTATCTGTAGTAACCAGGGTCGTGGTACTTCCTGTAGTGCATTCAGAAAGTCCAAAGTCAGTAACCCCTGAGTAATTGGGACTGTTACCGAGCAAATGACATGCTTTAAAGCAATAACATTATGTTAATTACCTGGGGGAAAATCTAGGGGTGAAAGTTTATAGCAACAAACCAGAACTAGAAATTCAACTTGGGACAATCCATCATAAATTCAGTCCAAAATCCTATGTTTGGTCAGTTTATGGTTCATTGCTAATTTGAGCTCTGGAATGGGTCCCTGGAGAAATCACTTCTGATGTTTCCCAGCCCTGGAGTTGTGGAGCGAAGCCAGGTGGCAGCAATGGCACCACTTCTGCCGAGAGGGGGAAGAGAGGGCTGCCAACCTAAACCCCTCTAATGGGGCACACGGATGTTTGCAATGACACAGCGGTAATGCTAGAGGCTGCCCAGGAAAGCGGTGGAGTCAACAATCCCGGAGGCTTTCAAGAAAAGGATAGATGTAGCACTGAGGGACATGGTTTATTGGGGATGGGTTGATGGCTGGACTTGGTGACCATAGTGGCCTTTCCAAACCTTAACGGTTCTAAGATTGTATGATTCAGGAGAAGATGGGGAGATGGGGACAGCTTTGGGTCAGTGCTGCACCAAACTAACACATTCTGCTAGATCGTGATCTCCACCCTGAGCCTCTGCTGCTCCAAAAGAGCAGATGCTGGAGCAACCTGAACAAAGCACGCAGCACTAGTGGTTTACCTTCAGTTTGAAGCTGGGGGATACGATGCATGCCAGAGATGGGAAATAATTCAGACTTTAAATAAATTCTCTGAAAGAACTATTAGGTGTCTACAAACAAGAATGCAGTATTATGCAGTATTATGTAAAATAATAGTAATAATAATACTAATAATAACCCCTGCATTCCCATTAAGAAACTTAGTCAAACCTGCCAAATCAACATTGTACTATCAATATAAAATAGCAAACACTCTCATCCCCAGATTTCGTTTTCTTAAGTTTTTGTAGGGTGAGAGACGAAATGGTACCAGAGCTACTTGGACAGATCATAAAAAAAAAAAAAAAAAAAATCTGGAGTCACCTTTTTTCAAGAATTATTCACTATAGTGAGGAGAGACTACAGCAGCCAAAGATTCTCCACAGTCCTATTCATAGTGAAGATGATACTGCATGGAAATTTACCTTGTATAATAAGCACACGCTGTCTCAAAGTGTTCCAATGCCCTTTGGATACAGAACAACATAGGCTCAGATATGGACAACGCCATCTCCCTTTTGCATCTGCACAAGGGTCACAATGCTTTTACAGTGCTACACAGATATACCACCATCTGAAAACTCTTTGGAGTACTGGTCAATATAGGGGGCAGTGCTTCCTACTCTCAGTTCACTGGAAACCATTCGTTAGATGAAAGAGGATAGCTGTTCCCCCACTTTTCCTAGTTCGAAGGTAGTCAAAAAGAATGTCTGAATACTTAATATTCAGAAGATGTTTAGTCCTCTTTCAACAACCTTGAATAAATGATACAGAACAAGATATCACCTTAGCGGGAGCTTATTCTAATGATCAAAGTAGTCCATCGCTGGGGAATAAACGTTCTACCTAAACAAAAACACTGTAAATCCCTAAAGAAATGTGTTACCTAGAAGAAAAATTTACTTCAGATTGTCCTACTATCTTTCTTAAAAATAAAGAAGGCAGTTGCTTATATCTTTAACACAGACTTTCTTACTCTTGCTGTATACTTGGCTGAAACAGCTTGAGTGAAAACTGGGAATCAACGCTGGTTTCTGCAGTTTGAATATCTCTGAGGCTTCTCCCCCACTCCGCAATACAGTGAGAATTCCGTATTGCAACCTTTTTCCCTCTGAAATGAGGCATAAGAAAGGAACTGACCTTGTTTCGATTTACATAAAAATACAAAGGATACAAAGTGAAGATGGATTAATCTTTATCTTCTAACCCAAATAGATCATTTTAACATTAATCAATCCTTCTAATTCTCCTCTAGCTCACAAAGGTGAGAAGTAGACCACATGAAAGAGTTCACCTTCTCATGCCCACAACCATCTATTTAGGAGCAGCATCTGGAAATGTCCCGTTTCTCTATTTACGGTTACGACTGCAGCACTTAGCATCAGAGCCATTTCTCCTTCTATATCACTATTTGCTTTAGTGAGGCAGTGTACCTTTTTTTTCCTCATCACCCTGATTTTGTGAAGGAGAAGGTTCTGCTACATGAAAAAACATCAGGAAAATATTCTATATATATTATTTATTTTATATATAGTTAATATATACTTTATGTATGTACAATAAATAATATATCTCTATATAAATAAAATATCTGAAATGCCTGGTGCAGATTCCTAATCACTTGCAAAATCAAAGAAAAATATAAAGGACGGTTCTGGAGTTTAGGCCTTATTTATTGAGACCGATTTAGACCCAATTAACTTTATACTAACTGCAGAATGATGTGCAGATGAGAAATACTTAAAGCTCTGACTCGAGGATGGCTGTAGCCAGAATTTATTTTATTTAGCAAGTGAATGGACAGATAGACGGTGGGTTGAATACTATCATGCAAATGCAGTGAGTTTCTGAAACTGTCTTAAAAAAAAAAAAAAAAGGCATACTTCTCTCTTACTATCATAGCTTTCTAATCCATACTCAACTCAGCGGAAGTACAAAGTAAAATCCATGCAGCCAGAACTTATTCTTTTGTTCGTGGTCTGCAGGGAACTACCCATAGCAACACACCATAGGACTGAGTGATCAAGTGAATTAAGGACAAAGTGAAATTATCAGTAGAGTAGATGTACAGGATTTCCACTGTATAGAAGATATAACGCATAGTTCTTCACTACTCATTTTCTTGTCTAGCCGAGAAGATGCCATAATATTAATTTGAACTTACCTGATTTATGTTTATTGTTCCTGATGCTGACGCACTGCATTTCTGTAGGAAGAAAAGATAGGAAGAGATGAGCTGATACCCATGAGAACAAAGATAAAGATAAATTACTGAGAATAAATTATCCGGTTTAATGTATCAAAGCCTATTGGAAGTAATAGAAATAACATTTATCAGAAGGTTGGGAGAACACGTGATCCTTGATTGTCAGCCTCTATTCATTTAAAGAAGACGGATCATTCTCTGAGGGATTCGTGCATTTTATGGGGACTTGAACAGTTAGTCATTAGTCATCGTGTATATCTTTGATCCTAAATAAACCATAAATTTAAGAATAAACTATCAAATTATACACGTATGTGTTTCGATTCATAGGGCACTTGGGGACATGACACAGTTTGTTGATTTAGTAGGATTGCTTATCTACCTGATTAGACATGGCATAATCATCTTCCTGAAAGTCAGCTATACCTTTCAATTTTATTACATAAAGCAAGGTGGATCCAAAGACTCGATGAAGTTACCAGTTTCTTTTCACTGAGTTTAACGTCCATGTCTGGTGCCTTCAGTACGGCAAGATGCCAACCATCTCACGGACTGCACTGTAGCCCTAGTAAAAGAGCATAAAAAGCTGAGAAGGATGGATGATTTTTGTACACGGAGAGGACAAATGATACAGGGACCGCCCAGCTTGGGAAATAATTAGATCTGCCATTGTTAAAGATCTTTCCCATATCAGACAAGATGAGGGGCTAGATGGACTCGCTGACCCTTGTCTGAACATCTGTACCCAGCCTTCCCAAAGAAATCCACACATCTTCTACACTGACTCAGGAATTACCCATGAAACTCTCTGCTTTTGAGCAGGCTTCTCAACTGGTTTGCAATAAATTTTTAAGAGCAATGGGAAGAAGATGTTGCGTTCTTTGTTTATGCATTTTCAGTATTATTTCTCTATTTTTACATATTTCAAAATGCAAGGTGTATTTTCTAATGAATGTCTGTCATCATGCTGTCATTATCTTCCCCAACGCTCACCCTCAGCAAACATAAAATAAATTAAACTTGTTATAAACATGATATAATCCTTGCTGAAGATAAATGAGGAAATTGTTCACTGCTACACACGATAAAAGGTCCCTACTCTAATTAGTTAGCAGCGCATAAATGAAGAAAAAAATAGCAAAAACACAGCAGAGGGGCTCAGAAATGAACAAGAGCATGTAACGATGTTTAGTTGCCAAAGTCTTTGCATAAGGGATTTTTCTGGGCAGTGAGAAGAGAATTGGTGTACTCCTGCATCTTGTCTGGGGACGCCTGTGAAAAGTCAATCCATCTGTTCTTTTTCCACTCTTACTGATTTATGAGCAGAAAAATACAGGCTTCATTAGCGTGCAACTCTGTTGGAAGATGCAGCTAGGAAGCCATGCACCCAAAAAGATTAAACCTGATATAAGTTTCAAGTTTTCTACACTCAGTGTTTTCATGCCAAAGCTAATTCTGGGTCAAGCAGCTTGCAGTTCTTTAAAGTTCATCTGAGATTCTGGATTAGGCATACCTGTGCTTGCCAGGCCAGTGCAACTTAAGAGCACTTCTCAGAAAACTTCTGATTGCCTGTTTTCCAAACCACACCTGGCAGAGCTGTATTCCTGAGCTATAAGGCAACAAAGGGATAGGAATTCCTCTCCTTTGGAATATTTTCTAAAAATTTAATGCACAAGAACTGAACTCTCAGAACCCATTGCGCTCTGGATCCTGCCCCATGAAACGTGGAAAACCCGCAGATTTCAATTTTGTACAAGTAACCGCCCTTATTATTTTGAGTGTTATTCATAGATTTATTGTTATTGTTCTCCTTGATCATAACTGCAGCAGACGTGCCATTTAGTAGCCTTACTGGCATTACAAAGAGCCATCCTTTGGATTGCTTTTTTGATTAATTACATTTACGCTGAAATCTAAAGCTTGTTAAAGATCTTCTAAAACGCATCCTTCTGTCAGAAAATGTGCCAAATCACATCTCTTTCATGGGAACACATCGTTTTCAGTAAAAATGAGTATCAGAAATGGAAATGAAGCATAGGAAATTTTCCGTAGTAATAAACCAAATGATGCAAAATGTACATTCAGAGATAATAGTGGAAAAGCTGAGATCTAAAGTAATAGATTCTCAAAAATGCTGTTCTCGGTGAAATCTTGAAATCTGAAAGACTCAAGAATAACAAGATGCCGGTATTCCAGAACTATTCATGAAGCAGAAATCTATTCTGGTTTTGTACCTCTCTTGTCTGTAGAATTTATCAGCGCCAGTAGAGTCCTGCATTCAGTTCCACCTTCACGTCACTTGGGGCAGTAGGATAAGAACTACTGCAGAAAAAAAAACACCAATACCCTGGAGCGAGCCACATACATGCACTGGACTCACAGAAATCATTTAGCTTCAAGTCAGACGTATGGGAAATAGACTAAATTATGTAAAATATCTCTGCAGTATCTCTCCAGTTATACCTCCTTTGGTCCATTTTGAGATTTAGATCCGTGTTTAATAAATATTTAAGCATCTGCTTTACTCAAGCACAACTAATAGTGCAAACATCTACTCACGGGCTCAAAGTGATGCATACGTTTACCTAATTAACACAGAAAGTCTTGACTAAGTGGTTGTTTTACGGTGTATTTATAGAGTTCTCAGAATATCCAAGTCCCCATCTGAGTGGGAGGGAAAAAAGAACTACGGGTGATACAGTACGATTTGCACTGGGATTTTCAACCCTGTAATACTCCTTTGTAATGCCAAAAATGCAGATACAGTTTTCTGTGTTCTTGTGGGCTTGTGCTGTTCTTTTAGTTTCTGTATTTTCCACTAACCTTGGATTAAACAGGAATCATTTCTCCCTATCCAGAGTCCTCCCTCTGACAGCTCTACTGCCTAAGTTTTGTTCCTGTAGTCACTCTCTCCGTGCTAAGCTGCTGACAGCTACAGGGAAGGAAAAGGCTCAGATCTGCAAGACAGCTATTTGAAATTCTTAACATTCTCTTTCTCATAACCCTATTACACTGCTGTCAATTTTTAGCCAGCCTTTACTATGGTTTATTTCCAAGCAAATGCTATTTTCAAGGAATGTACCCAACCAGCAAATACGGAAAATGAAATACTCTGTTCAAAGGACAAGGTCAGTGGTGTTACAAGTTTTAGACGTTTGCATCGGCTAGCAGTGTGCCGCTAGCCATGGTGGCGGCCTCACCGGCCCAGGACAGGGTGAACCTTTGGAGATATTCCATTCCTGACTGCCGGGAACGGAGTGACCAACAATACATTTTCCACTTCTGCCTGGTCCTTCTGCCACCTGGGCAGATCTCTGTTCATAAGTAACCGGAACATTGCTAACCTATTTCCAAAAGCACTCGGCAAACAGACAGTGCTGGTTAACGATCTAGTCCTGGTCAGTGAGCTCAAAGAATTTCTGCTGTTAAAGGCAGCATCTTAAGAGAGCATTCAGTATCTTCCATGACCCAGCCATACTGCTGCACAGGAACTGAACGCACATGAGACAGCACCGGGAACATCCGTCACGTCTACTCCCTTGAGCAAGCCAAGTCCTATATCTTTGATCACTCAAAATATTTGGCAGTTCTTCCCCTTAGTATGCTTAACAAAAGGGCCACAATAGCACAAGTCATCCTAACCAGGACTCTGATTTGGCCAGATAGCAGTTCCGCTTCCAATTCAAGATGAAGGAAATGGTAAAAGTTACAAAAACAAGTACTTGTGCTTAATAAGAAACAAAAACATAAGCTGCACTTCTCCAACTCATACGAATGTTGGTTTTTACTGGAATCCTATCTTTTGTCTTTTTTTCCAATCTGCAAATTTTAGGATTCTGGGATTTTTTTCTCCAATCAATTTGTATAGTTTCTGCATCTTTAACTTCATTTGTAACACCTCTGCAGTATTTTCTAGTATACTCTAATCAACTTGATAGCATCTTTCCACAGAATTGGTTAGTCCTTCATACATTTAGGAGAAGCAGGAGCTGTGGCTTTCAGGGTGTGTAGTAGCCTACACAACAACTACATTTCCATTTAAGTTATTTCTTCCAGTTAAAGTTAAGTAAGTACAAGTGGAAAGATTTACCTGCAATTGATGGGCTGCTGTTGTATTTTTGCATTGCTAAAGCTATTTAGTAGACACTGATCCAAGTGCAATTGTGACACCTGAACTTTTAGCACAGACGCATACAGAATATAAATGGGCAGAGTTAGAAGAGGACAGGTAGCTGCTCTGATCTGTCCCCTAGGCACTGGAGGTTTTCCTCGGAGAAACATCCTTTCACTGCCAGCTAACCTAAGGGCAGAGGAGCCTGTTACAGATAAGCCAACCTTACGGCTTTTGTGCCAGCCAGAAGCTATGCTCTTTTTCCCTCCTCCATACAAAGCAGCTCCACCTTTGGCACACATTTGGCCTCGTTGACCTTGGCCTACATCTACTGAGAAGAGGAACCCAGAGGTTAAGTAATATGCTATCGTCTGCTCTCATAGCTACAGCCGACATGCTAAGGACCAAGGTAATCACCAACAGAGTTTGATTATTGAATATTAATGCACAGCCATCTTTTGAGACGGATGACTGTTGTTAAAAGCAATATAAAACACACTTGTTACATACCTCCTCCATACAGAGCAGCTGCTCCCATTCCTGTTAGGTTCTTCATGAGAGGCGTGGCGTTCAGAGAGGGAAATGTGAGAACTCAGATGAAGTGCCAAGGTTTTTTCTGCAAACATATTCTTCCTCATAACAATGACTTGAAAACAGTCAAACACCTTGAGGAAATACAGAACCGTCAGCTGTCACAATACATAGCAGACATTACCTTACAAATACTACTATTTGCTAAAAGTCAACCCCCAGACGGATCTGAGTTTCCCTGTTTTGAATGAGGAAAGCCAACAAGAAGATACTGAAGCAGCCTTGACCCTTTCCTGTTTCATCACAGAATGAGTTCTCATCCATCTGGAATCCAGCCGTCCACCCAACCAGACAGAGGGATGACAGCTCAGCTGCTGTCAGTTTTCTACTCTGAATTTGTTGGTTAGATTGTCAAAGTCCTTCATCATACAGCCTCCGCAGGTCATAAAGGGGTAAGGGACAGATTATGAGTAGCAGAAAGGGACTTTCAAATGCTTGTTTTGAAAGTTTACCATAGATAAAAATGCAGTACATTCCTGAGCTGTCATACCTCAATATGCAATATGGTCTGTCAGAGAGATGAACAGCAGCTCCTGTCTCTGGCCTTTGAGGTGTTATCTCTAGTGCCTCTTGGTATCCCCGAGCTGCTGGGATGTGGCTCCAACTCCAGTCCATTCCACTTAAGAGGAGATGGCCTCCAGCAGCTGCTCATGCATGCCCCTACAGCCATCTGTTGGGAAGGTTTGGGTACAACTAACCCTGCTCCATAAGAAAGGCTGCACTCAGAGACCTCTCGATATCTCTTTAACAGTCCAGCCCTGGCTGATCTTCTGGATTTGAGGGCAATGCTGCCTAAATCTAATAAAGTTGCCCCTCGAAACCTTTCTACCAACGTAACAGAGAGACAATTCAGCGGCAGACAGAAAAAGCCTAAGGCTGCAGTGGTGGTATTGCTACTGGGGATGTGCTTGTGGAGTTACATAAAGCAGAATATTCTTTTCTGTAGTCAGGTAAGGATATAAAGGGAAAAAAACAAATCAGAACTCACGGGTTGAAATACAAACTATGTACAAAGAAAGAAATACAGAGGGAAAAAAAGATAATAGTAATAATAATAAAATACATAAAATACATATACAAAACTAGTGATGCACAAGGAATTGCTTACCACCCACCAATCGATGCCCAGCCAGTCCCCAGCCAGTAGCTGCCATCTGGCAACTCCTGACCATTCTTTGATCTTTTTTCTAGCATCTTCATCCCTCTTTCTTCCAGAAATGCTGCTTGAGTGTTGATTTGCATGTGACAGTACGCGCTGCTGTTTTTCTCCTGCAAGTCCGGGGGTCTGCCCCTAAGAAACACAGACCATAGGGTCACACTGGTTGCATATACCCCTTGGTAGGTCTTACAATCACAACTCAGCAAAGATCTTCAAAGTATAATTTTCTTCATGCTTTATACATTTCTGTATCTTAATACGTGCGTGATTGTGCTGCCTCTGAGGTTTACTTCGCCTGTCCTACAAGAAGTTAAGAGATCAACAGTGAAGGAGCCTGCTAACAAGTGGGAAGAATCAAGGCTTTTCTGTGCAAGTAGAGCCTAGTCCCTAGGACATGACTTGAGATCCATTTTAAGTTATTTGGCCTTGTGTAAGACCCTTTCTTACCGGTATCTTTGCAGATTGACCTATTCTGTGTAGCAAAATTTGAACCTTTCATCAAATAACCCTGTGGAAAAAACATTCTGCGCTCTCTCTAACAAACCTGTTCGGTGAATTACAGAGAACAGCCCTGGTTTCAAAACAGGATCTCACATGCTGCTCAGCCACCAGAGACAGAGACATACTATATTTTGAGTCTATTTTGGCTGCAGTTTTTGTGTGCTTTTGTGTATTCAAGGGTATAATCCTTGGCCAAACCATTTCGTCAAATATCTTCAGGATCTAATCCCTCCCTTGCTGAATGGTGGCAAAACTCCCACTGACACCATGAAAACAGGATCAAGCTCTTAATCTTTTACGCAAAGCATAAGTGTATTTTTTCAACTCTTGAACCCCAAACACCACCCCCTATCACTGCGTTTTTCCTGTTGTATATTGTTTAGTATTTGCCCAGTGTTGAGTTTGCCATGGCTTGCATTTAACTCCCTGAGAAAGAAAGAGAAAAAAAAGACATGGAGAGGATCTGTAGAATGCAGATTAAAAAAAAAAAATCCGCCAAGAAATTTGGAGGCCAGCATGAGAAGTTTCATGGAAAAGAAAGCAGGACAACACTGTGATAAAGGAAAAGAATGAGTAAATTGACCCAAGTTCAGCTGACTTTAGTGAGATCATAAGACTTTTAGTCCATCCACTGTGCGTTCAACCTATGAATAGCAACGACATTTTAACATATTATACTTCACTGGTGTTGTTTATGCAAATATTGTCTGGATTTTCAAATCTAATGACAAGGTAATTCATACCTAGTCTATCCAAACCATCGACAATTCAGCATAAATACTAAACTCAGTCTGAAGTTGAAAAAAATCTGCATATTTTAAAAAGTCTCTTGGAATGGCATATCGCAAATATACCTTAAAAGAAAACAGAAATTTAGGTCGAATTGTGTATTCCATTTTAAATCTTGAGTAATGTCAATTAAATCATTTTAGATGTTTTTGTTTTGTTTTTTTATTTGCTGTATTTTTATGACTTTTTTTTAAACCTAAATCTAGGAAAACTCAGGAAATAGAGATTGATAACAAATAGACAATTGAGACAATTTTTCTTCATAAAAGTAGCATATTTCATAATAGCTGACGTTCAAATTACTCACCAAATAGTATTTTATTTTCTTCGCTGAATTTTGCTCTGAATTTTCAGTTTAACACATCAAGCACCAGTTGACGTTTCCTGGCAAAGGATAGAAACCATCACAGCATATAAGAAACCCATCCCAGCTGCCTTGGAGTGGTATCTATCTGCTGGGTAGCATATGGACCCATCCTATGGCACTTACAGTCTTCTCACATTTATGGCAACAGAGACAGCCAGAAATACCCAAGGGAACAGAATTTTCCAGATTAGTAACTTTAAAAAGTTGTATGAGGACATTCGGAAGAGCAGCCAAATGAAAGACAGGAAAATACCCACCAGATGGCTGCAGCCAGCAGCGCACCGGGAGTGCCCAGATGTCATGTATCACACCTCCACGTCACATCGTGCTGGGGCTCAGCTCTCCCTGACAGACGACTTATGAGGTTTCATCCCTGTTGTCTGTGAAGTGGGCTTTCCTGTCTTCATTCCACAGCTCGGCTCTGATTTTCAGCTAGGATAACTGCCCGTAGATCTTGCGTGCAGCGCTGGCAGTGCTGTACAGAGAGTGATATAAAATAAAAATTATGTCTCGTTATCGTTCAGGAAATACTCCATAAAGTCTCAGCACCATAAGTGGTGATAACGATTTAGCTAGAAAACTAAATCTGTGCAGTCCCTCTCCAGCTGTCACAGGCTTATTTCATCCACAATAGAGAAAAGGGACCCCAGGTACACCAAGGCACATCTGTGAGAACTCCCATCAACTGCACTGACTGCAATTGGTCCCGCATCCTGTCAAGTCCCGGGAGTGGGACACAAGGTCAGCGTCTCCTCCTGCTGTACCAGCTGCCACCTTATCTCTTCAGAGGACCTTTACCCACAGCACTGTGGAAGCCATCACATCTGCCCATTTTCTCAGCATAAACAAAGCCCTAGTCTGGGAACCGCTCTGTCTTCTCTCTTTCACTGTATTTTGTGGATAGGTCACGTCCATGCTGTGGCATTTGAAATGCCAACTGCTGAGACTTTAATCAAGCACCTGGCTCTGTTCAAACTGAAAATCATAAAAACAGTTCTTAGGTCTCTCTTCCGACTCTTAAAAAAAATGATTCTTTAAGTCCCTAAATACTCTTTCAGGGCTTTTTGCATCCATAAATAAGGGAGACCCCCTGAGGAGGCCATGGATGCAGAATGAAACTCGGGGCACGTTTGTCTGATGTCTTATCACCAAAGTCAACTCTCTTTTGAAAAGGAAGTGAAAGAACACAGCTGAAACCATTCTGTAAGTGACACCATGGTCAGTACTTGTCCCTTTTATGTGTAAAATGGCAGTGTTACTGTCTGACTCTGTGACGATCACAGGGATTTCCCTAAAGTCAATAGTATTGCCTTGGAATAAAGTTATCAAGGAGAGTGAACATAGCCTGCAGTGTGCTTTGAAAAGGGAAATCACAGCTTTGTTTTTATTTTAGCTGCTATAATAATTCTCCCATAGCTCAGTAAATACTTCCCACCCTCATTTATAGAAAAGCACAGAAGACCCATGATTTGCACCTGTTCAGCTGCAGAGACATCGGGTTGGGTCCGAAGAGGCTTCATTGCTCTCCTCCTTGCATGGATCCTGCTGGTGACCGCAGCATTCCCTCCAAGAATGAAGACACCGGAAGCACGTGGCTGCCCTTGGCAGGACAGCAGGGTTCATTTCTTTCCTTGTTTGTCTTATGGAGGCTGTTTCCAGAGGCTTGGATTTAATGCTGAGATCCAATGTCCTTGGGGTATTTTCTTACTTACTGGAAAGGGAAGTTTATGTGTATTTTGGGAAAATGTGTTCTGATTTAGTTTGCTTGTTGTTTCTCTTTCAGGGTCAATTTTTCTTTTTTTTTTTTTTCCAAGCAGCAGAAAGCTAAAATTATGGGCTTCAAAGGGTCCTGCAACTGAACCAAACATGATCCAGATGCAAGAGTGAAGAAAACATTTACAGTGTGATCCAGCTATGGTTCAACCAGCCACAACCGCCCCACCAGCCTTCTCAGTGTCTCCCTTTGTCCTCTATCACAGATGAATAAAGTGCCTGTGGGAAATGATTCGCTGATAAAGTAATTCTTCTTTCCAAAATATGTTTAGCAACACAGAAAGCTATTCTGATCACTGTACTTAGGCTGCTCCCAGCATTAAAAAAAAATAGCTAGAGGCAGAAGCCTTTAAGCAGGAGCTGGCGCAGTGCTCACTACAAGCAGAAGGCAGCAACAAAGGTGAAGGAACACTGTGGGGCATTACCCTGGGAGCTGCATGGCACACTGCTGAAGGTCCTGCCCCAGTGTCTCTGCATAGTGATTAAAGAGAGGTCATAAACTCCATCACCCTTAAGCAGAATCACAAGAACATTTGACAAGCAGAGCGCTTGGGAAAGATACCAAGCAATGTCCCCGTGGCAGGCTGTTGTGCACCCTTCATCTAGAAATGTCCTGGGGTTGTTTCGCATCACCCCACCCTTCCAAAAAGCTGAGGTCTTGACAGCATCCACTCAGCTTATTTACTGAGATGGAGGGATGAATAGCAGAGTTCATCGTGTACAGCCTTCCCTGCCTGGTTCCACAGCTCCCTGCCTCCAGCTGCAAGCTCAGCAACACCAAGTCTTCAAGCTCAACAGAGCTCTGTGCTGCAGCTGTGCCCTGCAATGTAGAAAAGCACTTCCACTAACTTTTCCTGTCAGCCTCAGCACTTAGACTGCCGCTGTTCCCCTCCCCAGGAGGGCAGAGCTTCCACTTAACCTACTGAAGCCACCTGCTCTCCCCTCAGCAAGCTGTCCATCTTCTGTAATGCATCTCCCTTACAGAGGAGGTTTGGTCGTGTACCCTTTTCTCACCCAAGTCAGTTTGCACTGTCAGGACAATGAGCTACATTTCATGAGGATCTTTCCTCCAGATAGATCCAAAGCACCTTGTAAACAATTATGTAATTAAGCAAACCAAACCGAGCAGGGAAAGCTCTCCTTAGCACTGTACAGCAAATTCCATTTGGATGTTGACAAGCAGATATTTTACCGTCAGCCCAGCACGAGAAATGAGAACTCTTGGTAAGGAAACTCAGAGTGGGAGGGAAATATCCGCGCGACCCACAGGTACCGAGGCAGATGATGTACAGTTCCATCTAAACAAGCACCTTACAGGACACGCGGGCGGGTTCTCTTCCTCCTCCGCTCCCAGGAAGGGGTCGCTCCAGAGTCTCACTGAGCTCCGGGAGCTGAATGACCGGTTTCTTGCTTCCATCTGTTTGCCACCAGAGATCGACCTCACACCACAGTGGTACATCTCTTGTGAACTGCTGCTGAGACAGAATAGCCAACAGGGGATAAATCAAAAAATATTACTAAAATGGCTTTCCTGTTTTCCAGTTTTTAAAATGTTCCTTGCAGTCTGCCTTTTCCCCACAGATTAAAAATTACTTCTTGAGGGTTCCCACCTCTAGATTTTCAGGCATTGATGGGAACCAAAACCTCTACATCCTACACAAGATTTTGAGACTGAAAAATGAAAATACCAGGAGTGGAAAAAAATATTTGCAAATAAAAAGCATTCTTGCTCTATTGGCTTTTCTCATGGCACGAGATTCATAGAACAGCACGCTTTCTTAGATCCTCTTCCAAATAATTCTTTGACTTTACTGATAGTGAATAAGACCCGTGCTTATCAAATGTAATCACATGGGGAAAGCCTGCCTGGATGCATGTTCTCATTCAGACAAATCTAGGGACCCAGCACATGAAAAAACCTGAAGGGGAGCAAGAGTACCGGAAGACAAGAGTACAGAGGTCAGCTTCCCTTATAACACCGAGGATGCCCTCATCCAAACTGTCCCTGACCCAAAAATTGACAGCGTGGAAGTAGATCGGGAAGAATGGTAGGATTTAGTTCGTTTCATATCCCAGCCAACAAAGGTCAGCTAGAGAGATAACCAAAGATGTTTTACCTGTGCCATGAGGTGAAGGACAAATGGAAGTTCCTGCAATTTCCCTATCTAGGAGGAGTTACAACACAGTGCTAAAGTGAAACAAGGATCCTTCCAAGCCAGGATAGTGCTTAACTTATCACGCTTGTTTTTGATTGTGTTTCACTTCGCATTTCCAGGCACGCTGAAAACACATGACCAAATAGGTAACTTCAGTGTGGAAATTTCCATTTTAAACTAGCATCCTTCCTAAAAAAAAAAAAAAAAAAGAAAAGAAAAAAACATGGAAAAATAGCTGCCCAAAGGCTATCTTATTTGCATAATGAGTGCTCCCCATCAAAAAGAAAAATTAAAGCCCTTTTAGTTCAAATGTAACATTAGCAACATTCTTGAAAACTGCCCCAGGGTGCAGAAATATGCATAAGTGTTTCTACTCCGGTGCCAGAAGTGATTGTACCTTCAGGAAATGCTTTTTAAACCAGTTTCGCACTCTCACTCAAACTATTTAAATACCTGCTTGCAGCTCCCATGCTGTTTTTTGTTATAGACTCCATCGTAAATGCTGAATCCCAAGCACCTCTCAAGCTACATCCTTGGGAAAGCATGGGAAGTCACGCAGGGACAAGGGATGCTCATTTCCAAAAGAATCTGTCACAAGGCATAGACCACCTACTCACATCTGATGGCTTTCTGAAGTCCTCTCTCACATAATAGTGGTATTGTAAATCAGATGCCTGGGATGCCTGAAGAATGGTTCGAAGCTTTCTCGTCTTCTTAAGTCCCATATTTTTCCACTGTTAAGCTTTGCATAAACATAAGGTAAGAAAGCTGTTCTTCATGTTTCATTATTTCCCCACTGAGAAGCCACAATAAGTTTTCTCTCTCTTCAAGCAACAGCCTACGACACAAGTCTAAGTCCATTATTTCTACATAGTTCCGATTCTTATGGAACATTGTCAAATGGCCACATTAAAAAAAAAAAATCTTAGAATAAGGCATTATGATATGCAATAAAAAAAATTGTCTCTCCTATTCCCCTGCAGTATTCTATTCTTTCAAGAAAAAGAAAAAAAACACACACACAAAAATGTCATAGCTCTGATTAATTCAAGGACTAAAATCAAAAACAAGTGATAAGAATAATGAGCAAAGCGAACAGGTGGGCTGTCTGTTGGTGTTTTCTGGTAAGGGCAGGAATTGGTCTTAAAGCTTTGTTTCAATAAAGACATGACCCCAAATTGAACAACCAGGAGACATTCTGTGGTTAACATTGTAAAGATCGGAAAGGTCCATTTTGACCTGAAAATCTGTTCTTGATGCCTACACTGCTGTGTTAGCTCAGGACCTGTGCTCAAACTCAAGCCCTGTCGTTCACATGATGACTCCAGTCTGAAATACACCATGCATCTCACCTGACGGTCACACATCAGCATGAAAGGGATTGGACTGAACTGAATTTGCCCTCCAGCCGGGATGCACGTACAGTACAGAGAATTTAGACATGATGATGAAGATCACAGCTTAAGAAAAGAAAGACAGAAAAAACGTTTGCCCTCACTTTATAATCACCTCTGCTCCAAATAGACTGTATTACTAATTGATATTCCTTTTCCCTCTCAGTTAACATTTCAGTCACTTGACAGGGGCACATTTACTGTCCTGTGGACTAGGCAACCCGTCACACACCAAGAATAACAGCTGAGAAATGGGAACAGTTAAAAGATTAGCAACTATTTCACCTTCATTTCTAGGATATGATTATATAATTATGTGCACTGAGCAGACATGGAAACAGCAGCCAGAGAACAGAGAATTTGTGGACAGAAAAAGTGTCTGTATTTACAAGGCATATTGTTAGCAATAACTAATTTAATCTGTCAGAGTGGCACTATGAGGGACTAATTAAAGCAAAACCAGAACAATAACTTGCGCTCAGGAAAAACACTGGGGAAAGCATGGACAAACTTCAGCAATCTGCAAAGAGCTCGTGTCTGCCAGCGTGAAGAGTTCTGCGGTAGTACATTTTACCTTCTTTAAAGCAAAGTCCTTTCCATCAGGATAGCTTCCAATTTTTAACTCCGTAGCTGAAGGATTACAAAAAGATTCAAGAAGTATAAATGTATGGTTTTTTATGGACTGCCCAAAATTTCATTTTTATCACACGTATTTGCATGCTCTGGTAGCGCAGACAATGGGGTGCTGACCAGATCAGGTGGGCCACATCGATGGGCCCAGAAGGGAGAAAAGCAAATCAAGCAGGGAGAGCTCTGCATTGCTGAGGCTGTCATGTGTCAAGCTCTGGGAATTTCAGTAAATTAGATGCATTCTCACCAGAGGCTGTTATTTTGAAGATGCCCTAAAAAGGCCTGATTTAAAATTCACTGGAGTTACAGTATTTCAATACTGCTTGTTACAGTAGCAGTTCATCTAGTTACCAGGCTTCTGTCCGCAAATGCATTTCTGACCACTGTCATGCTTGTTCTCGTTTCCGGTTGGAGCCAGGTACTCTGGAATGACTGTTCAGTGCTCAGAGTAGTCCGCAGAGAATATGAATTTACAATTGCACATTTTCAGTGGCTAAAATTACTTCACTTTTTCTATCGCCAGTTGGCATGGAGAACCTACAAAGCCAGGCAGCGAACCCAGGGTGCAAGACACAATGCTACATCCCAACACCCACCACTTTGTCACATCGATCAACTACCGATCGCTCCCAGCACGGAGCATGGCCACGGAGCAGTGCAGCAGCAGTTATAGCTCCAGCTGGGAAGAGCTAGGCCCTGGCAGGGATGGCTCTATCCTTTCCTGTGGGCAGACCACCTGAATGGCAGAAAACAGGCCTGATGTGCTGGTTCACACTGGGCTCTTTTCAGACCCGCCCAGTTTTTATTCATCTTGAGCTGGCTTCCACAGGGGCAGGAGGAAAGCGATCTTTGAAGAATAGTCAGAGGCTGCTGACAATACCACCCTCAATCAGATAAATCACTTTCAAGGGAAGAGTTTCACAACAATCCCAGACATGCCTAATGGTTCCTCTGCAAGTCTCTGGTCAAAGCCTGAGACCAAATAAAATGAAATCATTACACAGAATTATTTGTGCCGGTGCAGTTCTTGAGATCCCCACCTGAAATGACACCTTGCTTTCATAGAATGGCTGAGGTTGGAGGGGACCTTGAAGATCACCGAGTTCCAACCCCCTGCCATGGGCAAGGTTGTCAACCACCAGATCAGGCAGCCCAGTACCCCAACCAAGCTGGTCTCGAATGCCTCCAGAGATGGAGCATCCACAACATCTTTGGGCAGCCTGTTCCAGTGCCTTACCACCGTATGAGTAAAAAATGTCTTCCTAACACCTAAACTAAATTTCCCCTTTTTTAGTTTAAAGCCATTCCCCCTTGTGCTGCACAAAGCTCTGCCTGAAGTATTCGTCATTCCAGCAGAAAGGACCCCGGGGCTGGAAGAGGTTCGGGGCCAGCTGAGAGAAGAGGTTTTGCAGTACCACATGAAGCAGGTAATTTGCTAAGCCTTATTTTTATCACTGTCATTATTAAATACATTACCAGAGCCCTATGCAGCACTGTAAAGCATGATAATCTCCTCAAGCTATGCTTCAAGAAGCATATTATACCCCCCACCAAACTTACTGATATAAGTATGCGTACTATATTTATTTACGGTTTTCAAGGCTCATGAATGCTATTGTAATTGTTTTCATAACACAGATCAATAAGTACAGTCAGAACAGACCCTGTCTGCCTCAGGGGACAGCCATTAAGAGTGACTGGGTAACAGCTATTTCAGGAGATCTTTCTGCCCAGCAAACAAAAGAAACTTGCTTTAAGGTCTCCTTGGGAAAAAGCCTCGATTTGCAACTCAGCCCTTGAACTGTTTTCTAAGCGGAAGACAGCGAGAGCTTTCACTCAGAATTAAGGAATTGAGTTTACCTGGCAGTATTTTCTTTCTTAATGTTCTAAATCCTAAAGCATTTGAGAATTACCCATATTTAAAAACACCCTGCTCCATCGTTCATGGTGAGGTTCACGTTGCAGAGATTCATGAGGTTCAGGATGCAGAGATCTGCCAGATAATCCCCAAAGTTTTTCATGCAGTAAAAGCTTGTGAACACTACACTAGTGGACCATTTGAAGTAAAAAAAGATACCAAATGCCAATAAAATAAAGGATAAAATCCTCCTGTCTTGCTACAGTGGGGAATCCTTTGAGTGTGTTTGTGGCTGGCTCCAGGATTAAATATGCCTTCCTATTTATGCAGCAAACTAGCATGTTTCCAAAGACATAAATAAAAATAACAAGGTAAAATACAGAGTTTATCAGCATAGTTATTAAAATCTCTTTCCACTTAGCAACCTGAAGCATACACAGTAATTTGTAATCAGCACTTCTTAAATTCTGAATAATCCATTCCTTCAGCATCTTCTGCTTCCTTGAAAACATTTTTCATGGCTTCAAACCTTCAACAAGGGAAGCCAAATTCAATAAAAGAACTTCTCAGCTGTGCTTTTTTTTTCCTCTCCCCCTCATTCCTTCACATCTCCCACTTTTCCCTGAGTTAATTATTCTGAAAGACCATCAGAGCTACAGAATGCCATGGCAGGACCAGGCACAGCGCTGGGAGAACATCTCACACAGATGGGATCCAGCTGGGTGAGGGACCAGCATGGCACAGGGATGTGACCACTGGCACAGCAGCAGAGCTGCCAACACTTGCTCCCTCTTTCTGGTTACACCTGTTCCTCTGGCCAGGGATCTCCTCCCTCTCCAGGCATCTCCTCTCTCACCCAGGCTGCACTTCCCATATCTCTCTGACACTGAATCTCTCACCTCCTCTCATCCCCTTCTGCTCTGCTGATCATTGCAGTACTTGTGAACATTCTCTCCCATCACTAGTCAGCTCTTTCTGCTGCTAACTAGCATTTATGAGATGTGCCGTGCTCACTCAAGCCTTGCACACACATCAGCTAGTTTAGGTTAATATATTCTCTTAACCACGTTGCTGACAGGCTGCAATACATCATTTTAAATCAAACTAGCAACACACAGTGCATCTAAGGATACCTTACAGCAAACAAATGGCCCTGCAATTTTTTGCGATGACCACGCAAGTGAGACACCTTCTGGCAAGGGTACCACGGAACAGAGAGAGGCTCACAAAGAACAGGGTTCTCGTAAGTAATCCTTGCAAACATACTTGAAAGATGAGTGCCGTCAGAGAAGGAAAATGCGTGTGCAGGCAGAAATCCTGAAAATCTGTGCCATTTGTACAGACCTACTTTTCCTCTGAAAATCACCAGGTGGGCAGTTCAGATTCTTTCCCATCCATTGGAACGACGCTTCTCTCTTTTTCTGCACCTTCCTTAAATTCACCTTAAATTCAAAAGGTAAAGAATATGTAAGAGTCTGAAACACCCACGGGAGAGCTTCCACGATGGCTACAACACCATATGATATCACATTCTGTGACCTCTTCTGTTAGACTTTTGTTTGCTCTTTCTTGGTGTTGTTTCCACTAATCTCAAATAAATAATATTAGACTGAGAGCATATGGTGAATCTAAGAACCTAATACAGACAGCCAATTCAATTACAGTCAGTAGAACGGGTGGCTTTACAAGACAGAGAGGTAATCAGTAAACAATGAGACACTAACTGTAGCTATGGTGGGCCAGACCAGCGACCCATCTCTCGCCAAAAGGGATAACTAGATCTATACCAGAGACCGCTCTGGGCTGCACCTTGTTTGTCTTGGCTCAACAACGCAACACCAAGAAGGTCACGCTGCAACACATCGCTATTCTGATTGTTTTTCAAACCTGTAAGCTTTCCAGCTTTTATGAGCATACATTCTGAGAATGAGGAAGACAGAAATGCAAGAGCTTTGTTTTGAAATCAGAACAATTTTCTAAGCCTTATTTCCCAAATTCGCAACGAGTAGAAATACATTCATGATTCAAACCTTCAGTTTGATTCTGAAGGGAAGACCTTGAAAAATAATACTAATTTTGACCCAAATATTTTGGTAGGGTGCTAATGAAAAAGCTTACATTAAAAGTGTCATCAGTATAAACTAAAGGGGCTACTAAAACAGGTCCAACCTGAGTGACTCTATGATTCTCATTCTTGCATTTACATTGCCAGTACAAATCAAGTAAGATCATGCTGACTGCAATATGGGAGTGGGGGGGAATATCATAAAAATCTAATCCTAAGCAGCCAAATATGCAGAATACATTGTTCCAATTGAAACTGACGCATACACAGCATCATCACGGGATGCATTTTACTTTGTTTGACAACAACTTGAATTATTAGAACAGGGTAGTTTATTGGATAGGAAGTTCCAAAACACACCTCTTCCTCCTAATCTCCTCCTAGCCTTGCAAACACATCACATAAATGGAATCTTCCAGTATGTCAGGATATAAATAGGAAAAGAAGAGATTCTGACACACAGCTGACGCATATGGACAAGAGCTCCTTAGCACTGTAGTTAGATGATTGAGTCATATTACCTGTTTGGATTCTCAGGATCTTGGAGACCACAGGATCTGAATGAAGAATTTTACTCCCGTTAAGACATATTAATTACAATTTAATGCAGACAAAGGGAAGGACAACACTCACCTTTTTAAATCAGTACGGGACATCTTTTCAGAAGTATTTTCTACCCATTTTTCCTCCATTGTAGTTTTAAATCATTCTTAGCTTTGATGACATCTTTTTACCTTGCAGGCGGTATCTGCTGGAGATCAGTGCCTACGTAACAAAAGATATTACGCATCAGAGAGCAAATCATGATGATTTTATAGTCCATTTTGGCTTCACATTTTCTCAGACCATTAAAAAGAGGAAGAAGTATACCTATGACATCATAAATAGAGTCCTGTAATCTTTTACACTGACCAGGATTCCCAGACACTTTTATACAATGGTTGATGAATGTCAGAAGAAAACAGTACTCAGTGTTTGAGGACTGCACTGGAGCAGGAGTCCTGGATCTTCAAGCACCCTCCTGTCTGAGGAGGCTTCCCTTAAGGAGATACTGCAGCGAAGGGGGTTATTTGCAGCCTCAAAGAGATTTAGGTGTTTCACAGGTGAAGGAGAAAAGCTCAGAGCGCTACAGAAGGGAATAAATATAACTCCTACTTTGTGAAAGAAAAAGGTGGTTGGTAAAACCTTCTCTCCTCTTCTCTACTCACCACTTTCCCTTTTGTAACAAAAGCTGCAAAGGTCGGTACAAAAAGCATTGGGTGGAACAGCCCATTGTGGCTCTAATATTGCCCAAAGAAAGGCTGCCAGGAAAAAAATTAATACCAACAGGATTTCTATACTGACTCTTTATAGACTTCTGTTAGGTAAAGCAATAAGTTACTGAGGTTTGGACCTCTTCAGGCAAGAAAGCAAAACATGTTCATGGAAATCATCAAATTAATAACAGGTAATAACATCAAGGGCAGAGCTCCAGTGCAAATCTCCCAGAGTACAGCTCACTGGAGTACAAGAAAACAAGGGGAACTCAGCATTCCTCCCATGCTTGTGTTCTAGGAACACCCACAGGCTGAAACCTGCACATGAAAAGAAAGAAATGCATTTAAAAAAAAAAAAAAAAAAACTAAGCTAAGTAATGTTTTACTCTCCTTGGTCTCACGAAAGACTGCCCTCGCGGCTGGTCTGCTGTCCTGCAGACAACACCAGAGGGCTCTGTGGCTGCACTCAGGCAGCCCCACCACATGGCACTGCACTCAGCAATGGATAGATCCTGACCTGCTTCCTCTGAACCCGCTTGCTTGTGGCGCTCCTTCTCCCTGGGCCCAGCCTGGCAATGAGATCTTCCTTATTCTGCTGCCACTGGCTACTCTTTTTCTCCATGCAGCTTGTCTGTGGGGCTGGAGTGCCCTTCTACTGTAGTAGTGGGGCAAATGAGCTGGTGTGGAACTGCAGACCTGCCCAGGGGGTTGACGTACCTCACGGATGCCACGTTTGAACTGCTTCCCTTGTCTTCTGAGTCCTGCTTACTTCTTTCCGAAGAACTTCAGAGCAGGCAAAGCTCTCAGTGTCATTCCTTTTTCTATTCTGAGTTCACTGATGCTTCAGCTGCAGGCAGAGCCTGCTATATATGGAGTCTGTGGTGCGTGACTAGGAATTGTTTCCACCTGGGTCTGATCCTTGTGCCCAGTTGCCAGTGCTGTTCCCATCCCATCACAATCCCAGGTGCTGTAATCACCCCTACTGCTGCGGGAACTGCAGCCTGAGCAGGGATGGGGTGTTCTCAATCTTTGCCTTTCTGCCATCAAGGCTTAGCTGATTCTTCTCATGTCTTTTCACAAAGCTTGGTTCCCAGGGAGCTTTGTCAAAAAGAACTTTGTAGTAGGATCACTCACACCACATCCTGGCCGAGGAGAGGTGCTCTGTCTGGGATGCAAGCTCTTTCATTAAGGGGGCTGGGCACAAAACTACCCTACCTGTCACGTGGAGCTGGACATCAGCCAGGGCTTTGTTTCACTGTTTCTGTTTCTTGGCTAGTCCACTCTCTTCCTTTTAACCGGTTTTGTGGTTGCAGGAGTATGCAAAGAGAGAAAATACCACACTGCATTCTACCCCATCTCTCTCATTCAGAGTGTCTGGGAAAGCTAGCCATGTCTTGAGGTTTGAGTTGGTTTTTGACTGGCTGGAAGGTCAGACAGCAGCAGGTAGGCCCCAGGGCACATCCTCATGGGTAAAGAAAAAAGGGTTTGTCCTCCCCTAGGACAGCACAGGGGTGAATTAGCTCATTTTCACATTGACCCCTACTATATTGTGCTTGAGGTGATTTTATTTCTAGAAAAAAGAGTAGTCCAGGGTAAATCTCTTCTTCCCATTTCGGTGGGATTTGTTCCAGTGAGAACAATCTTCCCTCCTCATTGAGGAGCTCTAATGTTCATCAAGTAACATACGCAGCCCCAGGTATGTCAGGCACCTACTGGCAGACCCTGCCTGCCTGCCACTCCATCCCACCAATGCAGAAGCCATTTTCCCGGTCTTTCTCCATAAATTCACTTAAAGATTCACTTAAAGAATTTAAGTGAAAAGACTGCACTGCCAGTCTTGGAAGAGGATCGCTGGAGTCTGCTGCACTGCTTGGACAAGCGCATCCTTCTTGTGGTCCACAACACCAACTGCAGGTGGGTCCAACAGGTTCCTGAGGGATGGGTCAGGAGTACTTTTGCCCCATGGCCAGTGCAGAAATAGATAGGCACAGCCAGAGGAAGCAGAGGCCTGGCCCCTTTGCAGACACACATTCCCGGTCGGCTGAGTCTCCAGGTGGCAGATCAGAGGAGCCAGCTGCACTGATGTAAATTAGACCTGTTTTCTGCCTCTCACACACAAACACAAGCCACAGATGAAAGAAGACAGGCTGGAAGCTGCTATTTGTGAGGAGCCGTTTAACACAAGTGACTTCTTATAGACCAAGGTTAGGCTGAGATCCCAGATAAGAGAGGCATGGGGCAGTCATTGATTTCTAGATGTTCATCTCAGTGCACGCTGATGAGAAAAATGCTGAGGTCAGCTCAGATCTACAAAGAGCAGAGGCAGCATTGAAGTGTCTCCTTCCATGTCTGGAAATAGCCTGCTATGGGACAACAAGGAGAGATATGAGAGTGCAGCGAGGGTTTTGCCATTGCCTTAGCTCCAGCTCAGCCAAAATCCTCACAAGTGCCTGGGAGGGGAAGGAGGTTTGTGCAAAGCCATAGGGGCAAAGCTAAGGGAGATTGTCCTCATGAACATAGTCGAGTGCAGGTCCCTGCCACCCCCTGGGCCTCCTCAAGCATGGAGGTGGTCAGCCAGAAAAAGTTGAGAAGAAGCAGCAGGTCCTTGTACATATGTGGAGAACAGCAATGGAGTTCCCTTTCCAGAGCATCAGCAGATGGGAAATCCGTGCTCCAAGGAGCTCAGAGGCCCCCCAGCCTGCCCTCCCCACAGGCACAGCCTCCAAAGCTCCCGACATCGCATCCGTGACCGAGCTCTGCCTGCAAGAGACAATTCCATTTCAGTGCAACAGATTCAAACTCTAATTGAGTTTTGTCATTTAAATCAGGGCAGGAGCAGCTCTGCCAGCCTGCAGCCATGAGGGCTATTTTTGAAGAGAATTGTCAAACGGGCCAGGAAGTCAAATATGACAGTTTTAAACCACTCTTAAGCGTATGCCTGCACATGTGTGTGCACTTCCCTCTGCAAGCAAGAAACAATCACTCCCTGTGCACAGAGGGAGCCCAGGTTGCTTTAATAGTGTGGATGCTGAGATGGCTTCTTTGTGGCAGCTGAAAAAGAAAGGAAAAAATCCTCAGCTTCTGTGTGCTTTCTTGCTTAATGTGACTCACCACAATGGAAAAAACCCTCTTGCTGCTTCTTTTCACCCCATCTCATCCCAGACACCATCTATCTTCATGGCAGTTCGCTGCTGCTTGCACGGTGCAGTCCGCTCCTTAATTCAAGTGCAAGGCGCAGAGGTAATTTGGAATATAGCTTTTCCCCTTCCCTTTATAAAACAAGGAAAGACTGTTCTAGCATGAGGACATCAGATTAGGACTCAGACCCAGCTTTCGCATTCAGTACTGATTCAGATTTCTGGTGTGACTCAGTTATTCATCTTCTCTTTAGGCAAAAGTGCAATAAAACTCTGTCTTTCATCCTGTTTTCTCTCCAAGCAGAGTCCAAGTCTTTTTCTCCCAAACAGGATTTAGTACAATGAGCCCCCTATTATACTTCCATTACAAATTACATTGTAAATCTCTATTTACTATCATTTTCTCATGTCTTCTAAGTACTATATGCTTTCATAGAGCTAAGCGAGCAGCTTGGTAGATGCTTTGATCTCTATTTTACCAGGCCTTTGCAGTTAAATCAGTGTTAGGAATAAAAGTCAATACACGCATACTTACATAGTTACAATTTCATCACTTTTTTTATTAAGGAAATATAGTCATGAGGATATTTTGCTGTTTTTTACTGTCCTATAGATAGAACTGGTATGTTTTGAAGATCCAAATACTTTAACAAAGTATTTCCTCCAAAAATATTGTTTGTATAAAAGTTTGAATTTTAGGGGAGAAAAATTAACATACGCCTATCATAATCTTGTGTTATAAAAAATGCTCTCAGTTACATCAAGTCTTGCTCTGAATTTCTCTCAAAGCAGTATTGAGGATTTACCAGTTCCTAATGGCCTCCATAGAATACCCAATATCACATAACGTACTTCCAGGCCTTCTGTCCAGACAGTTTCTCCCCATATCATTTTCCACTTACCTGCCTCATCCTTTGCCGGTTTGCCTATGAGGAAGTAACAGTGGACAGTGTTGAAAGTCATCTGTTAAAGTCACAATGAACAAACCCACAGCTCTCTCCTCATGCACCAGAACAGCCCTCTTATTGCACAGGCTATCACCCCTCTGTACAGTGAGGAGCAGCAAGGTCTCAAGTTTAAGGTTATGGCACCAAAAGGCCAGTTTTATTTTGCCAGCGCTTGAAATTGTTATTCCTGGGATGAGTCAGTTCTGGCAGAAGGAAGGTAGCTGCGATTCCTTCATTTCTATTTCATATTAGTAAATCTTCTTTACCCTAGATTTCAGACATTTAAATGCATTGCAATAGTCTGAGTTTAAAATTGCACTGCGACCTTTAGAACAGAAAAGGATTCTGAGGCTAAAACACGAGTTGTACCTTTCCGAAGGCAGCTCATTTCCCCATGCAGAGCTCTTGGTGTTGTTAACAAGAAGCATGGTTTTTATGCTGTGCTTCATGAAAACAGAAGTCCAGCTGTGCAGTCCTCTCTCCTTGAGGTAGACAAAATGTGAAATTGGCCCATGTTTTACACCAAATGCAATGGATAGCTTAGTTGAAAATTGGATACTTTTTGGCATCCCTGGCCTTGGAGTAGCACTTCGAAGACAGATTCTTCATGAGGAGAGCTGTAATGGTGAACTAGGCCCTGAAATTACTTTCTTAGTCTAAACTCTTAAATATTTTACAGTCACATTAGAGAGGAAGGCTCTGTCTGCCACGCTTAGCCCTTCAAAGCCATTTCTCTGCAGAGATACAAAATAACAGAGTCTGATTCGGAGATCTGGAAGAAAACTACGCGTGTTTCTGGATCAGGCTAGCATTGCTCAGTTATACCACAGGTTATCACAGATTACCAGACCGGTGTGTGTGCCGCCTGAGTCACAGCAAACGCGCACACTCATACCTGATGGGACCAACAAGATGCAACATGGTTTGCTGACATCCTGGGGGAGGGCCCAGCCAAAGTCCATCAGCATGGACTGGAGCACATTCTGAATGCAGAGAGGCTGAAAGCACTGGGGAGGTTCAGACCGGAGCTGAGAAAGCTGGTGAGGAATTGGGTTGTTCTCTTCTACTACCTGAAAGGAGATTACAGGAAAGGCAGCCATGCTCCACCCGGTAGAAGCACAATTAATGGATGAGGGAAAATAATCACAAGGACATGAGAAAAAAAAGCTCTTCACTAGGATTAAGCACCGAACCAGGGAACCAGAAAGTCTGTGGACTCTGCATACTCAGCCCAAAGCCCTGAGCAACCTGACCTGCACTTGGCATTGATCCCACCTCAGGAGGGAGGTTGGAATGAATAACTCCAGAGGTGCCTTCCAGCCTTGGATCAGTAGCTCAAGAGGGAGTCAGCATAACTCGCAATACTTCAGACTAACGCTGTGTACCCAAAAACTTACTGAGGCTTAGAAATGCACAGAAACGCACCAAGCTGAGAAAAGAGCCTGAGAACATTCTTTTAGCTGGCACTGAAGGTTCAACAACATTTTTGAACTAACTATGTAACTAATTAACTGCAGTATTCTTACTAATGATATATGCAGATTCAGACATTTTTAAATGAGCAGAACATTTCAGAATTATGTATCTGCAGTTAACTTGACAGTTTCTCTGATAGCAAAGCTATGCTTCCTGAATACGCAGGGCTTTCTTCACAGAACTGAAGAGTAGATACACTGGTGTATTTTTCTCTTGGGTGATATTTTTAACAGACACGTACACGGGTTAAGGAAATACTTGGAGATGAAATGCTAATTTCTTCTCAGTAGTTTGTGGTATCACATGAAGCAACAAACGCCAGACGAGCAGCGGATTTATTTCTGAAAAGAAAATATAAGAAGTATATAGATGGGTGCTATTGCAAAGATAACTGTTTGAAAAGCTTCTCAGATACAGAGCACTCATCCTTTGCATCTGCTGCTGCTTTGTCAATAATTTATCTGTAATTAATTATTGAGGTATTATTTTTAAAGAATATAAGTAAAATCTTGACAGCACAAAACGCAGAATCGTGAATTCAGTGTGGAAGTGCTCAAGCAGAGACTGAGTAGGAAGGAAGATGAACTCTTATTAACATACAAATAGATGAGATATTGTAAAAGGGAATATGCTGCTCAGGAAACATTTACAAATGTTATTTTTCAAGTGTTCTGCAGGATGGAAGTCTCCATTTAATAATGACATTTAAAAATTGTCATTAAGGCCTTAATTCTTTAATGCGCCCTATATGGGTGACTGCTGCCCAGATGCTGACTGAGGTCAGAGAGGTGGTGGGCTTCAGTGAGGAATGGCAGTACTTCTGCTGAGCATCACATTGGTTTACAGGCTTACAAATCCTTCCTGCCCCAAACCCACAGAGATTTTCAACCAAGTGCAATGAGAGGAATTCAGAAAAATGAACGGGGAAAAAAAAATCTCAATGGCATTTCTTTCTCAGTGGCAACAACTCAGATTTCTGAGGATTTTGTAACGCTAGTTAGCAAAGGGAGGGTCGCAGATACCAAGTAACCAACAAGCATTTTTTACATCAATATATATTGAATTTATACTAATACATATTTAAAGAACTTACCTACCCTTAGCTGAACTGCAGAAATTGAAAGCTGCCGTGCTTCCAGCATCTTGTAATGCAAAATAAAAAGGGATATCTTAAACAACATTTGCTGGAAATGGTCTGCACAAATGTATGCAGGAAATTGACTCCTCTCACCTGAGAGATGATAGTTGCAAACAATGAAATTATCTGACCATAACTTTAAGGAAATCCTAGTGGACTTCAAAAGAAAACTTGCACTGCACTTTTATGTCAGTGCAGGTGATAGAAGTGGAACATGGAAAATCCTCATTACAATATTCATTGAAAGGAAAGTGCTGCAAATTCCACCTGATATCCGATATCCTTGGCCCAGTCTAATCAACATGGCCAGTATCTTAATCCCAGGAAATATGTCTGCGGATGAATGTCACATTGGCAATAACACAAGAGTTAATCACTTTGCAGGATATTAGTTGGGTTTTTTTTGTTTCTCTACATACAAATTAAGTGCTTGAAGTGAAGCACTGAAATTTGTTGTAATAGAGTTCAGCAAGGTTTATTTCAAGCACAGAAAGGTAATATTATATTATAGCTACTGTGCTCAGCGTTAGAAAAAAAAAATAAAAGTATACCTCAAGGACCTAAGCTCTGTATAGCCTTTGAAGCAGTAAATTTTTGACAATATTTCATACAGAATGAGTGATGGAAGACCAACACTTGCACTGGTATAAGTCACTGACAGTTAAATTATCAGATTCCAGCTGACACAAAAGTCAAGTCAAGCAAATAAGCTTCCAAGAGGAGCCATATGCATATGATGCTGATCCTACAAGTAACTAGGGTGATTCAGTCACAAATATCCTGATGTCTGATAATTACCTCTTTCTCCAAAGAGATGATATTTGCAACTAGGACACTCATTGCTGAGATTTGGTTTGGAAGATGAAAAGAAAATTGGGACAAATGGAAGGTTCAGCAAAATAATTATTGTACGTCACTGACCTGCATATATAACACTGCTGTACCTCTGTGATGCAGTGAATAAAACACATAGACTCATGAGTCCCCGATCCTACCTCTGGTTTTATCATTAACATCTTTACAGTTACCAGGCACCATAACCTAGGCATGCAAGTACCAACAGTTGAAATATCGTGCTATTTTACACGCCAATGCTACCTTACAGTTGGTACCAATATAAGAAATGCAACCTGATATAAGTAGACCAAACCACCCAAAAAGTGAGAAAGAAAAGGAAGCTGGGAACCTGCTGGAAATCAGAGAGAGAAGTTATTTCTGTGTTGCTGGATGATGCGGGTTGTTCAAAGCCATGTCTCTGTGTACAAAAAGATCCCTTCCATTCCTGCTCCAATTCTCACCTTTGTGTTGAAATATTTCTGGAGCTTGACTACCTCTCAAAATACGGGGAGAAAAATCTGAAATGCCAATATTGAAGTTCGTCACCTGTGTTTGGTCTGTTGTCAACGGAAAGGCATCCTTAGTATGTCTCCCCATGGCAATCTGGAGACGCACTGGCAACACGATGCTGAAACACTCAGTTTTTCACACGTTCACCCTCATCAGTGGTGACAGGAGCTGTGCAGTGGACAGAGTCGGGGACTGTAACAAAGGAAGCTGCCAGGTACACAGCCCCGGTGCCCCACAAAGCAACAATGCAACAAGGCATCCACCAAAACAGCCTGATACCAGTGCTCGATTGCAGGATGAAGTAACAAGTAACAAGGAAAGAGATGGAGAAAGAGAAAAGGAGCTCAGCACAATTTCTGAGCCTGAGTTATTCTTTTAATAAAACTTTCTGTAAAGTCCAAAAACTCAACTACATTTTTATTTCTGAGCCTGAAAAGATGAAAGCAGCAAGGAGCAGAAGGTTGTAACTTTCATGTTTATACACAAATACTCCGAAAGAACCTGCCTCCGCCAAACACCTTCATTCAGTACTTAGAAGTACAAACACAAATTAAGCAGAGGCTTTGAAGTCCTCAGCTATACAGAAGCCTCGACAGAACAAAGAGTTCTGAGCTGAGGCAGAGGAAGAAAGGTGTATACGATGTTGGAGAAGGATTACAAGAAGCAAGGAGGCACAGACAGATGCGTATTTTGGCCCTCTGAATTTTCATTCTTTGAGGAGCCACATCTAATGTATTGAGGAATTTGGCATGGAAGGCCAGAAAAGTCCCTGTCCTGACTTGGCAGTGCGTCACAAGTCTCTCTGACAGCCGCTGTTTACCTCAAGCTCAAATCAAGCCCACTTCTAGAGGATCAGGGATGAAAGGCTGAGGGTAGACGTGGCAAGTAGCGAGATGACAAGAAGAACTTCTGCTCATCATTACTAATGCTGCCACTCACAGAAGGAAAAGTGGCTGCAATTTAAGACAGTGGCAGCAGTTGCTCAGCTGAAGGTTCCAGACACTCTCCACAGAAGCTCTTGCTGGGCAAGGTTCAGAGGCCTAGCAATCGCCCCATAAACCCACACCTTCAGCAGCTAGACCCCATGGTGCCCCCAGACGACCTCCAAACAACAAAGCTCAAAATACGTGGGATTCAGTGCACTCTGACAATTCCTCAACTGTCTCTGTGGGCCACTGCCCATCCTATCCTTACGTTAGCCCTTCTGGCCATGAAGCTCTGTCTTCCTCAATTAGCAGGTTTGACTTATCAGCTATACTACACCACAGCTCCAGTCCTGCGTTGTCTAGACAGACATCACTGACAGCTGTACTGATCTTTCAGTGAGTGTAAACACAAGAGAATCAGAGGACAGGAGGTTAACCTCTGATCAGTGGAGAAATGCTACAAATACGAGGGCAGACGTGAGGTTGGTGGCTGTGGAAACACACGACTGTGGTCATGAGGGTATCAGGGTTACTGCCACTCACAAGGGGACCAAGCTCAGGTGTCTTTACACTAATGCACTCAGCATGGGTAATAAACAAGAGGAGCTGGAGGCCATTGTGTGTTTGGAAAGTTGTGATATAGTTGCCATCACAGAAACGTGGTGGAATGACTCCCACAGCTGGAGTGCTGTAATGGAGGGCTACCGGCTTTTCAGTAGAGACAGGCTGGGTAGGAAAGGCGGTGGTGTAGCTCTATACGTTAAAAAAGACTATGAATGTGTGGAAATTTTGTGCACCCTCAAAAATTGTGTGCACCCTCAAAAATTGTGTGCACCCTCAAAAATGTTGTGCATCCTCAGTAAGTTTGCAATGACACCAAGCTGGGAGGGAGTGTTGATCTGCCAGAGGGGAGAAGGGCACTGCAGAGGGACCTGGGTAGATTGGATCGATGGGCCAAGGTTAATGGCATGAGTTTCGATAGGGCCAAGTGTCGGGTCCTGCATTTTGGTCACAACAACCCCAGGCAACCTTACCAGCTTGGGGATGTGTGGCTGGAAAGCTGCCTGATGGAAAGGGACCTTGGTGTGCTGATGGACAGTCGGCTGAATATGAGCCAGCAGCGTGCCCTGGCAGCCAAGAAGGCCAATGGCGTCCTGGCTTGTATCAGGAATGGTGTGGCGAGCAGGACTAGGGAAGTCATCCTGCCCCTGGACTCGGCATCGGTGAGGCCTCACCTCGAGTACTGTGTTCAGTTTTGGGCGCCTCGATGCAGAAAGGATGTGGAGGTACTGGAGCAGGTCCAGAGAAGGGCATCGAGGCTAGCGAAGGGCTTGGAAAATCAGCCCTGTGAGGAGAGGCTGAGGGAGCTGCGGCTGTTTAGTCTGGGGAAGAGGCGGCTGAGGGGAGACCTTATTGCTGTCTTGCAGTACCTGAAAGGTGGTTGCAGAGAGAGCGGGGCTGGTCTCTTCTCACTGGTGACAGGTGACAAGACGAGAGGAAGTGGCTTCAAGTTGCACCAAGGTAGGTTTAGGTTGGACATTAGGAAACACTTCTTTACAGAAAGGGTGGTTAAACATTGGAATAGGCTCCCCAGGGAGGTGGTTGAATCACCGTCCCTGGATGTGTGTAAGAGTCGTTTGGATGTGGCGCTCGGAGATACGATTTAGCAGAGGGTTGTTAGAGTTAGGGTACTATGGTTAGGCTGCGGTTGGACTTGATGATCTTTGAGGTCCCTTCCAATCTGAGTGATTCTATGATTCTGTGATTCTATGATTCTATGAAATATCCAAGTAGGTAGAAAACATTGAAGAGAAAGTCAAATTCCAGGAGTGCTGCTGTTCATGCAAGAATCAGAACGTTATATCCCAGATGGAAAGTGAAAACAAAAACCTGTAGGAAGGGAGTTTTTGTACTTGTTTTTGGAGCCTGAGGACTCCTTGTGTTGTGTACAGAAAGGCAATATTGACTTTGGCAATACAGCATACACCCTGCAGGGCTCTGAGCTTGTTCCTGCTGCCCCGAGTTTGCCTCTTCCATAAATTCCTCTAAGCAAACATGGACCTTTATTAAAAAAAATAATAAATAAAGAATTAAAAAAAAAAATCTACTTAATGAGTTTTCTCACATATGTTCAGGAGCAAAAAGCAAATGCTTAACCTCTGACATCAGGGCTGAATTACCACATGGTAAGTAATGAGGAGCCACTACTTACTGTTTGCTTTCAGAAAAGTAGCCAAGTCAACATTTCAGAGAACAATTAGTGCTCCAGCTGGTTTCAGCACTGAGGTATTTTTTTCTTGGAGGAATCAAATAGTTAAGGTTGTTTTATTTTTTCCCCCCGGGTTTAAAGAAAAATTCTGCAAATGCAAGTCCACAAATTCTTGCTGAGAACATCTGCAGATGTTGCTGTTAAAATATATGGTCATATATACCTGCATGACATTTAGCATTTTTTATATATACACGTATACATATATAATATATGCATACATATATAAATATAAAGAATAAAAGTATATCTCAGTCTAAGTGTATCTGAAAGAACACACGGATTGTGTTTTTCTACCCCAAAACAATTTTTTGTGCTTAAGTTGGCTGCCTTCTGGTGGTACCCACCTCCGGAGTTTATGAACAACTTAGCACCACATTTATCCAGTTTCTCAGCTCCTAGAAGGAGACGTGCTTTGTATTTCCTGTTTTTTTTTCATGAGGCCTGCCGTGAAAAGCTCGTTGCCTTGCTTCTAGTAGGTTAATAAGCTTCATAGAGAGATACTGGGCACAATGACAAGAGTTAAATACCCCTACAGTCAACTTTTCTGTGGAAGATTTTAATCTTTGAAGTGAAATTTTTCTACCATGTTGTGCAGAATGGCAGACTCTGCAGACTTAAATTTTACGAAAAGTCCTTCCTCCTCTCAGTGGTGAGCTTTTGCTCCTTATAACTGTCTCTAAGTCAAAATTAGATGAAGAGAAAACTTTCCTAAGCTTGGCATGAGAAATGTTGTGTCCCAAGTTACAGAGAAATATTAATGAATCTACTAATGGATAGAATAAGGAGCTTTAATGACTTACATCCAGCTGGCTGGAGCCGTACAATCTATGAAGGACTGAAGGAAGGCTCCCAGAGGGTCTTGTGATGTGCTGATTCTCAGATAAATCCTTGGATGTGCTTCCTGGGAGTGCTCACAAACTTAGTAGATTCAGGCACCAATTCAAGAAAGCTGTCTTATTCACTTTTTGCCATTGCCAGATATTCAGAAGTTTTCAGCACCCAGAAGCCAGAAAAACAGAACTTCCTATTTCTAACAGTTTTACAAGGTGCTTAATTTTAAAGAGACGTTTGAAATCCCTGGAATAGGCTATTTTTTAAGAAGTGCTTTCCAGGGTTACACGGTTGCAATCTAGTATATTACACCAATTTATCAAGTAAAATCCAGATTCTTGCTATTCCGAGCAGGAAAAGACACCAGGTCCATGTGGGATATACAAAGAGCTTTGTCACAGAAACTGCATTTTATGTCTGTGTAAAGTCCATTTCAGTTTCAGATGCTTTGTCGATGCCAAATAAGATTAATGGTTGCCTTTCTTTGCTATTGACTTCTTTAATTTTATTGCCCTCTGGCAGTTAATGCATCTGCTTAACCACAACAGAAAAGAAAGTTGCCAGAAGTTTTTCAGAGACCTAAATACTTAAACAGCCATAAAAGAGATCAAGTTCACTGGACAAAGGAAGGCCCTGAGGAAACAGTCTCGTTACCACTGCGAGATGGTTCCAGCCATTGCTGTTTTCTTAAAAGTTTCACCCTGAATTAGTCATCATATGGCTACAGATCTGTCATTGCATTTTATATCGGCGTGCCACAAAATACACTCTAATTATTTTACTCATATAATATTCTGCCAGAATATGTGAGATGACATCATTAAATGAAGCCTCCCGGGTTCTTAATACTGGGTAATATTACCATGGGGAAGTATCACCTTCTGATGCTCTCAGGTAGTTTGGACAGTAGAACAGCAGCAAACAGCAGAAAGCCTAGTTCTGTCTCCACCACTTTATCCAAGCAGATGTCTCCAGGTGAAGGTGAGGGAATGCCCTCAGCATTGTTGCAGCCACCTCTGCTGCTGGACCAGTAATCATGCATCACTGGAAGCCTGCAGATGTCCAAAGTCATGAGGCACGCCTCATTGCACAGCCAGACATAGCCACTAGAACATGACACCAGATCAGGACCATGTCATGATGATGTGAGAATACCTCCTGAGGAACATCTATAATTTTCCCGTGTGATAAATGTGAAAACATACCAAGTATTAGAAGTTCTCAAAGCCTTAGGGTGTACATTAGCTCCTTTTTCCTCTCCGTTATGCTGCTTGCCTGCAGCCCATTCATGCCACAATGATCTCCCTTTGCTGGTTGGTTGGCTAGTGCAGGCCGCTGCAAGATCTAGATGGATCAGCATGGTGGCAAATATTTAAATGCCCCATTGCACACTAGGTCCATATTCCAATACACACAGAAAAGCTACGCAAAGTTTTCAAACTAAAGCCTCCTAAAAGTTTTTGTAAAGGTATGGGGTAGTGGGTTTTTTTCTTTTGTTTTTTGAGTTGATGCTTATTTTTGCAAAACCAGAACAGACCCTAGAATATTCCACAGCTTATCTATTTAAATCAGGTCAGGCCCGATCCTTGGGATCTAAACTGATTTGAATCTTGTCATTGGCCTTCACAAAAAAAAAAAAAAAAAAAAAAAAAGGAAACTAAAATCTCTTGAGTCCCTACAAGAAAGCAATCCTGATGTGATACTCGAAGGTAGAAAGCCAGGTAGTCCCAAATGTGCTTTTGCAGCGAGTGGGAAGAAACAAATTATGCAGCTGAAAGGAAACCAAGATAATCTTCCTGTGGTTTAAAGAATCATAAGTCTGGCGCCAACTGTAAGAGATCAGTACAATCAATGGCACTACTGGCCTATCCAAATGGAGAGGAGATTTTCATAATGCTGCATAATGACAAAAGACTGGTTGATAGTTGGATTTGTCATCGCTTGTGGTTTCATGTAATGAAGAACATAAGAAATACCTCAACATTTTCAGCAACAGCATTCCAGGTCCTTGCAGACAGCAATTGAGCTAATTATGTGAAAGGTCCAAATGAATGAATGATTCTCCTCCAAAGCTTTTCTCGGTTAGGAATTATTGTATCATGAAGTAGGACAAACAAGCAGATTTTGCTACCTCAGGGCTTTCTGCTGACTAGTACCCTTGTGCCCCTTGAATAGTCTAAGCCTGCAGATCTGTTAGAGGGCCAAGCCAGCTCTCAGCTCCACTTCACAGCCTTCCTACAGCAGTTTCTGTAGCAAAATAAAGGCATCACTCACTATGAGAAAACTTCAACATGCAGCCATTATTGCAGCTTTGCTGCTATTCCAGCACCTGGTTGGTTTGTCCATTTCTGGAGATCAGATTTTCACAGGTTCTGGGAGAGTCAGTGGAAAGCTCAGCCCCAGGGCTCCCCTTATGCCTTCACTCTACCCACGTGGAGATTGGATGAGCTCCCCAAGCTTCACTCTGGTTTCGTTAACCCTTTGGATCCTCTGAAATCAATCCATTCTGGAGAAGGGCTCTCAGCTCGATTTTCAATCAACAGTTGAAATTTCCTTGCATCTTTCCCCATGCCCTGAGGGATCTGATACTATTTACCAAGAAAGAACCAACCCTGATGTCTTGTACTGAGGTGAAAATATCTCTGAATTATTCTCTCTTGCCTACGATGAGATATTTAATATTTTCCTTTTCTCCCTGAAGGCAGGAGACTAAAAGATGAGGAAACAGTGACAGGTGCAATTAAAAAAAAGAAAAGAAAAAAAAAAACCAACTAAATGAACAGCAAAATGTGCTTACCTCCACAAGGTGGAATCTGTTTTTTTTTTTCAGGTTTGCATACTGCAGACAGCAATGATCTTCAGCTATGACTGAGCTCCTACATGCACAGACTATACAAATAATGAGTGCAGAAAGACCGTAGCTGCTCACTGACCAACCCATCTCCCTGGCTGCAGTTTAGGGACTGAGGATATGACTCACTCTGTTAAGGCTGCACTCCACTTAATTTTAATGCTGCACAGTGGGTTTTGTTCTACCTGTGCTTGGTCTCTGATGTTACACACGCATCTCCAGTGGAGGCTGTTCTCTTGCCTCTGTGTTCTTCTGTGTTTGCGGTATTTTATTGGGCAGAATGTAGGCAATGCAGAAAAGTTTGGATTAAGTCATCTCAGAAGTAGCACTTCTACACCATCAAAGCACTCTAAAATGACTTTAGCCCATATCAGAAAACTATCGTGGCTCTAAGCCTCCAGCATATCAGCTTAAAAGCATTTCCTGTGGTCTCTTCATTTCTTTTGAGAATATCCTATAAGTGATGTACAACCAGGGAACAAATACAATTTCTCAGAGTGCTTAGTTTTCACTTTGGCACAATCTGTAGTGGTTATGTTCCAAAATCCTCACGGGAATTGAATTATCCCAAGTCTTACTGTCCTGGACCCCTTCATCTGATTTAGCTACGAGCTAATACACTCAGAAGTACAAGACGTGCACACAGAGAGAATGTGACTGTACAAACTCTGCTGAACAAAGCAGCTGTAAGTTTTCAAATTCAAGCGTGCAAACTGATATTTACAATAGCATGAATTCCCAGTGCTAGATGTGGCAGTTTTCTGCAGGTTTCCTGCACAGATTTTCTCAGTGCCGTAACTCTTTTTCATTTTTCTTTCTTTTTCCCCTTCACTTTTTCTTATCTTTTCCCCAGAATGCCCTACATCTTCCTGGAATTCCTTTTTGTGACTAAGATCTGAGACTAGGGAAGTTTATTATAGAACAGTCTCTCTCCGTGCTTCCTGAATTGCTGTCACTGACATGAGGGGTGAGCAAGCCCATCCTTGGGATCAAGGTGCAATACAGCCTGTATGTGTTTATTCCAGCTCTTAATGCTGTTGATTATTAGAGAATGTTAGTGTGAACCATCTTCATCCCTTTCAACCCTTGCTAATGTGTCACTTCTCATTGGAAGGTCCTTGTATTATCCCTATAGAAACAACCAGGACATAAAATAATACACGCACAAAACGGAAAAACCTTCTGAGAGCTTCTCATGAGGGTGGGAAACGCTTCGGGTTGCTGGAGGAAGCTCTACCATTAAAATGAAGTTCCACCTTTCCCAGACAATCTTTTCCCTTACTTCTCCCGGCTCTGGTAATCACTGGGATACTACAAAATATGTCTGAAGCTTTGGTTCATCTCACCAGGTTCATCAACCAGGCATCTCACTCTGTGTTTTTTTAAGAAATGGCCAATCACAGTTTCTTTAGTACTCCTTCATTCATCTGAATTCCATTATGGAGCTTGAATACAAATTGAATCTCATGCATAATACCTGTGAAATTCTAAGAGGGTGAAACAGAGAAAACTCAATTTCATAAAGCAAAATTTCACAGCTTCCTTGCCCACTAAGCATTTTTTCCTCAAAGCTAATAGAAAAAATAATAATAATAATAATAATAAATAAAAATCCACCAACTTTCATCTCCCCTCATTGTACAGAATTGATCTGGATTACCATAAAGCCTGGACAATAACGCTGGTGAGAAAGTAGTTCAGATTTTAACCCCAATAACACATATCTGGTGGCACACTGTGGACTCCACATAGACACCACTGTCAGTCTTTGCGAACTGATGGATAAAGGCCTTAAATTTACTTTTAACGGTTCTGAAGGCTCAGGAGAGGTGTGGGAGTTTAAAAGATAGATGTTTTTTTGTAAGAAGTGCATCATCATCATTCATTTCACCAGCTGCAGGAAAAAGGAAAATTTCATAGAAGCACAACAAAGATGATAATTCAACGGTCTGGTAGGATGTGCACTACAAGAAACAAAAAACACAAGGAATATTTTAAAATGGAATGATGAATGTGACCTTGTCTTACTTGGGAAGAGTCATTACAGCTGCATCCAGATGCCAAACAAACATAAATTACAGCAAGGCAAGGTGTGCAGTGAATGGTTTGGTTTGGATTCTCTGGATCCAGATTTGGAAAGTAAAGCAGCACATGGACTTCAGATGGTGAGGAGGCCTTGACCCATCTCGGAATAAAAAAGAACGAAAACCAAAGACAAAAATATTTCTTTCCCAAAACGTTTTTCTTTAGGATATCTTTGGATGCACAAAGATTAATAGCTGTGTTTTTGTTGCTCTCTTCCTACCACTTAATTTCAGTAGTATCTTTATAGCATTTGTCTGGCTATTCCAAAAGGACCTGCAGATGTTTATCAGAGGGAATTCATATGCATTTACTTGTTTGACAAGTGTAGAGAGGTTTTTCTTGCTCTTATTCCTTGCTGGTTTAAATGCTGCGGGAAATTTTGTGCAGGTGATCTAAGCCATTAAAATGAGCATTTTGCATCTTTAATATCTAGTGGACAAGTAGAAGCCATCTGATAAAATATCACATCAAAGAAAAATATTAAAAATTCAGCTCAGTTTCCCTCCACTGCTATACCTGCAGTGTACTATATTGAGTACAAACTCCATAGAGCTCAATCATATACACTTGCCTAAATAAAGAAACAATAAAAAGTGAATTTGAAGGAAGCTGTCACAGAGAAAGAGGAGCTAATGTTCATTTCTGCTAAACTCCAAAAATGCCCAACTTCACTCTTCCATCAGCAGGAGGATATGTTGGAGAGGCAGGTCACAAAAGCACTATGATTGTCAAGTTTAATCTGTCCATAGTTCCATCCACATAGCATTTTCCTCAGCATATCCAATAGACTGACTAAATAATTTCTTTTTTTTTCTTTTTTTCTTCTTTTTTTTTTTAATTTTTAAGAAAAGTCTTAAGTCTTGGAAGATTCCAAGTGACATCAGTATGTCCAGTGATGGGGTGAGATCTATAACCAGGCAAAATACTTGCTGACTCTAGAGATGGAGAAGAATAAGATGTGAATGAAAAGCTGCTTAAGACTCATTTGTGATTTATGTATGGACAGGAGTACACAAACCGCTTAGATTCTGTCCATCACTTCCCCAGTGTCTTTCATGGTGTCCTTCAGCATGGTACAAGCATAAGGCTTAGGTTAGCGCTCCTATCCTGGATGTATTTATTCTAAAAACAAAGCTCACATTCATACCTGTCTGAAACTACCCCAGAGATTTCATAGATACGGAATGCAACAGGTGGATTGCACATATGTAAAAACTTCCCTACAAACCTATACTGGGTGATCAGTGACATCCACAGTGCTCTACATGCACATGCACGTGGTCTGCTCAGGTTTTCTTCCCTGGCAGGAAGAAAAAGAAAACTAAGACACTGATGAAAGGATATGCTCAGGTATCAGGGAACAAGCAGTTTCTTAGGATCTAATGTCAGATCAGGGTTTTGAGAGATCTCTGAATCAGACAAGGCATAGTAATTGCTATCTGAAAGACAAGCGCCCTAAAGAGTCCTGAACAGAAGAGGTTTAGATACTATCAGGAGACACACACAAAAATCCTGCCACCAGAAACAGCACCAAGTCAGGAAAATTTCCTAATCAAAATGTTCAGAATGATATCGTAAGATAGGACATATGAGGGAAAAGAATGATAGGCAGCACAGAGCCAAAGATAAGTGATGAGTAGAGACTAGCTAACCACCTAGCTGCAGCTGAATAGCTGAGTACAGAAAATCACACCAAATACAGTGAAAATAATGCTTCCTGATGTGCAGGAAAAATCTCTCTCCAGTGCTCCTCTGCATGTCCTGATCCCAGATGAATGCAAGTCAAATGCCCATTTTACACTACAGCCACTCCAGATCCATTCAAAGATGCTGCCCATGTGAGGATAATTCTTCACAGAAGAGCAAAGTCTGCTCCCCTAAAATGTTTCCTGTACTGAGGGCTACTCGTGTTCTTTGCCTGATTCCTGGCAGAGTCCTATGGCCTCAGTGCTTGGTAGAATGGGAAGCTGCAATGATGGCATTCTGATGAAAGTACTTCCTGCTCTGCCACTGCAGGAAGGAATGGTAACATGGATTTCTCTGGGGAGGGAACAAATCTCACACATCCTTACTGCTAAGCCATATATGCTGTCGCAAACTGAACTTGATGTGGGCTACTACAAATCCAACCTGAAGTTCTTATCTCAGTGCATCCAGCTAGGCAATGGAGTAGCTAAATGCAGAGCTGATCTTCAGCTTCCTAAGGACCTGGTAGCTCGGCTGGAGAAGTAAAAGGGCAGAGCATGTGCTGTACAAAGCACACATACAATCTCCATGGCCTTTGGTCAGTACAGAAGTTTTCAGCACATTCTCTTTGTTCAGCAAAAGGTTTGTGCCTAGGTGGGTTCAAATACTTCAGTTTAAAGAAAGATGTATCAGCACTTGGTCTCTGAAAATAATGTAACATCAACAGTTTTTTGCTTTAAAGGAAAAATAAAAGGGGATGGGATAGGGATGGGGGTGGGGGTTGAGGGTGGGGGTGAGATGGGAGGACTGCTGCCCTCCTCTGTGTTGTAAAATTAATGTATCTGGAGGGTTACATCCAACTTTGTCTCCAGAGTAGCCCTTGGCTTTAGGAACAAAACTGCCAAGAAACCATGTTCTTGTTGCTGCAGTTTGCAGCACAGTGGTAAATGTAAACGATGAGGCCTTGAGAGCTCTCAGGTGCTGAGAGACAGCTTATCTCATTGTCCTTATCTAGTGACCTAAAAAGGAAGTAAGAAAAATAGATGTAGTGGCGGCTGTTTCGTTCAGTGCAAATATTCTTGCTTGCATTTCCCTCATCTTTAAAGCATTTTATAGGCATACAAACATCAGAAGCATTATGTCTCGATTGGGTAGACCGCTTAGGTGCTTCAACACTGTTTATATTGGACTCAGATCTTCAGCTAAGGCTCCTCATATCCTGGATGATCCAGAGAATATTATATTCCAGTTCACACTGCACAGCTGAGGAGATTGGCAACAATAATCTTTGCTCTGACCTGGACACGGCTACACAGTAACCCTGATTTTTGAAGTCTCTGATTATTATAGCTCCTCTCTTATGAAAAACAATTTGCCCTTGGAAGTATTTCAGACCACCCTCAAAAAAAGTTTCTGCAAGACTAATATATACAGATACAAGGATTTTATTTGCTGCTGCACGATTTTATGAGTGTGTACCGCAGAGCCTAACTTCGTGGCAAGAAGATTTATGGTGTAATTACCTTAGTATATTATTGTACAATTTGCAACTAATGGAAAATAAATTTATTGGCTACACTTCAACTGTCAGAAAGTCTGTCTGCAGAGTATTATGAGAGTAGAAGGAATAAGTGCTTCTCTTCATGAGTGGGAATGCTAAATGACAGGCATCACTTAACCTGATCAAACATTTTAAGCTTGATCAGTTACCCATATCCTAATAAGCAAAGTTCGATGTAAAGAAAATTAATTATGGCTCATAAAAGAATCAGAAGCATTTGATCTTAAGAAGCAAATAAAAAAAACTGCCCAGTACACCCACAGCCAGGAGAGTTAAGTAGAGTCAATCACCTTTCAAGCCAAGTGTAAGAATTAAGAGTTCCACATCTTCTTTTAATTGCTTTAATTGACAGTGTTTCCCAGTGGATTGGTGTTTCACTTGGCCTTTTCTTTTTCCAAGTTGAAAAAAATGCATCTGATAAATAATCACGTAATTAGATTTCCAGTTCAGTGACTGATATCTAACATCCAGTACTTAAGAAGAGCAAAAGCAGAGACTTGTCGACATAAGACCTTTTGATGGAGAAAACTTCATTCCTATCAAATGTTTTGCAACTACATTTCTCAGTAACTTGCCAGATCAGTTCAACTTAGAAGTCTGGTGGTAAGCATCCCTTTCATTTGAAACAGAGAAATTGGAAGCATGAAGCTGAATGCAGAAGGATGGAAGAGTTCAGTAATGGTTTTCAGAACCACTAACACTCTAGCACGAATCCAAACTCAAGTTCCTCGGAAACCAAATGAAAGTTTCCTGTTACAGTGGAGACGCATAAGCTGCTACAATCTGTTGGGCACCTACGTGAATTTAATCTGTTAAAAACCAGGATTAATGTGATTTTGTTGTTGCTGTTGTTTATTTTTTTGAAAGAACGGGGGGACTGAAACAGAGTGGACAACCCAGACCGTGCCAGTTCCTTCCCACAGTTTCTACCTATAGCTCACTGTGTTTGGGCAATCCTAGTCAATAGCTCTGGAATCCTACCACGCTATTGCTAAATAATTGGTAGTATAATACATCCACACCATAAAAACTTCCTCTCACCTAATAAAATTGTATCTTTTAAAAAAAAAAAAAAATCACAGAACCACCAATGTTCCATATTGAAAACTCCGTAAGATGAAGATAGACTTGGAACAGTGTTAAGTCAAACTCTCATTCAGGATCGTGCACGGTATCAGCATCCTCTACTTTATAGTACATAATAGAATAGTAGACTAATAACAAAATGATGCTGTATCCCATAGCAGTAAGACCAGTGGCAAATTTTTCCATCCTAAATATCTAAAAAAAACTCATTCAAGTCACTTTAAATAATTGGCTATCATCTCATCCCATGTTCAGCAAATAGAAGCTAAACACTCCATGTGCTAATATGTCTTGAATTCTAGTGGTAACTATCTGTCCTTTGAGAAAGTCGTCACCCCATACAACAGGAAGGTTTGCACTGCCTTTTCAATAAAGACCCTTCTAAAGGCAGTAAAGCATTTACCTTGGTTTCTTACTACTTGCCTACCTCTCTCCAGGCTTCTGAACTCTTCACGCATGTGGATTATTAAGCAGCAATCACAGATCACAGACCTGTAGGGGTTGGAAGAGAACTCTAGAGATCATCAGTTCCAACCCCCTAGTCCTTCACCCTTATCCTGATATGAAGGGTCCCTGCATGGGAACAGAGACAATCCTAAATACTCGTTGAAGCATTCAGATATGAAATTCCCAAGCAAAACAAATTGTTATTAGATGGTGATAGTAATAATAATCACAATAATAGTAGCAGCAATATGACTTCTATTTGTGTCTGGGCACAAGTATGCGTATTCCTTTGTTATATCTTGTAGGCGTATTTTAGTGGGATATACATAGGTGACAATGCTTCTACAACTTCTTGTCTCCTGCCACTGTAAGTTAATTCAATTTCATGGCATTTTTCAGTAGAGGGATCACAACTCATACAGAAGAAGGCACAACGCTAAGTTCCATTACCCTGCAATCTGAGACATGCTGAGTACCGAAGCATATTTTAACATGCACAGTATGTTACAGGGGTGTGGGAGCCTGTGACTCGAGACATTTCAAAGCTGTGTAAAACAGCCTGTTCTCTCATGCTTGGTCCTACTCCTCTGCAGCCAGGGAACTCCAGGGTGCCCAGAACATCAGCATCCAAGGTCACATCTGCCGGCATACACATCTCGCTCGTTACTACCCTACCAGAAACAAAAATAAATCATTTAACCTCTTCCTTGTCTGAGTTTCCCTTCCGTTTAAAAAGCAATGGCTTCTCGCTGTCTCTTCTAAAATAAGACTTCCATTCAAAGGCGTACACACAAAAAGAAAGGCCTTTTGTGGTAAAAATGGAAAATGTTTTGGAAAGAAGGATCTTCCCTTCTGTAAGCTTATAAATGGTGATTATGTCAAACACATTTTGTCTATTAAGGCAACCAAAAATTACATGAGCCTAGTGCTGAGGCCTGAAATGGCAAGCCAACCATTGCCTAACTGATTAGAGTTTTAACAGTTTTAGCAACAGCTACTTAAGAAAGGTATTTAAGGATCTGTTATAGGTCCCCATGGTTCTATAAACTTAACTATGACGAGCATGTACAAATACATGAAATTCTTGGAAGAGACTGGATTGTTAATGTGGGCACAGAGATAAAAACACACATTCAAGTCGTGAGACTTTTATGTGCTGCTTTTCTCTGAGTTAGTTTTCACAAAGTGCTTGAGTTGGTTTTCAGAGAGGGAGTGGGTCTCTTTCGTGCTCCACTGAGCTGGAGGCAAAGAAATGAAAAACAAGCGATACCTCCCAAAGGGTTAATTTCTTTTAAACTGCAGGTTGCTGTGAGGCAGCCTTTCATAAAGCAGTCTTCTCTGCTTCCTACGAATTTAAATATGGCTCTTAAAAATAATGTGAGTTTGGGGGTGAATAGATCTAAATAATCTTGCCCTGCTGAAATTATTCACACAACATTAGTCCATTCCTGAGCGTGATACTAACAAGCATCATGCTCAGATAGGGAATATCTATGTATGCAATATTGACTTGAATGCCAAATATCTGAGCCTCCTGCTTTAACAAGCTGTACCCTAAATGAGTGCTATTATAATAATTATGTCAAATAAACCAAAGCTGACTTTGAAGATCTGATTACAAAATGAGAGCACAGAACATAAGAATTGATGAATTCTACTGCTGTGCAGAAGCTTCTTCTGTGTTAAACCGTTGTATCCATTTTCTTTCTGTATTGTTTATGGGATATTGCAAATGCCAAAAAATTCTGTGCTTCTTCCACAATGCAGAGCACTTCTGGTTATGAGGGGGTCAGCTCAGGCTGTAGAAATGGGGAGGCAGGTAAGAGGGAAGCTCTGCACGCTGATGTGGCTTCTGACTCAGATTTCAAGGGGACACCAAGGTCTTCCCCTCTGCCCACGCTTATCTTAATGTACCATATGTAGATTTTCACATCTATGCAGTGAAGAGCTCCAAAGAGCATTTCTGTATTTGCTGCCTCTTGGGCTAACCTGAGCTATAAGATTCAGCAGAGGAAATTGTCATCCTCGGGAGAGGAAATAAGTTCCCTTTCTCCTTGGGTTCCTTTGTGAGCAGGTGTGCTTGTGGAGTCCGTGCAGCTCACATACAAGCTCCAAGAGATGAAGCCTGGAGAGATGAAACGTTGATAATCTCTTAACCAAAATAATAGCTGTATCTCTTTTGTCTAGCTGTAACACAGTAGACAATGCCGTGGTCTGTGGGGATTTTATTCTGCCCCACCCCTGATCCAGACTGACTTGCTAGCTAAGGAATAAATCAGATTCACACTCAGAAAATGTTGCCTTTTTGAAGATCCCACTCAGTTCTCATTGTATCCAATAGAAAGACAGCCCAACATCCACTAATCTGCATTGACAAATTCTGGCAAGAACTCTTCCACGTGCAGTGGACCACTAGAAGACCTTTTTGTTTACTGTTATATAAACCAAGTCATGATCCAGACTTATTGTTGCTGTGAAGAACAGTGACGGTGCCCAATAAAGATGCTAGCAGTCACTCCTGCTTCTGTCCTTGAAGGTGTATAATGCACTAAAGATTCCTATCTGCAGCCCTCTCCTATCCACTTCTCTCTTCTAGAAGAAGTTGCTTGCTTTGCTTGCTTTTATGGCTCACATCTTTCATTACAAAAGGGTGACCGTCAGTTTTCAGTCCTGTAAATCAGTGACCATCAGGCTTTCCTAGAACCCACAACTCAAGCTGAGGAAGCACCTCCACGAGAGCTGTCCTTGCCACCCAGTAGCTGTAAAGCAGCGTTATGTACCAGCTTGGTCTCCTAGAGGAGCGAGGAATGAAGACAAAGCACCCCTCAGAATTGTGTTGGGGCGACTGAAGTAATTCACACACCAAAAATGGGGGGTGCCAGAGAAAGGCCGTGTGCTTTCTCATCTGACGTGCAGCTGTATTTTCATTTCCCATCCATTATTCAATCAAGTGACTCCAGGGCAGTACATATATGCTATCCAGGAAATTCAGTTTCCCCATTAGGTGGCTGTAGCTTTACAAACAAAGGCTGTCAACTAAAAATTATCACTTTAATCCCTTTTTTATTATCATTATTTTGTTTTCCAGATTGCAATACTAAATTCCCTGCTGTTGCCTTTCTATTTTATCGGCCCAGAGTGAGTCTGGTTTACTGCAGACAGCTTTTCTCCTTCAGCTCATTCACGTTAGGCAGACGCCAATAAGTAGCAAAGGAAATTCTCGCTTTGGACAAATGCAAACCAGATCTGACTGGCTGTCTTCCATAAAACTCCCCCATGCAGATTTCTTCTCCTGTACATGATAATAGGGGATGACCTACATCTCGTGCACTGGAAGTTTGCTGGTAGCTGCAGGGATAGCACCTCGGTAGTCTGAAATAAAAATTATAACTGTTCAAGTCTTTTGTCCAGTGTAGAAATCTGGCGTCACAGAGCTAATCAAATTATGCCTGTTGTATTTCAGTGGACGTTTTTTTCATCAGTATTCTCTCCTTGGTCTTCCAGTCCTCCCTCAGCTGAGCATTCCCCATGTTGTCAGGGCCCTGTCTGGCAGTGATCCATCAATACCTACTCTCTGTTGAAGTCAATACACCCAAGCCACACTAAACCAACAAGTTTATATTACTTGAAATGAAATCCCAAAGCCATCCCTTCCCACTTCCTTGGGGCTCCTGTAAATACCCAAAACCATTAAATAGGCTATTTTCTTTTTTTTTTAATGGATTACTGAAACCATACAAACAACTTGTATGAATGTTTCTGTTCAGAATCAACACACTTTTCAGGCACATAACTTAAAATATTGTTTGGGGAATGTTAGAAGTGAAACCACATTCAGATCTGGATAGCTCTAAATTACTCAGAATTTGCATTTGCAGTCCTTTGTTTCTGTTGTAGATCAGACTCTTAATTCCCTTTCAGTTATTTTGCTTCTATCCAAAAGAAATAGGAGCTACATTATTTTGTGCATTACCTATACTCAGGAGAATATGATGCACTGAAATGCAAGTTAAAGTAAAGCAGAAGGAATGTTTGACTGATGCTTCATCCCTTCTCTTTTATATGTATATATATTGCTTCAACTGCAAGTCTGGATACTGCCCACTGGGCTGTTACAAGGATTATTCCAGATTTTGCACTCTTAATTGACAGAGATTTCAACAGAAAAAGAAAATATTGAACAATATGCCATTTTTCCCCAGGCCCCATACTCAAGAAGTTATATGCCAGAGACCAAACTGAAAATGAAGTCCTCCAAATTCCATGGTCACTGGGTGTCTGACAGCCCTTTTGCAGGAGATTACTAAACCCCAGGGATTGGATGTACTCTCACTACATGCTCTCTGCTAACATCTCTGCCCCCGCCCGCGCCAGCATCCAACAGATGCTGCACTCCTCTAGTTCCAAAGAGTTGCTTCATTTGCTGTGCTCCATTAAACAGGTGCAGTCTTCCACTTCAGAACCTGTTGTATTCAGTGAATAAAGTGATCCCCATTGATAAGCTGCAGTTTGTGAAGTCCTTTGAGAAAGCAAGACGCTACAGAGATATGACTACGTCCCCCAGTAATACAGCAGGGCTTCGTGATCTCCAACTTTCTTTCTTGTTTCTGAGTCACTCCTATCCCAAATTTTTTAACACCCATGAAGACCTTCTTTTTCTATAGAAAAACAACTATCGGCCACTATTACATCTTTCCAAAAACACCCCCAAAACTCTCATCTCCCTCAAAATCCAAGGGTGAGTGCCATCTCTTAATGAAGTGAATCCTATGATTTGTTCTTGACAAGGTAAAAAGGTCCATGACTCACCTGTTGCACGTCACCTCTTCCCACATCCTACCAAACCATTCCTTCAAGTTATTTGAAAAGCCTGTCCCAGGAAAAGGATCACAGAGCTGCCAGACAGGCATGAAATTGGTTTTCCAATTAAAGCGATGGCTCCATGACAACTTAGCTGAAGGTCTGCTCTGGTATGTTTGCACAGCACCCTGCACAGCAGAACCATGATCCATTTTAACACTAGATACTAACGGGATCAAAAGGATAAGCAGTAAGAGTCAAAATGTTTACTGGTGTTGGTCCATACGGTTTTCAGCCTGGAAATATAATTATTATCACAAGAAATCCTTTTCCTTTCTACTGGTTCCAAACTTATATGTTAAAAGTATCAGCGATATCGATTATAGCATTGCTATGAAACACAAAGCAGGCCTTCAGCATGGCACTCACCAGAAAATAGGAAAGATCTTTTTTCCAGTTCCTCTTTCCTCCAGCCTAGGTCAGTTTGCATTGCTCCCTCTGATTTATTCATCATTTATTCATTGCCTTCCCATGAAACATCCCAAATGAAATTGAACTGCAGCTCCTGCAAGAAGGAAAAAAGAAAAAAAAACAGGAAAGAAAAAAAAAAAAAGAAAAGAAAGATAAACCTCTGGCTTTGTTCCTGCACTCACTCTACTTAATATTACTACAGCTCCAAGATCCTTCTTCACATTGCCATGCCAATAGTTGCTCTCAGCCAAAGTCCTGTCGGCACTGAAAGTCTCAGAAAAGGTTACAAAATTGCCGTAATTGTGTAATAATTCCCCTTAAGGGAAGTCTGTTCCTAGTTACAGGATGTTAGTAGTCAGCTTAATCATTCATGTACAGGGCTAATGGAAGTAAGGACAAGAACACCCATCCTCAGTGTTTAGGTGAAGGAATCAAAGAGATGCTTAAAAAGCATCTTGCATCCCAGACACATTTTCTTGTTTTTAAGCATTCGTTCTGTTCCTCTCAATAATTCATGCCAAGGTGATCAGGGTCTTCAGAATTTGCACAGCCAGAAGGCAGAAAAGCTGTGGTATGTACAATCTTAGCAGCACAATGCAAGTTTATGTATTTTGGACACTTATGTCCCCATAAAAGACCATGCTTTTCCCTTCCTGAATGCATAGCTTTCTTCCAAAGGCTTACTCAGGTCCTCCACTTGGGAAAGCATTCAGACAGAGTAGGACCAAATGCCCAGGCCTCTAGACAATGCCATTGTCATCCCACTGAAGAAGATACCAGTAGGCTGGTGGTTCCTTCTGAAACCAGCCATGTCTGATGAGGTGGAATCATGCTTATATTATTTTATCGTGGAGTGCAGGTTTGTCAGCAAGCCCTCAAAGTAAGCCCTCAGTGAAACTCCACATTAGCCTGGAGTTCTTTCCAACTACATCACAGAAAGTGCAAACCAAAGCTGCCATACCCTGTCCCCTGGGCTGTCATATAGCATAGAAAATGAGCACAGCTGAACTGGGCTGGACAAGCAGCCCATCAGTCACACTGCCTGTCACCAACAATTGCACACATGCACAGCCTCCAGCTGTTTGTGACCTGCACGCACATCGACTTCACCCAACAGCACCTTGCAGCAGGGAGTCCGACAACAAACATGCCCTGAACTTCATGACCTTTGCTTAAGGTGATGGTAAGTAACTAAGACTTCCAAGGGAAATCTGAAAGGCTCAGATTACACACAAACTATAAAATGAGTAATATGCACTTACACATCTTAATGGGACTGCCAGTGGCCAATTTGGTGCACTTTAGACCCCTATTAATAGCCGGACTCCACAGACAGATGAATAAAATACACTTCTCTGAAGTAATAAAACAGCAAGAGAGGACTGACCGGGGATGGATTCTGTTCACCTGTGTTGCTCAGTAACGTGTAACTACTCCATAAACATTGTTGATGCTTTATCAGCTCCTTCTGGTGTTATCTGTGGCACAGAATGTTAAACATATTGACCAGGTGGTGCCTTTTGTGATACGTCTATTAGTACACGTCCTTGAACTAACACCACGTTCTGCAGGTACCTGCCAGGTAAGTGACTGAAGTAACACTGCATCAGGGAGTGGGGTGGCAGGAGAGCAAGGGAGGGAGAATAGGAGGGAGGGAGGTTGAGTTTCAGCGCAGATAAGGAGCTGCAGCTCTCATACCCAAACAGCGGGAACAGAAGTGGCTCACCTTGAAGAAAATATGGTTGGACAGATTTCACTCTTCGAAACTGGGCTGGAGTTGGGTCCCATTTCAAAATCTGCCTTTTCTTCCCAGGCGGGTCCAGCTCCACTCCAAGTCCCGCAAAGCTCCCTTTGAGTCAGCGCCTTCTTCACCCTCTTTGCTCTCTCAGTCCTGACTTCTTCAGCAACGCCATATGGCACTGGTGACTGCAGCTCCCTCGGTTCTCTTTTCCCTGTGCTGCAAATGTAAGAGTAGCAAGGGAAACCTCACACAGTCCTCAGGGTTGTTTTTAAACTTCTGTTGCTGCTTTGTTGCAGAATTAGAAAATGCCTTCTATTTAAAAAAAAAAAAAAAAAACGTTCTCATCAGATACATATTTTAGACGTCACTGCTATGTATTTGTAAATTGTAAATGATGCTCTCTGCACGCATAGAGAGAGAAAGCAGCCAGAGTGATTCTCCCCATCCATTTATCCATTTTCTTACCCCTTTTCCCCTTCCCAATTGCCCTCAGCTAGCTGCCTCACCCACCTCCGCTCCCATTCTTCATCAGTGTGAGGGCTCAGCCTCACAGTTTTCCAGTAGAAATTAAAACTGAGCTTACACAGAGCTGTTCAGCTGGGAAACACTCTACTTCTGGTTTTGTGGCAGCTGGTGCTGTTAGAAAACAGACACGGTGACCACCAGCTCCTTTCCCATCGATCACTAAGCACCTCAGTAGGAAAACAGCCTTCCCCAACAAGTGCTCTGGAACGTGCTCTCAGCCCCTGAATGCAATCAGGGCTGAAGTCTCATGCTTATTATAAACCTAGTGCAATTAGCACACAGCAGTCGTATCTGTGATCCTGCAGCATCAGTATCACCCCGGCTTTCCTACGGTTTCTTTTCTCTCTCTTCCTTCCCCTTAACACTGTTTTCCTTCCACTACCTCTAGCCTTAGGAGAGACCCTGTTTTGTTTTTCTTTCTAGTTTGTTATTCTTTACAAAGGATTTGCCCTCCTCCTATCAGTTCTCTTCCCTGTCTTCAACATGCTAGCCAAGAAATTCCTGACAGCTGCTCTTCCCATCTTGTGTTTTGCTGTCGTTGTCATTTTCTTTGTGTGCACTCAAGTGCGAGAGAGAAATCCAGTGACACGGCTTGAATCTGACACTAACTGGAGGCAGAATGAAACACTCCATCTCCCCTTGCAGCAGCTGCTTCCCTGAGAGCCAACGGCAGAGAGCAGGTTCACAGTGCTGGGAGAACCTGAGAGAGCCCCGAGCTGTGCTGTGACACACAACTCACCCCTGGATTTAGTGATGTCATACAGCTGCGCTACAACCTGCATGGCTCTGCTGTTCATCTGTGCTGGTTTTTTACCTTTACAGCGGATTTAATGAAGAAATGTTGAAATTTTTCCACTTTTGCCTTTATTCCTTCTCCAGATTCACAGCACATCTCTCCCACTACATGTACTGGTGTGTGTTGCAGCCTATCTCCCTCTTGCCCTAAGATGTACATCAGCAGCTGCACAGCTGGTACAGTGCCAGGGCCAGAAGCTCTCCCACATTGACCAGAAATTTTAGCTGACAGCAATCTTATGCAAATGAGAATGGTCGTTGACATAAATCACCCATTCTTAAATAAAAATAACTACTGAATCTTACAAACTTTATCCATAATCCATTACCTCTGAAACGTCCCTCACCTTCTTTATGACTCAGCATCTGGTAGACAGCTGAATCCAAGCTCCTACAGTACCACATTAAACTCTTCTCCAGAATGATTTCTTCATGCATTTCCTAGAGCTGAACAAAACCACAAAGAGTAGTTGAGTAAAAAAGGCCATAATTCACAGTATCATAGCAACAATGGTAAAATATGTGCTTCCTGCTTGCTCATTTTGATTAAGAAAATTATTCAGAAGGCATCAGATGTTTGAAAAGAAATCCGTCTTGTGGTTTGTTAATCGGAAGAACAATACACTCCAGACTATTGAGGGAAGTAGCTTTCAAAGCTGAAAGGCACTGCCAATTGCTTGCCATAGGAAGCTGATAAGACTTACAAGCACTTGTCAGCCTGACATTTCACGCTGCCTATCAGTTAGTACTCGCATCCAGAATGGTCCTTAAGTATATACTTCATTTTAAGCATGTGAGCATCGAATTCAAGGTACATCTGGCCTTCAAGTTGAGTGCATTTGTAATATTTTTAATTGCTTTGTGGAAACCCAGCTTAGATAAGTAACAACATGCTTACGGGCTTAGCAGACAAAGGAGGCTCAGTGCCTCCCCTCTCACCACCACCACCCCCTTGCTCTGCACCCCACCCAGCCCACCCTGAGACCACCACCATCCCCTCCCTCCTTGGGCTCCTGTGCCGCTCCCACCAACTTCACAGTACTTTTGAGATCCTACCTTCCCCGTAGTGCCACATCCTTGGGCTTGTTCCGATGCTGGAGCACCTTGAAATGCCTCAGGAATTGTGCTGAGAAGTTTTGTATTGACTCTTTTTTTCCCTAACTTCAAATGCTGATATTTTATCTCTATCATAAGCACATGCACATAATGTCCCCAAGTACTACGATGTCTCAGCTGAGGAAAGGCTGCATTTCAGCTGTCTTTGCATAGATTATCAATCTGATGTTACTCTGGGATTTCTGGTAAAGTTGCCCCATCGATTTTAATTGTTAATAATCTAGTATAAATTATTCTTTGTTTGCACAGGGGTATCACACATGGCAGACGTTGCTAGCTGTGCTAGCTGTCCATTTTAGCAGAACAATCAGCTTAAAGTATTAAAGGCAAGTACGTTTCTGTCCTACTGCATGGCTTGATCAGCATGAGGCAGGTGCATTTTTTCAGTAAGCCTTTGTTTGGGAAACAAGACAGTTAAGATCAGGACGCAGTCATAGAGGGATGGTGAGCAGATCAGCTCAGTCTTGTACATCGCTCAAGAGAGAGAATAACTTCAGTTCTTCTTCCAGCTTCTGGGAGATCCACTGGAACACAGTATCGTTAGAAGGACACATGTTTTATAAATCAGCAATGGCAGATAGAAAGCAATTGAATTAGATCCCCAAAGCTTTACTAAGATAAATGATCCCCAAAAGTACAGCTAGGATATTAAACGTAGTGAGAATATAATTCTTAATTTCTAGGCATCTGTGAGAATCGTTACCAGCCTTTGGGGAGTATTGTAGTGACTGTAGCTGGTAGATCTCTAAATGAGACAATATTTCCTTTTGATATTGTATCATTAAGATAACTGATTCCTATACCCAGCCAAATGTTTCATATAACTCTTTCCTCCCCCTTCTTAATGCGTGCAATTGTGAAAGAGCAGCACTGGAGGGATTTAGTGGTTCTATCTCTTTATGAGTCTGAACTGTGACATGGAGAACTCAGTGACTTTATTGATTTTAATTTCTTATATTTGGGATTTATCCTCTCCGTTTTTATTTAATGGCTGGGAATAATCACAGCGTTGATATAGGACGTTGGCTACCCAAGGGCAAATTTCAGAACCTCATTTCTTCACCTGCATTTGTTTGTTTGCTTCTGGATGGATACCAGCTGCCGGGCTTTGATCCAGGCTTTGATCAAGAGTGGCTAAAGGGTGTACTGTGAGAGAGCAGTCCTCTTTCAGCCTCAGTAGCCAGAGCTGAGAGTAGCAGAGCCCTTAAGTGGATTTCCCTGAGCATCAGAGTGAAAGATCAGGCATTCCCTTTGAAGATCCTTTGTTATTGAAATCTAGATTCTGATCCTTGATTTGGTCTGAAGACCCTGAGCCACAAGGCACACAGTAGGGTCTCCTAGAGTGTGGAGGGATTTGAGAGACTAGGTTTGCTGTCTGTGGGTGGTTGGGTATTTTCTTTTTTTTCCTTAGGAAAACAGTTGGAATGGCTCCGAATGCAAAGGATAAAAAAGTGTGGTGAGAAAATCCACTTTCTTAGGTTGTTACATAAATACCAGCATCCTTCTTTGTAGTTGTGAGAAAAAGCTTACAGAGTTATTGGTCTAAACCAGACTCAGCATTTCTTGGGCTATTTCAGTATAGTAGGGATTGCTCAGCCAGGTTGTTTCCTTCCTAGAGCATTTAAGGACTGAGCTAATAAAGTGCTTTATGACTGAGAGTTCCTGTGGCAACACAGGGAGGATAAGCTATGAAACAAGAGATGGAGAGTATCTGTCATCCTTGGAAGAGGTGTTTTCTCCTGTGGATGCAGCACTGAACTTTGGTGCCAGGAGGATTCATCTCTGCCAACGATTTGTTGTTTCTCCTTTCCCACTTAACTGTTTTCTTTCCCATGGCACTGCTTTCATCTTCTTCAATTTCCTTAACATCTATAAGGCAAGTATTTGCACTTGCCTTATAACCCTATTTGTACCCTATTATGTCTCTTCTCTGCATTCCAGCATGCAGAGCTCTAGCCACAAGCTGGACACTGCTATAAGGTATTGCTGGCAGAGAGAATGAATTGCCATAGGTTGCTAGGAGTAATGAATTCTCATCATGACTTTCGCACTTGACTATGCTGTTCCAGTAATACATGGATTAATGTAAACCTTTCTTTAAAGACTGCTATCCTTCTGCCCTTCCTTGTTTCTTTCTTCCTATCCTCTCTTCCTTTCTCTTCTTTCTTCCTGCACTCATAGGGAGGTTGTTACATCTTCCTCCATCTTCTACTTAGAGACAGAATCAAAAATAGCCACTTAAAGGGCAAGGCTATGTCCAGTGCCCATTTTCAGTTCCCCAACCCATGTGAAGGGCCAGTATACATTCATGACCACTCGTTCATGGACTCACTTCTTTCTGCTGTGAGATTTCCTTGCTCAAGCATTCTATTTTCCTTGGCCCAGGGCATAAGACAAGAAGGAATCTTGACATGGAAATTTCTCACCACATGTCCTAGCAAGAGATCTACTGCATCCATAATTGCAGTCAGCACTTGGAATGTGGTGACAAGTCCACATTTCATGACCAAACATAGCCTTTGCCATCGCTGAAGGATTAAGTAGACTCTAACAACATTAAACTATGGACTCTTATCTATTGCTTTCGTCAAGCTGTCCATTTGCATGTATCTGGAGAGAAGTTGTGTTGTCTGCTTCTCATGATGCCAAGTTGCCTGGCAAAGGAGCTTCGCTGTATATGTGGCATTTCTGCTCTTGGCATTCCAGCTTATAATTTAGGCAGCAGCGAGTTAGTGTTTTGCTCTTTGATTCTCAGCTTCGCAGCCTTTTTAGTCTTGGAGAAGACCTTCCTAAAACCCAGAGATGTCCATTGCACACTGATCCATAAGGTGCTCAGTGTTTAAGCTTCGCTTTCTTCCAAGGAACATTTAAATGAAGACAAGGCACTCACTTGTCCTACGGCAGTATAATGCACATGGGGACAGTTCTGCCACATTTTCTTCAAGCCCAAATGTCACACCTGAGACCTGTGTCACCTTAAGCATCTTGTCAAAAGTGCCAGAATATGCTCTTCGAGCAGTAGCTTTGGATTAATCTTAGTATTGATTAATCCTGAAATCAACCACAGTGTATTTTAATTAAAACAAAGCACAAGCAGTTCTCAGAGTAGGAGGGGAAGCGATGAGGATAATTTCATCCTTCTGTGTCAAATGCAGACTATGACAGGTGGAGGAATCATAGGGAATGAAATGCGAAAGGATGAGATTCGTTCCTTTGCTGCCTGGAATGCCAGACCACTCGGTTATCCTTCACCCCAGGTAGCTCTCAGGCTGTTTAACGGCACTCACTTGCTTTTGCAGCCACGACCTCAATCAGCTCCTCCCACAAACTGGTTGCATGCTGGCTCCTGTCCAGCTCAGCACTTCTCACATATGAGGATTCCCTCAGAAAAAGCTGCTCTAAGTATTCCTGCCCCTTAAAAAACAATACTTCTATTTCCACTATCAGACTGAACATACCCATTGCCCATGGACTGAACTGGATAACTACAGTGAATACTACCTGCAGATTAAATACAGATGTAAAGTATCCTTTTCACTCCAGGACTACAAAAATTGCAATTATAAACCAAGAGCCTTCTCTTCACCCTTTCCCCCCCCCCCCCTTCAGATTTGTCTCTGCTGATCTGTTTCTAGAAGGGGTAAACTGCCCTTTAGCAGCCCCATGGTAGCTTAGCTAAACTGCTTATTGTGCTGACTAAATTCACTTATGGTTAGTTTGATAGGTCTCCGCTACACTGTGCAATGTAGATATAATTCAAGACAATGGAGCGTCATTAGCCTTTATGATTGCACTTGAATCAGATCGTAGGTGGGTTCATGGGCTGAAGTCCAGGAGAAGCAGTTCGCTCCAGGTATCTCCGCAGAAAGATAAAGCAGGCAGCTGGAGAGGGCAACAGGGACACATAGAATCACAGAATCACAAGGTTGGAAAGGACCTACAAGATTATCTAGTCCAACCGTCCTCCCATTACTGTAGCTACAGCAAACCACTAAACCAGGTCTCGGAGCTCACATCATTCTGGGAGGGTTCTCAGAGGGGCTTCAAGTAGAACAAAGGAAGAGGTTTGGTAGCCAAGTAGAGAAACAGCTGAGGGCTGAACAAAGAGAAAACAACCACTGTCAGGAACACTCTCATGGCCCATAAGTCAGACATTCTTCTTGCATCAAGCCCTGGTACTTTATGTCACACTTTCATAGAATCATAAATCATGGCATGGCTTGGATTGGAAGGGACCTCAAAGACCATTTAGTTCCAGCCTCCCTGCCGTGAGCAGTGTTGCCAACCACTAGTTCAGGCACTAGATGAGGTTGCCCAGGGGACAACCTTCTCACAAAACGCACCTGAGAGAAGCAGCTGTACTCGATCACCAACGGAGAGTGTTCCTTAATGCAGTCCTACTGGGATGTACCCAGCCCTGACTCCCCCACAGGGGTTAAGGCCCACAGCCCAGAGCCCCTGCACTGCAGGGAAGACATTTCCCTGCACCACCAGACCAGACCAGGCCAGCAGTCATGCAGCAGGTATATTTAAGACACAAAGCACTGACAAAGAAAGAAAGAAAGAAAAGAAAAAAGAGAAACAGATCTAGGAGATACAAATCTAAGGAAAAACAAACCCTTAGTGCCCAACATGACAGAGTCAGATGCTATCAGATGCATAAAAATAACCAATTCCTTTATTTGACCACTGTTTTGCACTCCCCACTATTTACGCCTGTGCATTTCATCCACCTCCCAAGCAGCCTGAAGCCCAGCTCCACATCTTGCTGGGAAAGAAATATTCTTCCTGTGCAAACAAAATCAGGAGTGAGTTCTGCTTGTGAGCTCAACTCAAAACTGACCACTTTTTTTATTAATTTTTTTTCCGATACCGTAGATTTGGGGGCAGATTAGTGAGTTGAATTAGCATAAAGGGAGTCCTACAGGTGCCAGAACTTGCACAGATAACTGGCAGCATCTTAATAGCTGGTTTAAAGATGAAGGATCAGTGAGCAGCAGCCAGCAAGGAGACGATCTTACCTCATCTTATGGTACCTTTAGCCTGTAAACCTGGTGAGACAGTGGCAGTACTTCAGCGCATCTTGATCTGAACCTGCATATATATCAAACAGAATTCATACATTAGCTGTAATAAATTATGATCTATGAGATGTACAATACAGTTTCTACTTACAGGAGCATAATATAATCTATATATGTATACAATATGCAATGTATTGTATAACTGTATGTATATAACCTGCTGTATATTATGTATGTGTGTGTGTGAAGCAGCACATGGTCACATGGCCGGTCGCATCATGAAGCCCAGCCAGCAGCCCCCACGGTGCCATTAGCCCTGCTAATTAAGGAGTGAGTCACAGCCTCCACCATGGCTTCCCCCTCTTCCAGAGAGCCCCAGTGTGGAAGTTCAGTGCTTGCTGCCTGGATTCTTGGAGATTTTCTCCCTTTCTCAATCTTTTCTTCTTTTTAACAACACAGCGAACCATATGGTGCATCGCCATCTGATTAGCTAACAGCTTTGGAGCCTGTGGGAATTACTGCATCCAGTGCTTTTACAGCAAGTGTTTGCACTACTTTTACCTGCCACTCTCCACACTGATTAATTCCTGCCCTCAGGATTTTATTTACTTTACCTTCGTAAATAAATTTTTATTTATTTATTTATTTGTTTAAACTTTCAATCCGCTCTACCTCCTAGATACGTCTCAGCAACAGAAGTGTGGGTTGTGTTGTGTTTTCTTTCACTTTTATTATATATTAAAAGAAGATTGATAATAATGGCTGTTTAAAATGGGGGCGGTACAGCAAGAGGACTTTCAGTTCACTTAAGATAACCTACTTAAGGCTACTCCCGTCATATTCTGCATTTGCTTGCTTGTTTTCTTGTCATTTTTTCCCTTCAGCAATAAATCTTTCTGAAGAAGTCTGCTGGGCAACAGCTCTGGAGCCTGCAGGATGATGTCTGCAGACCAGCTCTCCCTCACTTACCTCTCAGACAGTGGCCCTGCAGGAAGGCAACTGCTGATGAGTGCCGTCCTGAGGAAGAGGGCAAGGTGCCTCCCTCAGGCCCTTACAATTCCTCCCACACGTAGAGTCCTAAAACTTGGTCAGAAAGAATGATGACTTTAGTCCAAGCCTGTTTCTCAGTACATTCTAACACTGAAATGTGTAAGTTTCTCTTCAGCTTTTAAAAGCACTAATAAAAACATGGAAGTGTCATAAGCACAGTTATTACTGCTTGGCCACTCACCGTTCTAGGCAGAATGTTGCTCAGGAAGGAAGATTTAAGCATTGCAGTCACACTGGCAGGAGACGTTTGTCCAAGGTGTAGACCATCCTGAAGCCAACAGCAATACATCAGGGCTAAATTCATCTGTTGGACAAAGAGTTTGACAGTTCTAGCAGGCTCTGGCAGGGAGCTTCCAAGGACTCAGCGCTGACCTAGTTTTTCTCCTCTTGGTATGAGTGGCAGTAGGCTCACCAAGCATGAAGTGGGAAAGAAAGCTTTGTAAAATACCATGCTCTCCTCAAGCGGAAACATGGAAAATTGCTGGCTTGGATTCATTTCAGAATGTGTGCAAAAATCTGGTGTAAGCAAGATTTCAAATTCTGATAAAAAGCAAAATAAGCCAATATATATAGATAGATACATAGATATCCAGTAAAAAATAGCCTAATTTTAAAACTACTTGTAAAATGTATATATGCTTAAAACTGAAGTCTTGGAGATATAGTAGCTTCCAAGCCAGTTATTGCAAATAAGCCGAGTGCAATTGCCTGCAGAGTATCCAGGATATGTTGTTTTATTTGTTGATGTTAAAAGAGAAAATATCCAACAAATTGGGAGCATGGTGCAGAGAGAAACTTCCTGGGTCATAAAGTCCAGACTTCTAGTATCCCAGGCACCACATAATTGACTCCTTTTCATCTGAGTTATCTCCGGTCTACTAGATGGATGTGGAAAAAAATATAAAACAAGTGAAGTAATACTAGCAGTCAGAAAATAAAAAATGACATGCGTTGGTTTTTTTTCTGTATCATGAACAAAGCAACATTAGCAGTGGGAGCAGCTGTAAATACAGCAATCTGTATGGCTCCAGTAGATAAGGCAAAAACTAAAGGATCGTGAAGGATCTGATTAATTTTTGAACAAGTGGTTGTCGTCCTAATATACCTCTTTTACAGGAGGGGCTGACGGTCCCCAGGACAGAGGCACTGATGGACAGGGCTGCAGGCTGCTGTGCTCAGGGTTTTCTCTCTCCTGCCTGATGCTATGTGAACATGATCTTGTGTTCAACCTATGGTGATAAAATTCCAAGTGCGTTGCAACCAGAGTTACATTAATATAAATAGGAACACATCTGTGTCCTGCAGGGTTCAACCATATCTGACTTTCTGACTTATAAAGCCTTTGCAGACTTATGCTCAGGAGAAGACTATTTCTAAATATACAAAATTCTTAAACAGATACAAGCCTGGAAGAGACTGAGATTTGGAAATCATTGTTCAACTGTGGCCTGCTAGCTGAAGTGTTGCTTTAGGCATTAGGAAAGCTAGAGCCCAGTCTCTCTGCAACAAACTTTCCAGGTTATCTTTGGCAAATGGAGTCATTATCGCTTTCTCTGACCCAAATATGTTGATGTGGGCACATCATGAGTGTATAGGAGAAAAATAAGAAAGGGCACTGATCTTCCTCTTCCTTAATTTGAGCTTAGCTGCATTCTCCTTATTCTCTGTGCACTGCTTGGGGCTTTTGATGAGTGCTCATTTCCATAAGTTGTTCCTGTTAAGCAGGTGGGTTCACATGGGAGCTGGCTGTGTCTCTTTTCCAGCCCACGGGAGAGATGAGAATCAGCCCCATGTCTTTTACAGGAAGGGAAAGGAAAGGAGAAGCAAACTGCACGAGGCAGAGAGAATTGATTGCAACCAACCAGATATAATTACATTGTGGAGGACATTTAATGTTTCTTCTTGATCACTGCTATATCAGGAGAGGAAAGAAAATCACAATATGAGGGAGAGAGGCTGCTACTTCTCTTGATTTGAATTGTAAATTCCCACAAGCAAACCCATGAGTTACTTTCAGACAATCTGAACAGAATGCATGTGACCCAGATTGCAGGGAGAATCAGAAAGCTACTCCACCTGCTTGGAGACAACAGTGGCACTAAGCCATGATGGCAGGTCCCCAGCACAGCAGGTATTTAATCCAATCATACTAATGAATTTCTCTCCTCCCTTCACTCCTGGGTAGCTACAGTCATGCTGGCATAAGGCTCTTCGGTTAACCACTGCAAGGAGGAAAGAGCTTTATATCCCACAATCTTAAATAGCTCTTTCCTCAAAGCCAGACCTTTTAAAAAGCACAGCATGGTTTTTGGTAATGATCGGTGTAATTGAGGTGCACACACCTATACGTAGAGACTGCTAAAAAAAAAAAAATTCAGTGTTGAAAGGGAGGCCGAGGCTTTACCGAGCTATACTGCACAACAGAGCATCCCCTTATAAACTCTGACTGGACCAACTTGTCTCCAGAAGCTCAGACACCCACCTCAATCCAGACCTCATAGCAAAAAGGGGAAAATTGTCCCAACAGCTCCATGTGTTTATCCTCCTGCAGCCCTAAGGTGCCAAACAGCTCTCAGTTTGCCTTGATCGCCTCCACCCTCAGCCAACTGTGATCTGGCTCTACATATTAATTATCATAAAAGAAGTGGAAGATTTGCTCATTGCTCCAGATGATTAATCAGCTAGTCAGACATAACACCACCCATGCTATTGTGATTGCAGTTAAATAATGATGTTATACACACTGTAATCATAACCACCATCAAACACCAGAGGAGCCTGGTAATACAAGCAACTTGGTCTCTTCACAGCCCATACAACCAGAAATGATCTGCAGTCGGGAGCAAGGCCTTAAGGACAGCTCATGAGGTGCATCTTGCATTATTTAACAGAATTTTCCTGTTTTGCTTTACATATACATAGTAGGCAAAGGCGCCTTCTACCCAGTAGCCTTAAACCCTCACAGCCTCCAAAGCTGCTTTCACAGAATCGGAAAGGCTGAAAGAGACCACTAAAATCACCAAGCTCAATCCCAACCCACCCCACCATGCCCACTGACCGCGTCCCTCAGTGCCACATCTCCCTTCTTGAACACCTCTGGGGACGGTGACTCACCCTCTCTCTGGGCAGCCTGTGCCAGTGCCTCACTGCTCTTCTGGAGACTAAACTTCTCCAAATATCCAACCTTTAAAACGCTCGGTGCACTTGTGGAAAGATCTTACACACGCTGCAAGTTTGATCCAAGCCCTTCACCTTGATCTCACCACTCAAGACGAGCTATACAAAGAGCATTTGGCTATCAGCCTCATAGTGCTAATTCCCACCTCCTAGCACTGAAGCCAAATATGATGTGGCCGGAGCCCAGAAGAAAGGATTTAACATAGAAGCAGCACGAGAACTTGAAGTCATTATGTCAGCTGTAAAAAAAGTCTTGCTTTGTTTTTTTTTTTCCAGAATGTATTTTGCTCGATGTGGGTGGTGTTCACTTGTGGAGCAGCTCTTTAGCAGCCTGTGGGAAGCTGATCGGCCTTCTCAGTAGGGCAGTTTTGGTTCAGAAGGGATAATTTAAGACAAAGGCTATCAGCCTGCTGTCCGTGCTAGGAAAAAGTGGCTGAACCCTCCCAGGGGCTGCCTTCCAGTGGAATGAGGAGCTGCTTGACACAGGGATCTTTTCTTGGGTAAGTAATGAGCTGTATTGATTTTCCTCAAAAAGAAAATTGGACTTTTGCAAACAACACAACAAGCTGCTCGAGTTGCTGAAGTGATCTTGTGACCACCACAGGTTCTTGTGCTTGACATGAAAGAGAAGAAAAAAGTCAGCAGAGTTTATCTTGTGAGGGCAGGTTTCTCCAGTAAAAAACAACTCTCCCTTCAAATACATTTAGCAAATATGGGACCAACGTGCCCTACGGAGGCAATGGACCCATTTGGAAAACAGCTGCACAGACAACCCCTGTACTTGTTCTTGTGGCTGGAGGTCTGAAGTCTCCAGCAGGAGCCTACATCCCTTTCCACATGGTCTCTTTGAGGGGATCATATGGATGCTCTCACTGCCATCAGATGCCAGTCCAGCAAGGTGCTCTAAGCTGTCCTTTGACTACCCATGGGCACCTGGCAGCTTACTGCTGTCACCCGGGGCAAAACAACCCCAGGGAAATGTCCTTGAAAATGACTCTCCTCAATCCCAACCTGACCTCCTGAGGAAGTCTCATCATGCGGCAGAGCCCGTGGGTTCTCCTGCGGGATCTCCACTGCGGAGCTGTGGATCAAGCTCTTCAGAACTGCCTGGCAGAGGTTTAGTTCCTACGCCCTAACCTTTAAAATGATGAGATATAACCTCCATCTCAATTCCCATACCTGCTGCACATTCTTGAAATTGACCTGACAGGAGAAAAATATTCAGCCTATTTCTAAGCTCTCAGAGGAATGCAATTCCTTCCCTGACACCTCTCCAGAGGTCCTGCAGCTTGGCTTTTTTGTAACTGGCTTGGCAAAGCTTCAGTCCTACCTGTCCCAGAGCAGTGGGGGAAGGACACAGCTCCTTCAGAGCCTCTCACCCTGCTCTGCAAGAAGAGGAGCCTCCAGAAACCAGGTCTAGCACTTTGACTGGCAAAGATGGGTCAACAGCAAAGGCAAATTTTCATTCTGTAGTCAAAATGGACCATAGCAGAGCATCTGAAAGTAGAAACCTAACCATGATGTCCCCAGAAACTCAGTCCTAGTACAGTCTGTGCTGGGCCCCAGCCCCCTGGGGGCATCCACCTCCCCAGTCAGCAGCATCATTCCCAGCTACACACTGCAAATCCCATCTGGAGCCCCACCAGCACCACAGCAGACCCAGTGCTGGAGGGGTTGCTCCCTTGATGCACCACTCCCAAAGCTTTTCCGTGCCCCAAAAGGCAGCTGACATCCACACTACCACCAGCAAGCACACTCCAGCAAATCAAGAGCATCTCAGACCTCGCACCGCAACATCCAAGAGTCTGACCACTAAATGCTATAGCACCCTATTACTCTTGATAGCGCAATTCAGAGATCAAAAGATCTCTGTCTCTATTTTCAATGAGATTGTGGACTCTGGTACTAAGCAGTTATGGGCAATAATTTCTCACCATGCTAGAACTCCAGCCACTGTTTGCAAAATTAGAAAACTGAAGGGGAAAAAAAAAAAAATCAAGAGCAGTAAGCTCAGCAGGGACAGGGAGTGTTAATTTTGTGTTGGTAAATGGGAGTTATCAGAAATGGAAAATAAACAAAAATGCAAATTGGAAGTAATAAAAAAAGCACAATTAAAAAAAAAAAAAAAAAAGCAGCCAAGGTAGTTTTCTGAATCAGAAAGAAATGCAATTATAATCACAGAATGGGATTTTCTACTATTTTTCACATCAGTCATTTCTGTGTTTCATTTGGCGCATTACAAAATCTGGAGAAATATGACAATCTCTCCAGTAAGCCAACGTTTCATTATTTAACTTAAAGAGTGGTGAGGCACTGGCACAGGTTACCCAGAGAGGCGGTGGTGCCCCATCCCTGGAGACACCCAAGGTCAGGATGGAGGGGCCCCGAACACTGATGGAGCTGTTGGTATCCCTGTACAGTGCAGGGGCTTGGACCCGATGGCCTTTGAAGGTCCCTTCCAAATCAAAGGATTCTATGATTTAATGATATATCTGAACAAGGTTTACACAAAATAGACTTGGGGGTGGGTGTAAGGAAGAGAGGCACTCAAAGTTCCCCAGCTAACCCCAGCATTGTAGCCCAAAGTAAAGCAGCACTGAGTGGGAAAAGCGCGTGCCAAGGGTAAGACTTCTGTAGTAGATAATAGGAGCAGAGAGCCTGGTTCTTTCCCTCCCAGACCTCTCAGTCCCTCAGAGGCAGGTCTGCTAGGGTCAGGGATCCTTCTCTGCCTTCCCCACAGTGTCTGAGATTGGCATCACCACAAACATTGCCTTTACCAGAAAAAATGAAAGAAAAAAAAAATCAGGGACAAATTTTACACTCCGCTTGAGATGCCTTCCATCACCCAGCCATGTTCGTATAACATCCAACCTCCTTCCTTAAGAGGGATAAAATAAGAAAAATCTCTTCCCCCTGCTCTCATCCCTTTAATAATTTGACAGAATTAAGCTGAATGTGCTGATTATTTTCCACGTGCATTAATCATGGGCAAATCATGTTAGAGAAGGAAAATGCACAGCCTGCTGTTCCCTCTCAGCACCCTCCTCTCACCCTGCTCCCAGAATAGCCTTCAGCCTGGAGGGCATCCTGCCGGTGCAATTAGCAACGTGAAATGGGGAAGAGAAGAAGATGGGAAGATGCAGGAAAAGGAACTTTTCTCAGAACTTAGACATGGCTTTTAGCTTATCAGAGCAAGCAAGAACAAACTGAAGAGCGCAGCATACTTGCACACTTGAGCTCATGAAAATTCAGACAAGTGATGAGCAACTGCTGTCATCTTCAGTGATCTTATTCTAGTCCCTGGCCAGAGCTCCACTCCTGACCGCTCCCCATCAAGCTGGCCAGGAGGTTCCCTTCACCACCTGCCAACACTGAGTGCTCCAAGTGATTCAGTTTGCCTTCCTGCTGACAGCTAAGGCTGAATCCCTGAAGCCCTGGATCAACCCATCACGTCACCGAGGAGGTTTCTTGCAAAAGCATCATCCACTTGGCCTGGATTCTGGAGGCAAAGTGAAACTGCATGTGTCTAATTTAGAGCTGTGAATGTCACATTTCAGGCTTGATTTGGCCATCACCATAGGGAGGCAGCTTGTGCTACCAAGCATGGGCAGAAGCACAAGCTCTGATCCTCAGCCTACAGACTCCTCCAGAGAGAAGCCCTGCTGTGAGCTCTCCTCCCCAGCAGCTGCTACATCCCAAGAAAGGATTCTGCCAGGAAGATTTTTCCTTTCTTTTTTTTTTTTTTTGCCAAAATCCATGAGGGTACTGTCACTTTAAAAAAACATTTCCTCCAGAAGAAAGCAGATACAAAGCAGAAATAACCTGGCAGAAGGGATTTGGTGACAAGGCCAGGAAGCAAGCAGTTAGAGCTGGGCTGTTTCCAGATGCATTGTGGCCATGCCATACATTAATAATCTGTGACATGCATAAAGATGGGCAAGCATTTGCCTCTGAAGCCAGCTGCTTCATGCATAGATACAGCCACTGAGAACCTCAGGACCACGTTTCTAGCCCCTGCCTTTGCAGAACAGAACCAGAAGGGGGGAAACCCAGAGCTCAAATAAGAAACCCCCCAAGGCTCCTAATGCATCTGAGCACACACGGTCCATATGGAAGGGCAAAAGGATTAAGATGTCAGTGTGTGAGGAGAACCTGGTACACAGCCTCTGGGTCCTTCCCAGGTAAGTGCAGAAGCCTCTTCTCCTGCAGGCAGAGTCTGAGAAAAGCCAGGCTTTCAGGGATGTTTTTGCTGAAGGATGTTTTTCTTCCTCCCGCCTGGAAATCCATATCTCATAAGGATCAGGCCAGCATCAGGTAAGCAACACGACCTGACATCTCAGACGTGCAGCTTTGGTTTTCTGGGCAAACAAAAGCACGCAGCAATCTGCTGTGACAGCAGGTGGCTCAAAGAGTATTTACTGAAAGATGGATTTTCCTCCCCGTCATGCCCCAAACAAGGCAGTCAGGCACAACAAAGCGATCACAGAAATTACGCCCAGTGACAGGACCAAAACATGTCACGAGAAAAATGCCTTCTGGCACTATTTTGTTGGTTTAGTGAGGGGCAGCCCAGCTGGGCTCTGAGAGTCTCCCAGCACTCCCATCAGTTATTCAATCTGTTTAAGACAGCTTAAAGGAATATTGCAGCTTTTTCCCTATGATCAGGCGTGGTTTAGGCTGAAACAACTCTTCTCCTCAGGAATGAGAATTTTTCTGAGGACATCCGGCTCATGGGACATGGGATGTTCCAGGGTCTACTTAAGTCCCATGAAGGTGCTCCTGGGCCAGTCACCTGGGGACCAGTATGCCAGGCAATGACACAGAGCGTGCTCTGAGCTGCTGAGTGAGAACGCACTTTGCTCACCACCCTCAGCCCCAGGAACTGGGTAGATATGGCAGCCCAGCCCTCCCCATTCCACCTTACATCTCTCTTGCTCTGATGCATGATACCAAAGGATCTGTGTAATGTTCTAACCAAAGTGAGACCCCGATAAAGCCCCTTGGGAAATGCAGCTGACACCTACCAACCTCCTCCATTAGATCATGTATTACTGACTCTTGATGCTATCTGGACCTCTCAGTCCCATCATGACATCACCTACGTTTTCACACAGGCAGAAGCAGATAATTTAATTCCATCAATCAGGACTAAGAGAGTATCCTCCCTGTGGAGCCATACTCTGCTCCAAGTCACTTAGGAAAGCCCCCAGTGCCATGATGTGTGTGCTCTGTGGGCTGATGGCCTCAGTCCCACCTTGTCACCATGTTCTCCTGCTGTAAAGGCAGCAGGCAGGACTTTCCCTGAAGTTACACAGAAGATGAAATGGAGCCATCAGGCAGGGGTGGAGAAGCGTGCACTTCGTAGGGCATGTTTTTCTGCACCGCTCAAAGTGCTCAGTACATTTCAAATAAAACACACTCACATTTGTCAGCTCCAAAGGAAAAAAAAAAAATCCCCTGTAAGATTTTAGGAGACCCACAGGACTTCTGGATCACTGCTTGGAAAGGGCAAAACTATAGCAGAGATTAATATTGTATTAGTGAGAACTTCAGACGGAAGACACTCCAAGCCCACTTGTACACTCTCTGAGTTAATACCAAAGGGTACCCTGCAGGTTTCAATCATTCTCAGGGCTTTAGCACCAGCATCTGTGTTTGCAACCTGAATTCACTTTGAACACAGTGTTGGCAGCACTGCTGCAGCTACCGGCTTAGGAAGGAAATTGCTTGGGAAGCTGAGGCAAAGAAATACGTGAAAAGGATGAAAAAACCCACTTTGTTGCTTCTACAAGTCTCAGGCAGGGCACAGAGAAGGAAGGATGGCAAAAAGGAGATGAGTGGTTGCGCAGGACAGCCCTGTTCTCGCCTCTCTTGCAAAGATCATTCCTTCTTCTCCTCCATCCACTGATATTGCTTCTGCTTTAAAAATAACAATAATAATAAATAAACAGAATTGAACAGAGTGACCGCTCTTCTAGAGTAAGCAGACATGATTGCCTACGGGAACCCATAGCTCTCCACATGCCATTCTCCTGATTCTGAGACACTCTTATGTACACTCCAAATGGTACCAACTCATAAAGTGGGAACCTGCACTTCTGCTGCCCGTGGACAATCCCTGCTCGCCTGCATCCCTGTTTCTCTCCAAAGCTGGAAGCTTTGGGCTGTGCCAGCCCATGGCTCTGGGTGCCCATAAGCACATCTCGTGCCATAGCGAGGTCCCCGTCTCCTCCTCTTCTTTAGTGGCAGCTGTGTTAGACTGTTCGGAATCACATTTGGTTCACATTCTCTAGCAGACATTCAAGATAATATTTTTAGAAGCAGCTATACTGGTATTTGCAAAAAATAGCCCTCTTTGCTTCTATCCCAAATGGGGTCTTTTCCAACTTTCTTTTCCCACTTTAGTCACAATTCTAAAACTGTTTGCATCAGACAACCCAATCCTGGAAGAGCATTAATCAGACTCTCTTTGGGCCCTTGGTAGCATAGGGGTCAGATGGCAAAAACAGTCAGCTCAGCCAAAGCCTACTTCTCTTACTGACCAGATGGAACTCCAAGCTGCGGGCCACGTATGGGTGATGGTGATCTATTCATGGTGCCACTGAAGTCCATGCAGCAAGAGGAGATGCCCAGCACTGCAAGGAGCCCTACCTGTCCTTTGCAATTAAACATGAATTGACAGCCTGGCATGAGAAGGAAAAGTGAACTTCGGTGCCAGGTGCTGACCTGCCTGCTGACCTGCCCTCCTGGCTGTGTCATTCCAGGGGCACTCACAGGTCTGCTTTGGGAACTATTTTCTCTGCCTGGCTGGAAGCCTGGAGAGGTGAGGTAGATGAGAACCCTGCTGGCTGTTGGGGCTCTGCTGCCTGCTGGCAACAACCTGGAGGAGGCCCAACAGCACAGAGGTGAGCGATGGGAACAAAGACAAGTTTGGGTATTTTCTATCAGATCCCTGGAAAAAGGGCCTGGGTTTAATAAGGTGCTGCAGCAGCATCCCGCAGCAAGGGAGGAATCAGAAGGAGGGAGTTTGGCTCCATCCCCGCATCCCTGAAGGTTCACACACACATGCTGCAGTACGGAGATGCCCATATGCCCATCAACTCCTCTGGTGATGTTGTAAGCCTTGGGGACAACCCTGCCACACCATTTCCTTGGCCCCAATGTCAGGGATGGCACTGAAACTCCTCTTAGGAGCTCAGACAGCTCCCACAAGCTAATCACATCCCATGAGTTCTGTGCCTTGCACACTCTTTTAACATCAGTCTGTGAGGATCACCTGCTATGGCATGTAAAGGGACACTTCCATCTGACGTGCGATGAGGAATGAGACCTCACAGGCCTGGTGTTACCCCTGTGTCAGCCACATGGAGGTGGCATGACCCTGTGCGTGGTACCTAGCACAGTCAGACGTCATCCAGCAGAAGGTAAGGGTGACCATGGGACATAAAACCTATATATCTTCCTCTATGCTCTAAGTGGCCGAAGAGAGGCCATGGCTGCCCATCCAGCATGCTCTAACTTGCATGAAAAATTCTAAATAATTTAACTAAGTACCCTAGTGCAAACAAATGAAACCATATCTACTCCTGCATGAGCAGAGTGGATTTGTCACTCTAGGTTATAAAGCAATGCCAGGCTCTTACAGATAAAGCAAGGTGCTGCAATATTTATAAGATATTTGATTTCATTTTATGTGGAGTGTGACACGAATTCCTCTCTCTTCCATAGCGAACTTCAGTCAGCATGCAGGTGGGCAGCACCTTCAGCTCCATGCAGATCCTTGGTTTGACCAAACCATGGGCTCTCTATCAGCCTCCTCTCACCAGCAGGTATATTTTGGCTTCCCTGAAGGCCAAGCAGCTGATTTCTGATAGTCACATACAGAGGCCTGGGCAGGGTTAATATAGAGATCACAGTCCTAATTCTTCCAAAGGCAATAAAGCACTCACAAGGCAAGTCAATAAATAAACAACCCAACCAGCACCAACTAACCAGCACAAAATGTATGAGGGCTCTCTCCAAGGGGCCCATGCCTAATTTACAAGACCATTCTCACAGTTCATAATGAATTTCCAGATACTCTGGTTTATCACTGGCCTTTTCAAACTGTGCTGCAAACAAAAAGCCAAGGGCTGAGAGCTTGGTTTTGCTGTGGTTTTCTTTCTCAGGTCTGACAAAGAGGAAAATGCCAACTACATTAAGTTTTATTGTTTTCTTCCCCAATTAAGCCACAGCCACCCACTCAGGGCCATTCCTGGGGACCTGCTGGCTGGCAGCAGTGCTACCAAGAACAGCGCAGCTGCTCACATGGCCACATTCACAGTCCTGCACTGAGATCACCAGCAGCCACAGGGGAAAAAAAAGCACAATGCTTGCTGCAGGATTTCCTATCACAGGGAGAAAGCCCGTCCCCACCACAAAGCCTCTCAGCTGGTTCGAGAGGAACATGGCAGAAGAGCAAAGGGACAACCACTCATGCGGGACCTGAGGTCCCACTGGGACAGAGCTCCATAAGATGGACAGCCATATTCCCATGCAGACTGGTAAGGATCCCAGAGTAATGTAATTCCCATCTGCAGATGATGCTCCCTTGCAGCTTGGGTCTTTAACACTCCCCAATACTCAGAAGATGCCCACACAAACATCCACTGAGGCTGTAGTCTGGGGGAAAGAGGGAGCTAAATATTTAATTTCAGGCTCTTTCATCAAATATTTAATCTATTTAATATTAATTAAATCTTGGTCTGAATAAACAACAGCTAAAAACTCACCTCTCCCTCCAAACGTTTGATAACTTGAACACGACAGCTGACACCATCCCAACTGAGATGGCGATAAATAAGGGCCTTTTTCCACCTTTTAAGATCTTAACAGCAATGGCACATATCTAACCTCCTTGTTGGCCTCCTCCAGCCCTCTAAGGCAGGATCTTTTGTGTGTGGATGTACGGTAACAACACCTGGTTTACACCAACATTTCCACACCCTACTTTGTAACCTCTCATCTTTCATGGACTTCATTTGTACCCCCCACAAATGCACACTCCCAGGCAATGCAGCAGGAATCCATGAAGCTAAGCTGGAGGAAGGGGAATTCTGGGGTGAGGCGGTGGCGAGGAAGGGCTAAAATAGGAACAGATCATTTCCACCCCAGAGGATTTCATCCTCATAACACCAGGCCATGAAGTCAGCTGCCACCATTGCACCTGCACCACAACTGCCTTCTATTACAGAAGGAAACCCTATCTGGATCAAGGTCCATTCACACCAGTCACACCAGCCAGAACTCGTTTTCTAATTAACCCTGGTAGGGCAGTTGGCAATGAAGGATTGCCCTGCACAGAGCACTGCTTACCTTGCTTTCCGCAGCGCACATCCCATTGAGCAGCACAGCTTTGAGCTTCTTTTCCTCTCTGCTGCACTGCCTTAAAGCCATCTCACTCAAATGGTGGGAAACAGCAATGAAAACAATAATACTGCTGTTCAAAAGGAATGGATGCATCTCCATCATCCCAAGACAGCAATGCTGAAGGCCCTGATCCCAGTGGAGATAAAGTCTTCAATGTAAGCAAGTCAGGTTATTCCACTTATACCGGTCATTTTAACTCCTCTGGCCCCACAAAATCTGGGGTTTAAAAGTCAGTCTTTGAAAATAGTAAGTGCAGGATTGGTTTTAAGTAGCAGAATACTTTGCGGCAACTCAGTGCATGCAGTTGAAGACAAGGCAGCCTCCAGCAGGCGTTGCTTTCTCAGAGATGGTCATGGTGGAAAGCTCTTTCTGTTTTCCTGTAGAGAGTAATTGAAAAGCAAACAGGAAAAAGGCCATAAAGTCATGGCCCAGAAAATCACCACTGTTTCAATCAGCAAAGGAGCAATCAATTCTCCATCTAGCAGTTGATTAAAAACAAAAAGTTTCTCATCTCTGGGAGCAAACTCTACAGCAAGCGAGTCCCACAGCTCTGGAGGACTGCAGGGCTGCTCCTGCCAATGCTATGTCCCAGCTGTGCCTGAGCCAGTGCAGGTCAGATGCTGCAAGAATGGCAAATGGGGAAGGAGGGATGTTTAGGTCAACTCACCTCACCTCCCGATGAGCCCCGCTTGCACTGTTACTCTTGCATTTGACTTAGAACACATTTTTGAGAGCCTCTCCTCCTGACTGGAGCAGCGCTGAAGGGAAACACATGTTGGTGGAATTTCTCCCTCAGCACAGAAAGCAGCTCTGGCCCCAGGAAGTCCCTGAACACCCAGCAGCCCCGGAGCTTCCAGGGAGGGGTCCTTGTTCCTCTGTGTTCCCTGACATCAAAGCCATGCAGGACTTCAGAGCCCTTCCATGCATACGATGTCCCCTAACCTGGTCGATATGGAGTTGACCACCACACAGACAAACCCAGAGCCAGCTTAAGTGCTTTGAAGCCAGTAAAAGGCAGCGAGTTTATGCCTTCGCTGACAAACACCTGTACCTCTGCTCAAGTAGTGGAGAGGTCTTCTTGTTCCGGTTCCGGTTTATCCTCACATTGCTTTGTAGAGTTTGGGTACCACACCCCCCTCACCTCAGCAGCCCCTGGTGCAAGATGTTGGCTTCACGCACTGGTGGTCCCGTGTGGGAAATCACCACTGCTGGGGAACTTCTCAAATGCCCAAAAAGGTCCCCTCAGAAGGAAGGGATGTTGAACAACCAGCTCACATGTCAGCATCTCCATTCAACACCTGGCATCTCCCGCCCCAAGCAGAGGTTGAGACCTGCTGCCATGAAACAAACCTCATGTTCAAGCCAAGGCAGATCTGAAAAGCTGGGCATGGCATAAAGTCAGAGAAAACCCCGAAGCCATCCCTGCATCAGCAGGGCACAGGATGGCAGAAGTAAAATGCCTGGGCCCAGCTCCCTCCCCATGCAGAGAAACCCAAAATCGGGGCTGTGCTGGGCCCCACAGCCATCTGCTGCTCAGGTCCATGGGACCCTGAGACCAGCCTGGCTCAGGAGCCACAGCCCAACCCAAGGGAGGTGTGATTTAAGGTGCTCCCCACAGTTGTAATCTCACCTTGACTTCTGAGTCTCAGCCCACTGCCCTTGCAGTTCACAGAGCAGTCAGCATCTGCTCCATTTGTGAGCTGAGTGCTGCAGGGCTGGGCTGTCTGCTGACCTGGCAGTAAGGCTCAGCAGCTGCACAGACCTGGCACCTCACAGAGCATCACCACAAACCAGCTGCACAGTGAGGTCTGCAGCAGGAGCTGTGCCACGGCTCCATGACTGCCAGAGCACTGCCCATAACCTAGGAGCAATCTCTGCAGACTTTGAACTTTTCCAGCAGCGAAAGAGCAAGGAATATTCAGAAATAAAATAACATAAAAAGGCACAAGGAGAGCTTCCCAGGCTGCTTCCCAGCCACCTGACCCAAGAGGAACACTATGGGGCACCAGCACCGGTGAGCCCTGGAACAGGAGATGCTGTGTGGGGAGGGGCACTCGTGGCACAGCATGGTTGAGAGACATGGGCTGAAACCCACAGGAGCTCTCAGGCCTGGAAAATGCATGATTTGCAAGTAGAGTGACTGGGACCAAGTCCAACTCTCCTTGAGTCACCATGGAAAGGCTCCTCAGTGATCCTTGTGCCTCAGCAAATAGGGGGCAAAACCCCACAGCAATAAGTGTGAGTGCCAGCAGAGAGAGGGGTCAGGGACAAGATCTGGGCAGGCTGTCAGCTGGCTCTGCATCCCACCCATTGGGACATCTTGGAGCTGGGCTTTGCCAGCTCCAATGCCTCGGTGCCACTCCTCATCCACCACAGCACCTCCATGACACAGCCTGCAGGGCTCTGCAGCTTGGACGCATCCCCCCAGCCAAGAAAAAGGGCTCAAGACGTATCTGAAAACAAATGTCAAGCAGCTCAGGGAAATGAAACACAAAAGAATCAGCAGGTGGCAAAGGCAGCAGGATGGTGGAAATTGAGCCAGCCACAGGGATGGTCAGGCAGCTCTGCACGGCAGATGGAGGAGTCACTGCCTGCACCCACCGCAGCTCCTGGGGCATTTTATTTGGCTGGGCTGAACCACAAGGGATCATAAAGTACGTAATGCCAAAAGCATCTTGCTTTTGCATTCAATGGAAAACTGAGAGCAAGCAGCCATATTTCAGCTGTGCACAGTGACAGCCCAACAAAGCCCCGGCCCCAAACCCACCAAAACACTGGCTGTGCTAAAGACTTGGCCAGGAGTCCAGCAGACAGACAGAAGGATGGGGAAGTGTGACTGATGACCACTCAACTGCCAACCCCTACATCTCCCCCCTGGGGTCTGCTTAGGAAAACCTGCCAAAGCCAACAGGTGTACCTGCAAGCCAGAAGGGACAGCAGGACACCTGCCTCCATCCCACCCGCCAGGCCTGTGAACCACTCTGGCCACGTGGTCACTCCTGCATATATGCAGGAATATCTCCTTCCAGCCCAATCGCTTCTAATCCCATCTGCGGCCTAATTATTACAAACCTTCTCAACCAATCAGCTATAAAACTGCTGCAGCTGGGCAGCCCCAGCGAGAGGCAAAACCAGGGCCAGGCTGCATTTCTGAGGAGCAAATCACATCTAAGCTCTTTAAGAAACACATGAATGCTCTTACCATGCCATGAAAGGGGGGGGGGGGAAAGAACAAGAAACACCAAGGGCTCATTTGTTGCTCTGTCCCTGCGCGATGAAGCGAGCCATTGTTCCCTACCTGCTGCCACAACGCCTTTCAGAAAGCACGACTGCTTTTCCCAACGTGTTCTTGTAGCACTGCAAAGCTGCCTGAGAATGGGTGAGCAGCTGGAAAAAATACAACGCGGCTAACAGATCATTCAGAAGGCTTTCATGCTTGATCTGTAAACACTCTTTTATTTATTAAAAATAATCATCCATTGTAGCAACCTCTGCTTGTGTTTTCTGCGTTGTTTTTACAGTAAAGCACGGTTTATTTGCTTTCCTCACCTTCTGAGGATTCAACTCTGAAAATGCAAGTGAATGTAAACACTGCTCTCCAGGTCCCAGGGTGCATCCGGGCACCCTCCGAGTGAATACAAAGTCAGGAGAGAGCAAATTCAACAGAACACATCCAAAAGTAAAAAGGCGCCGCTTTAAAGTCTCTTCCTGTGCACCACATAACCCTACAGAAGGCAAATCCATCCTATACGACAGACTTCACCTTTGCTTCCTCCCAACAGTTCCTACGATCTGTCAGCGCCAAAGGGCTGCATGGGTGGCGTTAGGAGGCTCGCAGGCTCGTTTATTGAGAGAGATCGGGAAGTTTTTCCTTTCAGCATTCTCGAGAAATTTCCCCATGGCAGAAGGACGTGACATTTGTTCTGTTCGCGTTTTTAGTTTTGAGCAGAAACAGCTGAAAGACATTTCAGGAGAGGAGTGTAAAAGCAACGTTAACTCCCTCTCCTGCTCCAACCTCAAAATATTTACACTTTGTGGGTTTTCTTTTAATTAAAAAAAAAAAAAAAAAGAAAGAAAGAAAAAAGAACAAAAGAAAAAAGCTCGCTTACACTATAAAATACCGGGGAACCTGCCGGGAAGTTCCTCATTTCAGAGCTTTGCCCTGCGTAAGACTGAAGGAGGGATGCTTCAGCATTTCCTAGGACAGATGAGAGCGGCAGATCGCAAACTTAACTCTCCCTCGCTCAGAACGGCGGACCTGCTGCGTGCACAGACCCACCGAGCCTGCAGGAAACGCAGCGGGAGTTAAAACAGCAGAAAATCAATAGAAACAAGACAGCGTGATATACGGAGCGCTGACGTTTGCTTTGAAATGTTACCTATTTACAGCCAGGGGTGGGGGAACCGAGTTAGCATTGAACACGCTTTGGCGCTTCGATACGGTGTAATATCAGCCGAGGGGAAGTTGCTGAGAGCTTGGCTGGGTCCCAAGCTCTGCACGGCGTGAGAAAGAGCCCTCAGCAGCCCTTGGGTGCCCGCCTGCACGGCAACCGCCCCGCGGCTCTGCTCCAGCTGGTAGGGACATGGAAGTTACAGCTCAGCCTTCTCATACCATGGGCAGCACTGAATTCAACAGAACCGGGTAGGACAGAGAGAAAAGGAAAAAGAGAAAATAGAAAAAGGAGAAAAAAAAGAAAGAAAAGCTAGCCTGGTGGGGAGTGTGATCCTCAGCTTTGGAGCCAAAACAGGAAAAAAAGAATAGAAAAAAGAACAACAGGACACTGGAAATGGAAATGTTGGTGATATTATCTGCTTGCCAGGCAGGGGAAACCGCTCTAACTCCTTGTTGGTTTTGAGTAAGGGGGATTTCAGGGAGTGGGAAGAAAGGGAGTTTTCAGGTGTCAAACACAATTAAAGCATTCACAGTTTCGAAGCTGCTTGTCTTACAAAAATTAAGACATTCAGATTCAGAGATACAACACTGTATTTTACAAGGGGTTAAAATTAATTACATATACAACAGGAGGAGGAAGAGAAGATACAACAAAATAAAAAGCCAACACCTCTGAAGGGGGCATACTCCCTCTTTGCTGTTCGTCTCACGGAGCTGTGCGTCATCTGTCTTTAAAGAGTCAAACTGAGCAGTCATGAAAACATCCACCGGGAGACTCTGTGGCAAAAGGAAAAAACCTCACAAAGTAAACCGAGCGAATCGAAAGCCGTCCTCCCCTGGGAGCTGAGTGCCAGGCTCAGACCTCCACTTGCCTGCCGCTCCTCGCTGCCGCTGTTGGGCATTTCAGTGGGCTCATCTCGGGTTTGGAAGGCTTCCTGCTCACAAGCTGAAGGAAACCAACCCATGCAAGCACAGCCCAAGAGAGCCGTGCCTTACTCTCTTGCAAAGTCTTGAATTATTAGTCCTGCCCATTCCAGTGGGTCCTTCAAACGATCCTTTTCCTCTCTATCCTGCAGAGGATCCTTTTGAAGGCCCGTCTGAAGTCGTGGTTGAAAATGGTGTAGATGACGGGGTTCAAGGAGCTATTGCAGTAACCGAACCAGAAGAAGAACTTGAAGAGGGTGGGAGGCACAGAGCAGCTCTTGCAGACTGCGGTCAGCGTGTAGGTGAAGAAGAATGGGAACCAGCAGATGACAAAGACCCCAATCACCACCGCCAGCACGAAGGTGAAACGCTTCTCCCGGTTCTGCCTGCCCCTCCACCGGGACCCTTTGGTGTTCCTCTCCTCCTCCGTCTTCCTGGGCAAAGTGTCCCCAGGCTTAATCTGGCTCAGCTTTGTCTTGGTCTTTCCCCGCAGGGGTCTCTCTGCCTTCTTGGGCTGGCTGTTCTCCTGGTGCTCAGAGGAGGAGGTTTCCTCCATGTCTATGCCGTTGACCTCTCCCTCCTGCCCATCGCCAGCTCCGGCCGCTTTTTCCCCATTGAGCTGGGCTGAGGCCGGCAGGTCCTCCTTGTCGGCCAAGCCGTTCTGCTTTTTCTCCGGGCGCTCCGCCCTCTTGTTCAGCGGGACCCTGGTTCGCCTCTTGGCTATCTGATAGATGCGCACATAGACCAGGATCATGATGAGGCACGGGGTGAAGAAGGAGCCAATGCTCGACGAGATGATGTACCACTTCTCGTCATTGATCTTGCACCCTGACGCCCACTGGTCCACCTTCTGCCCGCTCTTCTTCTCTATGGAGATGAGCGGAGGGAAGGAGATGACGGCCGAGATGACCCAGACGATGAAGATGATGCACTTGATGCGGCGCGGGGTGCGCTTGAGGTTGTACTCGATGGCTTGTGTGATGGACCAGTAACGGTCTAGGCTGATGGCGCACAAATGCACGATGGAGGAGGTGCAGAACAGCACGTCTAAGGCCAGGTAGATCTCGCACCAGACTTTGCCGAAGTACCAATAGCCCATCACCTCGTTCGCCAGGGAGAAGGGGATGACCAGTGTGGCCACCAGGATGTCGGCCGAGGCTAAGGACACCAGGAAGAGGTTCTGGGGGGCCTTGAGTGCCCGGCTGGTGAAGACGGCAATGATGACCAGGACGTTGCCGAAGACGGTGAAGAGCATGAGCAAGCCCGCCAGGCTGATGAGGGTGATGGTGGTGTGCAGGGGGTACGGCATGCTCCATCCCAGCCCGGCCGCGCTGTCGTTAAAAGTCCCGTTGGCGCCGGGAAACGGGTAGCCCTCCTCCTCCTCCAGCTGCCGCTGGTACTCCATGGAGGAGAAGAAGTGGCCCCTCTCCGTGAACGGGCGCTCCGGGTTAAACATCAACCCCGCTGCGCGGACACCCCCGCCCTTCGCCCCCTGCCCCACCCGCGCCGCTCCCGGCTCTCCGCGGGGCTCCGCGCTCCTACAGCGGCGCCGCCCGGGAGGGGGCTGAGCGGCGGCGGCCGGGGGGGCGCGGGCGGGCGCGGCTCATGCCGGGCGCGAGGCGGAGCGGGGTCGGGGCTGCAGCCGGCGGAGGCTGCTCTGCTTCGCTCGCCGCGGAGCCGCTTTATAGCCCCGGATCAGGCCGGGGCTGCCGCGTCAGCCCCACGTGGGGAGCTGCCCCCGGTGCGCGCACACGCATACACACACACACACACACACACACACACACACACACACACGCGGGCAGACGCGCCGCGCGCGCACGCGCACCCACACCCACCCCGCAGCTTCACCTCCAGCGCCGACAGGCTCAGCCCCGTCCGCGTCCCGCACGCTGCCCCCGGCACCCGCAGCCCCTCGCCCACCCCCAGCCCCGGCTCCCCCCGACCATCGCAGCCTTACGGCGCGGTGCCACCCCATCCCGCATGGGCTCCCCGCCCCTCGCGGCCGTGTCCCGGGAAACCCCCCCCACACACACACACCCTCCCCGCACACACACGGCCGTGGGGCTGCTTCAGACCGTCGCGAGTGGGGGGAACTCGAGTCAGGGGGAGCAGCCGGGCGGCGGCGGCGGCCCCAGGCAGCGCGGGGGGGCAGTGGCACCTGCTGGCCGTCGCACCGCACTGCACGCAGTGGCCCTCGTGGCCGCAGCACCCACGCGAGGTCGTGGCCCGCGGTACCCGAACCTCAGCAGCCGCAGCCGGCCCCGGCCGGTCCCTGCCCCACCCCAGCTCCCGCAGGCTCTCGCAGTCCCCCATCCACGCAGGAGGATGGGAAGCGGGAGGCAGCCCCATGTCTGCTCCATGGAGGAGAGCAGCCTCAAACCCCCATGTGCTGGCTTCGCTCCCCTGGGTTGCAGCAGCATCACAGAACCTCGTTAACAGCAAAGAGCAGTGGTGGCACACCTGGTGAACCCCAGCTCTCAGCACACACAGAGTGCTGACCCCTACAGCCCCGGCTTTCACACTCATGAGCAATTTGCTCTCGCTTTTAGATGTCTCTAAGGACGATCAGGGTTCAAGAAGCTCTCAATCACCAAGAGGGAGAAAGCCCAGTTCCCTCGCCCCCACACTGTGCTATAAGCAGTGACATGAAGCAGGGCCTGGGATGTGGGGCATGGGAGCTGCTGGGCACAGCCTGCAGGGCTGACACGGGTGAGAGGGCAGCGGGGGAGATGCCCATTTTGCAGATGCCATCTGCAGAGAGTGCCTTCAAGTCTCTAAAGTGAGGCCACAGTGACACACATGCACACACACACACACTTTCCTATGCACACTGACCTCCATCAGAGTAGGAGGAACCTGTAAAATCTGACTTCACACCACAGGGCACATGAAGACAGGGTGCAGGGACTCACCTGGGGCTGCAGCAAGGCTGGGAGTGCTGTACTGGGACTTCATGCCTTTCCAGTGCACCCAGTGCATCTCCATGAGCCCCATTCCTCAACCTAGGCAGAGCGTAGATGTAAATGATGAAACCACAACAGCTGCTTCATTTTTTCCCTGTCCTTTTGTAGCTGGAAACCCCTCAGTCCACCTGAAGCTCAACCCAGCCGCATCCACCCTGAGCCATGACATCAAGAAAGCAGAGCTGGAGCCCCAGCAGCACCTGTAAGCACCTCAGTAGCATCACATCTCCCCTTCAGCCTCTGTCCAGGTCATCTCACAGCCCTGCCACGACAGTGGGAAGCACCAGGGCTGGTGCAGATCCCCAGGATAGCCCCCAAGCACACCCACTCCTGTAGGAGGGCTGTGGTAGGAGTCCATCCCACGCGTTATGGTAATTTGTTACAAAGCCTCAGTGCTCAGAGTCCTGGGATTTGGTGAGAAATGTGCATTTGTAGTCTGTGGAAGACTGTAGAGAAAAAGCTTGAGGGGAGGGGGGTGGGGGGGAAACAGTAAATAAAACTTTGATATCAGTCCCCTGGCGCTGGCATCCAGCTGCTCAGCGTTTGGATGTGTGCTACTAACAAGGCTGATGAGAGCAGCCAGGGCTCTGCAGCCCCAACTCCATCAGCAGGTGCCAGGGGGACAGCCCAGGAAGAGGTTCACACCCCGAGGGCTGCAGACCCAGGGCGCAGCTGAGCCGTGCCACAACAAACACTGCTTTCCCCTTTTTCCTTTGCTCTGACACCTCAGAAGATGCTGTGGAAGGGGCACAGACCTCCAGCACGCAGACCTGGCCCCGATGGTTGCATTGCTGCCCAACAACACTGTCAGCCAAAGCACTGCCCACTTCCAGGAGGGCGCTGCGAGTGCTGTGATTCATCTTTTCCTTCTTTCAAAGGAAAAAGAAAACACACTTTAAAATGAAAAAAAATCATCACAAGTGCAGCAGGCCTGGCCACCCCCTGTCCATCCCTACCAGCTGCTCAGGCGCTTTGCCCTACTCACACGTACAGCCCCACAGTCCTCCCTTTCCACACCCACTGCTGTGCTGCAGATGTGCATTTTGCTCTTTTCCTCCACCCCACAGCAGCGCCTTCTGCAGAGCTTTGCAACGGGGGTTTGCACAGCCTCGGCTGTGGGCTGTGCTTCCCTGAGTTATTTGAACAAACGGGTATGGAAGGAGCCGCAGGGACAGCACCCTGCTGCCGGCTGTGCAGAGCAGCATGATTAGTATCACCGACCACTTCAGATCCTCAGTGCCCCACAGCTGGCTCAAACCAGTGTGAGACAGCCTGGAAGGAGCGGGTGGTTGCACGCATACTGTTTTGCAAACAGCTTTAAAGCCCCGCTCGTATTTCCCCATGGGACACACTCAGGTTGCCAGCCCTGTCAGGCAGGATTCTAAGCAGCAGGTCAGGTTGTGCAGCCCAATGCTGACAGCCAAGACAAACATTGCCGTGCTACCAGCTGCAGCGTGGTGGAGCTTGAGGCACAGGCACAACGCTCATGTGAGCCTCACGTTTGTCCACTGCTTTATCTCCCCGTAAAGCGCCCACTCAGGCACTTCACGCTGAGTGGAGAGAGTGAAGGAGAGAGGCCAGGTGCCACCAGCTTTCCCTGCAGCCTTCCCTCATTGGGAGCAATCCTGTCCCAGCAGCTCAGTAGGTCACCTTTCACCAGCAGAGCCAGCCTGCGTTTCAGGCAACATTGAAGGTACCTCTCTATAAAGCTTTTTGTTTCGTAACTGGGAGAGGTTCGCACTCAATCACTCAGCTGAGAAGCCATAACTCATTCCATCAAAGTGCTCCCCCTTGGGTCCCAGCCACATCGCTACCCTTTCCCTCCCCGCTCTTCACCATCTCCATCCAAAGCCATGACAGCAATGCTCCCAGCTGCAGACAGCAGCACCCTGAGGCTGCATGCCCACCTGGCAGGTCCCCATCTCAGGTTAGGAGGGAATTCCATCTCTCACCCCTTCACACCCCAGGTGAGCTGCAGGTGTCCAGCACCAGCACTCCATGCACACCCACAGCAGGCAGGTTTGCTCGGTTTAACCCACCATGGCCAAAATGAACCCAGCAAGGCAGTGCTGCAGGCAAGGATCAAAGCGCCCCAGGTGGCAGCAGCACTTCTCGAAGGCTGAGCCACACTGAGCATAATTGCCTGGAATTGCCAGGTTCCCAGAAAGCAGAGCACATTGGCGCAGCTCCATGAGGAGGGAGGCCACCGGGGAACACGGCGAGGCTTGAGGTGCTTTCGTTTATTACTTATTTCACCATCTAGTGGCAAAAGCAAATAGCGCTGAGATATCGTGCAGGAGCTGCAGCTGGACCTGCAGGGAAGCTTCTCTCTGTGTCAGCTTCTGTCCCTCTCCGTCTCCCACCCTCCTGTAGCAGGGGATGGGGACGAGGATGCAGGGCAGCATCCAGAGCTGTGCCGTTCCCCCAGTCCTAAACCACAGCCCTGCACAAAGCCCCCTCTGCCCGGGCTGACAGCCACCCCAGGACATGGTTCAGTGGGCACGGTGGTGATGGGTTGATGGTTGGACTAGATGATCTCAGTGGGCTTTACCAACCCTGACTCTTCTCTCCAGAGGTGGGGCTTCCATCCTTGTGCTTGGCTTGCAGATCCTGCGTGCAGCACATCGCAGAGGGAAATCCATCATCCTTACTGAGCCCATTCCCTCCTTGGCTACAATATGATTAACCCCATACAGACTGCAAGGTACAACATTTTTTCTCCTGTGAGGCTCAAATGAAGTTTAAACACCAGCATGTGATTTATTTGCTTATTCAGCACTATGACCTGCTTTTCAGCTACACAAAGTCTCTCTCTCCCCAGGAAACATTTATCTTATATGGGAACTGCATACTGAAGGCTGTAATGTGTAACCAGGATAAAGCACTCAGAGAAGGCAGGCTGGTACACAAGATACAGAGAGAAGAGGTATAATGCATCCACACCTGTGCCTTTTTGATTCCCGTTTTCTTTTTTCCATGAACACCAAAGGCAGCAAGGTAAATTATTGCCACAGAGAATTAAGGAGCAAAATAATCCATGAGTTGCTCTGAAACATCATGGCAAACTAAGCACTACAACCAACCATGAATCTCTGCAGCTACAAACACTCTTCCCTGCTTTGCTGAGAAGACAGAGCAAAGGGAAGAGGGAAAAGAGAAATCAGCAGTTCAGCCTTCAGCACAAATTAATGAAGGGCAGGATCGTAGAAACATAGAACGCCCACAGTTGGAAGGGACCCAGCAAGGAACATCAGAAGTCCAACTCCCAGCTCCACACAGGACCACACATAAATCAGATCAGATGTCTGAGAGTGCCGCCCAGATGCCTCCTGAACTCCAGCAGCTCGGTGCCTCCTGAACTCCAGCAGCTCGGTGCCTCCTGAACTCCAGCAGCTCGGTGCCATGACCGTTTCCCTGGGTGCCTGTCTTGTGTCCACCAACAGCTGGTGAAGAACCTTTCCCTGACTTCCAATCTGACCCTCCTCATCACAGCTTCATGCCACCGGGTGGAAGGGGAAAGCAAATTTGAAGAGATGGGGAGTACCAAACCCATCCTGAACTCCAGTTTCCACTGGTTAAGCCCAAGCACACCCACAAAGAAGTGGAAATTGCCACACAGTGCCTAAGCATTACCGGAGGTGTATCCCAACTGCACTGACAGGAAAACTGCAACCAGAACCAGGACTTCACCTCATCCTTCCAGTTCAGCCAGGTTAGAGGCAGCCCCCAAAGCCCCAGAAAGACAGCTTACTGTGCATTCCACCTGGCTTTAACCAACAGCCCTGCAAACCTTTCTTGGCCACACAGCCAAGAACTGAGCCTGGGCCATCCCGGAGGGCTCTCAGGTCTCTGAGCACCTCGCCAGTACAGCCCAGGCCTCAGCAGCTGAAAACCACCTCTGATCTGTTGGTACCATCTGGTGTGAATTGTCCTTCATCTGAGCTAGAGACACGAGTGGTAAGAAGCAATGCTTTCATACATATCTTGAGAAAATCTGATTTTTGAAAAATAAATATTTATGGGGAATTAAATGTCTCCATGAAATGAGAATGACATTTTCTCATTAATATTTCACTAAACATTTAATTGTGGGAGCATGTGGGTTTTCCTAAAGCAAAAGCGATGAGCATTAAGTATGGCACATATTCCAGAACTCGAGTACCGCTTAGCGCTGCGTCATCTCGAGATCCAAGACATTCTTCCCAAAAGGTTTGGACAAAGATCAGCCACAGAATTTCTGACTCCAAACGCATCCCTATCTGAGCCTCAACAGATACCCCAGGGCAAACCATCCATCCTGTAGGTGTTCATACAGCAAAACCCTCCAACACAGAGCACTGGAGAGGGCTGCCTGCACGGACCCACTCACCACTTGGCCCGACTTTCTTCTAGGGGATTTCCTCCAGCTCCTCTCACCCCTTCTAGGCAAACTTCCAGCTGCCTGAGGCCACTGGGAAGTGCGCTGGTCCCCACACCAGCACCATGTGGGATTCCACATCCTGGCAGGCTGGCGCAGCTCAGCAGACCCAAAAAGCGCTTTACTTGCAGCCTAAAAAGCCTGACATCAGAGCTGCCTCTTACCAACAGCTTCCTGACCAGCTGAACTTCTCGCCCTTTGCTTGCTGGCAAGGGCAGATGACTCAAACTTCTCAGTTGTAACTTCCCACCCAGTTAACATAATTGGCAAGGACAAAAAAGTGAAAATAAATTGAAGGGCATCATCCAACAAAGCTTAGGTCATAAAGAGGGAAGCTTTTGCAGTGCTGTTCATACTATGCCTGCTTTCAAGCAGTGTTTTCAGATTTTCTTTAACAAAAAAAAAGGTGTTTCCATTAAAATGGCACACACTAAGTTTGGAAATCACTTCACATAGCACAGCTGTAACAACGCGGGACAAAAAGCAAAGCAGCCACTTGGCCAACTGAAGAAACTACCAAAGGGCGGCAAATTAAGGATACGTTACGAGCTTTAACGAAGAAATACCTTCCCAACAGAAAGAAAAGGATGGTGTTGTGGAAAGAGCTTTTAAAACGGAACGCTTGTGTGCAATTCTGCAGATAGCATCTTACTCACAGGGAGCGGGGCAGATTGATCTCTAAAGACTCTTAAAAGGTTTTGCAGTGGAAAAATAGTCGCGAGGCATACAAGTCAGATAATTAACTGCGCAGCCCAGGCTGCCAGCTGCTCACTCAAATACTCCAGATGGCTCCTCCTCTAAAACATCATCATTTGATCTCAGTAATCAAATTATCTCCCACTCTCACAATCCTTAGCGAGGCAAGGCTCATATGAAGAGATGATATATTTTATTTGACTGAAATGGCTTGCAAAAGCTAAATAAATGAGCTTTCAAGGCACTCTGTCTCTTCTAATCGTATCAAAGCTCACCATCTCCAGCCCTTTAACACCTTTTCGTAGTTGTTGTTGTTGTTTTCCCTGGCACAGGCTGCTGTTGCCACCACAACCAACCCAAAAGCACTGTGTTTGCACACCAAACACCGTGACACAAAAATCCATAGCTTCCGAGGGGCAGCTGGGACATGCCACTGGACAGCAGTGTTGGGAGACTCAGTATCCTCCAGCACGTAGGCTGGATTCGTTACACCAAAATGCAATCCATTTGTCTCACCAGTCACCCAAACTGACCACCTGCGTGCTTCCTGAGGCCTTAATACAGACCTCAGGATACAGCCTGCCGGAAACAGAATTTTTCTTCCCTTTTCACTCATTTGGAGCTCAGATGTGTTGCTCTTCTGAGGCCAGGCTCATCTGTGGATGCATCTGAATAGAAACTGATCGTGGCTGGCAAGGCCCCATCCCAGAACCCAACCAGTGCAGTGCCGATGTACAACTGAAAGTAAAAATTAAACAGTGACACCAGAAATTTCCCAGTGCTTTCAGAAAACACTGAGCTCGGACAGTTTACAAAAGCCAGCTGGAACGCTCAGAGTCACATCTTCCCAAACCACGCTCTCTTGCTACGACGAATACAGTTTGAAATTCGGGCAATACTGAAATCAACGTACCTGCACAAAGCTTGATATCAATTTTGCCTCTCAAACCTCCTTACAAGAGACGAAGAAAATCAGCGCTACAGCTGATCAGAGGAAACCATTTATTATTGCAGTGGGTGGTTGGCATCTGAAATCTAAACCCCAACTGGATCATTTTGTAGTAGGATTATTCCCCACCGAAATTTTGCGCTAAGCTTTATCACACACAATTCCAGTTTTTTGTGTTTTTTTTTTTTAAATAGCTGCACTTTCACTTTACAGACTGGGATGCAAAGAACAAAGCAGCTTGCTAAAGACCATGAATGGGGAAAAGGAGACGGACCTGGGCTGGAAAACTATGGAGAAAGATAACAAGAATTGTCCCGGAATGGATGAGATTTTGTTTGAGCATCATGATACAAAATGAGAACCATGACTTGATGGAAAGCCACTCCCCTTCATGAAAAACCGTGAAGAACAGTAAGAAGCAAATGAAGAGGAAAGATCCTTCATAAACTTCTCAGAATACGAGAACTGGGGACTCTCCAGATGACATCAGGTGGTGTGGTTTGAAACAAACAGAAGGAAGCACTTTTTCACCCAGCACATAATTATATTGTAGAATTATTAGACGCAGGATGTTGTAGAGGCTAGAAATAAATAGATTTAGGGAAAAGGAACAAAAAAAAAGAAAAAAAAAAAGCACTTCTGTGAATTTGCCAGATTTATCAAGGGCTACTGAAGCTGATTCTCTCCTGGCAAGCTCGACAAGCTCTGGCTGGCAAGCTCTGAGCAGTATTCCAGAAGTGCAGGAGAGGCACTCACAGCCCTAACCACCACTCAGCGCTGTTAGATGGGGAGAGGTGGGACGCAGCCATCACCGTGGCATGGGGCAGCCACTGCTGGGGTACAATGGGGAACCCCTTGAATTCACCGCCCTCAGATCCCTGCATCACTTACAGCAACAGGGACACCCTCCACTCGGACACGGACTGCTGGGCAGTCAGATCCTATTCCATACTACCACAGCTAATACTTTGGTGTCATCCTCATCATCGCCGCATCCAAAAAGCTGAAGCCTCTATATTCTGATTTCAAAGGATATCAACCTATTTTTTTGTTCACGGGACATGAGATAAGCACGGACTTCTTGAAACAGCACCTATCTTAGTGAGCTGTACAGAGCAAAAAACTGCATTTCAGAGCTCTGTCACATCAGCTTTGACATACCACCTTTTACTAAGCCAGAAGTTTAAATGCAGGTGGCTGCCTTGTAGGCAGATATTTTATACTTACTTCAATTTTGTCATTGCTCAAGTGCATTTTGCACTAAAACCCAAGATTTATTTCCCTTTTCAGAGAGGAAGTTCCATAGTTATTTTTTGCTTTACACCTTCCTATACCGTAGGAAAGGAGAGTAAATATTTTACCAACACCTGCTTTATAAAGGTGTATAATTCGTATCTCTTATGAGTAAAGTCGTTACTGTGAAGCAATCCGTTAAGTTTCCCCTAATTGCTACGCATGGAAAAAAAAAACAACCAACAACCTCAATTATATTTGAAAAACCACCTTGTGAAGAGTTGCAAATATTGAATGAGGAAGCGTTTCTTGATCACTTGGGGCACCGCAAAAAGACAACACGCATCCAGCTCATGTTGGACTAGAAATACTAGAAAACTTCCAAAAGACTCAGTGGCAGCTCATTTACAAATATACTATTTATAATGAATGCATTGATACAGAATGACTCTTATAAAAAAGCAAGGCAATCTTTTATATAGACATAACAATCAACATTACAATAATTCAGATTAAAAGTACATTTTTGTAGACTGTTTACACTCCTGTTTAGCTTTTAACCACAAAATTAGCGTGGTCTGGTATATTTCCACAGTAAAAGTCCTGTGCAGTCCTGGTTAAGACCTAAACATCAGAATATTAAACATCATTTTCTGACTTTTGCCAACAGAAAAACAAAAACCACTTGTAGATACTATCAGTTGTTTGTAATTGTCCTCACCGTGCCTTGAAGTTTGCGTTGTGCAAATTACTGCCAACTGCACGTCTAGTTAGAAGCTATTCTCAGCATGCCAATTGGATACAACTGAGGTGTGATTTGACCGTACGAAGGTTCTTAGTTGAACCCAGGATATGAAGACTCTCCAGCTAAGTCTGCACTGATTCAGAAATTTAAATTCAAAACAAAACAAACAAAAAATGCTCTGATAAAGCTCTGTGACTTTTAAATAAAAGCTATTTTTCCAACTCCCAGGATCAGAGATGATAACTGAATTTCATGTGACACAATGGGTGCTAGTGCTAACCAGCCGGACAGTTTGAATACTACTTTACTAAATCATGTACAAACACGACCTTCAAGAAGTCTGAACATGCACTTTCTCACACAACATTAGCAAAAGATGGACAAACTGCAGGGAAAACCTAAACCCAAAAGAGGCACTGAAGCAAATATTTTACAGCATAAATCTCTTTCCAAAACGGGGGGTATGAATTTAGAAGTCTCCAATAGCATCTGACAAACTACAAGGTGTCGGTCATTTACCTCTGTGGCCCAGCTTTATAGGCAGCCCTTCTGCCGCGTTTAGACTAGGAAATGTGTTCACGAAGTTAAAGAGGGGACAAGAACAGACAGAACTTTAATGGTTTTATACTATCTGAACTTAAAGAAAACATTTTCGCAGGGAATAACAGCTTCCTATTTAGCAAATTTAAATGCAACGCAATCAAAATGAGTCACAATGGAAATAAAACCTTCTTTTTGTTATTTAACAAAGCCCTAATCTGTTTTATGCCTTACCAAATTTCCATAACACTACGTAGTCTATCGTACAGTAATTCAGCTTCTGCTACGTCAAGGCATGATTCAGGACAGTGTCTTTATAGAGCATATGTATACGCACATATTTTTACGTACATCGGTGGAGACACATCCGAAATAGACATAAAGGTCATTATTTTCACCCAAAGTAAAGATTGTCACATTTTACCCCTGTAGATTAATTTGGGAGATAACAGCAGGACAAGGGAGACAAAATATTTCACGTGAGTATTTGGGAATGACCTGTTTCTGCATTCTGTTTTGGAAGAAGCCCTAAAGAGTTCATCTCACCACTCTGCCGACGCTTCCACACAGACATAGATACATATATACATATATACATACATGTAGTATGTATGCATACATACACTTGTCAGGATGAAGTTATTTCCATTCGTATTTTAACTGATTAGGCCCAACAAGATATTTAAACACGTAGAAATAAACCAGAACGTGCCCAATGTCATCAGCCATTAAATGCCATTTAGAAACCACACCAGTTAACAACCCAGCATCCTGGCAAATGTAGAAGCCTGTTACAATCAAAACAGCTGGATTTGTATGGCTCTATGAATAGATCTGGATATAAATCCACGTGTGCACACAGAGATTTATATGTACCTACTCCCAGTCCATTCCATATGGTTAATATCTAAACTTTGGGATAATTTTAAAGAACCTTTCAAATTTTCCCTTCAGAATGTATAAAATCGAACTTCTAAAACAGGGCTTGGGATGATCTGGCATTGCAACAACCATACTAATACAAAGAAAGCTTGAAAAAATATCCTGTTTTTAATAGAGCAATGAATTAAAACATAGCTTTATTTATCCCTATAAGTGTAATGAAAAGAATACTTTGTTTTTAAGCGAGTGTAACGAGCACTATTTCAGTAGCCAACCCATCCACAAGAATTTATGTGAGAGAGGGTGAGCTGCCATCATACAGTCATGAACCATGTACCTTAACAAGGTGAATAACCGATGTATTTACAAGCTAAGCAAATTTAATCCTGTCAGCTCTTATAAAAATGAGGCTGAGGAGCAGACACGGAACGAGACCAAGACGCCTGAAAACACAAGGGGTCGCCACTTTTGTTTCAAAGAACCATATTAATCAAACCAGTTTCCCCCAGTGACCCGAGGTCACAAATGCAGGTTTAGCAGTATATTCCCAAGTTAGATTACAGTCTTGAAATTATGCATCGCAGCATCTTCATATTTTAACACCTTAATGCTGAGAAAGGTTAACTTCAGGCAGAACTGTAAGAAAATAGCCTTTTATAAACTAAATTCTAAACTGAAAAGCTACAGTAGATGTAAAAAAGAAAAAAAGGGGGTGGGGGCAGAGAGTGATTGTGTGAGAAAGAAAAGAATATTACTTAGTAAAATCCAGTGACATCTACAATAGTTTTACAGCACGTTTAAGCCCTCTAAGGTTTTATATCTCCACCTGCCTTCCATTTAAAACTTACTCCTTGTTAATGAAAGGACATAAGACAAAATGCAATGCCGGAAAAAACAAACAAACAAAAAAAACACTAGATCAAGGCAATACACATAAGTAAGCATGCCTGAAAGCCAGAAATAACATTCCCCAAGCTTCTGCACGTGGAATAAATTTCTCATAGCATCAGCTGATTTGATTTTGTTCAAAAGATGAAGCCCTCTAAACCACACTACCCCAGCAGCAACTCGAGCGAGCACGAACTGGACAGCTCTTTAGTAAACGTGGAATGCAACTGCCTTGAGCTCCTGCCCTCCTGGAAAAGGGCAGCAGGCCCTGCAAGTGCAGCAACAGCATACATTTCCCTGAAGCATCTTCTGCCTTTCGAGCAACCAAGGAAGCTGCAGTAAAACTGAACGTCCACTACTTACAGTGTTTCTCTCGAGCTATCGACAGCGATGCACAAATGAAAAAGGTGCCTCTTTTTGAATAGATTGGTTTAATACTGAAACAGATAGGATGAAGTTTAAAAAAAAAAAAGAAGAAGAATCGAGATACTGAACTGAATATTTTGAAGCAAGTGCCCCAGCTGTGGGGAAAAGTGCATTTAGTTCAGCAGCAAAACAGCACAGTGTGAAGATATTGTGCTTGGACACAGAAGTTCCATAATGGAAGGAGGTACAAGGCAAGTCAAGATATAAAACCGTAGTACATTGTTACCAACTTTAAAACTTACATATATTGCAGTGTTCAAAAGTAAGACACATTCATTTATTGTACAAGGACTATAAGGAATCCTTAAAATTGCCTGTTGTAGTTTATGACTCAACACTGTAATAAAAACGTACACACACATTATTTCCTTGCCACTTAACTGTACTGTCAGACCTCGTGGAATCGTTACTTCACAAAATGAAAACCGCTTCTCACTGAGTACACTCCGTGTTTTTAACCAATCTGAAAAGGTTTACTTGTGCTAGAAAAGACCAATCGCAGAAGGCTCAGTTCAGATATGTTATGCCTGCAACTGATAATTCAGGGAAGCAAGACTTAAAAGAATTCAAGCTTTTTTTTTTTCTTTTTCTTTTTTTTTTTTTTCCTTTCCTTTCATTTGGACTGCATCCTTTTCACCTGCCGGTCGTTCCGATGAGTACATGTCTTTCGTATACAAACCAGTTGATAAAAATTCATCAGCAGAGGCATATAAATTCTAGATATGATTGATTAAAACAGAGCAAATCAAAATAAAACAAAATCCAGTGATTTACTCTGACTGTAAACAATATAAAAACACCCTTTGCTTCAAATCTCAAAATAAGTTAAAAGAAAATCCCAACCTCAGGACAACCTGACCCTTTCAGGTTTCTGACACAAAAGAAAAAAAAAAAAAAAAAGAGGGATTATAACAGAAAAGTTCATTATATAAAGGTTATACGTTTCTCTTAACTGAAAGTAAATCTAAGCAAAACTATCTTTGTCCCTTAAATTTAACTTTGAGTTCATTGGCATGTCCAGATTACTCAACTTCCATCAAATTCAGCAAAGAAAACTTAGACAAGCATTTTTACAGATAAAAAAAAAAAATCTAAATGGCTATGATTCCTCTATTAGCAGAAACACATAATGCAGTCTTAAATTTGCCGTTTTATATTATTTATATATTTATATATATATATATAATATAATATAAACCGCATATATTATATTATATATACATACGCAGACAATTAAAACATTAATGCAGTTTGTATTTTGTACAGTGTATTGGACAATCCGATTAGCATCAGACCATGGCACGGTACGGTCCCTGCATCTTTAGGAACTGAATGATGAAAGAGGGTCCTCCTGCAACAATCTGAGGCGGAAGGTGGCTGAGCGGGCAGTTCTCAATACTCATTATTGACAGTTTGCTGCAAAGAGCCAGCTCAAAGGGAAGGCTGTGCAGATTGGGGTTGTCATTCAAATACAGTTCTTCCAGATTCTCCAGTGTACCTGGTTAAAATAAAATAACACAGAGAAGCATGTTTTGGTTCACCCAGTTTTTAACTATGAGACAGAAGCTTTAAGTCCACTTGGAGACCCTTCACAATATAAAATCTAGAGTCAGTTACTCATCTAAACTCCTATTTTCAAGCCCAGTAAGTTTTCTGTTCGCAAGCATTTGAATGAGAGCCACATCTGCTTTAGTTTTCCTGTGAAAAGGGCCATTAAGACATCTCCCGTGGATGGCAACTGAAAATAAGCAGAGTAAGAGAGAAGACAGGGATTTTACCTTAACTGCTCAGCCCAGCACTTTGCAAATGCAGGCAACGGTGAAGAGCTACCAAATTAGAAGGGTCTAGTAAACACTCATACTACATGGTATCTATTTTCTCTAATAAAATATCTATATCACAGCTTTCACATTTATTAGAAGCTGAAGATATAACTGTGATGTGCCACAGGAAGAAAGCAGGAGAGATCACAGCAGTGGATTTACTAAAAGCAACAAACCCGTGTGAGAAATTCCTTCTGAGCTCAAATTTTACAACGTCTGCACTACAGATACTGTAATACAGATAACCAGATGTTTGAACATGGAGCAAAGTTTCTAAAGATTTCAATGCCTCCACAGCAATCGATTATAAAAGTAAACATACAACTTTGAAATAGACTGCAAACATACAAGTGCTCCTCACAACCCTCCCCCATCTTCCCATCTATCGAACCATAAATGTCTTCTATGCCTTGACAGTCTATTTCATCTCCAGTAAGAGCAGAAGCCAGGGCTTGATGTCTGACGGAATAAAACAATCCCACCCCTCCCCTTCTTTCCTTGGATCTCTTCCATTCCCGTTCTTATCTCCTCGAGACAAAAAAAAGCAGTATGATGCTTTACAAACAGAATTGTGTGCAGAGGGACTATCAGCAGAAACGTTTGCTTCAGTTGTCTACAACTTGCACAAGATTTTTGTCTACCTCATGGATTTAGAATGGGACTTGTAGATTTTCCTTCTAACAATGACCTTTTTTCAAGAATAAGAATAGTATTGATCATGTTGTAAGCCTATGTAGAAAAATGGCATCTCACCATCCCAAGTTAGGTGTGTTTGGCAGCTCTTTGCAGAGCAGCTGAAAAAAGCTAGACCATTCAATTCAGTACAGTACAGAGAGATAAAGATCACACACGTATAGTGCTGTTTCAGTGGCACATATTTCATGTCGGGTTGTGTATATCTGGAAGTTTCACATGAATTTTGTGGTCTCTACTTGTGAGTACAATAGATGTCTATCTTCTGTGCCAGTAACTGCTTTAGTTCAGCCACACTACACAAAAAGAAAGAAAACATTAAAAAAAAAAAAAAAAAAAAAAGAAAGAAAGAAAGATAGAAAGAAAAGAATCTTACCAATTTCCTCAGGAAGGTGTGTGAGAAGATTCTCTCCAAGCCCAAGGTGAGTCAGATTGGTAAGGTGACCGATACCTCTGGGAAGGGTGGTCAACTGATTATTAGTCAGAACCAATTTCTAAGGGGGAAAAAAACCCACATGTTCAAAAATTAACTTCATTGCTGTTATTTGAAGACAGAAGTTAACAAGATACATAGCTTATAAAGCGATGAGTTCTACCCTCCTGCATTTGAACAACAACAAAAAACTTCTGCTCTGCAACATTTCAAACCCTTACTAAATGTAAATATGAAGCAGCGCACAGTAAAAACATACGCCTTTATCTTAAATATGAAAGTTTCATGAACATGACTGAAACCACAGAAGCTATTCCTGTGGTAGAAGTGCATTCATAGTATAACGTGGTTAAGCTCTTGAAAATCTGTTTGTTCAAAATTAACGGATTAATCTGTGGAAAGAATTAGTGGGGACAGACTGCAGAGGAACTCATACAAGATTCTTAACTCTTAGTTCTATATCCAGTCCCAAATAGTTTCCCCCATCAAACTAGCCGTAATTAAGTTAGTATGGTATAAATAAAGGACGCAAGACGTTTATCTCTGCCAATTATTGTTTCACCTGCAGATCCTTGAGGTAAGCTATTTCATTCGGCAAGGATTCCAGTTTGTTTTCCTCTAGATCTAGCTCTCGGAGTTTCCGGAGATTTCCAATCCCATGGGGAAGTTTTTTTAGGAGATTATTTGACAATATAAGAACCTTAAAAAAGAGACAAAATTTCAGCAAGGCAGTAAGTAAATAAGAAGTCAGGATGTGTAACAAGACAGGATCTTTTTACATTTGCAAGTAGTGAAGTCCAAGACTAGCCTACATTCAAATTATGGAAAAGATGTAAATATATATACATACATACATATATGTATTATACATTATTATACATACATATACATATTATACACAAACGCTTTTTTTTTTTTTTTACTCTTTACTGGTACAAATACATAATTCTATGACATAATTATTATTATTATTATGTAAAATGACATTTGTAAACGTAAGCCAAAACCAAAGTACATCTTCTTTGTTCAAGGAAAGTAAAACTATTTTTTCCTGTACTTTCCTCTCATTTCGTTACCCTTTCTCACAGCTATTTCAAAGCCATATTTTACACAGTTTGCTGTGATTGCCAGGTCCTCCTTGAAAAGCACCACGCTTCCTTTTTTCCTTGTGTTTCTTTGGGTTGGAAGAGCAACAAGTAAATGCATGGATCAGAGCACCTAAGCAGTACATTGCAAAGATATTCACTGGCTTTCTATAATGGTCTCCTACTACACACTAGAGTATTATCTTCTCTTGTTTCTCCTTTCTAAATTGGAAATCCTGTGTTCAGGAAATGTTTTCTTATTTGCAGTGTCAATTAACAGAGTTACACATTAAGTGTCATACTAGTATACCGTTTTTTTTTGTTTGTTTGTTTTGTTTTTTTAACCAAAGAAGTCCAGTAGTCCTTAGAAAAAATAATCAAGCCTCGTAACAACACAGTAACCAAAAACATAATCAATCACTGTCTAAACAATAGTATTATCTAGTGCTTTAACAAGGCACACCAAGACACCAGTGTGTGAAAAAGCACCAGTGCAGACACTCATCCTGACTAAGCCAGCCAAGGTTACAGATGCTGAGGATCTAACTATCCCAGTTCTCACTAGCTTCACGGAGACTGGAAACACGGAGGGCAGGAAAGAATAGAAAACAAAGCTAAAATGAAAGTGAAAATCCAAGTGAATAAAAATAAAAAAAATGAGCATTAGTGCAAGCAGTATTATGGTGGCTTTCCTTTACGTACTAAGACAGATAACGGTTAGAATAATAATGCTATAATTGCAAATCAACAAACAAAGGCAGGAACAAGAAATATTACCTGCATGCAGCACAGCTGACTTAGCACTGCTGCGGGAACCTTTACTTTAGAGTAAACATTGCCCAAATAGCTTTTTGTATTTGATTCCTTAATTACAGAGAAAGTTAGCACTAATGGCTTTGTGGACAGCACAGCTCTCCAGCTTCAGCAGCTGGCACAGCACTTGCAAATCCAGCTGTCAGGGGTTAACACCTTCCCCATCAAATCCACCAGAGCCTTAACTTAAAGAAAGCTGAACAGCTTAATAGCTACTGCTCTGTCATACCCTTTTGCCACAACTCTAGAAATTATTAATCCCTCAGAGCAGCCATTGCACTGGAAACTCGCGATTTCAAACATGATATTTGCTACTGTCCTTTAGCAGACTTCTTCCAGTGACTCAGAGGCTGAAGTCCCCTACTGACATGTCAGAGCTACTCGAACAAGGATCTCTGTCCTTATGTCCTTCCAAGAGGATTATGTTTGACTGTCACTGCTGGTGTTACCTTGGGAAACAGGACTAAGAGACAAGAAAGGTCTAGTTCATGATTTCCATGTATAGAGCTCTTCTCCCTCCAGGGTTGAAGAGATTTCCCACCCAGATGCTTACAGGGCTCACAGTGCAGCCATCTCTGACTGCAGACCATTTCATTACATTTTTCTAATCCCCCTTTCTTTCCACGCTGGCGTCCCCAGGGATGAAACCCAGTTCAGTGCTGTTTCATTTCCAACACTTTCTGTTGAAAATATTTTTCTTTCTACACAGTTGAAAATGTGTCTGCGCTTCATCCTTTGCGCATGGACACTCACCTAGAGCCTGAAGGACACTCAAAAAGCCATTCACAACAACCACAGACAGATTAAAGACATCTATTCAAATAGCATACCTGTACATATTTATTTGGCCTTATTTGACCAAAAAAAAAAACAACAAAAAAAGCCCATTACTTAGACCCAGAGTAGAAAACATCTATTGGTAGGGATTCAAGTAGTTGTTTGTTCATATTCTTCTCACCTCAAGAGAAACAAGCCCAGACACATCCTCAGGGATCTTTGTGAGTTGGTTAGTCGCTAAGTTCAGTTCTACCATACTAGTCCAAGTGCCGAAGTCCAAGGGGAGAGAGGTCAGCTGATTGTCCTGAGATGTAACATAGCAAACAATTAGGGTCTGCATTTGCAAGAGGCCTTTGAGTGATTAAACTTCAAAACAAAATAGCAGCTAATTGCATTAGAATAAAATGGTGACAATTGGTCAAATATCTTTTAATTCCTCAGAATGTAACAAGCATTCCGAATTTACAGCTGCAGAATTGATTTTTGTGTTACCAACAAGAACTGAAATGGAAAACTCATAAGTACATCATTCAAAACATTTCATGTTCCTGTAGTTAAAACATTTTTCATTTCGTTACAGAATACAATGGAGAGAAAAAAGAACAGCAAATTCACCACAGTGTACAAAGCTGCTATCAGTAATGCTGAAATACTAAGAATACAAAGAGCTTGCTAGGAAAAAAAAAAAAAAAATTACAAGAAATCCTCCTCTTCCTATCTGTTAAAAAGATAAAAAGTAGATAAACAACATAAGCAAAGACATTACTCAAGGCTCCGACTCAGCTGAGCCGGGGCACAAGGAACAGCCAGCAATGCTTCATAGCTCAGTCTGAAAACAATAGATACGTGGGGCTTAGGGGAGCAAAGAGAGAAAAAACACAAGGGAAATATACCTCAATGGCTCAGAATAAAAGCATCTTAAACTAAACATCCTTGTGCTCAAAATGCTGCTATATTTGATCTAGATCAGACACCGTGAAGTGTCTGATCAGTACATACATGTATGTACGTATGTCATACAAAGTCCTGGTAAATGTGAAACTACAGATGGCTAAATGATTAAAACAAAATGGTAATAAGGCAAATTGAGAATTCACATGTGCCAAAAAATATTTAAAAAAATAGTTGCTGAGCGTAACTACTGCTCAAACATACTTTTCTTAATAACTTGGTTTAAAAACTTAAAACAAGCCCATTCATTGAAAGATGTCACCTCTTTTCCCAGGTTCTCATCACTCTGTGTGTACATAGCACACACAGAAAGGTCTTCTTTCCTATGTGCTCTACAGCTACTGCCAAAATCCTCCAAACTTAGACTTTGAAGCAAAATATTCCAAAGATATTTTGCATAATTTTGTTTTTAGACTAAACTGCAACAGCGCAGAGAGGAGAAAAGAAATGTGTTACTCTGCATGCTCATGCCTTATTTGAACATTAGAGAACTCTGCAGCCCACTTCGTTGCTGCTCGCATTCCTGCAGACACAACAACTGTGTAAGCGACAGAAATGAAGACGGATCAATAACAGTGTGACAATACATTTTTTAAAGTAATCCAGAACTGCTTCTATGTCTAAGGGCAGCGGTGTCTACTCGATCACGATAAATTCATTCCTTAAATCATTATGCTTGCCAGAATTCATGGAATAGGAAACAGTGCTCCTCATTGATTTTTACAAACAGCAGCATGTTTCTGTGCCTCACCTTCATGTTCAGCTTACTTAATACTTTAGCTCTAGAGAAAATTCCAAAGGGGATTTTATTGATGCGGTTGTGCTCCATGTTGAGAGAGTAGATTGTGGAGAACTGGGACGGGCCACCCACAGGATAGGACTGGAAGCAGTTCCTGGCCAGCGTTAAACTAGTCAGCTTGACAAGGCTGGATAAAAGACCCTGTAGAGAGAAGAAAACCACCCAGGAACTTAGGACAGATTTATTTGAATACATCTCTTTTTCCTCATGGGTCTAATCAGGAATGCTATTCCCCAAGTCTAAAATGAGCATTGCAACACTCAAACCACTGTTAAATCTGATAAAACTTCCAAGAGCAGCAATCTCTCCTCGCAGTTGTCAGCTTTCACCTTGTTTCCCCTGTTCTGCTTCTATACTGCCAGATATAAAAAAGCAAACATCACACCTGAAAGCTCAGGAGGTTGTGTAACTTCCTTCTCCTCCAAATGGAATTTTTTAATAACACATTGCTACCTCTTGGGTAACTCTGAAGCAGATGGGGTGGCAGGCAGGCAGCAGTGTGCCCATCCTCACATCCAGGCTCTGAAAGAGCACGGCCCACACTGCTGCGCTTCCCTTAACCTTGACGTCTGCTCACAAATGACAGTGAGGCCCAAAGAACCACCAAATCCATCAAACACCACTTCTCAAAGGTGTATTTGATACTTCAAATTCCAATCTTCATAATTTAACAACCACCCATACTGCGAATGCATCTGGTAGAGGTTTCCTTTTAGGCTACAATGGTTTCAGATAGCTGGACAGTCTAGAGAAGAATGCAGAAGTTTTTGGAAATTCCCTTTTCTTTTTTTCCTCCCCTTTCCTGTTTCCAACATACCCCTAAATAGTTATTACTCCACCTGTCTTGTCTTCAAAAATGAAAAAGTAAAAGCCTGGAGCCAAACTGGATAGTGATGGCTGCCCGCTGAATCCACAGGCTCACTGTGCCCTCTTCATAATCTAAGCAGACTCTGAAATTTCAGCAGCAAAGATCACAGAGTTTATGTTAGATACGTGCCAAGCACGTTGCTGGAACCATAGGGATGAATAATGAGAGCTAAATTACTGCCGAAGTGTCACCTTGGCTTATTACTATGCCAATTTGAATTCAGCTCCATTTGCTTAAGTATTACAGAAATTGGAGATTTATGCGCGGCATTACATACCATAAATAATGCAACATCTGCAATCAGGAAAGAGCGGTAACAAGATAATGATTCCAACTCTATTTCCAATATCAGTATTTCTGAACTGCTCTACGTGCACTGTAAGAACTTTAAGGATATGGTTCTGTTGCTTTGACCAGGGAAGGCTGAGTAATTTTTCTGCTCTACGTTTATTAACATTACTGTAAGTAAAGTGAGATTTAATAGGAATTTTCTACACGTCATGGCTAAAACATTTTAGCACTGAAATATAATTCTGGGGGCATCTCAGTAAGTGTCAATGAAGCAATTCTCCCCCAAAGACAAAAGAAAGGATTGTTAAATCAGTACTGGTCATTAAAATCTAATCATTAACTAGTATAATCTTTGATTAGGAAATACTGCTTCTAGCTGTACTTTCTTTAATTAACTGATAGTCTTTGTCCTAGGATTAAGCAGTCCCCGAACTCTGTCACAAAAACATTTTATGGCTTCAGATGGATCTTGGCATTTCCAGAAGCCATTTTTTAAAGCCTGCATCCATACAAAAAATGTTAGAAATATGTTAGCTAATACACTCTAACAGCCTAGAGTAATTCACCACATTTGAAGGAAAGTAAGAGAGCTTTGGCAGTGCAAAAAGACAATGCTCTTATGTCTATGAAATCTGTGGCAGTGCTGCCTTCTCCCAATCCATCCTTTTAAGATAAAATATTTATTAGGCATTGTGTCAGCAACCTCAGTTATGTTTGGAAATTCCAAAGTTTCTTTTACAAACGCAGTTCTTTATATTATAGCAAGGGGTGTTTTATTTTAAACAGATTACGGTATGAATTATAGACTTCTGCAAGTCAGCAGCTTAAATGTTAACATATTGTTGGCAAATAGGTGAAGAAGGCAGCATAGTCTCTATGAGTTTTGTATTAGGATTGAACACACTTTAAAGCAAGTCGTCACTCCCACATTATCTTTCTGTGATTACACTGTAGTTGCTTTTATAGTATGTATGGGTGGGATGGGCTAGCTTAGCTCTCATATTAAAAGCAGCCTGGTGGCACTCACTCATTTGCATTTTCCTAGATGACAGTTTTATCCAAACACTTATTAAATTCTGTTTCTCAAGGGCGTGTTTTGGGGAATTCCTGAGGAATAAAGAGGAACAAAGATGCACTCTCCACCTCAGAGTAAACGTGTTGCTTGAACAGACAGAAAATGTGGCTCCACAACTACTAAATCTATGGTCTTTTTCTTTGCTCATGCACTAAAGCAAGAGAACAGGTAAAACAATCAAGGGCAGCAACCATGAAAAGCAAAGCACACAAACTGATTCTCTTCCCTTTCTCCTGAGATCCTTGCATAGTCACTGCAAAATGAAAAACTGTACTATTTTTTATTTTTCGTAACTGATGAAATGAGCATCAATGAGTTGCTGGATGATATCAGATGCATGTCAACAGCATACTCTTTTTCCAGGTTAAAATGAGAATGCTAAAGCAAAGTATCTGTAGCAGGCTTTATCCACTCTTTCAAAGGTCATTCTTGCCTTAACTAGATGCTGATAGAGATATCCCTTTTACTTTTCTCTACTTCTACATCTTCCCCACCTCCATGAAACACCTCATATCCAGCTAGAATGATGGGAAGTTGGGCTCCTTATTTAAGGTTTCCTGAGGAGGCTCAGGACAGGAAACACAATCACACATGCTACTCCCACTTCTGACAGAAGTTGTTTAACATACGTTCTTCCACACAAGTTAGATATATCTAACATGTACAGAATTGTTGTTTTTCATGTTACACATGTAGATTTAGGAGGAAGTTTTTCACACAGAAAGCGGTTAATCACTGCAACAGGTTGCCCAAGGAGGCTGTGGATGCCCCATCCCTGGCTGCATTCAAGGCCAGGCTGGATGTGGCTCTGGGCAGCCACATCTGGTGGTTGACGACCCTGACCATGGCAGGAAAGTTAAAACTAGATGGTCATTATTGTCCTTTTCAACCCAGGCCATTCTACGGTTCTATGATTAAAACAAATGGTATTTCTCAGAATTGCAAGGCAAGACGAAATTATTGTATGTTCCAATGCCTCTAAAAACACAGACCCCTTCCAACACATTCTCTCCCAAATCCACTCCATCTCTCACCTCTGGTAAAGTAGAAATATTGTTGTTCTCCAGGTTCAGTTCATCAAGTTCACTGCATTTTGCTAAAGACTTCGGAATTGCTGACAGCCTATTGTACCTCAGGCCAAGACGACTTAAACTGGATAGATTTCCTACAGGGAGGAAGCAGCAATTAATACATCATTATATTAACACCAAGGAACAGAACAAGGTTTGATTTCTGATTCTTCTGCTGTCTCACACTCTACACTTCAAAGCTTTCAAAGGGTGAAATGGGGCTATCATTCCCAAACAGGATGCTCATAGTTTACAGTGCTTTCCAATGCTAAGATCAACTATGCAGTAGAAGCGCACTGTTCATACCACGTATTCTTAACTTGTGCATGATCTGGTAAGCAAGGAATGCCTACATCCTCTTGAAGAAGTACACTGTCCCGATCTTTTCGCCAGCAAAGAACTCTAAATATTTTCCAGATACCCCAAAGTATCTTTACCATCCTCCAGAAGCAACAGTCTTTAAAAAGTGATGGAAAAAAAATTTCTTCCAAGTTTTTCAACTTTTTTACTTAAGGAAAAGTCTGGAGGATGTCCTTGAAAATCTGGACAATAGGGTATTTTTTTAAAACATATTTCTGAATATTGCCAGGCCAACTGTTCCAGTTGACATGTATGTGAGGTAAAGAAAAAAATATAAAGAAGCTTGCAACTTAAGGACTTAAGTCTTTAAGTTAAGCAACTTATCTTCAATGTTTCTAGTACCGGGGCATTCGGTACTCTCCAGCAGGTAAGAAGGTATTGAATTTCACTGAAATGTCAACCAGTACACAGTATGAAGAACAATGCAAAGTTTTCTGTCTCAGTCATGTATTCAGAAAGCATTTGTGCACGAGTGCACGTTTGAGTAGCAGAAGGTTTTAAACAAACCCACATAATCAGTGCTTGCAAAACATTCCCTGTTTTAAATTCTTACAGCCGCTCATAGGACAACGTATTTCTTCCACATATTGAAGTACCAGAAAGATAATATGAGGAAAGAACTAGAAGATTTAACAGCAGCAAGAACAATCAGAAATACTTTTATAAATCTCCCTTCATATTTTTACATGTATGGTCTAAGTAGCTACGCATTAACTGAAGGATACATTAAAGTCTAAACATACACACTTCTACAAAGGTTATTGGAACACAGCAAAGGAAGAAACAAATGTAGTGCATGAAACTTGGAAGCAGCATATTAATCTAACTACACAGGAAATAGAGAATGAAAAGTAATACAAATGATTCAGTGAGATCCACTAGACAAGGGAAGAATCTCAGCAAAGGAATTGACAAAATATCTTTCCTGAGCTTCTCTGGACTGGTCAAAACATACTGTAAAAAATGACCCTGCATCACCGAGTAGCTAGATTGGGAACATACCTAATAAGAACTGAACTTTGGGAATGTTTGATGGTTTCATAGCTACTAAAATGGAGATTCACAAGAACAGCGAAAAGGAAAATAACACCAAAAAAGCCTTCCACGTAAAAAACAAACAAACAAAAAACCCTCCAGGTCTTACAAATCAAGAGAGAAGAGAGGATAAGTTTCCAGTACACATCTGATAGTGACCCAACAGGCTTTGCAACAGATTTCACTTGGTATTGTCAATAATGAAACTAAAACTCAAACAGCTACCACATGAGCTGCTTACCCAGTTCTATCTCCCACTGGGATTTTTGTTTTTAAGTGCTTTCTTTCCAAGCAAGTACGTAATTTGCTTTTGCAGAAGCAGCAAAGTATTCCCTTAATCAAAAAAGGCATTTAAAATCCAAGGCTATCAATATTGCTCTCCAGCACACAAATATTCATCTTCTGATGTTAAGTCCTGGAGTACACATACGTACAAGAGTAATTAAGAGCTGCTTTGATCCTATAATTCACCAATATTGATACACATATTTGTATGTAAAGCGGGATATTTTGTGCCATATTCAGTACAATCTGTTTGCATAGGAACCTGTCCTCACTTTGAGAGATGCACATTCTATTGTAAGGAATAGAGAGCATGAGGATTAACTGATCTAGGAATGAACAAAGCATACCCTGACCACGCTTCTCTGAATTAGCATCTAACAAACACTTCGCTTGCTAAACAAGTGACAAGCTTTACACAGATAAGATAATAATTTATCCTTTTTCAGCACGTAAACCTTGAGCTAGGCTCTGGTATTGATTTCTCAGGCTCCCCCCAGGAGTACGAGCAGGGCTCTAGCAGCCAGCACGCTGCCAACTGTTGCTTAGCAATACGACGTCGCTGTGCCGACTCCAGATTGGAGCACAGGTTGTACGGCTACAGCTCTGCTCTGATCCTACAGCAATGTGGCATTTCAGAAAAATGCAACGAGGCAGCCATCACGGAGTCAGACCCTTCACTCCTCATTGGGAACGTACCACAGTGAGCAATCCTTTCATTTCCAGGCATTCACTTCTACTGCCAAAAATTGCACTGTTGCTAGATGGGGCCCCAGAGGAGCTGAAGAATGCTGCCACGTCCCTCGGCCAGCCCTGCAGTCACCTCATTGCCCCCATGCTCCTCTGCCTTCTCCAGTCAGGTTACTGATGTCTTATATGGAGCCGCATTAAGCTCTCCACTGACACACAGTCAGGTTGCATATTCTGCAGGGTTGGTAACAGCTGATCATGATCTGTTCGGTCAGTTAGATGATGAGGATCTTCTGCAGTTGTGTTTCTGCTGCTGAAACCACACCTCAGTGGTTGCTCTTCAGCAGCAAGGTGGCAGGCAGGGTGACTCAGAAGAAGCAGAACTAGGTGTTCACAAATGTGACAGTCTGATCACCACAATTTTTTTCAGCAACTGGCAGAAAAAAATGCAACTAAAAACTCTTCCAGTTTGTTTTCTTAGGAAACCCACTTAGAAAAAAGCACTTGAAATTCAACCGCCCCATGAAAAGATACTTCTGAAATACCATACTAAAGACTAACTAAACCCTAAAATCAAGCCAGGCATAAGCAGGTATGAACAGCTGCCCTTGGGAGTCCCACTTCACATCGCCACCTCTGCAGCAGTTCTGTTGGACTTTATCACAATTAAGGCACACAGCATCCAGCAGCAGGCCTCGCATCACCCAGCACAACTCCTTGCCTCTCAGTGCTCAGCTCTGGAACAACCTAAGTGCAGAATTCCCTGTCATTTCATTGGAGGGAAGACTAAATTGAAGCAGAACACCACGCTTATCAACATTCTTTTTAAAAAGACCACCTGAAGCAGTTTTCTAATTAGGAGCAACACATCTCTTTCTTGATGATTTCAGAATCAAGAGAAACGGGTTCTGACACACCAAATAAGATAAAGAAATCCAAGTTCCTATTCCAAAGTCCTACTACCACCTTCAAAGGAGGTGAAACATGCTCTCCTCTTTTTGAAATTCATCGTTCTTCCCCTCCCTCCCTTAGATAAAATAATCCTTCCGATACCCTGTCCTCAGATGAAGGGTCATTACTTAGTGTAAAACACTACTGCTTCATTAGTAAAAGATGGAGTCATCACTCTGATTTATGCAACTTAGCTCATCGAGCTAACTTGCTAGTTGCTTTTGCCCAAACATACAGATCAATTTTAAATCTGTTCAGTAGAAAAAAACCCATCATTTTGCAGGTAACACTGACACACAAATTGGACTGACAAGAGCTTGCACCTCAAAAACCCTTCAGATTATGATAAAAGGCATACAAGAACTTCTTCATGGAGCAGATATTCACAAGAACATCCTACAAACATGGCATTAGTAAGTACTTTTCTGATCTGATAACTATTCTTAGGTTTTTATTTGACTAGACCCTGCAAACAGCAGGTAGCCACCTGAGAAAGAGCTTACTTTCTATTGCTATCTATCATTTCATAGAGCTCAGTTGATTCCCTGAGTTTTTCTTCTCGGGAAGATTAATTGTTTTGCATACAGAAGGTACCAGATGTCGTTGATTAACCTTAAAACGCCACATTGAATTAATTTTGTATAAAATAACCACGACGACGGTACAGAAGAAAAAGCCACAAGAGGTTCAGTGAGCATGTTAAAAATTATTATAAAACCCAAAGCAGGTGGGAACACGGGCCATAGAAGAACTGAAAACTTCACAGGAGAGATTGGGCAAGCTAGAGATGGCCAACTGCAGACAGAGATTGAACACTGCGTTCAAATATTTCAGCAGTGCTTGGAACCTAAAATAGAGGCAAGGCAGTCTAGAAGAAGCCTGTATCACACTTTGCACTTATTATGTATTAGTTTTTCCAGATGTCAGCCACACTCCGTGACAACTGTTGAACAGTTTCACAGATTTTTAGGTGAAAGGAGCTGTTGACATGTTTAATCTAATCTCTTGTCAGAAAGCAAAACATTTCTCCTGATAGCTACAGAGTAAAATGAAAGGCTTCAGATAAAACATTTCAATCTCCACTTTTACTCCATGAGCAAAGGCCACACCACTCAATGTCCAGCACTACTCCAGCAAGAAGCTGGTCAGACGAGATGTCCTGGATGTGAGCGCAGTAAGCACGCTGCAGAGGAACGCAGAACAAAAATCTCATAGTTGTTCTCATCTGATCTGTGGGCAACTCCTCCCTAAACCAAAGCCCATGGATTTGTATGAACGTAAACGCACTTTAGCCAAGAAAGGTCAAATCCTTTCTATAACCTGCAGGGTTGGAACGTTCCTCATGTTTAATATATCTTCTGCCTAATTACTGATGCCTTAGGTAAACTGCAGATGGGGAACAAAGGTGGTTTAAGGGGTGGGGAAGTTAGGGCAGTAGCAGTGTAGAAGAAAAGAGAATTCTTCCTAATCATCGCTGCCAGCTATCAAAGCCAAAGCAAGAAATGCAGTTGTAATTTTCAAAATGCAAAGGTACAGTGAGCTTCACACCACTGAGCAACACACAGTTTGACTTACAGACTCTGGATTTTACTGGCTTAATAGCAACACGATTTGAATGTATTGTTATTTTTCTTTCTGGCCACCAATGCCTCCTGATGCATGAGGACAGTGCAGGAGGCAGATTCAAGCTTCCAACTTACAAAGTCGACGAGGTCCACTGCTTCTTGTTCTGCTCAAACCAAAGCATATTATCCTATTTACAGGAAGCCTAGAAGTTCTCTACAAAGACATTCACCTATTTAAAAACTATCTAACATCACTTTAAAACGCATCTCTACCATCCTTATTGAGTTAAATGCCATTTGGAGGGAGCAAAGAGATTCCTGTCTACTTTCAATCTGACAGTACCAACCAAAGACAAGTCTCCTCAGTATTTCAAAAGTAAGACAAAAGCATGATCACATCACCAGATGTTTTTAAACTGTGATTCAATACCATAATCACTGCAAACTGCTTGTGTGAAGAAACTGAGTGACAAAGGCTGAAGTACTGACACGTACCACAGCATAAGGCAGAAGAGCACAAATTTAGTGACACGTTTCTGAAAATTCAGCTTTCTCAGCACGTGTTCAAAATGCACTTAGCAAACAGACCTGCTTGTCTCCATTCTGATATGCTCCTTTGAAGCACTATTCCCTCATGCCTGCTTCTTGCATGTAAGATTATGGGCTTTTTTTTCCCTACAGTATACAAATCACTCTGAAAATGCTGAGCTGCAGTTATAACCCATCTCTGCATACTGGTTTCTGCATCTAGCTGCTGAGAGATGGCACATGCATTCACTCAAATAAGCATTCCCATCCTAGTCCTAACAGAAATATACACCTAACAGAAAATACACCTAACTAAAATACAATGTAAGAAACATTTTCATAAATATAGACCAAATCAATAATCTCAGATGAATAAGCCAACAGAAGCAACTTTTTTTTTTGTAACAGAAGAGTAGGTATGTATTATATGTATAGTATGTACGTATTCAGCTGTATCTTCATAACTTATCCCTAATTTCACAAAAAATGTAAATCACCAAGAACAATCCATACCCAGATCACAAAAATCTTCTCTCTTAGAAAGAAGTGCCCAACAGCCAATGCCAACAGAAGCAGCTGAGGAAAGGGAAAGCACCTCCTGACAGCGCTGCAGGAGCCTGGGAGGATTCAGCAGCACGTGGCTCAATGACTGCCTGCATTTAGCAGAGACTGATACAGTTTTCTTCTGCAAAATTGTCAAGCTGTCCTTTGAGCTTTGGCATCCACCCCAAGCTGTGCAAACACTGACGCCCAGGCGTTACCTGCGTGCCGCATTAAGGGCAGTCTGCTCTTAATGCCCAAACAATGACTTTTTGAAGCTGCCAACTCCCAGCTCTGCTCCGTACCCTCTGGCTGTGTCGTTAGAGGACGCAGTGAGCTGTCATGTCCCACCTACCACCTCGGTGCCACCCAGGATTTTCTGGGCAGTTTCATTGCTTTCTATTGACCAAACCTAGAAGCACAGCTAACAAGAACCAGAAGCTCCATTCCCTTTATGAGAACGCTATGAAATCCAAAAAAAGATGTACAATAACTCAAAAACCAGAACAAAAGAGTGGGAGCCACTGCATTCAAGGAGGTAAAGAAGGGGCAAAAAGATTACTGTGATTGCCAAATAGTAACAGAATCCAACTAAAAATGCCTCATCAACAGCACAGCCCAAGAAGAGTGAAATCTGACCAGACCTCCCATCCTGAGGCTGGAAACGAGCTTGATCCCGCAGAGCACCAAATGATCAGGCCCCACCTGACCAAAGCACCACGTCAACACGCTTGCATTTTAAGAACACCAACACTGCCATCAAAGCTGGAGTCTATACACGGCTCCATCGGGTTTTCATTAAGACCAGCACATTTTTCTGAAGCTTCACAGTAAAACTTCTCAAGCTTCTGCTAAGCCTGCTATACTTAAAAGCCCATTTACAAGCAGTTCCACTTTCTACAGAAAAATCTTTACGAGGACTTGCGGGGACTTTAAGCTTTCAGCAACAATTTGTATGATCTAAGCTGCGCGAGTTGCTGATGTCCAGCCCTGCTCACAAGGGTTCCCATTTTATCAAGTATACGGCATAGAACTGCAACAGTGCTCTGAAAGGTAAATGAAGCTCAAGCAGCCAGCAGCACAGTTTGTGGTGCAATGTCGACCAACGCAAATGGCAAAGCCTCCCCAGAGAACATTTGCTTTCATGCAAGCTGTGATTTCAGTTTCTGAGCTCTTCAGTTGAAGCGAAGGGCATGGACTGTAGGCTCTGAATGTGCCTCTCATTTTCCTAACCATCTTTTAGGAACGGTGCCATGGCAGACACTGGAAAGCGTGTCCAGTGACAGAATTTTTTGTGCTTTTAAAGCATCATTTTGGAACATTTACAACTGACTATTCTTTTTCTTATTAAAACGTCTGTTGCCTTAAATGTCCATGAATATGCCACATTTGACTATAATCAAGCTGCAGACGTAAACACGCAGAAGTGGAAAATTACCAAATAGTTGAAGAATCTGATTTTTTAAAAGTCGAAGTTGTGTTCTTGTTGAACTTCCCTCTCAAACAAGCGCTGCCGAGCTTTTAAATAAGAAACTGCAAACATTTGTAAAGAGTGCCAAAATAAAATTTTCAAACAAGGGAGCACTCAACGTGCGATTTGCAGCACGTTTTCTAAGCTAGCTGCTGATCCAACGTGCAGCTAACAGCAACACTTCACTCCACCCAAAATTTCCTCTCTTTCAGAAGTGCAATTACTAATTTTAATAATTTATCCCCTTTCATGTATCTTTTGGATTTTTCCTCTTGTTGGCATGCCAGGTAAGCATACAGAGATAAGATACCAAAAAATACAAGCGTACCTTAACCCACACACACACAGCAATCCGCAGTGACACCACTGAGAAGCTAAGATCCCACTATGATTTTGATTCTAGACTTGAGACTCTTGGAATGTACTAAGCCGTTCCACAAAGCTCATTTTTCTTACAGGAAGTGACCTAATATACAAAGTACTTCACCGTTTTCAATCAACAGAAATACAGATATGAATGTATTAAGCCAATATCTGTAAAGCAAGACATGAGGTCACTTCCTGACAGCTAATATCTAAAATTGACATTTGTTACTGCAAGAAGGCGTGCTTATGAAGCGTTAGTTGAAACAAGAACTTTGTATTTGTACAGAGTGGATATGTTGGCTGTGCTACCTCTGTAATCATTGCTGATGCATAATCCCTTCCCTGCCACTCCCCTGCATGTCACCCTCCAACATCCCTGCCTTCCAACGCTGCCTCCTTCCAGTACAGAGCTGGGAATTAGAAAACAAGCTTTAAAAATAAAAAATAATAATAATAAAAAAATAAAAGAATATTGGCACATTCAGAAATCTTTCAGTGGGAAAACCAAAACTTAATTAGACAGCGCAGCAGTAAATCTGAGCATTCTGCGAGTTTGGGTGCTTCTTTTTTTTTTTCCTTCCAACAGTAGGGAAGGAAGGAGCCGCTGGGTTTTCACAGCAGCGTGACAAAACCCCCCTCGCAAGCTGAGGCTGACCTCCAGCAAAGGTATTGGTGCAGGAGGAGGGGACAGCACTGGCGGTAATGGGAAGTCTTCTCCATTGCAGGAGGCTCGCAGGCTCAGAGTATTAAATATTTACAACGTGCAAAGGAGTTTGGTCTTTTTTGTACCAAGCGTGCAACCCCCAGAGCACTTAGAGTAAACTGGTGAAACGCTGACAGCGCTTCTACATGCAGCACACTGAAAACTGGCAGTGCTAAGTGTCATGAGCAATGCCAGGCTGATCTCAGTGAGAAAAGGAAAGGCCAAAACCTGAGAGGGAGCGTGAGGCTGGAAGACGTGCCAGCCCAGCCCCACGCAGCGGCAGCAGCCGTGCCCTGGGTGTTTTTCTCAGTGCTCGCATTCTCTCACTGAACAATCGTAACCACAAAGAAAGCTGTAATACAAAAATCAAGCCACAGCTTGCTTTAATGTTGAACCAAAACTGTGATGACTAAGAAATAAAGCCAATGTTGCTGAACTGGCTACGACTGCCTTTTCTGTAACAGGCAGAAATGTAGGTTGATCGTTATCATTTACACTGGAGTTCAACATTTTTCCCTTTAAGTTTCCAAGTCTGGCTGCTCGGGGGCTATTTGTGGCACAAATACTGATTTCTAACTTTAAGTTTTCACTTCGATGTTCAGCTCCTAGGCGCGTTCCTCAGTACAAACTGGGGTTCTCCAGCGGCACACACACTGAGCCGGGGTGCAGAGACAGAAGAGTGTGCTGTAATTATTCATCTGCCTTCGGTGGTTTGCTGAGCTGCACAGCAGTGATGTTCAGCTTCGATAAGCAACGTAAAGAGACAGTGTACACATTTAAAAATAATTGACTTCAAAACCTTATGAAAACACTGCGATGAGAAAACAAAACAAAGAAAACATTCAGAAATCCAGTTTGACTAGGTACAAACTCAACTCAGTGCAAACAATCTAGGCTTGCAGTAACTTCCTAGAGAAACAGAAGAGTCCAAACTTCAGAGTCAGCAATCCCCTATGTATCACAAATGGCTCAACTGCTTAAGTAACTCTGTCTCTCTTACCCAGAAATCCTTCCTGTAAGCACAGTCACACAGCATATTTTAAGCAAGATCTTTCATGTCCTCTGAGAAGCTCAGTGACTGCCAGTCACTCAACAGCTGGGTACATCTTCCTACCAAGGAGCAACAACAGCGGTCTATAAGCACTGACGATGGAAATCAACTTGCTCACAGAATTTCTTCCCATAATTAGCACTTTATCCAGAGAACTTTCTCCCTCAGTATGAAACTGATAGTACACACAAGTGTTTTTAAAACAGTTTTCAGTAAGATTTACAAAACCAATACAAAAATAAAGGCTGTGCTTACAAAGTATGTAAGTTAGATGCAAACTCCAGATGGAATAAGACCGTCAGGGATTAAAAATATCATCAAACCAGGAAGGAAATTTAGATACATTGGATAGTTCGTCAATTTAAACTCTGTTCAGGTCAAACTTTCTCAGGAAGAAACCAGAGCAACTCCACACAGAAATTTCTATCCATAAAAGAAAACATTCAACAAAGTTCAATATTAAATATGTTCTAAGTGATAACATACATTCTTTTGAGTAAGTTGTGGTGAAAAATAAGGGCTTAACATTATGACTGTCTTGGTTTTTGTCTTTTCAAAACCACAGCATGCATCTTTTTCAGCCATCTGTTTAAAACAGATTAAATTAAATAAGTCATATTTTGTCATTTCATCCTACACGAGATTCTGAAAATGACCAGGAAAGCATTTATTTCAGTCTGTTACTCCCAACCTATGTCGCAAACACTCTTCTGTATTGCAGCAGGATTACCTTACGGACCAGGAAGGTTTTTAATTGTTTTAAAGTAAGATTGTTTAAAGACGCAAGCCTTCTTTCTAATTTCAAGCGTGAAGGTGCCTTGAGCAGAGCACCAATCATTCTACATCCGCCAATCAACTACTTCTTCTTAAATGTGCTCCTCTTACCAGACATTTTGAATAAGCCATCTATTTTCCCTTCCCCAACCTCTTGACATACCTATGGTTTCTGGCAGGTCCAAGAGCTCATTGTGCTGCAAGTCAAGGTTGGTGATCTGCGTGCAACTTCCAATCTCTTCTGGAAGATGTTCAAGCTGATTGTGCGCTACATCCAGCGTTATGAGGTTACACAGCTCACCTGAAAGCACACAGGAAAATCCAAACATCAAGATCTCCAACATACACGTCTACTACATGTCGAGGAAATGGCCTCAAGTTGTACCAGAGGAGGTTTAGATTAGACATAAGGAAAAACTTTTTCTCTCAGAGAGTGGTCAGGCACTGGAATGGCCTGCCCAGGGAGGTGGTGGAGTCGCCATCCCTGGCAGTGTTCAAGAGGCGTCTGGATAAGGAGCTAAGAGATATGGTTTAGTGGTTTTTCAGTAGCTATGGTAATGGGAGGACGGTTGGACTAGATAATCTTGTAGGTCCTTTCCAACCTTGTGATTCTATGATTCTATACTTCCAAACAACAATCGATAGTAACAGAAGGATTTCATTATATTTAAAAAAAAAATCACCTATTGCTACCATAAATTTATAAAGTAAGGCCCCAGGGGATCATAATTCTATCAGTCAGCTCTAAAACCAGATTAGCAATTTTTAAAAACTTGGATAAAGCCTTTTATAGTCTCTGAAGAAACTTTATTTACTGGTTTTCTTTTGTCGGTTCAAGCTGTAGAATACAGGAATATAAAATCTATACTGCACACCTGTTTCACGCTGACCAGAAACGCAGAACCTCAGAGTGAGTGGCTGCACGGAATTACAAGAAACCAAGATCTGCTTGTACAGCATATATCACTTCCAGACAGAAAATCAATACTTAAGAGATAGCAGAATTATTTGGCTGACATTTTCCATCATTTCTGGTCATCAAAAAAGGCAACTGTAAAACTAACCATACAGATTATTACACACCATATATGAAAGCATAGGTATAGTTAGTGAAAGTTTAAAACAAAAGATATCTGTTAAGCCTTAAAAAGGACTGGACTTGCTTAGAGCTCAGAGCAGCTTTACACTGAACTGTTTCACCTCTGATTTCTACATACCAATCTAAAAGTACAACTAGGCACAGCTCTCGAAGTACAGTATTTCCACCCATTTTATTGACAAACGCACTGCATTCTGAGCAACAGTTTGTTGGCTTTAAGAAAATGTGCGCATGCATGAACACAGGTGCAGACATTTGTATTTGTTGACAGACGTGAAATTAATGCAAATGGTTTGAACACAAACCATGTCCTTCAACTCTATTCAGTAAAGATCAGGTCACTGTTTCTGTGTATCAGAGCATCACTCAGACAGTAACAAACTTGGAAGAGCAGCAAATTCCTTCTGAGGGGCGAATGTCTATTTTTAAGTTTGATATCTTTGGCACAATCCCCTAAGGACTTTCCCACAGGCCTGCAAGTTTCTGATGCATGGACTGTTCACCCAATAGGTCAGTGTGGGATCACAAACAGTGATTTATTAAACCATAACAGATTTATGAAATTGGACTCTGTGTCTGAGCTGTACATGGCATTTATCCACAAAACTTATGACACATCATAAGGCAGTTGTTAAAGGCCAGCCAAAAAAAGTTAATGCAAAACTGATCCTATTTCCTGTATTTATTGATCCAAATTCGAATGTTTTTTTTTTCCAGAAATTAGGCACACAAAAACATAAAGGTGACACTTAAACACCACCTCCATCACTGCGCATGCTCACCTCTCAGGTCGGCATTCAAGTGGATTTCAGGTCAGCCACAGAGCCAAAAGTCAACCCTGCTGCACCCAGAAAAATGCAAATATAAGAAAAAGGCTGAGCAAGATCTAACATTCTGTGTTAGCAGCATCTGCTCGATACTCATGAAAACAAGTGGGTAAAATGTAGAAGGAGGAGGAAAAACTAGAGGAAGGCTTCAACTCCTCTTTACACAGGCCAAAAAGAACTCGATACAACTTTAATAACATAATCCAAACATTTTCAAAGCACTTTCAGCCAGTAGCTTTCACAGTGCAACTGCTGAATTTCAGTCCTGGTGATATTGGTTTCATTTGTTTTCACTGCAGACCTAAAGCAATGATGTCAAACTCAAGATGTGGCACAAACTTCATTTCATCACACTGATTTCTCATTTACTCGACTCTTCCCACTCTACATCTGTTGAAGAAAGACGTGGATTTTTGCAGTAACATTTGCTGCACTTCCCTTTTGCACCTGCTGAAAACTTTGACAACAGTGAGATACACGTTGCCACAAACATCTCATAGCTAATGTTGGGAAGGAGGAGAAAGAAATAAAGAGACACCTGTGGTTATTTAGCCAGCTACAGGTCAGCTAACACTTTGGCTTGATTTGGACAGGCACACTTTAGTACTTCCATACTGAAGATGTAGGCATGGTAAATCTATTTAATAAAAGTATTAAATGTTAAAATAGTTTAGGGATTGCCCAACAAATTTTAAAATGGATTTTAAAATGGAAACCAGGCAAGAGTGAAGGCAAGATCACATTCAAGTGATATTGTATTATTATTCTGCTTCTAGTTCACATTGCTCTGTAAGGAATCTTGCTCTTGGACACAGTGATACTTGTGGTTTTGACAGCATCTCACCAAAATGCCCTTCTTAGCCCACAGGCGGGAGAGTGGGGGGGAAGCAAAATTCTTACAATACTTTATCTGAGATTGCTGAGACAAAACTGATATAACATACAAGTCAACAGAAAGCATGCAAGGTGAATTTACCCAGGGACATGAATTCTTACATCAGATATGCTTCCCTTAGCAAGGGTAAAAATATTTAGGCAATGTGGTAGAGGCTCACCTGCATACATAAAGGCACACAGAGGTCCAGCACTGGAGGGGGAACCCCAGTGGTGCTCTGACACTTACCGTGGATGCAAGGAAGAGCACTTGGGGACTGCAAGACTTACCGTGGGATCTCTAAGGGTGGGAAAAGGGAGAAGTCAGCACAGTCTGGGAAAGAAGGAGGATAAGGAAAAAGGGTCCGCTTTTGCCCCACACCCAAGGAGGAGAACTTGGCCTGCCTTTTTGCTGCCTTCACTTCACTCTCTATGTCAGGACTCAAAACTCAAGTTTTCCCAAAGGAATGATTGCACAAGCACAAAAAACCAAAACAAAACAAAAATTGCTAATGAGAGGGGCACTCCAGATGTCATTCATATTAAAAGAACCAACATATTGTTCCATTCTACTTCACAACGTTGATAAACTCTGCTGAAATATGTTCGTATCTCAACTCAGTTAAGAAGTGCACTTCCCACAGCTAGAAAGAAGCCTCAGCAAGCAGCACTTTACCACCTTACCCATTCCCTGTCCCACTACAAGTAATGTCCAAAATACATGGATTTTAACCTACAGTGAATAAAGGATTCTCCTGAGACCACTTGCAACTGCACTGTAGAACTGGAAAACAAGCTAGGAAGTTACACAGTGCTGGGGCTGAACTGTTTGTTTAGTTTAGTACTATATTTTGGTGCAACTGACATGAAAAAAAGAAAAGCTATCTAAATAAAGTCTGCCAAGACAGCAGGCAGAAACTGCACGTACTAGCTGGTTTGGTAATAAGAAGCTTTAAATTAGGGGTAATGTACAAGTGAAACACATAAAAGAGATTGCCCTTAAATAGTCTTTACTGAATGGCTAATTGCACCATATTCTGTAGTTCTTAAAATCTTATAAGATACAAATGGCAGACAATTCACACGCACTTTTAAGAGAACGTTTTTCCAGTCTCCCAGCTAACTCCTGGTTAAAAACGTCGCTAAAAATACAGCCAAGTGTGCAGCTCAAAAAAAACCCTAAGCAAGGTGAGATGAGCAATCGCCTCACTACTACTGAGAGGTACACAGAGACAAAATGTTACAGCATGACACAGCTAAATATACCTTCTGGAAAAACACAGCCTGATGAGGAGACAGCCCGGTGTTTTCCACCCAGTGAGGCAGAACAGCAGCCCCGTAACACGGCCAGCCTCAAAAGCCTGTTGTGACAAGAGGACTGAGCTTACGTAACCCAGTTGCTCCTATTGCCCATTTAAAACCAGCATTCGGCTGCATTAAAAAATATCAAAGAACTCACAAATTAATAATAATGTAGGCAGACAGTATAGGGCAGTATCAAACAGGCTTCGGTGCCTCCAACCACCAACTCACCCAGTAGGCAATTCTCCTGGATGGCAAACGCAATTTGTAACAGAACCTGTTTTCCAGCAGATTAACTCCATGCCTGCCCATGCTTAAGCAGATTGAAAATTGTGAAATCCTTCACAACACGATAAATCCTGGGCCAGACAGCGAGAAGATAAAGGCTTGCAGAAAGGGCGACAAAGAGGAGGGCGCAGGCAGTAACAGAGGTGCACACTGGTGTGCCGGCGCTCTGCCCGCAAACTGGTCTGTAAGGGCAATTATCTGCAATCAGCTGCACTGTGAACTAATTTCAAATATTTCCCATTGCTGTGATGATTGCTCATCTCTCACTATGATCCAGGAAAAAAAAGCAAAGACTTTCTTAGCCTGTCTATAAGTCTATTTGATGTAAGTGTTCTGATTTTAGAAACAAAAAGATGACAATTTCAGAGCCTCCTACCTCGCTACAAGGGTTGAGTGCATCATTGTAACAGACAGAATGGATTTTTTGCTGCACGTAACCAACTGCACAACAGTTAGGAAGTCACAGTTATTTTGGATTATTACTGACAACACACAGCGTACAAAGAAGAATTAGAGAGTAGATAGAATGAAATCTTAACGAGGTCAGAAATCACATATCAAAGTCAAAATAGTCATATAAATCAGTAATAAGCATGGTGCAATATTTACAATCGGCAGAATGTGTAACAGAATCTTGCTATGGGAACCAAACAGACAGAAGCTAAGCTGAACCAAAAAGAAACCTTATAAATCTGGTCTAATACAAGCTCTGACAAGACAACAGCAAAACCACTTCTTATTACTTTTAGTTATAAATAAAGAAATACAAACAAAAACAAGTTCAAACACTATTATGAGTGCATGAGACATGCAAGAGGGCTACAGATGGGCTTTGGGATGGGCAATGTGGAGCAGCTCAGGATGCTCAGAACAGCCTCAGCAGCAAAGAGGAGCAGCCATGGAGGCTGAGCATTCAGAGTGAGGAGCTGCACGGTGCTCTGACAAATAGTAAGGGCTAACCACGTAGCACTGCATTAGCAAGGGCAGGCATAGAGAAGTTAAATATTCTCCTCTGTTCAGCACTTAAGAAGCGTTGAAAAAGTTCAAATAATTGCAGCGCTGATATTAAAAAACTGCTGGATTTCTAACAAGCTGTCAGCGTTCACTGGAATAACATCCAGGGCATCAACCCAGTAAAGATCAAAGAGGCAGGACTACTTAATCATTATCATAAAGCCAGTCCAAAGAAAATGCAAGGACAAATCTGACCAGCTGACAACAACACCAAGGCCCCACAGGGGTCTGACAGGAATTGGAACCCAGACTCCAAAGCCGAAGCTAGCCAACAGCAAGTGGTTCAGCCTTTCTGCAGCTCAAGAAAGCAACCAGAACCGCATCAGTCAGTGACTCTTTGGGTACACGTAGCAGTGCCTCTATTTATTACACTCCGGCTCACGGCTCCAGGCTTTAACCACATTAGAATACAAACATACAAAAATATTCTGAACCACCATGTTCACAGGTATTAGCATGGCAGGCAAACCCAGGAACACAGGCGGGCATCTTTCAAACTGCTGAAACTGAAGAAGGGGCTTTTAGATAAAACCACAAAAAGTATTTCTCTGTATTGTCAGATCTGGAAAAAAAAATAAAAATAAAAAAAAAGGGAAATGAAATTAAGAGCATCACTGAGCAGCTTTGCAACTAACCGGCCACTGAATAAGGTGTGCGATAGATAAGATGTAATGCAGTTGCACACATCTGGTTCGCAGCCTATGCTACTGAGAACAGGTGCAAGTCTTGTGAAAACGTTTCAAAGTAGTGAGGAAACCACAAATGATCTAAAAATTGGGTAGATGGGGGAAGGGAAGAACAGAAGAGAGCCTTAACAGGCATTCCAAGTCTGGTGTAGGCAGATTCCCTGAATTACAAGCTAAAAATATTTCCCTTGCAGAACAGCCCTGACCAGATTCTCCGTAGAATAAAAGTTGCATTCACAGACAGAAAACACAATATTTAGAGTGTTAAGAAGCTTGCAGAGGCTATGCAGATGCAATTTCAACTGTGTTGACAACAGTACGTTTATTTGATTCCTATGTAAAAAAGGAAAAATAAGTCAAACACTTGTACAAAATGCAACAGTCTTCGCAAAGAAAATATCAGCTTGACTATGTAAAACAAGTCTTTCAATATAGTGAGGGGGAATGCAATAAAATCTAGATACAAGAAATGCAAAAGACAAGCTCAAGTAACAGCCTGCAGATTGAAGCATTTGCTTGGCTTCAACCCAGAGCAGTTCCTCTGGCTTTCATCCTTCTCATGCTCACTGTCTGACTCACGATAGCATTCACATTCTTCCATTCTAAACTTCAACTTTTGATCTCCCTGGAAAGGACAATTTACCAGATATGGCGATGAAGGCAGAGTCCACCTTGTGATCTCACTTCCACATTTATTCTTGGAGATTGTTTTGGCAAAGCTTCCACGTGGAATCCTTCCCATTAACACTTTTTCGTATGGATGCGACCAGAGATTCAACAGCAAAGTGAACAGGTAAGTTCTGCTTTTGCACTTGGAATGTATACATGTTCAGCAAGCATAGGGTTGAGCAGCAGAGTTAATACCAAATTATTCATGACTATAAGGACAAGAGCAAGGTCAAACACTTCAAAACACAAAATCACCGAGCAACAAAATGACCTACTGTAGGGAACCTGCTTTAGCAGGGGGGTTGGATTTGATGATCTCCAGAGGTCCCTTCCAACCCCTACAATTCTGTGATTCCGTGAATTCAACCAATGTGACATGAAGTGATGCATATGGGGGACCAGGAGAAAGACACATCTAGCCTCACGCATGGACTGATCAGCTTCAAACAATCCATTCGTGGTCAGAAGCAGAACTTGGAAGACCGATTTACAAACTGTAAATGGATGACAGCTGAGCACCTCTGAATGCAAGAGCTGGAGTTCATTAAACGAAGCAATCAAAAGCTGCGCCCAAAGCAAACTCATGGACTTTGCCAAGGATGAGAAGAGTTTAAAGGAAAAAATGGTCAAGCCCCTGGACAAGGAGTCTATTGAGAATTCCTAAATAGAAAAGCTGCACCAGACTCAGGAAATCCCTGATATGAAAATAGTTCGGATCCGGGAAAGGGGTCAGGTTAAGTCTTGTATGTACACTTGCCCTGGTTTTATGCAGATGTTTTATTAGGGCCACAACTGGAGCAGGATACACCATACAAGAAAGAAAAGGTACACAAAAAGCAACGTAGAGCAGCTTTGCCGTCAATATACTTGCATAAATAAATTATCATTGCTAAAAAAAAAAAAGTTTAAAAAAACCCCACAAACACAACAAAAACTGCTTCAGGAAGGTGATGCTATGCTATTGCTACAAGGACTTTCAGCGTCACACAGGATCTTTTGGACAGCAGGGATGAAAAGGAGGAATAAGATTCTGAAATGATAAACTGGTGCATTTTCACAAAAGTAGAGAAATTACGAATATTTATATCGGCTTAGCAAGATAGATCAGCTGACCAGGGAATCATTCAGATGAAAGAGGCAGGATCGAGCACTAATTCAGTCACTTTTCAACACAGCTTTTAGCTAAACTCACAAAAGAGAATGAGTTAAAGAGAATGTTCTGAATGCTTTCAGCCAAACTCAATTTTAAGAAGTTTTAGCTCTCACTCAAATCCATTTGTATTTTAAAAATAAAACAGTGCATATCAAGACTTCAGTTACTATGCAGCCTACTAAAATCACTTGCATTAAAAATGTAGAGGTAATGTACAGGTTGCCGGAAAAGTGGTAAGGGAAGTCTAACAAACAACTGGTTGCAATGACTTGCTGTGTACCCAGAGCCTGAATTTGCTGAGTTAATAAAAATCTTTTTCCAGAGAATATTTTTACCATTTATTGGTTTACTGTGTGAGCGAGTACAGTAAGCTATTATTTGGAGTTAAGAAATCTTCTGAACACTGGAAAGACTGGAAAATTTAAATCATCATCCTCTCTATTACAAAGCAACTGGATGCAAGGGACCAAATTGGTACAACATTCTGAAGGGAAAAAAGACCAGAAATGCACACATCTGTTCACTAACTACAAATGATAACACTTCCTCTTCAATATAAAGTCATTCTGAATGCAAAGCAACTTTTGCCCCCACTGTAGTCACCTCATCTGAGTTTGTACTGCCTAATGACTGAGGATGCCTCAAAGTTCAAAGCAGAATCAAATACTAGATTGTATCCCAACAGCTCCATGCTTGTAGGTTCATCCCTTATAGATCCTTATCAAGGCCCTACTACGCTAACAGTCCTGTTGTTTCATAGCAGATTCCACTTCAAAATCTGACAGATTATGTGTTTCACAAATGTTTTGTAAAATATTTTGCCTTCACTCAAGCTTTTAAGAAATGCTTCAGCATTAGCTTCAGGTTTCCCTGAAAAGAATCTCCTTCTAGCAAATACTACCACTTGCCAGCAGATGAGCATTTCTAGAACCTTATTTTGAAATGGCGTGACTGGCAGCATACTGTCAATGAGACACCTATCGAAGAAGGAACACTACTGTAGATCAGAGAAAACTGATTCAAAGTTTAAGAAATGAGAAAAAAGAGGGGGAGACTCCAAAGGGCAGCTGAGCGCTATGCAGAGCACTGAGCCCCGGCTCTCTGAGGGAACTTCTCACTACCAAACAGCCACAACACCCCCACCTCACAGGCCTCAAGCTTGGGCTTCTCTTTTCTTTTTTGTTTTTGTTTAGAGCAACCTTTTGCAGCAGGTCTACCAGCAAAAGCAAACCGTGGGTTCTTTGCACACTCGCCCAGCAGAGTGGCTAAGCCAGCACATCACAGCTAGGTGCTGCAAGACTCTTTGCAGAAGCACAGAATGGCCCGGGTTGGAAGAGACCTCAAGGATCACGAATCTCCAACCCCTCGACAAGTCAGCAGGTCACATAATCCGTGAGTTCTCAAAAATACAAAGAAGTAGACGAGCTTACCATCAGATATGTGAGCCTCGGGCCTTAGAACAATGGGGTATTTCTGAAAAGAATTTGAAATGTTCCTCGTGATATTGCTTTATAAAAGATAATGGCCTCCTTTTACTTCCTGCTTTGGAGCAACAAGAGTTCCTGCGTTATTTATAAGTTGATAATACAAGAATGTTGACTGTTAAGTTCAGCTTGGCATGTAATATTTAGGAGCCGTGCTATAAATGTACAGATTAACATTGTCGGGACTGAAAAGACCAGCAGTTCTTAAAGCACGCACACGAAATGCAGAGAACTAACAAGCATTTAAAGAAACAGAGAAATTCCACTGGCAAGTGAGAAATACATTTCTCAGCTGTGTCCAACGCAAACATTTCTTCTTTGTACCAGAACAAAGATACATGAAAGTGAAAATCACAGAAGTGAAACCATCTTCTCTGTTTTCACCACTTGAGGAAAAAGGTTTTCAAACACTTATTTTGTGTGTTTTGGCAGCTGTAACTGTGTTGCTTAAGCTTAACAATTTCATAATTTTTCAGCCAGTGTAATTACAGGCAACCTAATCAGAGAAGTTCGCTCCGCATGAAGTCTGCAGTTGAACATGGGAATACCCCACTGAAGCTTAGCAGGGCGACAGCCTCCCTGTATTTGTGCTTCTAAAACACCTTCCATGCTGAGCTGCTGACCCGTAGCAATAAAAAGTAACACACGCATGCATTCATGATTCACTTATCTATAGGTTCCTCCACAGAACTGTTACGCATCACCTCTTTCAAGACTGCCATGAACAAGCATGTACAGAAAGAATATACCTAAACGGAAACTTAACAGATGAACTCAACAAAACAGCTGAGAGACAAGGCACTCCCAGCAGCAACAATATCTACAGTATCAAACACACCTACAAAAGATTTTCAGAGGGCAACACCAAGCACTGGAATGCAACACTGAAAAGCTTTTTCCTCATACGCTACTAATTCAAACTCCTGCAGAACTATCCCCAGCTGAACTTCACGGGCTCACTCTTTGCTGGATTACATTTAATAACCGAGCCACAAAATGGATATGGGTAAAACACTGACAAATACATAACGTAACTTAAGAAGCTAAGTCAGTCACAATTTCTCCAATGGACGTAAGAACACACAGCGCGTTTTAGTTGCAAACATCAGCCCCGTGGTTTCCAGTATGATTCTTCAATTAGTGAAAGATTTGGAGGCCATGAGGTTTAAAGTGAAGTGTCAAATAATAGGTCAAAATTACCATTCCTTAGTTCTCTCAGGGGAAATTCCTAGGACTGCTGAAATGCCAGAGCCAACTGAGAAATCATGTCATCAGAAAACATACCAGGTTAACTATTTAATTTCTGCTTAGTAAAAAGCTGTTTCTGTGGCTATGATAGAATCCATTCCACCAGCAACCTCCAGGGAGCCAAAGACTGGCACCAGCAATACCACACTTCTTCCTTCATGTATACGTTGTCAAATTACCAGCAATGTGCAGTACAGACAGGTGTTTAAGAAGTTCCAGGAGTTCCCACTATCCAGAAAAAGTGATATCACATATCTTCCAGATCAAAGCGTGGGAGGAGACAAATACTGCTGGCTTGGAAAAGACCTAAACAAAAGCATTTCCCAACCTTTGTAAACGTTAGCGAACATAGTGACCAACTTCAGTAACGTGTACCCAAGCCAGTGCAGAAGTGTTAAGAGGAAGAAGTCCCACACCTGCTTTAGAAATAAATTAACAAATAAAGGCACAGGAATTTACTCACAGCATTACAAGGGCTAACCTTCTTCCAGCAGCTTTCCCTCCCCTCTTAAAGAAGCTGCTTCAACTTTCTTCCATGCATGAAGTCCTGTGCCCCCTCCCTAACAGCACTAAGTGGTGCTTGCATTGTAAAAACTGGAGCCACACAGGGAAAAAAAAAAAAAAAAGCTTATGATACACCCTCCCTTTTATGAAGCACTTAAGATACTGAAATACTGCTTGAAAACAGTCTGACAAAGAGACTTATCCCACGAATCTGAAACTATTAGGAACAACTTAGTTACTGAAATACAGCCATCCCAGCACACTTTCTGTCATAAGCTATTTAAATCAATACACCACTTTCCTATCATTTCACGTAACTATCTTTCATAGTTTTGTAACAACACTTGGAAAAAACAAATATCATCCATTAAAAGCCATAAGAATCAACAACCACGCATGCAACATTTGGCTGTATTATACTAAGCTTCCACACATTAATATATTCAGAACTTGGAGAAAGGAGAGGCTTTCACAAATCATTAACTTGCATTATTAACTGTTATGGCATCCAACAGCTTGCTCACGGTAATAGCACGTAGCACCTTTTCTACCTTCTCTTACCATGGGCATATCCCTCCGTAACATGCCCATAATGTGTTTATAACTTGCAACAGCTCATAAATGATTTATAAAGAAATCTGAAAGGAAGATGTGCCCTTGTATCTTTTCTTTTTCTTTCAAACCATCTGGACTCCAAAGACACAATATGTGGAAGCACAAGGCAAAGATGAAAACAAGATCTAGCTGGTTTTAAGATGATAGATGAAGAAAAAGGTGGGCTGTTTTGTATGGAAAAATATGTCCAGGATATTGATTACCCTCAGTATAAGCCAACATTGCGACAGTATGATAAAGACGACAATTCTATGCAGGCTTTAAATGGAGCAGAGCACCTGAAAAAGAGGTTGTTTACATATGCCTAACTGAACTGCAAGATCAACGTAAGTACAGAATTAAGCCTTTAATCAGTGCAATCGCTTACCAATTTCAGCAGGTAGTTGCTTGATTTTGTTCTCTCGTATGCTAAGCATGGTGAGTTTTGACAAGTTTTTGATATCCTTTTCCACAGTAGTTATACGATTAAAGCGTAGGTAAAGAGTGGCGAGGGAAGTCAGTCTATACACCACGGAAGGAATCTCTCTCAGTTTGTTATGCCGCAGGTCAAGCATGCGCAGTTTCTTCAAGTTATCAAGAGAGTCAGGCAAACTGGTGAGTGAATTCTCACTCAGGGCCAGTGTCATCAGGTTCACAAGACAGCCCACCTCTGCTGGTAGAGACTGCAGTTTGTTACTGTATAAATAAAGTTCTGTTAACTGCGTTAACTCTTTGACAGCTGACGGAAGCATGTGTATAGACCTCTTGGACAAGTCCAAGCGCATTGAATTCTCTTCCCGGCATTTATTTAGCTCTTTGATCACTTCAGCATTGCTGGATTTTTTGCGGGTACCTGTGGCTGGATTAGGTCTTTTTATCGTATTGTCCACTGAAAAAGCTACCCCAGGCTGCGTGCTACTGGAGTCTTTCTTTCCATCTTTGGCATCTTTCCCTTTGGTCTTGGGCTCTTTCTCTTTGCTTTCTTTCCCAAATCCTCCGGAGGCTTTGGCCTCCTTCTCCCTTTCTTTTGACGATGGGACTTTTGGATCCTTCTCTTTACAGTCCTTTTCTTTTCCTAGATTACTGCTCATGGTGACTCAACACTTAGCAAGCACCACATGAAATCCACTTCTGAAGTTAACAAGAGCAATTCACTGCTGTGGCTACAAGGATCCTTGAAACGTGCAAGTGTTGAACCAAGGGAGGAGCTTCAGAGGTGCGATACCCATTTGCTACATATTGGTTCCGAAGGCACTCTTTCCCTAATCCTGGTCTCAGGAGATTCAGCTGTTAGAGATTAGAGGGTCAAGCGCTCCGTATTAGTACTTCTGTAACACAGGAGAGAAAAGAAGCCAAAGTTAGCATAAACATATGATATCTCTTCCAGTTAAAAGTTGAACGTTTCTACTTCGAGCCAGCGCTTGCTCAGGTTAATATTTGTCCATCACTTAAACATCAACAACAAAAAAAAAAAAAAGAAAAAAAAGAAAAACCCAGCGTTAATACAAAAATACTACACCCATGGCTCTGAAATCCCACTACAGAAGAGCTATAGCAATTAGTATAAGAGAGGAAAAAAAGAAAAAAAAAAAAACCATAATTCTTAAACATAATACGGCCTTCAGTAGTGCATTTCAGTTGTGAGCCACCCTCTGATGTCATCGCCAGTTCTCAGCACAACACCCTGGTCATAAACATCAATGTTCTCTCTTCCATCAAGTCAATAAAGATCTGCTTTAATTTTAAGCTCCTGTCTCTTCAAACCAACCTATACAGCCTCATTCTTTCGGCACAAGAGAGCCTTGATTCAACCCACAGTGAAATCTAACGCCGCACTAAAATGTAACACTGTGCTTCGAGATCTGCCTTCCAACCTGCTCTGAGCCACGAGCCGTACTCTGCTTCCAGCACGGGACAGCATACAGTCAGCAGTCACCTGCAGAGCTGGAACATTAAAAAAAACCTGAAGTTCATTTTCAAATAAACCTACTGAGAAGTCAACTGGGAGCTCTGAAGGAATAGAACATGTTATGCTTCCAGACAAGCAAAATGAAGGAGTATCTCATAAGGATAGGTTACAGCACGTCTTTTTAACGGTACCTTGACCTTCCCCACCAATGGCTATAATGACTAACTGAAGAGATGTCTGACACCTACAGAGCTCCTTTTACCTTTCTACAAAATCACCATCACGTGCCTCAGACGGTGGCTCAGATTCACGTGTGAATCCAGAACATCGGGCACCCCCAAGGACTTCACAATTCTGAACACTCCCAAGAGGTTTCTAAATGCATCTCCATGGAAGAAAATAAAAAGACAATCAACAGCAGCAAGAATTTCACGTTCCCACATCAGCCCACCATTTAGCCTGGAAATAACTTTCCTTTGCAGGGCAGCATTTATTGAAAAGAGTTCTACTGGCAATCCAGAAGGGCCCCTTACTTTTCCCAGGAGCTGCTAGAATCTCCTCAGGGCCACCACAGGAACTCTGCCTCTTCCCTGACATCCCATCCTCTGCACAAATTCATAAAGCTGATAACTAAAATCAATTACATACTATTTTGCATGCTGGAACCATTAGCAAGAACTAGAAATACAAAACTTTTCCCACTCCTCTGCTAGCATTCATTCCTGTGGCAGCATCACACAGACTGTGCTACAAAGCCCACAGCAAAACCCTGCTGCTCCCAGTAACCGTATTGTGGAGCACTCTGCTGTAAAGGGCTACAGCAGCCTGCGAGCAGCAGCTTTTAACTTCTCTCCAGCACAGAGATTCCCAAAGCAGCATAAGCTGGTTCCTTACTGCATACTTAAGATTTTATACCCAGCTTTTACACCATCCATCAACCCATCTTAATCTCAAGATTACCAGCCCCACTACATTCCATTTTAAAACTTCTCTGTGCTGTATGATCTACACGCTTGCAAACCTCCAGCAATAAGAAATGCAATGGCTACACACAAAAACCCAGCTGACGGCAGGGTAAGAGCCTCCAGTGGCCGTCAGCTGGTCTTCAGCAATAACACACTCTGTTTCTAAATGTTTGTAAACTCTGCTCGTGTAGCAGTGCCCAACAGCTACAACACAGATCGGCCCTTAAAGTGACAAAAAAAAAAAGAAGGGAAAAAATATATTTAAAGATAAAAAAATGAAATTTAAAAAGGCTGCTGTTTTCTGTTCAATTGAATCTAAGAGAAAACAATGGTGGATGTCTCATAGGCAACACAGAGCAGGTTTTGAAGGAGACCGAGAAAGGACAGAGCTGGAGATTGGTGCTGGTGCAAGGAGCTCAGCGGAGCAAATAGGCTGCAGCATTTCACTGCCTTCAGCAGCAATGACACGTAGTTGTATCTGGGGGGAAAAAAAAGCACGTGTGGTGCTCCCTGCTACAACACGCTGGCCTAATGTTTCATTTTCTATGAAAAAACAAACACTTTTGCCTATACAAAAGCATAAAAATTGAGAATGAAGGATAAAAATCATCATCCAGAAGAAAAGGACAATTCATGGCACAAAATGGCAGCAATACGAAGTGCTACCGCCAGACAGCTCAACCTTCCCTCCACGTTCAGGATGCCAGAAGGCAGCTTGCAAGCAAGCAACAGGCAGCTGTGGCTCTGTAACAGAACCAGGAACAGCGTTCAGAGTGCAGCATGCCTCCAAACGAGCGCCGTGCCAAAGCCATGGCAGCAGGCTGACAGCTAAATGGACTGCACCTGCAGCATTTCTCTCTCTGTTCCAAGGATTCTGATTACCACCCAAGACCACAGAACACATCCCGAACAGTCTTTCTGGGTGGCCAGCTGTGGAGCCAGGAGACGGACTCGATGATGCTCACAGGTCCCTTCCATGTCAGGGTATTCACACAGGCATTGCCACACAACATCACTGCTGCTGCTGACGTGTGTCACCATGTGTACACCCATGTGTAACCATGGGGTTACACATGCACTGAGAGTAAGCACCCATGTAAGGTGCTATGTAAGCTTACCCATGTGAGCTCCTGGAGGAAACAAGCACTACCATGAACTGCACTGAGGAAGCCGAGTGTTTTTCAAAAGGTTATTCATATTTTTCAAGCCCTTTTCATTAAAGGACAAGAGTCCCCATCAATTCCAAACTACAGCCAAACAAGCACTCATTGTATTTCCAAAGGAGGGCTTCTTTTAAAAATATTTTTAGCAAAAGGAAATACAGTGAAATCAGCCAGTTCTGCCAACGACTTCCATTTTCCAATGCTGCTCAAACTGACTTCCTGTCAATATTAATTGACATAAAACCATTCAACTGTGATGTGCGGGACAACTTGGAAAAAGGAGTAAGGCTCCTGCGTGGTGCAGCACATAAAGGAAAATGCGACTTTTCGAGAAGCTTAGGGAAGTTAGGGAATACAATCCCTTCCCAAATATCTTTTTTTAATGTAAAAATCTTCGTAAATAGATACAAATAACCAGCCCCAGAGTTTCATCCCTCCTCCGGCCTGGCACACAGAACCTCAAGTACTCCTCCAGACAACTGTAAGCGATGAAGTTAAAGAAACAACTGATTGTAGCCTGAACTATCTCACCCTCCTCAGCTGCCTGAAACAGTAACACACCCACTGCGTACATACTGAAATATACAAGTAACTGAAAACAGATTTCTGTATCCCTGAAAAACACAACCTGAAACATTCAAGCAATCATTGCTTCATAAGAAGCACACTAACGTAGGAACAGTAACTTCTGCAATCATAGGAGAAGGACTAAACCAGCAATCACCTGCAACCTGGTAAACAAATACTGTTTCCTGGACGTTACCTCATACAACACGATGCCTGAGCAAAAGGATCTGACCCAGCTGCTATTCAAGCATATATACACACGCATATATACATACACACACACACATATACGTATATACACGCATATATACATATATACATACATATATACATACTACTAACATCACCTCCCAGGTCAGCAAAGATTTCCCCTCCATCTTTTAAATTTGTCTTTATGTGAATAACAAAAAGCAATTTCTAGTTTTAACAAGGTATTTAAAGGCAAAGCTCTGGTCCTAAAAGCTAACAACAGACTTCTCAACAATTCCTTAGGTTTCACAGATCTGCAGGAGGCTTCATTCATATATAATGAAAGCCAAGACCTCAAGTGGAAGAAATAGAGAGAGAAATGAGAAGCACATACATAAAATGAGAAATTCATGTAATAATGAATTGATCTCATGGAACAGGAATGATTTTTCTCTTTTTTTCAGTTGTACTCAACCAGTCCCAAGGAGGCACGTGCCACAGCTTTGGCTTTTCAAACCAAATCACAAAGATCTCTGAATGTTAAACATGCCAAAGCAATAAGGAAACAGCAAAAACAGAGTTGGCAAACAGTGACTGCATTACACAGCAAATAAAAAAAGAAATTAAAAGTAAATTTGAGGTGGCAACATTGCTCTAGGAAATTCTGATCAGCCAGAATAGGTGGCTTCTACCAACAAGGCAGAGTTCCCATGCTATCGAGTAATTGCAGCAACACCTGTTCACATACAAACAGTGCATTGAAGAAAATCTATTTCTTCAGATACTCACATTTCACTTTGAAAGCGTATCAGAAACATCGCATCGCGTGCTACACCACAAGCACAAATAAGCCATGGATGAAACTTCAAGTTTAGCCAAAGTGGCTACAAAGACTTTCCATTCCCCATACCGCATATGCAAAAAAAAATGATGGTCACTACTTTCACTTCTAAACCCCAAAAGCCAAAGCCAACTGGCCCCTTGCAAACAAAGCAAATTCCCTCCTATGATTTATGAGCTTCAAAGATCTGACCTACAGAGTTTTCATCTGTGTCAGTGCATTTGAGCTCTGCTGCTGCAGCCACACAGACCAGCCGGGAGCAAAGTGCTGACTCAGTCAGCAAGCGGTTGCACTGCTCCTTGCACACAAAACCTCATTTCGAGGTACACAGACAGCAGAACAACAAGCCAGCATGCAGCCACAGATCAGAAAGCAGCCCAATCCGTATCAACAAAAGGAGAGCTCCTGAGAGATGCTGGCCAGGCACTGCTTTGTTTTAATTCTTTGGATAGAAATCTCCTTGATGTCAGAGCATGGGACTGTCAACAGCAGCAGCACAACACTGTAACGGTTGCCTTATCCTACAGAGAAAGGAAACTATTAAACCCACGTCCATCCTGTAAACAAACAGCCAGCAGATGGTAGTTTGCCACCTGTCCGTCTCTCCTGCTTTCAGTACACCTGCAGGTGATCCCATATCCTCCCCCAAGTCTCCTCCACATGCAGCCTGGGGGCAAGCATGGACCACGGCTGCCCACCAAGCCCTTTGGGATATCCTAACTGCTAAAAGAACTCAGCCAAGTCCATTCTGCCTGCCTGCACCTTCCATGGACACGGAGCAGCTGAGCAAACTGAAGTTTGCACTTGAACAAAACCTGCAGGTAGGGGGGGAATAACCACACCAACAATAGGGCAGAGCAGGGACAACAGATCATTTAGAAAGGTTTCCTTATATCTTATCCATGGTTTCTTAAATCAGTAGATTAATCTGCAACTGTGGGCACACAATTACAAGTCAATTTGCACTTACAGCCAAATGTACTGTGAATGAGCAACTCAGCTTCACCAGGCGCTCAGATGTCAATCACTTCATACTGCAAGAACAAGGCACATCTCCCAGGACATCCTGCCACAGAGTCCTACCCAGCCCAGCTCTGCAACAAGCACCCAGGCACACGGATGGTGGTGTCGCTTACAAAGCTTCTGAGCTCACCTGTTCACTCGCTGTGTGCTCAGTGCCATGTCACATACCAAAGTCCAGATCTATCACAACAAAGAAGGCCACCTGCTAGCAGATCGAAAACCATCCACACCTTATGTTCCTAGGGATAATCTTTCGTGCCCTGCCTTTGAATACATCTAGCTAGTACAAAAATATACATACCGTGATTCATGCTGCACGCTCCAACACTACTTTTAATGAAGCATTTGCTCTTTTTCTCCTTTGCAGGAAAGGAAAAAAACCACTAGTTGTTAGCCAAGTTATAAAACGCCATTTCATGTTTGCAGAAATAGATTCCAAGAGCAAGTACAAAGCATTCTGCTAATGCCACGAGGCAGCTAATTTTAAAAAGCAAAGAGGTGCCAGTCCCCCCGCACAGACCTTTGGGGCCACGCATCCCATTTCCAGGGGAACTCGTGGTGCCATCAGGCAGTGCAACCCTGCACAGGATGTGGAATGTGAACATCAGAACTTGCTCAATAAAGCACCCTTCCTGGTCTTAGCATATGTCCTGAAAACCAGACGTGCCTAAAAAGTTATCCAAAATGGTCATCAGACTAGGAAAATCCAAGAGCAAAACAGGAATGACTTCAGTTAGTATAAACTGGGACTGAGATACGTGTAAGAATGAGCAATGACCAGCATCTCCTTTACCTGTAGGTTATCTCATTTCTGCAACTATACAAATTCTGCACCTGTAGTCATACACCACCTTCCATAAAAGCGAATGGTAGAATGTACACACTGCTCTCATTTCATCAAAGGTTACTTCGTTGTGGCAAAAGCTCACACCTCCCCACAAAAAGCTCTGTTGGTACCATCATGCAGCACACGGACGCAATCATTTCTCATTGGCAACTGGTGGTACTTAAAAGGCAGAAGTGGTCCATCACAACCCCTCATCAAGTCCTACAAGCAGTACTAAGTCTGTCACTCACTGCTTTGTTGCAAACAGCACAGAAAATGCCATTGGTCTCTCCAGAGGGGATGGTGTAAGCTTTAAGCCAGCATCGAGGATCTTTTTTCTTATTCATCATCTCTTTGCAATCAAGACAACACATCAAAATAAAACAGGAGACAAAACAAGAATGACGGGCAGGAGAGAAAGTAAACACACGATGCAACAGTGGAGTAATGTATTCTGCATGAACTTACATTACGTTATCTTACAGAAATAGGAACAAACCACAAATCTCAGCTCAGCTAAATCAGCATTTCTCTATTACTACCTACGGTAGCATCCTACCCAAGTTTCTACCAGCAACACAATTACCTTACAAAAAAGCTAAATTATTGGTTTTGTTACCATTTCTCCTCATTTCTTTGTCTCTGAATTTGATCCAGTACGTTTGCTCATCTTTTTCAACATGCTTTTATGTAATAATTATGACCATTTTGCAAAGTTCAGTGCTGGATGACTCTCAGTCCTTGCGTTTTCTGACCATAATTAGTGGCTGTGTAAGTCACAAGATCCCTTTGCAGAGGGTTACCATGCTAGGAAAAGAGCCTATCTGAAAATCTACTTAAAAGGCACTTTTAACGTAATTCTGAAGATGAAAAGGAATGAAGTCTGCAAGAATACAGAACATGAAAAGCCAAAGCCACAATAAGTACATATGGCAGTTCGTTACTGCACACTGTCTGGCCCTCGTTAAATTTTTTTCTAGCTAAGATAATTTGCAGTTCTTGATGTTCAACTAAGAGAAAAGCCTGGATTTGTTTGAACACCTTGTATAAATATAACTCGTGTAGAGAAAAGGACACACGCAGTACGATTCACTTTCCAACCACCATACATGAGTTTGGAAGACAAGCAAGTGTCTGGTAGAGTCCAAAAAGTACATATTTACCTACAAGTTTCCAATTATAAATCTCCCTGCTTTTAAAAGTCACTAGCACATTTTGCAGCTAACTTGCTCTCAGAAAATAGAACTCACTGAAAAGATCTGCATTCTTCCCATAGAGAAGGGAACAAACCATTACTGGAAACAAATTCACTCCCATTTAAATGTACATTTCCACCTCATTTACAACTAAACGAAATAAAAATTATTCGAAAACTTGCTTAATCATGAGCTGGGGTTGTTTCCTTCAGAATGACATTTTTCAAAAGTTCACATTATTTAAAATTACAGGGGGGGAAAAAAAAAAAAAAAACAAGTCAGAAATTCAGAAGTCTAAACAAAGATCTACCCATCTTCCCCCACTCCTGTTTAATCGATGTCTTTGCAGTGAGATTTTCCTGTTAGTTTTTGTTATCTGACCATGTCAGACAAATGCACTGGTCAAAGCAAAGTGATTCAAGCTAACTTTCGTACTCTCCTTCTATCTACGTTCTAAGAGAATGTTGTGCCTCAAATGTCATTTGTAACACTGTCCTCTCTTTTTCCAGCAAACACTTGCCCTGTCATGATGCGATGGACCACTTCTACTTCCCAAGTATTCATACTGAGATGTAAGAACCACTGATTGCCAAAGAGAGACGTGACATTTTTTCCCTGTTGTATGTGTGCCTGCTCCAGCTAAGTTCTCACTTGCAGCCGCTCCCTGTATTTCCACCACGTGTATTCTGCTCACCCGGACTCCCCACAGCCTCAACTGGATGCTGCACTATGCCCCTCCTGTCCTTACCCCATGTTGCACAGCTCCAGGACTAAACCACTTCCACACCCCAAGGGACAGACTGGCATCCTGTGACACTGATGGGAATGGAACTCAGCCACAGCTGCAGAAACACAGCAACTCCAAGATACCTTGGGGAACCTGGAAAATTAGCAGCACCACACAAACGTAGGCTCATTATACACCGTGATAAGGTGACGCAGAATAAAATTGCTCCCAAGGCTTTTCCAAAGCTTTCAAATGTTTCCCCCACCAAGAGCAAAGCAAAATTAAATATAATGGCGTAAAGCAGTGAAAGACTATTTAAGCAAATAGATGTATATTACGGGTGGTTCAGGTAGCACCAAGTGGAGCTACATGCAGCCAGTGCTCTCTGTGGTGAAAGCTCTTTTAAGTGCACTGACCTTTTTAAGACTCACTCCTCAAAGCAGATACTTACCAGTAGCTGTCTGCCACTCCTTGGGGCTTTGGGCCGACTGTTTTACAGTTCTGTTTTTTCCACTGTTTGGGGGAAAAGACGACCGAGGGACATTACTTGGGTCAGGGGGTTATAAGACCAAGGGCTGCTAAAAGCACGGTGTTCCTACTGAACATAACGTTAAAATGATTTCATAAAACCCTATGGTGTATTCTTGTTTTACATCAGGGACTTGCAGTCTGCTAAGAAGTCACCTTGTGCCATGCTGAATTTCACCACGTTCACTTCTGGCCACTTCAAAACCTGTAATAAGAAAGCTGCAAGGAATTCCTCTGGCAACAAAGGACTGAATATTTCATAAACCCTGAGCCTGTTTCACCTCCTCAACTCCTACACACCTATTTCTTCTTGTATAAGGCATTCCCACAGAGCAAGTCAAAGGCACAGTGGCTGAACAGACCCTTCCTGTATGGCTGAGAAGTGCTCTTCTACAGCCCTCCAGGCTTTCTGTGGGGTCACAGCAGCTGTGTCAAGGAAAAAAAAGCATCAACAGCCTGCCTGGAGAGGCAGGACAGAAGGTAACAGCCTTAAGCTGAGACGGGGGAGGTTCAGGTTGGATATTAGGAACAATTTCTTCTCAGAAAGAGTGAGGCACTGACATAGGCTGCTCAGGGAGGGGGGCAGTCACTGTCCCTGGGGGTGTTCAAGAACTGTGGAGATGTGGCACTGAGGGACGTAGTCTGTGCGCATGGTGGGGGTGGGCTGACGGTTGGACTGGATGATCGTAATGGTCTTTTCCAACCTTAATGATTCTATGACTCTGTGGAGCAGGAGCATGCCATAAAACATAGGCCTGGAAGCAGCGCACAGGAGCTGGAGCAGGAACAGGGACAGGGCATGAAAGGGGCCAGAAACCATACCTAAGAGGGTATCACAGATATAAAATCATCGAGACAGCAATCATCCCACACGTGTCATTCCTGCTCCTGCACAACGCTTGAAGGAGTCTTACAGAAGGCAGGTGCATGCAGTAACTGCAGAGCACTGAACACACACTCCAACAAGCACAGGCACCTACAGCGCCAGAGGCCATCTTGCTCACACCTGGTTAATTTTAACTACTTCACACTGCCAACCTAATTGTCAAAACTTCTTCGAAACAGTGATTTTACTCAGTTTTTACTTAGAAAATAAAAAAATAAAAAGATCAACATTAACACTAGCATCATAAAAACAAAGGCAACATTTGAATTTCTTTTATATAATATATATATATATAAATATATAAATATATATATAAATATTATATATGTGTATATATACATACACACACAAAAAATAGCAGCTAAAACCTAAGTCTTGGAAATCCCACCTATATATATATATATATATACACACACACACACATATATGTCCTGATGATCAGGACATCTATCAGCTAATGAGCTGAATACTGTTCTGCTCATAACAAGCAGCCTGGTTAAAAGATTATTTCACACACTATCAATTCTGGAAAACATGATAAATTGGGTATCTTCACAGGAACAAGATGTTTTCCTTCAAAAGGAAACAAAAAAAAAAACTGAGAGAGAAGTAAACCAGTGCGATCCCTTCCAAACAGATTCTTCAAAATCTGTTCAGATGAGGCATGTCTTCAATGACATTTTTATTGGAAATAGTGAAAAACATGATTTCTGCTTGCCAAAAATCAACTGCATGACACTGTTCGTAGTATGCTTGAAAGCTCCGTCTATTGCAAAAGCAGAAAGTATCAGCAACATTCATCTAAAAAAAGTCACGGGAAAAAAGTCAGACAAACTGAATTAATACTACAGATATTATGCAATAATAAGCTTCATCACTTTCCAATGAATTAAATAAGATAATGGAAATTAGAAAAATTGATGAAAAGACAGCCAGGCTGAGAGCTGCATGGAAGCTGAGAGCTGCTGCAGCAGAATGGAAAGCACAAACCTTATTCTGCATGCCTATTTATACCAGATGATATCCTTGCACCTTATAGCCCTTCATAATAGCAAACAGATGTCATTGACAGCAGTCTAAATAACTCACCAAGGAATCACCTGATCTATTTGTGAGCATCTTAAAGTTGCAAAGCAAAGGAGTAAGGCAAATGCAACCCTCACAGCTCCTCAGGCACAATGCAGCATCACCAGATATGCTTGTGTCTGCTATCCACATCCCATGATCACTATGAGGACACAAAGAGAACACCTGGAGATGCGAAAAAGAGCTCTCCTGCAGAAAGACAAAGAACCTGAACCTCAAAAAATACAAATATATTAATTATACTGATTGATTTTAACAAATACTCGATACCTCTGTGTTCCCTTTTTACTTAACCATTCCCCACATAGTGGGAACAGAAGAGAAAAAGACACAGAACACCACATCCGAGGAAGATGGAGAGGACAGATCCCTATGGCAAGAAAGAAACTTACCTGGGTTTCCCCTCTGGAATCAGAAGTAATTGCAAATAGTAACTGTGTTTGAGTACTGTTGCAGAGACCCAATTTCAGGTGCTGAATGAAAGGGTTGGGAAAAAGAGCAACGTAACCAACAGTGATTACTTGAGTGTAGCGATAATAAGGTAAAACAGAAGTGTAACATTTCAGTGTTTCATGGAAGTTACAAATCGCTTTTTTTCCAAGATCAGAAATGTGCACGCATCCTTGCACTCAAACCACAAGCAAGCATGAAGCAGGCCGAGTTCTTTAATTGAACTACAGTAGGAAGAACAGCCATTCACCACAGTTAACTCCAAGAAAAAAATACTGAAGTCTGAGAATACTGCAAGAAAATACGATCACATTTGGTTAAGGGGTTACTTTGAGCCACTAAAAGCTGTGATTTAACTGAAATGTAACTATTAACTAACCCCATAACTACAATGTTTTCTTAGGAAAACTAAAGCAAGTAGAAGCTGCGGCCATAGACCAACACCTACCCAACATCTCCTGGAGTTTCCTTTTTACGTACCGGGTCAACAGCACCAGGTCAGCAGCATACTGCTCAGCTGCTTAGCTTAAGGGATGGATCAGGCACAGAGCAAAAAAGAAAAAGAGGGAAAAAAATAAAAGAAAAAAGAATAAAAAGAAAAACAAACCAGTCCCAAACCACAGGGGAAGTTTCAGACGTTTCCAGAGAGCAAGTTACAGTGAGCATGCTTAAGTCTCAAATTCTTATTTCTAATAAATAGAGATAAAGGAGCAAATCTCAGCGGAGCTAAAAAATGCCATTTGTTTCAACTATAATTTCCTTTCTTGGAAGCTTTCATTTCATTAGTCATTATTTCTAGATATTCCTTCAAATATTAAAAGACCTGCACAAAAGGCACCTTACTTCTTCAGAAATCACTACGCTCCAGCAAGGAGCAACCCACCAGTGAATCTGGCAAGCGGCACAGCCCAGCACATTGCAAAATCATCTTCGTTTCTCCCCTCCTCCTTTTCCTTTTTTAATTACAACAGCATCAGCATACGAGAACACCTCTCACTAAAGAGCAAACTGACAGACAAATGAAAAGCTTGATTTAAAAGAATCAAACCAAATTCCCAATTACTCTGCCCTGTGATCACATGGTTAAGCTTTCATAGAAAGAGAAAAATTCTATTACTTTTCAAGGTTAGGCATCTTATTTACACCAGGCTTGAGCACTACACAGTGCATCAAACTGTGTACTGCTAACACCCAAAGCCAGACAGTACTCTCAGATCTACAGTGCCTCGATAACATTAGAGGAAGGATCGTACAGCTGTCCCCTTAATCTGACTGATAACAGAACGCAGTGCTCAGGAGCTGGTAGTTGACAGCAAGAAAAATCAGAGTCTGAATGAATACTACACATTGGAGCTGTGGAATTATCACCTCTACTATGGTAAACCTCTTATGAGAGCAGCCACCTTAAAAGCAGTCAAGATCCGAGCAAAAAGGAACATTTCCAGTGTTAAACTCTGACCATTTGCTTCTGGTAAGTGAAAAGCAGCACATGTTTGTAGTGAATGAACACATACACACACCTGCAGCACACATGGAACAGCCAACAAAGTGCAACTGAAAAAAAAAAAAAAACAAAAAACAAAAAAAAACCTGTTAACAAGTTCCATAGTCTCTCATCTAGTCCATAAAACAGTTTACACAACAGCAAGTTTAAATTAAAATCATAACAAAAATAGATAGGCAAGGCTGTCACCCTCCTCGTCCCGCACTGCTAGAACAACGTGCTCAGATGGTAAGCCTGCTGCTGACAGGGAGACAAAGGTCTGAGCACTCACTTCGTACTCCGTCTGCACTGAAATAGGCTGCAACCTGAAAGTCAGCCCTCAAACTCCTACAGCCACACACAGCCTGTGCACAACTCTGCAGTATCCTTGCTCGCCAACTGTGACAAAGTCACGGCTTTGCCAGTGAAAGAGCATGAAAGAGAAGTTCACATCATTATTTAATGCCTTCTGTAAACAGCAGGCTAATAATCAGCAGGATTTTGAAGCCAGAACTTGCATACAAACCCTCTCCTTACTTCTGTTTGAAAACTGTACAAGCCCGACAGGCACACAGACAATAACTTAATAGCTGAGGGCTCCAGCATTCCGGTTACCTGCAGAAAGTTGGGGCACACACCCACTCATTCCTGGTCAAGGTGCACGGAGGCTGCACACCTTGTGCTGTCCTGGGATGCAGGAACTCAGACAAGCAGCTGCAATGAGGAGCCTTCCTGCTCTAAATTCACACCGTTTGATCTTGCATGAACTCATCTGGCCATGACCAGATCACACATTTTCAACAAAGATTACACCAACTTATTTTGAAGCATTTCTTATTTGTTAGAACTGCTCTACACTGTATTTAAACTGTTGATTCAGGGTCTTCAAAGATGAAGAGAGGCCAAAAATGAAAATGAACAAAACACAGTGGGAAAGTCAATGGATAAAACCATAAAGCATGCCTTAAATCACCACAGCACTGGAATTCACAGGAGTGAAAGCTGTGACAGATTTCTGATTATGAGACTTGACACATCCAGAATAACACAGAAATGTCAGCCTAGAGATAGGAGTTGTACATCCACATACAACATGCATGTTTGCATACACTTTTAAATGGAGATGCCAGCTGACTTCTTAGAGTGTTTTTAAAAGAGGATTATCCCCTCAAACTCAAGCAGTTAGGAAGAAAAAAATACTTCGAAAGAAGATGAGGTGGGTTGTACTTGAGGGCAGCCAATCTTGGCAGGAAGCATTCTGGGTTACAACGAGGGTGAAGTACAAGAAACAGAAAGAGCTCAAGAAACAAGAGGTCACTTACGTACGCACTACAACCACTTCAGGATCCTTGCAGCCAACACGACCACTTGTTATCCGCACCACGCGCTGGGAGAGCCAGCACGTCACTGCATGGCTTTAATTGCTGATAAAATTTGGCAGCAGTAACTGCTGTGCACCCACCAGCTTTGCTCCGGGGCCGCAGCAGGAGCTCCCTGCTCACCAGGATACAGCTGCACTCCAGCGCTCGGCTCCACCAGCTCTCAGCAGGGAAACCACAGCATCCCACCTCCATTTCTGCCTGGCAGAATCTTCCCTCTAATTGCTGTGCCTTCTTAGCGCCAGAGGGACGGCAGGTATCACTAAAAGGCCAGAAGGTTAATTCAAAGCTCTGAAAGTCTGCAAGATGTCTTTGAAACTGCAACAGCAAGTTTAGAAAGTACTTTCGTATTTTTAGTGCTTTTGACACAGAAGGCTTCACCAAAACAAATGTGTATCTTGAGAGATGAGTGAAGCTGCTATAGAATAAACAAACCAGTTCCTTATTCTCAGCTTTTTTTTTTTTTTTTTTTTTTAATTTTTATTTTTACCCAATGTGATTTTGAGCAAAACCTTCACATTTTCATTGCCACAGGAGGGCAGGAGCATGGAATGCAGCTCCCGATTCCTCCAAGCAGAGCAAGCAGCGGCAGCAGGAGTGCAGGAAGAGCCAAGGCAGAGAGCGGAGCACAGGGAGCTGCAGCCCCAGCAGCAGGGCAAACTGCTTGCGAATGAAGGCGTGTGCACCCCATCTGCTTGCTGCAGAGGAGCTGGAATCGATTCAGAAACATTCCAACAGAGGCAAGCCTTCAGATGGGTGACGCAAAGCGTGATCTACGCTCAGAAGTGTACCCCGATGGCTTCAAGAGAACCAAGCACGCGTACACCACGGCTGCGGGATGTGAACCGTATCACTGTCACACGCTGTCACTGCCTGTTAAGAAGGGAAATCTCTCCAGTCTAATTTGTTTATTCATTAATTCTGATTTCAGGAGAAAGTTCTGGCCTGCACCCAGCAGCTAATTGCTTCAATAAAGAGAATCTTGGTTTGGAAGAAGAAAACCTAACGCTGCAGATGGAGCGTGCGGCTGAAACCTCTCTGCCTGCTGGGATGGGAGCGAGGCTGTCCCAAGAGCCGGACACGGAACTGCACTTCTGGGAGGGAAGGCAGCAGACAGCCTGAGTGCAGGGAATGGCTCTGATCCTTCTGTGAAGACTTCTTTCAGAGATGGGCTGAGAAATTACTGCTGTAAAGATGTACTTAATAACAACCTAAAGCAGAGAAAATGAATTCATGGATGAAGTCATGAAAAAAAAAAAAAAAAAAAATAGGTTGTTGTATCTATTATGTGAATTTCAACTCATGGTTCTAATATTTAAACTTCGGTTTCCTTCCTAACAAGGCCTGCCACACACAATATGCTGTCAAGAAAGCTGCCAAACAATTGTTTGAATATTCCAAAAAGCAAACACGGAGCTCACCACAGAAAAACAAATCCGATAGCCTGAGATCTGCCCCAAACTGCACTGCACGGGAGTTCAAAGGCGTCGGGGGGACTTACCAGAACAAAACTCTGCTGCACAACCACAAGTTCCCATGCATTGTAATTAGTATTTTTTTTTTTTTTACCAACAAATTTCCCTCTTAAGGAAAACCGACCCCCAAACTTCTGAAATTCCCTGTGATCCATGTGACGGCCAGCGTTCCAAAAGTCTCTTTGATAAGAAATATTTTAAGTTTCGCAAACACCGTACAACATGCACAGCCATTAGAATTCTTAAATTAAGTAGAAAGGTAATTGCCACAGATGAAGTCCGTTAACATTTGAGCTAAGGCTTCCTTTAACCCATTCATCCCTTCAACAAGAAAACTATGCAAATCACTTCAAGCTATGCACACTTCATAGCATTTTTTCTTGGCTTTAAAGCCTCTGATCGTACCATCACCGGTACGAGGAACCATGAAGACAGAAACCCCGCTCCCTAACTGCGATATCACAAGCAACCAACATCAGGATGGGTTTCCATTACAAGTCCTTCGTATTTTGCCACTATCAGCACTTTGCAGGACTACGCAGATGGATTCTCCAGTTGACTTCCTCGATTAGGAGATCACTTCTTCGCACTGTTTCTTTTTATGAGGACCCATTTCAGACCATTGTGTAATTGCGTTTACACATTTAGCCACCTGATGCCTCCAGGAGCCATACAGTTTGCTTGCAAAGTCATTTTCTCTCTGCTACACTCAGTGACTCCATGCAACTCAACACTTCTGAACAGAAGTCAGCATCACAGAAATCTGAAGACAAATCCTCTCTGCATAGTTATCCCTTAGAATTAAAAGAAAGGCGCAGTTCTGCTTTTCTGCAGCAGCTGACTCAAGGCAGGGGGAAGGGAATACAAGAGCACCATCCAGAAAGCAGACAACTACCATCGCAAGTTCAGAAACACAACTGCTCATCAAACGAGGAGCAAGGATTACTCACTGACTGGGGTTGTTCACTGCTGAGTTGGGGAGGGGGGAGGGACACTTTATAGGCTGCAGGGTTTTTATTATTGCTTTGTTTTAAATGAGGACGGAACAACTCCAGCAATTCAGGCTGCACCAGGCTCTGAGCAATCCGGGCTGTAGCTGACCCCGCTCCTTGCAGGTGAGCTGGATCAGATGACATTTAGAGGTCCCTTCCAACTCTAACGATTCTATGATAGCAATGCATTAGATACAACATGAACATAAAGCAAGATGGAAGCTCAGTTAAGGATGCGAATGTTCCCACAGCACAGTACACTACTTGGTACCTCCGGCTGCAGTGTATGCCAATTGTTTACAACTTTACTAAGACTTCCACTGCGGTGCTATACAAACTTTAAACCATAGTGACATACTGAATCCTCCTCTCTTGTTCAATTATATAGGTATGTATATACGCATACACACACGTATAAACACACATATGCAACAGTTAAAGCAGTAATGTTTGCGGGTTCTTTTGTTGTTGTTTTTGTTTTTTTTTTGCTTCGAATGTTTTGATGCAACATGAATATTTCCACTCAGGACAATGATCAATAAACATGACTAATGCTGCGCACTACAAAATAGATCATAACCAAACTTTCAGCAACAAAAAAGCACAACAGTGACCGTCTCATTACCCAGCAGACCAGACAGCTCACGTGCTGTGGTACACAGGCTGCCATCAGTGCCAGGCACTGCAGAGAAGCCTTGCAGAGAGCCAAACCCTGCCTGCCAACACCAAGACGACAGGACACAGATGAGAGGAAGGAAAAGGAAAAAGTCCGAGTCTCCATGAGCGCTGCTGCACCTTGTCTATGAATAAATATCAGGTCTTGGTCTTCTTGGCTGCCAGTCAAGCAATTCCTTGTAAAAGTAATAAATACACTTATTTTTTCTTCCTCGTCAACACGCAACATCCCGATGGCTTCTTCTGGCCATTTAAACTGTCATGAACCACCCCTTCGATTTCTTGGTTTTAATGCTAATTCCTATTAGAATGGAGACAATGAAAGCGTAGCTCTGAACTCATATCCGCATAGTACTTCTGAACTCGAAGCAGACAAAGCTCTTGGCAGCGTGTGAAAATTGCTGTGTTGCAGTAATATTGTTTGCAGCACCACGCAGTGACACCTGAGAAGTCGAGCAGATCTGTGGTTTCTTGCAATAGTATCACCGTTTCAGGAAACTGCATTTTCTTAACTATGGTTCCAACAAGGTCACCCATCATATCATTACTGCTGCTTCAACATGTGCTAACAAGAGACAGACACACACAGAAGACACAACCAGGTCTGATTCAAACACATCTTGCTGCAGTTTTCACCAACTGCATCGCATCAGATAGCTGTGACTGGTTCACTCTCACTAGCCAAAAATACAAACAGTAGGATAAAACACTGCCCTTCCCTACATTTGACCCCTAATACATTAGCAACCAGGTGGTAGAGACATGAAGTGAATCCAAACCTTTAAAAGACAGTATTGTACAATGATAACAACATCTCTAGGCACCTACTGATCAGTAAAAGTTGGGTAAGTGTCACTAATCACTGCCCTGTTTAACAACTCTGTAAGGCAAACTCATGATGGAGAGGTGATGGCAATTTGCCACTGGTTCCCAAAACCAGACTCTGGTTTCAGTCACATCACTGTGTCGACACCTTCCAAGGAAATTCAGGCTGCTTTTGGTGAAGTTACTCATAAGCCACTGAGCGTTTCAGCGCCAAAACAACGATGGCACAGTATTTTGTATTCCTTACACATAAAATATTCCCACAGACATCCAGAGGAGTTCTGCAGATAGAACACATGCAAACCAAGTCTCAAGCAAGCATGCTTCGTGACCCCAAATACAGCGCGTTTAGCAATAGTTGGTGAAAAATGGCCCAACTGCTTGAGGTTACGCTTTGTTGGCGGTGGGTTTTTGCCTCCCAGGGCCCATCCCAGCCTGTGGGCTGCAGGAGTGGAAGACCAGAACACGGGCAAGTGAAAACCACATCTCACTGCAAACGCATTTCAGCGTTTAATAAAGATGCGCTTTAGAACCTCTCTGCAAAGCAATCCCAGCCACGAACAGGATCCAGGCTCCAGAAAGAGCCTATTTTAAAACCCAGCAGTCAAAGCAGAGAGCGAACCGAGACGTGCTGCAGTATTTACGCGGCCATTATAATGCAAATACGGAAGGTATTAGAAAGGCCATTTGCATTGGTGCCCAGCCCTTCAGCGCAGCACAATGCCAACAGAAGAACAATTAGGATGCATGCCTAACACAAAGCCTCCGACCACAGGGGAGGCAGGTCCGGATACAGTATGTACGGCATCGCCGGGCACCGTGGAAATGGTGCCTTCTGCAGCCCTTCGGCGTCTCGCTCCTACACACAGCGCGGTAAGGCAGGAGGGCACGTGGAGGGTGAGCATGGGAAGGTAAGTAAGCAGGAGCCCAGCTCGCTGCGAGCGCAGCCGCGTGCTGCCGGGATGAGCCGGGCCTGCACGCGCACACACACACACACCCCTGTACACACACCATAGCTGCTCTCCCAGCACAATCATTTTTGTAACAATAAGGGAGGCGGGGACGCAAATCAGGCTCTCGTGTACATCCACTGAGACACAGACATCCTTACAGAGGGAAGCCCAAAAGCAAACCATTATGTTCAAGTCCCTCAAGTCCTGTTAGTTTAATTTATACGTCCACATCAACAGCAAAGCAACACTAATGGAACCAAGTACAAACACGTGCCAGGTTGGTGTAAGAAGTTCTCTGGCCACTCACCGCAGCGTGTGCCTGCACCAACCCACTGCCCCTCACCACACCACTATCAGCCTGCCCACCATCAGCTCCGTCACGCTCCGTATTTCACCTGTACAGCAACACAGACCAAGGGATCCAGCCGCACAGAGCTTAAAACAGGCCAACATCAACCACGTGCTACTGAACTATTTAAAAAGAAATCAACACTGCACAATTACAAAGCGTATCCATCACCTAGAGGTTAAGGATGGAAACATTTGTAGTAATAAAAGTCCCCTTTTTACCACGGGATCATTGTTTCACTGTACCCAAACTACCTTTACCGAACAAAACTTCGCGTCAGGCAACGCTCAGATTTAATAGCCCATTATTTGCATTTCACAACACAGTCAAGCCCAAGCAATGCAGCAAAAACAAAAGCCAGGCAAATTAAGGTCAATGGCTAATACTGCAAACATTACCTTCTTGCTATAGGGTTTATCTGGGTGGGTTTTGTAACATACCGGGACTACTGTATCAAACAGACTACAATATGTCAGCAGTAGGATTTTAGCGTAAACAAGAGCTCTTCTTATCTCCACAATCTAGCTACAACTGGCTGCTTAATCTTCACTGCCGTGTCCTCCCCAGCCCTCTCTCACACAAACAAACCCACCAGGAAAAAAAAAAAAAGGGCAGAAATATCTCCGCCAATATGCAGAGCTGCATTCAATACAAATAAACACAAGATATTACAGCAACAGAGGAAACCAAGCAGCACTTCCAATAAAAGAGCATCCAAAAAGCTCTGCCACAAAATATATACGTGTGTATATTATAATAAAAAGCAAGGAATGAACCTCAGAGCGCTCTGGGTGGAAGAGAAAGCTGAGCAATGGGAATAGCCGTGGGCTGGGGGCTGCCTGAGCACCAGTCCTCACCACTCACCCACCCAAAGCCCACTGGGGAGTTCACAGTGATTCACAAATGCTGGAGGCAGAGCCTGGGCCCAGGAGCACAGCACAGTGCCTGAGCTGAGGGCGAGCGGGGCGCAGGGCTGCAGGGCAGAGCGGGCGAGGTGGCTCCTGTCTGCACACAGCAACATAGGAGTTTTCCTCTTCGGACGCGAAGGGAAGCCGCCGGAAAAGCGTCTCGTGTTCAGCACCTACCCAAATTCTGTACAGCGATGCAATGGAAACATCTGAAATCTCTTCGTGCAGTCTCATCTCCTCATCGCCCAGCAAAATCCTCCCAAAAGGGAGTGCAGCATTTGCACAGCTTCCTCAGCCTTGTCAAGCACAGATCCCTCCGATCCCTCGCAGCAGAACAAACAGGAGATACTTTGACACAATTAACGTGCACGAGCATTATGTATGCATCCAAGCACAAGCATCCACCTATTTCACTGGCATTACACGGCACCGGGAACAGCTGGTCATGGTGACAAGCAGGGATCCACCATACAGAAACACACATTTCTAGAAAGCCACAGCCAAGAAACAATGAATCCAAGGATTTCCTAAAAGGAACACATACAGTAATCTTCAGAGAAATTCATTTCTGTATGTGAGCTAAGAGCACGTGAAGAGAAAACATCCATAGGCTGAAGGAATCCCCCATGCCAAGCACAATTTCTTGAGCAGAACGCGCCGCCAGGGCAATCTCAGTGTCACACAACAAAGAACGTCCCCTCCCGCATCTCCCACCCCAGAGGTGGCACACGGGGAAGGGAAGCTCCCAGCAGACTTTGCCTGCGTCACCCCAGGATCACTCTGCATTTCCAGAAAGAGCAGAAGAGGGGCATGGCAGAAGGCAGCATCCTCACTGGGGATGTGTTCCTCAAAGGCTGCGGGTACAAGGAGAGCTTTGTCTGGAAGCATTGTGCTGTGCTACAAGGTTAGATAACAAATTAGTTCTGCCTGATGTACACGTTTTGCCTTGCCACATGTACACAAGTCCTGATGGCCAGCAAATATCAGCCTAACATTAAAAGGTATCCAGCCTCACATTAGGAAAATAGCCTTCATTTTCCCTATCCAGAACAAAGAATAACTGCACAGAAAACCAAAATAGCCAAGCTCAAATAATTCAAAAGGAACTAAGAGGATAAAGGGTGCTACTAAAACTAAAATGTATGTACAACCGTGCATTAATAAATTCATAGGATACAGCAAATCTTCCCCAAAACCAGCCTAGGATTATAACAAGATCACCATACAACATATGTCTGAGATAGGGCTGTAAATAAGTGGGACTTAATTTGACCACCACCTACTTTAAGTCCTCAATTTTATAAATAGAAGCATCCAATAATACCTAGTGATTAAAAAAAAGAAAAAACAAACAACCAAACAGTTCAGAAGGCAAAAAGGAAAACAATAAGTAGAAAATCAAACGTGAAAATAAGCAGACAGGAGAAAACCAAGAGCCTGAATCTAATTATTAAAGGCAACAGTCCAAAAACGAAGACTGAGTGCCGCAGCAATGACACCACACATAATCACAACTCCTTATCAGTAATGTTCTGCCTCAGAAGTGCCTTTGTGTACGCACATGTGCACGCCGCACACCACGTAGAGCTTCCACAGCCCCATCCCAAACACATCCATCAAAAATCACTACTGACACTCCAGCACTTTGTGACGGCTTTGTCACACGCTGCGATTTTTGTTTCATTTCCACACCTACTGCTCTATCAGCCTGCCAAGCAGCAGCACTTCGCGGAACTTCAGCCCAGCGGATTCCTGCATCGCACCGCTGGGCACTGCCACGGCCCTTCGCCTTCCCCAAGGCTCCCACAGCTCTGTGCCCGCTTGGCACAGAACCGTCGGGCAAAAACACGCTCCGAACGCCGCGGAAAGCTGTCAGCGTGCCCTCAGTGCCATCCATACGTACTACGCTCGGCGCGCCGCCTGACCAGACGGGAGGGCGAAGACTTCAGAGGGATGCCGGCCGCCCGGAGCCGCCACAAGCAATAGCCAAGCGCGTGAAGCACGAGGAGGACCCCGCGCCCGTACTGGGGCAGCACAACGCCCCGAGTTTCTCCCTCCCTACAGCCCCCGGTACCGGGCAGGAGCAGAGGTGAGGCTGTGCAGCTCAGCTTCCTCCTTTCTTTCTTCTTTCTATGCCGCCTCTGGGGCAATGCCACCCCTCGGCGGCACGGCAGAGCGGAGCACCCCCTGCCCAACGCCCACCCCCAAGGCTGCCCGCCCCCGCCCGGGCCGGTACCCGCCGCCCGGGCCCTCCCCGCCTTTGTGCCCGCGGCCTCCCGCCGCCAGGCCCGCCCCGCCCGCTGTCAGCCGCCACCGCCTCGGCGCGGCCCCGCGGCTCCGCTGCGAGAGCCTCGGCCCCGCCGCGAGAGCCCCGGCCCCGCCGCCCGCCTACCGTGCCGCTCCGCCATCCTCCTGCGGCGCGCCCGGCCCCCCCCTCCCCGCCCGACCCGGCCGCCCCTGCCGGCCACCGTCTGTACGCACCGAGCCGTCACGGGACTCCCCGCCCACGACCCTCCCGCGGCACCATAGAGGCGGGCCCGCTGAAGCACGGAGCGGCCAACTACTTCCGGGTCACGGCGCCGCCACCATCTTGGCCGCGGGCGGAAGTGGCCCGGTCGCCCCTGGCGACGCCGAGGCGCTGGCGGCCGTCCGGGATCCGAGGCACGGCCTGGCGGTGGCACCGCGAACCGCTCCCCGAGCCGCCCCGGTACCTCACGGAGGGTTTCCGGAGAGGCTTCGCGTCCTGGCGCGTTCTCCCTGCGGGACCAGAGCAGCCCGCGGCTGGCGGAGTTCCGGCCGGCACTGTGCCCGCAGCACACAGCCCCGGCCTGCCCGGGTTCAGGAGGGCTGTGCACCTGGGTTACCTGGAGTCTGCCCACTTCCCTCGGCTCGTTTCTCAGTTCAGTACACTTGCATGCTCTTTTACGAATAAATGCTGGGCAGCATTAGAAGTCGGATTGGCCCTTCTGTATCATGCAACACAGGGCCAAAAGCAGGTGAAACATAAAATGAAACATAAAACTGAAAATCTGAAATAAAGCACGGCAGGACAATTGTCACCCAGCAGGGAATCAGCCAACAAATGTACACTGTTAGCTCCACCCTTCTGCTGCAATTCCTTAAATATGTACTATGAGATTAGACCGATACTACAGTAATGCTTGTGCCAACAATCAAAACTAACAGACATTTCTGCAAAGGCAGAGTTCATACACGCAAGATTTGTTTTTAATCGGCACAAATTGAGTAGTTAATTTTATACCCTCCCACTGGATGCCAGGTAGCTGAGCTCCAGCCTAATCCCAGGCCCCAGCAGCACTGTTTCTCCCCAAATCTTCATTGACACAGACCTGAGCCAGGGGAAAAGATGAGTAAGGGAGTTCAGCATCCTAAACAGTGTTAGTTATGGCTCTCTTAGCATCAGATCACACCCACTGGCCCATATTTTGAATCTGGTAGTACTTACTAAGGCTGAGTACCTCTCCTTAAGACAGATCCACAGCAAGTCAAAGGCTGCTCAGTCTCCATTTCTATAGGAAAACCTATAGAACTGGGAGAGGCTCTTGAATTACTGCCATTCACGCTGAAATGAACAGCAGGGCAAGTATAATTAACAAGCATTTCATAACTGCATGTGTACACAGTCTGAATTAAGGTTTCAGAGGTATTGGACGTTGCCTAACTTTTAAATGCTTGGCTTTGCAACCATAACAATGTTCCTTTAATGCATGTAGCATTCCCTGTGCTCCTAAAAGGACCGCTGTGGTGCAGATCACACGGCACTTCCCTGGGTCCCCAGCAGTTCTGACACAGACCTCTGCCCCCCACCTCAAAAAGGAGCAGATAACAGCAGTGACTGTTATCCTATATCTAGACCAGCAGTGGAGGGGGAGGAGTGCTGGAATTTGGATTATTCCGTGGATTCATAAGACCATTCCTAAGGCTATTTAGTATTTACACAGTTGTTTCAAGCATGTTTCTACAAAGCACTGTGATTTATTAGCTAGCTCTTACACAATGAACTAAAATACTGTAATTAATTTGTTAAGCTTGCTTAAGCTGACCACAAGATCAATCCGGCAACTTCAGAATCATCTTTGAGTGAATTCAGATACCTCTGATATTATAGCCCCGCTTGCCTTTTCTTAATTTAGCAGCTGCTGGACTGATGAATTGACCTTTTCTCTCTTGTTCATGGGGCCTTTTCACTACCTCCTCCCAACTGTAATTTCGTTTTTTCATCTAACTACAAGCAAGCCCTCTCCTCCCCCAGGCAGGCAGCTGCTGCCGCCTCATCCCAGGGCACTAAATTCTCACTGCGTCTGAGGCAGACCAACAAGAGGCAAATTCTTTGCCGGCTGAGCCACAGTGAAGGCCAGACTCGGGTAAGCCCCGCTTGGCTGCCAGCCTGGAGAGCAGAGATGGCCCAGTCAGCACATCCCCCTCATCCCACAGCCTTCCCCACTGCCCAGCCCCAGCTCTCCCCAGTACTCCACTCCGTTCCCCTCTGCCTATGCCCAGCTAACAGCTTCAGATGTCCACCACCTGCCTCTCCTTTCTTAGCATCCAACAGTGCTTCCAGCTCCAGTTCCCTACACCAGCTCTTCATCCAGTCTCCTTTGTCCAGTTCTTCTAACTTCCTATCCCCTGTGACTTTCTCTGCACCGACAAACAATTCTGCTGACTTCTGTCCCTCCCCTGCTACTGGTACTTGCACAGACGGTCTCAGCATAAAACTCCTCTAATTCCTGATTACACTTTCTTTGTGAATCTCAGCCTCCCTCCATGTCATCTCAAACCTCCAAATTCCCAGTTTAAGATTTTACCTTGCTCTCATCTACACCTCACTCTGCCCAGACTTTCCCATCTTATCCTATTCCTTTTCCTGAATTGTCAGTTTATGAGAAAGTTGGCCTCAGTCTCTCAGCCAAGGGTTGCAGCGTGTTCATTTGTTCCATGGGAAAGAAGAAAGCTTTGAAGGCTGATGGCATGACAAACAGCTTTTCGTTTTTGCGAGCATCATATCCGTCATGAAAATAGCATAAGCCTTCATCATGGTTTTTCTGTCTTCGCTTTAGATGTAATCCTGGTTCGAATGCCATGGTCACAGGTACACAGAAAGTGGGGAGGCTGGAAGAGCTGGCACAACCTAAAAGGGGAGAGAGGCAGAGTATGAGGCACAGAAAACGTCCCTGGGGGATGCACAAACACATCCAGAACCACTGGCAATGCCTAGAGACCAGCACTGGGACAGAGTGGCCAACAACAAGATCCACCACTCTGAAGAGAAAGACTGCCCACCAGAGTGAAAGCTGCTGTTGCAATACAAAGGACACCAAGAAGGGGAACCTCAAAATGTGGTTCTCTGCTGAGGGACTACAGTACAGCAAGATGTTACTATTTTTACTCTGTTCCTTCTCTGTGCTCAGAGTCAGGTCTGCTCAACTGAGTGACAAGAAATTCTTCCTACTTTTTCTTTCTGTTGGTTCTACAAAGCAAACACGTATGAAAAAAGGATGGAGTTTGTTTAACAGGCCTGCGTCCTCAAAACCAAGCTTCATGGTTTAGGGTTGCAAAACTACCACGTAAAAACAGTTCCAGGCCTGTCAGCTTCAACTTTAAACACATTAGCACTTACGTATGTGTGTCAGACACACATTCTAGGTCCTTCAGGGGCTCTTCCAAATTGATCAATCCTTAAACATCCATGATGTCATGCATGAGATTATTTTCTCTGATTTACTAGTAAAAGTGATGATCTTTTCGATCTTTTTTCAAGTATGTGCTGTGTCCTAGCTGCCTCAGGGCTGGCAGTTCTGCAGCTTACTTAGCGTGAGGGAAAACTGCAGATCCATCAGGCTATCAAGCAAGCTAATCTCCAGGTATACAAATGGAGAGTCAACCAGTTCAAACAATTTATCTTTCACAGTCAACACTACAAATGAGAGAAAACAGCAAGAGTTTTTCATTCATCATAGACAATAAATTGTACTTTTATTTTAGTATAGATACTCTAGGTGGGATAGTATCAGCTGACAGAAACTTCTACTTTTCTCTACAGTAAAAAACAGGGCAAATTAAAGGCTTCAGTTGTCTGTACTTCGAAAAGCCAAAAAAGCTGGAATGAAAACTCATTTAAACTGAAACAGATGCTGATTATCGTAGCCTAGTCAGGCTATCCAGAAAGAAACCAGCATTTCTCGACTTCGTTTGACTTCTCTGGTACCTGCTAACCTATTCCAGGATAAGCCAAAAGTATAAAGCAGGATGCAATAGGACACTCTGTGCACCGGTGGATGAGCTTCCCTCAGCTTGGGTCTGCAGCACCTGATCCACAGCAGGCAACGTGCCTACCAGGGACAGCGTAACTCTCAAAGCTAAGGAGCAGGAAGGGTTTGGTACTCATGAAAGCGGGTTTAAAACTACAGAGGTTAAGTTTGCTCCATAGTCAAAATGATAAATGTTTGTCAAGGCATTCCGGAACCTATTCTGATGAAATCACTCTTTCCATTGACTTCATAGGGACCCTGGGGATTTGAGCTTTCCAAGGGAAAAGCCACTTCCTCCCAAGGAAAATGCATTCAAGCCGAATGCGGCCGTGGGTTCACCAGCTTCTCACATGCCACACATTGCGGTTGGACTTGGATGCTGTAGCAGCACTGCAGATCTACATGCCCGCAGGTGATACATGGCATCTCCTGCTATGGTACCTGCTCCACCTGACTCTCACATCGGACTTCTAAACTTGGCTGGCACCAGTGCTCTTGTGCAGCAAGGCTTAGATTTCATTCACACTGCATGTTGTTTCTTGCCTTCAAAGGTCCAGGAACATGAGTACCAGGCTGACTGGTATGGCATGGTGTGCAGGAAAGCCCAAGTTTTTCTTTGCTGAACTTCATAAAAGGCTGTATCCTGCCCCTGCACTGTGTACAAGAGGGAGCAGCCTTCCATTTCCCCCTCGTCCTCTGTGATCTTCCAGTCCTCGATAGGCACAAGCATAGCCTGTCTCACAAAAAAGAGAGCCTGAAGCCAACCAATTCTGTAGTTTATCATTTCTAGCTGATAAAGGTGCAGAGCCAAAGGAAAGAAACTACTGCAGAAGCCAAAAGGGGGAAAGGTCTCTGGGAGTGGTGGCCCCAGGAAGGCTGAATAGTTTTATTACATGTTTTCCTTAAGATTAATGGGTACAGTAATCTCAAGAAAAACAACTCAACTGTGTCCTAAAAGCGACTGGGAGTGGCAGCACATCCATGCTGAGCTGTGTGAAAAGCCAGTTGCCCCATGCCCAGGCAAGCACCATTGCCAACAGGTTAACCAAGGCCAGGGGCAGCAGCAGCTTTCCTTGAGATAATATCTTGTCACTGTTGTGAGCCTGCTGCCTGAAATGTGGAAGAAGATGGAGATCAGCAAGAACAGGAAAGGCCCTATGAAACAACAACAAACCATCATCACCGAAACAACCCCCCCACCCCCAAAAAAGCCCACCAGTACCCACAACCTTCCTTCATGCTCTCTCAAACAGAAAGATTTTCTTCAAAAGGCATTTGGGAATGGAAAATTGAGTCGGAATGAAATATGTGGCTGTTTGTCTTAATAGCTGCAGCTCTGCTATCTATTTTCTCTCCCTCTTTCAGACTGTCAGCAGGGACTGAATGTTCTTCTGGAGCCAGGGATGGATTTCCTGAATGGTGACAAATAGCAGTAAAGCCTGAAGTCAATTCCACAGTGAAATCATTATATAAATTGCTCTTTCCTGCAGGAAAGACATGGATGAAAAATAAAACAAATCAGAAAATAGTATGAAATGAATAATCTCACAGTTACAGGAAGCTGGAAAGTACAACCCCAAAAATGATGCTGGCTCAGTCAGGGAGCTGAGCATTATAAGGAGCACACCTGCAAATGAAAATCTCAGTTGAGGATTTATGAAAAAATAAAATAGAATCCTGAAAGCTAGATCTGTTCAGGTGTACAGTGATCTTCCAGGAGGACATCATGAAACTCCTTCTGCTAGGACAGAGGCAAACTAGGCCAGAGTGAATGCCAGCAACCTTAACGCTTCGTGTTGGTGCAGGAGCACACAGCTGCCTTGATACTGATCTGGTGTGCTAGGTGCTGCACAAAGCGCTGTTCTGGCTCGGAGACTGAAAGCTGAACTGAAGACCAGAAAAACAATGTGCATTTGTCACTGACACAGGGAAGGGGAGGAAAGAAAAGCAGCCAACACACTGCCAAGTCTTTTAGAGGCCATACAGACAAGGGGAGTGTTGGAGAGATCTCAGAAAGATTATTTTTTTCAACACATTAATATCTGGTTAGTTGCAAGCTTGGTAAAGAAGCATAGAGGTGTCTGAAACGGTGGTGGAAGTGCCAAGGGGACGTTGCAGGGTGATCTTGGGACAGAACTGACATCTGGTAATGCTCTAACACAGATCCATAGGGATGGGCTGGGGAAAGAAGGCTCCTGGAGTTGAATGCGTTCGATGTGGAAGAAAACAGAGGTGGGAGACAGAAAAGGAAGAAGTAGCATAGACAAAGAGACAGGCTGAGAACAGTCCTGCACTGTGAGGACAAGGGCTTGGTTATTCAAGAGTTTTCTTTCTCTTTCTTGTTTCTCAGGGGCAGAGCCAAGTTTCAAAGGATAATAATACAATCATTTGACTGTGTTAAGAGCTTTATGGCCAGAGTTTACCATGTGTTAAAATATTGATTCTATTTGTAACATGCGCTTTTGACACGGACATTATTTTTTCTGTATAGAAGACTGGCTTCTGCATACAAAAGCTGGGACTTCAAAGCAGGATCCAGTGATGCTGGATAAATACAAAGTGACGTAAGCAAAGCACAAGTCTCAGATTTTTTCCACTCAATTAAATAAAGATAGCAGGAGAGACACTAAGCAGTGCGTGGCAGTGAGAAGCTGGAATAATTAAACAGTGATATGACAGACGGTGCGTTTACGAGCAATTACAGCATGCCTCTGCTGGCACTTCAAGGCACAAGGCCAAAGACTTCAGCGACTGAAACCACACAAGTGGAGCAGTAACCTCCTAGAAATGCCATTCTGGAGCACCTGGCTTGGGAGCCCAGAACTGGGCTCTTATGCAGCCGCAAGACAGCAGGCAGCCTCTGCTTTCTCTGGATGTTGTTGGTAGGGATAGAACAGAGAGGGCAGCTGGTCAGAAAGCTGTCTGTGCGCCCTGGGGAACGTATGGCCAGGCACTCGTACTTGTATCCATAGCAGGGAGAGACAGAATCTTTGAGCTGAGGAAGGATGTCTCCTCCTTGTCTCGATGTGTACAGCTTGAGAACAGCACCGCATTCAAAATGAGCATATTCAGCAGCCTGAACTAGAAGAAATCGCTTTTCTGTTAACAGCATTCCAAAAACAAGGACAGGGTTAAACACCAGGCTACCAAGCTTAAGGCCTTTAAGGCATCTATGATTTCCTCAGGGAACCACAGAGGTTTTCTGCTCCTCCCAGGATGCCAACGCACCTCCTCCTGCTGCCCCGAGGACTGGCTCTGCACCCTCCCTACTGCTCAGCAGCTTAAGGGGACAACTGCATGTAATCTGCGCGTGCATTTCTGAAAGTATTTGTATGCATTATTCAACACACGTTAGTCACGCTGGTACGCTACGTTTCTGACTTCATCAGCACATACCGAGGTGAAACAAGCTCTAAATGTTCAGAAAAGTAGAAGAGAGACCTCCCTGAAAAGCAAAGGTGTTGTTAAAATAGGTGCCGTTAAAAGCTTCTTAAACTGTCAACAAAGTATTTACTTAAATTACTTAAACTCAGAGCTGAAAACTGCTCTCAAGACAAGCAATTCTCTCAAAAGCGGCTGTATTTTTAAACACCTTGTCTGGGGTTGCGTGGTTATGTGGGACACTCAACCAGATTTTCCTTTTTAAAGTAAGGACTCAATCCAGACTTTCTTGTTGCATGAACAAAGAAAAATGGAAAACGTGAACTTGAAAGGCTCAAAAAATCAGAATACAAATGAAAAGCATTTAAAATGTATAAAGACAAAAACCAAGACTTGTAAACAAATAGCACTGGCTTCACCTGAACGCTTTTTTCTTCTACTTAGAGTGAATGTTTCTCAATACTTAAAATAAATACTGTTTTATGTATGCCATGGCATATGCAGCAAGCGGCTGCCACGTTATGAAACACTCTGGATTCCAGCAAAGCACATCTCTGCTGTCTGTCACACTCAGAATATCTGGGAAGAGGAGGAGGAAAACAAGCTTATCATTTATACAATTATTGCTGGTTTTGTGGTCGTGAGGCTTTCTGCCGAGTACAAGAATAACTTGTTTGCAACACCAGTAAAATAAGGATGGAACCCAGAATGCGTTGTCTCTCTCTGGGAGCCTGCTCAGCCAGTGTCACACACCACCTGGCTTCACCCCAAGGCCCGCTCCCAGCACACAGCGAAGGCACAGCTTCAGACCTGGGTGCCCCCAAGGCCACACACCAATCACGCCATCCCACTGCAAGTGCATGTCTTGCTACCATAAGAAAAAGAGTGTGTATTAGAGTGCAACAACCCCAGATGCAGGAAATGGAAAAAACAAACCCAAACCAATCAAACTACGCTTTCCTTAGCGGAACAAAAACGGAGCCCTCCATATATAACTGGAAAACTCACACCTTTTGTTGTTGTTCCTCTGTGCCATGCTTTCCTCTCCTTAAGTGCAGCTAATATCACTCCAGTGGATGAGCATGAGTCTTACTCAAAACCAAAACCATCTCTGCTTTTCAGGCACCTTGAAAAGCATGACCCTGAGCACCCGGCAATGCCCAGTGCCTCTCTCTCATGCAGCCCTTCCAATCCTGAAGATAAGAAACGTGTTTTCCTTAATGGAAAGAAGTTTCCTAAAAGCAGACTTACCAAAGACTGCTGAGAACAATCATCATAATCACTCCGTCTTGGTGCTACCAGCTTTCCAGATAGGCTGCCAAGCTGGCATTTGACTAAGAAAACAGGTTTAGCACAAATCTAGATTCCTCTTCTCAAGCACTAAAACGCTTAAGTAGCACATCGAGTTGACCATTGTTTCTTATCACCAAGCAAACAAACCTCGTTGGCAGGAAAACTGCATTTACAAAGCGACTCCCTGCATGACTGAGATGGGCTCTGGTTGCTACAAATGCCGATCCTCGTGGTCATCGACAACGTCAAAAAACCCATCCCATAGTTTTATTTCGACGTCTTGCTTTCAGATCATTTTCTGTTTCTCCGCAGACCGTATTTGTTACCACAGGAGTAACCGTTGGTTTCACAGCACACAATTTTCATTCGTAACAGGCTGTCTTTTCCATTCATTTTTAGCCAGAGTTAAAGATGTTAGATGGATCAGTTAAAACAAACTACCACACCACTGATCTGCAAATCGTATGTAACGTGCAAAATGCCCCGGTCTACAAACATTCACAGTCTTCACAAATCAGACCCCGGCTCTTTGTCCTTTCCCTTCCAATCAGTAGGAAATACTAACTGGCACACCAAAGAGTCTGCTTTTCCCAGCGAAATCAGTGAGAACACTTCTGTGCACTTCAAAGGGTACAGAAGGATGTCCAAAGCAAGCACGTCCATTTTATAGTCTCACCAATGCCAATCTTTTGACCTGCAAGTGGAACACATGAATCACAGCAGAAGCAGGCCCACTTCTGGGCCATCTGAAACCAAACCAAAAGTGTTATCTTTGGCCAACTCCACAAAAGGCAGGAAGTCGGGGACCCATTTGCAGCCTCTGCAGGTTGCTCTGCTGGCTCCAAATGCAACGAGCAGGCAGGACTTCAAGTGAAGTGGAAGCGGGCTACCTGAGGGACCATCAGTTTCCTACTGTAGGTTGCCTTAGAGGAAAACGGAAATAGTTCTGGAACAATGCAGACAGGCTTTAAATAACTGTCAGGGAGATGCTGCTTACTGGAAGTTGAAGGTTTATCCCAGGTCTTACCGTAGACCCTAGAATGCCTTAAGATTCCAGAGCAGACAGCAGAGGGAAGCACACAGCCAGCACAGAAATCATCATAGAACCGTAAGTAGCTGAAGCTGGAAGGGAGCTTTAAATGCCATTGGGTCCAGCCTCCCTGCACTGAACTGGGACACCTACAGCTCCATCAGTGCTCAGAGCCCTTCCATCCTGACCTTGGGTGTCTCCAGGGATGGGACACACCGCCTCTCTGGGCAACCTGTGTCAGTGCCTCACCGCCCGTATTGCACAAACTTCGTTACCTGCAGACCCTCAAAGTAACCCACGGCCAACACAAACAGCACGTACGGGAGGGAACACAGGCAACCTCACTGGCAAGAGCTGGGGTACAGCGGCTCCGGAAGGCAGGCCGGGCCCATCCCGAGGGCCATCAGCAGAACCGGTCTGCACCGCCCCGGGGCTACAGGCGGCTAGGGCTCTGTGCCGAGCTGCTACGGGAGCACCGGGAGGGATCCTCGGAAATGCAAATCCGCGCTCTGTGGGGGGGATCCCAGTGCACCGGCCGGGCTGGTTTGGCTGCATTTATGCCCTCAACCTTCGAGGCTTTTACCGGTGTTTACCTTCTAACCAGCAGCGTGATTCACCTCACGAATCCCTAGGCGCTGCCCGAAGACGAACTCGGGAACGCGTCAGACCGGGCAGAGCCCATTTGTCGGACGGTACCCGTTGGGTTTTTATGAAAAGCAGCGACCCCCGCACCTCGTGGCCAGGCCAGGGGCACGCACTCAGGCAGGCGGGCCGCAGCCGAGCCAGCGTGCCCTGACAGCCGCCGGCAGGGCGCCGCGCCAAGCGCCCCACTACGGAACCAGTTGCTTCCCCCTCCAATTCCCACCGCGGAAAGTCGGGCGCCCGACGCCTTTCTTCCCCCCGTAAGGACTACAACCCCCAGCATGCACTGCGGAAGGCCGAGCGTGTGGGCTCGGCGCATGCCGGGATTTGTGGTTTTCAGGGCAGCCCGGCGCATGCGCGTGCTGTTGAAAGCCGCCATGCCGGAGGTGAAGGGCGCGTTCCGGGAGGTGCTGCCCAAACAAGGTACGGCCGACGGGTGGGACGCGGCCACGGGCGCCGCCGCGAGCCGACTGACGCGCGCGCTGCTCTGTCTCCTCTGCAGGTCAGCTGTCGGTAGAGGACGCGGCCGGCATGGTGCTGTGCAAGCCCAAGGTGCTGCCCCTCAAGTCGGTGTCGCTGGAGAAGCTGGAGCAGCTGCAGCGCGCGGCGATGGAGGCGTCGCGGCCGCCCGAGGGCACTCCGGGCCCCCAGTCGCGGCCCTAGGCGGAGTGCCAGGTACCGTCCGCGCGCCCCTGAACCTCCTTCCGTCTCGTTCCTCCCTCAAGGTTGCACTGCGAACGAACGGACACGCGCGGCCCGAGGACGCAGCTTTGCTCCCGGCGAGCCGCAGCGGGCCGAGCGCCTGAGGCTGCGACGCAGTACTGAGATGGACAGGCGGAGCGGCGCTGTAAAACACTCTGACACAGACCCATCGGCTCTTGCAAAGAGGCTTGTTAATTCCGCACCGTAAATTCGTACCATTAGTTTAATTACTTCAGCCTCCAGCTACTCCCAGGGAGCGGAGGGGCAGCGCTGAGCTCTGCTGCTCTGCGGTGAGAGAGGGAACTGACAGAGCCTCTGGTCCCTGGTGAGACTGGTGAGAGAGGCTCTCACGGAGCCCGAGGGAACGGCACGGAGCCGCAGGAGGGCAGGGGCGGGTAGGGAGAGGCTCTGCCCCCGAGTGCAGTGGGCACGGCCCTGTGCTGCTCTTAGAAACACGGCTTGAACGTTGGGGGATGGTGTGTGGAGCCAGCAGTTGGACTCGCACCTTGTGGGTCCCCTTCAGAACTGTCTGTCATTCTGTACTCACTGCTCTACCTACTGTAATACAAAAAGGTTGGTGACAAGTACTGCGCAGCGCACGTGCTTCAGAGATTGGAAGAGCGTAAAAGCAAAAGGCAGGAAGGAGAGCTTCACAAAAAAATATTTTTAATACGTTTTTACCAGAATTTTTCACTTTTCCAGTTACATAGAAAAAAGGACCGGTTTGGTACGTGTTGGCTGGAACATTTAAAACTGACCAGTGGAACAGGTGAATTTGTCCGATGACCCAGCGCTCTTTTCTTGGGCTCTTTAAGACAAAGAAACAGCTATTTTTCCTCCCAAAGCACAGTATTTCATCAGCAGCAACGAAGGGGATCACAGCAGCTTAACCTGACCCTTCTAGAAAGCTCTGTACAAATCAGGGATTTTCCAATGAAAACACTGTCCTTGAAAGAAACAGCGGCAGTCAGACGTGGATGCAAACATGGAATGATTGGTCATAAACATATGGCACTTACAAAAAGATAGCTTATCTGAAGGCACCGCCACAGCGGAGTGGCCGAGTTGGTCTACTGGATGCCCGAAGAAAGAACTTCTCTTTCTGAGATTTATAAAACTATTTAAAAAAAAAAAACAACTGATCTGTACCCCAAACACGTGCTCTTAAAAAAATAGCAACTGTGCTAAGCAACTCGTAGAAATTTGGTATATAGTAGATGCATATACGTATATACACGCACACGTACCAAAAAGGCCTGTGTGTTTGTATATATATATATATATATATATATATAGATGCCTATCTTTTTTCCCTTTCAACTTCTAAGGCTTCAGCAGTTGGTTCCAACATTCAGTAGCTTTCTAGTTTAAGCTGGCCTCCATCTCCTTCACTCACAAAACGCTTCCTGCCCCTGTAAAAAAGTAGAAAGTATATTTTCAGCAAGTTCACAGCAGCATCGCTTCTTTTGCTCATCTGTCACTGCGAGGAGTCTTCTCTTGGTCCTGGGAGTCAAATGGGAGCTGTGTGAGATCGAGCAAAACGACATTCTTGATCACTAGTAAACTAAAGCATCTGAATCTTACATCTGGGTTATTTCTAAGAAGTTTTTCAGTTTTCTGCTTTCCTTTTAACGTTGAACATCGCCATCCGCACTTCCAAAAGCTGCTAGCTTGAAAGCCTACAAATGACATTTTTCTACCCCGAACTGAAATACAAGCTCAAAGCGCCTCTCAGTCTCCTCATGAGAGTTGAAGTATAAACAAGCTTTTGTCGCAGCAATGACTTTCAGCCCTACCAAACCCACACTGCAAACCGATGTCGAGATACAAACTGGAAGACATCTAACAGACAGCATTTCTGGTGCATAAAATCATGAATAGTTTTAGCATCGACATCTACACATCCCCATAGGAAATCAAACTTAGGGGTTGTATTCTGACCAACGATACAGGATACCAATTAGCTACAGTTAAGCAATAATAAATAAACCAGAAAACACTACAATATATATGTATCTCATGGTTGTCTTTTTTTAAATTGGGTATGTAGAGCTTTTGCCACATAAATGCCTTGTTGCTTTCTGACAAAACCATGCGAATTGGTTGTCTAATCCTGCAACTCTATTAATTCAGTTTACAATGTTTAAACTGCTTTAAAACGTGGGGGTTTTTTTCCCTCCAGGTTTGTCTGCGTGGATCATTAAACCTCCTGAATCTTCCACCTCAGTACTGCGCTGATCTCTGCCAAGCGAGTAGCAAAACTGAGAGGAGAGGCAGGCCTTCATCTGCTGCAGCAGTCAGGCACGCTGCCGGGGATTCCACCAGAAGCTGACTTCCCTCAGATACGTATCAACCTGCTCTTTTTGTTCCTCCATCTCCCCTAGTCTCTGTACCAACCCGTCCTACCCACGTTATAAGATCCTGCTTCCAAACTGAACGCCAGCACCCCTTTGTAATAAAACAAGTACCTGGAAGGACAGAGGTCTCTCAGTGGTTTGGAGATGATTCCAGCCTGAAAGCATTCCTCTACAAACCGCTCGAGCACAGAATAGGAGTGTGGCACATCCAGGTTAATATCTGGTATTTCACAGTAAACTCGTTCGTAGCCCTGTAGTTTAAGGATGCAAATAATGATTTGGTTGTTCTATAATTACAATTTTTTAAACATTTTTTTTCACTCAGAAGATGACTTTTTTTAATGCAATTTCATGTATTCTTTAAGCAGTTTCAACAAACTGAAAGCAGAACACTTGCACATTATACCTTGCTTTGCCACTGATACCAGCCAGTTCCAAGAGCTGGTGGTACAGAACAGCATATCTATATGAATACACTGGCTGAGCATTTCAGCTTCTTAAAAAGTCAGAAATGCCAGCAGTACAGAATGCATACGATAGCCTAGCTGCTAGTAACACAAGGAAGAAGGATTAATTGCTCCGCCCTGTAGATAGAGTGCAGGACACAGATCTCAATGAGAGATGCAATAAATTACAAGCAGTATTTAAAGGAAAACAGAAGCTGCTTGAAGATCTTACCCAGCATTCTTTAAATGCCACACTTACTCTTTTCATTTGGTCCATAGTGATGACAGAAGACCTCGAGAGAGATTTCAGCAAATCCAGCATCATTTTAAAGGTCTTTTCTCCAGTAGACTCCAAAACCATCACAACTGCCTAAAACAAATCATGCAAGGTTTTTAACTAAAAAGAAGACAGTGATTTGAGTACACACTGTGTAAGCATATCAGAGTGCAAATAAAAAGTGAACGTTCTACTGTGCGTTTTCTGGAGAGACAAGTCCATTTGCTACAAGCAGTTCCAATTCCAGAATATTATTACTTGAAAGGAAAGCAAAGCCTGATGAAAAGTTATTCGCATAAAGATAGGAGGTATGAAAAAGAGTAAAGACTAGACAGAGTAAAGAGCACTGCCTAGTTGGAGGGGTGCATAACTGTATCTGCATGGTTGCTGCAGCACAGATGGCGATTAATTTTGTATCCAGGATTATAGAAGAACTCCTAAGTTTAAAATATACCAGTGTCCACAAACCCCATCAACCAAAAGGTGTCTGTTTTCTATCCTCAAATAAGGAGTCAATTTATTGAAAAGAATTTTATAGACTACGAATGTTTGGCTTTCCTGGTAAACAACCATTTCAACTACAAACCAAGACTGCCTTCTAGATACAGCAGAGACCTTTCTCGTACAGTCTAGTTCTGAATTATCTCAGCCTTCTACAGAGGTTCTACATGGAACAATTCCACCCTGAAAGGAAACTATAACTTAACAAAAACAGGCAACATCCATTAGTATGCCCAGATGTCTGCAATCTGTTGTAACGTGTAATTAAAAGGAAATAAACTCCAATACAACCTAGGGCTTTTGCTGGTATTCCTTAGCAGAAAATAAGCTAAGCTCTTATTTTTCAGGTATCAGTAAGAGTCTAAACACATCTAATTACCCAACAAACAAACTGTAATTCTGGATCTTCCCAGGGGGACCAGCAGCTTACTTGTTACACAACATACACACAAGTGGGCACATAAACCATTAACTTCACATGAAATAATTTAGTTACTTAAATAACATCAAAACTTGCAACTGAGCTTGAAGTTCCAGCTATATGCATACCCACATCAAAACAAAACCTGTTGGTATTACTGGCAGTCATTAAAGGGACTCATTTCTCCTTACTTCATATACAAGTTCATGGTGAAAATGGGGAACTTCCAGTTCCTGAAGGCAACGCTCAGCTTCCAGCAGGTCTCCAGAAAGCAAGTACTCTTTCAGCAGCATATCAATCTATTGCATTTTAAAACAAACGAAAAACCCATCACTAGTTAAGATGCAAGACTTAAAAGCTGTCAACTGTTTTGGTGATCTGTGATCAACCTAGTAGCAAGCTAGCTCCTGAAACCTGCAGCTAGAGTTCTAGTAAATGTAATTAAATTGAGACATGAACAGCAACCTCAAACACAGTGTAAGCCAGATACCTCTTTCTGTAGCATAATACAGATGTGCTAGCACTAAAACTCTGCTCCAAGCGATGACTGCAAATTTTATCTTCTTGCCTGAACTCTTTTGCTACACTCACAACTTAAGAGATTATAACGTGACTGTTTATTTTAAACCTTCTGCCTACTTCGTAGCGTGAATCTCTTAAGTTTTCACAATCCTTCCTGCCTCTTTTATTTTCAAGTTACTGCTGTGCGTTTAGTCACTGGTGCCAAAAAATAAACTAATTTATTTCGTTTCATCTCTAATATTACTTCACCATTTTGTACTATAAAGTCTTTAAAAGTTAAATGCTTGAAATTTAGCTTAAAGCAAGAATAGATGTACGCTTGCAGTGCAGCATATGAGCCAGTGTGTTTCCTCCACTGATCAGTAGGGATATCCATTTCCATCCACAAAATGATCTACATCAATTTTCAAAACCTACTTTGTATAAGATAAACTGAAATAAGAACATTCAAACAAAACACCAAACACCATTTAGCTGCAGGATATGTGTATTTCTCCACTCCATCCCAAACAAGATAAGCTTAAATGAATAGAGTATACTCTGGAGAGAAGAGACTTGTAGAAGTTAGCTACCTCTTTAACAAGGTGTTTCACAGACTGCTGGCCACCTCCCGAGCCCCACACATTGTCTATACGTTTTCCACCCTTTGTCACGCTCAGCAACACGGTAGCTCGGTCCAGTGCAGCTCTAGAAAGCAAAGACAGTGCTTTAGGAAGTTAAGAAACTTCATTAAAAGACACCTGGAATATCCACAACAACCCCCACCATATCTATCACTTTGCTTCAGTCAAAGTGATCCTGACTGGGAAGAGGTCATGCCACCTTCACGCTCTTGGTTATACTGCACTCAGGACAGGGAACAATCCTGCAAAGGCAGTAGGTCTGGATCATCGATACGGAACCTGAAGTGCTCTCAAAGGAAAAACCAGTTTCTTTTCCAGAGATGAACTGTATCTGGACTGCTCCAAGAATGCAGCTTGGCATGTACATCTCAAAACAAGAGGTTTGAATCACTTCCATGCTCAGCAGTGGCTTTTGTACTGAAATAAATTTACTGTCTAAAGAACTGCAAACCTTTAGAGTTCAAGCCAAAAGAGCACTTCAGAAGGAAAAGACATGGCTGCAAAGAGATGAGAAAACTAGAGTAGGTGAGGAAAAAGAAGAAACGTCAGATCCAGTTAAGCACTACGCAGCTAAAGAAGGACCAGTTATCTCCCAATCCTCATATTAATGTTAGTGAAAAAACTATTCACTGAGATTTAACAAGCAGCAAAGACCGGCCAAAAAATTGCAGTGGCAGCAAAACATCCCAGATGTGCAACACACAGGCTAAAATCCTCCATACCACAGGAGAACTTGTATAACAGACTAACAATTTTCTCAACATTAACCCCCAAGTTAGGCAGCTGAGCACTGGCCTTCTTCCTAGAAGTATGCAGCTTTAAGTGTAACAAATGGAACTTTTATAAGAGTTCAGCACCTCATTATCCAAATCTGAAACACTTATGGGAGAACAAACATTAAAAAAAACCCTGGCTAGTTGTAACAATGTCTTTTCTCTCAGACCTTCCTTCAAATGTCTCACCCTGAAACTGAAAACATGTATTGATGAATAAAGTGCCACAGTCTAGGACAACACACTGCACAAACTTGAAACCTTTGTGAGGCGAAACACTTCATCCCTTGTGTATTTCACAACAGCTGTCCTTACGCTATTACTCATTAGTCCCATTAAAGCCTTTTCTAAAGGCAAAACCTTTTATAAGCACTTCTTGTTTCAGCTCAGGTTCCCCATTCAAACTTAAGTGGGACAACAAACCCGACAAACTGACCTCAAAGGTATCAATATGTTTTTAAGGCACTTCCAGTGTTTCTTAGCTGACCTGAGTAAATCTGGGTTTTGTTGTTATTGCAGACTGTGCATTTTTGATCTCTTGAAATTAACTCAGAAATGAACTCAGAACCAAATGGTTTATCCCCAAGTCCCAGATTCCTGATTTTCTTAGGCATCTGAAATAAATAGAAAACCATAGCTATGGACAGCAAGAAACTTACCGAGCTTGGATGCAGTCCACAGTGCCTTTGTAGCCATCTATGTAAGTACTGCTCAAAATCCCATCTCCAACAGCCCTAGCAATAAACTGGCCCACCAACTATAACAAAATAGAAGCACTTTTAAGTAGAAGTTGAATCTGAAAACAGTGTTAAGCAGACAAATATAATATGCTTGGTTTTCAGATTATTTTTATCTCGAAGTAAAAGCATAGCCTGGGAAACTGGATACAGGGGTTACAAACAGGAAGACTGTCCATAGCTGTTTTTCCATATACAGCCTTACTTCATTTTGCGTGATTAATTTTAGGCACAATTTAAAAGGAAAAACTTTTGATGACCAACATAAAAATCTGCCAATATACCTGCGGTGCCCTGGGAGAATCCAACACCAATTCAGGTAGATCTTTAAGCAGTCTGTCAAATGATTTTTCCACATCAGTTTTGCTTACTACTGTCCCACAAAGGTCGGAGATAAGCTTAGATGTCATCTCCCTGTGACTAGCCTTCCCTTCTAATGCCAAGGAAACGGCCAGGACTGGCACACTGTATTTCATTTCACCAAGGTTTAAATCCTTCAGCATCTCCTAAAATAAAATTTGTAAAACAAAACAGATTAAGATCTCACCATTTTAATATTATAGAAATATATGTTATCAACAAATATTTACACAATTACATACATGCTTCTACCCATGTAATGAATATAACTGCTTTGGTATTCCTATGCACATTTCTGGCGCACACTCATTTACAGCTAGCACTTGGGACTCACTTGTGCACCATAAGTTTGCCCCCTAAATTAAGTGTAAAGGCACATGACATACCGAAACCTCGTTAGTATCTCCATGTTCAAAATATTCCTGTATGATCGGTGTTAAAGTTTTTTCAAACGCTCTTTCATCCAGAGGTAAAACTACTGTTTCGTAGACACAATTCTCCTATTTCAAAAGGAAACAAAATCATAAAGACTTTTGTAAAGAAGTGCTAGCAGCATCGAAACATGATCTACACCTCTAATGCTTTAGCCCTCATAGTCAGTATTCCACCAGAAAACATCAGATTATGTCTCTATGCTTGAAGTGTGCACAATGCTGGCTAAATGTCATACTTCTTGTATTTTGAGTTTAGTGTTAACTGAATTTACCGCTAAATGACAGTAAATACTCCACACTCTGTTCCTAGCATTCTTCTGACACCGTGTGAACACAGAATCAAGTACCCTGGTACTCAAGGGAGGGCGACAGAAACTCCTGTCCCAGCCCAGCAGAGTTATCACTCCCACAAGATTAAACTATTAGCAACCCTCCCTGCAACCGACACTTCTGTCCCTGCCAGCAAGCCTGCTTGTTTGCCCTCTTCCCTAGAGGGCCTTCATGATCAGACAGGTGACAGCATGCACAGATCTGCCAGACAGAGAAAAGCACTTCCAGAACATCTGTAAGCCAAGCTATTCCCTAAGAGGAAAACACTACACAGGAACTGGCCCTGAAGAGTTCTAGTTCTAGCACGGCCAGGACTCCCCACTATGATTCAGTTCCTCATAGACTACAGAACATTTGGAGCAATATTACAGATTGTTGCAGTCTCAAAAGAATTTCCAACTAATACTTACAGAAAAGAAATATTCTAGGATCAAGAATTACAGTAGAAGTCCAAAAGCCTACTCTTCTATCGTATCACTTGGTTCACAATCTTAGAAAAGCTAAGCAGGCAGGAGTTTAATGCAATTCTCAATTTTCATACAAAGTTTTTTTATGCAATCATCAACTTCATTTTCAATAGCTATCCCTGCTAATCTGTGATGAAATGGTGGAAGAAGTGATCCTGAAAGAAGGTTCTGACATACCCACAGAGCATCATCTCAGCAGCTATGGCTGCAACAAAAAGCCGCAGCTCAAAGGACACCACCATCACTCTGCTGCTGTTACACAGGCTTTATTTATGGTCTCACAAGTGCATTTGTCACAGAGACATCAGTAATCTGTCTCTGTAATCTCAGAGATTTAATCTGATAAAAAATTTATTGAGGAAATGTTGCTTTCTTTTTGTTGTTGCTGATAACATAGCTGTAAGGCAGAATCTTCCACAGTATATCCTAAATAAATACATGTAAATAAACAGAAAATCCAGGTCCTCAGCTTCACAGTACCTTTAACTGCTGGTAGCAAGAAGATACAAGATATTGTATCCACAGCGTTGGGGATACAAAGAACGAAATCCCTAAAAGATAACATGAGCTAAACTCCCAACTGCAGTCTGTGTTGCACTTTAACATGGTGCCTGCTTGCAACTCAGAGCAGCACTGCAACACTCACCTCCACGAGAATCAGCAAGGAAAGAACACACCTGAGAAAAACACACTGTCTAGTCAGGCACAGAGGGAGGGCCTGGGTGTAAGACCTGTGCATGTTATATACTGCAACACTTCTACAACTGCAACACTTTTACACCAGTCATCTTTCAGTCAGTAATCCATTCTTAAACAAACAACAAAAAAAGAGTACTTAATACAGCCGGTCAAACATCCATATAACCTGTGAGGTAAAACATTTATTAATATGAGCATCACAGTAATTTTAATTAATATAAAATCAAAACAAGCACTGAGCAAAGAAGTTTGTTTGCCTACCTGGTCATCATCATAATTAGGATCCTTAATATCTACTTCTTCCACATCATACACTTGACCTGGTGTTCCCCAGACTCCCTTACCACCTGCTCCACCTGGCAAAATAGAGAACAGTAAGCAACTAAAAAAGGACAGGCAGTTTACAAACAAGACTTGAACTGAACCCAACATTCTTTCACAGGCAGGTGTGCTTGTAGCCACTGACTCTGGCAACATATGCTGAAAATGGCAGAAGAATCTGTATGACACGTTCACAACTGGTCTCTTCATCACTTTCCACTAAGATATTAGAAGCAGTGTGCACAGAAGTGCACAAGAATTACTGAACTTTTTAATATAGTTACTGCACTTTTAAATATAGGCAAGCCTTCAGTTTACATTAGTAACTGTTCTGTGAACCACTTGACCATAACAGTTCAGGTCTGTATATTCAATTTACTAATAGAAGATACTTAACAACACACAATTTTTTCCTGGTGGTAAGATTCCACCTACTATTAACTCCTATTGCCACTACTTAACAAAGAACCAAACGCCTGCACAAACATTGTGGGTTGTGAATACAGTTCTCAATAAAAACACCACCGCTACATTCTGGACAGAACCTTTATCACGATACTCTCATCACCAAACTACACCAACCTTTCTTGGGAAGACCTCTTCCTTTCCCAGACCTGGAGCGCCTGTCCAGGACTTTCCCCTTTGGGCTTGTTGGTACAACCAGCCCAGCCTTCTGCGTCTCTCCATTCTCACTAACAGAGTCTCCTCTCCCAGAATCTCTAGAAGAGTTCTTCCTCAACCGCCTCTTTGCTTTAGCATTTATTTTGGCTTCGGTAATTGAAGTTGCAGGAATCCAATTGCCATTGATTTCAGTCTTTCGTTCCTCAGACCCACCATTTTCTTCATCACCGGAAAACAGAGCATCACTCAGATTCTCGACTTCTTAAAAAGAAGACAAAGTGAAAAATCTGTCACCGTTTTGAACTGTTTTATGCTGAAATACCAGAACACGCTGCATTTAAAATGGATTGCAACATTATATAGTACTCTTATTTCCAACAGACAAATGGTCATGTTTTATTTAGATGTGTCTGCACATCACAGTAATAAGGAGTTCCTTATCCCCCTACACATACTACCCACAATCTAAACAGAGCTTATGTTAATAGTTAGAAAGCAAATGAATAAACCATTCATAAATAGGTAAACCACAGAAGACTCCACCCTTGTTAAACAATTTATCAGAATTCCACAGTGCATAAGATCCATGTGACTGGTTATCACTCCACCCACACAGTGCTTGTTTTGGAAAAAAACAACTGTCAATGCAGTGGATTTGGTAACGTCTCAGCGACATTAACTGAATAGCCAGCAGAGTGACTTTTTAATTAACTTCCTACATCACCAACCAACATTCCTCTCATTCAAGGAATTTCAAACACAGCTCACCATCTGGAAAATCCATGACTTAGACACACAGGAACATGTGTACGAGATTGCTTTTATTTCTGTTCTTGAAGTTAAGAAAGGAAAAAAAAAAAAAAAAAACAGAAAAAAAAACAGAAAAAAAAACAGTTTGATACAAAACTTGGAGAGTTTGAAAACAAAGACTCAGAATAAATAAAGTATTCTGAAACGACGTGATCTCACTTCCTTGGGGACTGTTCCTTATTGTCTGCTAAGTCAAGACTGTTTCTACAAGTCACCACGGTTTATTCCTCACTGCAGGCATAGGTAACAGGTAACTAACTAGCTTTGCCTCCTTTTAAAACACCCTCTGTATAATGAAAGAATCCCTCTCACAACACCCATAAATGTTTCAGGGCACTGAGAAGTGCAATAATGTCACTCCTTTGTGAAGTCAGATCCAAATATATATTTATACGCATACTAAGGTCTTATTTCACAAAGAATCTTCCCACACGAACCCTGTGGATCAGCAGAATGTTTTAAGTGCCAAAGTCTTTGTAATTTCTTCATCTTCCTCAACTCATGAAGATGAAAAATATATAATAATAAAGAAAAGCAATTGAGGACCTGTTTTACATTCCAGTTAGCATTCTGGGAGTCCTTGCGAATTAGAAGACACGCACAAAGGCGACAACCTAAGCTCTGCTACACAGTCTCCTTTTCTTGCAATCAGGAGACCCACAGATATAACTTACAGCCCCAGCTCAAGGATGCACACTGACGAGGCACAGAGGAGCTGCTTTCCCAGCTGTGCCCAACCTGCTTCACAGAAAGGTTCACAGCCACAAACCCAGAATATGGAGAATATTTTAAACTGCGATTTGAACGAAGCTGAATATATTACTTTACCATTCCGATACATTCTAATTAAAAATGCCCACTTGACAAGAACTCCAGAATTGTATTTTTTCGTTTCAAAACAGGCTCATGAAAATGGGTTTTGAAAGCAAAGTACACTAATAAAACATTTCCAACCTCAAAGTGTTTACCCATATCAAAGGGGATACTACACTACAAAATGATGGCAGCGTGACGCAATTGCCTCCTTCATGATCAAAGAACCACCAGTTAGGTACTGGAGAACACGGATGTGAATGCTATAGCTGAACAATAATGCAGTCACTCCTGCATAAGCTTCATCTTTCCACTCAATACTCCCACAAAAGTATTCCCTTTAAGCTTGCAGCCAGCAAAAAAGAGAAAAACCACGCACCCCGTGCAGAAAAATATTCCCACAACAAACATTCTCAGTTTGTCTAATATTTTAATACTACAATGAAAGATTTGCATAAAGCTAGCACAGGGCAAAAAAGCAAAATTGAAGAGAACTGGTTTCCTTCCGTTAATTCCCCAGAGACCCTCCTCAGAACTTGCCCATCTCAGATAACCAAGCTAGAACTCTAAACCCAGCCCAGCTTCCCATTCATTTCTCCAGTTTAGATGGCACGCTCCACTGATCACCGAATTCTCCCTCAGTTTTCAAAGGAAATGGTCACCAGTTAATGAACACAAGTCACTCCTTGCTCTGACTCCTAAGGAAAAAAGGAAGGCTACAGCACAGTCTCCACACACCCTCCTGATCTCAAGTTTGAGACTAAATGAAATGCTTCACAGCCTAAGTGACTTAAAATTGCACACTGTATTCAATTTATTATTCAATATAGCAGCGCACAACTTGGAGCTGCAGCTTCTTTCTCCACAACGCTGTGACCTACTGCCCCCCCACTATGAGTTACCTCATTACACTGGAGAAAACAGATTAATGTCATACTAATTTTGAAATCATCTGTTATAAAACGCATACAAAAAATGATGTGCATGTTTTCAACTTTCCATTTTTGCATCGTATCACCTATGCACAGACATACAAGCAAGAACGTGTCCTGTACTTGCCATGTATTAAAAAGTTACCCAAATTGTTCTTGTTAACCTGCTATTAAGCCTAGCAGACAGTTAAAACCTTTGGTGCTATGCAGCAAGAAGTACCAAAAAGAACATTCAGCAAGTACTTCCCCACCCGCGAGTTTCATTTGACCAAACTAGATCAGTTTATATATCTCATAGCTTCTACCTGACTACCCAAACGGAATTCTAAAATGCTGAATTCTAAAACGCAGCCTACTACAGTGGAGTTCACAGGAAGAACGATGCAACTTCAGCCGTGTCACATATCATCTTAACCTTCGTGTTGTTTCTTTCTAAAAATCATTTAAAACCTACCAAAACTCGCTGGTATAGAAAGGTCAGCGCAGACCATCACAACATGAAATTGCATTAATTGGACTAAGCATAATCTAACACTTCTTATATGGATGAAGTTCTCAATTTCAAGACAGCGTAACATGCATTCAGTAATGTTCTCCCATTGCAGCTCACTGTAGCCAAGCCTGTCTTCTAATCTTAAGCTAGACAGAAAGGTAAGGCTGAACCTGTACCTCCTAAATATACTTTCATACTTTCGAAAGTATTTTTGTCTTCAAATTAGCGCTACTGAAATACCACACAAGGAATCCAGAGTCACTATTCAGTAACTTCTTAGAGAAATGTTAAATGTATGATTGCTTTTAAAGAAGGTTCAAAATGAACATAATCAAGCAGGATACTGTAATACACAGATGAAATAACAATTCTGTAAATATGTGATGAAGATATACATAAGTGGTATTATTAAAAAATTAACAAGAAACGCAACTTACAACAGAGAACAGCCCAGGTCAGATAAGCAATTTTAGGTAAAAAGAATACTGAATATATTACTTACCTACTGTGCTAACGTAAACATGCTGCTTTTCTATCTCCATAGCTGCTGAACAGAACTGGCAATGAAATGTAGTCTAAACGTTTTCCCTTCAAGGCCTAAACAAAAATGGAGAAGCTTACGGTGAAGAAAAGTACCAGACTAAATCCTGAAGGAATAAAGAGCTACAAAGGCTTCACACACACACACACACAAAAAAAAGTTTTTAAAGTTATAATTAACTACCAGTATCCACTGAAAAATTCCTGGGAAGGTAAAGGATGTAACATGAGAAAGCACCACCCTTAAACACGTCTATTTAAGCCTTGATGTCTTAGCACTTGTCAGTTCTGCTGCTTATAAAGGTGGAACCAGGATAAAAGCCATTACATTTAGGATTAAAAACCCTCCATATGCAGCTTTCTTAAGTTGATAAGTCACCTCTATCAGCTCAAGACTGTTCACTTCTGCAGAGCAGTTATCTGCATAAGCATACAACATTAATGTTAATTGCATCCATAAGACAAACAGTCCCCAGGTTGAGCTATAGCGATAAAATGATATCACTTTATCGAGTTCAGACAAACCTTTAGAAAACAAGACATTTTTAATTCCTCCCTTCAGGAACACAGTTTTTATATTTCACACTACGTTGATGTACAGCTGTCAAATTTTCACATGCTTCTGGGCCAATCAGGAAGGGATACAGTCCAACACTTCTCTTTTTTTTCAGCTACTCTCTCTTCCTAGCAGCTGCTATTCTACAAACGACCACAGGTAACTGTGAAGAAGATCACCTCCCATCTTTACATACACAAAAAAAGTGCAGCCTCATGACTCCCTACACACCTTTTTACCTGCAAGATTTTCACTAATCACTTTGTAGCACTGCAAATATCATCGATACACGTCCATCTCACAAGAATTCAGTGGCACTTCTTTCCCTTTCTTACCTTTTCCTGCCCTGAAACTGCTTACATTGGAGCTGTCAGATTGTGACACCAAACGACATCCCTCCCTTCCGCTTTTCTTTCCTTGTTTTCCCCTCTTATGCCCACTTTCCTACCACAGAACTATTAACTGCTCATGATTCATCACAGACCGTTGAAAATAAAGTAACCGTTTTAGGGCAGAGCGCTGACCTCTCATGATCTGGTTATTTCTCAACAGTTAACAACTTAATGGACTAAGAAGTCCTCCCCAGACCACAGTTTTTTAAGTAAATACGCTCCCAACTTACCTCAACTGATCATTCAGGAGTTCCCAGCGTTCCCAGTCACTGCTGGTTGCAAGCCTCCTTGTGCAGACTTCAGTCTAACCGGAGCAAATTACCTTGTAAGAACAGTTTTGCCCTTCCTAGTGGAATGTTCCATCTGTTGGTCCACCTCTTGTAAAAAGCAGACAAAACACAGACTGCATTAAACAACAATCAAGAGGAAGACATTCACCACTAATAATAAGGCTCTCGCTTTGAGGCAGAGGCATACTTTTTCCTCATGGAGCCCTAATTGAAATCCTCCACATATGGCAGCGTAACAGTCAGCACAGCCCCCATATGCCGCGCCGCCGGGACGCAGCACCCCGCTTTGTCTGTAACTAGGACGTGGAATAACCGAGCTCCACCATCCCCGTTGCCATGCCGACCGGGAGCCGTGCTCAGCCCCACAGTGCCTCCTGGGCTCTGCCCTGCTCCAATTCCAACACGTCAGTTTTATCACCGTATGGATAAAATCCGTCTATATCTTACTGGGTTACGCCACACGGAGCCGCTCAGCACCTCCCTCCCGTGCAAAACGCCCTCACAGCGCTCACACGGCTGCGGCCGCCTGAGGCACCGCTGCGGGCCCGCCCCGCGCCGCAGGCCCAGCGTCGCCACAACGCGCAGCGCCGCGGCCCGCGCCGCCTCACGGCCTCCCGCCGCCCCCTACGGGATTACCTCAGTGATGGGTCCGGGGAGCCGCTCCTCACCGCGGCGCAGCCCGGCCCCGGATACCCGGCGGGCAGCCTGCCGAGCCCCCTCAAGCCGAGGTGGGACCGTTACCACCAGCGGCTCGGCTCGGCTCGGTTCGGCCCAGCCCCGCCCCCAGGCCGCGCGCGCCCGTCTCTGCTTGTTTTTGTTTTCTTCCCCCCAGCGACACGGCTGAGAGCAGAGCCGCCGATTGGCTGACTCCCGCCCGCCGTCGCAGCCAATCGGCGAGCAGAGGGAGCGGCGGGTGGGTGGGGCATCGGCCCGCTGGAAAGGAAAGGGACGGCGGGGGGGCGATCATCTCGACCGCGTCGGGGTGGGGGCGGGAAGGGCTGGTCGTGTGGAGAGCGGGGGGATGGGAGGTGCTCAGGGGGTTCCCCGTGTAACTGCACCCGCTGCCTGCCCAGCCTGCTTGCACAGGGCCTGGCCGCTCAGTAGCATGTGCTCCCACTGTGAAAAATCAATATTTGTTTTAAACAAAACCAAGAGAAAACTGGTGCATCGCCTCGTTTCTGCGTTGCTAACGGGGGAGGGAGAACGTTCAGGCCCTTTTTGCTTCACACAGCATCCCTCTGCCCCCTCCTCCTTTGTATGTGTGTCACAGGTGGGCAGGGGCTGCCCAGGAGCACCACTGCTGCCTCGGGACCGCGGTTTTTTGGGGGTCTGTCAGGAAAAGCTGCTAACACACATTCCTCTGGATTAATAACCAACCTGTGTGTACCCATCCACTGCCTCCCAGATTTCCTACTTCACATTAGTTTGCACTAACCCTGTTTATTCTATACGCAGTGCCTAAGGCCAGGCACCTGATTACGGGTGACAGCCTGTTTTATTGTCAAGTGCTCTGCCTCTGCTCAGCCCCTCCTAAAAGCTCTGTGAGCCGTTGTTCTTCCTTTGCAGTTTGTCCCTGCTGAGAGCCCTACAGCGTTCAGCGCCCTGAGCAGCCGTTCTGCCTCAGTGCTTGTGCACCGCAGGGTTCTTTAGCTGCCAGAGAGGGAATTACAACATTACGACTTTTGTTGGTTTTGTTTTGTTTTGTTTTTTAACATATTATTCCAATGTATTTCTACCCCAAATCAGTCTGAACTGCAGCCAAACTTCCCTTGTGTAAGAGCTGCTGAGTTCACTTATTGGCCCCACTCGGCATGAATCATCAGAAGGAAGTTTAAGAACCAAAACAACAGTGATCTTTTAAAGGACTGTGAGGCGTGATTGCTGTATTTTTAGTGATAAACACTTCCCCCACCAGACACGATGGAAAGAAAATCTTTCTTGTTCATGATGACTCTGGGTTCCAGCCGTGTTCCAGGCAGGACAGCTTAGCATGCTCACACAAGCCTTTCTTCATATAAGGGGCAGCCTCAAAAGATGTTGTTTCGCTCATCGATCAAAAAATAATTCCTAATTTTCTCTTTGTACCTTCGCTGCCTAGCATGTGACACTACAGCATCATCCCACTGAGATGTGGAAAACAGAATCTATCATCTGCTAACAAAGATCGTGGAATTCAGCTTCCCCACAGCAAGACAGCAGAGGAACTGAATGATTCTGCAGCCAGGAGTGATGACAGAAAGGGCGGTGATACAGTAACAGGAACCCACAGAAGAGAAGATGCCACAAAATATCACCTCAGTGCATCTTGCCCCTTTGCTAAAGCATTCAGTAAAATTGCTGAAGGATTTTCTGGTAAAATTTAGGGCTGGATCACTTCCAAGGGCCCAAAAGCTGTCTGAATGAATCAGAAGAAAAGGAAAACTCCTGAACCAACCAGCACACCTCCAGACAAGGAAATGGTGTGCTTTTCCTTTTCTCTGCTGCATGTCTCTATTAGCAGCCTGATTATCAGCTACTGAAAATCTTGTCTAGATTTGATGGTACAAACTTTTTGATTTCTAAAACACTGTGACCTGAAAAAGGACTGATGTTCATACAAGATTACTTGTATCTTCCTGTTGTACCAAGCGTACTACTCAAAGATATCACCATTTTGTCTTTTTTGCCTCAAAACCTTGATGGTAAAAAGACATAGTCCATCACATGTTAATCTCCAGGCTGTGGGGAGCAGCTTGCTCCTTCCCACTTCCCTCCCTGGCTGTATGAACAGCTTTCAATCCCCATAAAAACAAGAGGGCAGAATCCCACTTCCCCCTTCCCATCTACCACTCGAACTAAGGAAAAAAAAAAAAAAAAAAACAAGAAGGAAAAAAAACCAACCAAACCCAATTCCTGGCCAGTGCCCAGCTCCCCAGCTCCCACACAAGCTGCGGTGTGTCTGCCTGCAGCCCAGGTTACCTGCACTGGGAGCTTCGCTGTGCCACGCCGTGCCTTGCCACGCAGGAACTGCAGGGATTCCTTCCCCTCCTGCCCTCCCACCTGGAGCAAACTGCTGGGAGAGAGGCGAGCAGGTCACTTCCCAGCTCTCTTCCTCCCTTAGCGCTGGCTGGGTTGTTTTCAAACTCTCCCCTCCCTTTCTCACATGTTGGCCAAACCCTCCCAGAACACCCAGGGGAGGGATCCGTTGGCTGCAGTTCCCCAAAACACGTGGAGAACCCTTCCCCCAGCCCTGGGTCGGGGGGCACGCACGCCCTGCACCCGCCTGCTGCCAGCCTTTGCTTCTCAGCCCACTTCAGCAAGATTCACGCTGTTTATTTGCCCTCCAGCACCCAGAGAACGGTGAGCAGAGAAGCTGTGTTTACTTAAAAACATCGCCCAGCATTTTCTTTGCACTCCTCTGTGTGAGCTTTTTCAGAGTTCTGCTTTCTGTTTTGATTGTCTTCAAAAGCCAGCACCTGTGATGTTGACACCTCAGCAGTTCTGTTTCATTACAGTATGCTCTGCTGCAGTGACAGTTAGAATATAGATTTCCACACATAATGCAGACAGCAAAAGCATACCGAGTCTGCTAAATCCATCTGCTCTGTTCACTTGCCTGTCTTTTGGCCTTCTGGTTTATTTTCCTTCCTTGCACTTTCATTTGCATCTTCTGCACTGGCTTCAAGGTGCCTTCTTCAAATGAACTGCAAGCACAGCAATCCTATTCCTCACCAGTCAGCATCAGCTCCGGGTTGAAAGGATACTGAAATACGCCTTCACTTTTTTAATGCTCATTAATTAGAGTTGCTTCTGAACATCCTCCGTACATGAGCTGGCAACAGCACTGCAGCTCCATCCTGCATCCGCAGCCCCTGCCCAGGATGGGCACACAGGGGGAATGCAGGTCATATCTGTCTGGGTGTGGAAGCTCAAGTGTCACTTGCTGAGATGGTTTTGGACATGAGGGTTTTCATGAAACACAGACTATCTCTGCCGTGGCTTTCCAGGACTTGTCCCTGACAGTGCACAAAAACCTTTCTCCCTTTGTGTTTCTGAGAGCACCTTCCTGTCAGGCAATTTGGATTTGGGTTTGCTCTGTAAAACCATTTCAGGCATGTCTCCTCTGTGTTACAGTTGTCATCTGTTTATTCTTGCTTTAACAAAGACAATCATGCCTCTGAAAAGGCATTTTACTAGGAAGGGCTGGACTTGTGAAATGTGCAAAGAAACGGAGCCGTAAATTGGCCGTAAAGAGTTCCAGATAGTGAGTTCATTTAAAAGCTAACAACCCAAAACTTGTACTAGTGTAATACTTCGGAATAATTGTCCTTTTTTTACTAGTTTACTGTGGGAGAAAATCTTCAGGAGCCACTGATAACAAACAAGCTGTGTTATTGCTTTTTAATTATTATTTGACAAACTGAGGTACTGTGATTAATAAATCACATGCCTGTGTTTTGTGTGTGTATAATCACATGCTCCATACTTATATTGACAGAAGCTTACAAAATATTTACCTATGTGCATAGGACTGGCAGGAACTTTTGGGCCACCAGGTCTCCTATCACGGGCAACACGTGATATAATTCCTTTCATAGACTTAACAAGTTCTGTCCTCTGTCCTCAAAGCAATTCAATACTTTGCATGCATGACTGCAACTGGGAGGCTGTTCCTCCCAGATCACCAGATGGTTAGCGGTGATCAAAATGTCTAATGCATCTTTTTGCTCACTTACTCTTTACCAGCACTGGCCTGTAGCACCACTAAGTCTTTCCTCACCCTCCCTGGGAGAGACACTTCCACAATGTATTTACAGAGAGAAATCCTCCTGGTTGCAAAATCAAGCAGGAGAGCCTCTCCTTGGGTACACCCAGCTTTCACTGCAGCCTGGGCTGCACCTTTCCCATTGTGTTCTAGGATTTCATTGCTTTTCTCATGCTTCCATGGTGTTGGCAGCTTGGTTATCCTGTGATCGAAGTGTGAGCTGCCAGTTTGCATGTAGGAAAAGGTTCAGACCTATGACCTTCCCTTTCTGTTAATTGTTCTCCTTGCAGCTGGCTATTTTTTTTCTCTATATATAACATTTCAAGCCTCTCTCGACCCGAGGTCTCTTCATATTTTCTGTCATCAGCAATTTTCACCAGTTCTCCACCAGCGTTTGTGCCCGGCTCGTTCCTGAAGGCGCTTTGCCAGGAGTGGTGCCTAACAGCCCCCACAGCCTCCTGCTAGGCTGGCAGCCCCCCACCCCTCTCACATCGAGTTTCACTGCGTTTACCCCTTGTGCTAAATCTCTTCTCCCTGCTCCTAAGAACTTTCCATGTTGCACTGTATGGAATCTAAATCCAGAGGCATGAGATCCACCCCAGTTCCCTCACTAAGCAAATGCTTTTCCTCACCCAAGAAAGATAAACAGGTTTGGAAAACACATTTAATCTCATGCTGTTTACCCCCCTTTCTTTAGCTACCCTTTCCTTTGCAGTTTGTGCTGGAGCTTTCCGTACACCATTAAGCTGCAGTGTTCATGCCTGTTCTTGCCTGCGCTCACAGGCCGTGTGCTCTGCTCCGGTCCCTGGCTGCAGGATGTGCTGGAGATGCTGGGGCCAGTTCTGCAGGAGCTCTGGCATGTGGGTGAGCCCGTTCCTCTGCCTGCAGTGCATGAGGGATCCCTGGGATTTGCTTCTATCCTGCCTGTGAACATTTCCCTTGCCCATCCCACCAGCCTGCTCATCTGCAGCCACATGATTAACATCCTCACCCTCAGTGAAAGTTAAAATGAATTTGGGTTTTGCACATACCTAATATATATTCACCTCCATACTATTGTTAGGGAGAGCAATCTCTTTTTCCTCTTTCCCCATTTTCCTCAGCCATATGCAACCGGGAAAAATGTTTTCCCCTTTTTATTAATGCCATTTAGAAGAGCAAACTGCCTAACTTGTGAAGCACAGGTTTTATAACCCATCAGTTATTTTGCTTTTGTAAAATAATTCCTTGCAATGGCTGCTTATTCTCAATATCATTTCTACATTTGAAATTGATTTAACTGCAGCCTGTGCTTTCCAGTTTTTCCCCTTGCTGGGTTTTATCTCCAGTGAGGTAATGCGTAATGAACGCTGGTCCTGGAGCTTCATCCCAGCAGCTCTGAGACACGAAAATCCCCAGCTCCTAGAACAGCTGATAAAATGGATTAGTTCTTGCTATTTATTTAAATATGTCCCTTGGAAAGCTGAAGCTGTACCAGCCATGCCTGTCTTCATCACAGGGATACAATATTTTAAGCAGAGCTTTGTTCATTCAAGCTTTTGTTTAAAACCTGAAGCTTCCTGAGTCTTCCATTTCAAAAAAACAACAACAAAAAACACACAAAAAACAAACAAAAACCTGACCGAAGTGGATATTCCTGATATTTCTAAGCTAAATATCAGCAAGGCAGAATGGAAGAGCAGATGTGGATTTGCTGCTCCTTCTGGAAATCAATTTGTACCTTAAAATACAGCTGCGTAGGTGGCCCTTTGTGGTAGTTCACCAAAGAGATATTTTACTTGTGCAAGGCCTGGAGCCTCAGCTGAAGCTCACCTGTCTCATCACTTTTTCTGTCCTCATCAGCCTCTCCTTGGTCCCACCATGCTGCCCCAGAGTCCCAGCATGGAATGGGAAGATAGAGAAGGGACTGTGTACAAGGGCTTGGCTTTCTCAACTCGGTTGCTGCAAGGCACACAGGTTTGGCACCTGGTGCTCCCTCTCGGCACAGCTGCAGTCAGCTCAGTGCTGATGTAAGCAGAATCACTCCTGCTCCCCTCCGGTTCCTGCACAGCTTGTTCCGGGCCACCCAGCTCCAGGGGGCTCTGGAGAAGACAACCATCAAGGAAAAGTCCAGTGGGCTGAAGGGAGTGTGCTGGACACAGGGCCCACACCACATCTTGCCCTTCACAGTGTGTGCTTCAAGCTGTGACTGCTGCCAATGTAACAGTGATCTGGGCAACAGCCTCAAGCACAACAGGCCCTGTGGTGTGGAGCAGATTTTGTCACGGCAGCGCTGCCCCAGCCTCCATTAGCCCCCTGGGCCGGGTGCCCTCATGACAAGGCCTGGCACAGCACAGTCAGCACCGCAGGGCCAGGTTCCGATCTCTGACGCTGACTTACTGCATGACCTAGGGCAAGTCACTTAGCTGTTCCCCTTCGTTTCCTGACTCTGCTAAATGCCAGGGATAATAAGTAACTTTGCATGAATGCTATGAAGCTTTGAAATCTTCAGATGAAAAGACGCTGTATAATTGCAAAGCATTTTTAATAATGCTCATCATTCGCTTCCCTCTGCGCTGCCCGTCGGTCTCAGGCTGGAGTGCTGCAGAAGCCAGCAGCATGCAGCAGCCAGCAGCAGGCTTTGGGTGAGTGCAGGATTCTCCCACATCCAGCTCCACCTGGGAATCTGACCTGAGCCTGGGTCGGACAAAAAGCCAGCAGCTCAGAGCTCCTTGCAGACAGCTTTCTGGAAAGCACAGGGATTTGGGGGAAGGGATTTAAACAGCTGTGTTGACAACACAGACAATAGGTATCTGATTCAAGCTGAGGGGGACTATGTGAAAGGCAGCAGGGAGCCACAATTAAAGCAGTGATGAGGAGGAAGGAGAGGGAAGAAAGGAAGGTTACACAGTCTGAAATGCTCCCAGACTGCAAGCAGCCACAGCCACGCGTCCAGCTGGCACTGGCATGCATCCCCCTGTGCTCTGCATGTCCAGTGTGCTCCCCAGTGCAGTCAGCCAGGGCGGCAGGAGTCTTCTGGGGCCTTTCAGTATGAAAATTAACCTGGAGTTTTACAAAGGGAGCTGTTCTGTGCAGCACTGCAGATAAAAAGAAATCAGGTTGTCTTTGTAGCCAGGCCTGCAGAGCTTGCACTTAGCCAAGGGGTTATTTCTATTTGACTCACTAACACAGCAGTAGCTGGAGCCGATGCCTGCAGCTCAGTGCAGCCCAACGCCTCTCCCAAACAGAAGAGACTCTGTGCACTGCTGGCAGCTCCCATGATTTTATCACAGTTTTCGAGCTTTGGGGGTTGTATCTTTAAAATCCCAGCTCCTTGAAGCAAGGGAACTGTAGCTTTCATTTATAAATGTTACGTTCCTGGCCCTCAAGGATGAAAGATTTGAAAATATGAAACTAGCGCAACTTAAAAAATTGGGAACTGAATAAAGAGGTCCTGCATTACACTGGCTAATAAGATTTCTATTTATTTATTTATTTATTTATTTATTTAAAGTTGGGAAAAGAAGTAGCTGGCAAATAACTTCTTGGGAAATGGGACAGGGCTTGGGCTGACTGCTGGCTTCTCAGGATTTGGAGGTTGCCAATCTGCCTTTGAAGTCCGCAGCCATTCATAAATCCTTGCATAACAGCAGCAGCCACAACGCCGTGGAGCTCCAGAAATGCTGACAAGAGGAAAGTGGTGGGAAAAAAGATTATTTTAGCAATCTATGACAAAGCACACTGAGGCATTAATATTGAAAACAAAAGACCTGGAGCACCCTACCTCCTCTTAGAAAGGAGTGCCTTTTTGCTCTAGGTATTCATTTTGTACCTTGGTAAACCTCTTGTAGGCAGAGAAGAATTGAGAGGCTCCACAAGATCAGAGAAGCACAATGAATGTAACTAGATATATCCCAGTGCTTTGTATTTTAGGAAAATGATTCTTCTCATTTCAGTGGTGACCATGGCTGAAAGCCTCCGGTACCCAACAGGAGCAGCTGTGAGCTTTGTCCCAGCTGCATCTCCAGGCATTTTCACACTGTCACAAGCAACACAGATAAAACAGCAGGGCAAGTGCTCGTGTACCAGCTGCCCCATGTGGTACACACCTCTCGTGTGCTCCTTCAGGGGTAGCACTCACTTGTTCAGACCACCTGCATGCTGGTGGTCTGAACATGATTTGCTTCTCACTTTGCCTGGCTAATGAAAAGTAATTCATGAAAGTGAGTTTGTGAGCATGCCCAGGGTGCCAAGAGATAGAGCAGCTCTCAGGAGGAAACGTACCCAAATGGCATTTCTGACAGGTTTATTTCACTTCGTGTTTTTCATTCTCATCTCACTGGGCCCTGCACTTTCTCATGCTGGAAGGCACTGCTTGCATTTGATGCTGCATTAAAATGGTACTTACTTAACTTCAAGCCTTCAGGTGGCTCTCAATTCAACCAGACTTGCTGCTAGTTTGGGGCTCAGAGCCTGTGTAGGAGGTTTGGGAAGAGGCAGCAGTGTATGCCTTTGCAGGAAGATGAAAGCAGAAGAGCAGGTGATACGCAGCCTGTGAACACACAGCCACAGCCACCAGCCCGCTGCTGGGAAATGCCCACGAGCACAGGTCCTACTGGCCTCATTCAGAGCTCTTGGGTCCACACACAACTCAGCAACAGTCATCCAAGGGGAGAGATTATTTACAGCCTCTCATTGATCAGTTGGCAGGCTAATATCCAGCATACTGTGCTTGAGTTAACCTGTCCCAATTTCAATCAGCCAGAAGCAAGCCCTGGAACCACCCAGACAGAGCAGTTCTGATTGCTTTTAGTGTCAGGACAGACCTGGGCTGATCCTCCTGTTTGTCTCAGTGCGTTTTCCTTCTGTGGGCATGCCAGGTTAAGATCTGCCTTGTTTCTGAAGGTCCCACACTTTTCAGCGGGGGCACCTTGGGGAACACAGTCACTGCTCCCCTCATACACTTCAGCGCACACACTGCTCTCCACTGCAGTGGATCCTTGCATCAGGGAAGTAGCAGCCAACACAGTAGGTAGGGATGTTAGAAACTCAATTTGGGCATGAACCAGAAGAATATGACTTGCTATTGTAATACTGGCAAAGTGTGTGCCAAGGGCTTAATGCTAAAGTCCAGGTGAGGCAGTGCAAGCCTTGCTCATGCACACACATGCATGCACACATAGGTGCATCCCCATGCCCTGCAGTGTGCCCATGCCTTGGGAGCCAGGCGCTGCTAAGCACTCACTAATAGCACTGCTGTGAAACTGGTTTTAGCATCACAGCAATGGTACAAGCAGGCAAATTTCTCCTAATTTCCCAGCACAGGTGTGCACAGCCTTGCCTGGCTACGCCCCCTGAGCACAAGGTGAAAGTTTGCGGCCAAGAACACGCTGCTCTGTGCTGAAGATAACCCAACTGCAATGCAAACACAACCAAGCCGGAGTAAAAACCCACAAAAAAAAAAAACCCAACAGGCTTCCTGTGCCTTCTTAAAGACACAAAGGCTGTGTTTGAGAAAGGTGGAACTCATATACATGTTCTCAAACAACGTTATGGCAGCTTACAAACAGGAACCTTCACTGCTAAGAAACTGGAAAGAAACCAGGCTGAAAGAGCTGCCGCCAACCAGGGCTGCACGGCCAGTGCTGTCTTACCTGGAGGGATATTGGCCAGTGCTCTGCCTGGCAAAGATCTAAAAGGCTGGATACAGCCTGCCCTATGGAGCTTTCCAGTGAACAAAAAGCTTTTGGATGTGCGCACTCGTTTAGATCTGACCCAGTTAATTAAAAATTGACGTATGCTGCTTATTTCAGCTTAAATGAAGCTTACTTCTGGTAGCTAAACACTGCTCTTGATGGAGGGCTGCTTAAGCAGAGTCAGCCTGATACAAACTGAAATGAGAGCTCCCTGGCTTTAATCACCACAGGTATCTGATCAGAAATCTTGCCCTGCAGTAGGCTGATGCAATTGTGTGCAGATGAGCCCCAACAAGAATCCTTTGTGCATGGAAAATGGGTCCTGCTGGGCCTGCAGCTCTGACGCCTGCTGCCAAGCTTGAGGTTGACTGATGCCAGTGCGTTTTTCTTTAGTGCAATGGAAAAGGATTTTTTTTGTTCCACCACCGAATTACCCCATTAGACTGAGGATGGCCCAGCGAGGGCAGGCAAGATCCCTGGGTTTGCACAGTCCCCATCTTCTCTGCAACATGGGCACCTTACCTCCAGGGGCACACTTGCACAGCACAGCATTGCATCAGACAGGCCAAACACATGGGGAGCGCTCAGCGTATTGACACAGATAAGCAGAGGTTGGCGGAGGGAGAGGTAGAAAAGCAAGCAAAGGCAAACCTGTTCTTTGGGGCTGTCCCACTGCCACCTGCACAAACACGGCAGAGTTCCTGCCACACTAACACTGATGTCCTCGGCGTCCTGCACCCTGCAGTTTGGATTTCTGTTAGTTAAGGACATGTGATGCCAAATAAACACTTATAAAATCGACCTTCCTGATTTTTAGAGAGAGATTCATAGCTGTGAAGAGATGGTATCACAGTCACATGTATGAAGGTTTCAGTACATCCACAGCAGAAGAACCGAAACCATCTGTGCTTAAAATACATTACACGTGTGCTTTGGCTGCAAAACACTTACTTAAAAGACATTTAAGTGCTGATTTAATGAACCGGAGAGTCAGAAAACTGGAGTGCCAGCCTTATTGCCAATGACCCATTTCCCCAGCTGTTCAGTGGCAGTGCGCCGAAAGAGGGAGTTTCAGCAAAAGGAGAGCTCAGGAGAGAGGGAAACAGGCAAATGGAGGGACTTCGGCTGAGATCAGGCAGGGGATGCTTAAGGCGTGCTTAGCTTTGCCGGGGACAATTATTTTCTATGGTACTTTCAGATGGATGAGAAGACAGTGTGGATGGAAACAGAGAAAAGCCAGTGGGACAGCCAGCCTGCCAAATTTATTCTGAGAAAATAAAGAGAAAAAGGGAAGTGAGTGCGTATCTACTAACAGGCAGTAGGTATTACAGCAGGTAGTGACAATTAAAAATAATTACGGAGTGGAACGCCAAGATGTGTTCACTTCAACTTCAGCACCTGATGACTGCAGCCACCCGTGGTGTGTGGCAGGAACCACCTGGTAAGAATCACAACTTCTAGAAATTATATTTAACAGCACACATTTTCGCCTCCTATTTTCACCTTTACTCCCCAAACCAGCTTTCATGCATTTTGATTTGCAACAGGTTCCCTGGAAAGCTAGAAGCACATTGCTGCTGGGACAACTGCCCACCACTACTTACGCTTTTTAATTCTCTTTATTAAAATCTTTCTTTTTAGGAAACACAAATTGCAATCAGTTACACAGACCAGTTAATACTGATGACAGTTCCTACATAATTAAACAAGTACTAACAAATTCCAACTGTTTACAAGCCAAAACTTAAATTAACAGGATCATATAAGCTCAATAAATAATATATCTGGTCCAGTTCAAGTATAATTCAACAAATCACAGCCTTAATCCTTAGAGAATAGAAAAACCCTGAATATAACTAGCCTAACACTAATTTAGTGTTAAAGCCAATGTGAAACTTTGTCTAATCTTACGGGGCAAATGTTTAACTGTTTTATTTTATACTTCAAGGAAAATAAGTTGCAGATTGGCATTAAAGACTATTTGATAGAGATTTCACAAAGATGGAAAGCACAGTCCCTATTCAAAAAGAAGTGCAATCTTTGGTTAAGATGTGTTGAAATGGTTTGTATATATTAAGGAAGTTCTTTTTTTTTTTTTTTTTTTTTTAAATATCAATATATCTTTGGCTAGACCTGAGCCTGCTTTGTGCTATACATATAAAATGTATGTATATATATATATATATATGTATTAATAAACAGCGTGTATTATAGTGATGATGAGTTCCGCCAACAAAAAAAGTAAAGATTCAAAAGATAACAAACCAAAAGAAACAATGCGTTTTTACATAAGCTGAGAAAGGCAAGCAACTGCCTACAGTGGCCTCCTTCCTCAGCAGAATAGGTAGTAGAAATTGAGGAGCTGAATGCCTGTCAGCATTGCATGATGGCCTGTTGGGGAGGGAAGGAGATTACCTCTGAGATCTCAAAGTGAATAAGGCTGAAAACTGACCGTAGGGATTGGTAGGAGTTAGCTGAGACTTGAGATTGCTTTAAAGAAGTGTTGAGTTCTAGGGCAAGAAAGGACCTCCTCAGAAGGAAAACTGTCCCTTTGACCATACCTAAGATGTTACAGGTTGCTGCTGTGTCAGGACAAAGCTCAGAGGAATGGGGCCACCAAACCATCTCTATAAATGTCTGGTTAGGTCACATCTGTGGGGCTGGGCATGGCTCCTGCATCTCTCACTTGAGACATCTCCAGAAGAGGAAACTAAGTAGGGTAGAGATGCCACATGGAGTGTCCTCCTTCTAATTCCTTCGGCTGCAGAACAGTGGCCTGGGCCCCCTCCAAAATAAAGGACCTGGAGCCATGACAGGCTCTTGTGATCCTTGGTGAGGACTTCTGCTCCCAAAGCCTTGGATGGAGACCAAAACTTAAGCAAACACATCTCGATCAAGGACTAAAGGATACTGAGGTCCGGCTCTGTCAAGAAGGAATTCTGCGTATCTAATGCAACCAGACAGGAAAAAGAAGGTTAAATATGCAAGCTATGAATAATGGGAGTGATCCTGATTAAGAATTTGAGGAGGGGTGAAAAATAACCTCCTGGGCAAACCCTCATTTTAGTAATTCTGCTCCTGCCGGTCAAAATCTCGTGGCTGCCTATTGTGTTCCCTGCCTGCCTGTATCCACCTGTTGTCTGTTTTCTGAAAGTTGGGTTTAAAGCTCCTTGGCCTGGGAAAGTCTTTGTTGTGGATTTGTGTTGTGCCTATAATAAAGGCAGTGGACCTGTAGCTTCTGCTACAATACAAATAAAGAATAATAACAGCGATACTTTTCTCATTTGAGGTTACCTGGGGATAAAGTTGCTGGAGGCATATGACTTTGATATAGAGTCAGCTACGTCTCACATCCAATTAAACTTAACCACATGGTCTAACAAGCTGCCATTAGGGCAGTGAGAGCCCCAGTTTGATAGCAGGGTTAGCTTCAAAAATCTAATGCTTGCATTTGGGAGTGACTTCCTTCCCTTGTGCCCAGACTGCGCTGAAGGGCATGAGGGGAGGTTCACATTCAGATGATACATGACCAGCTTGAGAGCTGTGCTTTACAAGATGGTTGCACAATCTCTGCTGCCATTTTTGTAATGTTATAGCTTGCAATGTAAGCTCTTGCCCTAACAGCTCTGTGCTCAAATTTCACTGCTATGTGAAAAACAAACAGCCAAAGGAAAGCCCAACCTTTAAAGGAAAAAATCTTTGTTTGCAATTTGTTTTCTTTCTCTCTCTTTTTTTTTTTTTTTTTTTTTTTTTTTTTACTTAGGGAAAAACAAAATCTGTTTTAAATGACAGATGGACCCAAATCTTAATAATACTTCAAGATAAAGAAGGATTTATGCTGCAATGTTTTTCATTTCCCCTTGTCTTTTGGATAGGCCACATCTGAATCTGGGATGCAAAGAATCTCTCAACTTGTGAGTAACAGGAATTCCAAATATGAAATCTGAACCCACCTCTGGTAGAAATGAGTGGAAAGCACAGGCCATGAAATGGAAGAGGGCTTCAGGCAACAACGCCAGGCACCTCTAAGACACGCTGCCTGGCCACAGGATACTGCAGAGAACAAGCATGACTGCTGGCACAAGAAATAATGGAACGAATACTTTGGTGGAAGTGGTTTTGGCATTTTAGCCTCTCTGTAATAGTTTGCAATGTCCATGCCATTCTTAGGGATGACGGGAACCTTCTGGGAAACTATTTCCTCTGTACAACATCTAAACAGGACATCTCGCACCAGCAATTTTTACAGAACATACTTTGATGAGTATGAGAGTCAGGCAAAGAACGGAAACACGTCTGCAAATCCCCATCTGCCCAGATTGCGTGGTGCACGTTATAAAAGTATAACTCTGGGATCAATTCTGGCAACAGTTTGCATACACATTCACTATACAACACAAAGCCCCATTGAAATGAACCAGAAACTTGTACAGTGCATTTCAAAGGGACTGTGCAAAATACTAAGTAACAACTGCACAGAAACAATAGCTGGTACTAATGCCAGAGCTGCTGGTGCATCCTGTGTTCTCAGTGCAGCACTGTGAGCCATGAGTTGTGACATTCACCTTAAAAAAACAACAACAGGGAAATAAAATACGAAAGCGATATTAAAAGTCTGGCATCTTTCCACAAAAAGCAGGAAAATTCAACTTCGCCAAGCCAAGGGAAAGCAGCTCTGAAAAGAAAACAGAAAGACTCCAAAAGCAAGAGTCCCGAGTAAAATATCTAAAAGCAACATGGTCCAAATACATGGCACTTTAAAAAGCCTCCCATGAGAGTTTCAAGTCTGTAAGACTCAAAGTTGGCACTCTTTAGATTCATCAAAGAGAAGAGTTTCAAACACAGCAGTATCTGGAGAACACCCTGATCACGCCATAGAAAATGCTGAAATCCAGAGCTGCCAGCACGGATGTTTGAATTGCTCTCACTGTGCTGGGCTCAGGCTATAAGGTCCCTGGGCAGAGACTGTGGCTCCCTCTGCATTCATACAACACAGTCAGTGCTTAACAACACAAATATCTATCATTTCACCCAGCTCTAAGACCATGGAGATGGATGCTGATGGGGTTTACACGATGCCATCTACAGCTTAGTTTTAGCACAATGGCTTTAGATGCCCTATGCAAATCCTACTCACTAATCCTACTCACTGGGGTAATGAGCAAAATGACTGCAGACACTTTAAGCAACATTAAAGACTATTTATAGTCACATCTCCTTTCCTTCCAGCGACCACTGAAGGATGATGCTGAGTGCTTCTAAATACTCCGCCTGACCTGATGTGTCACATCAGAATTAAAACCTGAAGAATCCCTGAGAATTCTGATTTAATCTAGGAAACCACTCCCAACGTGCAGAGTGTGAGAAAGAATTGCTCCACTTGGTACAGATATGCCAGCTTTGCTTCACTGTGGGAAACAGTTTCAGGCATTTTGGTTTTTAATGGCACTCTGGGCATAGGTGCATGGAAGATGCTCTTTATTTCCCCTCCTCTGTACAGTGCAAATTGACAGTTATATCAGAGAAAATAAAACTAAAAAAATATATCAGCGTTCACTCATTACAGCTCTTCCAGCTCATCCGCATCATATTTTTTTCTTTGTAAAGTGAGGAACAATTCCAGTGTCATCCTGAAGCAGGTGGCTGTCATCTTCTTTCATTTTCAGGCTCTCTTCTGCAAGCTGGGACAGATACTTCTGCAATCATAACAAAAACAAACCATCTCTATTAAAATTGAAAATACTAACATAGAATGCTCTACCCCTTTTCGGAGCTCTTACAAAATCCCAGCACCTCAGAATGGAAGAATAGAACCCCCCTTCTGGTGAAAATTCAAGCCAGGTAAAATGCTTAATCCATGGATGCGAAAGTTCTGTCATTTACTCTTGTGCCGTAAGGGGAACTGCTGTCAGAAAGATCACAACTTCCCATCAGTCTGTGTAACCAGGCCTCACTTCTCTTTGCAAGCAAACTCACAGCTCCTGTATGATATAGCACAGGAACTAACCCCACTGAGTCAACTAAATTATACCAGGGTAAGACTGCTGTGTCAGAAAGTAGATACAGATTCTGAGTCATAATCTAAAGCATATATATTACATTTTCAGCACTTCCAGTTCAGACATGTATCTTGTGCACAAGAATATTTATATTAAAGGACAAATCAAACTCAGTAATAATTAACAAAATCTAGTGCTCTGGCTACAGTATTTGTGTATATTGTGTTACTCTAAGAAAAAGCATTTCAGTGTGATTTGAAAATACAGACGCGGCCAGTGAGGCTTCCAACCTTCTGAAAGCACTGTGAGTAGAAATGGAAGATGAACCAATTGATGTAGGTTGGAAAATGGTGCTCCAAGTATTTATTCACAGTCAACAGACTTAGAAATAGATGGAAAGAAGCTTCTTCATTAGCAGCTAGTCTACACAGATACCCACACAGTAATGTAGAGGTGGTCATACTAACATCATCTAGTTGCAGGATTCCTCCAGAGTAGTTTGCTCTTTGTCCTCCAGGAGGAATAGGAGGAATGGGAAATGAATGTAAAGAAATGAGAGGCCATGTTCTGACTGCCAGGCTGTCTCACATAAATACACGTTGTGGATGTAAAAGGTACATCTGAAACAGACTCAATAACTGTAAAGAGTAGTCATAACTGCGAGAAAATGATGATTGCACCCCCATTAACCTGACTTGGGAGTAGAAATTACACAACTCTTGACTGTGGCTCCCAGGTACAAAATTCCATGTGGCAGAAGGCCAGAGTAAATGTTACAGGAGTGTACAGAGATACAGAATCCATAAAGATTACAGGGGATCTGTACATCATGAACTGTAACAAATCCCTAACACTTGTTGGATCAAACAACCCACACATTTCTGGGTTTGAATGATTACCCACCAAATAAGACTGAGGTTTATCCATCACCTTTAGCTGATGTTAATGTCAGCTGTCACCAGTTTGGAAGTTCGCAAATCAGACATTCTAATTCATTTATAGGAAAATAAAAGTCTAGGAAAAAAACTTTTTTTTTTCTTTTAAATACAAGTTTTGATGAATACTGTATAAAGCTAGGGGTAAACAGGATAAAATGCTGCATGGAATTGCCAAAGGTAGCTTACACCAGATTGAATCTGACAGCTTGGTGTGATACTTGTAGGAGGGAAGGCCAAATGATAGATCTTTTGGACATGGAAAATGCAGTGGATTGCAAATATAAGTATCACCTGCGTAATTATGTATTAAGCCAAAGAGAACGGAACAGTACAAAAAGTGTGCAAGGCTGATAGGAAACAGTTGAAATTTGTTCACTGGCTGCTGTTCTTCAAGGGCAACACAGAGAGATATGAAGAGGTAACGGTGACTAAATTACTCATCACCTAAGTGAGGTTTTTGGAAGAAACAAACTGTGCAGTTTTGTGTTAAAATCCAAACACTGAATATATATTCTGGGTTTGGCTCCAAGAAGGTTGTGCGAAAGACGACATGGGGCAAATCAACTGGAAAAGACTCATTCATGAAAGCATTTGGGACAATGATGCTGGTATCAGACAGTGGCATTCATCACATGGGCAAGACAACAGAATGACAGTCTGCAGAGCAGTCCCATAGCCTCAGACACAGCTAGAGTCCACAGTTCTTATGTTGATGGATGCACTCATTAAACTGCACCACCCTAAAAGACAGATGTTTCTTGCAGAGTACATAATTAATACTGTTCTAGAAACACAAAGCAAAAACTTGCTGAACTCCCATTTGAGTGTGCAGAAGTTGGATGGTTACTTATCAGATGTATACTTCCTCCATTTAAGAAGATAAGGCTCTACAGAACATTATGTTTTCATTACCATGTTTGACAGATTTAATTTTGACAGCGTTTGCCGTCTTCGTGCTTTTATCTCAAGTCAGAGTTACATAGCTACTACAGTGTTCCTGGGAAATGTACAATGGGAGAAAAAGAAGATTTTTTTTTCCACGCTCTCTCAATTTGATTTGGGCATTTTTTGCTATGACTTTGACAGAATAACTTAGAAAGTGGAAATTGCCTCCTCCTCGCATAGGACTTGTTACACGGTGCTGGAGTTGAAACCTCTGCTTAAGCAACATTTCTTTGGGACACACCTGCATGGGATACAGGGCAAGTACTGAGCAGTGCTACCTTTGGTCAGTTTCTCTGGATTTTATTGAAAGAAGCAAAAAAAGATAGGTGAACTGGGCGCCTGCTCTTTGAGATTACACTTACAGGAACCATCATTAGCAAGGACAGCAGCTCTGCAGGCAGAGTCTTTGACAGTCAGAGGCCTGAGAAGAAAATTCTTCCAGAGAAACCACGTCTCATTAAAAAAACTGTTTTCAGAAAGACTAGTGCCTAGTAGCCAGCTAGGGAACAATGGCTATTACCTGAAGAAAAGCAGAGCTCCAGCATTTGCTATGGGCAGACGGAAGGAACAGAGAAAGAAGGGACAGTCAAACTCTTTCACACTTTTTTTTTGTGAGCATGTGAATTCCAATAAAAGTGTCTAATAAGAACTTTTAACTGTCTCAAAGCATCCTAATAAAAGTGTCTTCTGCAGTGTACACACCCTACACAAGGGCATGGACTCAAGGAGATGTGATGCAAGGCTGGCTTCTCCAGTGAGTCCTTAGCATTAGGCATGATGCTTGTGCTGTTATGACTGATACTATCAACTGTATACGTGAAAAGTGATAAAAGCAGGAAATTTTATTTAAAGGCAAGTGCCCATGGTCGCTTCATGCTATTATCAAGGGCTGATGGTATACACTTATGGAAACCACACAAGTGATTACATGCCTCTGCATTTCCTTGGAGAAATTATTCAGTGGTGGTGTTCTCTGTGGCTGAACTGCCATGCTGTTCTGCAGCACAGGGAGGTGATTTCAGCAGGTCACAGCAAGAGAGCCTGTGCATCACAGAGTACTGCGTGCCGAAACACGCCGCAGGAGTTTATGCTTGTACAAAGCAAGAAAGGCAAAGTTATTAAACAAGTGGCGTGTTCAGTGCTCCTGAAACTAAGAAATAATAAAGGCTGCTGCTGGGCTCAGTCCCAACAGCTCAAACATCTGGGACTCTTAGCAATGGGTAACTAAAGGTCTGAGTAGCTTGCTGAGCTGTTGACAGGGATCCAACGTGTATGAGAAGATACAATTACCTGCTGGCTCCATTTTACTTATGATCCATAAGTTGATGGCAGGGACCTTGCAGTCAAAAATTAGGCTGTTAAATTTGGAACTACAGAAAAGTTTTGTTTACTTAAATTTCACTTTGAATTCTGTCCATAGCACAAAAACTGATTTTTACTACCATCACTATCTTATACCCAATCCATCCCAAAATCTAGTTATTGGCTATTTTCACACGTGTGCTTACCTGAAGATTTTTATAGTGGACAGTACTTCTGCAGTGATTCGTCTTTGCCGTCTCTTCATTTGTGTAGAAGAGCCCGCAGAGCTTGCAGTAAAACCCAGTTCTTGGCACCACAAATTCCACACCTATTGAGAAATTCTGCATTACATTCACATGTCAGCTGAAAACCTTCCCCCCCCCCAGAATAAGCTAGCTAAATGACATAGATATGAAGACTGATCCTGGATTCATAGAATGGCTTAGGTTGGAAGCTATCTTAAATATCATCAAACTCCAACGCTGTGCCATGGGCAGGGCAGCCAACCACCAGGACCAGGTGCCCATGGCCCCATCCAGCCTGGCTTTGAACGCCTGAGCTGCAGTATAAAATCCTGTGCATTGCAAATACACCTCGCACTTCTCTCACAGATATCATACACGTGGACCTTCTTCTCACAAAATATTGGCTACAAATCTCACTGTGTAACCTCAAGGGCCAGAACAGCTTTAGTAGTTATTAGCAGCAAATTCACACTGACGTCATGCAAATTACTCTTAAAAGATGCATTCTCCCAAACGTTTTACTTATGATCAGTGTTTACACAGTGAAGTGAATACTTTTTGTAACACTGAGAGTATAATCAACACTTTTATGACAGGCGCTATTTTAAATTACTAAGTATTTTTCATACCATACGTCTTAAGAGTTCAACTCTCTAATTCCTAGAGAATTTCCTGGATGATCTTTCTGCCCTCAAGATCCCTTGACTTTGAACAGAGTTTCTATCACAGCCTCACCAGGTCCCTTATGAATGTAGTGTGCCTGTGGGGGGTACACAAGGCTAAACCATGCTAGTTTACTCTTCTTTCTGATTACTGCAGAGATTCCTTGCATCGGGCTCAGGTTTGAGACAAAGAAGCCCAAGGGAACTGATTTCATCAGTGACACTAACATCTTTTGCTACTCATCTGGAAAGAAATTGGCAAAGGTCTAAAATGAAAAGCTTGTTTCTTTCAACAGCTCCCCTTACGTCCTATACGCTGCTCCTTCACTCTCCTCACATCTGTTCTGAGAAATAAATACAGCAAGTAGCCTTAAAGTGACATCTTGTTGTAAGCTCTAGGAATTGCAGTGGGAGGCACCTCAGCCACCCTCAGCCTGAATGTCCCAACGTACCCAGGGGAATGCTGAGCTCAGTGAAGACATCTTCTTGTTCCCAGCCTGCCGAAGAGTGCCTCCTCCTAGACTCTACTTCTGGGTATTCGAGAGATCTCATTTCCAGGTACCTAGAATTTGCTTAACAAATGAATAGATGTATTGAATGAAAACAGTTTATTACTTTAAACAGACATCTGTAGAATTCTTAGAACGCTTTCTGGGTGGAGCTATGAGAGAAGCTTTTCCATTCAAATAAGACCCCATTCAGTGCTACTTCAACAGCTGACAAAGTTAATCCTATTTCTTCCAGATCATTTTTCTATTTTTCATATCATGCTTGCTATTCTTTTTTTTAATATTTTAAATTCTAAACATATCCATAACATTACACGTGCCTCTGGCCCAAGCTCAGTCGAATTGCAGCCCCGTAGCCACCTATGGCATTGCGTGACGAGGGCTGGAGCTGGGCTGCACATGGACAGCAGCACCTGCTGCGAGCAGCTCCCCTACTGCAAACCATTCCACAGCAGGACCCCCATGGCACTGCTGCCATCTTCTTCCTGGAGCTGTTCTTCTCCCATCCTCAGCTCCCCAGGGGATGGACTCTGCTTTATGGCTCTTGGCTTTTGGAAGGTTTCGGCTTCTGGCCAGGAAAGAGAGGTTTGATTCCTACCGATCAACGTAAGTGGACTCAGACAAGATTTTTTTTTTTCTTTTTCCACAGAGCAACAGAATTACAGATAAATTGGTATGATTCCTACTCTTCAGTTCTTACATCAAGGAACCAGTTCCCTTAACCTGATGGAATTTCCACTGCATTGCAAATTTCACCAAGATAAGGGCTACATTTTCTTACAAAACAAATGACGTTCTGCCCAAACCAAACCTTTCCTGCCTTTCAAGCCTGCAGTTCAAGGTTCTGCAATTTCTGACTATGAAAATGAATTCTCCTTCATAATTTCAAATGTGCACATCACATGATTTAAAAGAAAACAATAAAAAAAAAGAAGACCTGACTGATTGGCTTTCAAGTTAACTTTTAAGACCATTCCAAGTTTCCAAACGCGCTGAAGAAATCCTAAAAAAACTCAAGAGCTTCAGTTGGTGTTTTCTTAAAACACCCAGGGCCTTTCTGGCAACAAAAGTCTCAGGTTGATTTCTGGGCTTTTGAGCTGGCAGGTGCATTTGCAGAGAGCCTAGAGCTTTGCACAGCAGCTACCACATCCACGGCAGACATTTGGGACACAAGCTCTCCTGGAGTTTCCAGGCTTCCTGCTGGCAAGCTGAGATGCTGGAAACATCAAAAGCCTCTGCTACTGGAGCTTGATGCCTGTGAAGTGGGCAGCCAGGGGAGCCAAGCTTGCCATCTCCAGTTGCAGGGCATGGCAGATTATCTCCAAACATGCGAAGCCTGGAAAGCTGTCTTCAGGCCAGAAGGCAAGTACTGAAAGGTGAACAAGTTTCAAGTCTATTCAGGAGGGAAAAGTTAGGTCAAGATCAGATATTCAAAGCAAATGTTCTGCAAGAAGATGGTACTCATAAAACTTCCAGCAACTTCTGCTCACAAACCCTTCTCCAACACATGGGCTCCAGCAGCAACCAAAGAAGAGCACTCCTGACCTATATGGTCTATTTCATTTTCCACTTCCACTCCTTACGCACTACGCATTTGCTCAAATTTCATTTGAAAGCGTGACAAGGAACCAACCTCAATTTCAGACATTCAAGATCTCTTTTTTCCTGACAGTAAAATATTAATAGACAGCTATGATTACATTTATTGGCACTATCTCACAGCAAGTCCTATCAGATATATGAAAGGCAGCACGCGGTAGATAAGAGGAGATGATGAGGCAAGTCCTGACAAAAGGCACGTATTTGTGTGAACAGGGACTGAGAAGTAACAATCTGCGGATGATTTCCATGTTACTAATGCCGCAGTACAGTGTGTAAGAATACCCACCTTGTCCAGGAGCCAGCCAGACATTACAGATACTTTTCTGTTGACCTTCAGTGACTGTCACTCATTTCATTGACAATTCAAAATAAATTTAGCAGAGCACTGAAAGTGTTCAGTTAAACTCATGTGAACCTTGACATGACAATTATAGCAGCTTATGCCTTTCAGAAAGCTTGCAAGCTGCTTATCATATTTCATTTACACTATTCAGCTAAGAGCCTCTAATGGTTTAGCTTGGCAAAAGGCACCCGAGTTCTTTTACTGAGCTGCTCCAAGGACAAGTCTTGATACTATTAGCAACATTTACTCTTGTTAGCAATAAATTTCAGCCTACTGTCAGAGGAAACATACAAGGCTCCCTGCAGGCTGAAAAGAAAAAAAAAAAACCAGTAGTTACCCTCTGGACACTCTTGGCTTCCATGTCTTGTTTCTTCACTGACATTTTTAACAAGTATTTCCATAACTTCTCTGCTTTCAGCCCCTTGTGATCCCATCTGTTTGTAATCATCTATAAATGCATCAGGGAGCTGGAGAGCCTCTTCTTTTAGCTGAACAGAAGGTGTATGCTGATCTTCAGGCTCTAAATGAGTGTCAGAGCCTTTATCATTTTTTACTTCCTTCTGCTGGTGATCAGACTCCTTTGCAGACTGGTCTTCTTGTGACTCTTCTGGCTTCTGCTCAGGGTCCAGATTTAGGCTTGATGCTTCAGTTACAGCATCATCATTATCATCCTCCTCGTCATCCTGACAGATGCTAGAAGCTACACTGCCCTTTGCTGACCTGAAGTTTGTATCTAAAGGTTTATGGGTAAATTTCTCTTCATTCCCGGTTAAGTGGCTATGATTGTTTTCCAGTTCTAAAATAGTTGTCATACAGGAACACATTTCTGTAGCAGCTTTACTTTTCTGATCAACTGGTACAATTTCTTCAAGCTCAGTTATATCAGGCTCCATAATTAGATCATCTTCTCCCACTTCATCTACTGTCACTAATTCCTCCATGTTAGCAGGATACCAGGTCTCGCCTTCTATCTCACTTCCACTCTCCCAGTCTTGGTCCTGTCACAAAGATGTAAAAAAAAATGAGAGATCAGCGGGCTCTGAACATCAGTAACTAGGAAAAATTTTGATCTGGCCATGCCTAACCCCTCTTGCGTTTTAGTTTCAATGGATGACATGCCTCAATACTACGATTTTAAACCTTATGCACACATACGAGTAGTATTTTTATAATAATAATATGAATTTCACTTTTGGGAGCTTCTATAGCTGCCTTGGAGACTGCAGTCTCTCCAGTCTCCCACTCCTTGCTTTTTTGTAAGCAGAAGAACAATGCACAGCCTGTCATACACCTTATTATACGACTGACTCTGCTATGTGATCCCCAAGGAAACTAACCTCTCCCTTTCCTCTACTTCTGTTCCAGAGTGGCCAGAAATAGGAATCACAATGAGAATACACTGAACACTGCTCTAGCCCCTGTGGCTTTGACTTTTCTGGATTGAGTCCTTTAAACTCTTATGGTGACTGAAAAAATGCGGCTACCTTCTGTAGCCATTTTCTTCCACCTGCAAGAGCCCTCTGCCAGAGACTGTGTCAGTAGAGATTGGCCTAGACCTTAAGAAAAAATCAGTTTTACAATTATACTCCAAGATTTATAATCTGATGTACTTCACATAGGAAATTATAGGCATGTAGGATGCTCAGACTCTAGTACTGGACTTAAGAAGCATCAGAATGTTAACGTACATGCTCCTTTTCATACACAGTTGGTGCAGTTTAGATTTCAGCTCTCAGAATCATTGTGAGCACATAATCTGTTAATAGTCTGTATTCTCCTCCTGTTTGGCCATTCGCACATTTCCTTTCCTAGAATCCTAAAACAGCAAGAAAACTCTGGGAGTTGACACTGTTCTTGCCAGGAGATCAGTTTTCTACAGCAAGAGATATCAATAGCTTCCATATCTGATCATCAACCCATGACCCTACAGATATGAAGCTGGAGGAATTCCAAGGACATTGCTGTTCCCAACTGAGATGCTGCAGAAGGGTTGTTGTGAAGACACTATTTAATTAAAACCAGAAGCAATCAGAAGAGGCTACTATCTGTAGACCATCTAAGGCCAATGTTCTGAAAAGCTTTCATCATTAGTGCCCCCTCCCCCTTCTCCACTGACTGACTGCATCTCCTATTTTTGGGCACAGTTCACAAAGTTACATGGTTCACTCAGGCATACATTACAGTTGTCAGTGCCAAGGACTATGCATGCAAAGCAATGTACATTGGCAAAGAGCAACTAAAAAAAGAGTTCTGGAGACTTCGGGAAAAGGTCAAGATAGGCAAGTTAAATTAGACATCTCCCTTCTGCTGCCCCTCTATACACCCTTCCAGAGGTCTTTAATATTTCAGTTCCGAGAATGTACTACCAAGCTTGGGTTTTCGCTTATTTTATCATGGAAGCAGTACCAACAATGTGTCACCAACCTTCTCTTTTCTTGTGTTTTCCAGAGTCTCTCCAGATTCTCCTTGTTTATCAGCTGAAGGTGAGCTCTTCTCTGGATTTTGCTCCTCTTTACCAAGCTAAAATAGACACAACATATACACATATAGCAATGCACAGTGGCACTCTATTATGTTTCTATTTTGGGTTTAGGGAAGCAAAGTCACTCCCAAGGTCACATTCTTTATTTCTAACATTCATGCAAGTCAACTGGACTGTGGGAAAAGACCCAAGAATTGGATTCCATTGGAAAAGCTGCACAAATAAGAACGATGAAAAAGAAACTGAAACAAAACTAAAAACATGTAATTTATATCATAGAGACAACAGTTAGAAGAGAGGCTAGAAGGCAGGTGGAGAAGAATGTGAATTCATTAGAATTTCCAGCCTCCATACCCCTTTACCCATGTCTGTTATTACTGGCTCAGATATGGTAAAGAGACCAGTAGAGTTAAAAGTCTACAGAAGACTTTAACTGTTTTACTTATTGATGCAGGATCAGCTGAGAATGTGACTACTAACACTGCTGATACTTTGGAAGAACAAAGCCACAGTATTACCTGGCACTTATTAAAAGAGGGGTGAAACATGAGTATGATGAGTTCGAGAGCATTCAAACCTATTTCTGCCCTTTCAAATACATTATTAGAAGTAGTCCCTGGGGGAGGTGTGCCTTTTACCAAGCCAGCTTAAAATGACTGGGAAACATGCAGAGGGATGTGCAGCACTGATGATTCAGGAAGCCGCCTGACCTTTCCATAAGTGAAAGAAATCTCCCAAGGAACCATCCATCACAGTGAAATATCAGCCACAGGAGAAAGATGACAAAAGGTGGTTACAGAAACACATTTCTATGGCATGAGCTAGTGCTGCTGCCCATTACAGAGGCTAGCTGAGTTACAAATCCAGACATTTCCACCAACCTTGCCCCCACACAAGAAGAACAAATGCAAAGGTCAACTAAAACCAGCCAAAGACAGCTCAAGCAGCACAAAGCCATATGCTAGAGATGGACGCCTGGTCAGCGAGGCAGCTCCGCAGTCTCCTGCACTGCATCCCAGTGCGGGGGTGGAGGCCATGTATCACTCAGGGGCTGGGGAAGGCAAGGTGGCCACAAGCCAGTAATCATAATCCTGCAGGGAGGGAATATAATCATGGGCTGTATTGGGACAAATGCCATATTCTGATCTGTTGTTCCTGTCCATTCTTTCCTAGTGGAGAATCAAACCCACAAACACCACCACTTCACTGACTGGGAGTATTTCTGCAGAGATCCCATAACTTTACAGATGAGCTGATTCAGTGGTTCTACCATGGGAAGATACGCCTCCAGCACACTGAAGTGAGCAGTGTGAATTATCCCTGCTGCAGATGACCTCACATTTAATAGACACCAATTGCTCTACTGAGCTGACCAAAAGAAAATGCTCCTTATTGAAAGTTCATTCGCCATTTTAGCAGTGTAACAACCTATAGCAATAGCAGCATAATTATATATATTGTGCATCCCTGTAAAATTCCTAGACAACTTAAGTCCTACATAACTTGATTCTTAACACAGGCAGCAGCAGAAGGTAACAATGCAAAGGGAGCAGCCATGGGGGGTTTAGCACAGATTTGGAAGGCAGAAGAGCAGACCAATTGCCTCTGCACAGACAACCCACATGCAAACAATAGATGTTCATTTGGTTTTGTTTTCAGCTGTCTCTTTCCTTCCCCTCGCTGTTTACCTAAAAGGTCTGCACGTGGCAGTGAAAGATGATATGCAGGTACTTAACACTACAGTGGAGTAACGGATTTTCATAGACCTGAGCAAAGACCTGGATGAGGTGACCTCCCATGATCTACTCCAGGAATATATTCCCTAACCCCATCATGGCAAAACATTGCATATTACCAGCACCACAACCCGAAACAACTAACCTAAAATACTTCAGAAAATATATTACATCAGCATTTACCTATTTCTTACGTACAGACGTACAGTTTGGGATCTCTACCTTATTCTCAGGAGGTTTGGTTTCCTTCACATCACTGCCTTCAGCAACAGCATCTTCTTCTTGGTCTTTTTCAGCTTTCTTCACTTTATTCTTATCGCTTTGTTTCTGCCTGGAGCTCTCAGAGACCTTGTTATGCTTCTGTTCAGCCATCTCCTCCCTAGCAGCATCCTCGCTGTAAGAATGCCTGTGTTCCCTGAACTTTGCCTCTTCCTTTCTCTTAGATCTCCCCGAAAACTCCTGCCTCTGAAATTTGTCAGATTTTGACTTAGAGGCTTTTCGGTAATAGTCATCTTCCCTGCTCTTGTAGCCAGACAAAGGGTGGAGGGAGCCAGGAGAACCACTCCTTATATATTTTTCTCTGTGCCCTCTGCCTCCTTCAATCCGTTCATCCAAGTCAAATTTGTCTAGCTGTCGGGAATAATGTTTCCTCTCGTGTACCCACGTGTCAGTCCTGTCTCTCTTCTCATCCCCGTTCTCTCGCCATTCTCTGCTTTCTCTTTCTTCTTCCCGTCGAGAATACGGGGACTGATCCCACGACTCTCTTCCATTTCCCCAGTCGGTCCTGCTGGTCCCCATCGGGCTGCGGGGTGAACTGCAGGAAGTAAAGCTGGGAGTGTGGGATCGGGGCGACAAGGAACGGCTTATGGGGCTGCGAGAACGGGGCCTCTCTGTGCCATACCTGCTGCAGAGGGAAAAGGCAGCTGTAACTGGCTGTAACAGCAGTCTGCTGAGGTCTTGTGCACTGCAAACACTCTGGGACTACCCCCGTGCCTGCACCCCTGAGACCCCGGGCCTGTCACAGACATGCACTGCACAGGCCTGTCTAGAATATGTTCATTTGTTCTTAAAAACAAGGTGTTTAACATTGAAACTGTAAATGTTAATACCCTTACAATTACACTAGTGTTAACTAGGGTCTAGTTAGCTAGACAAAAATGAAAATGATAGACTATTTGAAATAGATGTTCTAAGGCTCTAATTCTTCTCCAGCTTTCCTGGGAGGTCCAGAAAGTACTAATGAAGCCGGACAGATCAGTAGTACACCAAATACATTTCCTCCTCTCCAGTGTCACTGCAGCTCCAGCCTTTATGCTTTTCACTATGGAGGGTGGAGAGGGGAATGGCTTCATCTGTGTGTTCTTCACATGTCAGGCATATTCTCTGAGTCATCAGCAGCAGCAGTAATGAGTTCGTTTGTTTTCTTAACAAGTACAGTTTTTCCATCTGAGCTCACTACATAGGTTCTGCACTTACTATTGTACTCACTTACATTTTTACAGTGATTTGGAATGCAATCCAAAATAAGAAAGGCAACGAGATACGCGAGGGAAGCACACAGACGATGCTCTTTACCTGTCTGCCTCACGTAGCAGGTCCCTCTCCCTCTGTGAGTGGATGTCCTGGATGATAGCAGCCACGTTCTTACCTGGTTTCTACATCAGACAAAGACACTGTTAGCACGCTACACTGCTTTCCAAGTTATTATGCAAGATTTGCCCTTTAAGAAACAGCATGCACACATCATTCCATTACACTAATGAGAAATATTTGGTTTCAGTGTTCTGGTTATAGTCTTTTCTGCAACTGGTATCTCAATAGCATGATCAAAGCAGTAAAATGATACAAATGGAAAATCTGCTTGTTGCACTGTCTGCTCATAATTGGCTTCTGGAAACTTGGCTTTGAAAAGCAGCTTGTACTTCCTTGATACACACTCACTGCAGAGTATAAAACTGGATAGAAGATGACACAAATCAGACCCTTTTTCTAATACCTGAACTAAATAGATGCATCGGCCTATTGTTTCCTACCATAGGAAGGAGCTGCCCTAATTCCATACTACAATATGGCTCTAAAAGACTGTGTTCAGACATGGGAGTTACAGAAAAGCTAAGTAAGTGCAATAAAAATGTGTGTAAGAACCATTGATTACTTGAGTTTCAAGATCACCTCCAAAAGATGCACAACTCCAGGCTGGAGTGTGTGCAATCCATCAGCCATGTGGAGCATGCACAACTGAGCAACGTAACCATGCAGGAACTCAGAGCAGTTCAGAGTGGTAAGTAACTCATGCATGTTCCCCTCTGTATCACTGTACGTTTGTTCATCTGTTTTTAACAGTGAGAAAGAGCTTTTACTCATGAAGGGAAAACCAATTCCATGATCTGAGAAACTGCCAATGGAACTGCTGAAAATCTTCCTGAAATCCCGCTCTCCTGAATAAGTCCAGCTCAGCCCTCATGTTAAGATGCGCAGTCTCCACCACCTTACTCTGCAGTGCCTCAGTACCACAGTAAGAAAGAATACCTTGGTTTATGGAGTAACAGTTCCTTCAAGTCTCCTCTTACTTCTCTTCCTTTAATGCTCATAAAATGCCTCTTAACTTGGAACACTATAAAGTTATTTTACAGAATTATTGTGCTGTGTTGGGATAACGTAAGGCTTTTCAGCTCTTCACTGCTGGTTCCTGTCCAAGTCTACACACAAGAAGCCTATTCCTTTAGCATTACATACAGCAGAACAGAAGCTGCCATAAATATGCTCTTCAGAGTACTGGTTTTTGGAGAGCACTCAGATGTCCACATCAGAAGTGTCAGAGAAAAAGTCTACAGAAAGTCCAAAGAACAAATATCGATCTGTTCTGATTCTATGTGTGTGCGTGTGTATATATATATATGTATTAGGTTAGGTCACTGTCAAGAAAGAAAAGCTAATCAGGACGATGCTTACTCCTGCCATTGCTGCTCAGCACAGAGCCTGTATTATGTCTTGAGTGTGCAAGCAGGGAAAAGCAGTGCCCTAGGCTCAAGGCTTGTCTAAAAGGATGGCACTCCCTTATTTTTGCTGACATGTGTTATCTTACACACTGTTTTATGCCTTAGTTCAACCAAGCAGTGCAGGCTGCTCAGTTCAACCTTAGTTCAACCAAGCAGCTTACTGGAGAAGAAGCTTGGAAGGGATATTTGAAGTAGTGCTACGAGAACCAGAGAATGGGATCTCATCTAAGAATTAAAACTAAGTATAAAAGTTCATTAACATACATTTGTTAGTTTACCTTTCTTCATTTCTTTTCCCACAACGTTAAAACATTAATTCGAAAACAGCAATTAGAAAGACTTTTAGATGTATTCTCATGGACAAGCTATGTTAACTCATGAATTCTTATCAGGAATCTGATCTTACCTTCAGCTGCAACTCCTTGTATCTTTTAGACATCCTAATAAGTAACTTGTCATCGTTTATCATAGCAGGTTTTTCTTTGTAGTACTGCACCATGGCTTGTGCTGCTTCACTGTAAGCCATTTCCAGAAAGGCCTAGCACAGACGGGGAGAGCTTTAAAATCTACCACATCATTACAAAACAAAGTATTAGAGAGAAATAGGGATACTAAGGTGATTGCTCAGCCTTTTGCTAACTAAAAATAATGGTCACAATGGTCACGGCTATGAAAGCTGATATGCAGCTTTAGAAGCTGGTTAAAAAAAACCAAATAACTGGAATCCAATCTTTCCTGATATACAAAAAAACCCACCTTTTCCTCACTGGGGCTTCTACAGGACAAGCAGAGTGTGAGCAGCCAGAACAAAGCAAAGAACTAATAATAATAAAACAACATATTAACTAGCATCTCTGTTTGCACGAAAAATGTCACTTGATGTAACTATGGTTTAACTGTCCAAGGGGAAAATAAAATCTCAACTGTGTACTGACTGTGTTTTGAAATGTTAACGTTGCTCACTGGCATGGATTCTACTTTCTTCTGCACTGTCTGCTATGAATACGTGATTTTTCCGGTCTACCATACCTACCACCACTGGTAGACATAACCCTGAAGACAGAGCTCTGCTACAGCATGGTGCAGGTTAAAAGACTACATGGGCACCGTCTCATTGAGCATGTCAATGTGCCTTTATGCCTATTTACATCAATACTGGTGGCTCCAAAAGCACAGTACCTGATTAGTGGATTTCATGAGGATATAGTTGGTGACCTTCCCAAACGGAAGGCCCAGGTTAATGACATCGTTCTCTGTGCAGCTTCCCTCGGGGAGGTTGCAGATGTGAACAACTCGACCCAGTGTAGATTTCCTCTGGGGAAACTGGAAAAAAAGCCCAACTCAAAACCATGTTTTTATCTTAGACATTCCAACCACTAGATAAGATCTTACAACAAAAACCTGAAATGGTCTGCTCTGCACACCTGTTTTTAAGGACAAATACCCTTAATTAAACCCATCCTGATTAAAACATTTTCTTTCCCATTCGTATTTATAACTGAACTGTGGCTTGCAGTGGAGTCTCCATCCCTGGATTACTGGGAGAGGATTACTAGAAGAGATGCTCTAGTTCAAACAGGAATAGTGATATGGCTGCAGAAAGTAACTTGTCACGTCAAATCTAAGAGAGTAAGGGACTTCGGGGCCCTGGCATGTTCCAGCAGAGGGCTGGGCACCCAGCACAAGAGAGAGTTTGGAGACCCCTCCGTGCTCAGAGCTGTCTCTGCAATGGGGAGGTCTCAGTCATGCCAATAAGCTCACTGCAGGCCCGGTATCTGTCTGGTACACCAGCCAGCTCCAAGGCTCTTCTGCCAAGTCACGCAGCCTTCACTCTGTCCTTCTGCATCTGCCTGTCCCACTGATGGCTCTGCGCCTTCCCCACACATGAGGGCACCACATATTATTGAGTACAACACCCTTCACAAATACTTTACCAGCAGTACACACACACACAAATAAAGAAGAGTATTTTCAAGGAGATGTTCACTGCAATCCCTTCTGGATTTATGAATGTTAAAAAAACAGTTTGAATGACTATAGGGGTGTTCAGGATAGCAGGGATTGAATTCAAGCCCTCCTTATGCTCTCATGGAACAGCCTGGGCTGGGGGTAAAAGCAACACTGTTCATTCTGCAAGAGGACTCAGCTGTACCTGAGGTTGGAACACCTGCTGCTTTCCTCTCTCTTTGCAACATCACATAGTCAGAGACACATTTCTCTTGAGAGCATGCTGACCACGGGGACATGCAGAGAGGCAGAGGTCCCAAAATGGACTGGCACAGGCACATGCTGTTGGTGCAGCAGTCACTTCCCAAAGGTGGAAGCCTATTCTGGGGTGCTGGGGCAGTTCCCAAGAGCTGCCCGTTTCCCTGACGTGTAAAGCAGCCTCTGTGCTCCTCATGCAAAGAGACATCAGCGTATACTGAGAGAGAAATATAATTTACCTCAGCTAATGACATGCAAACCTTGCTCACGCAGGATTAAGTCTTCCCAGAATACTTCCCTGTTTATGACTTCCGCTGTTAGGGTTTTATTGAAGAAGTAACTCTACCTTCAGTTAAAATTGTGCCATTCAAGGGAAGATGCAAATCATGTAATGTCGTGGGATCAAATTCACCAGAGCCATCACAAATGTTTGGCTTGTCAGCAAGTTCACAAGTTACAGAGCTAATGTTATCTTATTTGCACCTTCATCCCATTACCTTCCCTCCAGGCTTTATCACTTAACTGCTGGTGTGTTTTTGCTGCAGTACGTGCCTGCCTCACACAGCAGTCTGCTATTAAGCTCACGGAGACCGCCCAGGTACATAAGGCAAATCAAACAAGTGCCACAGTCCAAAAGAAAGTGTTTTCTCTAGCACAAAAATAACCTGACCTGGAAGAAAGATGGGAGCAACTCAGCTCCACCTGAATAGAAAAGCAGTGATGGCTGAGTGCATCTGGCAAGGCAGCATGTAGCACACAACAGGAGAGCACGACCTACAGCTGGCAGGGAAAAAGGAAACCTTCCTGACAGCACAGGAACACTGCATGTCACCTGGCACCTTCTGTTTGTTTTGTCAGTTCTGTTAAGAGATGGTGTTTTAAGCATATATCGGACTAGAAAGACAGCTGTTCCCTCCCTAGGCTCCAGGGCCCAGGCTCAGACATGAACTCAGCAGTACATTAAATCAGATGACTCTAAGACGTTACCACCTCCCCAAAATTGGCAATGGCTTGAATTGAAATGTCATGTCATAAATCTGCTATAATTCACGACTAAAAAGTGGTCAGACGCTCATACTGGGATCAGATGAGCTGTACTAGACAATATTCTTGTCAGCTGATTCAAGTTAAATTGGATCCATTCACTAAATGAGCTGTAAAACACAGACAGAAAAGGAATATACAACTTCTATATCCACACTCAGGAAGTGAAAGGAGCTGTGGTGTGTCCAAATGTGATTTTCAGTAAGACTTCACGTTAACTTCCTTTGATGTCTACAGGGATCTACCAGCACAGCTGGACAAGTTAAAAAAAATAGTTTGTTCAAAAAATAAATAGCTGAATAAATTATTTGCTGCATAACAGCAAAGGGCATCTCGTGCAGCTTGCCATACTCTTTCCTCAACCTAATTCAGATATCTTTAATTGCATCTTTTTTTCCTCCCCATTTTTTGGGATCTCTTACTTTTCAAATCCTTTATCCATTTCTTGAGCTTTTCATAACTCTTTCCTCAAGAAAATAAGAAACCGACAGTCCCATCCCTCCACTGCCAGTGGCCTTCCATGCCTGAGGGAAGGCTCACGGTGCTCTATTTGCCTTTAGCAGAGGGACTGAGTTATTTGCAGACAGAGAGCATGTATCAAGCTCTCCCAGAAATCTGAACACTTTGTTTATGATTACATGCAGGGTCAAGTATAATCTCCCACTGCTCAGTTAAATGGCAGCAGCTTAGCTGAAAGTGAATACTGCTGTGCAAAGGTGTAATAAATTATAAACCACCTGGGTTGCGGGGGGAATGACAGCTGGTAAACTCTAATTTAACACCTCTAATATAGCTCCCTGACCACCTCCCGAGCTTCTGAAGAAAAAGGGGATTTGTAGTGCCCAGGAAAGCCAAAGTTATTGGTTCTTTTATCTCTCTTAGCACCGCAGGTCATTCAGAAGGACTTCTGCAGGCAGCTTAGATGATAAATAGTGACAGATTCTGAGGAGAAATGATACCGGTATTAGCAGTAATTTCATTTGTTGTGAGCTTGACAGACATGATGAAAAGGAGCATTCCTCCACAGCCGCCGCGACTCCAACCTTTGACCTTGGAGGCAGCCATCACAAGCAGCTCTGCTCTTTGCTGCCCTGCACACGTGGTGTCTGTGACAGGCAGAAGCCAAAATCCCTTCCAACAACCCCTGTCATAGCAAAACCCCACAGCACAAAATTGATTGGATTACACAAATCTGGGTGATGTTTTTGTAAGCAATGCTGATGCGAACTGGAGCGGCACAGGGACACAGCTCAGCCTGTCCTTCCGGAGTGCCTGAGCCAACATCAGGATGTGTACATAAAAGCTAACAAGGTGAAAACTTGAACCCCCGGATTACTGCTGCTATTCTATGAACAACCTAGCATTACTCCTTGATGTTTCCAACTCTAATAATAGCTTTCTTATATACGTTGAGCTTCAGTTTAACCCTAACATCTTCCTATTTTTTTTCTGCATATGATTTGCAGTTCCCCTTCTTTTAAAACCATTTGCTTTCTCAGTTCAAAAGCCACCTTCAATATTAGATTTATTTATTTATTTGTGACGCTTTTTGCTGATTGGAATGGCAACTCAAGTGCACACTAGAGGAACACAACTGGGACCTGCCCTGAGAACTGGGGGGATAATAAACTGAAACCACAGAAGGTTTATGTATACTGAAGCAAACTTGTTGAAAGGTTACCAGTGGCAGCAGGCGATATAAATAGTACACTAAAACAAACTAAGAAAAAGCTAGTCCAGTATAATGAATCGAACTGGGACGCCCAAGCGAATAAGCATTAGTGGAGCTGCAGCCACTGTCTTACCACCACTGCTACCGGGGAGGAGGACCCCAGCAGAGAGTGATTGCTACAGATAAAGAACTGAAGAGATGCAGGCCTCTCACTGGGATCGATACTTAAGAGTAAGTAAAAATTAATCCAGTTTTTCATTCCCAGCTGAAACTGATTTTCCTGCTTCAAAAAGGCTCAGAATATGGGGGGGGGGGAAGCCACAGGACACACACAAAACAATCTGCCACCCTCTCAAAATCCTTCTAACAAACAATTTCAGCACTGAAAAAAAATCCCAAACCAATAGAACTACATCTACATTTGTTTTGATCAAAAGCATAAAAGAGCTGCAGGTAAATTTAAGTGATGGACTGAACGATTCCATCATTGCCTAAAAGGAAGTCTTAAAATGACAGTTTTTAATTCCAGTAGGTAGAAGGGGTTTCTGCAAGAATCTCTTGGAAACCGATTTCTTAGATACTCACTCTTACCCCTGATGGAAGAGAAGGAAATGCAGCACCCGGTTGGCCAAAGGATCTTGCTGACGTAGAGATAAAAGATGAGCCGACATTTGGTGGATAATCTAAATAACGGATTACACAGTTTTGTGAAAATCTCGATTCATATTATTACCTTGACTCAGTAAGCAATGCCCCATTTATGTAACAATTCATTTAATCGTTTCAACACCGCTGCTTCGTTGTACTGTGGAAACAACTACTTGTTGGAAAGAAAAATAAATTCCTATTTTGAAAGGCAGGCTGTCTTTTATGTCTTTCTGCATAAGATGTCTAAAAGCTATTTTTCCTGGAAACCTGTGTCATACATCATTTGAAGTGCCCACTTCTCCCCAAAGACTGAAACCCCCTTTCATTAAAAATAGTTTTTTAATTATCGTGCATGCAACCATTCACCTTCAATACTAGATGGATTGAAAACTGCTGCACTATTTGGTGATATGTGCAATGTTCCATCTGCTGAACTTAACACACACCGGATACCAGTGCTGGAAAAGAAAAAAACAACTTTAGGAGCATGCACAACGTGTCGTAAATATTAAAGCCTAATTATTAGAGCGTAAATTCCTGGTATAAAGCCACTGAAGTAAGGGATGCTCTATTAGAAATTCAATTGGAAAAGCATCTCTGAAATAATACTTACTTATCTGAAAAAGCCATACATTTTTGGATGTGAAGAGTTCCCTTTACGTGCTGATCCCAGTCCTATGTTGAAACAAAGAGACGATGAGCACAGGAAAAATCCTAAGACAAATTTCTGAAAGATTGCTTCTCCGTTCAGTTTACCTTATTCTAAAGCCAATTCTGAGATGCTGAAGATCTAAGTGTATGATAGTGGAGCCAAGCGTACTTTTATCCAAAGCATTTACTGACTTGTTATTTGTAGACTCAGTTACCAGTTACTTAACACACGGACAGATTCCCTGTATTAGTTTCTAAATTCTGCATTTTTATTTCTATTAAATCAGGTCATTTATTTTGTAAAGCTGATCCTAAAAGGCTCTGAGCATCCTCTGCTCCTGCAACGTCCATAATGAGGGTGTTCATCACACACAGCAGCAAAGATAACAATCGTTCATTTCGGTAGATGAACACATTTATAAGAGAAGTGCATTCTGCTATTTACATTTCTATGGACCAAATAAGGCAGTGTATTAAACACTAATAAGCAGACCAACCGAAGCTCACTGTAACTACAATTACACCACTCTCTTAAAATATTTAATGAAAAACACACTTGTCCAGCATGCCCTAGGTGGGGGTGAGTTCAGACCACTCCTGTAGCTGCAGTAGCCATAGGAAAGCCTCTCGCAAGCAGCTGCTCAAAGAATAAAAGGAAAACATGAAAGAGCAAATATATTCAAATCTCCCAAAGCCACAGGGCATGTATGTATCATGTACTATTTCAGTTGCTGGCTACCTTCCTTTGTTTACTCATGCTGTTGCAATATTTTTGTCAGGCCATCGCTGACATGAAAACGCATACCTTTGCAGCGAGGTGCTGGTCCTGCAATGTGATGGAAAAGGCCACAAAGATTTGTGGGACAGAGCTCACCTAGAGGGCAGAACAACCCCAGGCAAGGCCTGTGAGAGGGGCTCAGAGCCACGTATGTGGCTCTCTCCAGTACTGACCTCTACACCATGATCTAGCAACACAGGCTCTCTGTATGACAGGCAAGTTTCTGCTCAAGGTTGAGTTCGAATTCTGGGCTCTTTTGACAGTATGAATGTGGTAAAAAAAAGCTGTTAGGGCCCACAGCAGATAAGATCTGGGAGCCTGGTCTCCACCCCTCATGCTGGGTAGCAACTTTCTTCCAAGCCAAAGCTGCTAGGACAACGAATCCTAATTCTTTTCTTTGAGTTACTGGAAGGTGCAGGACATCCCAACAAAGAAATTATCTAAGTCATTTTACGGAAAAGTGCTATTCTGTTCAAGCAAGTTTGCACAAAGCGTCTATCAGGAAGGCTTTGGGGTCAGAAACAGAGACAGCCAAATGAAACTGCAGATGTGCAATTACAATACTGGCTGGAGGATCAGGTTCAAGCTCCTCCTCGCCCTGATTCACACCCATCAGGGATGGGAAAGACGCATGCCTGGGTCTGGCATTTCTCACCCCAGGACTACAGCAGGCTGCTGCACACACACACCACTCTCCACATTTTCACAGTGCAATGCAGAACAAAAACAGATTTTGAAACCCCAGCAGTTTCCACAGAACAGATTTACAGCGCTCCAAGCCCTACAAAACTCTGTTTCTCTCTGTGATAGAGGCTGACCTGACTGATAGACACGGCTATGCTAGGACAGGCAGACAGATAAATCACCTGGCAGATGGACGGGGAAACCCCTCTGAATGCCACGGGTGCCCCTGGGCGCGTTAAAATCACTCACCTTCAGATCAAAGACCTTCTTGTCGCAGAGAGAGCAGACGTGGGGGAAGTGAAGGGGGGCCACGCCATGGAGGTCGTTCAGCTCGTGGGGCTGCAGTGACCTCATGGGCAGGTCGGGTGCGCCGGCGCTCAGCTCCTCATTCTGCCTCAGCCGGGGGCTGCCGAAGCTCTGCTTGCTATTGTTGAGCCTGCCGAATGCTGGGGCAGCAGCCGTACTAAACTTTGTGTCAGGTGTCGGTTCTTCGGGGTTGTACAGCTCGTTTCTTATTTCATACGGCTGCTGGCTTGATGATGGCCACATGCTGTCACTGGGCAGGAGGTCAGACTTGTTTTGGCTGGAGAAATTCGGGATATTTTCCCACTGGTTGCTTGTACCTGTGCCATGTAAGATGGGGCTGGGATCTCCTTTTGGATGAGCACCGGTGTGCGGGTCGCCGGGGAAGGCTGGCGCTGCCCCATAGGCATCTTTCTGGAACCCAGTTGGAGCGTCGTGCTTCAGCGGGCCGGCAGGGCCGAAGGGCCCCTCGTAGCGAGCCCCGACTGCTGAAGGGAAGCTGGGCTGATCCCCATCCGAGGTATAAGCCTGCGGGGTGGTGACATTTTGCTTGCTGTACTCATAAAAGCCCCCGGTGGCAGCAGCGGCGGAGGGGCCCACCTTGTTGAGTCCAACCACCACGGGCTGCTGGCTGGAGGTGGGAGCCATGACACCTCCAAAGGGACTCATGACGATGGCATTGGGGGCCTGGGCCTGCACGGGCCCCAGGCTGCCCCCCGTGCTCTGTGCAGGAAAGGCAATGCCGCCAGAGGAGAACCTTGTGCTAGTGATGCCAGGCCCTGAAGGAGGGCCACCCGCAGCGTGTCCCGGAGGAGCACCCATCACAGAGGGGTGCCTCAGCTGGTTGAAGAGCGGCTGGGACATGGCCACTTTGGAGAGCACCTGGTTGAGGACTGTGGCAGCAGCCGGGTTGCTGGTGACGGCGGTCTGAGCCAACTTCAGCCTGTGCAGTGTGAGCTGCGCCTGGAGCTGGGCCAGCTGCAGGCTGGCCGGAGAGGGGAGCAGGGGGCTCGGGGCACTGACGGAGAACGGGCTCTTCTCCAGGAGCTTGGCAGCACTGCAAATGATCAGGATCAGGTTAGCTGAATTCACTAGAAATCTGACTGTGCTCACCTCCTGCTATAGCCCAGCATGAGACAAGCTGTCACAGTGATAGATTTTCTCATCTAAGCCCAAAGGGAACAAGGCGGTGCTCAGAAATGCAGTCATAATCCAACACCTTTACTTAAAACTCTGCTGCTATACCATTTTCAATCAAAAAGTTATGAGGGAGACAAGTACATCAGAAACCTCTCTTGAAAATCCTCATTTCATCCCTCACCGACCCTCTGGATCAGGCCTTCAGCTCATTTTCAGTTTCCATATAATTCATACCCATAAAGCAAGCCAGGAGAAGAGGCAACAAGTCCGCCCAGAGCATCCCCAAATCTCTGTTTTTTCATTATTTTACACAACCTTTACCCTCCCTGCTCAGGCGCACGTTGTGGTGTTACCGTTAGGTTTGGCGGGACCAGCGCCACCTTCTCCCACAGAGCAGGAGGAAGTGAAGAAAGGAACATCAGATGGGACTGTAAAGCCAAGTTGGTAAGAACTTTACAACTGGAATGTAAGGCAAAATTTCTGCAGTGTAAGCTGCTGAAAATCAAGGTCTTTATACCATCTAGAAATTAGGGGTGCATTGAGTGTTCTTCATTAAGTCTTACACGTGGGGTAAATACACAGTAACTAAGTCTGCTTGAATTCCAGAACTAGGAATATAGGAGATGACACACTGAGGTGTATGGTGATTCCTGGCACTGGAAAGCACCCTTGGGAGATCTCCTCTGCTCACACCACCACCCCTGCTCTCACCAAATGAAACACTGCCAACATAAACTGGGGGGAAAAAAAAATCACCCCAAATGAGTTAAGTCTAACAAATCTATATAAGCGAGTGAAATGTTATAAAGGAAAATATCAGGCAATGCTGTGCCCACCGTTTTTCCTGCCCCCCCGCATCCTTCTAGTTCCAGCATCACCAATGGCAGAGCCAGCCTGGTGCATGTGTACATACACCGTCCCATGGCCATGCTCTCTCTGCATGCCATGCTGGATACCAGCAGCCATTTTCATGACCCCACCAGAATAATACTAGCCATCACTTCTTCCACCCACAAGAGCCTCTGATCACAGATGGCACAATAACTCAACACATTACAGACGGCTGCTGGCCCTGACAATGAGAGCAGAGAGCTCTTGAGTAGAAGGGATGTGGTCCAAAGCTCAATTAATTTATATTGTAAAACTGCATTTAGAGCTTTGATTTAGGCCTTTCAAAGCAGCAGGGGCTACGCATCAACCGCCATGCAGCGCCCACTGTTAATAATCAGCCAATTTGCTCAACTGCATGGATGAAGTTGTAGCTGATGATAAATGTCTTGTCAGCATGCTACATTTGAAAACCACAAATTAGGAAAACATCTGCTTAAATCCAAAGTATGACTAAGAGAAAATGAATGGGTTTCGTGTTTAACATTTCACTTCCACCAGCAACTGCAAGGCACATCTGTCTCCAAAACTACAAAATGCCGTTTGGATAAGTGCATCGTTATGTAATGACGAGACTCACTGTCAGCACAAGCTGACACCAGCATGCTTCTGCACTGAGGTGCCTTTTGTTTTCCTGCGTGGCTTCCATCCCTCTCTCTGACTTGCATTTATAGTAAGGTTTGCTATAAATCTGACCACAGATAAAAGTCGCAGTGGAAGTACAGCCAAAACAAGAGACAAGCTTCAGGAATCCCAGCCTGCAGGGTGCTGAGGGCCCCTCAAGGCCACTGAGAAGCCCCATGGAGTGCGAGGGGCTTAGCGAGCAGAGGATCCCACATCAGCACAGCATGCACACTGCTGTCACTGCCTGGGAACGCAGTGTGACCCCATACTGTGCCACCAGCATCTGCACCACACGGGACTTGCCGCGCTCACAGCTACTGTTTAATTTTATAGCTTCTTGTTACTTCTGTACATTAAGCAAGCTGTAAAACTGTTTTTAAAGGTTTATAGAGCACGCAAATACGAACTACCCGGTGACCCTAAAATAAAAAGAGAAGTTGGCAGACAGCATGTAATGCTTTCAGGCTCAGAAGCCGCAGAGGTCTGCTGATCCCAGCAGCCTAATCGTGCTGTGCTGCAAACCTGTGCGGCACCCTGCACATCCCCGCTCTGGTGGCTGCCTGCTGGACATGGGCATGGGTCCCACCCTGTGAATCCAATGCTCCTGCAAGACCCTGAACTCCCCTGTACTCGCTGCACAGCTTGTACTTTGCCTGACCCCAGCACACGCACGCAGTCACTGCCAGAGTATCCTGGCTTACAAGCTTTTGCCCCAACCCTGCAGGCTGGTGGTGGGCAGCTGGGGGCTGTGAGGAGCCACCTCACCTGGGAGAAAACTAATGCTGAAAGGAGAAACTGCAGCCCCCTACCCAGCCTCTCACAGAGGGACGGAGTTAGCAAGAAGGGTCATTCCCATGCACTCCCAGTTTTGGGAATGGCCCTGGCTTCAGCTGTCTGGTTTGCATTTCCAGATTTCAAGGTACTTCAGTTGCACGCTTGATCCTTCCACAGCAGAAACGGAATATTTTAGCATCTAATCAAGCCAAAGAAGGAAGGGCATGGTTGTGGGGCAGTGGGAAAAGCAGATGTGTAGATGGGAGGTCAGGAAGACAGTTGTGTATAGAGCATCTTTTAGAGCAGTGCCCAAATTGAAGGATTTCTGTTACGTTACGAAATCGGACTTTAAGAGGCGTGCAGGACAGCCACGCACAGCTTTTAAAATTTCTCTCCCTCTTTCTGTTATACAATCATTGTATTTACACACTCGACAAACACCACTTGGCAAATCATCCCACTGCAGTTTTACTAACTCATCGAAAACTGCAAAGCCAGTAAGAAGATGGTGTTTGGCTATGGCATTTCATGGGGCCATTTGCCTCTCGTACATGCACAGCTCCCACCCCGGCTCGTCCCCAGGTTACTGACATGCAGCCCCTGGCTACTCAGGGTGGGGGCTGCTGCTAAACAAACCTCACTCCTCATTGAGTCTGCAGAAGCCGAAGTCAGCTCTATCCTCCTTGCAAAACATTCCTCTTTGTAAGGTCAGCAATGTAAAAGGTTAACAGAAGTGGTTCTCTCTGTTAACTGAAAGCTACGCACCAGGCGAGTTCCTGCCTGGCTCTGGGAGCTGGGAGTTGAAGATGTGCATTGCCTGCTGCAATATTTGTACCAAAATTGCAAGTGTTGGAAAGGCCATATTGCTATAAATCAATTCTGTCCATCTGCTACCCTCATAATCCTTATTATGCTTTTAGCATTCAAGAGCACTGAGCAGCACACAGGGTTGGAGGTAAAGCATCCAGACCACTGGATTATTGGAGTAATCCTGTCTGTGAGAACGATGAAAAGGCTGAGCCCAGAACACATCGATCACAACAGACCGACCGGCCGGAGCATCATTCCCAAGGGACAAAATTCAGGGTTTTAAAGTGCTGCCTGGTACCTCCAAGAGCTAGGAAATGAATTAAAAAAAAACCCACACCAAACAAAACTATTGAAGTTATGATCTCAGCTACTTATTTAGGAATTATTTCTACCCAGAAATATTTGAAGTGCTGAATAGGGAATTAATCTGAAGTCTTCCAAGACAGATTAATTCACTGCTGTGAATCTTCCACAGCTTCTAAGATTTTGTATCCCTTGCCCCACAACCTTTCTGCCTTTATGTACAGCTATACTGAGTGGTCAAAATCTCTGAAAGATAAATCTGTTATTATTTCCGCTACAAAATGTTTCGAAATGTGCGCTTTTCCCAATGCCTTTGTACTACTGTGCCTATTTCAAAACTAAAGTAGCCATGGATCCAAAGATATCTAAGGAGCCCAGATGTACGACTGCTCTTCAATAAGCCTACTACATTTCTGACCACTTGCAACAGCATGCTGTTTTCCATCCGTTTCAAGTGTTTCTGAATCAATTTTCCTAACAGAAAACGTACAGTTTTTAATTCAATACCCTTGAACACAGCAAAGAGAACCATCTTCTGATTATCCGAGCACAAAATCAGCAATGTACTGTTATGCAGAACGTGAACATCCCTTCCCTGTAATGTATCATTTATTCAAGCAGCACAGGACTGCCTTCTCTAAACTCATCCAAAGCAATTCCTGCTGCACTAAAAGTGAAACAAAAAATCTGAAGACGAGCAAATCACACTCTACACAGATGAAGCTGAAAAGACACTATGGGTACAACCACCTTCGAACAACAAAAAAATGCACTCTTTGTCAGCACCTCAGGGAGAGCGTGTGTTTGTACTCCAGGACAGAATTTGGCCTCCTGAATTCCACAGAACTGCAAAGCCGCATTACAAATGCCGGTAGAAGAAAAGACCAAGCTCAGCCATCTCAAAACCGTGTGTTACTAATCAGAATAAGTAATTATTACAGCGATATTCTACATCATGTTGTTTTGCTGATCTCACCAAGAATATGGGTTTTACATTCATTTTCACTTGTTGAACAAAAGCAGCACTTATATCCCCATGAAGGCTATTGCACTGCTTGAAAATGTCCACAACCCTTTTCCCATACTACAGACTGCAGCTGGCCGGTAACAAATGACTGTTTTCTTTCTTTCTGCATCTCTACAAGAAATACTTCCTTTGGTTTCTAGTGAAATGGCTTTCCTGGTCAGAAAAGATGAGGAAGTCTGCTGAGAGGAGGACAGCCCTCCACTTTCATCATCTGAGCTCTGACACCATCTGCAGCAGAACTTATTTTTTGGCTGAGTTTTGGTTAGAAGTGATTAAACAAAAAAGATCACATTTTGGAGTAAGTTCAGCTAATGACGAGGAGCACTAAAAGCCTTAAGCCACTTTAATATGTTTATAAGCTGCAAGTAAAACCGTTCTTATCCCAAATAACGATATTTAAAGCCCCCTATTATACTACTGAGGGACCGCGTAAAACTCCAGCCAAAGTATACATGTACTTTGCCAAGAGAGTTTTGCATATTTCTGGCAATAGTAAACTCTATTATCCGGACAAACACCCAACACAACAGTTAGCTGCAAGATGAAATCTAAAATGTTTTCGCAGAGCTGCTAAGTTCGAGGTTTACGAAGGTGATGGGAATTAAGTGCCCAACTCCTACTAAGAGTCTTTCGTGCTCATTTGAAACTTGCACACAAAATGTTATTTGCCTTTGTTTATATGCAGAGAAATCAAGATAGTTTCACTGGCAAGGCGACAAGAGCTGGGGGCAAACACAGCAGCTACCTGTTGGATAACAACTGTGATCACAGACACAAAGCTGGAAGTGATGGTAGGAGGACAGCTGGACTAACTCCGAGGTGGCATCAAGCTGAACTCAGCGACTCCTGATGTACTCATTTAAGCTGCTCTTAGGAGCCTGCCTTGCTGTGACTTCTCCAACCCCCTCCTTTTTCTGCACATCTCACTCACTGCATTTGTTTGTAACGCCCAACAGCTTTCCTCCACAGCAGTGCAACCCAATTCCTTTCCCGAAGCTGTTGCCCCTCTGCAAACCACAGACATTGGTTGGGAAGGATCACTCACACCCCGCTGCTCTGACTTTCCACAGGGATGGCCAGCTCAGACCCTTCCATTTTTGATCGTCCAATGGATTTTTTGTCACCATTTCACATTGCCCTCATCAATATTGCATCCAGGTTATGCCAGATGCGGTTTGTCAGGATTACTCTGGATTCCTATGCTGCCTCCATAGCACTTGTAAATCCTCTCCTCTTGGCACTAGCTGTAGACGTAAAGTGTGCTTTTTTTCACCCAAGTCATCAATGAAAGTGTCAAATAGGCTAAGGGTAGCTCCCAAGAAGGGAACCATGACGCACCTTTCCATTTTTCCTCTGAGCACTACTACTCTGAGGACATCTCCTCCACCTTGCTGATCTGCTTGTGTGCTGAAGGGACCACACTCTTTTCTGCTAAAAATAAAATTAAAACAACGATTACAATAACAAAAATACTGTTCTGTCTTATTTAGAGCCGCAAGAGTGCAAGTCTGGATCAATTCACAGTGAGATTTCTTACTGTCAATTCCTGCGGTTCTGGCAGAGATATTTTGTACTGTTGATTAAAACAGACTTGCATGCTTTGTTTTCTTTTCAGTAACATTTGTTTCTACGGGCTTAGCCATTTCTAAATGCCAAAGCCAACACCATAGACAGCAATTCACACCTGCAGCATAAGAAGAATCAGGCATCCTTGAATTTCATAGCGGCCTTCGCACTTCCCCTCCCTATTACTGTGTACTGTTTTTCAGTATACTTTTTACACTGGAAATACATTTCTTATTTGCATGGAAGTCCGGATTGTATATTACAGTTCTTTCTGCTTTCCCTCCTGCAATGCATGTCTCCGTAAATATTTAATTAAGCAAAGTTTAACTGCGTTCAAATAAAGGATGTAACCAGCAAATACACCACCTGAACCCAAGGTTACAGGGAAGGATTTTCGGAAGCTGCTGAAGTTGCTGTTTTGTTCCAGGACATTTAAATACCGTTTGGTTCTGATGACATGTCAAGGTCTCTAAGGATTAGTGCACACACAGCAGCACTGCTTTGTATTTTAAGCTCCTGTACAGAGCCAGACAAATTCATGTAGCTGTACTGTAGCCATCTATCTGCAAATGCTCCCCAAGGAAACACAGTTCCTTGTTTACTGAACCTAAAGGAACATATTTAAAAATTCCATTTTAAATGTGCACTAAAAATTGCCAGAAATAGCTGTAGCACCAGATCAGAGCTCCAAACCCCCAGTGGGGCAAGGTCCCTAGGTCAGATAGATGCTCTCAGCTGTCATAAGGAGGGGATCTAAGGGTCCCCATAACATTGCTGTGCCAGCACTTGTGCCATGCCTGAGGGAGGAGATGAGCAGAGCCTGGGGCTTGCTAGACTGAGGGTCAGGAAGTGGAAAAAAAAACAAAACAAGAGAAAAGGTGGTAACGTAAAGCCAGCTGGTATCGGGGTGAGCGGCTCCAGCAGAAGCGCCTGAGCTATGGGCAACAGCTCTGCTGCAGCTCAGCGCTCCTAGCCGGCCCTGCAAACAGAAGAAATGACCAGGAAAGCTCATCATAATTAAAGGGAAATAAGGAAAATGCAGCCTAAAAATATAATAAGCAGTAATAACAGAAGTCAGAAACCCCTTGAAGGTTTTTTACACAAGGACAGACGCCCAATGGAAAATAATCCTTGACAGATAGTAGTTCCTAGAAAAGATATTACAGTAGTACCTCACCACACTTTCTGCCGATGTGTTTTCCACATGGCATTGTTAACCACTACAAAAATGATGAGTCTGAGCGCCTCGATATCTCGCACTGCTTGGAAGCACAGTAGTTTCCATTCGTATGTTGAAAGTAGAAAGTGTACTGTGGTAGGCAGATAATTCCTCATCTGAATAAAGCCTACCTATTTCACAGTAATAGAAGACAACATAAAAGCCCTTTTACAGAATACCTTCAGTTTGTAGACAGGAAAATGACATACAGCTGCAAAACGCTGAAGTTCAAAGAACGACTTTTAATTCTACGTAGTTTCATTTGTGCTCAGGAAAAGGACTGTCATTTGTGGAAAAAAAATAAAATATTATAAATTACCTGCTTTATCCATTCACTTTCCAGTATTAACTCCAATGACATATTTGAGAAGTTCAATGAAATACTGCGTTAGTAAATTAATCCTTGAGGAGAGCACTGGTGGGCGCTCCCAATGCTACCAGTGCAGGCGGCAGAAGCCACACGCACGTCTGAGCTCCTCTCCTGAAACCCTGGGCCAGCTGAGAAGCACAGCCTGTGACTGGAAGTCATCAGGAACATAATTAACTAAGGCATCGTTTTGTAATTAACCGGTATCACCACCTCCTCTGAGAGCTGTTATATGGCACGTATCACTGGGCACGTCGGCAAGGAGCACGCAGGTCGGGCGACACAGACCTCACCCAGCTGGGACCAAGAGGGCTGCAAAGCCTTGCCGATCTCAGCTCAGCAAGAGCACTGCTCCCACATCTCTTTTCAGCTATATTTAATTTAAACATAAAACGCCAAAGAAAAACGTTCTCTTTTCATGAGGCCTTTGAAATCAGACTTTAATACTAGGCTGTAATATTTGTACCATTACATGCAAGGAATACGCGGCACATTTTGGACTAGAAGCTTTCATTATCAATTTTACTATGGACATCGCTCGCTTTTTCTTCAACGCATCCACATTTCTGTGCTAGAGAAATCTGAAAGGGAAACTTGAAAGATATGTGGAAGGTTTTGTTTATTTGCCTTATATTAAAACACAACAGTTGGTATGAATCAGACCTGAGCGCGTCCCTCCTGGCAGGACGCAGCCCATGTCAGAGCTGCTGGAACCCCGTGGCTTTGAGAAGTTAAATTTATTGTCTTGAAGAATAAACTGCCACTCAATCAGCCCTCTGAAACAAAACATAAAACAGGCCAATGCTCAAAACCTCGAACGGGGACTTCCCGCAAAGGAAACAAAATTAGAATAGGCATTTTACGTTAAGTAATGTCAACCGCTTTATTCTCCCTTTTCGCCCGCCTTCCGTATTAATTAGCAGTAACTGACAGTTAATGCGTCTTGAGTGCTACACAGAAAAATTGATTAGTACACTAAGATGGAAAATAAGAATCATTTTTTGATGAAAAATATCAGGTTTCGGAGCAGCACATGCGGCAGCTGCGAGGACAGAAAAAGTGTGAAGATATTAACCCATCCCCTCCATTCAGCTGCCTGTTTGTCCAGCTCTGCTGATCAAAGTGTCGGGGCAAACGGGCAGCCACTGCTCTCTTACTCAGCAGGGCATTATTTCCATTCATCTTTGCTTGCTCTTTTTTTCCATAACACACGTGCCCTGCTCAGAGCTGTGATCTGTATGTGTAGGACTAAGGTAAATCAGGTTTTAATTCAGCCTGCTGCCTTGCATATTCCACATAACAGCGTGTGCCACCCATTATCTTTTATAACCCTCAGACTCAGGTTCAGTTTTGTTTAAGGGTGAAGATGTCCAAGAAAGTTGTGATTGCTGCTGGCTTAAAAACAAAACACACCAAGGAAGTGCTGATTTTCATTAAAATTACCTTATTTATTTCCCATGTTTTATTTCTGAAAATAAAAATCTGTCTTAGTGTACTAATCAATTATTAATATTGGTTATTAAACATATCTATACAAAGCCATTAAAATATATTAAACCATTAATAATATCATTAATAACGCAGTTCCGACTCTTTCCTTCTTTCTGCTCCACGGAACTCTATTCACAGGTTAAAGAACACATTTCCAAACTCAACCCTTGAAATATTTTGGTATTTTGACCCCTTTTAACTTTCAGAAATAACTCTCTGCCCACTGGTTGTAAATAACGTTACTATATTTCTGCTTCTGGTCTCCTCGCAGAGATTCTGAAGCTTATTACAGGGTGGTTAACCATGGAAAATCAATAGGATACAATTAGGTATGGAATGCTTCTTAAAGTGTAAGAGCCCCGGTATTAGAAAAAGCAAAGCAGTGTAAGAAGCTACTGTACAAAACAGATCAGATCATTGAGTTGAAATCCAAGTTAGCTGTCACGGCCCGGGCAGCAGCCGCACTCCTGTTTCACTTTGCTACGGAAAGCACTGTGCCTTAAAATCAAATTTTTAAGAAGATCAAGAGCCCTCAGTCTTAGCACGCGTCACTGCTGGGGCTGAGAGCAGTTTGGGGTGCCGCACGGTCTTACCTTTCTGCAACATGTAGGGCTGCGGGCAGCCGCGAGCGGGTGCGGAGAAAGCGGGGCCGGGCGCCGATGTCTGCGTTACGCACATGCCTCCCCGTAACATCCCATTGACATTCTACCTGCTGTCTGCACGCCGGCTATTTACGAGCTTCCTTCCACAAAGTCACAACTTTAGGAACGAGGAGGAAAAAAAAAAAAAAAAAGAAAAAAAAAAGGCAAGGCAACCCAGCCCAAATGAAGGAGTGGAAGGCGGTCACGTGGCCGCCGGGAGCCATTCTTGTTGCATTACACGCAGCAAATGCGGATGGCAAACAATATCAGTTGATGTTTATGCCATATGGTCTCAGTCTCTTCACATATCAGCACCAAAATCCCACTTTTGCACAGTGTAATTCCATGGGATCCTATGGGGGACAGGGTCACAGCCTAATTAGGTGAGCTGTGGAAAACATGAGCCGCGCTAACGAAGACTGAAAGACGGGGAGGAATGGACTGAAACGGAACAAACCCTTGCTCTGGAAGGCGATGAGCATTACCCAGATAAAATTATAACAATTTCACGCAATACTTCATGTTTTAACCACTAAGTGTTTGGAGGCTTCCTGCCACCCAGGGGTGGCTGGGGAAAGACTGTGGTGGTATTTGGGATAACGTTACTGCTACACCAACCACAGAAACAACCAACATAAATTCTGGAATGGAAATCCACTGTCCGGTGTTAATCCAGTGCCCCAGACACACATGAATACGGAGCCGTACCCATGCTCTGCAGTGACTGAAGCAAAGCAAGGGCAGTGCTGAACCCGCACAACCCATGCTTCTCAAGGTTTCCAAGTCTTGCACCTCCCTAACATAAAGTATGCTACAGTTCATATCTGGATGTTGGAATTATTGATCTTTCCCATATTTCATATTATTCAAGGATTATTTAAAAATACAATGCAAAAAATTTGACAGGAAAAAATGCTATTGTTCTGCCTCTGCTTATAGCACTCTGTAGTGCACCCTTCAATCAAGAAACAAACTAGCTGTTCTCCCATGCCTGGAGACCAAAATAAGTCAAATGTTCTGTTTTTTTTTTGCCTGGGGTGCATGGCCCCATTAGCCAGCCAGAGCTCTCTTCACAGCAACTAATCTCGTGGGACACGGCAGCAGCTCATTAACCCTGCGTGTTGCAATTAATAGCATTAGTCTTGGGAACATTTCACAGTAGCAGGGCCCTTTGTACGTGACACAATCTTTCTATGGAAGATGCCATTTCTAAAATTACTTTGCACTAAAGGAAACCGCAAAGTGAGTGGGCTTGTGAATGCACATACCTTACCTTTAAAAAAAACGTAATTTTGTACTGATTCACACAGACAAAAAGGAGCCCAAAGGCAGCTCAACTCAGTTATCCTGACCTCCTTTCTTACCCTCTTCCTTTATTTCTTCAAGTGCTACGTCAGAGCGCTCTTCCCATGTCTCCAAATGACAAAACCACTGCCCAAGTCTCTGCCTTGTCTCCAAACAAACAAACAAACAAACAAAAAGCCGTGTTTTTCAGAGAGGAAAAAGACTGTCTGCATGGGGGAAGGCGCTTAACAGGTGGCCCAAGGGTGTCCCCTCACACATGTGACTCTCATCAGGAAACAGCGGAAAATTCTAGGGAAGAAGGCGGCATTAGTAAAACCTACGGGGCTTTACTAAAGCCCGCCGCATCTCTGCTCTGCAACAGACGCCCTCACTCAGTCCTCTGCATCTGTGTTGCATTAACCAGAATGAAGAAACACAAACCAAGCTGCACTTGAAGCTGAACTCTCCATTTCATGTAACCCTCAGGACGGCCACGTGAAGCACATATGGCGAGCTCAGCCTGGGAACCGCGCGGGACCTTCCCAGCCAGGAGCAGAGCTAATCCTTACCGCTACCGCACGTGGCTCGGACTGGGCTGCAGGCTGCGGTGTGGAGCGGCAGGCACGGCTGGTGCTCACCCCGGCAGCAGACGGGCTGGCATTTTTTCCACCACGTCTGAGCAGGAAGGAAAGCGAGCTGAGCAATGCAGGCAGTCTGCTTTCAGAAAGAGCCACCTTGCACACAGGCTGCACGCTGTCGGGTCTCTCCAGAAGGGGAAAAAGTTCCCTCTGATCGCTCCCCGCTTTTCCCTAACCTGCATTTTCATCTGTCATCAGATACTCGTGTTTCGCTTCACACCCAGGGGAAGAACTTGCCCCGAAACAACAGCATTGCAGTCTGGCAAATCTCATTCCTGTTGTATATCTTTGCCTCATCTATCTGATGAGCTGGAGAAAAAAAAAAGAGAGAGGAAAAAAAAAAGAAAACGAGAGGCTAGCCCTCCTTTCCACTGCAGAAAGACCTGCCATCAAGAATAAATCTGCCAATGTTCATCAGACAGGAAGGGCACGTTATTTTTGCTACCTTAACTGACCACAAATAAAAGTTACTTGTGGAATTAAATCCCACTGAGAAAGATCAGAAGTGGTGAAGGCTCTCAGCTGGTTACGCTGCAGCAGAGCCCCTTGTTCTGGGATAGGAACAACATGCTCCTCTCAATGCCCACATTGTAGGCACTCGCATGGGCTCCCAACCACCTGATGCCTTCTGCTGAGGTAATTCAATGCTCCCACGGTCTGGTGAGAGCAGAAAGGCTCCCTGGCCATCTCAGAATATTAACAGAGAGATGAAAAGATCATTCAGACCATTTGTATCATGAAAAAAAAAAAAAGTGCACAAATGAAGTAATGCAGCTGAGAACAAATTCTCGCTGAGCAGATGGCACAGAGAGAGAGAGAAATCATCAAGTCCATGGCAATAATAGCTCTGAAGATGAGCTGTTCGTACTGTAGAGCAGCTTTTCAGGAAATTTTATTCACTATCACTCCACCCGGGGGATTGTTTTTGGCACAACTTTCTAATTCAGAGGTCAGTCTCTTCACATAAATCCCATAGCATAATCTCTAGATATCTTAATGCGTTTAAAAATATCTTTTTAAAAGAGAAAGTAAGCATTAAAGAAAATAAATAAGTAGACTTTGTTCCCTGTCTGTGGCGTTTCTGGATCATGGTATTACCGTTACAAAGCAACACCAGTGCGTCATTTGGAAAACATCCTGAAAAGTCAGATGTGTTGATGCAAGCCAAGCAGCGATGTGACAGAGCAACTTGAATATTTAAACAGCAGAATTCTAAAAATCTGGACAGAGATCTCCAGCTACGGGAGCATCCCCACTCAGAGAAGATGATTCAGTAAACATTACATCCCAAAATCCAGATGGAACTTGAATCTGAAAACCTGTCAGCAGAAACCCCACCTACAGGGTGGGGGGAGGAAGAAGCTTCTCTGTATTCCACAACAGTGAGCTTTGTGGACATGTTTTCTGTGACACTTCATGGAGCGGGATGCTGGCAAACACCACCACGGTTGGTTTCACCATTGGATCCACTATAACAGCCCAACAAGTTCTTTTAAAGGAGCTTAAGTCCAGCCTAAGATTTAAAATTAAATACGCAACAATAGAGCAGCATTTTCTCCTCTCAAGAAAGCAGGGATGGAAAATAGAAAGTCTGTCTTACAGATCCATACCTCACCAAACACAGACTAGACTATGGATGCTCCACAGAAGTACAGTGACTCCAGAATTTTGGGGTGCCTGGACATCAACTTTTTGGGTGAACCACAAAGAAGCCACCCAAAATCCATAAATACTTTTCAATAGGATCAAGAAACAGTGACTAACCTCATTAGTCATCTAGGATTATGGGTGCAACTACTGTTGGTAGTAGGTAAAACAGGCCCATATCAGAATTTCTAACTTATTTTTAAGTTAGTTGCTTGAATGTCTGCAAAGAGGAAGGCTTCAGAGGCTGGCAGCATCCAAGGACGGCTGCTACAACTGCCCAGGCTGCACCGTGTGGTTCTCAGGACCAGCCACTGCTTTCTGTTTCAGGGCTGTGAAACCCGGCTTTGTGAGTGTCAAACCATCCCCTGAGTGTAGCTGGATGAAATCTCAGTGTCATTCTTCTCTACAGACATCTTGCTCCCATCTGCAGGCAGAGGACAGTGAATTGCTTCGATGTTTGTTTTCCTTCTTTTCTCTCATTCCTACTGGGTTTCACATTGCAGCCCACAGCGAATACAGAGTTTCATTATCACACAGGGAAGTAATCTGGCACATGGATGAAGGGAGCACAGGCATTGAGCACAACAGTGCACAGATCTGGAGTAGCTTCTGCAGGGGCCTGGTTTTTGAATTACTTAAGATCCTCCAGCACAGCCAATCTGTCCTGAAATTTCCCTCTTGTCCAAATTATTAAGCCTTAGGTCAAGCACTGTGGCTCTGATTCAGCCTCTGGTCTCTGTGTCAGCAACACCCCTCCCATCCTGATTTGTCTATGGAAGCCAAATCTAGCACCTCTGGCCCTGGAGTTCCTTCCTTCACATCACCATTTGAAATACAGTGATTTACACAACAACCTCTGCTGCCCACTCCAGTGTTAGGATAGGCTACCTAGACACTACTAACAAAACCTCATTAAGGAAGTATTTAGCTGGCTTTTGGCCCATGTGGCCATGCATCCGGAAAAGAAGACTGCTCAGCCTGGTTGTTACTAACACAGGAAAGTACACTGTGAGACCTCTTTCCCTGCTCAGCCACTTCCACCAACACAAAGCACAGATTTTGTACAACGAGTAAGTATTGCAGAGCCACTGTTAACTTGCAACACAGGGTAGATTCATTAGTTTTCTCCCCTAGGAATGAGTGTGACTGAACACACAGCGTCGCTACTGCTCAGCCCCTTGGCAGCTCTGCTGGCTGTGCAGAGGTGCACTAAAAAGGTCTTCCCCTGTCTTGTATGTCCCTGCCGGGGGTGTGATGGAGACAGCCAGTCCCGAGGGCCATCTGCCACACTACATGTGAGCATCACATTCTGCTGCCCCTCCGCATGCCTGGCTGGATTAGCCGATGTCAACAAGATAGTGTCACCCTTCCTTACATGGGCACTGCGGGCAGCAGGCCCCATATGCACCATGGGGAGGGAAGGGGGCATGGGACGGGCACAGAACACGCTGTAGGGCTTGGGAAGCTGCACTGACCAGCTTCTGAACCGGACCTGACGCTAGGAACAGAGCCAGCACCTTGCCCTGAGGCAGAGCGGAAAGACAACAGCCCACTGTCTTGAATGGCAATTGTCTTGAACGGCCAAGGCAATGACTTGGGTGCTGCCAGCCTTTGGGGGTCCCTGTCTCTTGTCCTCCCCAGGGTTTGTGCAGCTGGCATGGTGAATGCTGCAGCATCAGTGAGTGATGCTGAGGGAGACAGGCTCAAAACCCTGCCCTGCTGGGGCATCTCCAGGTTGTATATGCTGTGCTGTGCATTCATCACAGGCACACGAAGGCAGGAGGGAACACAAAGGACGTAAGGGTGCTTTTCCCACCCTAGGTACACCACAACCACACAGGGGAAGACTGGTTAGAATGTACATTCTTCCATCTGAGAGACATACCTCAAAGGAAAACAAATGGTACTACAATATTTTCACATAAAACAGCACAACATACAGACGAAACATTGCAGGAAAAGCCCAGGAATAAGGCTAAGGTTTAAAGACTGATCCTAACATATAGGGTGAGCCATTTAATAACATCTTTGCCCCCGTTCTATCCAGGAAAACATGCTAATATAGGCCAGGAAACCTGAGGAGCAGCTCATGTGATACGGACTCCTGACATTCCCCCAGACGTGACTAAGCTGAAACAAGTGGCATTATCTGGTGAGCTTGAAAGCAAGGCAGGAACAACACGATCATGGGGCTTTTTTTGGTACCACGCAAAATGTTCCCGTTTGGATGGCGGTTGTGAAGCGGAGGATATTAGGAACAAGTCAAAATGTGCCCATGGCTTTTATAGCCTTGCCAGAAAGAATTTAGAATGAGAGTGCTGAGAAACCAAAGAACAGCAGTTCTGTGAAAACATCTATGCGTGAGCTGCCACAGTACCCCACTGCAGAAATATCCACTGCAGAAAATACAACTCTAGCTAGAAATAGAGCCCAAAGGCCAATTTTAAAACTTTTACATCGTTATGAATATAGTGATACTCTAAAGCTCCTGCTCCTAAGCGCGGAATTAAACTGCAGGTCATCACTAATCATACTGTTCAATCATGGAGCTGAACACATACGTGAGCACTGCGGTATGAAAAATGGATGCAAGGGAAGTGAATACAAAGCTGCGATGCAGTGGAGGCTGACAGCACAACGCACACAGCTCTGGTGCAGCAGCTCCTCTTACCCTCAGCACCGCTTACTCCTGTACTCCATCCACAGGGCCTTGGGAGAAAACAAAGTATCTCGGGATTACAAATGAAAACTTCTACTTCTGAAGAAGCTTGAGCAAGAAGGGTCACCATCTGAAAGCAGACGGCCAGGTCCAAGCTCTGGGTGCAGAACAATTCCTCTAACAACAACACAGCAATGACACTGGCTGACTGCTTACTGCCAAGCACTTTTACAGTGTTTTTTCTTTAAACATATTCAGAATATGGGTCTGAACTTAAAGCCTCTTAAATACAAACTGATTCATCCTTCTGTATTAAGAAACTTGTCCTTTCCAATCTCCTTTCACCCCCTCAGCCCAGCAGCTGACTGCCTACTCACTGGCTGATGCTGCCACCCGATGGCTTCTTGGTTACCAACAGCTTAAAAGGGAAAAAGAAAAGAAAGCGGAATAGAAAAAAGAAACGAAAAAAAAAAAAAAAGAAAGAAACAAAGCGGACACTCAGCAGCCTGGAACCAGTTCTGCTTCTGCTGCGGGAACAGAAAGTGCCTGGGTAGGGCACTTCTACTACAAAGAGCTTATGAAAAATGAATATGCACAAAACACGAAAAACACTCTTTTGAGGAAGGCGGAACTGCAGCGAGTTCTCAGAAATCTCACCCAAATATTTGTACTGAGAAGTAGCATGGAGTGGGGGCGGGGGGGATGACTGACAGTGCAACTCAGCTGCTGCAGCCAGTGCATGTGCAGACATTCAAAACCAAGCGAGGCAGTCAGACAGAGCAACTCGGCGCTCAGCTTATGCAGCACAGGAGCATTGCAGGTGTACAGCAGGATGCAGTGCTGAGTGCAGGATGCTGTGTGCCCAATGGCTCCCCAGCGTGCAGGGCAGCAACACGCTGCCTGCCCAATGAAAGCTTTAATGCAAGGGAGGGAGAGCTTTCGGACAATGTAATGTCTGAAAACGCGCCTACGCAGGGAAATCAAAGGGCCTTCAAAGGGGAGAAGCAAAAGGAGCTAAAAGACAAAGACACAGCAATCCAAAAGCCCGGCTCTGTTCCTGCTTCAGACCCACGTGAGAGGCGTCTCTGCCCACAGGATTAGTGCCTGCAATATAGCTCTGTTCACACAGATGCAATTGCATTTCTGTATGAGTCAGTAAGAGGCAAATTAATTACTTAAAGGCTGAAAATCCTAGCTCTGCCTCCACGGATTTTATCGTCAAGCCAAGAGTGCCCAACGGAGGGCTGACGGCAGAGGGAGGAGCAATAGGAGCTCCTGGAGAGGTGGGAACTCCCGGGGGCAAACGAGGACAAACACTGTCATCATGTACCGCATACAGCAACCATTTATTTTCTGAATAGAAATGGTAATCGGTTAGAAGAAAGAAAAAGGCTGATCTTCCCTTCGGGAAATCCTTCTGCCCAGGCAGCACCGCGTGAATGAGGACGGAGCGCCACTAGATGGGGATGTCCGACCTCAGAATGCCACGGCAGCAGGAGCAGCCTCACGGTCACCCCCCGCTATCAAACTTCCTCAGAAGTGTCGAAACGAACAACCAAAGCTCACTTGCATTCTCTCGATCTGTCTGTGGATCAAGCAAAAGACAGATGAACCGACTGATCCCGTGCAAGGCATGGATACGGCAGTACAAGAGAAATCAGGTAGAAAATAGTATCAGAGCATTGTACATATTCCCAAACTCAGCTGAAAAAAAAAGTTTCAGTTAATATCCAGAGCAGGCTGCTGACCTCCGGACAGGTGCCCACACTTCGCAGCCTCCACCTCCCTTCCTCTTTCATGCCTCCCTCATGTCTGCCTGCCCTCTCCTCTGCCCTGCAGCCCTCATGCATTCTCTCCATTACTGCTTAGCATCTGGAAGCAACATTTTGCCCCTTCTCTATCAACGTTTCCTTTCAAGCTACAGCTAGAACATCAACACATACCTCCTGTCTCAGTTAATGGGACATCCACCCCTTCATACCCTCTGCATGGTGTCTTCCCTCTTCTAACAGCTTAGCAGCTCCTGCTCCTCCCAAGGGCAATGATCCTCACACTGAAAGTGAAGGACTCTTTTCCCTTGATCTTCACAAAACACCAATGAATATGAGACTTAAAAATGGCTAAGAAGAACAGGAAAAATGGTTTTAAATGTTTCCCTCAGCCTAAGGTGCAAAATGAAAGCTTTGTTTCTAAAGCTATCATTTTGTTCAAAGTTAACACTCAATATGTTTTGCTGTGGCTTTCAACTTACTTAGAAAATCAAGGCAAATACAGAAAGCACTGCTGGCTGAACTGGGTCCACCACCTATTTTTGCCAAAGATGGAATACTGATTGATTTTAGCAGTACACACTCAGATGCTGTCGGGAATTTGCTGTAATGCATCTGAGAGCTGAGGAGAGGCCATGTATGTACACACAGTGCACATACAATACAAGATTTAGTCCAAAATTTGCATATGAGCAAGTGCACAGTGATAGACTAAAACCAAACAAAGCCGTTGTGATTCTTCAGGAATAACAAAGAACAGATTTAGGTTCATCTTCTGATTTATTACTAAAACATATTTGAAACACATATATACATAAAGAATGACCTCCTCACTGCAATTAGCTCCTCAGATATGCATCCACTACAAGAGCAGGTCACTTGCCCACAGCTCCCGTGGTGTGTCTGGCTGGAGAGGGGTGTTCTGCTATGAGCACCGTGTCAGCTCTGCTCAGCCCTCCCTGCAGCCACCCCTGCTGTGAAATTCCTTCCCATCAGGTATGAAGGAAATAATTCAGTGCATTATGCTCGAGTGTTCCAGCTTCTGGGTGGGCACTGCAATTTACTGAAAGAACTGAACGTGAGCATCAGTGGGGGTTTTAATTACAGCTCCATGAAAGATCCTGCACAGATCTTGAGGAGCCATGGACAATACTCCCAAAAGGAAACCCGAGACCATCCTCGGAATTACAACATCATCCACTACAGCAAGGAAGCATAAAACAGCTCATTAGCAGCCTTATCAAGTGACAGACCTAAAGCCAGCTCCGAAGCGCCCACACCTGTCTGCCCACAGCGCCTGCCAAAAGGCTGGATTCCACAGAGGAAAGAATCCTTATCCCAGCTCTACATCTGGATGTGGCACACCCGCAGAGCTCCAGGGCACTGCAGGTACATTGGGGCACACGGCATGGGCTGCAGTGACAGCAGAAGGGCTCTTACCATGGGAGAACCCCCTCCAAAATGATTGCATTTCACACAACTGTTTCGAAGGAAAAAATCTAAATGCCGTTAAAAATAACGAGGACAAGGAATACCCCAGCTAAAGTTATGCAGTGTCCCAGGATACGCATTTCTAGTATATCTTGTTCTCTTGCAACCTGAATAGCCTTCCTATTATTTTGAGAGCTTACTGTTGGCACCCATGTTGTTCCTCTGACAGAGTAAACTAATAATAATAAGTAATAATGTGACAGGTACTGTATAACTGTATAATTCCCACCTAAACCTCAATACCACAGCAAAAGGCCTTAATGATGACAAAGCTGAGCAGAACTCAGCACTGAGACAGAAAATCCGGCTTTTCACACACCATCCTTCATGATGGTCTGAACCCTTCATTAATCTCTCAGGATCTGTTTTGTAGAACTAGTGGGATTTCTGTTAAGATGCCTTACATATGCTTTACCAAAGTGCTTTTTTTCTGGACTACAGATAGCACAGCTACATCATGTGGCAGTATAAAAGGTAGGCACAGCCCCAATTAGAAAACAGACATTTAATTGCTGTGGAAATGCTCCCTAATGGGCAGAGAACTGCTGGACAAAGGATAGTATGAGAATACTGAAAAGGCAAAAAGAGAAACACAATAGAATTTACTGCAGCTTTCCAGTAACAGAAGTGAAACTGATGCAGTAGAGCTGTGGTAACATACAGTTGTACAAAACAGCACTGCAGGTCCTGTGTGACAGAATAATATTAAACAGCAGAAAATTCAGACTTCTCACTGTGAGGCACCATACTGAGCCATGCACAAGTCTATGTGTAAGAATTTTTCAGAAGAAATTACAACATTGGAAAAAACAAAAGGCAGAAGCGGTCTTTCTCATCCTTCCCTAAATGATTCTTACCCTTCCAATGCAAGAATACAAAAACTAGGCTTTATTTTCTCTGCATAAAACTAGCCTTTTAGTTCTGATCCCAAATAACACTGCACCTAAACAGCTGAAGACACGTGGGAAGCAGGCTGGGGGGTCTCCTCCGTCATTGCACTTCATTCCCCGCTGCCTAGAACAGCCCTTAAGCCAACTATGCATGGTTTTGACATAAAGATGCATGAATACTGGAGGATCACTTTCTCCCTCTCTCAGATTACAAGGCTTCATTGAACAAAAGTTCAAACAAAGGAGCCCAGAAGGAAAGCTGGGACGGCAGCACCCACATCTGATCACTCTCCTGCTTCTCTCTGCCCCTCCAGCACCCAGCCAGCAGCACAGCCATCCCATCCAGATGGTACCCCACTGGGAGAGGTGTAGGGCTGGCTCCTGATCACACCTGCAGCCCTCCCTGCAGGATGCGGGTGCTGAGAAACCCCATCAGCTATGGGCTAAGGAATGGATCTTTCAGGAACAAGTCACAGAAAGTGGCTCCTTTGTGTGTGTAGAAGGGCAGGTGCAGGCAGGAACCTACTATCCAGGCTCCCCTCCCTGCTACAGCATTCCAATGCTTTTTCATCATTTCCCACTCAGTGTTTTACCTTTTATTATAACAAAAAGAAAATTGAAGGTTTCCCCACTTCTTAGAAAAATGCTATTTAGTAAAGAAATCTGCTAAAAGGTCACAGCTGTCTCTTCAAGATAATTACCTTCTGAGGATAATAGTAATAATCAGAACCATTAGCAATATCCGCACGTTACTGCAGCACTTGGACCACAGCTTTAAGGAAACTCACAGATCTGCACCTCTAACGCCACGCAGGAGAGCTCAGGGCTGCACCCACCTGACTGTGCACTGGCTCTGGCCCTGCACACCATGTACCCATCACAGAACCTGACAACCCCAATGTCTCTTTGGCACAATAACTTAAATCCTAACTAATAACCTCCTTCAAAGCAATACGCACTAACCCATCTTTCAGTTTGGTTTTGGGTTTGTTTGTTGTTGGTGGTTTTTTTTGTGATACAGAGCCAGTGTCCAGCTGTACAGCAGATGGCAGTAAATCTTCATCTGGTCACAGCTACAGACCCACCAGCTTCCCTCCACAACTGAAAACATTTGTGAATGTATTTGTGACTCACCAGTCACTTTCTCGTCAACCTTTTCCTTGGGTGTGTACAAATATGGCTTTATTATTTCACACCTGGCTCATTCTAAAAGCTCTTCTCTTAAGAAAAAGCCCTGGGATGCCCATGCAGTTGTGCACTATCAGATGAGGACCGGCTTGTTTCAATGTAATATAATCCAAAAACGTATGAAACTTAAAACAGAGGATTCTTAATCACAGCTGTAAATGTGTTGACACATCCAGGGCGAGGAAGGGAAAAAACTTACTTGGTGTTGCTGACAGTATGTCAAATAGCATTACCAGAACAAGAAGCAAGCTGCAGCATGTGACTTGGACAACACTTTGGGACAGAGAATTTTATCTCGATTTAGATTTTCTACCGCAGAAAAACAACCCCTTGCTGCCAAGCATGTGCAGAGCTCTCAGTCTCGCTTAAGCTCTGGAATGCTCACGTTTGCACATTAAGAAAGACGCTGTTTTTAAAAGTTTAAAACACTCCCCATCTCAGTGCTTGTAAGGTACATTGCTAAGTCACGTTATACCTATGGATGTCAGCTCCCAGCCACTGTATAGGCCTCATGCAGCCACAACAAGCTAATGGAGTTATTTTCATAAGCGTTTGATCCAGAACACCAACTGGAATAAGTATTTCCAGTTCCCTGACTGGTGCTTGGATCAGGTCTGAAGTGAATGATGTGCTAAAGCAGCATTTTGAGCAGGTTTACCATCATTTAAGTGGCTGTAATTTCAGTGAATTATGTCATCCACACACAGAGTCAGCCCTGCAAGTGCCTTCTCCTCACCATCAACCACATGAGCAAAGCTCCTCTCCAAATGCAGTTATGTTTCAGAGACTCATAAAAAGAAGTGAGGAAGCACAAAACAATCTCTTTCTACATTAGGTGGTACTAATTAAATTAGATGAATATTGTACTATCTTGTAACAGCAAACGGAAATCTGCTTCATATCACATCTTTCTTTCAGACAGCATTCCAAAATAATTTTGCTGCCAGCTCTCACACTCCAAAAAGGGCCTTACAAACCACCCTGCAACCATCTGTAGGAGTCTCTTAACTTCCATCCTGCACTCAAGCACCCGCCCTCTGGGAATCCTGGGCCAGCATTCCGGATCAGTATCCTGACATCTGCACAGTGCAGTGTGGAAGTGTGAAATCATCGGGACTCAAAGCCTGACCAGAAATGTCTTCTGACCATGCTTCAATTATATAATAAGTCAATCAAATCGCTACTGCAGTTCTGTTTCTCATGAGCAGCAGCTGAACGGCTTGCAAAGAGCTATTTGCCTGCAGCGTTGCAATTTGCCTCCGCATTGCTCCGGAGCGTTGGATCATTAAGGGCAGCGATTTACGCCACAACCAACAAATAGCACTGCCCGTGTCACCTCTCTCTTCAAGCGCATGACTTGCATGCAGGGAGTGAAAATGCTTACGCACAATGCAACTTCTCTTCAGCTCAATAACGTTGTTGACTTGTTTTTGCTTTCTCACAGTTTTGACGTGTCCCGTACGCATCTCTGACCCTCTTTCTACTTTTGAAAAGACCCCACAGGAAGATCTACCAGCAATTTACTGCAGAAACAGAAGGGAAAGACACAGCTATCTACTAACAGCAAAATATTAGCTGCCATGCAGATGGGTCAATGAATTATCTGGTCAGGTTGGATTTGTTGGAACCCAGAAAAAAAGATTGAGAAGAAATAATTAAGAGGCAGCAAAAAGCCATACGTTCTGACAACCCATCTGAGGGCAGCCAGGGCAACAATTGCTGAACAACTGCCATAACAAGAGGTCTATCTTTGGAATGGTGAAATGAGCTGAGCCCACTTCAAGTTGATAAAAAGACCATGCATGAAGATAAAGTGAGCACTAGAAATGTTGCACACAGAAAATTTTAACAGAGATTTTCTTTATCGTTATATTTTCCAATGTATCCAGAAGCAAGCAACTGAAATCAGGACAAGTACTAAGAAACTGTAGAAGCGGAATGGAAATTGCAAAGAAGTACCTGCAGTGAAAAATATACATGTACATGGCTGTCTTTACATAAATTTAAACTACAGATACAGCACGCGTTAAATATGGACTACAAAGTACGTTAAAAAGACTGTATTCTGAAAACGATGCTTATGAATGTAGAACACACGGCGCAGCTGTGGACAACACAATGCTGACTACCTACAAAAGCTTCACCCGTTCTGAGGGACAATGCTCTGTAAAACTGTGATGTTCCCTGAAGGTCAGGGGATTTGCACCTTCACCGCCTAAGCCTGCTCAACCTCGGATCTAAGCCCCCCGTTACCGCCGTGTTACACACCCGTTATCTTCTTCTCTTCCTTCAGATGTTTGCAGCATTGTCACAAGGAAGAAGAAGAGCTTGCCTGAAGCCTGCAGATTAATTATTTATTAAAAACGGGAGTATGCTGAAGGTTTTAATGTTTTCAAAGAAGCCAAACGGGAGCGCTGAGGTTGCACTTGTGAGAGGTCTGAGATCTGATTTGCAGCTCATCCACTGGGCTGACTTAGAGCCAGTTCTTCAAGTCTCATCCTCTGAGCCAAGCCGCAGCCTTCACTCTGCTTCCCAATGCCTACATCCTCAACAAAAGCTCAAACCACCCCATACCACTGCATCAATTTCAGCCTAAAGACCCCACTCAGCTCAGTTTAACTTGGTATTTCTCTTCACAGATACTGAAATGAAAGCCTAATTAGACAGATAAATTTAAGATTTCAATGTTGAATGTTCCATTATCACCTTTGGTTAGAGCTGAAAACTTGCCAAAGGAAAAGCTGTGATACAGTTTAACAGGAAACCTTGTGGTTATTTGCTTTCTCACTTATTCACCCTGGGCCACTGAAGCACGTATTTACTGTTCAGCGGGCTAATGATGGGTTTGAGCCAGTGGAATAACTCAAATAACCACTTCTACTGCTTCCAATACAAGCTACACTAGCATTCTGTGGCGGATTTAGGCCCTTGTCCCTACAAGTCAATGAAGTTTTGTAGTATGGTATTACACTTACACACCTCCTCCTGAGCAGTGTTTGCTCCACTCTCACTGTAGGATAAAGTGTTCGGGAAAAGAAAGCAGGAATCCCGGCGGTGACATGCACACATGCTCAGTTTAGAGGAGCTAATCTTCCAGCACGAACAAAATGAGCCAGATAAGCATCTCTTCACACTCCATTAAGTTATGAGGCTCCTCAATATTAAAGACAGCATACGACAGCTGAGTCGTATGCAATATTTATGTGATGTCCCCTTGTCCAATGCAAATGCCCTTAGAGAGCCTAAAGATCTTGGTCCTGAGAGGAAGCGACAGAGAAGTCTGCGATCCTCAGGCGGCCAACACGCATGATTCAGACAAACTCACAAACCTGTGACCTTTCTGATGGCACCTCATGGCGGGCAGCTTGCTAGCATGTGGACAATTCTATTTTTGGCATTGCTGCAAGATAGCCCCTGTCGGAGAGCCTGGAAGCCAGCATATCTGAACCGTCAAATATCACCGCGTTCCTTACCAAGTGCTCTCTTTGCCCTAGCAAGACAGACAAACCAGAGTCACGCCCAACCTGTCTAGGTTTTAATTATGACACAGGTATTGGCAAAGCAAAAGGGCACCACAGAATGGCACAAAGAGACAGCATTCAGCTCCGACTATCAGTGATTAAGCTGTTCCAATGACTTTAAAAGGAACGGAAGAAGCCTTTGCTCATGAACAGTAATTCAAAATAGGGGATGGAGGAAAGCAGTGAGGAATAATAAGACATTTACATCATACTTCTCCCATTCTAAGCCTTTCACTGCCTCCCCAGTTGGATAAACGCAATTTAAGTTTCTCACCTCTTCCTGGAAATCGCTTATCCAGGCTTTTTCTCCTCCTTGCAAGCTTTGGTTCAGCCCCAACCCTCTACCTCATCCACCTTTTTCACTCCTCTCCTGGTGCTGCACAAAAATCCATTTCATGGCGTTCACGGCTGGGAAGAACCACTGGGTTACAGTGCATGACCCCGTGCCACTGCCTGGGATATGCACACAGCCAGCCTAGCCATGCACTTTGCCTAAGCACAAGGCAGCCTAAACAGTGCTGCTATCTTGATCCAAGTCAGTCAAGAGGTGGAAAATTAGTTGTGTTTTCTCCATTTGATTTGCTGCAGCGACTAATTACCCTTACTATTAGCATTTAATGGTATTCCGATTTAAATATCCACTTTAAAATGTATTACTGTGGACTTGGTGCTAGAATGTGTCATGTTAACAAGGACCCAAATGCCATACAAATGGAAGCTGAAGTTCTATTGCTATTTAAAATGGCCATATTCTTTACGTCACTATCCACTGACCTTTATCAAACGCCACAAAAAATCTCTAAGAAAAAACATTCAGCAAACTCCAATGGTTCGCATTTCCTCATCAGTCCGAATTTCCTCCCATACTCTACGATCTTTGAAACTAATAAGAGGACAAAAATCTTGGGGGACTTCAGGATCCAACTCACATGATTCTTCAGTGCAGCTAACCAGGCTGGCTCATTTTTAGTGCAGTTCTACTATGATAAACATTATCATACCCTCATTAAAACTGACTTCAAAGCACTGTATCAGCTTCATGTGATACAACTAGGTTACCCTGACTCTTTTCAAACAAACAAACAGGAAAATTGAATAAATATTAGAAGGATTTAATAAACGCCTGTGGTTTTCCAAAAACTCCAGCCACACTTTACACTCTTTACCTGATAGCGGATCCTACTCCTCACTGGAATCATACTGCTCCATTTAAATTCTACCATCTACCATGGATTTTCTTCTTCTATTTCTACCTTCCCAACCAGAACGCTCCTGCTGATTTTTCAATGATACTTTGCAAGACAATCCCTATTTAATTTTACATTTCTATTTTTCCCTCTCAGTCAACTTTGCTCTAAAATTTTCCCCACAATCACAAAATCTCACCCTTCTGAAACGCCAAATCAGCGCTACCCACATAAACCAGCACATGCCTCTGCAAAGGGAAGTAGGTCACGCTCGCCAGTCCCTAGGCAACCACCAAACCTCATTCCCTTGATCAATTCAGCCGTATCCCTGTTCATGACGTCTGAAATAGATTCAGCTGGTATTGTGCGCAGTGGTTTTTGTATTAAAAGATTATTATCCATTTTTAGCAATGCTAAGTGTCTATTGGCTGCATCAGACCCGCAGAATATTGAATGGCCCATTTTTAAACATTCCATACCCAGTTTCTCTCTTCCTCCCACACACTGTCACACAATAGACTAGTTCCCACTTGTCTCTGGTTTTATTTAATGATCTTTAATGGATTATTTTCCAGAAATTGGTTATCAAAGTAATCCTCATGCAGTCAAAACTCAGTAGATATGAGTTACTCATTCATCCCTTAATACCATAACATATAGCATGTTTTTTTTTATGCTTGTCTTTTTTAAAAGTATGAAAGACCATGTGAGCAGAGATAGAAGTTACAGAACGCACCCTGCAGCAAACTGCATTGCCTCACACACAAATAACTGAGCTTGAAGGTATGAGAAGTGAATGGACTCCCTGTTGAAAGGCAGGGATCAGCAAGCATGGTGGCAGAACCCTCACTGGGGCAGATGTACCTTTCCTACCACCAGGGCTGGGTAAGTTTCCTTGTAGATCTTGCACCTCATGCTCAAATCCAATGCTCAGCCAAGGTAACGGGGCTCAGCACTAATTCAACCTTTAACGTATTCTATGAGCATCATGATCCCAGTCATGCAAACAGTTTTTGCAAGGTTTCAGCAATACACAGCATCTCTTGAAGTTACTGAGGGTATCAGATCCCTCGTGCTCATCATCCACAAGCCCATCAGTGCTACGTAAGGAATTTCTCTTTCAATTATTTTGTAATAAGGGATCCATTTAAGCACAGCAAGATGAGCTCAGTTTGCAGCGGGGCACAGCCTTGTAAATTAAATGTTGTTTCAATGCCTTCTTCATATTTACTTCTTGCAGCATTCAAACAGGGTGTTCATCCCAGTTTCTGAGTTATACGCAGAGAGCTCTACATCTTAGTGATCTTCCCTCTAAATGCCTTTCCACAGGATAGAGTTTTCTGCACACACCTGCAAAGCCTGAACGATGACCCAGGGACTGGTTGGTGTTGTCCTCTTACTATTTATCACAGAATGAGTTTTGGTAGCTTAAGAGGAAACGGCTTATAAGCTGCCTCATTGTTCTTCCTTCCTCCTGACAATTGTCTTACGGTCATAGACCATAAGAACAACAAACAGACTTTGCTGTTAGCTACTTCTACAGACAACTCATGTAGACAGGAGTAGAAAGAGTAGAACCTGCAAACCTAACATTAGATGATGATGGAGAGACTTAAACAGGCTGCCAGCACTAAGGGATGTCTGTACCTGTACATCATATAAATGGATGCAAATATAAAGAAGTTAATTGTGTGTTTTCCTGCTGACCAGACCTGTAGTTTGACTTAAAATTTGTGGAAAGCAGGAATTGAACAATATACACTAAACATAAAGAAGAACAAGAATGATGTATTTTTAAAATATGCTCTTGCAGATGAGCGATGGATATGAAACAAATCTTTTCCTATTCTTGACTGGTAAAAGGAGTCCTTTACAGGTATCTGCATTAAAAGAAAAAGGAATAAGGGAAAGTTTCTTTGTATTGATTAAAATCAAAGAGAAGAGCACAGTACTGCCATCTTAACATATTTGTGTAAGTCACACAGCACGTGCTCTGCAATACCTTAAAATAAAAATGCTAGGAGCAAGTACTGTGCTGAGCAGTGGACAAAATGGAGAGTACCCTGAAGGAGCACTGGTTTGGGATGACAGGACACCAATGGCATTCAGCTCTCAGAGCCTCAGAAAAGGGCTGTGACCCACCAGCAGCCACCAGCCCCAGCCCACCTTGCAGGATGAAGTCACAAACAGAACCACATGACAACAGATTACAATTTCAGCAGCAAGAGTTGAGCTAGATGCAACAAAGCCTGAGCAACAAAGCCAAGAAACCTCACGATAACAGGTGTTTAGGGAAAGCTGTATTTGTTTCCCCATGCCCCATCGGTTCCAGGGACCAGGGGTTTGGGGTCTTGCCTCCGCTGCATGCCTTGTGTTAACATAGCTGCAGCCTTAAAACCTGCTGGGCATGACCGCCTGCAGACACAGCAGATTTCCATCTGTCTTCATCATCAAGCTGTGGCTGTCAATCCTGCCAGCTTCACGGGAAACCCTGGTGTTACCAATCAGCTTAGCCTACTGTGCACACGCCATGCAGCTATAAACCATAAAATTATTGTTTTTACAAGGGCAGAGGATTTAAAATTGCCCTCCCCCCAGTTCAGGAAGTGCGAGGCCATTGGACAAAATGAAATATGCAGATAGATGAAATGACGTGCACCAGTGTCTTGGGAGGAATCCAACCCCTAAAACTACAACAATCTTACAAAAGCAGAAAAAGGGTATTCTGTATTTCTTGCAGCCTGAGACACAGAGCAACTGTCTTTGCAGGAGCAGTTTGTGACAGAAGCTGTAAAGCCAGCAATGGCAGCAGCATCGTCTGCGTGCAGGGAGACAACAGGTGGGAGAAGCAGACGAGACAAGTTTTCTTTTAGGTGTATGAAGTTTGTATTTCATTCATGCTATTTGTGAAATGGAATAACATCAGCAAGTAGTCATGAGGCCACAAGTTAGGAAATTACATCATATATTTGGCAATAACTGCAGGATATAAATAACCTGGAACATCAAACCTTTCACAGAAACAGATGCAAAAAGGGATTCACTTGCCCCTGGGCAATTCGCAGTGTGTAACATTTACACATGGATGGGCAAGCTGTTTTTAGCTACCCAGGAGTCAAAAACGACCCAGCAGAACTGGACTGCACATTCCCACAAGAAGGGCAGCAGGTGATTGTTACATGCTGCATGGCATAGCAAAGGACATAATTTGGAATGCTCCAAAGGCATAAATCCAAGCAAGAATGTAAGGAACCTATTTCTTTCTCTTCTTTCCCCTGCTCAGAGTAGTTACAGGAACATAAATTATCTGAGCACTGTAACAGAGAACAAGTAAGCCCTTTCAAAAATTCACTATAGCAAACTTTACAATAGAAGCAGTATAGAAATACGCAGTATATACATTTAGGTTATTTTACACCCATTTGCAAACAACCTCTGCAGACAACATCTACAGCCTGATCCTGCAGAGGTAAAAGCACAGGAATCATTTTATTCATGCCACTTGTCTTATTTAAGGTCCTTGGCTGGAGCAGATGTGCATATACGGCATCAGAACAGCACATGGTAGAGCATATATAACCCACATTAAATTAACTCTGCACAAACTAACGTTTATTGTGTCGTTTGTTTTTATGACATAATGACATAGTTCTGTAGACACAGGCAAGCAAGGATTACTGAAATCCACAGGGCATTGGACCACACACTTGTCAAGAGTGACTGGCATCCTATTTCGTTCATTAAATGGGACAGCATGGATACATTTTTCCCGGGCTCTGGAATGACAGCAGCGTAAACCTCGCAGTTACAGAATCTCCAGAATAAGGCACTGCTAGTAAACAAATCTGCCTTTGGATCAGACACTCGGGCAAGCTTTAATGCAGAACAACGAACTTCTTGCCGTACTGCTCCCGTCTGCCTTGCTGTGTATCATAAAAGGTTGAGCAATCAGTTCAGTCTGCGCCTCCCACAGTTAAAGATCAGCATTGCTGGCCCCAAGATGACTCCTAAAGTCACCTGCAAAGATTCTTATTTGATAATTCCAAAGTGCCTTACTATTTTTGCTTTATTCCATTTTACAGTTTGGGATTGTGCAGTATTGGTGTAGGGCACTTTTAACAGGTGAGCAAAGAAAGGGATGATAGAGAAACAGAGAGGATCCACCACGAGCAGCACCACGACACTGCTATGTTAGGTAAGCACACTCATTAAACCAGCAGGACAAGTTTCTGAAAGGCTTTTTTAAGATACATCCATAATGCTCTGTGCAGAAATGTTCCACTACAGACAGAGGCTTCTTTACTTATTAACTGGAATAAGTGCACACAGCAGGAAACTGCGGCTTCTAGAAACATCCCTGCTTGTTTATTCCAGTGCTGGCTGCGTTTCTTTGTCTCTCATCTGCAACGAATGACCATATGCAGAAGCCCTAAGACTTCGAGTAGTTAACTGAAATCACGATCATGTAAAAATAATCATCCTGAAGGATAAAAAATAATTTACCAAGGAACAATTTGAACTAGATGACAGCCTCACTGACTGAGTGGAAGTGAATTGCTTCCTTGCTCCCAGCGCTGCCATCGTTTTAAGATACAAATATAAACAAATGTTTATAGCGTTACCCATCAGCCTTCGCACACGGCTGCCGCAATCACTCTGTGCCACTCTGTTTCCCTATTTTCCTCAATCATTTTGCTTATTTTAATCTTCGTCCCTTACCCATTCTCTGCTTGCAGTGCAGACAGAACCATAAATGCTATTTAAGTACAGAAATCCTTAAAGTAGATTTCTCTGGTGTTAGTGGCTATTTTTAGCTGCGCTAGCCCAGAGATGCACTGAAGTGTTTACTAGCTTGGACATAGGTCATAAAGCCTGCATTTGTCATTACCAAAGACCACCTGCAGTTTAGATAAATTATTATCAGTGACAACTGTTTATCACTGTTCAGCAGACAAATAAACTTAACCCCTTCCTATCCGACACAGAGTTCTGAGCACACCGCACAGCAGTGATCCTTGCAGTGCCTCCCAGCCCTGCCTTTCAGTGCTTACCCCCACAGAAACACAGCAGCGATGCTGGCCCTGCCTTTACAATCTCCCCAGGCTCCTCCAAGCAGGAAGCACCAATTACACACAGAGCCCCAGGGAACCTCCCTGAGACGCTCTGTAAGTTGTCCCATCAGCAGAAGATGAAAAGAAGAAAAGAAGGCAGACTTGAGGACAGAAAGTGTTGTTGAATATCCACCATTTCACATCTTGCCACTTTCAATATTATTTCTTCTTAAATTAACCCCACAGATAATTTCAAATTCCTGTGAAACGTTCAACTACTAAACGCAAAGCCATTTATTTTGCATGCTATTTCCAAATATATTTTTAGTCACCTTTATTACCCTCTAGGTCTGTATTAGTTTCTCATTGCCCATCACCATCTCATGCCAGTACTGCAAACCCCTAAATTTCCAAAAGACATCTCCTGCCCACTGCTCACGTGGGGACTGCTTTGAGCAGCAGATTGAGGGCAGCAGTGGGGGGCAACCAGGCCTGAACTCAAGGGGTTGGGCAAACACAAAAGTTTCACCATAGTTATATATGGTCAGGGTGCACCTGCTTGATGGTGGGTCTTCTCTGCTCTGTCAGATGGTGATTGCGTGTCAGCCCGGAAAAGCTGTTCTATGATTCAGCCTGTAATAACACATAGGATGGAGAAAGGAATTGTGTGTTTTGTCAAACCGAGGTAATTCTCCTTGGGAATAATGCTTCATTGCCCACCACTCTACAAATATAAGAAGCACATATTCAAAGCACAGATTAAACCTGGTCCACCTGTACATGTCCCTGTTCACTGCAGGGGAGATGGAACAAATGACCTTTAAGGGTCCCTTCCAACTCAAATGATTTATGATTCTATAAAGTCACCCTTGGTTTCCTTTATAATCCATACGTAAACTGGGCATCAACAAATAAAGACGTGAAGGTTACAGTTTGGATTTTGGATTGCCTAGAGTGAGAGAAACATATCAATTCTCCATGACTAGTTACCATAATAAATAAAAGCATCTTGGTGCTTTCTTTGTAAGCCTAATGAAAAGAATTTGACCAACCGAAAGCAGAACAGATTCCTTTTCTCTACTCTTCATAAAGAATTCATACTAAATAAAACGTAGATCATCTTGTATCTAAATCAGGCACACAGCCTCACCTGGAATCCATTCTCTAAGCACAGAAGACAAATCTGAAATCTGACTTCCAAAGCAGAACAATCACCTCTTTTCTCAACAACTGCAATTCAGCACGTAAGTCATTCTTGATGACCTCATTTTTTATTTCAGTGGACACAACTGTTCAGCAATTAATGTCTAGAGAACCCTAGTTTAGTACATACATACCACTTGTTACCCTTAAATGAATACTACTCTAAATAATTTTATGTGCTAAATTGATTTCTGCTATGGAAGTAAATATCATGACTGCTTCAACTTCATTCCTTACAATACTCAATTAAAACAAATGTCTTGACATTGTTCCCAAATCTCCTGGAGTCAAGAGGAAGATTTCTACTTATTTCTGTGGAAAATGATTATGTATTTTAATCACATACTCAAGTCTTCAAAAGTGTTGTCTGCTACCTCACAGCCTTCCTTTTCAATCAAAATATTGTGTGCAGAATTACCGGGCAAGACAATGCCAGCACTGTGCCCAGGAGCAAAATGTGTGCCCTCACCCTGAGCTCAGGGCCAAACAACTCAAGGGCCTCTGCAGCACCGCAGTGATAAATGCACGTTTCCAAGCAGAAGGCTCCCACTGTGGATCACTTGCAAGGAAAAAATGATCACTCAGAAATTTTATACCTGAAATGCTTGCAAGCAAAATTCCAGTTAGTTCAGATCACATAATACAGGCTGCAGTTTTTCATAGATGGGCACTGCTTAAAAAAGCAAGCTGACACATTCTGCACTGCCTCTACCTTCCAAACAAATTCAGGTTCCGCGCCAAATCCAGCACATTACATTAATCTTACCCTGGAACACAGTATGGGAGAAATTATATATTGCATATATTCACATACGCACACACCACTCAAAATGGCCTGATGCTTGTGGATATTAGTAGTTGGGACAATAAATACCCTAACAGCTTATTGTCTCCCATTTCCATGAAGATTATTGTTCTCTACTCTTTGGAAAGCACTTTGGATTGTGCAACAACATCTACGCATCATTCTCACATAATTGCGTGCTATGGAGGTCTTGTGCCACATCTTGAATTTGTTAAAAATCCTTGAAGTGAGTGAAGTTTTAGGGTGTCACATTCCACTGCTTATTGACCCAGTTAAACATCTTCAAAAGCCATGTTCCACTCAACTAGGCTTGAAGAGGACTTTGAAAAAGCAAGACTTCATTTGTTAATAATTCTGGAATTAACTTCTGCTAATGGAACACGAACTTCACCATGTTCATAAACATGATTGAGAAAAAAAACACATTGAAATGAGGGTGCCAGATTTACTGCTGGAATACACTACTGCACTTCACCTGAATTACTCTGGAGGGAAAAAAAAAAAAAAATCAAGATCACTTTACATTCCAAAGCACCTAAAGAAGTGCCATGGTCTCCAGAAGTCTTCTGAACACTGCGCAGAGCACACGGAAGGTGAACAACAATAAGATGTGGCAATGCCCTGAAGGATGCCTTTGCAAAAAAAAGCAGAGGTAACTCACAATAGAGATTAAAAGCTAAAATGCTTTCAAAGCTCAGATCCATTAAGAGATGAAATAACACATTATGTGTTAATTTTGTTAGAATTTGCTGGCCAATGCAACTTTCACTTAATGAACATAATGACTTTCCTTCACTAAAATAACAGTTCACTTTCTGATGAACAGAATGGAGATCTCCAGCCCAAGTGCAGCAGATAGTGCCCCAATGGAACTGTGCAGGGAGCGAGCAGAGGGCTTACAACCCTCTTTTTGAAGACCAGTACAGAATTTCCATCTTAGCTGATGTAACCACATCACAAGCCAGTCCCATCTCTTCCAGTCATCAGCATCTTTTTGCACCATCATTAATAAATCCCTAATTCTCCAGTTCCTGGGGAAGGCATCCCATTCACTTTTGGTGTACCCTTGTTAGCCCACACAGGCTTGTTGTGTAACTTGCTGGCTAACTTATCCAACAGGGAATGAAAGGCATAATTTATCTGGCGTTCCTGCGTTACTGCCCTGGGGCAGACACTCCAGCACAGAAGATTTTCAGATTATCAAGAGGGGATAAGAGGAATGTCACAGCCTCCACTAGTCTATGTAGGGTCATTTATCAAAAAGACAGCTGGCACTACATTGCTATGCTCCCTTCCTCTAAAGTAACAAAAGGTACTTTAAAAATATTTTTAAGGAGTCGTGTTTATTTTTCAAAATTCAACCCAGTTTGAGCATGCCATTCCCCCCGCTGACGAAGCCGTTCTCTTCAGGCTGAAATAGCCTCAGAAGCACGCTGTTATCCCCACACACACACCAGCAGACATTTGCAGGAGGTACAATGAGACGTGCAGCTCATGGAGTGCTCTGACAAAGGCCAGAATCAAGGTTTACTGCCCCACCACAACACTGGGCTGATCCTTGGGAGAAACTGGAGTCCGTTCCCTTGGAATGAAAGAGACACCAGTTCTGCCATGGTGAGACACCCGGACTGTCTCGTGAGCAAGACAACAGATAAACGCTGAAGGGGAAAAGTGAACCGCTGACTTGAGGAGAAGAGTTCCCAGCTCTGCATCTCAAAATGCCTGCATTTTGGACAGCTGCAGAAACGGGAGTGGAACTTCATACTGCAGCTCTCTGTCGTTAACAAGAACCTGCAGCTCTTACCCAAAGGTAAACAAATACAACTCTTACAAGAAAGAAAGAAGAATGAAATCTACATTAGAAAACAAGCAGGAAGATTAGTTTTTAAAGGTTTCACTCCTAAGATACTTATGCACCTGGGCACAGGTAAGCACCATAAAAGAGACACAAAGGAGGATGGCTGTGAGGAACATCCACAGCAGCACAGCTCTGGAATGAATGCTCCAGACTAAAGAAAGCCCCAGCAGGATCTGCAGATCCACACAGCACAGCACACACATGGTGCACAGTGCAGCATTATCCCAGCAGCCATCTGAACAAGGAAAACATCTGCATCTCCTCCTGTTTACATAGCTACAGTTTCTCCTCCGCGAGGGAATTAGGTGCCCCATCCGCGTCAGCGCTGGCCAGCACACAGCTCTCTCCTCAGGAAGGCATTTTTCTCTAAGAACAAAAGCTGCTTTGAGAGCTGAACTTGAAGCCATTCTGCCCACAGTGTGCTTCAGCGAGGTTAAAAAAAAAAATAAAAAGTCCGCTCTGCTACAGCTTTATTTTCTTATTAAAGCAACATTTACAGATTGGTGGACACACACCACAGGGTGAGCAAAGCCGCGTGTGCAGCTCTAAGTACAGCTCAACACCACAAAAATAATGGTTAGCCAACGCTTAGGCACCCGCAGCACCAACGCGTGCTACATGTGGGTTCACCCCTTCTGCTGTGCATGACTTGGCTGCACAATGCATATTTCGCATCAGCTCTGCCCTGACTTTGTTCACGCTGAGCCCTTGTAAGAAGATCAACAAGTTCTTAGGAGGATACGAAGTTGCTGACACAACAGAGCCCACACAAGCCACGATTTAACTCTGCGTCCTCAGCTGGCCACATTTTTCTAGAGGAATTCCAGCTCCCACAAGGCTTCTGAAAAGCAGGAGACCAACATGTAAGAGTCTGCAACGGCTGACTTAGCGTCACGCTATTTTCTTCTATTTATTCTTTTTTTCCCCCCTGTAAGGTTTACATGTGACAGAATAGTTATTCTGCAACTGACACCACTGAAATACACGACTTTGCATACATTACCCGCTATGGTACAGCACAGAGATATTTCAGGCCAGCTTAAAATAAACTGGCCGGAGCACAAGCAATGGGGCTGTGTGGAGCAAGGCGGAGCTCTGCCATGGCTCCATCGCCCCGGCAGGGACCAGCAGCACCTGGCACAGCCTGCAGGACCAGTAGGTTGGACCCGTGCCCTCCTCTGAATCCTGCACCGCTGCTGCACTGGGTGCAGATGCAGCAGAATAAGGTCCTAATGTACCTTAAGGGTGATTTACTACTACTGGGGAGAAAAAGAAAAGTGTGTGTTTCTCCACATTGTTCCAGCTCAGGAAATTTCATTCTCAGGACAGTCTGTCCTTCTAGGACACAAAAATCGTAACAACTGGGAAAACAGGAAGATGAGAATCAAATTAAGCACCTGAGAAAAGGACTTTAGAGTCATGGCAATAGCTTTGAATTTTAGCAACTGTTTTGCAAAGCATTCTACATCCTCAGCTTTTTAGCCAGAGTGAATATATGCAAAACGTCCCTAAAACTGCAAAAATCAGCGAGGGTCGGGCAGGAAAGCCCTGACAATGCAGGCAGTATCTGAGCTCCAAAGAGTTAAAAGCCTGAACGTTGAGTTCCAAAGAAGCCCACACTCAATTCCTCACTAAGCTGAGCTCTCCCCAGATGCAGGGTTCTGTTCTGTCTGGTTGTAAAGCACTTCCTAAGCACTGCCTTCACACCACCACCTAAACAAACCACACACTCGTGTGCTCAGCGCATGTTTTCTGATCCACAAGACCAGGATTTCCTGAAGTGTGCTCGCAAAAGAGACCATATGGGAGAGGATTTCTTTCCACATGCATGACCTAATTTAATTTTCAGTTGCTTCTGTATTTTAATAATTTTTATGCTTCAGTTCAATTTCTATTTCACTCCCTTCCTCACTCAAGAAAGGAATCTAGAAATACAAAGGGTAAGTCCAGCAAAAACTCACAATTTATTACAGAGGCTTACTTAAAAGAAAAAACAGCCTCAATGGATTAATGTATTTCCTTTCCCACAGCTCTTCCATTTAAACCATAACTGTGCATATTTACCGCGGCGTTTCCATCTGCCATTGGCATTGTGCTGATGCATCCCGCACAGGGATGGCAGCCAGGCAGGACACCCATCCCCCATGGTGAAAAGGCACTGCTGACCAGCAGAGGAACTCACATCTTGGTTATCCCAGCCATTTATCCTACGCGTCAGTCACATTTTTAACAGAAAATACTTAGGAATAAAAAACCGTAGTGGCTCATTATCAAAAGCTTCAATCAAGGGCTATGGGTAGATCTGTTCTCTTCTCAGAAGCTCTTCATAACCGGTGTGCAGTGGAAAAAGAAGTTGCCCACGTAGGCACTTGTGTTCCCTTGTAAGAAAAGCTGTACAACCAAGGTGGAGGGAGACCCACTTTTGGCAAGGTCAAACTGAGTCCACATAGCTGTTAGAGTTTATCTTTTGAACCCAGTCCTTTCAGCAGAGGCATATATAAACATGCACATTTGACAAGACGGGAAGTGTTACTGATAGGTATGTTGAGTAAATGACACTGTATTCACCTTTAACTTACTCTTGGAGTCCAGAGATTCCTGGAAGGAATCAGCTTGCCACACTGTCACCCCAAAGTGACAAACTCATCCACTGCAGCCAATATCAGTTCTCCCAATAGCTCGATGACTTCTTTGTAACCTTATCTCCAGCCTGAGCCAACCTGTCCAAACTGAAGAAAGCTCCTGCCCAAACTGAAGAAAGGACATAAAAGCCTATAAGTTGCTTCCACAGTTAACTTGCAGAAAAGGAGATGCTTCTCTCCTTTCTTGGGATGACAGGTCCACTTTTTTTTCTTAAGTGTCACTCAACCAGTAACAAACCAAGGTGACTATAATTCCATTGCTGACTCCAGAAGTTCACTGGTTTCAATAGAGTTTCACTTCTTGTAGCTCTTCCCTATTTCCTTCCTGGCACTTTCTGCAGGAATTAGGGAGAGCCCCCAAATGAGCATGCAACAGGGTGAGATGTGCAGCATCAAAACAAAACACAGCTGTCTGAGCATCTTGAGGAGGCCACTGACATCCTGACGGCCCTGAAAGACTGAAACAGGTCCTCAGTCTACTGGGAAATAGGGCTGCTGCCACACCAACAGCAGCAATACAGACAGGAAGGGCTAAGAGAAATCCCAGCAAAGTCCACACAAAGTGGAATGTTGACTTCTAGAGGTTCAGGTGACACTTGGTTGACTGCTTCTGAGGCCAAAAGCCAAGCTTTGTGAGGCAGATGCTTATTCCCTAGGAAACCCAACTAAACCTATCAGTTTGCAGTACAGGAACCACCAAAAGCACCCAACCCCAAATGCCATCAACAAGGCTTTGCACTCCAAGCTGTGGCTTGAACATAAGAAGTCCTTCCCTACCCCCAGCACCATGAGGCATCCAGACAGGTGACTTCTCCTTGGAGCTATTCCCGTCAATGACCCATATCGATTCTCTCCATGCTCATTTAGAAGGAAAATAAATGAAAAAGCAAGCCTTCTTAACCCTCTGCAATAAAGCTCATTCATTCCCATCTCACACGGAGATTCCCATGTGCAGCACGCTAGTCTCATCTGTCATCAAGCGGCAAGAAAAGTCCGCTGTTCTTGACAGGCTAGGAGGTAAGAAAATGACTTTTGGTCAAGAGGGTCAGACGATACAGCAATCTCATCCTGGAATCTCATAAGAAATATCAGCCATCGCTGTTCATAAACACAAGCCTGGTTTGGCTATATTCAGTTACAGGCAGAGCAGGATAATTAAACAGCTCACGATATAGAAGAGCTAAAGCATGTGCAATCTTATTTATGTTCTCTGCACCTGTGTTTTCTATGGTTTAAATTCTAATACTGATCTTTTAAACTGCACTCAGGGAGTATCCCAGTTCATTCACATGAGAGAGAGTAATAAGATCTATTTTTAAGCAACATACAAATGAAAAGGGATGCATCATACTGGAGAGCTTTCCCAGTAGCCAAACAAACATTGGGAAATTACTATTTAATTGTTTACAATTTAAATTGTTTAAATGGTCTGGAGGCAACTGGAGTATTCCCAAGCTGCTGCGCACGGCTGTTTGGCTTGGCTGTGTGACTCCTTTCCTTTGTCCTCCCCATGTTTATTGTCCCCTCCGTCGTGCTTCAACTCGCATTACTCAGTTCACGGTATTACGGAAACCTCTTGTGCTCATCTTTCAAACTGGGCTGCAAACCCACCCGGAGCAAAGAGACCACACAATCCTTGTTAAAGCCCTCTAATCCTTAGCAAAGTCTTAGAGGTAGAAGCAAACCCTCCTGTTCCATCTGCACGGCAGCACCGAGACCTCTCAGCTGCAGCACAACCCCAGCGACAGCGGCACCGACAGCACTGCGGGACGGCTGCACTGTGCCCACCGGGGACACTCGGAGCCACGAAGCAAGGTGGGTACGCAGAGGGGTCACGGCAGCAGCCGTTCTTCTTCCCTGTACCGACAGATTGCTCCTGCCCCAAATAGTGCATAAGAGAGTGCCCGCAGCCTCGCGCTGTCACCTAGCTCTCCTTTCACTTTGTGTGCGCATTTTAACGGCATCTAGTAACAATTATTGCATTATCTGTCATTTCAGCCCTTATTTCGTTATCCTTCACAGGCTGTACAGGAGTTAGTGGGTATTTCCTCAGCTATTTTGCTTTATGTATCACTGGGGAAAAAAACAAAAACAAAAACAAAAAACAAACAAGCATCTATGATCAGTTTGGATGCAGGACTTAAACTTCTCAGAAAGTTAAGTTCAAGGCTCAAGCTCTAAAAATCATAGCCTCCAAAATATAAAAAAAATAAAAAAATAAAAATCTACAGAAGGAAGATGAAACTGAACCATCCGTGTCCACGCGGGGATTCCTGAGGTATGTAACCATTCTGTTTTCCCATTCAGTTTTAAAGGGTATGTAGGACACGGCCCTGCTCGTGTTGAGAATGCTTTCCCCTAAACTTAAACAATGTACCTGGCTCTGAGAAAGGACAGATCTACAAACAAACAAAAAGTCCTTTCCAGATGCCTCATTCAAAGGGAAACAAAAAGTTTCAGTCAACGTTTACAATTTCCATGGAGTTGGATGCGCCCCTTCAAGGTTATCTACTCCAACTTTTTCAATTTTTAAATGCAACACCAAAACACTATTAGAATTCAAGCCAATCACCAGTTGACTTGTGCATTATAATACGTGGACTGATGATTATTAATTTTATCTAGGCATTATTCCTTACGTGTATTCCCTCAACGCACTAAAATGCAAACGCATCAAATAATTATTTGATGTGAAAGGGACATATTTTTCAACTGTTGTAGTATGCTGACATTTAACTACAACGCCAAAATGCTTTTGCATTTATTCCCTGTACCATTTGGACAACACTTACTGAACACAGTGAGAATTTCAGTTTATGCCAGCATAAATACGAACACGTTCGCTTCAAAGAAACAGCAGCCACGTCTCAGCGTAACTCCCCACAGCCTCACGAACCCCTCATCCCAGTAATTCCTTGGATTTGCTTTCCCCCACCCCCGGGCTGTCATCTTGCCCTGAGCCTCACAGGAGTACAGAAATACACATGACAGTTACTTGAATATTTATTTTGAAAATACTTGATTGAAAGAGGACAAAAGCCTATCGATTCATGCTTGGTTATTACTGTTTCATAATCAAGTTATTGCCTTTGTGGGGTTTTTTGTGTGTTTGTTTTTAATATAAACCATTAATTTACTTCCATAGAAGCAACCCACAGAGGGTTACACAGCATGAAGACGGTCAGAAGTGAAGACAAGCTGCCAACCGGATTAACACAACTGTTCTCGCCACCAGGACCCTCCTCCCACTGCCTGATTTCAAAGCCTTCTCCATCTAAAACTCTCCGCTTCTTGAGAAGCAGCCCCCCAGCAGTCCTCTCTCTATTTTGGATGATGGAGTTTCAGCATTTGCAAACTTGCTGTTAGCGGCAGCCAGCCCAGCTGACACATCAGCTCTATTTTAGTTTGCTGCAATTTAAAGATTTTCTTTGAAGGAGACCTGGTGCAAGAGAGGAAACTGAAGCTTCCTTCGTAGGAATTGCAGATTCCTTCCATAAGAATCACAGTTTAAAAGTTCTGAGCACATCATCCAAAACTGAGATCGTGAATGAGCGGAGGAATCTCAGCTGACCACAGAAAGCCCCAAACATGCTCAAAGTTTCAGATTTGCCATAAAAATGAAACAAGAGCTAAAGCTCTCCACTGCCTCCCGCTCGGCACGGCACCTCCCCAGCGCACGCTTTGCTTCCACACTGAGAACATGCAACGCCTCGGAAAGCTTTACACGCCTTACACACCAGGAGTGCATACACAAAGCTCACCTACGAGTTTCAAGAACGCATCGTTACAACTGCAGCTGTCCTTCCCATCTCGCAGCCTTCCCCCAAGATTTAATGTTCCAAAAGCACAGATGGCTGTAATCACTTTTTTTTTTATTAGGACTACATCATAAAATACATTGCGAAACACCTTCTGAACAACGGTTTTTATTTCTATATTAAAAATACCACACATGTTAATACGCAGTTAGCTGGGTGCTGATATAAATGAAGCTTGAAGGCAGAACTTTGTAACGTGCTTTTATTACCATTACTCCCGATGCTTAGAAACAGGAGAGTCAGTGCACAGCACCCCATCGCCAACAAAACCAAAGAGATTAAGCAATAACAGATGCCCAACAAATCTTTCTGACAGGATTCGCAGAGACATAAGAAAGCTTTAATCAAATTAAGCGTTGCTACTTTTTGGAAATGGATGACTGAATTCACTAACCAACATCACTGTTAGCTAAAAACGGAGGGAGGTGAATCATCAATGAGAAAAAGAAATTCCTTCCGCAACCTGTCCACCAATGTCCGAATTTTACATTCTCCGTTCACCAGCAGTCTGCACAACTCAGGCACTGCACTCTGCTAAGGGTTGGTTGGTACTGTGATGCACACCTGAGCTGCTCTCATTGCACGTAGCAAGAGGAATCCACAGTTGTTTCAGGCACAGCTTGTTTCTGTGTCATGCACTCTGCCTTACCGAAATCAGCTCAACCAGAAGTCAGCTAACCAAACTAAAGGCGTAAGTGCAGTGCACCTGCTTACAAAATCCTGACTGGATACTGAAAGGAATCGAAAATTACAAGATCTTTGCGACTATAAATACAAAAACCAGGCTAAAGAGCATCCCAGAATTAATTACTGAAAGTGTTTTTCTATTTTCCAAAGGAGAAGGACCCCATTCAGCCTTTAGGGTGCAGAACCTCCCGCAGATAATCAGCCCTAACACCGGGCTCCCACACTGCTCAGAACCCCTGACAGCACAGGTCCCACCAGAAACCAGCCCAGAGAGCAGCTCCCAGCACCCGGAACTCCCAGGTGCTCTCCCAGCCATGTCAGCCACACAGATATGCTGCATTTTTACCCTTCCCCACATCCTGTTCTCTAAAGCAGATGTGGGGGCTCCTGGGACTCTGACAGACAAACCTTTGTTCACTCTTGACTGGAGGGCGTCCAAGCATTTTTGCTGAAGAAAATGGCGTTTCTCTGTTTCAATTATGCTGCAAAGGGGGGGAAAAAAAAAAACCAAAAAAACCCCCACCAGTTCCCCTGGTTTTCCAGCTGCCGGCATCACCAGCAACTCCACAGGTCCAGCGCTTGGTTTATTTTCAGGTTAGTTTTGTTTATTTTCTCTCTTATTACCAATACGTTAATATAAACAAACTTCCATCAACGTAACAGCTCCAGTGTTTAAGGTCTGTTGATGAGAACTACTTGTGGAACAGCGTGAAAAGCCCAAGCCCAGCAGCTATTTATACAGGAGTATACAAAGCCAATAACGGATACAGAAGTTTATTCTCCCGCTCTGTTAAGCCAAAATTCCCATTCCTCCTTTAGTCAGTTCATTGAGAATTTCAGTATTTATTCATTCTACGGGCTGGTTAATGGAGCTTAATACTGGACATAACATCTCATGTACTTAAACATCAGTGGGGGACCCCCGGCACGTTTCCTCAAGGAAGAGGTCATGTGCCTTCTGACTGTTTGGAGTAGTAAGGCAGAATACATTTGTTGCTTTAATAGGATTTCTGAAACGGCACACTTAGTTTAGTTACGAGTCTGTGATGTACACGCAGTGGAAAAAAGTTGACTGTCAAGAACTATGATCCCAAGAAAGGTCACTGTTTCCCATTTTCACTGCTATACCCTGAAGCCATTATTGAGATATAACGCGTAGATAAACTTCACCTGTCCAAGCAAGCAGACATTTGAAATCTTATGAAAAGGAGTAATTTACAGCTGAAACGCCTTCCTAGGTTAGCAGATGAGCTGCCTGCAGCAGTCATGGCAGAACTGGGACGTTCAGCTCACAGTGCAGTCACTCCGAGCCTTTGACAATAAATGCCTCATCAGTAACAAGGCTGGGGCATTCTCTTCGCCACTCCACGTATAGGGAAACATTACGTTTAAAATCCAGAGTGAATATGAACAGAAAAATCTGCTTAAAAAAAAAAATAATAATACAAAACCACAGCTGGTATATCTTTTGGTCCAGCTGAAAAAAAAAAAAAAAGAAGAAAAACATGGATCTTAGCAAAGCACAGCAAAGTGCCCCCGAGGAATCAACGCACCCAGCACTGCTCCCATGCTCTGCTGTGTCACCAAGGTGATACGTGATGAGCACAAAGCCAGGTTACGGTATGATTAAAAGTCTCCACAACGAGCAGTAACGTACAAAACACAGGTTGCTGCAGGGGATAAACTGCGCCTACTGCCCAAACATTTTGGCTGAGGATAGGCGGCTTAAGGAAGCAATCCCAGCTCTCTGGTGGAAATGCACAGAGGAGCTGACAGGGATAAGGGTTCTTTTTCTTTCTTGCTTTTCCCCTACATGTGCATCACACCCTCGAGAGAGGTGAACAGCACTAAGAAAGGCCAAACTCCCATTGTATGGTAATCCGGCAGATCCTTACCCAAATACAAGTCAATGCACAAACAGACGGTACACTTTTTAGCGGGTAAATGTTTTCACATTTACTTACGCAGCCCTAGGAGTCACTGGGAATTAATCTACACTTGAAAGCCACAGAATCAGTGTTTCAGAGCAGTCTCTGCTGCTAGATTTATATGCTTCTATAGGAGCATTTAACAAATCCACATAGGAAGAACCATAAACACTCATAACAAGGGCTGGCCGGGTTGTGTGAATTGGTTTTATTATTATTGTTTACTTAAAAAAAAAAAAAAAAGTAGGACTGCATGTACCTAATACAAGAATAACGCTCCTCGGAATGACTGCAACAAGAAATAATGGTAATAATAAACAAAATGCAATGATAACATTTTCAACATTGTCACTTCAGGAACAGAGGGATCGTCAGATTGAGATTTTTATTTTTTTTAATATAATCCCTGTTTTTCAAGCAAATCCGTAATTGAAAAATTACCCCTACAGATTTAAATCTGCACTATAAATGAGGAACATCATCAGCTCTCCTTACTAAATTTTAATACTCAGTGGAAAATACATAAATTCACGCATTAAGTCCTGCTGAAATTTTGCAAGTGGGTCTTTAGGGAACCACATATGGGCTAAACACCTGTATTGGGTACAGTGATTCCTTTCCCTTCGCTACCTCCCTGCCCAACAAAGGAAACGCTGTTACCGTATCAAGGAGACCAAAGGCAGAGGGAAAAGAACTGTTCGGCCAAAACCATGCATCAGATTTCTCCCAAGTCTTGCACACAACCCCTTAAGAGATTTTTTAAGTTGATTCTCATGATTTGCTCTAGAAAACTGAACGCTGTTTCTCGCTGCTGATTTCCTAGATTTTCACGGTTAATCTGTTTGCATTATTTTGCTCAACTTTTAAATTCCAATATAAACGAAGTCAATAAGAACCCACAGTTTTCAGTTATGCAGATGTGCATTACTAACCAACAAGCACAGACAGAGCAATAACTCTGCAGTTAAGCTGCTCTGCCCTTCCAGCACTGCAGGGTCCAGGAACGAGGGGCAATGCCACGCTGAGACATTAAAAAGTTAACAAAAAGATGACTGAACAACGTGAACAAAAAAACACATTTAATTAAAATTTTCCCAAATGCACTAGAAAAAAATAATAAATATTTATCCTGAAAGTTGACTTTATAAAAATAGATAAAAGAACAAGCGTACGTAATATTTAATACTTGCAAATTGTTTCTTGCAAATTATTTAACTCATGCATTTAGCACATCCCCGTTTAAAAAAGCCAAGTGAAGGTGACAGGCTTTTCCATGAGCTGCTGGTACCCCTCCCAGAGCTGTCATCCTGCAGCCCCAAACTCCCTGAGCCTTGCTAGCAACTTCAACGAGCATCCTTAAAAATAGAAAGAGCATTTACGTGACTTCTCCTATCTAGGTATTTTAAATAGCAGTGCTATCAAGCAGTCATCCCAGGTCCCGGGAGGTACAAGGATACGTTGTCAACAAAGAAAACACAGAGATAATGTCTTCAGAGCCCACCCCCTGACCTGACAAAATCCAGGGCCTGATATTGGCCTCCATGTTGAAAATAGACCATCTGAAAGCAGCAGCAAACATTCCCCCGGTTATCTCACAGTTCCTTGTTTTGCAGACCGCATGGAGCACTTGATACAATGGCATCGGAATCTGCCATAGCCCATTTGAGAACGACTTCTGTGAAGCGCATGTGATATAAAGCACTTTTCTCAAGGGCAAGAGGAACAACGAAGAGAAGCAAACTCTGCCTTAAGCCCCTTCTCTTGTGCCTGCGCGTTACGCTTCCAGCAGAAGCATAGATGTTGTCTTCACAAAGGCCACCACCACTCCGTTCACAAGAATTGAAATCAAACACACATCTAGACCTCCATCTGCCTTTTGCTAATCCACACAATACTATCGCACTCTGGAAGCAGAGATACCTCTTACAGAAGACCTAGCAGCCGCACACAAGCAGTAACATACCCTACCGCTCTCTTTGGTTTTATGGACATACAAAAGAAGTATTATTAATTTCTAACCGCAACTCAAAAGAATTGCAACAAACCACCACCGCTGAATTAAACAAACACACTACCTTTTCTGATCCATTATCTTTGCTCTCCCGTTTTGTCTTTCGCCGACTGAAGCTCAGTGGTTCCCCATGTCCTTGCTGGGCACCCACTGAAGTCTGCAGGGTTCTACTGAGCGCTGACCGAGCCGGGGCAGCTTTAGCCTCCGCCAGCAGGAAGCCTGGAGATAAGCGCTGCCCTATGGAAAGTTTATCTTTTGAAAGGGAACAAGAGGCTGGAACAGAAGGCAGGGCAAGTCTGTAAGGTAACTATTTGGTACAGCCTGTAAATGAATTACGTAGTAAGTGTGTTGACAAAGACAGTCACTAGATGCCACCAATTGCTAATAAACTCATTTCAACACGTATTAGACCCAAACCTCTCCACTGCAGATTTTTAGTATTTTGTAAGAAAACCAAAGATACCAACTTCTGAAGTCCTCAACTTCATTAACAGAAAGCAGGTATCTGCTGTTGCTGAGACACACAGCCTTCTTTGAAAACAGTAGAACCAGTATTTTTCCTTTTTAAGGCTGTCTTGCATAAGAAACTTTTTCCCCCCCCATGAAAAACCTATTTTTATTTTAAAGTAGCACATCCTATCTCTGGAGTCCATAAGCTGAGCTCATACTAGACTTTTTCCGAGATCATTCAATAAAGAATCTCCAAGATGTTTCTGAAATTCACGTTCTGAAGCCAGGCTCTGCAGACACCCCTGAAGTTGCAATTCGTTTAAGGAACTCCGCGCTGTGACAAGAGCGCATGGCTGCATGAAGACCTTCCCATCCTAAGAAGGGCTGAAGGATGGTTTTAAAAACTTCACCCAAACAAAAAATTAAACTCTATTTGCATTCTACTCTTCCCAATAGGAAATACTGATATTTAATAGAAAACCTGAGAAATAACTAATATTTATCGTTAAAAACCTTCAGGTGTAGTAGGATTCTAAGAGATTAAACAGTGAGACAAAAGTCCTTAAATCCCAAGCTAAGCACTGTCAGCCCGTAGTTAATGAAAGGAGAGGTATTACTTAGCAGCAACTCGCTACTCAGAGCTGACAACAGCCCAGTGAAAAGTATAACACACCTTAATAAAGCAGCAGCTGAAATCAGCCTTCTCCCAGAAGATCTGTTCCCCAGTGAGCATCCCTTCTTACTTAAAATATCATCTTTACAAATTTAAATGAATTTGTTATTTCTAAGCCTGGTTTACCAAACAGAAAACACTCAATATGAAATACTCAAAAAAAAAAAAGTCATGGTTTTTCCTGCAAGTGTTCTGAGAAAAATAATTCCAGTGAGCACTGTGGAGTTTCAGAGAAGCCTAAACAGCTTCATTTCATGCATGTTCAGCATGCAGCAGCAACGAGTTTGACCTGCCGGTCCCCCATCTGGAGACTTCATTTGCCACAAAAGCAAATTCCCGCTTTAGCAACACAGTTTGTGTTTTGAGGTCAGCTTTGTTTGTTTGTTCCCTCTGCTATACGATCTTCTTGATGATAGACAGAGGAAAATGTGCTTTCCCTCTGCATACATACACGTAAACAACAATGTAAAAGAGCAATTTAAAATAAGAATAAACCAATATTTTTCAGAAAATAACAGCTACTTGAACTTATATTTCTGTGCTTAACACATCAGGAGAACGAGTGCAAAAACAGCATGTTTTTCAAGAGCAGAAATGTGCAGTTAAGTGAGCAAAAGGGAGCTACGATATGCACCAACATGAGACTTGTGCTTAATGCTCAGCACCAAACCAGAAAATATCCAATTACAGCAAAGTTTCCTGCCGTGCCACAGCACGTTGTTGCTGGCTGATAGATAACCATGCGGCTTTGCCCGTGCCATCCCCACCAGCTCTTCCTGCAGCTCTCCTTCCCACCCAACCATCAGCCAGGAGCTCTGCGCACAGCAGTGCAGCTCAGCAGCACCGCTCAGTAATCACATCTACGATTTCTGCCAATAGTTACATTTCGCTCTGCAAGATGCACGAGCAATTATGCAGACTGTGGATTGTGTTTTGGTTTTGTTCTGCTTTTTAACCCAAAGCCCTACGCATTCTGTGCGCTGCGATTTTGCTCCCACCCTCTCCGCTGCAATTTGGATCTTTGTCAAGGTAAATACGCAGAGGGATATCAGATAATTTATCTGTTTGTCACATGACATCTTCATAAAGGCTTCCACCTTTAAACAGAAAAAGTGGTGGAGCAAAGCAAGCAATTTATGCAGAATGGCTTCGTAGTTTTCTCTGTACCCTTCCAACAGAAGTTACTGCTTGACATAACTGATTTAAATACATGCAGTCCCAAGACAGCCACAGTGCACATTCCAGCACTGCGGGTTAACAAAAAAGTACCTAATGGGGACTTATTAGAAACAGGGCTGGCGTGAAAGGAACAATGTCATTATCAAGAATTTTAAATGAACATTTGCAACATTAAAAAAACATATATCTTCCTGTACCTGAATAATTTTTAAGCTAACACTGTTATACAGCCATGTCATACTACTCTCCTAACCGGATGGTGACATGGAGAGACTTTCACCATAAAGAACTTACTTCTAAACAGCCAGATTTACCCCTACAGATCTCTCTCTGAAAATTAGGAGAGGAGTGTAAATACCACAAAAACCACATGAGGAATCACATCTTTCCAACACCACTTTGAGCACCATTCGCGCCTGCTCTGCCACCTGAAGCCATGATGGATTTAAAAGCTGTTCTGATGCATCAAGAACTGAACTCAGAACATCTTAATAAACTTCTCAAGTTTCTACAACGAATAGCATCTCACGGGCTCAATAGTTACAGGCTGAGTGTAATTTGGCACTTACGGTTATGAGAAACAGTTAACTCTTACACAAAAAGGCAAAAACCTTTGCTTGCTTGGTGAGAAACTAAGGATCTGGGAGATTGGGATGGGAAGGAAAACCCGCAGAGTAGAAGAGAAACCAGAGAAGAGTTGGAGAAGTGTAAAAATGCCATCCCTTCTCTCCCCTCCTTCATGCCTGTCACCGCAGAGCCTGTTTTCTACACCCTCATTACAGAAGACACTGAAAGAGGCTGTGTAATAACACTACACTCCAAGGACTTGGGGGAACAATGAATTAGAAACTGTAATGAGCTCTCCCCTATTCTTCAGTTTCCAAAAGCCACAGTCATTAATTCTCTTTTACACAACAAGCCTTACAAATCAGACTGGCAAAGCACATTCATCACCACTGATATTGCAGTGAGCAAAGACAGCCTGAATCAATGAACAGGACTGGGCTGTGTGACTGTGAGCAGCCACTGGTAACTGTAAAATGAGAAATGCACCACGTAAACCTCTCCTCATTCCTTCCTCCCATACAAGAGGATGTTTTGAGGCTCAACTGCAGAATTCTCCAGCGATGCGATAAAGGGAAAGCACAAAAACAGCCCAGCAACGCTGTGCAGGATAAAACCATAGGAAGCCATTCAGTAAAACAGTACCACAAGCAAGCATGGCATAACCACTGAAACAATGACAGTATTAGAAGCTGCTCTTCTTTGCAGAACACTATTCAGCTCCAGTTCCAAGCCTCCCCGTCCAAGAGAAGCCTTCTCCGCAACCAACTGCACCCATAGCGGCCTGCAGCAGCTGCTCCCTGGATGAGACCATTGCAAGATATTCAACCCATTTCAGGAAGTTTTCTCATCCTTTCCAAAAGCTAGTAAATACCATGTACTTCTGTCTTACTCCTCCCTCCATCCCATTTTCCTAGGCTTAACTAAAGGGTAGGACAGCTTAAAGCAGTGCCCAGAAAACCTACTTTTCAGGACAACTGCCAGTGGATTGAAACTTCCCACCATAGCCCTAATCTCCATTAAAGACTTCTTGGACACGGGTTCAAGTAAGAAGCCCTACACAGCTGGATGCCAGGATGTACCACGAGCTTTCATTCCCCGAATCCTGCCTCTGCACGGCAAGGCTGCACCTGTCCCAGTGCAGCACCCAGGCGCCTTCAATTAATGCTGAGAAAATCCTGAGCTAAGCACCTACTTAAATTTGATGGGTTTTCCATTCAAACGATGGTGTGCAAACCTAATAAAAGCACCAGTTAGTAAACAACATCACTGCACGAACACGAGCAGAATTATGAGCAACCACGAGCTGCAATCAAGTTGAACTTCACCACCGTGCCCACGCAACTAGTGGTGCTGGTTTTATTTTAGATCACTGCAAACAACAAACAAACATCCCTATTGCGTCTCCAAAGAACAGGAAAGGAATTATGGAGTACTACTAAAGAAACTCACAACTGAACAGATGTAAACTACATTACAGACCTTACGAAAATGGATTTCCCAAAGCGTAGCTTGGGGTAGCTAATCCAAGTTGCATACCTAGTTCTCTAAAAGCGTTGAGAAGCAATCAGTCTTCTTGTATTCGCCAATGAGTTCTTTGGTAATCTGCAGTTTTCACAATGTAATAAAGAACATTTGAATTAACCAGCTATTGTCATAATAGCCTGTTGATCTTGTAATGGTCTCTTGGTTACTTATTGGGTATGACAGAGCATACAGCACAGCAAAACCAGACAGTGCTGACTGCATCACGTTCTGCCATCTGGAAAACATTACAAGATAATCACTAACACTGTGTAGTCTCCTGAATCCATTCTTCATATACAGTATAGCCATCTGAGCTCCAGAAAGAGCGTCTGAAGAGTGATTTGCAAAATATGTTACTGAAACCCTAAGCAGGATATTGTTTTAAATAAAACCCATATCTAAGTACAAATTTAAATTTCAGCTTATATCCTTAACCAGATACGTACTGATGCAAATCTCCGCTGATAAGTCGTCCTGCTAAATCCATTCTTGCGGTGGATTACTTAGCTCAGAGAAGCAATGCTGGGATCTAGTTTTTCAGTACTGAAGGTGATTTGAAGATTCCCCAGTGACTGGTTAGCAACTTCTATTCGGTATGAAGTGGGATTCAAGAGCATGCTGGCATCTGAAAGCAGTGCAGGAATTTAAGGTCATTGTTCCCAACCACCCCGTGAGTGGTGGGAGATGGCAGCAAACGGAGCCCCAGGGGCTCTGGGTTGCCACAGGGCCGGTAGGTGCAGGAACAATTGCTCACAGGCAGCTGCTTTAGACAAATACTACCTAAAGTACGCACCAGAGAACCATGCAACAGCCCAGCGTTGTGTTTTGCACAGTCATAGTCGCCTCTAATATGGCCCACCTTCCCTGCCAGGAATGCCCAGCACTGCCCGTTATTTCAGGCCCATGCTGAATACGCTGCAGAGGAAGGGCCAACACGCTCCTGCCAGCAGGCAACCAGCACCACTTCTGTCACGTGCAGCACAGTTCACACAGCAGCACCTTGATCCACTTCTGTGAGCCTTGCTGCAGGGCTGAAAGCCAGCACGGGTCAGCAACATGCAGCAAAGATCCCCTCACAGACAGATCCCCCTGCACTCCATGCAGTGGTTTTGTTTGTTTGTTTTGATTTTTTTTTTCCCCCATGGAGACAACGCCAAGCCCTGGCAAGGCAATCTGTGCAGAGTTCAACAAACAACATCTCTAGACTGGCTTTCCCATACAGCTGTTCCCATCTTACTTTCAAGCATTTGGTATTCTTAAGCAGATACACAACAGGGGTATTATCACTTCTCAAGAAAATATTTATGTACATACATAAATACATACAAGCCATAAATCACAGAATCATTAAGGTTGGAAAGCCTCTAGAATCACTAAGTCCAACTGTTGTCAATCCACCGCCACCATGCCCACTGACTACATCCCTCAGTGCTACATCTCTACACTTCTTTAACACCTCCGGGGACAGTGATCTCCCCCCCTCCTCCCTGGGCAGCCTATGCCAGTGTCTCACTGCTCTTTTGGAGAAGAAACTTTTCCTAACATCCAACCTGAACTTCCCCCGGCACAACTTAAAGCCGTTACCTCTTGTCCTGTTGATGTTCTCAGCAGCTGAACTCTTCTACAGTCCTCAACATTCAAACGATCAGGTCATGATAATCTAATCACAGATTTATTACCAATGTGGTAAAATCCACAGAAGGAAATATGTGATGGCAATTACATGGCGCAATGGGTCGCGCAATGATCTGAAATCTCAACCAACAGAAATGCCAAAGCATGGGGGGAATTTTGAACTGTTTGACTTTGGCCATTTTTAAAATGTCTTAAAAGTATAAGAACAGTTGCCACGATATTAAAATTCATGCTGTCATCAAATAATAGAATCATTAAGGTTGGAAAAGACCACCACGATCATTCTTTGACCCACACTGCCCCCAAGATGTGTTAAGAAACCACTGGGCCTTTTGGGCAACATAATTTGCTGCATGTAATGTAATCGTAATGCAGCTCACGAACAATGGAAGAACAATTTTTGGAGGACACAGCAACTATGCAGGAAAGCACTCCTCAGTATTTATATGTTGGAAAAAGGTTAGCATCTATGGTGAATGTTCTCTAAAATAGGAGTTACTTAATAAAATGAAATTGTATATAAGTACACAAACACACCCATACCAGAAAACACATGTGCGCATTAAAAATATACATTTAAATGTTACATATATCTATCAGTAATGTTGAGATGCTTTCAATTCTACCCATGCAGTACACAACACAACCAAGTTCTTCACTTTGTTTTTCCTCCGTCGCTGCTACCAGACGATGTGACAGGAATCTCTGTATTATTTTTGTACGCTTCAGTTAACACCACTTTTACGACCTGGCTCTTCAGTTTTATTATCCACTTAAATTTCACATACCGTATATGGAAGCAAAAAATAAAAATAAAAAAGATTATTCTTTGAACAAAGTCTACTATTCAAACTACTTAAAGTAAGTAAGCAAGAACTTTCCCCCCCCCAGATTCAAAATAAACAGTTTTGCTCAACTAATAAATCTGTTTGAGTTACGTCTGCAGCGTTCAAACATACAAATGCTCAAACTACTAAAAGAGAATTACAGTTCTCCATTCTCTAGTAATGTAATCCAATCTATTGAAAAGGATGCTAGAGAATTTGGTGTCTGTTTTAAAACGAGATGAAGGTTGCAAGATATTTTTAAGCTGATGTTATCAGTCACATAATTGTTCACTTGGTCCCACTGACAAACGTACTCTTCAGACTTTTTGAAGGTATGATCAGCAATTCCACCAGATTCACACCATACCCATACATTTCTCTATCCCTTTCAATACTCTTCGATAAATTTTGAAGGTAAAAGCTTACGTTTAACAGATGAGTGCTACTAAATCAAAAGCTATCCAAATTTCCTGCTGTGGATAAACATACATATAATGGCTGCTTGCTCAAGACTGGAAGCCACGGGTGTTTAATGTTGTCAGGTGTCTCCTTTCTAATGACAAAAACGTAACGTTCCAGAGCACAAATTCTGCAGGCTCTATTTCAAGTGCAGAAATACGTGAACACAGCTAAAATTCACTGATGTTGTCAGGATTTAGGCACTTCTGGAGCAATGGGGCTTCAGCAAAACAGCACAAGAAAGGGCATTTACAAAAACAAAACAAAACAAAAAACCACAAAAGAACAGAATATTGAAAACTGAGCAGAAGAAGATGTAGACAAAGATGACAGCAGTAGAAGTTTTGTGGATACTACCAACACAACATTCGTAGCACTGGAAATACTGGACTGCAGTCTGCAGTGGGTGAACAAAAAGAATCTATGAATTTAATTAGCCATCAATGCTCATCATTGTGTAGGTGAATATCGTGTCTGTATTTAACTCTTAAAACACAACTTACCATTTCTGAAATAATCGTGTAACTCGCCTGTAGGTCAGAGGTCTATACATTTCTTTACAAGATAACAGGTTATCAATCAGAAGTCAAGAATGGGCAATGGGACAGGATGGAGCAAGAAGGGTAATGGCCAGAAGGATTTACAAGAGAGATGGTTCTCCAAGAGTTTTACAAAGAGTGGGTGGAAGCTTGGAACAAGCTGGTGGGACAGCTGTTCCGACACAGATCAGTATGGGAAGATGAGTCCAACAGACCATGGCTCCAGATCTGCGTTAACATCACTGTCTAGCTATTCAACTCTACTGCCACTAAACACCGTGAATAGCAGTGTTTCTCACCAGCAATACAAACACGCTGTCATCCAACGCCCGCACACATGAATTCTCAGGTATTTCTGGTAAGTGAGGAGGGAGATGCAGAGAAGAATGTCAACCAGATGCACAGCATGTGGGGTTTGCCTGGAGAGATGTAACCACCCTTACTGCTGTCCCCAGGCATCAGCTGTCCTAAGGACAGCCTGCAGCAAACTGTCTACCCATCTGTCAGAGGCAAGGCTCAATGCAGATTCCCATATTCACAACCCTGGAGCATTTGGACACCAATGGTAACACCGCTCAGCGCTTACCAGCTCATCTAGCTTGAGACCACTGCTGACACAATAGAGTGGTGCTTGATGTCTGCTTGACCATCACATAGGATGACTGATGGCACAGCTGCTCCACTGACAGAAGCAAAGAAATCAGGCAAACACTGAGAAAGACAGATCATACGTCTCTCCATTTTGAACCATGCTTGCTATCAATGGTCCCAAAAAGAGGATACATGTCCCTCTCATCATGAAAGGGGCCGGTTCTGAAGAAGTAACCCTACTCTGGGTACACAAGAAACCCACAGGTACAGCCTGCACATCAAATACCTGATAGTCTGAGAAATTCAGGAACAGACATCACAGGGACAGACAGACGCCCTTTCCCTGTGTACCTCTAAGTGCAGTGACAGATTCCCAGCACAGCAGGATGGTGCGTTACGGGTAATGCAGGGAATGCCTTGGAGGAGGAAAGCACACCCTCTGCAGGCTGAAACGAGTCTGGAGAACGTCATTTCTGCGAGCAGAGCTCGATCTCAGCATAGAGGCATTTTCGATAGATTCACTGAAACAAAGGAAGATGAATTCCGCGTACCCAAATTAGTGCAAAAGTGCGTCAAATCCATGGTTTATGAGTGCTTCCACTGCTCGTCCTGCACTGGGGTGACATCACCCCTTTCCCCCAAAGGCAAAAGAAAGGCAAATAAACAAAGTGAACAGAAGTAAGCTTGCATAGAGCAAAAGATGAAAGAACAAAAGCGGAACAAAATATTTTCAGCACTCACATCACTTCTTATTAGTAATTTTCATTTGATCTTATTACTTTGATATGTAACTTTTTTTTCAAGCCAGGCTTTCTCTATGATATTTTCCAAAAGAAAAATCTAAGAACGGATACAGAAAAGCATCATTTACTCGCTACTCTTTTTAACGCATCCAAATAGATCTCAAGCACTTACCATAAGGCTTCCATTGCCGCAAAAGCTACACAACTACAAGTTAAGCACAACATTAACAAACACTGACTAGCTAAAGAAAAACACGCACTTTTCCTGCGTGTCCACAGAAAAGATGAATATAATTATAGCTCAGCAATTTGAGAAGAGGATATTTTGAATAAGTAGGTAATTAAGTTAAGAGAGGCCTAAAGAAAGATTTCACACTCACATTCATATGTTGAAGCAGTTTAAAAATAGAGAGCAAGAACTGCCTGACTTCACCTTTTAATTTTAGCTGGGTGATGAGCTGGGCCCAAAGACAGAAAGGCACAGCAGGATTTTTTCTCAGCAAAGTGCCCTTCGTATCTTTATGTGAAGGAAACGCAGTATGCTCTATTAATAACCAGCCATAGCCCTCGATAAGTCTAGGCAGCCTTTCAATCAGCAAAACACTCTGTTTTGTTTCTCCAAACCATTCACACCCTCCAAGACGTACACACAAGCCGCAGAACCTCCCAGCAGCTTCACAGTCTGATTCCACTCGGGAAAAGACGCTCAGTTCTCCCATTGGTTTTCTCTTCCAAGTATTAAAACGGTAAGTGGGCCACTTTTTCCTCCCATGACAATAAAAGAAAATGACTGAGTTTGCACCTGGAGATCATTTTAAATTCATTTTTATTTTAATTAATAGCTGGAAAAGAAAACGTTGATACCGACGAGACCGAAGCTACACTGAAGGGGGCAGGAGGGGAAGAGGCTGCTTGATGTAATGCCAGCACAACGCCCAGACTCCCTGAAGGAGTTGGAGAGAAGTACATAGGCTTTCCACCACATAAAGATGGATTCTTCTTTGGGATATGCCTCCCTCACACCTCTCACTTTTCCAACATCCCCAATTAGCCAATCTCACACAGTGGCGCTCCTCAGTAGCAGCTCCCAGCCCATACAACACTGCTTAAGCCTGGCAAATCACCGTTTTGGGGCAGGGCTAAAATCCCTTTTCTGGTCAATAGCATCACACAGAACTTCTCTGACCTTCAGGGAATGGTGGAAATGGCACTGGAGGATACCCAGCACTCAGATTATTTTGTCAATATGTTCTTGCCAAAGTACAGCTATCTCAGCAGAGGGTAGGTGGTAGTTTTACAGCTAAAAATCTAAGTAAGAGCCTGAGTTGACGCTGCAGGGAAAACAGGTCTTCTAAACTCTCCTCTTGCCTTCCATGGTTGCATTCCCTCGTTGCATTCCCTCACTCATACTTTAGACCAACAATCAGCAGTAGGACTCCAGATGTCTCTGTCCCTCATACAATTATGCTTATCCTTTTAATTATAATTTCCTGTTAGGCTCCACCTGTAAACTTGTTACACGTGTCAATGCTGGTCCCTGATTCACACCAGCTAGCTCCCCAAGTAAGCATTTCCAAAACGTACTTGCCATGCAGACAGACTGCAAGCTGGTTAAAGTTTGCATCAACACCCTGCAGGCCAGCAGTCACTAAGCGAGCACACCCTGCCATCCTTATCTACAGCCCATTATCTCAGCAAGCTGCCCGAATGCACAGGAGGTCCTTGTTGTCCTCTGACTGCCGCCCACTCATTCTGTTCTTGATATAAAACAGAGCACACTTATGTCGGTGAGCCTAAGATATAGCATTCTTTTACCCATATTCCTAGTATATCTTGTTTTTAATCGTAAAACTGCTGTATTCTTTTTCCACAAGCCTACATCAATCCTAAGCCAGCCACATTAGATGTTCCACATGGTTTCAAAAACTTTTTCCATTACGAGATACAGATGAAAGGCACTGTCTTTCCTCCCGGCTGAAGCATGCTCTGAATTTCATTTCTACAGATGTAATGAGCTCATTTATCACTCTACATTTCTAGCTTAGGTGTCGCATACCAGAACTGGCCCAGGCATCAGCAGCAATCCCCATCACAGGAACAACATCTCCCACTTGGCATCTTGCATTAAATGCACTGGAAAGTAAGGACTGAGGAGATGACCAAATCTGTTTCTTTTACCAAAGACCTTTGATCACAGATGCCTCCTTGCAGGAAGGCTGTCACCTGCTATTCTTACTGCCTGCTGTGCAAGTTCAACACAAAGTTTGTACACCGAGATCATCACTCTGTGCATCACGATTTATAGCTGCTTACTCTACACTTACCCTCACAAGACCCCAGTCAACAAAGCCTCTGCTTTCTTGCTCAAAGGAGCTTTTAACGTGAATGAAATTTCTTCTTTTCTTGCTCTAACAGGAATTATTTGAAAACTCATTTAGAAGACCAGCACTAATTCTTCCTTCTTCCCTTTCCATACATAACTCAGATAATGCCTCTCTGACACCCATCTGTACAAAGAAATCAATTACAGGTTTTAGGTAAGAGTGACTGATTTTATGTTGCAGATGATCAAGAGATTCGTGATCATCCAGTAACTAATTTGTGTTAGGCTTTTCTAGAAAAGGAAGCAGCAGCCATTTGGAAGAGTCTGCCTGCAGCCATCCCCTTCCTCCTACACAGCCCCTTCTCCCTTCAGCAAGTTAACACACCAGACTCCACCAAGAGACAAGAGCATCCTTGGCAAATGGAGATTTCCAAAAGAAAAGTACGCAATTTTCATTAACTGCCCAAACAATCAGCCAAACTAGAGCTTGTTGCCAGAGCCCATGCAGCTGTATCCAAATCCAAAGCAAAAGAAACCCCTCCTCCGGCTTTATCAGGCTGCATAAGAGGCATCCTCCAGAGCATCACAAAGAGACAATTCAGTCCCCACAGCACTGTTTTTAATACGTGGTGATAGAGCAGTGAGCCCGAAGTGAATGTGGTCTCCAAGCCAGGCTCCAGCTGCTGCACTGACATCATTACCACAAGGCCCATTACACAAAAGAAACACTGCTGCTCTCCCTGCTGCTGCCCATGTTGGAGGAAAGAGTTCTTTTCTTAGAGAGATGGTCACTCCCAGAACTGCCAGCTTTGCTGCAGCTAAGTAAGTAAAATTACCTCAGAGATCTTAAATTAAGAGTTGTCTGTCTCAGAGCTACATACAACTCCATCATGTTTAAGCTTGAAGAGGCCACTTTCCCGACCCCTTGCTCCCTAGTATGAGCAGGAACAAGAGGCAAGAGTGAGAAGTGATGAGCTCCAGGTCTGCTCCAATTCCCGAAATGCCTCAGCACAGAGCTGGTATCTGCATACCACGACTCACAGCCCTGGATGCTCTCTGCCTTGCCCATGAGCAGCAAGCCCTCCTCCCACACTGGGCTCTGTGCAAGCTGCCAGCCTGGAGTACAACATGGACTGTAGCGTTTGATTCTAGAGAGGGCTCCCTGGCATCCCGCTAGGAGGTGAGAAAACTAAATATAACAGACTTAAAACTACAATTATTGTAGGGGAGCTTGCCAGAGCTGCTCTGAAGCTCCTAATGGTCTGCTGGGGATTTATGGATCAGCTGTGAAAATGTACTCACAGCTAAAACTTGCCAATCAAGTCCTCAGCGTCAGAGCACTGCTACCAACGTTCAGACAATACGGCTTGAAACGACAGAAGCACCAGAGCTGAAGAGTAGGTCTGAAGTTTTGAAGGACATAAAGAAAAAATCCATTATACTACACAGATCAATAAGAACCATGGGAGGAGTCTCCCTTCCACATGTTTCTTGGTACAAAAGGGCCTTCTGTTCTACAGAGCCAGACGAGATGACAGTGCAGTGCCAAGTACTGGAACACGCACAGGAGGCAGCACGCTGCACAGAAACAGCTACAAATGGCCCTGCCTGGGGCTTGAAAGAGGCTGAGCTGGCACATACAGCCACCACTGAGAGGTTTTACACTCCAGTACTGTTTTTTAAACACCTCATATCACTAACACGCTATTAAAAAGCACGCAAGAGTGCAGACCAATACTCCCCAGCTCCATGCTCTCTTTCAGAAGGAAGGCTCCAATGCTAGAACACAAAGACTGTCTTTATTATTTCCTTAGATTTCTAACGTACTGGGTGTTTCCTACCAATAGCTATTGTGCTTAATGATTCTGTGCAAATTCCCAGTGACCTGGCAAAGAAAAACGAGGCAGTAAATATTCACGGAGACTCGGGTGATAGGATCTGATCCTCTAAAGCCTTATGCACAAAAAATAATCCTCATGTGTATGAATAAGGCTTTGCAAGATCAGGCCATAGTATGCACACTATATCCAAAGAGGAATTTAAGTCTTATTTACCCCCGACAAGCAAAATGGATAGAAAAATGGATAGGCCACTTAGGATATTAAATACATTATAAGACAGGTGCTGCTTTGCACGAATATAGGTTAACCATTAATACAAAGTGAAATTAATCATCTCTAGTCCTTTAAAAAACTCTATTTTACTTTTTCTTCCCCTTCAAGGAAATTAAATCCCTTAATATTTTGTAAAGGAAAAAAAAAAACCTTCAAAACATAGGCTATAGAAACAACACCCTGTCTTCTGAAGTTCTGATCTACCAAAGGTAATACATTTAAATCCCATTGTTAGTTAGTCAGCACTTCATGAGCTGGGAAAAAAAGGTAATGTTCAAGTAACATCCAACACGGCGCAGAAAATACAAAAGCTGACTTGGATGCAAATACAACAGAGCTTGCGTTGCTGTGTTTATACCACTTCAGACCCTACAAACCCATTCATCCATTGCAGCAACTGAGATATCTACAAGCACCGTCCCAGCCAACCATCGTTTTCCTGCATTACTTACAAATATGTTCACTCCCAGACACATCAGTGACACCCCAAGCACAGCACTATCAGAACAACCTGAGGCAAACCTCTTGGGCCATCTCAAGAGAGAGGGGGTGCTGCTACGGGATAGAGTAGTGACCTTGAATGAAGAGGTCAGTAAAGAGAAGAGCCCGATGGTTGGCCATTGGTTGGTACGACAGAAGAAAGCTGTAGGTGACCTTACAAGAACGTGCCACTAGTGGGGCACAAATGGATGGCGCAGAGCACACAGCAAGCAGGGGTGTGAATGTTAAGATGTGTTAATGGAAGAGCTTGGGAGATAAGAGGAGCACAGGGCAGAAAAATACCTCACTCTACTTTGCCCATAGTTCTTCCCAATATTTTAGGAGAAAGTGCCACCCTTCTCTTTAGATCCCCTTCTCACGCTGAGTTGTGCATAATCTGCAACAAAGAGTTTTTGTGTGGGGGAGTGGAGGAAACGCAGAACTGCAAACAATGCAAACAGAAGAACAAGAACCATAAAACTCTGCCAGTGCAACGAGCTGTATGCACCTCCAACCCAACACATTTACTCCCCCTAAGGAAAGAACACGTTACCTGCCAGAGGCAGAACCAGAACTTCTTTACTACAGATGTACTGCGGTCAATTTACTGCTGCTTCCCAACCGTGCAATACACAAAACACCCACTGAAAAGTATTTATCAACTTGATAAAAGAAATTTCAGCTGTCATACCACTTCTTGCAGAAATGCTTCGTCTGCTCTGTATTCTGCAAATACAGAAACATAAGTAAAGATGTGAGAGCAAGTCCTGCACATCTGCAACGCCCTGTGTGAAGCAGCCCAGCCTCTCCGACACCACCAACCCCCATCTCCCCGCTGCAGGAAAGCAGCCACAATGCTCAGAACTGTACTGAACAGAGCATCACCAGCACTCAGTGCAACAAAAGCACAGCTCAGTGCCATCCTAGTCCTGCTCACCTCCCAGCACAGGCATGTAAAAATGAACATACTGGCTTCCCTGCAGTTCCCCAGATGCACAAGAGAAAAATATATATTTCAATTGCACCACAAACAATATTACAGTTACATCGCACAAGTTTGCATTAAAAAAAAAAAAAAAGTAGCAAGCTTGCAACAAAAATAATTGCCTCTTTGCACTCATCATGAAATACCAATCCCTTAACAAAACAAACCTTCGCCCCCTTCGTGCCACAGAATACATAGGGCTTTTATTTTGCACTTGTTGTAAACAGGCAAGAGCCATTAGTAAGATGGGCTAGGCTGGACTTGTCAGAATGGGACAGATACTAAACACCTCCAAAACCCAACGGGCCAGGTTTAATGCTTTCACCCACTGTGCAAAGTGACAGCTTCACAGTGACGGGTCATTAGTGTGACAAAGAGAAAGCAGCTGGGTGTGGAGGGGCAGAGGCTAACAGAGCGATTACATCCTCACACCAACTATAAAACCCAACGAAGAAAGGGGGGCGGGATGTTGGAATTCAGGGGAATAAAGTCTGATAAAGCGTCCAGCTGCAAATCTGATTGAAAGATTTAGTTTAAAAATAAATCAAGACAGCACGCTCCTCAGAAAGAGCAGATTCTATCCAAAGGGGTATTTTAAAGCGAGCGAAATTATTTCGCACACAAACCCATTTCTTGCCTTCCTAAAGAAATGCCCGCAGCCCTCTCCAAAGCATGAATGTACTTTTCAAGATCGAATCCCTCCCATTCTGACAGTCCCCAGAAAGAAGATTTGCCACTTCTGCCTTCCTTTCCTCCAGACAGGGTTGGAAAGACTTCAGCACATCCCCACGGCACAGCCGTACCTCGGTTGGGTGCACACAGGTCAGCATCAACAACGGCTGAACCAAGAGCCCCAAAGAACACATTTCCCAGTCTTCCCATTGACGAGAACAGCAGGATTAAGTTTCCAACAAAAGAGCAAGATCCAGGCGACTTAATTACAGCAAAGAGTTCCATTGCCACGTGCTGCATCCCATAAACCACTCACTACATGGCTTCTCATAAAAATGGGTTATTTTCGTTTTTACCACAGTTGGTACCACTGCTATTATCTCTGCCCCCACTTAAACATCTAAAATAATTTTGACATCTCTGGGCAACTATGAGTTTATTGATAGCAGACGATAAAAGCCAGACTGCATAGAGATACTGGCACACGTGACACCACTAAATTATTTTTTCTGACCTATCTCTTCTTCGTATCTCTGTAACTCCTCTTCAACCCCTGCGTGCACTTTACTGAGCTCCCGTCCCAACAGGCTGTTGGGTTAAAATAAAGAAAAAAGAGGAAAAAAAAACAACAAAAACGAGTCTCATAAAAATTATTTTAAAAATTAAGATTAAAAACCTGACACTTTCTGTCATTTTTATTTAAAATAAAATACCCATCAAATTAATTTATCTTTGATCTTTAGGTAATGCCTTATCTAAGGGACGAGTTATATGTAAGCAGATGAGTTTTCAGGGCTCTGTCAGGTGGGGAAAGCAACTGAGACTGCAAAGATGTACTTTAAAGGCAAACGAGTAGGGAAAGGCCGGGTCAGTAACACTGAGGAGAGAAACAGTGCAAGCAGTGTTTCTCCCAGCGTCCCCTTGTTAAGTATCAGCTTTGCCTTTGCCATATATGCCAAACTATTTGCCATGACTAATGTATACAAGGAGAGTACATTCATATTTTATCTCTCCTGAGAGACCTCATGTTGAAAAAAAACCAACAAAAAAAAAAGGATAGAGAGGAAAAAATGAACAACCCACGATTCTACCCAAAACGGATGCGCTTCAAATAAATAAGCAAATGGAACCCCAAGGCACCTGCTTCAACATAACGGATTTCAATTAAAGAAATAAAATAAAATAAAAATTAAAAATGGGCCATTATTTTTTGCCCAACACGCTTCCCCCCAAAGTGCTGCAGGAAAGGAGAGCTCGGAGCGCTGCCCCCAGACCTGGCACGGGATGATGACGACTCGGGCGCAGATGTTGCAAATTCCATCTTCCTTCCAGAGGAGCTCAGAAGCTCTGAGGCGAAACCCCTTGGAAAAAAAAATAATGGTTTCACTTTGTTTCCACCCCCCCACCCCCCCACCCCCATTTCAGGATGCTTTACTCCACGTGTAAAACAAACACATCGTCCTGTATCAACACAGGGAGTGCAGAAGCGCTCTGTCTCTGCTGGGCACATATTACCCATGACAAATCATTAGAACTGAAAGCAGGCAGCTAGCCATTAAAACATACAAAGGGGTTGCATTTCAGTGCAATCAGGTCTCCTGTAATTACGGAGTTCACTTGCAGCACGTTTGCAGAGAGCACTCTTCACATAAGGCCCCTGTTGCCAGTCCGTGCCCAGCCCTCACTCCCCTCCCAGGCACTTCCAGCCTGTTGCCCCACTGCACGGCAATGAATCACACCAATAGCAGTCTCCCCTCTCCCATGGTGCCCACACACTCCAGACAACACCACAACAGGTGATACATTTGCCATACACTGAGATGTCGCATTTAGTAATGCCACCTCCCAACAGTGTGCAAAGCTTGCTCAGAAGAGCAGGAGCAGGTTATGAACATTCACCAACACCGCTCCCACGGTCATCCCCTTCTTCTCTGCCTTCTGCTGCATTTCTTATGCTGGCGTATGTTTTTGGCAGTCAGGCCCCAAAGTGCACAATCCCAGCTTTTCCATATCAGCTCTGACTGCAGCAAGGCTTTAACTTGTGGAAAACATCAAGTATTTTCCCATCCAACATTACAACCCTCTCAGAAAGCTCTGCCTGCTCCTCACCTTACACCTGTAACAGTTTCTAAGTAGGGGAAGAAGGGCCATCCAGAGGGCTCTGGAAGTTTAAATGGTGCAAAACAAAACTGTGCCAACTGTTTGTTTAAAAATAATAAGAGGCCAATATTTTCTTTTCCAGTAACAGAAGCACAATTTCATCTCATGCTGAGACAGACGGATCGCCACCCTCAGCCTCCTGAAGTACCTTATTTCATTGGGCACAAGCACTGCGCCTGTCCCAGCGTCCCAGCAATACATTCACACCAGCACTTTAAGATAAGCCCTCATGTACCCCTTCCTAATAACCATCAAACGCACCGGATATCCAACTCGCATAATACAGAGTGCCAACTCATATCGGTAACGCAAGATGCAATCCGTCTGCCTTTGTAATTAAAAAGTGGAGATGTATTAATTTTAACGTAAGCACGGTGGTACAAGCAAGGTTATGTCGCAGGGTTCGAAAACAGCACGATCGAGTTGCAGGGCCTTAGATGGACACAGCCTACATTCGCTGCCCGGCGCTGCACTGCCATGGCAAAGGGCGTTCGGAGCATGGGAACTCTCACAACTTTCCCTTCAAGAGAGGCCCAAAAAGAAACTGATTTCAAGTTTTCCCACCTAGGGCTTGATAGCGGGCTCAGCTGGTAGGAACAGGATGGCTCTGCGTGTAGCGTGTACGTTATAAAATTAATCATGAGTCAGTCCTGAGCGCGCTACGCAGCCCTGCAAAGCCTTGGTAAGCTTTAAGGAGTAAGGGCCAATGTCAGAGCCCACAGTTTGGGCTTTCCAACCGACTGCCAGCACGCGCAGACCATAGGCACCAACCCACTGTGCTGCCGTTCCCATGCAGCTCCTCACCCTCCAGAACCCGTGTTTCAGTTTCAGCGCAAGCTCCCCAGTCTGTATATTTGACTTTGGTATAAGGATGTGGATATAAACGTGCCCAGGAAGGCACAGACAACAAGAATGGCTAACCTACAGACAGGGCAAGCTACAACACCAGAAAAGCAAACAAGAATAAAAGGAAATACAAAAACCACGCGCCGTATGGGCCACACTCCACAGCGACCTTAAAACTCCAGTTTCATAAATGTCTGTAAATGATAACATAACTCCCAACTCAAAATAATACTCTGCAAAGCTAAAGCACACCGAAGTATTTATACGGATATAGGTGCGTGTGCCGAAAACAGGGCCGGGACTGAAAGCATTTCCTCCCTAAGGCGCAGCGCTGCTTTTGTTGTCAAACCGATGGAGGCGATGCCCAAAGCAGCGCTCTCACAGCCGGCTGCGGCCGCAAGGAAGAGCAGGGCCGGCCGAGAGCTCACGGCGGGCACGAGAAGACGGGCACGGGGACAGCCGCAGCGCCGCAAGGCTGCGAACCTTACAGCTGTAGGGCCCGGCAGCCCGGCGCTCACCCGCGGGTTTGCTGCTTGGTAGGTGCCCCTCTCTTTTAGTGCATTCTGACTATTAGGCACAGATATCTGAATCTGCACAGCTCAACTCGTGCGTCACGCGGAACCACGGAGCGCGCACCCGGTCTCTCGTTTACCCACATTAGTGCCACTCGCGTCACCGCACTGTACAGCAAAAGCGCTTTCCCTTTTCTCTCTACGGACAGAGAATGGAAAGGCAAAACGCCAGCAGGACCCACCGCTCCCCGCACGCAGGCCGGGTTTGGGGGCAGCCGCGCAGAGATGCCAGCGCTGCAGGCCCGGCAAGGACGCGCTGCCCGCGGCCCCAGCACGGCGCAGGGAACTTCCCCGAGCGGCGCCGAGCCCCAGGAGCCCGGCAGCAGCAGCCTGGGGGAAACGGAGCTCAAACTGAGCCCGGGGAAAAACGGAGCTTAGGGACGAACAGAGCTTATCCCAGCATGGGAGCGGTGCCGGCTGTAGGGCGCGGTTGCGCTGCCCGCCCAGGCTGTCCGTACGGACTCCGGGGGGCACCGGCGGCGGGGAGGGAAGCGACCCCCTGCCCTGCCCTGCCCGGCGCTGCCCTCCCGGCCCGGCGGATCGCGGGGCGGCTCTTACTTGTGGAGGAGCTGGGGCAGGCTGGGCGGCGGCGGCATCCCTCTGCCGGGGCCCCGGCTGGGGGCTCCGCTGCGGGCATCGCTCTCCGGCCGGTCGGAGCCGCGGGGGGCCGGGGCCTGGCTCATGGCAGCGGCGGGGACCATGCGGGGAGGCCGCTGCGGCGGGCGGGAGGAGCGGGTCACCGAGCGGGAGGAGGGAGGGAGGGACGGTGGCCGAGGACCGGCCCTGCAGGCGACCGCGCTCTCCCCGCCGCCTCCCCCCCCCAGCCCACCCCCGCCGGGCTGGCGACGGCGGGACAGGAGCCCTGCGGCTGAGCCCGCCCTGCGGGAGGGTGCCGCTACCGGCCGGGGGCGGCCGGCGCCGCGCGGAGCCGCAGTGGCGCTGGGGGGGCCGCGGGGCGGTCGCGGCAACGCCCGGGAGAAGGACCCCCCCCCCCCCGCCCCACCTGGGCGCCGCGCCCGGCCCCCGCCTCCCTCCGTTGGCCGCACCTGCCGGGGCACGAGCGGCCCCGCAGCCGGGCACCGAGATTTTACCTGCGCGTGCTTTGGGCAAGCATTGCGGGCGACCCGCGGAGCGGAGGTTGCGCTGCTCGTAGCAGACTCTGGAAACGTTCCTTCCAGGGCTTCGTGATTCCTCCATAAGGTGTCTGTGTGTCGGAGAGCGCTGCGTTAGGGACCACGCGACGCTCCTTCCCCCGCGTACGAAGGGATGCGGGTGCGGCCGGGCTGCTTTCAAAATTCAACTTCATTTGGGGGAAGGAGCGACGCTGGAGGGATCGGGGTCTCTCTCCACACCGGGCAGAGCCGCTTACATGGGTACAAAATGCCACCACCTGTGACAGGAATACGTGACTCGCGTTTAACACGTACTTCGCACTTCGTGCGCATGTGGGGAGCGCTGACCAGGTGCGAGGAGGTGGGAATCAACTGTTCGGTTACTTAATAGTTACACAACACCGAAGGACCCTTTCCGATGCCTGGCCATTAGCACGGGTTACTGTGCGTCACTTTGCACGCACACGGCTCCGACAAATGCGTTCTGAGAGATGCTGCAGTGCCTGCTTAGCGGGACCCAGGGGAGTGCAGGTCAGAGCCCGCAGGCAGAGAGGTGGTGCACGGAAACGATGTTTTAGCAAGCAACGCTGTTGTTGCGTGGTGTTTAAAGTAAGGTCTCCATTTCCCCGATCGTCCACTAAAAAAAGGGACTTTGTGCAATTTTTCTCCTTGTCACAAGAGCCCAGAGAGCCCTTAGGAGAGGCAGCGACAGCCACCCTCAGCTGCCGGTAATGACAGTTTGAGGAGGTGAAAGGAGGTGATTGGCGGTTCGCCGGGCAGCGGGAGCACAGCCACGGCACCGGTGTGCGGCAATGGATAGGCACGAGGATGTGTTACTTTGCACACAGTGATATCACATCCCCTGTAAAGTGGATCGAGCGCGTTCGATGTGTAGAGTGAAGAGCTCAGCAGGGAGAGCTCAGTGCTGGCTTCGGAAACTTCACAAAGTTTTGCTCTGTTCACTCTTCTTGCAGGCACAATCCTCATTCCTGTGTCAAGCCTGTGCCTCTTGTTCTGACATACCGTGGTGTTTGGCACGCCTGGCCCCCGCCTTACCTGAGCCTTGTCCCAGCCTCACACTATTGCTGCAGCAGTGCCAGAAGAGAGAGGAGGAACAGCGGCTGGGCAGTAGAACTGAACAAGGGCAGACTGCTGCACGAGAGGTTCATACCCTCCTGATGTGCAGCACGGTTATTTCTGCCCGTGGAGAAAACCTATCTGTAGGTTTTTACCCTCAGCAAGAAGCACACTCTGTATTAATGAAGTGATCACCAAATGGCGATTTTGGTGATGATCTGACTGTCCTGTTGCTGCTGTTTTATGAAAATAAAATCTAGGATAATTTTGTCAGAGCATCTATGCCATGGGTGTTGATAACTGCTTGTGAATAGCGTTGCTAGCTATTAAGCTGGGTTGAGATTAAGAGGCTCACTGCATCTCCAAACGTGATGAAAATCAAACCCCACTCCTTCACAATGCCCTTTTTTTTGGGGGGGTGGGACAATTTTAACACACAGGAGTTTGTACACTAAAACTGATATCCTGACCTAAGTGCTGTTCTGACTCGCCTTACCATAAATCAGAAGCAGCTCTCTGGTGCACATGAACTCACATTCAGAGCATTTATTTGTTGGGAGGGTAGATTAACAAAGGCATGGGCAGAACCCAAGAAAGAGAAGGGGGCCATAAAGCAGAAAAGTGATGGAACAGGCACACACAGGATACCATGTCCCCAAATAGTTCGGCGTCAAATAACAAAAATAGCTATAACTTCATTCCCTTAATGTGCCCATTAGTCTAAGTAAGACCTTTCTTTGGTCCGTGCCTGAACCTGACTGTTTCTCTGCAACCTGCGATTTAATCCTCTGTGAATGTAATACCCTAAACGTAATCATCTGTGAAATTAAAACATAATCAGCTCTCCATTATTAGGGGAAGTGGGGAGCTGCAAGACTGAAAGAAGGAAAACCTGGCTAATGGTAGTGCTTCTGGGCCCAAGCTGGCCCTGGAAGAATCCCAGTCCTTTCCAGAAGCGATGTGCCCTGGCAGGAGGGTCCTCTCAGTCAGGCTGGGAGTGCAGAACCGGTGTAGGCACTGCTACATGCATAGCATGGCTTATTCACAACGTGGGCAATGAACTCAGAAGTAATGGAGAATAAATTCTGCTTTGTTTCGTTGTTTGTTTTGCTGTGACTGAAACAAAAAGAGGTGTTTAAATTAATGTTAATAAAATCTTTTGAAGTGAGAGTGTTACAAAGGTACTGCAAGCAGCAAGAACATCGCCATGAAGTTACAAACATGATTTCATGAAGAATAAGACATCAGCTTTGAAATAGGATTGAAGCAGCAGAAGTATCCAGTTGCAGGAATAAAAGACTTCATCTAGCAAGAATGGTAACACTGCACTCCTTAACGCACGGTGGAGGCAGGCAGGAAAGCACTCTTTCACTTCACTTTCAAAACTAATGAAGAAAAGTGCCCACAAATTCCAGGGGGAGGGGGGAGGAAGGATGAGAAACAGGCAAATTCAGATAATTAAAACATTACTTTTTCTTAAATGACATCAGTCCCTATTTCCAGAGCTGGTTGTTCATGTCTGCCTGTTCTCTCCAGTCACGGTTTGGACAGAGGAGCTGGAGGGTGAAGCAGAACTTGCCAGTGCTGAGTATATGCCGGCTGCCTTTCAGGTAAGTCGCTCTTTGCTTCTATGAACTTTTACTATCAGCTTCTCCTGAAAAAGATTTCAGCCAGTGCCACTGCTCACTAGTTCCTTTTCAGTGATTTCCTTCTCACTGTAGCTCAGGGCTGTGAGCTGCTGGACAGGCAAACAAGTGAACAAAAAATCATCTGCTACTCGGAAGCACCCAAACCAATTTCCTTATAATTTGAAAGAAAAATATCAGGGAGATCTAGTGCTTAAAAATATGGGGTTATGGGGCTGATAGGAGGACAGCATCACCTATCTAAAGAATTTGCCTAAAGATATTAGATTAGGAGCAGAACAATCACCCTATGAACAATCAGAAAATGACCGTGTTGTTCATAAATGACACACTGAAAAAGACAGCCTTGTTCCAGAGTTGCAGAGTGAGAAAGAGGAGACTCACATGCTGGACTGACTGCTGCAGTGGTGGCTACGTGCCTGCAATACGCAAGCAGATCAAGGTGCAAAAATACAGCCTTTGGAGACAAGCTGGGTACAGTCAGCCATGGCTATCTGAGACTTCCCAACACGCCGGGACAGCCAGCTAACCAAATGTAAATGCTGTAGCATTTCAGCCCTGCTGCAGTGACGTTCAATAAATAAATGCCATCCTTTGCCTTTGCTTTGAAATGCTGCATACCGCTTCATCACCTCAAGCCAGTGACAGCATAATCCTCAATTCACATCTTGTAAATTTAGAAAAGATGAGAATGTGCAAGCGATCATACCTAGGATGTTTACACATGCTGTTTGATCCCAAAATACTGGCTTATGTCATTGATGGTTTGTGTCATGCTTCTTTCTAGCTTCAGAAATGGCAAATGTTTGCCATCTGAACTGCGTTAGCCCGCTACTTAAAGGAAATGAAAAGGAAGCAAAGAAAAGCTGATGGCCATCATAAAAATGAATGTCAAATTACTTCCAAGAGTAAATACGCTTTAAGAAAAAATCCATTATGTTAGTCTTGGCTTGAGATAGCCAAAACATGTGTCTGAATAACCCAAGTAATCTTTCCATGCCTTTACTATTACATATTCTATTTCATTTCATGACATAACCGCTCTGTTTGCAGTTATCCTCACTTCTGGCTCCTATCCTTCACAGCCCCAGAAGCAAAGAGAATTTACAGTAATTGCGTATTTATTTGTGAACCCCAACCCATTTTCATGTATGGGTGTTTGCACTGTGTGTTCCTCTCATCCTCAAATGTGTAGACAATAACTGACTGCTAGCAGGCCTGTATTATTAGTGGATATAGTCATAATTAATATACGTTAAAAATTACTTCAGTAATTTTATGGTTGTTATGCATTAGATTAGAAATAGTTTGAAGCCTTTAAAATAAACTAAATTTTCAAGACTTAAAATACCAATTCTTCATAATGTTGAGTGCAAATTCAATTGATGCACACAGAAGTGGAGACAAAGTCTATCCCTCAATAGTCACCTTCTTCCACATGGAAAAATACGGGTTTTCACAGGAGTAATGAGTACCATCCAGTAGGTGCTGACACTCAGCGTAATTTGTAAAGCAAAGTAGGGCCTTTTAAAAGGTTATATGAAGACAACTAGTTTCTAAAGGTACACTGAAGTAGTTCCAAGTAGTTCCACATCAGAACACGGCACATCTCACGTGGCTGTGGCTGCTGTTTGGCCACGCTAACGATATCAGTGCCTGGATTGGACCTTTACTAACCAAGGAAAATACTTGTCATTGTAAGAGCCCTGAATAAATTGTGCTGCAAGTCATTTTAGTATCCCAACCAAACTCAATCATTTTCTGATGAAAACTGTCTCCATCTCCATGGATAAGAAACGTCTGGTGACTGATAGAGTTGTGCTTTGGTGTCCTTAGAGCCAGGCATGCGATGGGCAATGGGAAAAGGTCCGTATCACTGAAGGTAGGAGAGCTAAGAGACCTGTCCCTGTTGGGAAGGCTGATCTGGACTAAATGACTGACACCCGCTGTCCTGGTCTATGGCAGGTATCTATTTCTGGGACTTCTCACTTGCAAGGGATGCTCTACAGAGCTGATTTCTGACAGCCCTGGGAAGGTGCAAGGCCTGGCCAGTGCCAGCCCTGGGGCTGCAGTGCCTCCTGACGGAGTGAGACAGCTCACGGCCTCTCCTCTGCTGACAAATTGTGCAGCTGTGGTGTTACATGTCAGCACTTGCGCTGCGGATCTCCAGAGACAAACCAGGAATGTTCTGCATGCCAGGCAGTGGCCTGTAGCCATTGCATTGAGACAACCTTCTTGAGGGAGCCATGGTGAACAAGATGAGTGGGGAATCCACCTGCAGCCATGTAAAGATAGGCATCCTACTGCAACAAGGCCAGCTGTACAGCTTGAAGAGGAGACATCAAAAATGCACTAAATCCTTGCAGCGTTTGATGTGTGGATACCGCACTGATTTCAAACAGCATTGGTTGAAAGGCAAGGTAGGTGGGACTGTACGTCCCTCAAGCCTAAGGTACTCTTTCATCAACATTTGCGGTGAGCATGAAGTTGTTTGATGGTATTTATCATCATCTGGAACGTTTCCAATGGAAAACATGATCTTGCTGACCTGGAATCTAACTCAGCTCCTGCAACCCATGTATTCAGAGTAAGAGTCAACAGAGAAATTTGCAGTGATACTCAGTGCAGAGAAGCAAAGAACTGGAGCTACCTAAAATGAGCTGCTCGCCTCTTGAGGTCATCTAAAATTAGCCTTTCTTTGAGTATTGATGACTTTTTTCACTGTATTACCACAGGTGTTAACCTGTTGCCATGTCCTTCTACTCTAGAAAGGATAAAAGGGCTTTTGAAGTCATGTTCCTACTGGGCATCTGCAGAATCTCTGTGGGATTATGGAAATGTATTTTGTAGGGGATTAGCATAGGGATGGAAAAATCAAAATGCAGTCTTGAGAGACAGATGATTATGGTAGAAAAAATGGCCATCATGAACTTTAAATGACAAAGTAGTTTACTAAGACTCCTGGGATGGGTGGGTGAATGATAACACTTGATTTTTTCTTTTTTTGGTCTGCATCAGGTGAGAGAGGATATAGAAAAGAATCAGCAAGGACAACTATTGGGATAATGGGAAACATGAAGACAAAGAACTCATGGTCACAGATAACAGCTTTACTGCCTCAGAAGATATTTTTAAGAGAAAACTAGTGGAAGACTGCAGATGAGGCTACATGAAGATGAAAGAATAACTTCTTAGAAAACTTCACTCACAGATCTGTCAGTAGTTTGCTGTCAAATTATGATGGCATATCATTTGTGAATCTGTAAGGGTTAAGTCCTGTTCCTATATCATTCCGTTATTTGATGGGCCAGTTGACAGAGTAGATGACAAATTTGAAATCTGCTTGTGGGATAAGGTGCCGTGGGAAAGAGCAGAGAAAAAGCTTTCAGATTGAATCCTGGCGTCTTCAAACTGTTCCTCTGGTCTCTTCAATTCAGCAAGGGCAGGTGCCGAGTCCTACACTTAAAAAGGGAAAATATTGCCTGGGAAAGTACAGAATGGGGAATGACTAGGCAAATAAGAGTTGTTTTGAATAGGATTTGGGGAGCATAATGGAGAATCAAAGCTGAACATGAGTCAACAATACTGTGCTGTTGCAAAGGAGGCATTCGTCTAACTGAGCTGCACAAATAGGAGTTTCATCTGCTCATAATGTAATTAGCACCAAGGAAAACAAGAGAGTAAGGCCTCAGCAAGAGCGCTACATCCAACCTGGCAGCTGAACCTTAAGTAGTAAGAAAACAATTCAGAAGAAAGGACAGGACTAGACAAAAGCTTACAAAAGGATAGCCACGAAAAAGTGTGATGGAAATGGCATTGTTCAGTCTAAAAAGGAAGGTTCAGGAGGCTTTAAGATGGCCAACAGCTTATGTTAACACAGCGGTGTGACTGTGCTTCTAATGAAGGCCTTCAAGGTGATGAATAGATACAGTCAAAAGAAAGGAGAAGAAGGGGAGTTTTGTGGGGAAAGGGGCAGAGCAAGGATTAGATGAACATTTGAAATATTTATATTTGCACCTTGTGCAAAGGTAACCTAGGTAGCATGCTTTAGAAATGCCCTGCTTTTGACTGAACGTTGAGTGCCTTAAATATCTAGGGCTTGCAGCCATTGATACAGACTGAAAGGCAGAGCTTGTTGCATATGTGAAAGTAAGTTGGCATCAAACTCACTAGAAAGCTTCAGCAACCCATGAAAATATCAGTAAATTTTACCTAGCAACAAAATCTTCTCTAAAGAGAAATAGAAATTTTCAGAAACTGACGGCTTCTTCTCCCTGTACTCTGTGGCTGAAAGCTTGGAAAACGTTGTAATCCCTATGTGGCATCTCCTTAAAAGCTTCTTTTACCTGACAATTCTTCTGCCTTATTAGTACTACCTGAGTCATCTGAACAACCTCCTGCTTTTTCCACATACAACTTGGCTGAGCCATCAGTGATTTGGCCGGTGACGGTCAACACTCAGGCAAGACACATCTGGTGCTGATGGTTTTCATCCCAGAGCTGCTAATGCTCTGGAGAGGGTCTCCTGGGTACCTCGTGGCAAAGCAGTGGCAATCTGTAGGTAGGGAATCTCAAGTCTTCTCAGTCTCAGGATAATTAGCACTCATTCCCAACACCCCTGCAACAAAGCACTGTGACAGAAATGCCGCCCCAAATGTGGGATTCAACAAGGGCAGGCAAGGACAGCAAAAGGCCCCTGAGAGAATAAGAAGAGAGACTTCCTTTCTTTGTTCGAGGCACTCGGGGCCAGATTGGGTGAGGCCCTGGGCAACCTGATCTGGTGGGTGGCAACCAGCCTATGGCAAGGCTGGAACTGGGTGGCCTTTAAGGTCCCTTCCAACCCAACCATTCTGTGATTCTGCGATGCTGTGATTCTATTCTTGGGGGGGCATCCACGGAAAGGTATGGCTGCATGACAGCTCATAGTAAACGATACTGTAAACTGCTTAACAGTAACACATTGTTCCACTGGGGTATCTGCTTCATTATTCCAGCTGGTGGTGAGTTTGTGCTCTGAAACACGAGGATTGGTGGCCCTTGACATTTTATCCAAGCTAGTCTGACCACAGATGCTGTTCTAAGTGCCCCATCCTCATTTTCAAATTATTTTTAAATTGTCTTGACATCATCCTACAACTGTAAGTGCCACAGGTTAAACGCAAGTTATTATTTGGTTTGTATTAGCAGCTCATAACCCGCTCCTGAAAAGAGCCCTGCAGCGTGAGGCTGCGTACACAGCCTTTCATGCTTCCCTCCCTTGGAGCCATCTCCTTACAATATCTGGCCCTCGTTCTGGATACAGCCCTGAGCGACTTCCCTTGAGCCATTCAATACATTTGTGGCAAATCTGAGTATTGAAAGCAGCTCTCCCAAGGGCTCATCCAAAGCTTATTTAAGTCAACAGAAGTCTTTCCAATTGATTTCAATTAACTTTTGAGCAGGTTCCGAGTCTCGGGGCACTGCCTTTGCTGTGACAGCATGCTTTTTATACCACTCATTTTATACACCTATCAGATTTCTTCCAACAATTCTTTCCAAATTAAATTGCCTTAGGGTGTAAGGGAACATTTCAGAGAGATGAGGGACTGTAAGCTATCACATACTCACTGAAAATCAATGCGGCTTGGATACCTCACAGAAATCTGTATCAATCCAGCCCTTTCTGCAGCCCTTCCCCATTTTCTCTCTGCTCTGTGGATTACTTTGTCAGTAACGCAGAGTGGGAAGATGAGAGGAGACCCTGGCACAGCTGGACATTAGGCATCTCCAAGAGGCTGGTGCATGAGAAATATATCTCAAAGAGTGCAATCCAAAAAAGGATACATTAAAAATGGATGAAATTGAGTATTACTTTAGTTGAGATCTCTTTTTTTATCCTCTGATTTCAGTAGTACATAAGAAAACTGGAGTGCTGCCATGACAAACTAGGCCTATCATTTTCAAGTGCCTTTAATATGGGTCAAAACATTTAATCAACATGTATTAATTTGTTTTAGTGTTCTCTGGGGAGTCCCAGGGTGACTTTAGCACAGAGCTCCTTCTAGCTGCTTTAACAAAGAAGAAAAAGTGGAAGGACATCCACTGTGATTTATTTTCTCTGGATGATCAGTGGGGAAATTGGATACGCATGACACACATTCATTTAGTCCTCACTTCCCTTTGATGATTAGGGCTGAATTTTCATTCTGGTGTATGGGGATTTGTGCGTGTCACTCCAAACAACAAGTGTCATACATCTATGTCCAAACGTAACTTTCCAAGAGTGAAATTCAGAGATACAAATCTCTGGCGTAAGTAGCAAAAATAAAATAGTACAATTGCAAGCAGAAAGTATTGATGGTACAAAATTGAAGCCTCATAGAGGCTCGATTGAGTTTGCAATTAAGATGTTTGCGCCAGATTTTATATAAAGTATATATATTGGAAAGATGTGCAGGCATCAACTTAATTAAGTCAATAACAATTGAGTAGCCCTTTCAAAATTTCTGTTACTTGGTCCTCTGTACACAATTATGGATAACCTCCATGCGGAGGTGTGACCAATTCTTTTATTGTGCCAGCATTGCAGCCTCGGCAAAGAAAGGCTGAAGGAGGATAGCTGTATCTCAGACAAATCCCAGTGACCTGCTTGGTCTGTGTAGCCAAGTTGTGGAATTTCATTTATTTTTAATGGTCATTTGTTTATTAACGTAACCTTTTTGCAAACCATGAGAATCAGACAGAAATGCGAGCAACTGTTTTTCAGAAAAAGCCCTTTTCTTACCACAGGACGACCTGACATTCGCTAGGAGAAAGGCATTCCCCAAGTAAAGGCCGATGGAAGGATGAAATCAAGCTCTATAATGGATTATGAAGCTTTGTAATTGCTGCTGGCAATCCCAGCAGTGTTTTGAAAGGCTCTACTATGGCGTAATATTTTCCAGTTTTCATGTATCCCAATGTTAAATGATACAAGTAATAAAGCTCTCCCTTCCCTTCCCCTGTAAGACTATTCCATACATCACATTGTGAACAAGTTTTATTTTTGGACTGTGATGAACATCTCACAGGACCGGGCCGGTGGCGAGGCCCGGAGCACGTGGCAGTGATGGCATCACATGGAGTGAGGAACAACTGCCTTCCACCACACAGCACTGAGCGTGCTACGGAAATGAGCACAGAATTAAAACAAAGCAGTGCCGTCGGAGCGCTGCGTAAAACCCAGCGTAACCTTGGCTAAATAGTCGCACCCAAACGCTAAACAGCTAATGGGTCTGCTTCGAAAATAATCATCTGCCACCCCCTGCACAGGTCTCAGCAGCAGAGTGGGAATTCAGCCCTGAGGAATTAGATAGGAGTGCTCATATCTATATGCATGCAACTGAGAGAATGGGAAAGGCTGACCTTGGATGCACTGTGCTGTGCCGAGCAAAGGAGGGTGGAAGCAGCGAGCGTCTGAGGTTCTGCTTCCAGGAGGCAGCAGCTCCACAGCTGCTTCTGCTTCATTTGCAGAGAACCGTCCTTGATCCAGCTCAGGAAATGGTGCAGTACACTCAGCATCTGAAACACCTCAGTCATCCGGGTATGTAAATCTGGGGAAAGATTAAAAGAAATTGAGATGTAAGTAATTTTTATTCAAGGTTTAGGTCTGTCCACTTGAGCAAATAAGCTACTAAGCTGGAACAACACTATGGCTCTGGTTCAGCTGGGCAGCTTTGAACAGTGCTTGAGGGAAGCGAGAGAAGAACAATGGTTTTAATAGGCATTGCCACGCAGAAGGAGTGATACAGAAAACAGTCTCTGTGGTTATGCCTCAGCAGAGAGCTCAGATTTCCTCGTTTCAGGCACTGGTGTCCCAAAATCTTTGCAGTGGAATCTCCAGAGAACCTCTGTGCCAGCAGCACTGCAATGCACCGAGAAAACATAAGTCCGATAATCCTCACACTAAATTTCCACGCCGGAGCATTTAATAGTGTAATTTCCAGCACACATGGGTAAAGCCCTGCTGGAAGGATAATACAAAACAAAACCATTCCCACTGGACAGGCTGCTCCTGCTCTGGTTCCACATAATAGATTGCATAATAAGTTTGGGGAAGTTGTTTTTTCAGCATCTTCACTGAACATTCCAGAAGAATTTCAGCGGAAACCTTATTACCAACAACATCCTGTGCACAAAGGCAAGAGACGGGCAGGCCTACAAACCCATGGCAAACACAGTCTGAGTCTTAAAACTATTTCAGGTCATCTGTGACAGTATTTTTCATGAGGATGGTTTCTGGTGTTATTACAAGGATGTTGACCTTGGTGGAAAGCCTGAAACACCCATGTTCCAAATCCATGAGTCAGCTCAGATATACATCAGCAAGGATCCCACCAGTGAACGTGATTTATGGACCATGGATACCGTTGATGTCTTACTATGGAGAGCTGTTAACCCCCACAGGTTTTGTCTGGCTTAAAAATAGTTTCAGATAGAGCTGATCTTTTAGGTCATGGAGTATATAAGAAAATTTGGAAACAATTTAGCCTTTCAGACTAGTTATCAGTAAGTCCTACACAACTTTCTCTTCGATTTCGTACTGTCTTTCTCAGCAAAGTCTACAATTAGGGGGGTAGGACAGCACATTTGGTATGGATTATGGCACTAGTGGGGGTGAAAGCACTTGGCTTCCAGCCGTGTATCCCATTGCATGTCCAAGGCCCCTGATAATCCTTCAGAAATACGCTGCCTCTTGAATCCTGATGCTTCATTAGGGACGTAGTTTCTCTATCTGCTTTCCAGAAGTCTTTCACATCATTCACTAGCTGCAGTCAGAGGTGGCAGAGGACTGATAAACCAACCTTATCAGCAAACCTCAAAGCCTGTTTGACTGCAGATTTCTGATATTTGAGTGCAATTACTTTCCCTCTTCGGAGTCCCTTCCCCAATATCTACAACTAAAATTGATGTGTAATTGTTAAAACATTTCCATACCTTTTTTTTCCCCCCATAGATAAGTAACTGCAAGCTGTTGATCAAACCTGCAAAAGATACTGAATTGACGTCATGAATAGAAACTGTTACTGAATTCCTCACACCCGCGGGGATGTAAACTGGAGAACGACAGCAAAGCATCCAGCAGAGTTTAACTCAGAACTGGCTGCTTATAAGATATACTGCAGTTCCTTATGAAAGCCAATCGCTGCTCTTCATACGTCGGTCTGACTGAAAGATGAGACGAGCTGAGGGATCAGAGTGAATCCAGCGCTACGAAGGGCTTTGGGAAGAAGTATGTTGTAGTGATCTCTGACCCAACTCGCACTTACGTGTCATTTCTGAATGGGCACTTGAAAAATTCTTTGCCAATTCTGCTCTCAAGAGAGAGCTGTGATTTCCCTAAATCCCCAAACTGAAAGGGAATAAATCGTTGTTTCATAGACCTTTGAGAAACAAACAAAAAGAAAAACAGGGGCAGGTTTGTTATTTGTGTTAATATCTCATCTGGATGGTTTTAAGTAAGATAATTTATGATGATTTGAGAATTCAATTAATTTATCATGTCACTGCAGGTACTACTCCAATAAAACCAGCTCCAGCACATTTTGAGCCCCAACACACGTAGTACAGACCGTGGAATTAACTGACTGCATATCCTAGAGAGTTCCACTTCTCTGTCACAGTTCATGGTTTCAGCTTTTGTACCCTTATCCAGACACAATGCCACTCTTTTTGGCAGCAAAGTGACCTGAAAGCAGCTGTTGGCATTATAGCCACCTGTGATGATTTCCAATACATTTCCTAATTAAATAAGCCCCTTTCCAGTGATTCTTTGATGTCATCTAATTTTCTGCCGTTTGGTAAAGTCGGACAGACAGAAGCCTCAAAGTAATCTGAATTTTATGGTTCCCAACTTCTGTTCCCTACAAGGAGCAAACCGATTTCTGTTTCTGTCTTTGAGGGATTATTAAGACAGAGGAACCATTATAACAACAATGAAGGGACTGTTTGATTTTCATACAACCCGTAAGTCTGTCCCTGCTGTTGAAACTGAGATCTCTTGTGCTGTGGTACAGGCACAGAACTGAACAAAAGCTGCCGAATCTCAAAGAGTCATTAACACTTCAAGAACAAGAAGAAAAAAGAAGGAAAAACTGGGAAAACATTTACACGTACGTTTCTATTAGTCCCTGCTACCCCTACCCCAATGCCTTTCTCTCACACTGAGTTTATGTGCAGACCACTCACTTTCTCTAACTATTGTTTACCCCTTAATGAGGACCACTCAGTAAAGTCATACAAAGAGACAGTTAAGGGTTTCTTAAGTTAAATCCCAGCAGGAGTAACTGAAGCTGTGTCTGTTCTGCACTAATGTGGAGGACCGAGGCTCCCCAGCAGCACATTTACCATTCTTTATACTGTGCCCACCAACGGCACTTTGGGCCAGGAGCGAGGGTTGGGTGTAGCACACACCCAGCAGTTATCTTCTTCCAGACATCCTACGGCTGCTCAGTGGTCAGATGTGTTTTATCTGCTTTAACCTGAGTGGGAACATCACCTTCTTCCTCATTGCTGGTCAGCTGCATTAAATCTCATTCCATCATTCCCTCCAGTAGCTCAGTGTCATCTCTTCCAAAGATGTTAATGCATGTCTCATTATATTCTGTGCCATCTATCAGCCCTCTGTGATGGAGTCATTTCCCTGTGTGAGAACTCCAGATTTCAACGAAACAGAATTTCCTGGTCTTCCTGAGTACACACAGCTGCTTTGCAGCACGGTTTGCATGTACTTATAAAGGCCAAAATGGAGGCAGTAAACAAAAGGAACCCGCAGCCTTCTATTTAAAAGCAAACAAAACCCTACCATTTCCATACTCTTGTATTTTTAATGAAGTTGACTCATCATTTTGTAACGTGACTGGCACAACTGCTAGATGCCCCTCCCTATGCAGCAGCACGAGCACACATACATCCCCATGGTGGCTGCCAGCCGCAGTCAGTTCTACGTTCATGCTAAAGATGTAGACGTTTACAAAGAGCTTCCCAAGGATTCCATGAGTGCCCACAGAGACCTTTACCACAGCAGGCTGTTACATAAAGTCCTTTGTATCTGCGCACTTAATCCAAAGCCCAATAAACTCAGTAATTCAGAGCTGGAATTCCCATGAATCTCAGAAGACTCTGGATCAAGTTACTAATGCTACCTTTGTTTATAGGGGTTTATAGGGGTTCATATCTGCTTGCCTGCTGCTACTTACACCACTGTCGTATGTTTTTATTTCAGGCGAGGGGCAAAATGGAATGAGCTAAGACAAATTCACTTGACTTTCTATTTCTGTTTCATCAAAGCTTCCATCTGTCTCGGTGATGTCTAAATGTGTCTGCGCTAAACATTTCCAGACCTGCGTTCAATTCATCTGATCCCAAGTGTCTTCCTTCAGCCACTTTTGGTGCGGATCAGCCAGCATCCCATTTATGTTCTGAAAAACTACCTAAACCCCTTAACTTTAGGCCAAAAGAAAGTGCCCTTTGAACGCTAGCTCCACATGCAAAGGAAGTTCTTAATATTACTGTAAATGGATCCCTTCTCTTCACGTGGCATCCCAGACCTATGGGTGCATGGCATACTGAAGATCTACCCCAGGAAATGCAGGCAGAGCCATTGCAACTCAGCACTGAAGGTCGCAGATCTGCTCTCCAGACCTTGACCTCAGCTGACTGCACAAATTGCCAGCGGACCAGAGAAGCGGAGAGCGGGGGGAAGGGTCAGCAGACATTGGAGACAGATGGCCCAATTCATCATCCACCAGAAATAAATTAAAAAATAAAAATAAAAAGCTGCTCCAAGCGTTATACACGCAGTGGTGATTGTAAATTCCACAACTGTGGAGAGCTGCCAAGCCATTATACACATAGCAATACTGCAGTCTCTGTGCATAACTCCAGAAAGGTGAAGTCAGGAGAAGCTGCAAAGCATAAAGTGTGTTTAGCTCTCAGGAAATCGGTTTGTAAAATGATTATCCAAGCCCCGGTGGAACGAAAAGCATGTAGAAGTTAGGAACCAATGGGATACTATGGCTTATACATCAACAATGCATTTGTGCAATGCATAATTTAGTTATCCATGGATGTGACCGTTGATATTATTTATCTTCTTCTAACACTAATTTTGTTTTGGTTTTACTCTTGACAGTTTCCCAGTCTGAGCTGTCAGGCTGTGTGTCCTGCTAAACACAGTACTCCGCTCAGAAGGCAGAGCGCCTCAGGAGCCAGCAACGCTCTGTGACGCCACTGGAAAGAAGGCAGGGAGTGCAGAGCAGGAGGGGCTTTCCCCAGATCACCTTCCTTGGTTTCTCTGCAATGAGAAAGAAAGATCTACCTTGGGTTTTTGTAAATTCATGGAGAGCAAAGAGAGAGTTGCATGGGTAGCGCCGTTGGTAGCACTACTGAATGCTCCAGCGGGTTTTCCAAGCACAACTTCCCCAAGGACGGAGACAACAGCAGCCATCAAATTGCTGAATGTCACAAAGCAAGCGCTGGGAAATCTTGGTCGCAGCCTTTGTGCAGCCCTTCAGCTCTCTTTCCACACAGGCCAACGTCTACGCATGACACAACAAAGAGTTATTAATACAACCTCCACAATCAGCCAGTGTGTATCAGCCTACACGCGGAGCTCAGGGCTCCATTCAGGGATTCCTCAGGAGCACATGGTACAGAAAAAGTGCAAATTCCTGCGTCGCTGGTCTGAAATTGCCATCCACTGAGCAGCCCTCTTCTTGTTTTGTTGTCAGGTGACCTTGAGAGGATCGAAGGAACGTGTTCTGTGTAAGAAGATGCACTATTAAACACAGCTGACAATCAAAGCGTCCTTATCTGTCAGTCCCAGAAGGATCCTGGGTTGCACTGCCAGGAACTGGTGGAAAATCAGGAGCAGCAGCACAACGCACCCTGCTGCTGCCCCAGACCCCACGGGCTCCCACAGAGCAGCCACTTCTCTTGAACTCCTCTGTGGCTGAGATAGAAGAGCACCCTCGAAGCCCTGGGAACCTCCTCTCCAGCTCTGTCACACCAGCTGTTCCCATCCACGCTTTGCCCCGTCTCACTGCACATTCCAGTAATGAGCCCAAGCTGCCTCACTCAGCAGCTCAGAAACGGGAGGAATTTGACAAGGGGGCAGAAGCGCACTGTGCTGGGTGTCGCTGCCCAGCCCCCATTCTGACAGGAACGTTTCTCTCGCTGCTTGAAGAGCAGCCCTGCATCCAGAGAGCATCCCAGCTCCTGAGGAAGGAGGAGGAAGAGTAACAAAACAGAAAGCAAACACTCTCCCTTTTTCTTCGCTTACATTCCAGCTACACACTAGGCCATTACTTCATGAAAACAAAGCCCTCTTCCATCCAGTTTGTATTTTTCCCATCTTTTTATTTACATGGGACACTGAGGGTACATTTGCATCATCTACCTTGAGCACCAGATCTAAGTGTAATTCTCTTGCATTTCTTAGGCAGTAGACAGAGACAGGAGGGTACCTGCCCCCAAGGGAACTGCTAAGGGCCATCAGTGGCTGGGCTGACTCACAGACGCTGTTATTTTACTTCCCAATCTCTTCAGCAAGTCTTAAAGCGCTTCATGTATTTTTAGTTGAAATGGTCATTTATCCCAGCTTTCCCCTATATTTCCCCCTCACAAAACTATATTTTGTATTTCTCTGCTTGCTCAGGGGCCTCGTGACCAACAGAATCATCTCCGGAATTCAGAGAACCTCCTAACGAAAGCTTTGATTCTGCCCTCCATTTTAGTAGTAGGGCAAATACCATCTGTGTTATTTAGTCCGGTTTGACTCCACCTGCTGCCCAAAGCTACAGACTGCACCCGAACCTGACACTGCCTTTTGCTACGGCTGTGTCACATCCTCATCACGTCTACTCAGCAAGCAGAAAAGTATCATCAGGGGAAACAGCAAAGAACTGTTTTTTGCATCACTCCTGACATTAACTATGGACAAAACCTAGGCTGGGAAATCTCAAATCCTCCTCCGGGTTGTGTGCTGGCAACTTATCAGACAGCTCTTCCTCCGTTACGCAAGGACTTACCTTTAAACACCCACGTGAGGCTGTTTTTCATGCAGCTCTCTGAAAGTTTAGCAGCCGCTTGGGTTTACACAAAAAATAGCCACCGTTCCCAAACCTACCCTGAAATGATCCTGGAAGTCTTGATAAACGTGCAGGCAGCAGTTCCAAACCTTGGTCTCCACCATGTAAGCATTCAGCCACTGTCTCAATTTCTTGTCTAGCCTTACCCTGCAGGCATCAACCCAGTACCTTTTCTTCAGCTTGCTACTTACCCATGTTCCCACTCTGCTCAATAACAACCCTGGCTGTTAGACTCAATGCAGATGAAAATCTCTAACATAGCTGAAGCTACTGTGCATTCAGTTGCATTTAGTCTTTGACACTGAGCAGTGTAGAGATTCTGCTCTACTAATCCATTTCCCATTTAATGAGATTTTAACTTGATAAACTTGATGATCAGATTGATTCAGGCTGACGTTTTTAAAACAGGCAATGAATGTAATTGCTGTGCCTATCAACTGCCTGTCTCCTCAAATTCAAACTAACTGCCAAGCTGCTGCGTTGGCACCAACGAGCCTAACGACAGAACAGCCTGCCACCACCCCAGGCACATGCTGTACCTGATGGTCACCGGCTACAGGCACTTCAGGTGCAGATAAATGCAATGAACGAAACTGCATGAAACCACTAACTGCAGCTGTGAAGTGTGCTTTGGGATTTTGAGTGGACTTACTTACTTTACCAGTAATTTTAGGAATGCTTTGCTCTATAACCAATCTGAATGCATAGTAAGACTCCACATTCTTCAAGGTTACCACATACACGTGTATTTACTGGTTAAAGATTTTGAGGGAGACTGGATACGAGTTACTTGAGATGCAAGACTTGTTTCAAGTTCTGCACCCTACGCCTTTTTCAGAGAGAGCTATCTACTGTAGAGCTACTGACTCCGGAGCAAAGCTGCCCATAGTTCCCATGTCAGGTACAGCATACTCAGTCATCTGGCTTCTAAGATTTACTGCCAGTGGTAATTTCCTTCAGGATTATCACTCCCCAGGGAAGTTACTCCATACCAACTTCACTTTTCTGCTCTGACCTTGCTTTGTACCGTTAAGTGCATGCATTCCCTAGCTCAGGAAATTGCGTTCAGTTCACACCTCCTTCTCCTGCACTTCACGTGAAGCAGTGTTAACTGGTTCTCAGTGGGCAGCAGGGGTGCTAAGCAGCTGGTGGAAACCTACCAGATCACTCGATTCTTGTTTCATTGAAGTGCCCTACAGAACAAACGCAGTACGTTAAGTTCACTGCTTCTCACTGTGAAATAACCTTAAGCAGTACCCTATAACTTCACGCGGTACATAGAAGTGTGCTACACATAATGTGAATGCATATACACAATTATCGCTTGAAATAACAGCTCTGTCTCATACTTCTCAACAGCTCCAGCAGGACTGACAGAATTTACTGTTTTGGGGGAATTCTCAGACAGACAACACACATCTGTACACAAGTGACAGTGATAAAACCAACCATTTTAATTTGAAGCCATTAAAAAAAAAATTGTGAGGCAATATAAATGGTAAAAGTATACTGAGGAAGGAAGGAAGGAAGGAAGGAAGGGCTAGCACTTTCTGAAAAGCTTTAAAACAGCAACAGACGCTTTACAAAAGATCTGACAGAAGAGAATAAACTTCTGTAAACTACAGGTACTGTATAAAGGTAACATTAACAATCATCTTATAAAATACAGCAACAGAGACCATACGGATACTCAAGCTTCTTTGAAACTAAGTCTTCTGGGGTCTTGGTTAAAATGTATGTTCAAAAACTATTTTAAACAAGGACTAAAAGCTTCCTATTTTTAATTTACAGTTCCCTGGCATAAACATCACACTATACACATCTTCCAAACAAGCAGTAAATACAATTTTGTTTAACCATGCGTGGTGTCATCTTCTACAAAGTCTTTGGCCATTTCTGCCGTGATCACATCAATATGACTAACCTGGTGGAACAAAACGGGGCATAGTTATTAGTTTCTACAGAATACAACAGAGCGTGCTGAAGTTCTCAACAAACACTGACTAAAAGGTTACCTTATTTCTGAATTTTACACCATAGAACTTGTCAGCTGACTCCAGCAATTCAGGCCTAAATGTTGTTGTAATGAACTGAGCATGTTCAGCTAGTTCCATAATCATATCTAAAAAGAATGTAAGAAATCTTTATTAATGTCGTCTTTCTAATAAAACAAGATGTATCTTAATATGAGACAGGTAAAAGTTTAGTATTCCTTACTTAAATTGAGAGTTTGGTCAATTAAAAATAAAAATTAAAATTAAAATAAATAAATAAATAAATAATAATTAATAAATAATTAATAATAATAATAATTAATAATTAATTAATAAATAAATAATTAAAATAAATAAAATAAATAAAAATAAAATAAAAATTAAAATTAAAAATAAAACAGAAATCAAGAAAGAACCCACATCACGTTTATATACTATAAGAAATTCCAGTCTTAACCTAGACTTTTTACACCGCATTAAGTTGTAACTCCTTAGCTGCTGTACCTGCCAGTACTGAGCTTCTACCCAAAGCCCATCTTCAAGAGCAAAGGGAAGCAGAAAGTTAAATTCCAACATGTGCTCAGATGTTTCAAATAGTGCCTCGTATCTGAGATGTCCAGTACTAAAAGTCAGACAGTCACTTCAAGCACACCGAAGATGAGTAAGGTACCTGAAACAGCTTTTCTGTGCTGAGCATCCAAGGCTTGGTCAATTTCATCAAATAAGTAAAATGGAGCTGGATCACATTTCTGGATGGCAAATATCAGGGCCAGAGCTACCAGGGATTTCTGTCCACCTGAAAGTTGTTGCATTTCTCTCATTTCACCCTGCTTCCCCGTGAATGATACCTAAGGAAACAGCACAACAGGAAGATGACTTCAAAATACAGCACTAGAACATCACTTGCTGTTGTAGCAAATAAATAGATCGGTTCAACATTGGCATTCTAAAAACACATAGTTTAACTTCGATTTAAAAGACTGATCAGAGTGCTGGAACACGTTTCTCCTTACCCTTATGCCAACTCCCGTGAACTGGTCTACAGACGGCACACTGCTCTGTGATCCAGATCCTCTTTCACTCTCAGTGCTGCCCTCACCTTCATCTTGGGACTGACTGCCTTCCACATCTCCTTTCTTCATCACTAATGTGGCCTTGCCACCAGGGACTAACTTCTGGAATACTTCACTGAAATTTTTTGACACCTTAAAGGAGATAATCATTATTACATAATGAAATCAAGTGCAAACAAGCAATTTTTACACGCTTCAAGTGTTTGTTTTTAAGTAGGGATATCCAAATTCAAATTTAAGCACCAGCATAAGAGAGAAATGCGAATGCAAAGCTTGGTCTAAAAACATGATTTAAGCCAACTGCTTCTCTAGTTGGAGTTTTCACTTTTTTTCTTCAAAGGGGCAGAGTTAAAACAGAAAACAGCAAAAGCAAGTTTGATTTATATTTCAGTGAGCTTCAGATGAGGTGTCAGCTAAGAGGATGAGCTTCTGAAGACTTTTCACACACTGCACATAAGACACTTCGCTAACATTAGAAAAGACTTAACTAAAATCTGGAAAATGGATTTAGAGTAGATCATCACCAGACCTTCCACAGTACAAAGAGTAATAAGAAACAAAGCACTGAAAAGGTTTAAAGAACAGCTGGAAAGGTAACATAGTCAAGATCAGCATCCATTTAAGATGTCAGCTTGTTTCTTTTGTTAGTATTAATCACACAAAACCCAAGTTCCATGACACCATGTCTATTACATAATAGCTCTGCTTAGTCGTGTTTCTTCCCAAACAGCAGCTACATAAGGCTATTAATTTCTGTTCCAGTTTTTTCTACTGTTGCCATTTTGTTACCTGCTTGAAAGTCAGCTGAATAGCCTCATATTTTCTAAGCTCTAACACGTTCATCAGCTCCATGATTGATTTGTAGCCCCTGTCCAGCTCCTCTTGTCTTTTTATTAGTTTTTCCTTCTGCTCTGAGAAATTCACAAACTGATCCAAAGCTTTTTTATTAACATGACTGTATTTCTTCAGTTCTGTATTGCATTGCTCCAATTTGCGGAATAACTGTGGGGAAAACAGACGTTCATGAAACCAATATTTCAGATTTGTTTGTTCATAAACAGCTTGAAAAGACGCACATTTATTACCTGCTTTAAACTTAAAGTCTGGTATTTTTCGAAAGCCTCCTGTGGAAGTGAACCCAATTCTCGGATTTTCTTCATGCATTCCTCCTTCTTCTTGAGGAGCATGCCTTGCCTATTAGTCATTTTTTCAAGTTCTTTTGTGTCATGGTTAATGGCATCCATATGCTCCTTTTCCATGTTCTTCCAGCGTTCCATGCTCTTCTGCAGTTCCTTAATTCCCGCTTCTGTTTTGTCAATAGAGTTATCCAGATCTGAAATATCGGGGGAAAAGCACAAAAGCCAAAATGGTTACGCCTACAGGCCTGCACTAAGCTGAAATTCTCTCTCTTCCTTCAGAGAGGTCACATGATTGAAGTATAGAAAGAGAAGCAAAGGTAGTGGTGATCCATACAGATGCTATTTCCTATTTGACAGTAACTAAAGTTTCAGACGGTTCAGGAGAACAGCTATACAAAATCATGCTGTGAATGAATGCTGCTTCAGAATACTACGCCTGATGCCAAAACTCTGTTGGATGTTACAATGTGCAATTGCAGACAATTTCACTTCTGTTCAATTTGCACAAAATCTTGCTTCTGTCTTTTGGACCGTGTTCCAAAACACCTGTTACGCACTATACAACTATGACAGCACCTTCAAAATTTATGGCTGCTTCTCATTTTGAGCTACGTGTGAATGTTCAAAACAGTGAAGATTTTTCTTTGCAAAAATAATGTTACCAACCATCTGACCGTGCCAGTGTATCCTTCACTCGTTTGTTGATAGCCTCAAGTTCTGATGTTGTGGCAGTAAGAACTGTGCCACCTTCTGTTTCTCGTAGCTCATTCAGTTCCTAAGGGACAAAGTAAATGCCATCAAGCCTCAAAAGGGAAGCGAATGAAAGCGTAAGCCAGACAGCTTCCACTGTTCTACATACAACTATCTTCTAACACTTCAAGGTATTTTCATCTTTTACCAGATCATCATTATGGTAGCTTTCTTTATAAAAAAAACAGTGCATACAGAGCAAGATTTCTGTTGTTGAAGTTTAAGCATAGCATGCAATTCAGCTTGGATAAAGGGAAGCAAGAAACACCATAGATTACACAGAATGATGAATACATATTTATCCCATCAACACCATGTCACAGCTTTGAAAATAAACTGCAAAAACAGACCGCACAAATTCATTTAAGAGAAAATCCTTACTTGTTCCACTTGGTCTAAGCGTTTTCTCAGATTCTCATTGAGATACGTTTCAACTCTTGTTATGATACCTTCTAGTTTAATCCTCTCATTCAAAAGCTGTCTGTTTTCCTGAAAAATAACAATAATTTTGACAGGATATTTATTGCATCAACTAAAATCAAACTACCCACTCAAAATAAAGCCCACTCTTGACAGAACTCTGTACAAAAATATTACGCATCTTTGGACTGTCACTGTTCTTGCAGCAGAAACAGCCTGCTAGCACTGAATATCTCTGCAGCTATCTGGTGTCAAGACAATCACAAAAATCTGTGACGTTCCTGAGCTGGACTAGCACATGGATCCACAGTTCTTAAACCCAGAAGAGCGTGAAAGAGTACAGTGACATAGCGCTTCTCCAACAACACGTGGCAAACACAGCAACAAACTTAGAACTGCTTTATTTACCACGAGCCTAAAGGTATTGTTTCAGTTTCCCACATCACGCATCATTCCCTTCATACAGGTATCTATTTTGAAGTTAATTATTGCAAAGTTCAAAAGTAGGAGCAAGGACGTTGTGACAATTCCAGCACTACAGGAGTGTAATTCTTAGCAAAATATAGCTTGTAAAATTCACCCAGCATTTGAGAAAAACAGGCAGATAAATTTTGGAAATGAGAAAACTCCACACATCCCAGGCCACTACTGGTAAAACACTACTCAGTTACAATACATTCATCATTAGTGACTCTTCACATAAGATTACTGGGAAGAAAAGGTATCACATTCAGTTACAAGACAGTTTCATTTTATCTTACTTGTTGCAGTTGTCTGATTTCATCATTAAGAGCATCCACACGTTTCTGATCTTCAAGACTAAGTTGAGACAACAGATCAGTCCCCAGCTCAGCTTTCAGTGATTCTCTAGTAGATTCCATAGCATGTAAACTTGCCTCCAAGCTCTGTAAACTGCGTTGCTGTGAAATAAAGATTAGACAGAATAATTCCTCGGCACAGCCTGCAGATTTATGAATATTGCTACTATATTTATGCAAATATGAGCTGTACCAGATCTCTAGTCATCTTTTCGTATTTCAGTCAACCAGAAAGGAAAGCAAATTCACCAATAATGCCAATAAAATAGTAATATAAAATCAGTAATTGATTTCAATATCACTTTACTGTACCTTAGGCATAAAGGTCTTTTCAGACTGCTGCCTTTTCTCCTTCAGCATTTTCATTTCTGACAGAATACTGTCTCGAGAGGCTTTGAACTTCCTCTGCTGTGTCTCAATTTGCTGCATTTGGTTCATCAGCTGATCAATTTCATTATTAATCCATTCTGTGGGCTAAGGAAAACTCTTTAAAGGGCATTTTATACCTACCAGTATATTCAGCTTTTAGTTTTTGCCATATTCTGCTGCCCTGATAAGATGAATCAAAACAATCATTTGTATGGGAGAAATCAAGAATCATCAGTAAGAGTGACTTCCTGACCCCTATCAGTGCCAAGAGCAAACCAGAAGAGATTCATTTTCTGATACTTTCACAACATGAGACTCAGAGTAGATACATTTCAACTCGTAAGGAAAACTCTTATCTTACAAAATATAGAAGAGCAGATGCCTTTGTTTAAAAAGCAACATTACACCAATACAAATCAACTCTTATTCAAGTCTGAGACAAAAGGGATAATTTTCCAGAACAATTGTGAAACAACACCTTGAGCCGTGGTGCAGATCTTGCAGAGAATTTTAATTTCTGTTGAACTGCTAACATTATGTTTCTCCTACTACAAGTGCATTGTCTAACAAGACACCAACGTAGAAGCACTAAAAACCAGGCAATTCCCAAAAGCAGAGGTCACAGCAGAACATGTCACCCCATACTGAAAACACTTTTGGAAAGCTGAATCAAATACAGAACAGTAAGTTAGCAGTAACTGACAAAGAAATTTTGCTTTCAAAGTGTCTTGGGATCCATTTGTTACGTTCCAAAACTCGCTGTCAGATATGGTAACAACACACTACAACTAGTGATCTGCCACAGGAATCCTTGTGTGTGCATTACCCTTCAGCTATCAGTTGAATGAGCACCCAACATACATCCTCTGCAGTTCCCTCCTCAAAAAGGAAAACCAGGCCTGAAGGTTATGGCTTAATATGCCTATATATTGTCCCCAGAGTAACTAACAGAACCAGACAGCACAAAGAACAGTCAAAACAAATGCCACAGCTAACATGTAACATTCACAAGCATTAAGAATCCTATTTTTCACCCATTACTATAACTGCAAAATGAAATCTTCACCATCACACAACCTTTCCCAAAAGAAACAAAAGGATATTTTCAATGTTTCTGCGCAGGTTTTCATTGAGTTTTGCTTCAAGTTCACCGAGTTCTTCTTCTGCCTTTCTAACATCTTTTTGTAATTCAAGACGAGACTTTCTTGTGTCATAATAACCACCAGTCAAAGCACCACGATGGCTGACTTGATCACCTAAGAGCACAACAGAACAAGACTGTAAACTGCACATCATTTATTCTCTGTAATATTTGGAGCAGCTTCTATAGTACAGTTTGGTAGTATGACCACAACATTTCAACTAACCTAAAGAAATGCTGCATCAGTATAAGAAGTTGCTATTTACAATTAAGACTTTACGTAAAGTTCTGTAATTAGTGACATATTTGTTTTGGTGTTCCATTTAAAGTACGTTTCATTCTTCAACACCAACACAGATTGCTACCATCTCCTTTAAGAAAAAAAAAAAGGCAGTACTGCTCTACAAGGCACAGATTCTGCTGATTATTTCTCCCTCAGACATTACTTAGGAGAGTTTTCAGATTACCCTTCAGAGAAAGAGATATCTAAGTCTGCATGAAATCTGCACTGCAGGAATAGGGTACTACCAAGATTGCTTTAGAGAACACAATACGTAAATGCACCTGATACACGGAATGACTTACCTTGCACTTATCAGTAATTAAAGCCATGCATTTGCACCCTCAGTGCTGTTCTAAGTTGCTGGAATACATCATAAATACTTCAGGAGAACAAAGGCCTTTTGAATTTGAAACAATGTGAATACAAACAACCTATTTTGCAGTTCTCAAGATAGAGATATAGTTATGAACTTTTACATCATAATATAATCAAATAATTGTGAAGAAATTCTGCCTTTTCAGTAATGCACCTAACCAAGCATAGCTGTGTATGTCTCAGCTACATTATTTTGAATAGTCTTATTTTGGTAACACTAACAGACTATGCATAACGAGTCTCACACTTCAAAGGATCCCACTTTGCCAAAAAATAATTCATCTAATTGCAATATTTACCTTCCAGAGTAATACAATCCATAGTGAAAGCTCTGGCCAGCTGAGTAGATACTTCCATGCTACGACAAATCAGAGTCTTTCCAAACACATGTTTGAAAGCTTTGTCAAATCTTGGATTGTATCTCAGTTTACTGATCATAGGAATAGCATCCTGAAGGGACAGTGGTTATAATGAGAACAGTGCAATGACACAAACAAAGCAAGAATATTGCAACTAATTCAAGCAAGCTCTAAAAAAATAAAGAAACCACATCAAAAGTAAAAACATAATACACTGCCTTACAATACTATATTCTTGGAACTTAAGCATATCTCAAATTCACTGAAGATGAATGCATGCATTCACAACCAGACTTCTGGAATGAAGACTCCTGGAGATCCACATATCACAATTTAGACAACGTCAATCTCCAAACTCAAGGCACAGCATTGCAAATCATTACTTTGAAAATACATAAGGGGATGGTACTCTGATTACACAGTCAATACAAACACATGGAAATCAAGAGCAAGATTTTGCTATTTCAAGTTTTTAGCAGCTAGGCTTGAGCATTAAGTCAGCTAGGAGTCTGCTGGCTATGAGAGTGTTACATTACAGAAACTATTTCAACAATTACCACTAACTGGCTGCAAAAAAAAGAAAAAGGAAGAGTCTTAAATGGCAAATAGAATACAAATATTAATACAGCTTTGCTAGTAAGGCCCTCCCAAAACAGACACACTAGAAGGCCGATTCTTTTCTATGTATCTTTCTTTTTCCTATGTATAACTGAGGGGCAAAGAGAGAGGAAATTTTAAAGAACTTATTCTACCACAAGGTCATAGGAAGCCCTTAAACAATTCACTAAGTTTCAAGTAAGAGAAGATTCTTTCTTTAAGAAGTATTTTTATAGCATATTTGAACAGCTGTAACTGAAGAGTTTTTAAAGTATCCAAACACAAGTCAGTCCAAACAACTTCAAGAAAGTCTCCACAGCTGCAACACAACACTATCCCTCTCTTCAGCTTTTGTCCACGGCAATCTTTCATCTAAAGAATTCAAGTTTAGTAATTCATGCAATTATTATCAGATTACAGAACTTCCTATTGCTATATTATCACCTACGTACTATGTAGATAGAGTTTAACTTTGAAGAAGAAATATCTTGTAGCAAAGTGTTTTCCAATAACAGGGTTTCCAATTTTGAGAAGCAATAAATTAATGGCAGTATTTAATTGCAGGCATTCAACAAAAGAAAGTGGCAGGTGATACGTAACAGGCACACAGTTCAAATAACAAAGGCTTGTATTTACAGAGAAAACAGACGAAGGTTCAAAATGAACACTCACGTTAGTCTCAGGATAAGCAGTATCTCGCACATCTAGCTTGTTCAATGGGAGGAATGTAACTTCTCCAGGAAGGTTCATTTTGTTAAATTCCATTAAAATTTTTGTACTGACTTCATCAGAATCCACAATGTGATAAAATAACCTAATTAACAAGCCCCCAAAAAACAAGAAAAAAAAATCTTCACTGTGCCGAAAGAACAAATATTTGAATGGGAACATTTAACATGCAGGTTACATTACCTGCCACTATAAAGCCAAGCTGCATTTGCTCTATTGTTTTTATGCACTGCTGTCAAAGCAAGCAGATGGTACTCTTATTAGGATGACAGAGCTTTTAAATAGCAGTTGGCTATTTAGAGATTACCCTCACACATGAAAAAAGCTCCTACTGTTACTGAAACATCAGCATTACTTACCGTAGAATGCACCACACCAGAAGACCCCTAGCAAGCATCAGGAGCATCACGCTTGGGCCTTTCCTACCCACCTTCCCACTCCCTCCCCCAATGCCCTCCCACCTTGAAACAAAATTAAGAGAAGTCAGAATAATTTTTTTTACATCTGCAGAATTCTTAGTCCCTTCTTGAAGGGAAAGTGTGACAAGGCCGTACAACAGCACTTAATGAAATAAGGACTAGAGCACAAGACTAAGAAGAAAAATAACTAATATTTCAGAAGGAATCAGCATAGGTCCATAACTGCAGCTGCACCAACTTAATACTGAAGAGTATGTAGTTACCTGTTCCCTGCAGTAACTTCAACACATGTGTAGAAAGCTGGCTCACATTCAAAGTTGTTCATCACAATGCCATGATAGCCATTTAGAACATGCTGGTTTATTCCTTTCCGACGAAAGTGCTCCAAAACCTTGTTTATACTGTCGATACCATTCAGAATGGCCTGTTAAAGCACAGATGATTACTGTAGCACAATTACAAGATGTAGAAAAAGGTATTGGCTTTATCCCCCAACATCTAGAGAGGAGTAATCATCTTTCTTGACAAACTGCTGCTGACTAACGAACACACCTAAAAAAAAAGTTGAGCGTACAACATCTCAGGGTGTTGGTTTTTTTAAACAAATAAATACCAAAAGGAATTTGGTAAGCTTTCCGTTTCTACCTCGTCTTCTCACATCTCCCCTAATACCTTAAGCTTACAAAATGAATTTCAAAATTCATTTGATGAATTGAATTGAAAAATGAGCTAAAAATATTTGTAGAACAGCCTACATACATGATTGCCCTATTTTAAGTAAAGGTAGTAAGACTGCAACCAAAGGAAATAACTTTAAAAAGATATCTTTAAAGAGTTCTACAACTTTTCTTTTAGGAATGGGAAAATAAAAAAGCTTAGAGAAGAAGTTACAACAAATACGAGGCCTCCTACCTTTCCTGTTGCTGCTCTGAGAAGCTGCTGTTTCTTTTCCAGGTCCTCCCTCTTAGCAGCAAGAGCTTGTTGCTCTGCGTTCTCTTCTCTCCACAGATAACTGCACAATAACCACAGTTCAAGTATTTTAAGGTTGAATGAAGTCTGAAGTTTTTTTTTTTTAATCTAACAGCTGCTAATTGAACAGAAGGGCTAAGTACAGAAGTTCATACATGGCTATATTTAAAAACATACCTACATGCCATGTTAACAACTACACAGTTGGGGTCCTTCACATTAAGTGAGGTTCAGACATATTTCAATTAATTACTAACTTTCTTTCGCTCTGTAGTTCATCCTTTTTATTTTTCACTTCATAGTACTTTCTGTCCAGTTCTTCAACACGAGCCTTCACTTCATTAAGATCTTGGTCCAGTTTCTAACATAAAGAAAAGATGACTGTGAAACTGCAGCACCTCCTTAGTTACAATTTTTATGCTTCCCCCCCCCCCCCCCCCAATCAATGCTTAATTACTACTCAGAACTGAGAAACAACTTCTACAAAGCTTTTCCACCAATTCACAAACTGTAAAAGCACTGTCAGCAAGTAAGTAGTGCAATGCACCGTGATCAAAACAGACTACAAAGCAGGCACAGACAAGCTGAGTAGCTGGGCATTTTTCAATGGAATAACTCACCAGGTCATGGTAAGAAACAGAATCAAAACAGTTACTACCATAAACAACCATGTGAAACAATGCTCTGAAGTAACATTCCTGATCAGAACATACCTACTAGTCTTGCATCCCATGCTGCTAGTTGTGAAAATTCTGGCCTGCTCTCCTGCACAATATTTGTGCTTTATTTACCACAGCTACTGCCAAAAGCACACTGTTATGCTAGTGCACACATCTCCTCCCCTCACTCATTTGACACCTGTCATTCCCAAAGCAGGCTGGTGCTAGCATTCAGTTTATGTTTGCACTGTCATCTATCTGCAGGACTAGCAGCATGCTCAAAACCAGAAGTTTTTCCAATCCAATTTGAAGTTTCACTTCAGACAACCCCCTTCCGAACAACAAAATGCTGCACAATTCTTAGCCTGTGCATAAAGCAGCCTTCTTTTAGTAGAAAAGGACAAAAATTAACATCAGTTCTATGAAATGCTTCTTACTAAGCCATACAATATCATTATAGACAGCCTAAGGTAAATGTCATTCCTTTCATAAATGCAGCAGCACTGGCACTGGATGCTCTCCTACCCTAGGCAAAGGGGTTTTTACTCCGGCAGCTCTGGAAGAAGTGATATTTCTGGATCTCCCTGCTTTATTTGAAGTTAGAACTGCTTCTGAACACACGGATATCAGAATCTAAAAATTATGCAGATAATACCAAGAGAATAACCTTCTTCCACTGAAAAGGGTCTCAACTCCTAACTACAAAACTGCAATTGTGGTGCAAAGGTGAAATGCTGGCAGCAGAGCTTAGAAGATACCGTTCTCTCCTTTTCCCCTAAAGAGTGTTAAAACACCCAACATTCACCTCTGTATGGAACAGCCATGTCCAAAACAGAGAAAAGCAAGGCAGCTCCGTATCTCTTCCCGAGAACTCAGGCCAAACATTTTGGGTAAAGAATCAGAAAGTAAATGTGCGTAGCAAAGTTTGAAGCAGTGCCAAAGGGAGGTTCAGAGTCATCTGTAGATATTTAAAGAAAAAATACTATCTACACTATTTTTTTTTTTTTTTTAAAGAACCCACCCAAGAAGAAAGTCTTATCTTCCTTCGGGGCACTAAGTTTCACTAGTTTGTCCAAAATTAGATTGAGTGTTTATTACTTCTCACTATTTTGAGAGAATTAAAATGAAAACTTACACTGTACTGTTCCAAATTTTTCTCCTTATTTGCTTCTGTATCCTCCAAATCCTTGTGGATAGCTGCAATCTGCCGCTTCTTGTCATTGATTGCTTGATCTAGAGACTTCAGTTCTTTCTTTATCCACTTGTCTCTTTCCTCTTTGGATGTGAACTGGCTTCCCCGACCTTGTTTTGCATAAAGATCTGTTCTTTCCTGTGTAGCCTGTGCAAGTCTATGTTGAGAAAGGGAAGATGTGTTGTATTATAAAGAACTCGTGAATTTATGAAGAAAAAGCACTGATAATTACCATAAGAATTTTCCAAAACAAGTCAAATCAGGCTCTAGTTAAAGCAGTTGTAAGAAGAATCATGGTATGAAGAAGACAATTGTGAAGAAGACTTCACAAAACAGCAAGTTTATAAAACTCCACAAAGTGGTTAATTAAGTTCACTGAATACTGATTTCCCCACCAGTTCAATACCTAACACATGAGGCTTATTTAATTAAAGAACATATATAGCCACTCCATCCTCAAATATTAAATAAAACCCTAAATACACTGCACATCTGTTCTGATAGTATCATGGCTCTTTCTATAACGCTTAACTCCCCTCACTGCAGAACACTACAGACCTAGCAATTCCTCTCTCTTCTTTCTCTTTCACACTGTTGAACTTCGGCTCCGTTTCTGCTAATTCTTTCTGTTTCTCCTCAATTTTCTCAAGCAGCTTTTGCCTCTCCTTTAAAAGCCTTTTCTGAAAGTGAAACAAAGCAATAATTAAAATGAGGTAGTAACAGAAACTCTACTCATATCTTTAGATACACATTACTAAAGAATAATTTAACTGTAAGAGTGCAAGATAGATTTGCTAATCTGATACTACATTCCTTCATTCTAACAGAAGTAAATTCCTTTCCAATCAGAACAAAGATGAATGAAATTAAGCATTCTTAAGAAGCTAAACTATGCAACTACGGAAGGTCCTCATGGGCTGAACAACAAAGTCCAACTTAATGCAATAAAGAAAAATCAACCTCTTCAACACTCGCAGCAATTGAGTACAAGAGAATTGAAGGTGCTTGGTTCTGTAACTTTCAGGATAATAAAGGATGAGAACACAGGACTTGGCTTACATCCCCTAGAAGCCAAAAACCCAAGATATCTGTCCTGCATAGCTAACAAAACAATGAAAGGTTATCTTTTAAAGACAAACAAAGAAAAACCCACCTAGAATGTAGGCCAAAAAAGCCTTCAGTGTAGAAGCAGACTTCCGTGAATCAATTACATTTTAGATTATGCCACTGTTACATACCCTTTGCTCACTGTTGCCAGCTAATTCATCCTGCAGATCTTTAGCCTTAAGTTCTAGCTTAGTCCTTTGCTTAATTTGCTCCTGTCTTTCAGCACTAAGTTGTTCTTTCTCTTCTTTCATCGCAGAAATCTTTGTCTTCAGTTCTCTAACTTGCCGCTCTATTTCCTATGCAAATTTAAACATACAGCATTTTAAACACCATATGCACGTGACACTATCAAACTCATAACAAGCATTATACAGATCAATGTAGTATGCTAAGAAATATAATTAATTTTTCCAATTCTCAAACAAGATGAAGGCACAGGTTAGAATGTAACATGTTTTTACAGTTATTAGTTAAAGCTCAAAACGTAAGAGCTCTTCTAATCCCAAGTCAATGAACCTGGATTCTGTGTCTAAATTTAGACTTACACTGAATGTTTATACTTGGAAAAAAAATAAAGCAATATAAAGTAAAGGAAAAGTTTTTAAAAGCCCCTCTTTTAAGTATTTTTACCTCCATTTTATCTCTAGCATCCTGCTGTGCATCTCTCAGCTGCCTGGACTTCTCTCCACTCGTCTCTCGCTTGGCAGAAAGCTGCAGGAGAATACAGCAAGTGGCTTAACAAGCAAGATTCTGCTTTAGTAAACTTCTAGTTTCAGAAATGCAAGAATAACACGTTGAAGTGATGAAAGACAACTGCAGGATTTTAACACTGAATGCAAGCAAACATCAGTAAAAAGCAAAAGAACGTCTTGTGATATATTTTGAAGTAGACAAAGCATTTTACCTCATCAAGCTTAGCTCGTGTTTCATTAAGCTCCTGATTATAAATTGTGTATTCTAATGCTCTCCTCATTTTATCCCATTTCTGGTACTGAGCCAGCTCTTCTTTCTCTTCTTCAAGTGTATGAAGTCGCTCTTCAATGTATTTCAACAACTCATTGATCTTTTCTCTCTTACCCTCTTTAAAAAACAGGACAAGAAGTTCAGTTAAACACTGCAACACATTCCCACACTTTTAAAGCTACTCTGTCTCCTACAGTGATTATTTGTCAAGTTACAAATATGAAAAGGAGAACCATTGTTCAGAAGATATTCTTACCTGTTTCTTTCATTAATGAAATACTCTCTTCTTTACGTTCATCGTACACTCTGGTACCAGCCACTTCTCTTAGTAACTTCAGTCTTTGGGAGTCCGGAGCTGTGGCCATCTGGTTGATCTAACAATTCAAGATCGATGATTTTAATATCCTTCTCCGATACAGCTTAGTACAACAGACCAAACATTGGAATATTTTTTTTTTAAATTCTGCCCTCTTGTCTCAGGTTTTGGAAAGATATCAGGAATCTACCATGTCGCTTTCCATTTAAGACCACAAGTTTAGGACAGCTAGTATTCTGTTCGTAATTCATTTTGCTGACCCTCAAATGCAACCAGTTTTTGCTGAAACTCCAAGTTCCAGTATTATACAAATTTCAGAGACTTTTACCACATCAAAAAAACATTTAGAAACGCTTAAGTGCGGCTGTCTCAGTCAGTTTAAATGCCTCCATAAAAATCACACCATTACACTAAAAAAAATATTAAACCAATTCACATCATGGAATACTCATTAGACACACAAAATCAAGGTAAAAATCAATTTTTTTTTTTTTCCTTTTTTCCCCCCAAACTAAGAAAAGATTTAAGTTTTGGTATACTGCTGCAATAACTCAACTTTGCATTCAGAATATATATAATTTTTGACAGTTGTTTCTTCCACTATGTGAAAAAGAATCTTACCTTCCCTTGTTTGACAATGTAATATGGATTACTGCGAGAAAATCCAGCACTTTCAAGAAGATTCATTACATCATTTTTCCTGAAATATTATTGAGAACCTATTAAAAACACTTAAAGCAAAAGTGACTGTATAGTATCCTAACAACAGATCACATACTGCGGTTACTGTACGCAATGCATGCTATCTTCAACAAAACCCTTTAACTGACAAGAGCTAATTGTAAAATGAAAGGGGGTGGGGGAGAACTGGCTGGAAGAGGGAAGGCAGCACCCAAAAATAATATAGCTTTGGGGAACAAAACAAGATGAAGATAGAAGCACCTCACTGCAAAGAGGAGGCAAATAAGCCAGGTTGTTTCTCACCCTTCCTTGAGACATCTAAAGTTTGGCACCTCTTACATTTTAAACAAGTCCTAATATACTAAATAAGGAGTTCAACATACTTTAATGAATAAATTAAACCGTGAATTCAAAAAAGTCTGCTGTCTATTACACAAGGACTAAAGAAAATGCTGTCAAATTACCATTACTTAGTATTATACAACTAAGTTAGTATTATTTCTTTCAGGCTAGAGATGCAAGTGTTTGATATGACTACAGAATTTTGGAGAAATACTACTCAGCTTATTCAGCTCAAGAAAAGAAGTACCTACGTCACCATTTTCTTGTCTAAGAAATATTGGTCCTTCTTGGCTCCAATGACTCTGCGAAGTGAGACTTCCTCTTTATCAATCTCAAGAAAAGAAAGTCCAGTAAATTTAAGTGCTTTCAATAGGTATAACTAATCCAGAATGTTTACAGTACTTCTTACCAGAGCTAACTCAAAAGCAGCTCCCACACCAACTGCTTTTATAGCACTGCCATATGCGAGTCCCAAACGATAACCCGTAACCGAAGCGTTGAACTTACCGGTAACCTGTTGTCCGAATTGTCAAAAATAATTTCCACAAAAGCTGAAATAACACGAGGGCCTGTACCTTCCTAAGAAACAAGATTATTTCGGTCAGAAGAACCTTCTAAAGAGGGAACCCAGTCCATCCATCTCCTCTTTTCCCTGACAACCCCATTTCCCATCCCCTTTCATACATTTCAGAGTCAGGAGTACCTATGTAAGGCCCACCACATACTTTTTCATTTCTGAAAATCTCGGACAGACATTCACATGCATGCATTAACCACCTATATAAGAATAATGTATTATTTTGTAATAATTTCCCTTTTACTGAAGGGAAGCAACAAACGTAACGAAAATGTTTAAAAATGCTTCCAAAGCAACTATTCTGAAATACCCCCAGTCCAGCACTTCACTGTTTTTGCAGTAAGACTGAAATGCATTAGCTCATTCTTTCGTCTTCTTGTTATACACCTTCACTTACATGCAGCAAAGCCAATCTCTGTTCAGGGCGAAGATGGCTAAACTCATCACTGAGGACAAACTGAATTGCTGTAATAAAATTTAAAAATAAAACAGAAGATTTATTCTTTCCTTTAGGCAGATATGCAGCAGTTTCCAACTTAAACATATTGTTACACAGTACAAGCATGTATCTCAGTGTTCTCTTCCTCACCCACAAAATTGTTGGATCTTTATCACTCAGCCTGCATGCTATAATTTCAGTCTCTCATTGTCAATATCTTATTTGTTCATTGCATGAGCATTAACAGGGCTCAACAAGCAAGGACTCACAAGCCGGGTTAAAAACAACAGTAAAATACTCGACAATCAGCAATTCAAACAGCCACTGTCTAGTATCTCTACCTTGCCTCTTTGGTGCTCCACCACTGACACATCCACAAAATCCCCATCATAACCACGTGTTAAAAGCTATACCATAAATTTAGCCACTAAGAAAATCTAAAGTAACTACAACAAATACTACTAACAGTTTCCAGCATGGGTATTATTCGGAATCAGTTTCCTCCTGTAGACCCCTCACTGGGGCTGCAAATATTAGAAGGCTCTTAAGAGAAACTGAGTAGTGAGGAAAAACCTGAAGCAATATGTGCATTAAGATGGATCTTATCATCTTTGTCAAGTCACGACCACACCTTGCTAAGGAAGAACATTTGGACGATCAACTTCAACACAAAACAAACAGAAGAAGCCACCACTATTACCATTATCTCAGTATTATATAAAGAAATCAATCCTTACCATAAAAGAAGTTGCTTTTTCCTGACCCATTTCTTCCCACTGAAAATTAAAATACAAAGTATATAGCTACAAACTGAAATCAATCAACTTCAACAATCATCGTGCTAATTCACAAACGTTTTGTTTTAAAAAGACCAGAAGAATACATTTTCTATTCAAAAAAATAAAGGTTTAAGAATATTCTGATGTTTTAGTAAGGCTCAGTGTCTCATCTTTAAGACCAACATTTACTGTATAACTTCAAAACAGCTTCCCTTCTAGCAACAAACATCCTAGGCTTTTCATGTTCTCTGCATTAATTATTACTACCATATTGCCTCCAAACCCCCTCAGCTTCACTTATCCCCTTGCATATTTGGAATTACCATGAATTACTTCAAAAACCCCAGTCTCTTAAATGAGGACTGTCCAGTGTGGGCATCTACACATACAAATGTGCTCACAGTTCACTTCTCACTCAATTACTACAGAATCACTCTGCTGTCACAGTAAAAACGAATGCTAGAATACTTTGCTGTAAACATGTTGGAATATGCCTTGTGAAATTAACAGACAACTAGAAAGAAGCTTCCAGAGCAGAAAATACAAAGTAATCAAATGTAGGAAGAATATGAACTGTTAAGGACTAATTTGACCATGATCTGATGCAACTTTAATTAGCGTTAAAAAACAGATATTGGAACTCACCAATGACATTGTGTTTTGAGCTGAATGGATCCACAATGGTTTGGTCTCGATAGCTTCGAAAGCCCTGAATGATTACCTATGGAGTAAAGTTACAGAATTACCTTTGCTCTTAAGCACTTTTTAAACTTCAAGCTGTTGCAGAACATTCACATCACTTATGAGACACTTGATATCTTTTCCCTAATCCTGTCAACACTCGAGCTCAAGACCAGTACCTCGTATTACGAGACTTGGCCCTCCACCTAAGCATCATTTTATGAACAGACATTTTTCTCTCTGCTCGTAAAAGATGCTGGCACATATCTAGGTCAAAGCACAGTGAATAAGACATCTTTTGTAGCCTTTTTATAACAATCTACACTGAAAGAAGCATATGCATCAAATATTACATAGGGGAAAGATACTGCCCCATGTTAACAAGCACTTATAAAGATCTGTCCCATTAGGATAACCTTATCCACATTCAGCATAACAATTCCATTCGCAAATTCTTCAAGTAGAGCAGTTACAAACTGCAAAGATGATACCAGAATTGACCTATTTTAGGAGCAAGACAGACTTGTTTTTTTTTAGGCTGCCCAGTAAAACAAAGAAAGTAAAAGGCAGAAATATTGCTTCCGTTGAATTTGCTTCCTAAACAAACATATACAACCTACACAATGAATTTAGCTAGAGAGCTACACAGCAAACACTAGTCTAGAAGTACAACTATCCAGTTTTAGTCTAGAATGACTGTATCTGAATACTTCAGTTCCACGTAGCAGCAAAACTGATCCAGCTTCCAGCGCAGCTCAGCACTAATCAACCCTTTTCAATCATCAGAGCTGTGCTGAAAGACTCTGCATCAGCTTTCCTCTGCTCAGTCTGACATCACAATAACCACAGCCACCTGAAAAACTCCAAATGTTTTAGGAAGACCACTTAAAATTGGACTAGAACTGACATTCAGTCTCTGTGCCCTACCTTAGCTTTTCGCCACCAGATCTCGTTAAAATCTCACTGATGTTTCACCATCGAAACTAACATAAAGGAAGAATTACTGGCTAGGAAGAGAGCAAACCACGTTATGAGATTTCTCAACAGTATAATCGCTCAAGTTTAGAAAGCAAAATGAAATTCTGTACCTGCACTGTATTCAGGTCTAAATCTAAGGTAACCATACTGGAAGTAACCAACGATTTCAGTATTTAACAGATCAAGGTATAGAACACAAGCTTTGGACCGTGTACTGGCTGATGACTACTCAAACACTGTGGCTGTTCACAGGGGATCTGACCCCCGACCCTATAAGTACTGGTTGGCCCCATCTACCAAACGGGAGATCCTCACAGCAGCAGTAAGCTCTGCCTCGGTACCAATGGCTTTCAAACAGAAAAACAGCAGCCACACTCATTCATTCCAATTGATAAAAGAAAAAAATTAAGAAGCTTGTGAAGATGCTGTTTCCCAGCTCCGCAGATTTCAAGAATTAAAATTAAAAGAATGGGCAAAAATTTGGGAGGTTAGCCTACGGTAAAAGCGCTCCAGTTGGAATAATTCATATCTTTTATTCTCAAAAACACCTGAGCTCTACCAAAAAAAAAGAAAAGAAAAAAAAACCAACAGAAGAAAACCCAATCATTATTTGCTACAGAGCAACAACTTTTTTCCACCCCCATACCCAGGGCAACGCTTCTGAAGCATAACACTGGCAGACTCCCGGTCCCATTTTCCCCCACTTCATGCAAGTTTTTCTAGACAGCGTCTCGATTCAAGTTAAACAACATCCTGAGCTGGAAGGGACCCACAAGGACCATCATGACTGACTGCTGGCTGGACCATTCCTCCGTAGCTCCTAGAACACCAGCGCTTATGGTCCACCTAACTTTGACTTCATTTGGGCTTACTAAGACTACATGCATCTTTACTACCATTTACTTTTATGCAGTACAAGTCTGTAGAATTTTTTCTTATTTGAAGTACTGCAACATGCATCATATATTAAACGTGCATCTGAACCAGTGACACAGCTGTACTAAAACAGCACCAGAAGGCACCTGCAAACACTCCCATGCCGATGAACAACTGATGAAAACCTGATCTCCATGCAGAATGTGTGCTTCCAAACGTAGTCTGAAGCATTATACCCACTGGGTGTCAGAAGGCCAACTTAATTTTGAGTCCACAGAGAGAAAAGAATCCTAGCAGGCTTCAGATGAACATACAGAGATAGCAGTAAGAAAACAGACAAAAACTTCAATGACAATGAGCAGCACGTCTAACTAGTGCTGGGATACACTAACAGCAGTCAGAGCAATGAGAGCCACAGCCTTAAAAACTGTTAGAAGGGCCATACGAGGATTTCATTTATCTGAAGGTCAGCTGCTGAGTGCTTGTCAGGGGCGATGCACACAGGTGGAATGGTCAGTGCTCGGCGGCCCAGGCTCCACCCCAACACAAACACCACTGTCGCCAGGTCGGCCGTCCCCTGCAGGGCAGGGACACCGAGGCTGCCCCGTCCGAAGGTCCCCAGGGCCCGCAGCGCAGCCCGCGCACCGCCGCCACGCACAGCAATGAATGGAAGCGGCCGACGGAGGACGGGACCACCCCCTCAGGGCCCCGCGCCTGGGCCGGGACCGCGAGCACCCGAGCAGAGGCCCCGAGGCCCGCCACGCGCCTCCCCTCCGGACCGGGCCCATTCCTGCCCCTGCCTACCCCCGGAGCGGGGCAGGCCGCAGCAGGCCCAGGCCGTGCGAGGCTGGCGGCCGGAGCCCCTCCGCTGTACCTGCTTGATGTACATGGCTGCCGAGGATGGGGGAGGCGGCCGCCCCGCTGCCTCCTGCTGCCGCCGCGCAGCCCGCCCGCACCGCCTCCTCCCGGCACAACGGCTCGGCGCGACTCCGGGCCTCCGCTGCCGCCTCCTCCCGCCCCCTCCGGCCGCCACACAGCTCGGCGCAGGACCCCGCTCACCCCTCACGAAACAAAATGGCGGCGGAGCCACCCCAGCCCGTCCCGGCGCGAACCATTCGGCACAGTGCGGAGGGGGAGAGCGGAGAAGAGATCGCACCCCTCGCTGGCCAGAGAAGGCGCCAGGCAGTAGACACTAAAGTATCGCCTTTTTTATCTGATTTTAATATCTCTTTAGCTTTTCGAGGTGCTCTAAGGCGAAGTAGCTGTCCGAAACTGCCCCTTCTCACCTCACGAATCCCCCCAGCGAGCTCGGAAACGTGGTTTCTCCCGCTGGGGGGCGGGTTGGGCGCCAAAGGCAAGTGTGAGGCGAGCGGGGCCGTGCTGCCGAGCGGGACGGGTGCGGCCGCCCGCCTGCAGGGGGCGCTGAGACGGCCGGGGCCACCTCAGTGGAGGCTTGGGGCCCTTTGCCCGCTTTCTGCTTTTTCCGCCGCGTTTTGCCCTGTACGTCCTGAGCCGGCGTGGGCAGCGCGGAGTCTGGGCGACAGCCCGGCCGTACTCCCCGGGAAGCTGTTGAAATAAAGCGAAGGCTGAGGGGCGCTGATTGCCCAAAGCCTACAGTCTCTTAGTGGTATGTCCGTTTGGGAGCTAGCAATGAAATAACGCCTATTATGGAAGGCACTGTTAACGTACCTAAATTGCAGAACGTAGCACTTTGCTGTTCCAAGCCCCGCCATCTCCAATTCAGGAGGCATCACCCCCTGGGGGAGGGCAGTGACATCAAGGGGGTATGGTTCACAGGTGCATCATCCTATAGGCAAAACAAGGAGAGGAATTAGAAGGCCGTGATAAGGCTGTAGCATTGGAAGTGGCTGTAGGAGACCTGCCTTTTAACCCAACGTCTGCCGGTCATATTACAACCAAGCATTTTCTTTTGATGCTTTACAAGAACAAATATTGAAGCCAAGAAACTGCACCTGGGACAACGGGTTATTGCGAATGGCTCAAATTGCAGAAACTCCCACTGAAGAAAACCAACATGCTCTAAATATCATTTACAACAGGTACAGCAGGGACGGACTGGATACCTGCTGATCTCCCTCCACCTTTCTCTTATGCCCTGCCGGCACGACGAAGCTATTCGCTGTTGCTGAGTTTTGCCAGACTTGCAGCCCTCCCGGCATCATAGCGCAGCGCTGAGCGCCGCCTCCTGGCCATTTGCTGGCTTGTCAGACAGACGGACAGACCGCAGCGGGTTATTGATCAGCAGCTGCCCACAGCACGCTGGTTGTAACAGCGACAGCGCGCTTCATCCCCTGCGCTTGTCCCATTCAGCACACGATGGTTTCTCCTCAGCAGTTCAAAATCTGAAATCAACTCTAATGAATATTTTTACATGGGATAAAATATGCAGATCAAGCAGTGCCAGTTCTAGCACTGTTTCACGTTGTCAGTGGGTTAAAATCTTTAAAATTGGTTAAAACCCAAGTGATCTTTTTTGTTATTGGTGGTGTTTTTGTTTTTCCTCCTTCCTGCCCCCCTTCCTCCACCTAAGAATTAAAAAAGACAAATTTGCTTCTCTGCTCCTCCCGCTTCTACTCTCCTGTACCAAGAGAGTAATTCTGCAATCAGCAAAGACAGCTTTGCAACTCAACCAATCATGGAAACAGATGTACCAACTTCCCCAGGGTGCCACGAGCATAAGCTCCAAGCAGGGCAGTGCCACTTGCACGGAAGCTTTCTGCCCCCCCAGCCTTCCCACACTCATGTATTTCCCTGTCAGATGTCACACAAGGCCAGCAAAGCAAGCCCGCTCGCAGCAGGGTTTGGTAATCCCACCTGTCCGGAGTCATTTGGCAGCACTCAGAACAACACACCCTGCTCCCCCACCAGTGGCCCCTGAGCAATTCTCTCCAGCATAACCGCCTGCATGCAGTACATTGTGCTGCTGGCCAGAAAGCCATCTGCTCTTCACAGCTGCATTCAGAGACCTGAGCTGAGGCTTTAGCACTCTGTAGCGCACTGATTTCTTGCCACTCACCCAGGGCTGCCATCATCTTTTGCCCACTCTAGTTGGTCTTAACCAAGTACAACGTTACTAAGGAAAAAAACACATCTATACTATAGAACAGATGGCCTCCTAACCACAAAATGTAATAAATACATCACGGTAACAAGACTTTGTGTTAAGGGCATCCTTTGCCCGAAGGTGCACTGCAAATGTGAAAAAAGCTGTATGCATTTCTCAGACTGAGATCATTATCACTGTAACTGATAGAAGGCAGAGACATGCAGGTAAGCCTGCAAGAGGGGCTTAGAGAGAAATTCAGGTCCACTCAAGCAGCAAAAGGCTTCTTGCAGGAGCAGAGCCACAACAGCAAAGATCTGCTTTGTAGCAGCAGAGCGGTAACATTCTCTGCAGGAGAAATGAGCTTTGATGAGGAAAAAACAGCTCTCTGCTACAGTCCTTTTATGTGTACCGTAGGGATCCTCTTGGTCAGCGTGGTCAGTTCAGGTCTCCCTCGCTTTGTTATGATTTGACAAACAGTATCTGTACCAGCAGAGGTGCACAGAGCCGACTACATCACTTGCCCTCCAAAGCCAGGGGCAGAGCCCACGTCCAGCCCAGAGCAACTGGCCCCTGGGCTGTCTGTTAGCCATGGTAATTGCTCGGGGCAACACAAACATTGCCAATGAGACCATGGGTGGAAAACATCTCTAGGAGATGAATGTGCACAGCTCTGCTCTATCCCTGCTAGAAATCTGCTGCTTCTTGGCAAGGCTCTCTGGGCTTGGCTGGATAGCAGCTAATGGTCATGCTGGAATTCATGTCAATTGATTTTCCAGTTAACTTGACTTAACATGACTGGAGGCATTACAGTAGATAGGATTTACCCGTTGTCCCAGTTTTAGTCCTGTAGACCTCAGTATTCCATTCCAATGCAGTAGCGATTCTAGCTCCAGGTAGAACAAACAGTTACTTAAAATACAGATTTCAAATAAAAATTCATCTAGGGCTCGATCCAGCACCCTGTGTCTGGGAGCCATCCTCCTGCTGCAGTCAATGGACTTTGGAGCAGTGCCTGCAGGCAGCTCATGATGGAGGGGCAATTTAATAAGGAGGGATGACTCACTATCAACCACTGTCTGCTCTACAAAGGAGTCTCAGAAATGGAGTATCCGTGTGACAGAAATAAACCCCCATTCATAGAGAGAGAGCATGAAAAACTACATGATCGGTTCACTTGGAGACTTAAGCCTGATGAATGCTTACTCATGTAAGTAACTTTACTAACGTGAGTAGTTCTGTAAAACCCAGCTTGGAAAACAGCCCTCTTTCCTATTCCACATTGCCAGAAGCTACAAACAACAGCCAGGGACTTCCATGAGGGAAGCTAGCACTTGAAAAGGATATCTAGGCGCCATAAATCCTCCTTAATAACAAGAGGAACCTAAAAGAATTGCCAGGCATCCCAGCTCGAACCGCAGAAGCCATTTCTCTTGGTAACCTTTACATTCTCTGCAAGCGTTCACAGGCAGGAGGTGCAAGCAGCACCACCAGCAGCAGAAAAATGGACCCATTTGGTAAGGCTGACAGTCACGGAGATGGCAGAGCGCTTTGCATTTTGAAGCTGAAGTAAACAGATTGAAATGACTCCGTAGTTTATAATGCAAACTGTAGAACACAGTAGGACTTTACAACTGAGGCCCCGGTGTCAAAGCTTCATTTGATTTTCTCTGATGACTCAACCTATTTCACAAGCTATTTTCATATTCCTTATTTAGAGAACTTACTCATGTCTCGATAAAAGCCTACGGTGTGATAAAGCCAAGGAACCATAATGTGTGGTGCTGGTAACACCTCCCACGCCAAAAAATCCTACTTCCATATTTATGTGGCTCTTCAAATTGGTTCCTGCCGCTTTCTTCCCGGAGAGTGAGCTGGCACCGCATCTCCTCTGCAATTAGCACAGAGCTGTGAAAAGTGGAGACGAAGGGTCAGATCCACCCCGCCTGCAGCTTCACCCTAATTCAGCCCTGTTACGGGGCGCATTTGGTCCCCTGACTTCCCTGCAAGACAAGTGTTGCTTTTAACACACAAATACCAATGCCTGTGGAATGCTCTGTTCGTTCAGGCTTCGTTTCCTGAAAATCTCCATCACCAGGAAGGATGAAATTAAGAAGCAGTGCTGACCCAGTGGTGCTCAGGGACTGAACACAGATGCACCAAGTGGGTGACTTTTATTTGAGTGTGATGGGTCTGACTTAATTCCAGTGCCCCCATTCTGCGCTGCCAGGAGTTCAGGGGAGCTACATACAATGTATTTGGGTACTTGCAAAGCACTGATTCTGTCACAAGATAAATTCTGCTGTTTGGAGAAGTCTTCATAAACAGCACAGGCTGCAAATCCCACCAGCAAACACGTGGATTACAAGCAGAGACAGGGACACTTGAGGACAACACCCACCCATCCACCCCCACCCCAGATCTTTTCACAGTCTGATTTGCCACCACATAGAGATATTTTTTCTTCGTGGCAGGTTTTTGAGAGGTTTGTTTCTCTCAGAGGCAGAGAGGAAAGGCAGCAAAGCAGAGAAGGAATGAGCAACAGTACTGCTCTTTGCAAGTTAGAAAGCTCTGGGCTCAAGCTAAGTGGCACAATCATTGTATGATACATGCTCACACCAGGTGAGTGGAGACAGCTCCTGAATGACACCAGAGTACTCCGGAACACCATCAGGGCATCAGTGGGGCAAGATGTTCACATGTGATGTTCACAGCTCGGGACAGCCCTGACCCAGCAGTTCCACGGGCAGCAGTATCCAAAAAAATCCCCTTTGTTGTGCTATTTCCTCTCGTGGTTTTTTATTTTTTGATTCAGGGATCATAAGAGAAGAGCTCTAATCAAAGCTTTGCCTGAGGGTACAGCATTTTCCCTTATGTTTTCTGATGTCTAAAAAATCACACTGCTTTGGCATTCCCCTTGCTGTTAGGGCTACTTATGTCCCTATTTTCCACCAAAACCATCAGCAGTTCATTTCTGAGATCCCTTCTCCTCCTCCAGGCCTAGCTGCCAAAGAGCCTGTCTTCAGGTCTAGCACTCCCCACTCACCTGGGGCTGTGTCCATCTGTCTGATCTAAACTCTCACTCCCAGGAGCCAGCTGCCCAAAACAGAAACCCACCAGGGCTACAGTAGCCCTTGGCTCAGCCTGGTGAATTTGCCCAGCATTTAACCCACAAAGCACTCTCAGGGGTGCTCTTCTCCCTTGGCCCTATGGCAGGATAGCTGCAAGGTGTCCTCAGAGAAGGGACATCCACTGAGTTGGGCATGAGGTCCCACCTTAACACTGACACAGCAAAGGAAATGCCAACAGGAGCACAGGAGGGAACACTTAAATGGATGCAGGTCCTTCAGCCTGTAGGGAGGAAATGCAGGTCAGAGCCAAGCAGAAGGGAAACACACCTGGACAGGAGTGCAGAACTCAGGCCCCAGTGCCAGGCACAGCACCTCTGCCTCAGGTTCCTTTCTCCATCTCTGCAGAACCCCAGCCAAGCACCTCCCTCTGCCAACAGCATCCACCAACACATCACTACAGCCCAACAGCAGAGTCCTTCTTCATACCCAGCAGCTGCCTTCCCTCTCTGCTAATTACTTGCCTGCTCCACCTGGTCTCTGAGCTCCTTTAGCTGCTGCACTCAGCTCTACCAGCAGTGCCCCACTGACCCCTGCCTGTGCTCAGAGCATCACCAGTCTCAGCCTTTAGAAGCAAACTGGTCCCGCTGCAGCCCCTCCTAAGGTGTGTTACAATGCTTTAGTGAGAGTAGTTGGTTGCTTTATTTCTGTCAGGGTTGCTCAGGACATAACCCTCTCTCAAAGCCTTGCACCTCCCTGCTCTGGAGCTCATGCCTTTACACTGCAGCTGGCCCTGGGGGTTCCTGAGAGCACTTTCCAGAGTTCCCCACAAGGGGCAATTAGATCTTCTTGAAAATGAATTAATCTGCTCTTACTTCATTACACCAGTCACCTCTCCTCTCCACATACAGGGCTTTGTGCTCGAGTTTCCTGAGGTCACGCACAGGAAAGCCAAGGCTCTGGTGACAGCTCCTCACCTGCGAGATTTGCTGTCAGAGGAGGATGTTACAAAGGGATTAACCGCACAGGGCACAGTTTACACAAAGATCCGTCATTCTCAACCCGAAAGCTTAGATGCATGGGTCATAAACATGCCACAGTGATAAGCCAGAGAGGGGGGAAGAAGTTCCAGCTGAGATGAGGCGTGAAATGGCTCAGATGCTGGCCTTCAAGTGCTTTTTTTTTTTTTTTTTTTTTTTAATTAATAAAACGTAAAAAAAAACCAGAACATCTCTGACAGCAGGTGAGCCCTGCAGGCTGACTGCCTGCCCTGCTCATGGCGTGACAGCAGCGGGTGGCTGGTGGACCTGCACGGCCTTGTCACCCAGCCTGGGGCACAGCATCCCCACTGCCTGTGCCGGGGCAGGAAGCGGGGGCCGTGCTGACTGCAGGCTTTCGTCTTCAGCGAGATGGCAAACCTTATATAAAAGCTGCATGAATCAAAAGAGAAGCGCCTGCCCAGCCGCTGGGAAGTGACGCCACCGTGACTCATGTCATTCTGTTCAAAAAAATCCTCCCCCTCACCTTCTCCCCCCATAGACTTGCACCTTGGGGCCCTTCCCAGCAGTGCTGCCCTCCTTCTCCCACCCCACGCTGCCGTTGTGGGGGTGCTCAGCTGGCCTCCCTCAGCACCAGCACTCCTGCAGCTCCGGCTCACTCAAGGATGACAAACAGCTTGCTTTTCCTCACAGGTTTTTTTCTTTTTATTATTATTATGATTATTTTTTTACACTCCATAAAAACCGTTGCAGACTTTCTTTCACATTCACGAGATCTTCTGGAAATTATTGCCATTTCCCATATGTATTACATATAAAAAATAAAAAGGTCAACAGACAAAGAGAGCAGCTCGTTCCGAGCTCCCTGCAGACACAAACTCAATGCAATGAATCCAGATCTCACAGACGAAGGCTGGCTGGAGGTGACCACGCACTAAGCAAGCCACATAACACTGAACAAGACCACTTTACCACACACGACGCATGTCAGAAATGCTTGGGAACAGACCAAAAAGCCAAGCTCATCTTATTTTTTGGTGTAAAATCCAGCAGTAACAGTGTCATCTGATGGGAAGTAACTCGACTGAGGGTTGTGGAGACATTCAAGTATTCTAGGGCCGTTCTTAAACAACAGATGGGACTATAATAGCTTAGCAGGGTAGCCTGACAGTTTAAGTCCCTCAGCTTCAGTTAAATGCATGCCGAGTACAAAGGCAAGTGCAGGAGTATAGGAAATGACACACCTGAAGGGATCCATGGTCCTTTTGGTCTCCAGTTACAGTGAGGTCAGTACCTGACACCACAGAACCCAGAACGGGACAGCAGATTTTCACCTGGGTGCACAACAGCAGCCTGGCAGAGAGCCCTGCTGCCCCGGCACTCCGCTCCCTGAAGCAGGGCACAAGGGGGGGAGCAAAGCCAGAGAAACACATCTCTTCAGATGCAAGGGGGGCTTTCTGTTTTGTTTTTCCCCCCCGCACTGCTGCTGTTTATTGCTTGAAACTTTAAATAAGGTTCTTCTCAAAAATAAAAAAGGGAAAAAGGTGGGAACTGAGAACACCTGAACTGGATTTCTCATTGCTCCCCAGGAATCTGGAAATACAGTAGTGGCTGCACGCTCTGGATAAAAACCTAGAAAAGTACTTCTACAAAAAAAAAACAACAACAACCTCACAAAACAACATTAAAAGTTCAGAAAACCTGCCACATGTAGAGCACTTGCGCCTCACAGTCAGTGTATGGGAAGTATCACCCACAAGGACCACCCCAGACTAAGTCAGTGAGGTTTCTCTATTGCACGTTCATGAAATATTATCATTAGGGTCACAGTTGGGCTCTGAGGACTCCAGAGCGTTCAGCAGGACGAAGAAGCCGTCATAGGGCTGAGCTTCAGCGGGTGGACAGGGGAGTGGATGGGCACGGAACTCAGCACTGAGGTAGGGAAGGCGAAACACGAGCCTTCAAAATTTTTGCCTAACGTCAGTTCTTCTGCAAAGAAAGAGGCGGCTTCTGTTTTGCACGAGGCAATGGGAGGGCTGGGGGTGGAAGACAGGATCTCTGACTCATATTGTAGCAACTGTCCCATGAAACCAAAGTTTGGTGAGATCAGGCTCCGGCGCTGCTTGATGTAGTCAAAGGCCTCCTCCAGGCGCAGCTTCTTTGTCTTCATGAGGTATGCCATGCAGATGGTGGGAGAGCGCGAAATCCCCGCTTCGCAGTGCACCAGGATCTTGCCCCCTGCTCGTCTGACATAATCTGAGGAACAAAAAGTCATGCGGATGTCAGCTATCGTTGGGGCTAAAGACTCCGGGATAAGTGCCCAGCAGCCAACCCATCAGCAAGGACCCTCTGCTGTTGGGTGCCAAGAGTGGCACGGAGACAGACAGAGGAGGGACAAAACCCAGCCCAAGATGAAGCTCAGCTCCAGCTGACATTGTTTTGGAATCTGTGGATCCCAGTTTGGCCCCACCTCTGGTTTAGGAAAGCATTTCCCAGGTGTCCATTTTTCCTCTGCTACAATTTGCTTTTCAGAGTGTTTTGACCCATCGGATATCTGGGCAGTGCTTGCGTTTGCTATTCCTGCATTTTCACTACCTGTGGCTCAAAGCATCAGCCCTTACCCCACTGAGTATTTCAAAGGCAAGAACTGCAGAGAATTTCCTCTCATCAGCTTTGCTAGAAAAACAGGGTTTCCTCTTTAAAATCCAAATCTGTCCTGCTGCTTGGTGGGTTGGCAGCAATCAGCCATACCAGGAGGGACCTTTGGTGGCACCCTTGGGCAGAGCTCCTGGGGCCGTACTACAAAGCACATGAGGACTGCCTGGCAGCTGCTAATTACAGCCTGGCTAAAGGATGCTTGGACTTAAGTCAGGATATAAAAGGCTTATGCAAAGCACCCATTTTACACAACAGGGAGCCTCTGTGGTTACTCACACAACACAACGATTGTTATTAGATTACAGAGAATGTGCTCAAAATAAGCCCTTTCCACACTAAAATGCAGTGCAAAAATAGATGTCCTCTGGTCTCTTGCCTCGAGCAATATGTTCAAGCTCCAATTTATGGAGAAATGCGCTGAGTGTGGTGCTTGCCGCATGGCAGTGGAACAGCATAGAGCTGAGCAAGTTATCATTTGCCTGTCTTTGTCTGCTGGGGGACTGGTGCCACCAGGACCAGTTATATTTAACTGCTGTACATAACAAGGAAGACACAGATTTGAGTCACCTCCAGCATCTACACCACACAGTTTTTAAAGAAAGTGAAAACTGAAATCATCCTCAAAATTTTGGGGAAATTTTCAAGTGATTCAACAACTATCAGAAGAGGGTAGGAATATGACAAAAGTGAATTATCATTTCCCTGAAAATTGTGAGAAGTCCTTTACCAGGAAGAGAAAGGTCTTAGAGGGCACTCTTACATCAGATTTGCTTTGTTTTTTTTCTGTCTGCAGTGTCAAAGAATACAAATTTGGAACTTGCTTTGGAAAGAAAAACAAAGCTGAGTAGCCCACTCGCCTTGTCTGCCTGGTGGCAATCGGAAGGAGGTGTTTCCTTCCTCACCCTCCCCAGCACCTTGTCTGTGCCCCTGCCTTGCTGACAACCCCTAGCTGGGGCAGATGCTGATGATTATGTTTGAACTTTTACAGTAACATCTTGGAAAATACAAAAAATGCAGCAACATAAGTTTGGTCTCTGAGTTACCCATTATTTTGTGCCTTTTTCCCCTTCACCTCTGAGCCTCCGACTCATGGCTCTATCGTGAAGGCTTGGACGCTGCTGTGGGTACGCAGCACTCTTTGAGAAGCCCTTGGCTCCCTTTGGGAAGCTGAGAACCCAGGGTACCTACCGATGAAGTCAATGGCTTCCTGGAAGTGCGAGCTGATGTCTGCCGTGTGGCTGTCCTCCACAGGGATCCACTTGTAGCAGTACTGGTCTTGAAAGGACTCAGAGCTCTTCCTGGAGACATTGAGCAGGGCCGTGATGTGCAGGTTGGCGAGGAACTCGCACTTGGAAGCATGATAGGCACTACCAAGGTAGAGAAAAGGCAAGATTTCCACCGGGCCACCCTGGAAGAGAAGGAGCAAAAACATGCAACTGACACTGCCTTTGCAACGGTGTTTTGAGTCCTGATATTCCAGGGAAAAAGGCGAGGGAGTGTGTGTGGGTGCCTGCTCCCCACCCTTTCGCCTCTCCCCATGATGGCTTTGGACCCCAGTGCTGCTGCCCAGTGAATCACTGCACTGGCACAGACCACGCAGGAAGCAGCTTTTCATTTTCTTGTCCACATCTGAGAGGTACGAAGCTGGAACCAGCCCACTCATGTGCAGGATGAGGGCCCAAAGTGCTTTTTCATCGGGAGGCCCAAAGCAGGAGGGGTGGCCTAGAGTGGGGCTCAGCCCCATGACAGAGTAAAACCCCTGTGACTGCAGCACTACAGGACTGGGGCAGGGGACGCCCCCTCCCCTGCGTCACCATCCAGTCTTCCACCCTGCAAGATGTAATCTCAGTTCCTCCTTCCCCAGAATGTGAAAAAGCCGGGTGACGACACCGTGAAGAAAAGCCACCGCCTGACAGACGCAGGTGGCAGGTAACTTTCCATGATGCACAGTGCTGCCGCCAGCCCTCGGGGGTGAGAAATCATCTTACGAGCCCCCCCACGCTGCCCAGTGCAATTTGCCAGGGACAGCCAGGAGCCACCTGCATCATGGGGCTTGCTGTGGGGACCCCCGGAAGCAGCCCAACCGCAGGGTGACATTTGTGGGCAGGCGTCTTCCCCAGCCCCGGGGGCGGGCGTGGGAACACGGTGACTTCCGACGGAAACCCCACAGGGCCTCCCAGGGCCACACCTGCCGGAAAGCAGCAGCCCCACACCTCTCCCTGCCCCTTTGGTGTCCCCTGGGAGGGGGCTGCTGCTAACAGCCGGCATTAGGGCTGCCTGGCTGTGTGGTGAATGCATCCTCAGTGCAGTTTTGGGCTGAAGAGGGTTTGTACCTCCTACTGCTGCCTCATTTTGAAGCCAGCGGCACAGACAAAGAACCTTAGTGACATGTGGGACAGGGACTGTGACAACCTGCTGGCAGCCTGTGCCAGCATAAGGGCCACCATCACCGTGCCCTGTGCCATTGTGTTGGTGAGGCATGTGGGATGTCAGCTTGAGTTCCAGAGCTGTTAGCTCCTTTGCCAGCCTCTCTAGAACCATTTTAGATCAGACATAAAGAAGAAGATTCTTACGCTAAGCATAGTGAAGCACTGGCACAGGCTGCCCTGAGATGTGTTGGTGCCCCATCCCCAGAGACAACCAAGGTCAGACTGGATGGGGCTCTGAGCACCTGATGGAGCTGTAGGTGTCATTGTTCAGTGCAGGGGAGTCAGATACCAGACAGTCTTGAAGGGTCCCTTCAAGCAAATCTATGATTCTCTGGTTGCAATAGGTTACCTGATCAAAACACACCTATTTCTTGCTGCAGGAACAGAGATAACTCTAACCCCATGCACCACAGACTCTTACATCACAGAATCACAGAATCACAGAATTGTAGGGGTTGGAAGGGACCTCCAGAGATCATCGAGTCCAACCCCCCTGCCAAAGCAGGTTCCCTACACCAGGTCGCACAGGTAGGCGTCCAGGCGGGTCTTGAATATCTCCAGAGAAGGAGACTCCACAACCCCCCGGGCAGCCTGTTCCAGTGATCTACATGCTCCTGCCTTCAGAGCGTTTAAGACATGAAGCTGGGACAGAAGCACCCGGTGGCACAAGAAGATTGAGGGGGAGGTGGCCCTAGTGACACACACCTGGTCGTAGGCAGGCTTGTGGTTGGCACTCTGCTTCTCACAGTGGCTGGTGAGGTTCCTCTCCACATCGCTCCTCTCCAGGGAAATGAGCTTCCCATCCACGCAGCACTCAGGATATTGCGAATTGAAGGTTTCATAGCCCCCTGGGGAAGGAGGGGAAAAAACGAAACACTGATGTTAGCACTTCTGAAAAGTGGTTTAATTAAAGCGGAGGAGAAATGAGGCTCGGTGCTGGTAATGAAGCGGGACAGTGCTGCAGTGCTGTTGCCGGGGTTGGTTAGAAAGCTGTCCCCAGTGATGATGTGGGGCTGTTTGAGAGGCTTTGGGCACCCAAGGAAAACCTCCAGTACTGCTAACAATTATTAACTTGCTAAAAACCGGTGGGTAGAGATGAAAACTGTTAGTGCACGTAGATCTGTTGAGTCCAGCAAACATTAACCTCGGTACAGCAGAAACTGAGCTCCCCTCTCCAGTCACACACACACGGCTGCCAGTGCTGGAAGGAGAGCCCTGCAGAATTCATCCCCGGCCCATTCTTACTGCGTGCACTGGGACAGCCCAAGAAATATCGTACTTGCATTTTTAAATGGACACGGGCACAAGAGGAGAACGCTTGCGATCGCATCATTAATCACCACAGCGCATGAGACAGCAAGTTAACGAAGACAGTCCCACTGAAACCAATCTGTTAAATAACCACTATAAAACCTAATAAAATCCTGTGACAGCGTTTGACAGCTGAATGGCCCCACATGAGCGATTCTGCATGGTTAAGTACTGCCTTCGTTACATTCAGCACGCCGCTAATGAAAAGGAATTAATCCTATTATTACACCGTTACTCAAAGTTTGTCCTCAGCTAAATGGTTGCCTATTTCCAGGCTAAGAATACGCTCACCAAACTGAACGTGGATACGTCAGGTAGCAGAAACAGCCTGGAAATGTCAGCTGTGTGCCGTGCATCCGCCACCTGTGATTTTTCAGAGCGAAAATGAATTGTCAGAGAGCCCTTCTACAGGAAAATTCAATAACCCTTTGGAGCGTGACCGCCAGGTAAACAGGGCTGTGCAAGCAAGGCCTGCGGTGTGACTCATTAATCCGCCACCATTCCGCCCTGATAAGCGGTGCTGTCGTGCGCCCCGATCGGGGCACGGTTTCGCAACAAAGGAAGCGCTGTGGCTCTGTGCACCCACAGCCCCGCTGCCTGTGCTGCCCACTGCTGCCACCTCTGACACTGCAGCCCTGCACACCGGTGCCTCATACGTGGGTGATGCTTGGGTAGATGCATGCTCAAACTGATGACGTGCTGCTGTCGCCCACTCAGCCCCGCCGTGGGGTCCTTGTGTTGATAGAGCACAGCACAGCTCGAAGCCCACTAGGTGCGATGAAAAGCTGTTTTCAATGCTGGGGGCACGAAGGCGGCTTTGCGTGCAGCTGACACACCACCCATACCTTTCCTCCCCTGACCCCAGCCAAACTCAACCAGCACAGGTCGAGCAGCAGCGTGACTACAGAGAACATGAAGGGGGCTGATGAAATGATATCCCTCATGGTGGAAGAGCCAACAAACATGAGAAACTCCCCCCAACTGCCTGATCCCAAACAGCCTGCCCACAGAGCGGGCTTCTAAATCCTGATATTTTGCACGGCTGACCTTATCCTCCCACTGCTCCCAGCCACTGCCCTCACATAGGAAAATTATGTTCAGTCCATAGGAGTAGCCATTATCCCCATTTACACCCTGTGCTGTTTTTGCTTTTGAATGAACACAGATGTGTGTGAGCCAAGTCAGCATGTGTGTTCCCCATGTCTCTGGGGCAGCAGTGCATGTGGCCACTGAATGGTTAATTGCAAGCCTCAGGGATCAGGATATTTGCAGGCCGCTCTGACGGTGAGTCATCCTCTCATCCCCTCCTCCAGCAATCTCCTCTTCCCCCTCTCCTCTCAACCTAGCTTCCCTGAGGTCATCTCTGCAAATACTCCATTGCTCATCACAGGGAGTGGGGCTGCACTTTCATTTTTAATCAATAAGTAATAGATTCCCTGTCAGCACCAGGGGACCATACACTGTTTTATCTTTCTGTGAGCCCTTCTTCCCCCACCACGTGATCTCTTGCTCTGCTGGGGCCGAGCTGACCCACGGTGAGCACTCTGTGGTGAAGGGGTCAAACACACACACCAAGCAGCACAGCCACTGCTAGGAGGCTGAGAGGTCCCTATTTTCTGCACAGCACCCTGTGCCGCAGGGTGATTTATGTCCCCGGTGTCACCTTATGTCCCTGCACCACCACAGCTTCCTGGGGGTCTGCAGCCCCGGTGAATCAGCAGCTCTGGCAATGAGTCACACCAGAGCTGTGGGCTGCTGGTCCTGAGACCAGGGCACTTTGCAGAGAGGTGAGAGGGGAGGAAACCGTGCTCTGCTGTGGGGAAATCTTTTCAGCCTCATGTCATCAGGCTTTCAAGAAGGTGGCTTTGCAATACACAAAAGATGCGAAGCGGAGCCTACATCAACTCTCCACCCCATATAAACTGCCCACAGCCACCACTTCAAAGTGGGGAGCTGGGACATAGGAGGTCCTGTGGCTCAGCCAACAGGCTGAGAATCAGCAGAGATTAATTAAGCTCCTGGATTGCCACACACTTACCAGGGTAACCCTGCAGATGTTTCCTCATCCCTATTTTAATGGGGTCCCATAGGGTTTGCCTGGCCCCACACAGTACGAACATCCCTGCCCTGGGACAGCAGAATTGGTGCTGTAGGGATCCCCGCAGCATCCGGGAGTGACTGGGCAAAGCAAGGCTGGTGACAAACTGCCCTGCAACTCCCTCCTGCTTGGAACCAGGCTCCCCATGTTGGAGGTGCCTCTACCCAGTGGTGAAGCCCTCTGAGCTCTTTCTAACATAGGAAGCACAAACTGGGTGGAAAAAAAATAAAATGAAGCAGAAATCCTACTAGGATAAAACACTTAATAAATGTCCACAATAGAATTTAAGAACTATTGCTGGACTTTCTCCTCCAGCCGTGACCTCCCATTGCCCCCGGGCTATTTGGGGGCTCCTTGGGAATCCTTTCGGCACTCCCCGGACGGCACCGCGCTGCCAAGGGACGGGGGAGGGCTGGGATACGGAGAGGGCAAAGGACAAAGGCGCTGCCGGGCGAAACGGAGCGAGGGACCGGAGAAAGGGCAGGCTGCTGTTTTTTATTGTTTTATTACCCCCGGGTTACACGGAGGGAAAACAAAAACCGCAATCCGAAGGCTATAACGCACGTGAGGAAGGCGGTGTTCGCATGCCCCGATGAGCCCCACAGTTTCGGCTCTGGCTTTCCTCTGCCTGCTCCGGGGAGGCACAGCCCCAACACCCCCAGCACTGGGCTACGAGGTGCGGCCCCGGTGTTGCTTTCCACGCAGGGCGGCCGAGCGGCTCTTGGGACCGGGTTAGGTCCCCCGGCAGCCCCGCTCCCTCGATAACAACTTTGGTTCTCCTTCCACGATGTTCTTGGCTTACCATCCTCCTCTTAACCGCGTGGCGGGGGTGAACGGAAAGGTACTCGGGCTCAGCTCGCGGAGCCTATCCGGGATTTATCTCCGGCGGGTAGAAAAGAAATGAAATCCCGGCGTTACCTCCCTGCCCCGCACCTATAAGCAGTTTAACACCGCGCGTGGGGAAGGGGCCACTTCCCGGAGGGCTCCGGGGGTCGATTACCCCAAATCCCCCATCGCCGGCTGCACGCCGCCCCCTCACCTTTCAGGAAGCAGACCCTGGCCCCGGCCTCGGGGAGACTGGAGAGCAGCGCGTTGAGGACGATCTGCGCCGTGCTGTCTTTCTTCAGCTTCTGCCAGTGCCCCGTGCCCTGGTCCAGCACCACGACGGCCGCCAGGCGGGCCGCCCCCGCCGCCCCTTCGGAGCCCAACAGCAGCCGGGAGCGGGCGGCCGCGTCGGGGACCACGAAGTGGAGCGGCACGGCCCCGCCGCGGGCCCTCCGCATCACCACCGAGTTGAGGTTGACGTTGAGGGAGCCCCGGAGGCAGGAGGCCGAGTAGGACAGGTAGGGGCGGCAGTCCAGCACCAGGCAGCGGGAGGGCTCCTTCCGCAGGAGCTTCCGCAGCTGCCGGCAGTCGAGGGAGGTGACTTTCATAGCGGCCGCAGGGTGAGACCCTCCGCGGCGGGGCTGCCCGGGGCGGGAGAGCGGCCCGAGGGTTACCGGTGCTAGCGCGAGAGCCGCGGGCCCGCAGGGCCGCTACGCGTGGACGGGACGGGAGGGATGGAGGCACCGCGCCGAGCCCGAGCAGGGAATCCCGGCCGCCGCCAGCGGGCATTTATATGAATGGGAGGCCGGGCTGTGACGACACTGCCCATATAAGGGGAGTGACGCGCCCGCCTTCCAAATATGGGCATCTCCCGCCCCGCGCTCCGCCCCCTGACGGGGTTCCCCTCCCCTGCGCTCCCCTCCCCGCCGCGAACAGCGTTAGTCAGTTCGGGAGGCAGAGGAAGCTGAAAAACGCCGCAAAAATTCTCCAGTCATCGGCCTGAGCCTCACCCCGTCATCGGCATCACCGCCTCCCCCTCCCCAGCCGTGGTTGAGAGCCGGAGGGGGGTGAGGTGGAGGAAGAGGTGAGGGAGGAAGGAGGGCAGCGCTGGGGCATCTTTCTCTCACCGGGCTGTAGTGGGTTTCAGTTCCCTTTATTCTCCCCCCGCTATTTACGTTGCCGTCAGCAAGGACCCATCGGGGCCGCAGCCTGGCAGCAAAGCAGGAGACAGCTCTGGACAGGGTGGGAAGTGCTGCTGTGCAGAATGAATGAATGGCAAAAAGGGGATGCAAGGGAATGGGGTCAGGAAAAGTGGTGTCTCTTTGGGGATCTGATGTCCCCTTGTTTGTAACAAAGGTGTAGGCTGCAGGACTGTGTCCGGAGGCCTAAGGAAGAGTAATGCAGCAGAGCACAGCCTGCCGCTGTGGCCCGAGATCATCACACTGATACACGGAGTTAGGAAATTCAGCACTTTCCCTTTCCTCACAGATGAGTTTTATGAAGTAATCAAAAAGAGAAGTGGCAATCCCTGGAAGAGGTCGGGCAAAAGGCTGCGCTGCAGCCAAGCTCGTGGCAGCCAGGGAAGGTCACAGTGGAGCTGTCCAGGAGCAGCACGCTGTTATTATTCTGATGCTGCCCCAAAATATGCTCACCTCCACCGCAGGCAGGAAGTGCCACCCTGCCCCAAACTGCCTGCAGCAGGAACACAGATGCATGAAGGAGACTGCACGTGGAAAACACTCGAGCTGATGGGAAGCAAAGCCACGAGCAGTTTTGAAGCACCTCCGCTTCTTCCTCTTTCAAAGCCCTGCAGCCCCCAGCTGGGTCCTCCTAACCCGACCCCCCTGCTCTACATCAGTGGGTGTCGGATGGAACAACACCGGACTGCTGGTGGGTGGTTGCAGGTGTTGGTCCCAGTGTAGGTGCTGCCGTCACTGTGGCCCCATGCCGTCCCCTCCATGTTCACCCTATGATTAATAGCTGGGGGATTCTGCTCCCGGTCACGCAGGAAGAACCTCCGGCACAGTGTGAGCACAGCCTGCTTCCTGCCCTCAGCCCTGCTCCTGCCACTCCGACACAAAACCAGTCCCACTCCCCCCGGGCTCCCCTAGTACAGCTCAGCTGCTCAGTGGTCCCGGTGCACAAAGGGGTTGTGGGCAATGCGAGTGTTTCTCCCTCTCCGGAGGAAGGAGGGGGCTGGCACGGTGGCAGTGAGCATCATTTCCTCCCAGAAAACCCCAGTGACACGGGAAGGGGTGGGAGGGGAAGATTCTCTCCCCATCCCCGTTCTGAAGGAGGGGGCAAATGTTACAGCTCAGAAACTCAACTCCCTGGGGAAGAGCTCTGGACCTGAAGTGACAACGGGGTGTATATCATGGCATGTGACCTGCAGCTGACCTTCCTCCCTTCTCACACCTAATACTGAGCCTCCAAACAACCGCCTTTCAGCAGATTACAGCTTTGCTTTTGTTTCTTAATGGAGTGAGTCATGCCTACCTTTTTATTAGAAGAAAATAAGCAGATGAACAGCAGCAGTGTGATGCTTCCTCCTGCAGCAGGGTGCTGGATGCCCAGCCCGAGTCCCTGCCTGCCACCTCCATGGTTCCATGAGCTTGGGGATGGGGAGCCAGGGAGGGCTGCTGCTGTGGGTGTGCAAGCAGACATGGGGCTGCAGACACACACAGACGTGTTTCCCTGCTCGATCTGTCCCTTAGTTTGCCAGGTGCTCTCAGCAAGAAAGGGGAAAGGGCTGCATCCTTATACATGGAGAGCCTTTCAGCACCCTCCTGCCCTAGCCAGGGAACTCCCACCTTTGTGCAGCACTTGCAGAATCATAAAAGCTGGAAAAGACCACTGAGATCATCCAGTCCAACCACTGACCCATCATCACCATGCTACTCGGCATCATTCTCCCTGCTCCTCCTCCCACTTCCCTTTGGTAATCTCCCAGGCTCCTTTGTCCTTTGTCTTGGGCTTTTATCGGGGCTTTCAGATCCACTGGCCCTTTCCTTTTCTTTCAGGCTGTATTTCCCCTAACCCAGCTCATTCTTCCCTTCTCCTCATTGTTGCTGCCCACCATGGGCGCATGGGACTTTGCTTGGTGCGGGGCAGAAGCAGCTCCTACCATCCCCCTCACCCCCCCCCCCCCCCCAGGTGGAATTACCCACCCGTGGAACAGCATCCAGTGGGCATCACTGAAGAGCAGATTGTTGCCTTTCTGGGGAGACTACCATTCAAAAGAACGCTTAGGCAAATAAGTGAATGCTGTTTGGGAACAAGAGATGGGATCAGTCAGGTCCATAGGACTTGAGTTGCTGATGCCAAGACCCTATGCTGAGTGCTGGGTGCTGGGTGCATGCCCTACAACCCGCGGTGCTAACAGTGCTATCCCCAAAACCCACAGCAAAAGGTGAGATGAAGCCCAGGGGAAGGCAGATCAATTGTCCCCCAGGGGATCTGCCAGGGAGGTGTTACAGAGAAAGCACCCTACATGTCACTGTGTCTTAGTCTGGAGCTCGAGGTGCATCACATCCCTCCTGGGGCAAAACGCTGCTCTCATCCTCCACGTGGTTGTGAAGTGCAAGACATTCTTTGGATGAACAAAGCACAGTATGAGGCGGCAGAGAGGATGTGTTGGCATTTCTGTGCTGTTACTAAGTTTCCCGTAACATCACTTTCCAATTTGGAGCGAATGATGTCAAAACGCTCACAGCACAAGCAGTGAGAGAAGTGTGTGCTGGTACCAACCCAAACCATTCCGTGATTCTATGATTCTACATGGCAGCTGGGAGCTGGGTGAAGCCATCCCCGTGGCTGGGGACAGCTGAGCAATGCCAACAGGAGGCTGCAATGTTGAGATCTCAACACGATTTGCTCACCAGTGATAAATTCCAACAGAACAGATTGGATCACGAATGAATCCATCCCATTACAAACTCGTCCCAGTTGCAACAGAATAACCCATGGTCAAATCTAATTCTGGAAGGTGAAATGTGCTACCAGATACAGACTGTGCTGCGTGGCAATCATCCCCCTCACCTTCTGGCACCATAGATGTGATCTGTTGTTGAACTGGAACCCTTTTTTCTCCAGAGAACAAGTGAAAAAATTACTAAGTGATAGGGCATTTTCAATAAAAATAGCTCGTTAGATAATAGAAATGCATGCCACAAGCCACTCATTTTGGAAGAACCAACTGGATGTCAGTGTTCCACAGCCCCAGCATCTCTCAGACCTGTTTTACATTCCCAGCTCTGCTGCCACAGAACGGAACTGGGATGAACAGTGCATGGTATGAATGGGAGTAGCCTGCACTCAGCACTTCTGAAAATCAGGCTGGCAGTGAATGTCAGCCTTATGTCTGCTTTCTACCTGACTCATACGTACATGACTCCCCTGGCTGCTGCGAGCTGCTGTCAGCAGCCACTGCCAGGGTGCAGGAGGAAGGCACAGAGCCTCACATCACCAGCTCTCTGCACATCAAGGCTGATTTTCTCCACTCGCCTTCCATGGCTTCCATGCTTGTGAGCTATACCGATGAGCACTTGCAGGAACCAGTTATGAGTGTAAAGATCTTCCTACTTGCAGCCATCCCTGGGGTAGCTGCATGGGAAAACTATTTCTGTAGTTAGCTGTCTCTAGCGTGAGACAAAGCCCTTTTGTTCTTTTATCAACTTGCCAGTTCTCATTTGTTCTTTCCCCTTCCTGCTGCTGTTTCCCTGCACGCATTTCTCGCCTTCTTGCCCCCTCTCTTCCCTTGCCCTGCATGTTTCCCAGGAGCTTCTTCCAGCCCCCTGCCCATGGCCATCACAAGCCTGGCTGGGCTCTGACCCACATCTGCTGCTGCTCCTGCCCACCTGTTCCACCCATCAGTGCAGCACATCCCCATCCTCGAGTGGTTACTGCTTCCTCAGACTGCAGGGAGCCATCAAATGGTTCAAGATTTTCTTATATGCGCAGTTTAATTGACTGTTTGGACAAACATATCTTGGAGAAACGCTGGTTGCTTTGGTCCAGATCTTCTGGAAGCTAATCTTATCATCACTAAATCTGATTCTCTCTGCCTTGGTCTTTCTGACTGACTCATATCTTAAGCACCATGTTGTTGCCTGGAGGGTATAATCACGTAAATATAATCCACTGCACAGTGCGTGTTACTATGCCCACTCCACTGAGAATGAGTACAGCTCCTGAGCACAGAAATGACTTTTTAAGCTCAAAATGGAGCAGCTCATGTTTTTAGCTTAGAATGTTTTGGAGTCATTTCAGTGGGCTACACGGATATAAACAAACAAAATCATCACACGCAATAAAAAAAATATTACACCTCATTTTTCCATAGCATTGCAAGAAGCAGAAGAAGAAAAACAAAGCTAAGGCAGTTCTACAGTTTGTTGTAAGTTTCACAGAATCATAGAATGGTTGTGTTGGAAGTGACCCTAAAGCCCACCCAGCTCCATCCCAGTGCCACCCACCAGATTAGGGCCCCATCCAACATGGCCATGGGCACCTCCAGGGATGGGGCTGGCACTTTTCCTGCACGTCCGCCCCCCTGAAGCTGCACTGTGACTACTTTGATTGTTGCCTTCCTCCACTGACACCAAAACATCCAGAGAAGGGGGAAAAAAAAAAAGTGTTTTGATTTTTTTCTTTCCAAAATAATCCTAATGAAATGAACTTGTAAAAGAGAGGAAATAATTTACTTCTTATGCTCATTTCTCCTAGGCTCCCACTTGCTTAGCCTCATTTAAACTTTGTATCAGCTTATGACATCCGGTGAAAGTACACTACAGCTTATTAAAATTTAAAGCTGTTACTCCAAGGGAAAACACTGAAAGCTCTTTGATGGATTAGCCAAGGCAGCAGGATGTGGCTTCCATGTTGTATCATTTTGATGGCACAGCCCACTTGGGCATCTTTATGAAATAAAGCTTCCCTGTTGTTTTCAGCTTGCTACAGATTTTGTTCTGCTATGTTCTACCCCAGAACTGCAGGCATTTTACAGCAAATTAGGAGGGTATCACGTGCTAACTCTGTAAAATACAGAACTGTATTTAAGCTGAAGTAAAAGTGGAAGTAAAAAATAACACATACGGCATTCACTGAAGATGAGCTAAAGGGCTGAATGATACCACAGAATCACAGAATTATAGAAACTTTAAGGTTGGAAGAGACCACTAAGGTCATCCAGTCCAACCATCAGCCCACCCCCGCCATGCCTACAGATCATGTCCCTCGGTGCCACATCTCCACGTTTCCTGAACACCCCCGGGACGGTGACCCCCCCCTCCCTGTGCAGCCTGTGCCAGTGCCTCACTGCTCTTTCTGAGAAGAAATTGTTCCTAACACCCAAACTGAAAGTCCCCCGGTACAACTTCAGGCCATTATCTGTTGTCCCATCATTAGTCACTTGAGAAAAGGGGCTGATCCTCAGGTCGTTGCAGCCTCCTTCCAGGCAGTTGAAGAGAACAATGCATTTGCTCCCACAGGAAGGGTGGGCTGTGAGAGACCCACAGGACCCAAAGGAGCAGCGAATGGGACCAGTACCATCACACCTGCAGAAGGGCAGAGCAGCACCTTACTTCTCTCAAATCAAGTTTGCACTGGAAACTTCCCAATACAGTGCTGCTCGTAGGATGAGGCTTTGCTACAGTTTCCTATTACTCATACATTTAGGTGGAAGCCTCTCCCTAATCCTTCCCAAAGTCCACTTGGGAAACACACCTGGATGGAGAGTGCTCATGGCGAAGGATCTCTGGGGCCATCCTCAGCTTGTGGCTACCAGCTCTGATAACATCAATTCCCTTGCACTCCTGGAATCATTGACAGCTTTTGGTTGTTTATAATGCACCTCTTATCCACCAGGAAATGGAAAAGCTCTCTGCTTGGACTGATTTGGAAAAATCTTGGTTACCTGAACTCAGGCACAAAGCAGCTTTGCCACTAGGAGCATTTCCACCTGGAGAGATCAATCCCAGAGAAACCCATCACTGCACTGCCATGGTGTGCCCGCCATACTGCTTCTATCCTCACAACCCTGGGAACGGACTAAGAGCTCCTACAGCTTTCCCGGGAGTAAAACACACGTTATAACATGAGCCTGCTGCAGGGCTGTGCCTGGTACTGCACCTGGCTTTTAACTCATGGTGACAGGACCCCCCGTCCTACTCTTCCATGGGTTGTACATCCTCCTCCATCACAGGTTTCCTGCCAAAAAACACCCATACAGTGGAAGGGATAGAGCTTCCTGGGGTTCCCCTTCATCCTGTGGGAAGACAAAGGGAAGGGAGTGTCGTAGTGCAGCAGCAGGATGACAGTCACAGCTGGGAGCGTGCTTCCCATATGCTGGCACCATATGGTGATTGCCATGTCACAAGGTCAGCATGCCTATGTGCTTTCTGTAAATGTGTTTAAAGAGAGAAACCACAGGAGAGCTGTATGCATATGTTGGCAGTACCCCACAGTAATTATCGAGGGCAGGAAAAGAGTCTGCTCCCCACTCCCACCTTTGCTTCCCAAGGTCTCCCATCTCAGGGACCCAGAGCTCTTACAGGGCTGCGAGCAGAGGTGCAAAAACTCAGGCATGAAGCAAACGTTTCGCCCTTGGCTTTCCTCAAACTGACCCAGGTAGGACCACTGCTCCCAGAGGGTTCAGTCCCATCATCTCATGTTTCAGAGCCCTTCACCTGCGGTAGGTTGGGATCTTTCCCTACAAGAAGTACTCACAGTTGTGAGTAGGCAGCAGGGGATGGCGTGGGGAGGTGCTGGTAGTGCAGCCCCTGGCTGCAGGCTGCCCCTGAACAACAGGGCATTGTCTCTGTCTGCAGGAAACCCGGCCCCATGATGCAGAGCAGGACAAAGGCTCAATTTTGCTCTGCAAAGGAGCTGGAAGCCAGGAAGGGGCCTGGGGCTGCGCAGCCATGCTCCCAGCTCACCAACACGTGGGTTGCGGGCAGCAGGTTCTGGGTGATGGGCGGAGACCTGTGGGACACACCAGTAAGCCCAGGGACAGGGTGGTGTGGATAGCACACTTCTCATGGGGTGAGTCAGGGAATGGCTCTGGATGCTCTGCAGCCAGGTGTTAATCTGCCCGTTTGAGGTTTTTAACACTGAAGTTAAAGCCTTCCACAACAGCGGAAAACAAACAGTTGAAATTAAGATGATAAAGGAAAAATTTTGGCAGTGTCTGTGGGAAGGTGGGAACTGAGAGCAACACCGCATACACCTCAGTGACAGGGAGAACACAGGCACCTGCCCTGGAGCCTGTCCTGAAACTACAGTGAGAAATACTTTGTTCCAACACATAATGATGTCCTGGACAGGCTGAACTTGAGAAGAAGGAGAAGCCCCAAAGTCTGTCACATTGCTGGCCACACGGATATGGGCAGGGGAGCAGGAGGTGATCCGACATATGGGGCTCTCTGCAGGAGGATTAGCCCACACCGCCAGAAGTGCAGCCTCGTGGTGGGTGCTCATCAAGGACTCTGCTGCAGGTGCTTCCCCTACTCAAGTCCAGGCATCCGTGTGAGACAAACCAGCGAGATGGCTGACACCAGTTTTGATCCTGACACGAGACAGTGCGTTGCTGTTGTGTCAGATACCATTGCATTAGCTCTTCAGCAAGCGTAGGTCAGTGGGAGATGAAGACCATTAGCCACAGCATTTGGGTTGATATTTCCTTACCGTACAATGCTAATAGCTCCACTTATGCCTTCAGCCCCACGGCTGCACAGAAAACACATGAAGATATGGGAATTCTCTCTTTCCACTCATCAGACTTTTTCTTTTTCTTCCATGCACTTAGAAGAAAGTTCAAGAAAGGCTCTGGAAGCTGAGACAGAGCTGATGTCAGACTTAGATTTTGCTTCTGCCTGTGTGATTAATTGCAAGGTTGTTTTACTGCAATGTGCACTGCAAAGGATTTATAAAACTGACGGTAACCCGCACTGTCTTTTGCTATCACGGAGAAGGATTGGGTTGCATCTGCACAGCAGGCTTCCAGCCAGCTGATTCTGCAGAACTAGAGATGCTCTGGCTGTGGGTTGCTGTGGCACTGATTTCCAAAAGGTTTCTCCTGACAATGCAGTCACAGTGTGATTAGTTACGTAGTGTATATTCCCAAAAAGGAATTTTCTATTTTTGTTTCCTTCCTCCAGCAGGGGATTCCCTCTAAATTAACTGCAGAAGAAAACCTGCGACAGAATCAGAGGCAGAGGGGGAAGAAAGCAAGGAGGTTAGGCCTTTTGAGTCAGAAGGGCTATTGCTCACCAGCTAATGTAGGGTATTTTGCCCACCACTTCCCTGGAGAAAATAAGCTATGGTTCTATAGAAAATGGTATGGGACTACCAGAGATTCTACTTGAAATGCTCTCACTCAACTGCCCTGCTTGCACTGTACACAGTGGGTGAGGCCAGCACGAACTATTGTCAGGGGAACAAGAGTCAAACAAGTTCATGGGAGAAACGAGCCTCACATTTTTGGAAATAAGGATGACAAACCACTGAGACAGGCTACAAAGGAAGTCGTAGAGTTTCCCTCTCCTTCAAGTCAAGAAATGTTGTTGTCAAGCGCAAGTTGTGGGGGTTGGCTTGGGAATAACTGGATCAGATTGTCATGCCTTAAGGACTATGAAACCACATACATGATTGGAGACGCAGGGATCACACGGCTGTCCCATCTTTATGCACACAAGTAAAAATGTATTAGCAGCTCACTGCATGGTAACCGCAAATAAGCCGTGTTTGTAATAGTTTAGACTTGCCCTTCTGTCACTGTGAAAAGAGCAGGTGAAAGGAGCACATCCTCTAACGGGTTAAGCTGGTGTGCTCCCCTGGGAATGCAGCTCTTCCATGGATACAGCCATGGAAGCACTGACATGGGCCTCCTCCTGAGCACCTGCAGCACCAGCTGTAAACCAGACGAATATTTTTAGGTCAAATTTGTAACATGTCATCAAAACAGCTGATCCTTGAAACGACAAGTGAGAAAGGGAAGTGTAAAGGAATGCTCAGCATCTACAGTGAACCCACAAGAAAGATCTACGTGCTTACAGAGAAGAAATGGAGAAGGAGGAGCAGAGCCGCCTGGTGGGGCTGTGTGCTGGGTGGGCAGCAGTGACCCCCCCAACTCCTGGGTACTCCATGTCTCTGATGCCCAGCCTCCCAATTACCTGTATCTCTTCGCTCCCCAATCTCCCCGTCCCCTGCAGAGCTGCATACTCAGACAACATAGAAAAAAAGCAAAGAAATTTGATCTACTTTATCTGCTGTGGCTGCAGCACACTTGAGACTGACAGCTATTAAAACAACCTCAGAAACACAGCTCCAGTTTCATGCAGAACACACTCCTCAGCTTCTCTTTACCTCCCTTGAATGAAGTGGCCAGAGGGAGGGTACCCATGTCTCCCCTACTGAGTAGGAGAAACTATGATTGTGCACTGAAGGCAAACAGCTGTGTTTGCGCATCCAGCTAAGCACTGACCATAAGGGATGCCTCGGGCTTGTGCAGCTCTCAGGGGTGCTCTGTACTCTTTGTGAGCCCAGGGTGGAAATTTTCAAGTAGTGGAAAGAGACAGAGATAACATGATAAGAAAAGCAGAGTGTCATCATGTCCCTGATCCCACAGTCGCCATCTCAGATAGCAATTCCCATTGCTTTCATCAGTTGTCTCCAGCAAGAGGAGCAATGCTGGATCCGGCCCAGCGTGTGCGATGCAATCAGTGGTTCATCATCACAGAGCTGGGAATTACCGCCAGCATTAACACCTCCAGCCACCCACATGCTTTTATTCCACACCATCACACACTCCAGAGAGTTGCTCCTCACTGCTACATGTGGCTCAAATCATGGCCACAAGGCCCTGGCACGGGACGCCTGGCTCCACGTGCCCTCCTGCCACACCATGGGGCTCACTCAGCCCAAAAACAGGCAGTGGGGCTCAGCAGACAGGCGTGGGGTTAGTTAGCAGTTCCCTCCATCTGTTTGTCTGATCTCAGGTCTGTTGAAAGCCGGCAGCAGGGCGGGGGTGTGCGTTTCATCACCCACCCACCTTGTCTTTTCTGCCCCCAGCCCCACCGCCTGCAGCAGCTCTGGGAGCACCCAGCAGGAGCTCTTGTGTATACACATCACGTATTTACCCTCGCAGCCCGGGCAGGTGCTGCATGCCCCTCTGTGCATGGGGACCTCCAGCCTACATCACCTCCCAGAGCCCCCTTGTCTTTCCATAGGAAAACATTTTTCATGCATTAATCTACCCTTTGTTTTCTCCCCTTGCTCTCCTCCTGGATCTGATAAGAGCCTTGCCCTCATTATAGTAATTAATTGGCAGGAGAAATGCAGCACCAAAGAACCCAAAACTCAAGTAGGCATGATGTTCGCTGTCAGAAATTCCCGTGCCAGGAGGCAGGCATTGCTGAGATCTGAGTTTTCCTGTGGTGTGGGAGTCTCCACTGCTGATATTGTCCTCTGCTCCTGCAGGTTTGTGTTTAGAGGCAGGACGAGAAGGGATGTAGCTTGAGGTCAGCAACCCAGAGGTTCCCTTCTGGAATCCCAAACAAACTACCTGCCTAGGGTAGTCCGAGGTCTCTTTGAAGCCTCAGGACCCTGTGAAGATCTTTCAATTTTCCCCCCTGCTTAGCAAAGGTTGGTGGAAACAGTACAGTGGAGCACTGCAGAAGCCATGTCCCTCCACGTGTCTCTCCTCAATGTGGCAGTATGCAGAATTGAGGTACTTTGTGCCCCCTCACATCATGCTGCTATCTTCCCAGAGCAGCTCTCCACCCAGCATGGACAGTCTGTGCAGCTCCCCGATGCCCTAGTTGTATGCATGTTCTGGTTTCATAAAGAACTGAGAAGAATCAGGGGAGCGGAACCTCAGAGGAGTCAACGCTTGCTCACAGAATGGGACCAGGGAGGTGAACAAGGGACCTGGCACTGGGGGAGGAGGCATGGCCAGGTAGATGTGGGCCACAGTGCCAACAATGTGGAGCTCAGGTGATGAGAGACATCTAAAACAGAGCAGGGCCACTCACAAGGCCTGCTCGGCTGCTGGCCGGATGTGTCCTTCCTATTTCAATACTGTTTTAATTCCACTGAGGCAACCAGATCTAACAAGTGAGATGTTTCAGTTCTCCTTCTTTCCTTAGGGCTTGATGGTCCTGGGTTTTCTCACACTCCCCAAAACAATGGAAAGAGAGAATAACCCTGGGGCTTTCAAAACTCAAAGATCATTGCAAAGTGCAGTGTGGCCACAATGGCTCCAGGGCCAGAGAAGTCAGGAAGGAGCTGGTTTGGTCAAACACCAGATCCGCCATGGTGGGGGACCCCCAGGCCTTATGGTCACTGCCTTCACCTGGCCCTCAGCTCCCATGGGAAGCCCCAGTGTGGGCCAGTGCTGAGCTGGATGATGCCAGGTCCTTCCCCTCTATCCTACATTTCTCCACTGAGAATCACAGAATCATTAAGGTTGGAAAAGACCACTAAGGTCATCTAGTCCAACTACCAACCCATCCCCACCATGCCCACTAAGCCACGGCACTCAGTTCAACATCTATCCTTTTCTTGAACACCTCCAGGGACAGTGACTCCATCAGCCCTTCTCCTCACGGTGGGAAGGGGGGGGGGGGGGGAGGCTCATCCCTTTCTCAGCTCCTACATGACCACCACGTGCATCCTGAGGTGGACAGTATCACCGGTGAGCCTCAAACACCTAGCCCAGGCCTTGTGGCTCTAATTGGCAACAGATGAAGCCAGACTGTTTCCTGAGAGACAAGAGTTTTAACAATCCCTAAAGCCTCTTAGACAGCAGCAATACCCTAAATGGGAGCTTTATTCTCCCTAACACTCAACAGAGCTGACATTCAGACATGAAATGCTGGAATTCTTACTCTGGAGCCCTTCTCGGCACCAAGAACCCTCCCCACGGGCCTGTGGTGTCTGCAGAGACATGGCCACGCAATGAGCTGCAGGGGATGGGATGGCCCCAACCAGAGAACTGCTGGTTGGATTCTGAGCCCCACATGACCTTCCCCATTCACAAAGACCTTGCTGAGCAGTGACAGCAGCCCACATCACAGCATCCTGGTGCATGGGGCAGTTCCAGGGGCAGGGATGGAATCCCAGAGAACACCTCTCAGTGCATCAGGATGTTTTGCTCTCTAGGAAGCCAGAGGATTCCCTGAAATTGCAAGACAAGATCCAACACACTGCCTGCCCCTGTCTCATGAGTGATGGGGCTGCAGGAGCAACACTGGGCTTACTGCAGTCACCACCTCCATACACTGTGCAGCTCCCATTGCTGTCCCCCATCTCCATCCTGGATGAGATGGAGGCTGCCAGGGCTTCATGGGAGCTACTGGAGCTCCTCTCAGCACCAGGTCTTGTGTGGAGCTCACTGCAAAGCCTGCGCAGCCTCACTGATGTGAGATTTGAGAAGAATGGAAGGGGGAAAAAAAAAAAAAAAAAAGAAAAGAAAGAAAGAAAAAGCTGCCTGGCCAGTCTAACTGCATTTGGTTGATCTGATTTCAGGCGTCTGCTAAGACACAGCATGCTTATTTATCATAATCAGCTTACTGCACAAGGACAGTGTTAACTAGGCTTTACTGGATTAAAACCTGCCAACTAATTCATAGCACCTCACCAGCCAGTGCTAGTGGGCCAACCCTCTGTGCTTTGTTCAAAACATGTTTGCTGCTGTCAGATGGAGGGGAGCACCTGGGGGAGGTGGAAGGGCACAAAGGCCCTATTGATCCATGAGCTAAACTAGTGATCCTGCAGAGAAAAAGCACAGGAAATAAAGGGGTTTGCAGTCCAAGTGCAGACAGGTTAACACAGAGCAAAGTCTTAAAAGCACTGAGCACAAAGGCTGTGTGGTGACACGTTCCCTCTCATTCAGGCTGCTCACGGCTCTCTCTGACATCACCAACAACAGGGTTTCACGGCAGTTGCAAAATTCAAACTAAACAGGAATCTGCAGATAAGCCACGTTGTTAAACCAGCCTAGAGGTGCTAATATAGACAGGTATGTTGAGGGGCTGGGGATAAAGCCATGCAATATTTGTTTTAGACATCCCAGAGAGCAAATATTAACTACAGTGGAGCCATGTTGGATAATACTGAGCAAGCAAGAAAACAGAATTTCACCCAAATTCACAGAATAAAATGTAGAAATGAAGTCATACTTTCTTACAGAACAAACAAACAAAAAAACATAAGAGAAATCCACATGGTACAATAAGGTTGGAAACCCCAGTGTCCCTAAGAATGCCCCAGGGCAAGCCCATGTTTCTCGGGCATCTGGACCATCACACATGCTGCACCCACTCAACCAGGACTCGTCTGTCTAGAGTCCCTGTAAGGCACAAAGCACCCAACCTAAATATTTAAGGTGCTGGGGAGGCAATTGCTCTATAGAGAATTGTTCTACACTACAGCGAACGCTTATCAGAAGTCCTTGGATCATTCAAGACAAGCTTCCAACAAGGATCTGCCATTTCTAAGCCACCCTTATGTGCTAAAAACACATGCTTATTAAACAACCCAACTCATTCCAATCCAGATACCTTCCTGCTCCTGTACCCATGGGCATTATCTCATCCATCCTTCTCAGGGAACAGACCACCAAGTGGAGAAAGATGCAGCCAAAGGGAGAGCTATGCTGAATTCCCCTTGCCCAGCCCTACTACTATCATGCAACACTCTACTACCCACCACACAACCTCTCATTGCTGTGGAGCCCTGCAAGCCTGTATTTGACTACACACTCCTCATGGCCCAGCTGGTAGGTTCTCAATTAGCAGGTTCTCAGTTAACTCATGGGGTGCTCCCCCAGCCCAGCCACATCACTGCAGCTGCTCTGATGGAAGACACCTGCAAAGTGTGTCTTCTGCAGTCCTCGACAGAAGAAGGAAATGAGAACACCAGAACACCCTTTGCATGGAAACCCCACGCTGGGGGGACAGGGGAAGTGGTTGACTCAGAACTTTTGCATTTTTGAGGTTGGCAGAGCTGACACTGGTGCACAGCACGTTTCATAACGTGGCGCAGGCAGAACCAGGTGCTGGCTGTAAGCTTCTCCTTCCTCCAGCTGAGCCTCCACCTCCAAAACAGAAGGATGAGCTTTGATTTCCCAGAAACACCCACACCCTTACAGCCACGCAGAAGCTGTGCTTGTCTCATGGACGGAACTGCTGCAGCTGTGCTGGCTCTGCCATGGCCCCTGCCCACATCCCGTAATTCCATGCCTGCTGGTTTCCCATTCCCTGTGCTACAGTAACCCTCCATCCCATAAGTGGATGTAGATGGACTGTAGCAAAAAATGGTGCTAAATGGCCAAAAAAATAGGGCTTGGAATCATTAAAACACTCTGTAGACCTGCAAGGTGACACACCAACATCCCTGTGTAGCCAACTCAGTTCTTCCACAGGTCAGTGCTGCTTCTCCCGGCACTGCCACTCACCAGGAGGAGGTGTAGGAAATAGCAGATGGCAGGATCATAGCCAGACGTTAATCCCTCCTCTTACATCGTCCCTGTTAACCCACTTTGGCAAGTTGCGTGTTTCAAAGAGCTACTGGCTGCAGTTACAGACGGGACAGGCAGTGTGAGCGCTGAGTGTTTATCACTAGGTTCTCACCTGGGGCCAAGCCCTGTTGGGTGGGCCTCTGTCACAGCAGATTAAGCAGGCTCTTCTGCTCCTCCTGACTGTGCTGCTGCTTCATTTGCACCAGAGCAGTGTGCTGGGATGAAGCCTCTGGCTTCTTGCTGGGGTTGCGATGGCATGGCATGTCCATCATTATGATGCCATGCAGGGGAGCTGCAGGGCAGCCACACACCTGGTTGGAGCACAGAGGCCTGACCAGTGCAGTTCCCTCCAGCTGGTTACATGCATGTGCTCTTCTCCCCCCCCGTATATCAGTTTTCCTATCTATGCAAAGGGGCAGTGTTCCTCAGAGTTTTCAGCCTGTGAACTTTTAGTACTGGGGCACTGTGGTATCGCACCCCAAGACCGGTCTCCTACATGCACTGGTCCTACAGAGGCGTGGGAAGGATTCATCACCTAGAAATGCAAGAGGCCGAGGGTTGTTATGATTAACCTTTCTCTGATGTGGAAATATGAAGGGACTCCAGTCTTTGGCCAGACTGGCAGGAAGCCAGAAGCTGAATAAACACCAATCCGAAAGACCATTTCTGTCTTAAGGCTTTTTATAACCTAGGATGCTCTGCAGAAATCTTGTACACAGCAATGGAGAATTCAAAGGGATGGTGGAGTGGTTATACGTGAGTGTGAAGAATATTCTGGGCTATTGCCAAGATGACTTTGCATCACAGTGTGAGGAGTTTGTGGTGATAAAGCTAGTGGTAGTTTGTAACGCCTGTGTGGGATGGATCCAGCATCCTCCACAAGCTGGGTGGTGCAGGCCGGGATTCCCAGTGCGCTCACAATACAAAGCTCTACCTCACCCTCCAGCAAACCTCGGTGAGCATCCGCCTCTCGCAGAACACGCTCAGCCAGCTCAGCGCTCACACTGCAGCCCTGCGACCCCATCTCAGGCAGCCCACAGCTGGCACACAGCCACGCTTCCCCTCTGGGGCTGCTATGTGGGGCACTTTGAGCTCCCCTTAGCCCAAAGCAGAAGGACAAAGACTACTATGTGAGCAGAGAAAAGGCAGACAGAAAAATGTTTCTTTGTTCAGAGCATCACTTGGGGTCGACCCAGTGTTAAGCACAGCAGGGCTCAGTTGTTAGGGTTTTTCTGGTGTACTTTCTTAAAAAAAAAAAATCCCTTAATTACACATAAAATGAGAATAGAGGCAGGAAGGCTTCAGTATAGGAAAATCCAAACCACTTCTGCTTCTCAGTTGCACAGAAACTCCTTGGACTCTAAAAAACCCACCTGCCAGAGCTCATGTGGCACTGCAGGCAGTGGGTGCTGTTCCCTTCTCCCTGCTGTGCAGGGCTTTCCTGGGATGTAGCAGGCTGCTCTCAGATATTTGTTGTTTTTTTTTAAAGTAACGAGGCAATGATTCATGAGCATAGCTCTGTTACCTGCTGCATAATGTTTGCAGAGAGGGTGGACTGGCTGTCAGAGCAGTGCTCTGTTACCAAACCTGCCTTCAGTTTGGGACAATTTTTATCTGTCTCTGAGCAAGTCACTCCTTTGTCCAATTTTCTTTCGATTTAATGGGTTAGATCATCTCGCGCTATCTCCTTCTGGGCACCAGTCCTCACAAACTGCCCCACTACTTTCCTTTTCAAATGGAAGGTAGAACAGGGAGCACAGATTAATGTCCCTCCCTTTTTAAAATGTCATAAAGCCGCTTAATTCTACTCCTTGGAGAGCAGAGAGCTGTTTACCTGCAAAAAAGTGCTGTGATGAAGCAGGCAAAGGCAGAGGATAATTTGGCAAAAGGCGTTACTAAAAATGCGTCTTTTAATGGCTGGCAATTAGCTCAGGAAGGTGATGTAAGATCACTTGTCCTGATTCAAGGGACCTTAGCAGAGATTTTAGCAATGCTCCAAACATCCTCTCAGCAGAGGAAGCCCCGTTCATTAATAACCTAGAGAACATAAAAGCCTTTTGCTTGTCTTTAGGTGGGGTGGAGAACAAAAGTTGTTCCAGTTGTATAAGCAGGATCCCAAGATAGCTACTTTTTTCCATAAGGAAATATGCAAGTTCAAGGCTTTTCTTTTTAATTCAGAAGGAGCCTGGGACTATTTGTCATACTGTCAGATGAGAACAGCTACCCTGGGGAGAACGGGGCTCCCTCCAGCCCTGTATCACAATTCTGGGCTGCAGAATTCTGATCCATTTAGGCCAGCTCTCTTCATCTGCTGCCTTGGATAGGAAGTGAAATAGGTCAATACAGAGAAACTAATGAAAATCCCACCCTTCATTAACATTTGCTTATGATATTGGCTCATCCTGAGTCATGACATAACTCTACCTGGTAACCCACATATTGTGCACAGGATATGTTTGCACTGCAATCAAAGAAACGATCATGGAGATGTTTACAGCAACCAGACGTTATATAATAGCTGTGGCCAGTCTTACTGGCTACATTGGTCACACAATTTAATATTTTCATGCTGATAACATAAGAGTAACAGGAAGCAAGCAAACCCACAGAAGTCCAGTTCACAAAAATCCTTCCAAACAAACTGACACTGATGCTGCTCTTCCACCTCAAGACTTCCTCCTGCATCTCTCACCAGAGAATCCAGAGCACACGTTGGGAGCATCTCTGACCACGCTTCAAAAGTATTTAGGTGCAGAGAGACAAAGCAGACTTTCCAGACAGGGTTTCCAAAGCACATTCCAGGTTAAGAAATCAATACGGACATATTAAGTTCCCAGAGAGAGTGGGAGTTGTCTTCTGCCATTGCCTGACTGGTATTCAGGAGGTGGTCTTCTCCAGTTACCCAAGCTCCTAAGCCAAGGTACCTCAGGAGATGGCCTATCCCACCTCAGGGTGACAGCTGAGAGGTTAAGGTGGGATAATGTTGATAGGCATCTCCTGCCCACCCAAGCGTCCTGTGAAAACCTCCACCTGCTCATTATGGGTTGCAGGAAATTAAACTGGGAAATCCTAATGACAACTGTAAAGCGGAGTTTTTCCACTCAAAGTTTGATCTATTATTGTAATGAACGTTGCATCCTGTGACAGGAAGGTAGAAAAATAACAGGAAGGATTCCAAGGAGAAGAGGACAAACCTGAAGTCTGAGAGAACGGGGCAAAGAAAGTCTTTGCAAACTCGTCAGCTTCGGACAAAAAATGGCTCTCAGCTCACCCCCCATAATGTGATTTGTGTGCTGTTCAGAGCAATCATTAGACAAGGCAGTTAGCTGGCTCTGTTATGTATTATGCTACAGGTGCAAGGTCTGGCATCCCACATAATTGCTGCATAGATCTAGATTTAGCTTATCATCATTTTTTACATAAGCTTTCAAACAGAGAAGAGGAGCTCAGCGGTTGCCCTGTGCTGGGCTTTGGCAGTGATCCCTGGGCCAGGGAAGGGCTGGGGCTGGCCACAGAGCTGAGCGGTGCTGCACCCAGCTGCAGAGAGCCAGGCCCAGAGTTTGGGAGAAGAAAACAATCTCATCACCAGGAAACCAATCCCAATCACCTACTGGCTTAGCTCTCTGAAGGCGCCTTCCCCCACCTGTCCCTGGACTCCCAGCAGCATGGCCCAGCTCTGATGGCTGCAGCTCAGGGCAGTGTGTCACGGCGTCCCACTGACCGCAGCTCACTGCCCCAGCAAAGTAACCCACACCTCCCGCCAGCCCAGAGCAATCCCTACCCCATCATTAATGCTGCTGCGGGGTGGGGCGTGGGGCGGAACCACCGGGCGAGCAAAGAAAACCAGGGCACCGAAACCGGGCTGGTGGCCTTTGAGTGCTGTGGTCCCAGTGAGCAGCAGGAGCACAGCACTCACTGAGGTGACTCACCAGAGCTGGGCACAGCTGTGTTGGTCAGTGCCAAGAGCAAGGCAGTGTCAGTCCTTGTGGTGTTGTGTGTTCAGTTGTTCAGCTATCAATCAAACAGACATCTGTGGGCACTCACAAACAGCTCTCAGGTGTCTGGGATGCTGAGAGTCAATGAGCACATGATGGGCATCTTGATGGCCAGCTGTACTGGAAAAAGAGCATCCGTTTGTGTTTTGGCTCTTAGGTGTTCACTGTAAACAAAGCAAATTTTACCTTTTCTACCTTTCCAGACAATCAGATATAAATGACCTGGCCTGAAGCTTCACTGCCAGTTAAGGCTGTCAGCAGATGTCACACACAGCAGAATCTGCCCTTGGTTCATGGGTTATTTTGTCACCTGTCTTAATGCCCCTCACACACTACTGGCATCACTGCAGCTTTGTGAGTGGTAGAATGACGTGTGCAGGACCTTGACTAGGGGCTGGTCTAAAACCAGTGGTGGTCTGTCAGTTCTGCTGCTCCTCGGGCAGCAATGGGAGCTGCTGTTGGCAGCGGAGCAGCTCCCTTCATCTCTGAGCCCGTGTTTCAGGAGCCCCCAAACACAAGGGATTGGTGAGGAACACCAGGGTGTAGACTCAGTCTTGAGAGCCCGTGAAGAAAAGTGGCCACAGAAGCCCAGGGGAAACGATGGAGTTGTTGGGATGTGTTAGTGGTGCTGAGTTTGTGTCTGTATGCACCAAACCGTCCCCTCCAAATCCAACGCTGTGATGGCCCCAGGAGAGTTTGGATTTATGCCACAGGGCACACAGCTTCCCAAGAGATAGAGCCTTCCTTGCTTGCCATTTGTCTTCTTGTAAAAGGGAAGTTATTTCTAGATTACCTATGAAATGAGTCACTGTCCTATTGCTGCTCCAGGAAAAGGAAAAAAAAAAAATAATAGAAACAGTAAGGAGTAAAGAGTCCTGAGCAGCAGCTTTGAGAAACCGGTGCAGAATTCAAAACAAAATATCATCAGGAAGGGTCTCAGTTCTTTCAAACAGGGGCCTTAATTTTGCTCCCTAGGGGAAAGTGTCTGTAGTGAAAAAAATATTGCTTACACTTTTATGGCTCCTGCATGGCTGACTCAGCTCTGATACACATATCATGGGACAGAGAAGAAATAGTATTTCCCATCCAGCATGAGGCTTCACTACAGGCATTCCCAAAGCACTTGGTTATTTTTTGGGCAGGCTCTGAAGGGTGGTTACAGGCTGGAGCTTGACCCAGCAGCATTTCTGGAGAGCCAGACATGGACACCAGCAGCTGAGATACACGCTACTCATCTTGGACATGTTTGATGTACAGAACCAACAAAACCCACCACATTGCTTTCTCTTGCACCTGCTCCCATCCCTGTACACAGTGCAAGCGTAAGGCTAAAAAAGTTTGAGGGCAGCTAAGATGATCAATTTGAAGTTCTCTGAACTCCTTCACCAGTCCCATTTTGAAATCTGTGTTGGTAACATCGAGCACGGATGATACAATCAACAAGTTGCCATTTTGAGCAACCTACAAGTTTCACTGGAATCTAACAAATTTCCAAGCACTGCCCTGGAAACCTTTGTGCAGTGCTTAGCAAAACAGGCAGGGCCTTTTTCATATGTTACCTAAAGGCACCAGAACTGTGTTAACATGTGGAAAGTAACACAACTGTATACTGCTTCCTTCACAGATGATGGGCCAGGTTAGCTGGATCAGGACCACGTCACACAGAAATAGTGCACCCTGTGGCTCCGCAAGCCTTTCCTAAGAAATCATCTCACTCCAACAACATCAAGGTTTCTGGGATGGACAGGGCTTCCTCATCACCACTGAGCAGAATTCTGCATTGAAAGCTTCCATCCAATCAGGGAACGGCAAATGAGCTTGGGGAAGATGGTGATCTTTGAAGCAGGGTGTTGTACCTGTCAGGGACAGGCTGACAATGCCAGCCAACCTGTCTGGTCTCACTTAAAAACAGAACAAGGGCCATAGCTTGGCATCCTGTCTTCTGAGAGCAGCCAGCAGCAGATGCCTAAGGAAGATATAAACCCCAGGAAAGCCTGTAGTCACACTTCCCCAGAAATACCAGATATTTCCTGAGCCAAAGATGGTATCTCTGTATTTAAGAGCTCTCAGTGGATTTTTCATTCAGCACTGTGTGCAGAACAAGTTCTATGAAAAATAGCATCTGCTGTTGTTTGCTCTAAAAACTGCTACCTGATAGTTTCACCTGATTCTCCCTCATTGCCATTCCTGTGCCCCCCAAGATGTGACAGACCTCTGTCACACAACTGGTGTGACAGGTCCTGGAGATCCATCCTGGACCTTGCTGACTTGTCTCTTTGTACAGAAGCTGCTTTGAGCAGAAACCACCTTTGCCAGTTCTGCTACAAACCAACAAGCAGCCTTCACAAAGTCAAGAGCCATGTGACATAGCTCAGCTTCATGGGGAGGGATGGCTCCGGGAGTGACTCAGGTCCAAGATGACAGTGGCTCCTTTGGTTGTTACAAGCCAGCGTGGCCCTGATGAGGCTCCTGCAGCCCTTTTACAAGAGAAATGGACTTACTTAAATATCATAGAACCATGGAATCATTAAGGCTGAAAAAGACTACTAAGAACACCGAGTCCAGCCACCATCCCACCCAACCCACCCTCACCATGCCCACTAAACCATGTCCCACATCTCCACAGTTCTCAAACACCTCCAGAGATGGTGCCTCACCACTTCTTCTGAGAAGAAATTGTTCCTAATTCACATCTTGAATATACAGAAGAAGTTGTGTAGCTGAGCCTGGAGAAATGCTCCTTCATCCTTCTGTGCTCTCAAAACTGGCAAGTTGTGGAAGACAGGAACACGCTACAGCACAGCACCTCTCAAAGCAGTTTTTGTTAAGGAGCAAATTCTGTGTAACCACATAACTCACTGAATATTGAGAATGTTTGTCTATGATGACCATAGATGAGGTCTCTGATACAGATGCTCGTGAAGGACAAGTCACCAATGTCTGGAATCTCAGACAGCCCCAAGCATCCTCTAGTACAAAAGAGCCCTGTCTGCTGTAACCCAAGCAATGTGTGATCCAGCTGCAGGCAACCATCTTTTCTTTCTTCTGTTTTTAGTCAGGCTCAAAAAAACATTGAGTCGGGTTTCAAACCAGCATAGCCTCTTGCCAAATTTTTTTAGTGTATGGCAATACAATCATTCAGCACTGGCGCAACGACACAGAAATCTGCAGCAGACCATCATATACAGAGTAATAATTTGATACTGCTATCTGCAGTCAGATCTGCTATCTGCTGTTAGCCATTTCTCCATCCACGTCCTGTGATCAGACCCATCCCTGCTAACTCTTCTGTGCCTTCTCTCCCTGGGCCATCCCTAGCATGGCCTAAAAACATCCGGCTGTGCTCTCAGGAAGCTGCAGGAACAGGGGAAAGCATGTCTTGCTGCCATGTGTGTGCATGCGTTATTTTTAAACCATCATGCACAAGGATGCGGTTCCCATCAGCCAGGGCATGTCTGAGCTTCTGTGAGATAAGGCTTTGTATTTCTAAAGGCAGAAACTGTGGCATGCGCTGCTGCCATTGCTCTGGCGATAACCACGCAGAGTGAGTGCTGTAGCATCAAGTCACATGATAAATAAAAAGCATCCGCCATACAAATTAAACTAGCCCAGAGAAGCTTTTATTTAGATGGTAGAAATTTTCTTAAATGTTTTCTTTCAGATGTTGCTATGTAGAGGCACAATACGCCTGTTGAAGCTGAGATTGACTTGGCTGCTCTCTCTGCTCTCTCTGCTGTGCTGCAGGGCTGGATCCCCACCTGGCTCAACTAGACCCAGAAGAGCCAGGCCTCTACTTGCACTAGATCTGGCTTGTTCCTCTGTAATATTCCCATTCCATCTCTATCCAGCCATTCTTATCCTGAATGGCATCCAGAAGCTTTTCCCTTCCTTTCTTATTGACCTCTTCATTTCCACCCCCACTTGCTTATTAGCTTTGCACTTGCTCTGTTTTGGGATTTTCAAGGATATCACCCAACGTAAGATGTGTCTTCACAGCACATGAAATCCCCAGGCATCAAATCTGGGTGTCACAGCTATGCAAGCAGGTGCAAGGGATAAGGCAATAACAGCCCAACCTGTCAATCACCCACAGGTGTGTGTGCATGTTGATTTGCATCCTTGATGCGTATTTTACAGGGAAAAAGAGAAACGGGCTATTCTTTACTAATATTTCCTCGGAGTCCTTACCCACGATGTCAGCCTGCCTCCTTCCTGTGAGCACCAGCATTAGCTCCTCAGCCTCGTCCTGCCAATAACTGCCAACTGCCCACAGCCCCCTGCTGAAACAGGTTGGGGAGCTTCAGCAGCTAAATCCTCCTCCAGAGTTCTGAACAAGTTTCACAAGGCACTTCAAAGATTCGGCAGCTGGAACAGTGATACGATGTCATGCGTTGCAGATGAAGTGCTAATACTGTCCATAATGGATTTGCTGGGATGTAATTCACGTTTCCTCCACCTGTTCCCTCTCGGGTGGAGTTCTTGATTCCCTGGGGTTTTGTCTTCATAACATACCGTGTCTGTTTGTGGGGAAGCAGAGCTGACAGTGGCTGTGGTTGACCTTTTTCCTTTGTACCTTACAGTGAGACCTGGTCTTGGATCCAAGAAGAGAGCAGTGAGACAGTACTGGCTTTCCCTGTTGCCAGTGTTAGTACCTACAGCAATGCCCTGCTCTTCCCCTGTATGGAGCCTGTCCCATTCACATTTCCCAGTCCACACGGGGAGAAACAGCACAGATACAACCAGGAAAGCAATCTGTTCCCAGGCACTCAGCCTGCAGTTCCTGTGATACGTGTGAGGCAACCAAACAAGCTTTGTTCACACCCTGAGAAAGGTCATGTGCCACAGCAGGCACCTACCCCATCACCTCCTGACACCAGAACAGGTCCTGGGCAGAAGAAAAACAGGCACAGCCTCCTCTGACACTGTTATGCTAGCCAGCTAATTAATAGCTTGTTGATTGCACTCTTAAAAGTAGTGCAGTTAAAGGAGGACATGTAATGTATATCTTCTTTGCTTTAAAGGATGGTTGTAAATGAATTTACTTGTTGCATAAAGCAGGATGTCTTGGCTCGATACATTATGTAATTACTCAGACCAGCTGGTAGGGAGAAATCACAACCAAAACTGAGCTCCTGCTCCACAGCACAGATGGGATTTCTCTTCTCAGTGCCACACACTCAGTCCTGGTCATGACGTTCCATCTACGTACTCAGAGTGACGTGTTCCGGCTGAGCACAGAAGGACCTCCTAGAAGTTTACAGCTGTGATGAGAGAAGAAGGAAAGTCTGCACCATATCTGAGCAAGCAGGCATCCTTCCAAACATGCTCTCAGGCAGCCTGGGGGCAGGGGAGGAAAGGTTGAACGTTTAGAGCTCAGGACACCTGGGTCCTCTTTCCTGCTCTGGCCACAGATTTCCTGAGAAAGCTCCATTTCTGACCTCAGGTTTTCTTTAAGTAAGAAAAGCAAAAATTAATCGATGCTTTGTTCAAAGTATCCATATACCACTAAAAATGGTGTGAGATCCCGAGTCCTTAGGTAAACTCCAGTGAGAGTCTGGTACCTTAAACCACATGGGACCAAAATAACGTGTTACAAGGAGGGCTAAGTATCTTCAAAGTTCAATTGCATCAAGGCCTGGATTGACATGATGGCTGCAACGGAAACATTTTGGGGGCTTCTTATCACAGCAACCAGCAGAGAAATGAAAGCTAAACTTGTTCCCATGTTAGCAGGAAGGGCAATGGGCTACCACATCTCTACTGGTGAGAGCAAGGCAAGGCAGGCAACACATTGCTGTAGCAGGAAAAGAAAGCGAGAGTCAGGTTGCACAGTGTGTCACAGCTTACTCATACAGGGCTTGAAGAATCCCCCAGCAGCTCAGCACACCCCTTGCCAGCTCCTTCCCCTGCTGCTTACCCCATCCCCAGATCGCTTTTCCTGCAAGTGGTGGTGGGGCCAGGCTTGGGAGCTGCACAAACAAAATCCACCCAACGCCAAACCACAACCTGTTTTTTTTTTTAGCAGGGCTATTTTCAGAGCCAACAGCATGCAGAAATGAAATGCCGTTAGGAGCCAATCCCACAGCCTGCTGCAAGTGATAGCGGGAAAAGCTTTTCCTCCTTCCATCCCTGCTTGTTCCTGTCTGTGACTCCAACTCCAGAGTAAGGTTCCTACTGTCTCCTTTGTGTTGGCTTTGGGGCTTCCAAGTCCCTCTTCTGCTCACTAATCCAGAAGATAACACTCTGTTTTGACTTGCTGGGTTTTATCTTTTTATGGGAAGCTCTGCAAAGCTAGGTTAAAACATCCAAAAAAACCCTCCAGTAATTTCATTGCTGTGGTCACAGCATAGGCCACAACCACAGGAAGAAAATCAAGGCCCAGGGCCAGTGCACCCTCCGGAACCAGCTTCATCTTCAAAGGAAACATGGTCAAACAGCAGCCTGGATGCAGAACTGGCTGTAAGGATCCCAACAAGCTTTTGTATTCTGCAGCAAATGAGACGTGCTTTGCTTTTAAAAACAGAAGAAAGCAAGCAGCCCAACACAGGAAAGCAACCTCATTTCTACAAAACGACTCGCGTTACTTAATATGTGGACTTAAGTGCTATACATGGCATGCCTAGCAAGTCAGTTATTCTCTACTGACCTTTGACAACTTTCAAATTTTCCATGGGCTCAGCATATCCCCACATGAAACCAATAACTGTCAGCTAAACAATTTAATTAGAATCTATCGACCAGTTATAAAGACTAGAGCTCAGTTGTAAAATGAAGTTGCGCTGACAAACACCAAGTTTTTTCCCAAACCTTGTAGTGCCCTCATCAAAAGAAAATGACACCTTTATCGCTTTTAGGGCTGTGAAAGAGAAGAGTCAATGGGGAAAAAGCCTGAAAATCTTAATGCTAGGGAGCAGTGTTGAATAACTGGATGGAAGGGTCTACAGGGAGCCTTGCAGTGTGGTGAGAAAACAACACATTCACATGATTGTCACATCTCCACGCACCCCAGCATGGCCTAGATGAGGGGACACAGTACGATGGCATGAGTGTGCGACCACCCATGGGGACCTTGCTGGGATGCTCACCAATGCTGCAATCTGCTGTAGGTGCTCCCAGGCATTTGGGTTCTGCAGAAAGCTGTAATTAGCTGTCTAGACAAAAACCCTAACTTCCCACAGGATCTCGCTACTTGATTCTTCAGTTGGCCTCTTTTGTGCTGCAAGAGTCCATGTGCCCGCCTCCCCTGAACACCACAAAGCCATTATAAAACTGAAACCTCCCTGCAAAACCCTGAGGAATGTTGAATGCTTCTTTCTGTCCTCTTCCTCCTGTTTACACAACACGTTGATAAGATCATTAGTAGTCATTTAACATCTGATTCGCATGTTTGTTGTTGCTGTTGCTGTAATATTTTTGCCTTTTAAAATTCCAGAACTTGGCTTTCCAAGAGTGACTGAGGTTGTGTGGGAGAGAAGTTTGTATCCTTGCCAGGGCCCCAAGGATATGCTTTATATCTGGGTTGTTTAAAATCTCCTTCACCGTCAAACGCCTGTTACAGCTACCACCATTTTTATCTTGTTGTTTTGTAAGACCTATTCTTGTTATCCCGCATAACCTTAGTTTAGCAATATCAGGTTGGACATTAGGAAAAATTTCTTCTCAGAAAGAGCAGTGAAGCAGTGGCGTAGGCTGCACAGGGAGGTGGGGGAGTCACCATCCCCAGGGGTGTTCATGAAAAGTAGAGATGTGGCACTGAGGGACGTGGTTTGGGTGGCATGGTGAGGTGGGTTGATGGTTGACTGAAAGTCATCTAAAAGCTTGGTACAAGCAGAGAGCTTTCCCAGGAATCTTGATCTGGATTACACCAAACCACTTACTCAGCTACACCAGACTGCGGGGTACAGCGCTGTGCCAGTCCTCACCCAGGAGACAAACACCTCCTGCTATGGGGAGCCTACATGAGCTGAGTGCCCGATGTGTAATCAAATCTGCAGTAAAACAGTGCTGTCAATGCCTCACTGAATCCTATCAGCCCTTCAGATGCTTGTCAGGTAGAGCTGTTAACTGAAGGGATGACTTGTATCTGAAGAAGCTGCAGTCAGATGCCCACAGAAGAGCAGCTTGGGAATTCTGTGTCTTTGGAACAGATCCTTCACTAACCATGCACAGCAGCACCCACAGCCAATACCCTCTGCTGCTCTCACTGCTCTGTGCACAACAGACTGAAGGGTCCCAGCTATGGTAACCCAAGGAGGGCTGCACTGATAAGGCAGAGATCCTGTCCCTTCTCATCATGTTGGGGACAAGTCATTCTGCTCCCCCAGCCATGCTTGGAAAACCTCACCCTTCATTTTATAATTCAAAACATTTTCAGTGTTGTGGAGGAGGGTTTGCTGATATTTCAGCAATGAGAAGATAACTGCTTTGTGATCTTGTAACTAGGAAGCAGGGTTCATTGCCGAGTGGGAAAGGACAGAGAGGGAGGTGCACACTCCCCCCCTAACTTTCCTGTGTGCTTTCCTGTGTTGCAATTTAGTAGTTTAAACAAAGCTTCTACCACAAATCTAGTGATATAAGGTGTTTTCCAGAAAGCCCATCTTCTTGAGAATCAGAGCAATATCTAAGACCCTCAAGAGTGAATAGCAAGAGCATAGGTTCCTAGTTGAAAGGACTGAGAAATGTAGGCAGGAGGAAGCCTCAAAACAGGGGTGATTTTCCCATGTGGGAAAAATTAGCACACACTTACACTCCAAGTTGATGTTTCCTGGCCCATATATTGTAAGGCCAGGCACAACCATGCTACTCAAGTATCCATTCTCCTCAAGGCTGTGGTTGAGGTGTACGAATAGTAGCAGACCAGACAGCCTGCTCAATTCTTTCACCATTATCACTTTAGGAGCCACAGTGGCATCTCCTCCACCCCACACAGCTCTCATTCCTTGTAGCAAGCTGGGATTTGCTTTGCAGTGCCTCCATCAGCAGAGTGCCCGGTGCTTTTGTTGCACCCAGCTGGTTTCTTTCATCTGGGCATAACACTCAACTGCAGCAGAATGACAAATAGATAAATAAGCAGCTGTGTTTTGTGGTGGAATTTAGGGTCTCGTCCTCCCCTTTCTCTCAGCTTTTTGTATGGAGAAGAGCTGTCAGAAATAGGTGCTGGAATCTGGTCGCTCCATCCAGCACTTACATCTGCTTTCTTTTGGAGTATTGCTGCATTTCATCTAATCTGGGGCTTCAGAAGAACAACAGGGTGCCTAAAATATTTATACTTGGAGCAACTAAAAGTAAAACCCCAGTTGTAGATAATTCTTAACCAGTTTCACTATTGGTTCTGGTTATACTTTTTGCTAGGGAGTTATTTTTCTCAGGATAAATTTAAGAGAAGAAACACGAGGCCTGTTAAACAAATCTTTTCAATCCAACTGCAAAATTGTTTGTGATTTCTTCCAGTGACATAAAGCCATGCTTCATTGGATCCAGACTCCATTATGAGGAGACAATAGTAAAGGCTCACCTTGAAAGCAATTAATCTTATCTAAAGCTTTAATTGTAAACTGCATGAAATGATAATATGCTGAACTCAAGGGTGCTTCATTTGCTGCTGAATACTGGTAATAGGATAGGATTTGTGTCGCCTTATTGATCTCTGTTGACATAATAACACTGAGTAGACAAGCAGAGGAAAAGACCACATTTCCTTTGATAAGGTCTGTGTCAACTACTTCCCAATAGCCTGACAACAGGGTGGAAGGGAATGAAGATGTTCCCTTTGATTCAGAGGTGTGGGCTGTGCAAAGGTCCCCTTTCTTTAAGATAGAGGATTTGTAGGCTATATCCTCCCCTTTGATATTCTCCCTCGAGGGTGAGAGCCCATCTGAGCAGGGAAGACAGGGTCCACCTTCTCCTTAGCTATAGCCACATATCCCGCCAGTTGGCATTGCTGCTTTTGGAAGGCAAGCATATAGGGAAATAATTACTTTCTTTTTTTGCCTCACAGCATTACTTCTTTGACAACTCATTTTTCCAAACTGACTCACTTTCCATCACATCAGTGCTAATGTTGGTTTCAAGGAGGGAACAAGACCAGAGCAGTCTTAACTTACATCTCTCTTAAGACGATGCGAAGCTGCACATCCCACTGCCAACTCTGTAAAGGCTGTGCCCACTTCAGGAGCTCAGATGCCCCAGGACAGGGATGAGGGGCTCTTCAAGAAGGGCTGCGTTGCCTGAGAATACAAACCAGAGGCCATCATTGTTCCATCTGGCAAACAGCAGGGAGAGAGCTGGGCAGTCATTTCTAACTGAGCAGTGGAGGGATGTAATAAAACCTGCGGGGGAAGTCCATTCATTTGCACACATTCATTCTCTCTCTCCTCTCCCTCTCTCATAGAAAATAAATGCCTCATCTTTTGTATTTCTCAAAATATCCCCTGTTAATGTAATGAGGCCATCAACAGTAACCTCAAGTACAGCAATTCTGACAAGTCAGCAGCATCCTCACTGCTCCAAGGAATTGGAAAACACAAGCAGCACAGAAAACACAAACATCAACCTGCAAACATGCCTGGTGCACCAGAGCAGCAGCAAAGGGCCTCCAGGGACTGCGGGGAGCGCACTGCTTGTTGGGGAGAGCAAACTCAGGGGACATAATAAGCAGGCAAGGCACGGTTCAGCTTCTTAGGATTCAGAAGGTAATTAGAGGAGGCACAAGTCAGCAGAAGAGAGTATACACTGTGACTTCATTAGAGTCATCAGCACTCACCCCCTGTTGAGCAGTCTCCTCTTTCCCTCTCCCCTCCCTCCCGCAGATTTTGTTACCGATGCTCAGGGTCATCTCACGTAATGGAGAAGTCCACTTTAAAGCTTTCTCAAAATGCAACTTGGAATCTTAGATTTTGTGCATGGGAAGCACAGAGGAAATAAAGAAAATTAAGTAAGGAGAAGACTACTCAGACAGAGAGATGAAATGAAACTACAGCTGCAATCGTCATAGATGTTATGACTGGGGGAGCCCCCCACATCTCTTCAGTCTCCTGCCCAGCACAGGCAGCAGTGCAAAACCCACCTCCTGTTCAAACCATACCCTGCTATCTAACATCAGCTCTTCTGAAACCCATCATATAACATCAATAAAAGAAAAACCTGTCTGCAGTCAGTTGCCACAATGTACCAATTGGAATGGGATATGTGTGTAGGGCTAAAGGCTTTCTTTCAAGCAAAAATGGTTATGTACTGTCACACCTTGGGATCTTTGGAGATGGATTTCTGATCGACCTTGTTCCCTCTCATTTCCCTTTTCGCTTTTCTTTGTAGCTACAAGTCTTTTCCTGTGGCCAAAACAAGATAGGAATTGTCATGAGGAGGAGTGATCTCACAGCACTCAGGAGCAGGCCACGGGCACTACGGCAGCCCGTTGGCATTACTGCAGCAACTGGAACACAAGGAGACTTGTCCAGAACAACATGGTGTGGAGAGCAGCAGGCCTGGCTCTGCCGCCCCACAAGGCCAGCCCCACATGGCACAATGTGTCACCCCAGTCAAGGCCAGACCCTGTCTGCAAGCTTACTTTTCCAGAAAAAAGATCAAAGCTGTGGGAGTACTCAAACACAGAACTGCCTTGCTCTGTCCTGCCCAGTGAGACAGAGACTTTGTTGGAGAAGTAATTGCTTTTATGTCAAGAGAGAAACTTTGCACTGCTTCCACCTCGTTCCCAGCTACAATGACCTTCATTACACCTTGACTCTTTCAGCCCATCTGGCTATAAATTAGGACAGACAGGTTACACCCTTTCCTTCTCCTGTAATGCACATGAACATCTCTGTAGTGCTGCTGGCACACAAAAGCTTTTGCCCTTTCTGTTTCCCTCCCTTGATAATGAGCCATCCATTAAGGAGGCAGATGCAGCTTTAGCTGGCGATATCTTATGTAATTATGTGGGTGAACAACAGAGACAGAGAATGGAAGATGGTGGAAAGCAGGAAAAGCAAAACTGGCACAATTTCCAGAGCCCAGTGAGCTGTAGCATCACTGGCTTTCTTCTCCTTTGTTACACCCCTGATGCTACAGCCTGTGGAAAAGGTGTGCTCCCCCAAAGCCCCGAGCACAGCTCTTGTGCATCAGACCCATTTTAGATAAGTTTCAAAGCCCCGTTTATCCCACCAGTGTTAGGTTACTGTATCAGCAAGCATAGGCAAGGACTCCCAGAGGAACAGGGTTTTCTTTGAGCGGTGTGTGCCTCATCAGTCCCTCATTACTAGATGCCAGACATTTTTCCACTCACTTGATTCCTTTGGTATATTGTCCACCATGTACTTGCTTGCCATTCCATATTTTGCGCCTATAGCAACCTGGATTTCCAAATGCTCTCCTGTCAAAATTTGTGTGGCCAATGCTGCCTTCCTCACTCAGCCAGGAAATCTGCAGTCTTCTGAATAGAAAACCAGCAACTTTTGTATCAAACAGGGAATAACACATCTGTAATAAACAGAAGAACCTAAAACATTTTCCAGAGGCCATACCAAATTCACTACCATATCAAAGTATGGGTCGAACAAATAGTCACAGGTAAGATCTGAACTTGGGTCCCAAGTGATGCTTTGGCTCAGTCCAGGCCTGTGATTTATTCTGTGCAGGTATGTGAATCTGTCCCAGTTCTCCCAGTCTTCTGTTGTGAACAGTAAGTTTGGTCTTGTGACTAAAAGGAAAGGTGTTGGGTTAAGTTTGGAGCAAAGAGCTAATGGCCTTACCATTTTATTTTGTTCATTTCACCCTAGTTACTCAGCCACCCCTGCCCTAAAGCTGACAGAAGCTTGGCTCACAGACCTCCCCCGTGCATCCATTTCTGGCTGCCAGCCCCACATGCAGACACATTAAATCTTACCTAATGAGTAATTAAACAGGGGATTGGGACATTTCATTTGCCTGACAGCAGCACACACCTCAGGGAATGAAATAACGTTTTGAGGCTGGACACAAATGTACATAATACAAAGATATCACAGTTTACCTTACAGATGACCACTGCAAAGTCCACACACAAGAGGAAACAGACGTAGGAGGAAGAATGCCCTATGGGGCAAGACTCTACGTTAACCTGATAATCAGCAGGCTTTCTATGAAAGATTTTGTATTTTAGGACCGCAGTGCATGGCTGAGATGAAGTACTGCTATTTTTACATTACAGATTGGAAACGCAGACACAGATATGAGAAATGTTCCGTACAAGATGGCACAAGAACTTGGTGGCAGAGCCACAGACTCCCTCTCCTTGCACCTATTTCTCAATGTTTTACCTCCAAGATCTTCCCTCTTACCAGAGGACTGTGAAGCCAAAGGCAGTTCAGAGAGGAAGGATCTGGTAGCACAGGCATACCAGGATATTCAGACAGAAGCTAGAAATCCTTTGTGGATGTGCTGTCTCTGGAATGGGACTACGTCTGAGCCCACAGCCCCCCAAAATAGGCACTCTACTGGGATCCATGCTCCAGAGCTGTTACACTGCCTGTTCTTCTACAGCAAAGATACTCGTACCTGCCCATTCCGTAGCTACAGACAGCCTGTTTCTCCCCACTCTCCTCATTTTTATGTCATGCTGGTGAAAAACACTGTGTGGATTGTCCTGTACTTTCCCATATGCTGGAGTGATGAAATCTCTCCTCACCTTGCCTACCAGCACACCTGCACTGGGGTATGTACTGGGACCAGTTGGAGGGTTTGTGGGGGGGAGGGGGGGGGAGTTTATTTCGCCTCTCAGCCAAAAATGCAGAGAGCCTGCCAAGTAGAGGAGGTCAGGGAGCCTTGTCTAACCGGCTCTGCAGCAATGCTGCATTTGGAACCCACAGACCAGCACCGCTGATGCAAGTCCAGGGCTGGCTTTCCTCTTGCCAAACTGATCTAGTTTTGCATTACTAACATCTGTGCTGCATTTGCATTCAGTAACATACTGTAGAGTCTTTGCTTTTCATTTTTTGCATAGTTGGCTCCTGTGCCCACTATAGGAGCTGCTCTGTGTCCACATTGTGAAAGCAGCGTGCAGGAGGCAGAGTGACACCAGTCAGATTAGTGCAGGATCCTGTAAATACAGACCACGTAGGAATGAACATTCACAAAAGGTGCTGAATTCATGTATTATGGACAACTTCAACTGACCCTGCAACAACAGAATACTTCAAGGTCAATTTTTGGATAAAATTTAAATAGCTACACAGAATAGATACACAGAATACCCGTGTACCTGTAGATACAGACCTGCATAGCTGGAGGTGCCTCTGTTCACTGCAGGGAGTTGGACTGGTTGACCTTTAATGGTCCCTTCCAACTCAAACGATTTTACAAAAAAAAAAAAACAAACACAAAAAAAAACCCCAGAAATGAATACATTTCCTGATCTTTGAGAGGGATAGCCTATAAATATCTTTTAAGAGTCATGAAAGCATTCAGTGAAGACATCAATTTATATTTATCCCTCAAACTCACCACAAAATGACTACGGCCTTTTTTTTTTTTTTTTCCTTTGAAAAACAATGGGAAACAAACTGGTTTATCTTACTATACCTGCCATAAATACCTTTATGGCAAGGTAATTGCTAAGTGCATTGTGTTGAACAATTTGTTACTTTGTTAGGGGAACATTTGTCATGGCCTTTGGAGATGGCAGAAGAAAACTCCTCCATGACCTTTGGAAAATTAAATCTGGCATTGCTTAGCAGTCAAAGTTGATAAGCTTGTTTTTAAGCTTCAGAAGCATTTCCCATGCCTCCTGAAAAAGAAGCAACTTGCACTTCCACTGAACTGAAGCCAAGACAGCTTATTCCTGCCCTTTTACAACCATAGAATGGTTTGGGTAGGAAGGGACCTAAAAGCCCATCCAGTTCCAACCCCTGCCATGGGCTGGGTGCCACCCACCAGCTCAGCTGCCCAGGGCTCCATCCAGCTTCTCCATGAGCACCTCCAGGGATGTGGCACCCACAGCTCTCTGGGCCTCACAAAGGCAGAGCAGAGGGGGACAATCCCCTCCCTCTCCCTGCTGCCATCCCTCTGTTGACACAGCCCAGGATACCGTTGGCCTTCAGAGCTGCAAGAGCGCGCTGCTGGCTCATATCCAGCCTCCCATCCACCAGGGCCCCCAAGCCCTTCTCTGCAGGGCTGCTCTCTCTGAGTTCTCCCAGTCTGTAGGCACTTCTGGGCCTCCAACGCTCTGCGCCTACGAAGCTCTCAGGGCAGGTGGCTGACTCACTGACTGCAGCACTGCGGGGCTCTGTGTTGTGCACAGCCCTGCACTCAGCCTCACAGGACACAACACCGCGGGCTGCCTGGGCTGGAGAGATCGTGAGCTCAATTGTGTGACACAAACAAAGGGAGAGCCATTATCAGACACTGCTTTACCAGGCTGCACAGAGAGCCGCCTCTGCAGATTGCACAATGCCCTCGGATGTTCCCAGCAGTGCCACGGGGCTGGCGCTAGGACAGAGAGGAAACCGGATCTCCTCCCTCCTTCCCTCCCAGCATGGGAAATCTCAGGAGAGCTGTTGTGTAGGCAAAAAGCCCTCACTTATCTCCTGGGAAAGAGCCACGCCGCTCTGGAGCTCCTGTGACACACAGTGCTATGGTGAGGGATCAGAAGAGTGTGGTGTGGGCTATGGACATAGAAAGAAGCTGACAGTTATAGAGTTAAAAGTTCAGAAGAGTTTTAAACTAAAGGCTGTGGGGAAGGAAAGAATTGTGGAAGAATGCTCTATTCAGCTGAAGCTTTCAAATCTCTGCTAAGAAAAAAGATAGAACAAGGGCAGTGGAGTGGAAAACAGAGAAGCCCCAATTAAGTAAGCCCCTTAAGTAAGCACATAAGCAAGTCCCTATGTGTTGCTTTATCCGTATGCATTTCAGAAGATGTGACACAGTCGCTCATTTTTCAGGCCTTAACTTAAATGCCTCATTTTTGTGGAGGTAGAGAATCTACAGGAAGAGGATAAAAGATACTTGAGTTCATCCCATCTGGCAGCCAGGATCTGTTGTAAGATGTAGCTAAGAACAAATCTCTTCTTGTCATAAGAATATGTCAAATTCAGTGTTTACCTTTAAAAAAGGGAACCACATGAAAGGGAGGAAATTCATTGAAGTGAGCAGCTAGAAGCAGTAAAGCACTTGTAGATGTTGTAATTCTGCTTGAAGATGCTGTACAGCAGGATCAGTGTCAGATAAAACATTCAAAGGAAGAGGTAAGCTAACGTTATTGAAGCATGCAACACTTCAGGGTTGTAAAAAGAAATTCTTCCAAAAAAATGGGGTGTTAAGGAAGACGGAAAATAACACGATATCTGACAAAGTGGATATGAAATGATAATAAAGCACAAGGAAATTAAGAACAACTTGCTGGGGTGTAATACTGAACGATGAGCATTTTTCAAGCAAGAGGCTGCTGGAGAGATGGTGGAGCACTGGGATGTAGGTGCAGATGTATGTAAAAGCAATAAGGCCATCACAGGAAATAAGAATTAGTTCCTTCTGTTGGTGTTCCTGGAGGAACTTCCATACTGCATTACTCTATAAGAGGAGTGGTCATAGGGCACAGTTTCACTACACCATCAGCTGCGCCAGGCTGAGGCCAATGTGCTTTCTTTGTTTTCCTTATTCCCTTCCTTGTCCCCTTCCGTGTGTCAGCACCAGTAAGGTTTCCTCACCATGCTGTGCCTGGGCAGCACTCTGCAGCCATTTATGGGTTGTGTGCTTCAGGCACAAAGCAGCTGGATGCTGTCAGCCCGCTGGGATGACTCATGAAAGTTGGCACACGCTGGTATTCTTTACCTGATACAAAACTGACACAAAGAAAAACATTCACTCTTTGTGCCTCATTGAACTCCTATATAAATTAAGATAATGAGCACCTCAGGAGGTTGCCTCAAAAATTAACTGATATGGCCAAAGCTTTGAGATTCTTGGATGCACATACAAATTATTTAAACAGCTTTTAAGCAGTTCTCTTTCAAATGTGAAACAGACACTGTTACGTCAAGGTCCTGTCAATTGGATATGTGGCCAAGATGAAAGCGAGGGTCTGGAACTGATCATCTTCAAAGTGGAGGCACCTGGGGCAGCTGCTCAGTGTGGATGCCAATCGCCAAACAGGCACTGGAAATGTGAAACATTCCAGCCGGTGATTTGTTACATCAACTGTTTTCATCTGAGCTGGATCGGGCTGTGAATCAAAACAGCACGGACATCCTGTGACAGACAGAACCACCGCAATTACTTCATGTAGGGGCATACCAAAGTTGAATCCCCCTTTCTCAACATTTCTGCTTCTTCCATAATTAAGCCATTTAAAAAACTTTGTTTCCCCTTCAAACATCTCCCACAAGCACGTACATTTAGCCATGCAGCAGCAGGTCTTAGATCCAGAAGCAGTTTTTTATGACTGTTTCTAGTTTTTAAAGGTAGCTCTAACAAACTTTACTTGGAACCACATTGCACAGAAAGAGAGCCTTTACCCAAGAACAGTGTTCTCTGAAAGCAAGCACAGCCTGCAATGCAAATAGATAGCTTTCACAATGCTAATCAAAATGTGCTAACACCAATCAAAACAAAATTAAATTAAGATAACAAGCCTTTGAAGATCTCCTCTTTCTCTTAAATTGATTTAGAATTTCCTTGTCACATGGATCTTTCAAACTGAAAATTCAAGTGTTCCTATTCTTCCAGAAGCACGAGCGTGGTCTATCTAAGGGCACTGCAGATTTCTCAGAGTAGAAAGCCTCTCTCCTCTCTGTCCCAGCTGAGTTCCTGAACCGCAGACGGAGGACAGGCAAGGTCAGCATTCGGATTCTTCTTAGCGAAGCTGGAAATCTTGGTAAATGCTTTGGATGCATAGGGTATTTTGCTCCGTACATCCCTACTTGAAATATCACACGATCCACTCATGCCATATGGTCTAACAAACAAGCTTAAGGTTTAGGCTGTTGTTGTTTCTTTAACTCGGACCTTAGGTCACCAACCATTAGGCTTTTGGCACTTTGAAGCTCACGCATGTAATTAAATCCAGTTAAATAAAAACTAAAATCCATCTTGCTTCTATACCATTCTGAGTGCTGACATGAAATTAGCCAATGTCATCTCTGCACTTTCCAGAACTGCGCAGAGATCAAGCCATCCCATTTCTCACATTGGGATTAATAAGTGACTCTCAGCTAACCAAACCTCTTGACTTCCATAATACATCCAACTCTTCCATTTCCAAATATTCTAGCCAGTTCCAGGGCTGTTCTTACTACGGTCTCAGATCAGCCCTACAGTCTCAAATGCCTCTGTGCCCATCACATCTCTGTGACAGTTGCTCTTTTGCCAAAAGTGCATATGGAGAGCTCAGGGCAGAGAGGAGAATATGCGTCTCACTCACTTACAGCCCTTCAGAGCACCCAGCACCCAACCCAGTCACTGCACCAGATTTCTTTCCCATTTTCCTTTCAGTAAAAAGCAGGGGCCAAATCCCACTGACATCTACCGGCATCTTAGCACAGACTTCATGGCCCTACTGACTTCAGCAAACTCTGCACAAAGCTCTCTGCTCCTGCCAGCCTTCCTGCACTCCTAGACTTCGCAGGGTAACTGTTCAGGACAGAAATAAATCCTTTGTTTACGCTGGAAACCAAAGAACTGCTTTAACCTTTGGCTAAAAACAGGTGCATTTTCCTATCAGGTTCATGAGTCAGTCATCCCAGCACAGAGCAGTGGGCTTGGAAAGCCTGGCGCTTGCTGGAAAACAGGAAAGAATGACTTTTTAATTGAATGGTGGCAAATGTCATCATCCGGTTTTCCTGGGTGGCTTTTTTCTTTTTAAGTCATGTTAAATCATTGGTTTAACACAGCTCAGGCCTGTTCCTTGCACGTTCCGCTCCTGTGTGGTATTTCAGCATCATGTCCACTTTGGGATGGAAAACATTGCTGCTGTTGGACTCCAAGGGGTAACAGCGTGTATAACATGGGACTGCATAAACTGAGCAGGCAATTCATACCTCTGTAATATATCGTGTGCTTGGCCCAGCATAATCAGACTTTCCAGCACAGAGATTTGTAAAAATATATTTGTTTATATTTGAAAACAAAGCACTCCCCTTCTGTGGAATTGTTTTCACAGAAAACAGCATTGCTTCTCACATACCACATGGACAGGAACAACCATGGAATTCTTAAAAGGTGACCTTCAGAAGTGACTTCTTTTTGATGAATTAAAAGAACATACATGCTGCAATACCTTTCCTCTCCAATCTTAACACTAGAAATTCAGGTCTGATTGCCCTGTTTCTCCACAACCAAAGACTTATGACAGCATCCCAAGGAGTTGCTCTGAGGATATTTCCCCACTGCACAGTTAACTCATGTTCTGACTCCACCTGAAATCAGTGTTCTTGTAATACACACAGGAGAAACCTCTGACCTGGCCAAGCTGTGCTCCCAGACCAGGTTGCCCCGTTGCCTGTAGAGAGCAGGTAGGACTGGACCCCGTCTGTTTTGCACTATAACACAGAACTGAAAAATTAAACAACATACAAATCATCCATTTTGTCAGTTCTTCAGTGCACCTGCCCTAGTTCTCCTGTAGCAACCGGGTGGCTGGGAAAGAATCCTGTGCTTCTGAACACAAGAAAAGAGTGGTTCCTTGGCCAGAAACAACACCAACAACACTCGGAAGTGTGATGGTTTTGCTAGTGCCTCACTAGGTTAGGGGTTTTTGAAATAAGAAGAGTTGTCATGTCCCCGAACAGCAGGGATGTTCAGAGGAGGTCTCTGCACGTCTCTGTCCTCCAGAGAAGATCAGAGGATGAACAGTGAGAAAGAGTCCTGGCATTCTTGGCACTCAAATTAAAGTGGGTAAATGTGTCTACAGCATAACGGAAGAAGACATACTTAAATCCCTCTCAACAGAGCTACAGATAAGAGCAATCATCAAGCATCCCCACTTTACCAAAACCAGTCTTCAAAGGCTTTCCACTTTGTTTTATCACATTAACCACAAATATTTTCAGTTCCTGTCTATCCCCACTCCATTCATCCCACCTCAGCCTGCTTTGGCACTTTATTCAGTGCTTTAGTCACACTGAGCACCATCAGCACCACTTACAAAAACAACAAAGTCAATTACCCATGTCCATTAACTTATTCCAACTGCACATTCAGCTGGTGGGGTAAGATGCACCCCTCCAGATGATGATTGAATGGCAGCTTCCCATTCCCATGGGCATGGCTTGGAGGTGCCACACAGCTTTCTTGCCACCCAAGCCTACTCCAGGGCAAAAGGAGGAGGCCAAGGGACTGCAGAGCCACATGTCCTCGGTGGGACAGATGCAAGAGGGATGATGAGATAGATACAATACCTGTACATGAGAGGAGTCGTGTTAATCAGGGTTTTTATGAATCTTAGAGGTCTACAGAAAGGGTGCCAGAATCACAGCAAGAGACACTTAGGGGTCCACGTGCCTACTTGGTTAAGTCAGGATTTAACAGCAACAAGGAAGAAAGATCCACACCTTGCTGAGAAATATTTTTTAAAAACCCAAACCCCATTGCTGTTAACCCAAGTTGCACGAGCCATGAGAGAAAACTTCAGTAGTAGTGAGTGAGAGAGAAATGGTGGTGGAACTGTGCTACTATTGAAAATATCTCCATCTCAGTGAGGATTAAATCAAAGCTTCCCCATTCTCCTCCATGCTTCTGAGCCCTATGGGATTAGTCCACTTTTTGGGCAGCCATACACACACATGCACTGTTATTTCTGGTTTTCTGCTCAGAGGCCAGTTTCCTCAGAAGCCAGCTCAGCCTGCTTGGAGTCCAATTTACTCCAGGAACCATAAACAGATGTGAGAATCCACTTCTGCTTTCACCATCGCTGTTTAACCAGCACGATCTATCCTAACAACAGAGAAAAGAGACTGGTCAAAAAAGGGTGTAAAGCAAATTTTCTGCACCGCCAACATTACAGTTCGAAAGCTGTGGAGAATGGGAAGGTGATATTTCTGTGTGCTTTCACAGCACAGAGGGAAAGGAGGTTAATAAAACAGGAAAATGTACCCTGCAGCTGCCATGGTACCAGTCCTACAACGCACATCTTTCTGGGTCACCCAATAACAGCACAATATCGATAAATGAGAGCTAAGAATAGGACGGACAACGAGTGGAGAAAGCAATGACAACAAAGGGAAAGCTGAATGGGGAAGAGGCAGGGACTGATGAACATGAGAAAATTAGGAGCTTGCAGTTAGTCCTGGCCATGCACTGAGCAGGTGGGGAAGAAAAAAATCCCTTGTGCATTCCCAAAACAACCACCAGCTGATGTGGTCCCGAGGTGACTAATAACTATTTGACACTTTGTGGTTTTACTGGAAAGTTCATTTATTTTGCTTTATTTTTCCCAGCATAAAGAGGCTCCCTTCCCTTGCTGAGTTCCAGAGAAATAAAGAGGAAACTCAAGTAACAATTCACTTCAAAGCTGCAAATGTCACAGTGATGTTCATGGGAGGGGAGTGGGGAATTTCATTTGGTCTGCACTAAAACATCCCAACTCGATCACGCTCACATCTGGCACCTCAAACACATCCTGCAGCAAAGGGGCCCAAGAGCAGAGAACGTGAATATGCTCCAAAGAGAGGAACTGTAGTCTAGTCTTTAGCAAAACATAACACGAGCTGGGTTTTGTTGTACTGTGCTCTTCTTCAACTTCTTGTGGCACTTGGGGATATGGTTAGTGGGTATGGTAGTGATGGGTTCACGGTTGCACTAAAGTGATTTTAGTGGTCTTTTCCAACCTTGATGATTCTATGATTCTAATTAGCCTTTCTGGTTTGACTTCTTCTTTCCCTTGTCTCTGGCTGAAACCCATTACACCTGCTCTCCAGGTTCATAAGAGCACTGTCAGCCTCCAGAAACTCCTGTATTCCTTCTCCAAGACCAGCTCTTGCATCACCTCACCCTGCAGCAGCCCAGAGGCGTCAGTTAGGGAACCATCCTGGGGCACTCACATGATGCCACCAAAAAGCCACTGTGCAAAGCCCGTGTCCCTTCCTCACACAGCCTTCTTGGCACTTGTTCCTACAATTCCCATTTTGCTAGAAGGGAGGAGCAGGAAAATAAACATGACCTGTGCTTCTCCAGGACATGCTTGCAGCCCAGAAGCTCCTTCTGTCAAATTAGCAAAAGGAACTGGCAGAAGGGAGCCTGTTCTTCCAGCTCTGCCCCATCACCTGATGACAGGAGCAATCGATTCCAAATGCAAATAAAATGTTACGAAATGAGTAAGAGTCTGTTGTCCTTGAAAAAGGTTTGCAACCAGAGAGCTGCATTTCCCCCCCCCCCCCTTTTCTTAGTAAGAAGTTCTGAAAACAGAAATAAATGTCAGCTGAATCACCCGGAGGTGCTTAGTCTGCAGGTTTCTCAAAACACAATAGTGAGGGCTGAGATTTTGAGAAGCTGGAGTCGAGTAAAAGAAAAGGGATAGAACCACAATGGCCCATTCTTCCTCCCATTTTCTCAGCATCCTTACTTGCACTATCAACAGAGATACAGAAGCATCACAGAGGCAATTCAGGAAGCTCAGAAATGTTAACTTTTGTTCCTATCGAGTTTGCATTTTCAAACACGAGTCTTATCAAATGGGATGAGGGAAAACAATAAACAAGGAAGCCACCCACAAAGCACAACACCACAACTCACGGTTTCAAAGTGAGCATTTCGCATAAACCCAATTCCCGGTTTTGTGAAGTTGCTGCTGAGAAAAGCTCTAACCCACAAGTAACTCAATTATAACATTTTCAGGCCCAAAGTTCTCAGGATTCATACTGCTTTGGGGAATTTACATTCTCTCCTCCCCCCTACCACTTCCTACCCCGCTACAGCAAGTCAATCCCGCCTTCAGTGCTGATGGTATTGAATAGGCAGGGAGGGAGAACCTATCCTGATTTTTTACAGCTTTGTCCTCGGTCACAAAGACCAGATGGGCAATTTCAAGGAGAGTGATTTTTATGTCTGAATGGGAAACGCACAGAACAAGTGAGCACAAAAGCCAACCTCCTGCACTGCAGATCCCTCCTACGGCAATCCTCAGAGCCGAGCACAAAAAGCATCCCTGCCCCTCCAGGCCCCTCGGAGAGGGAAACATTTGTAACACTGCAGTGCTTTGTAAAAAGACATTGCATAGTTAAATGCACCAAGTTCATAAACCAGCCTCTTCCTTCACAGAGGCTACAGGGTGAGCGAACAGCAAAAAGCAGAGCTCTGCTAACAGATATGCAGCCAATCCTTTTTCTCTTGTGCAGGGTCTCACATATGCACATACTTGGTGTGCAAATAAGACCAGTGCAAGATTGTTTGCATTCAGTCATTACCTCTTACCAAATGGCTCTAACAGGAAATAAACATTTCTATGAGCATATTTCACTCCACTCTCCAGTATTTCTGCCCATCCCTTTGCTCTGACTTAAACAATTATTTCCACACTTATACAATCCTGATACTAACAGACTCACCTATAATGATTAAACCATTGTAAAGAGATTACCTTCAGTTAATCCTCATTGTCCTATAGAAACAAATTAGAGCAGCGTTTGAAATGGATACAAGTCAACTCAACCTGTGTGTCTGAAGCCTCTGCTGCCATAATGAGTATCTTCTCATTGCTTCCCTTTCCAAAACAGGACATCCAGACCTATATAGCCCTTTACAATTCACACCTAAAACACAACACAAAGAAGTTAATTAACAGTCAGTTTATACGAATGGATTGCTATGTGCTTTCTGAGTATACCTGAAGGACACTGGCATAACAGCATCTCTTGTGCTTGCTTGAAAAAAAAAACAAAAAACAAACAGATTTCATCCTGTAAAATTCCTGTTAGTCTGGAAGTAAACAGTCTCCCTCTATGGCACCACCCATCAAATCCACTTTCCAGTGAGAGAAAAATGAAAGGGTTAATTTCTCTGTCTCTGGTTAACCTTTCCAGGCTATTTAGTTTCCTTTCCGACTCCATCCCATCAGAGGCATGTGAGGTGAAGGATAGAATTACAGACTGGGCATGTTTCCTGTACTTAGTGGGTGGATAGAGCACAACTTCCGCACTAATAATGTCAAGGTAATTAGGACATCCTGCAAAACCTGTAACAGGGAAGAAATAACCATTGTTTATTGTCAGTTCTGCCGCTGAGGCGGTGGGCTCCCGTTGTGACTACTCTTACCTTTCATTTTGAACTCATCTCTAACTTATCAGAAATACAGTTGGGCCAAGTCCAGAAGCCCTGGGACTCCCACTACAGCCCTGCACTAAAATTTTGGCTGTATTGAGCAATCACCAGAGAAGAACAAATCACACCTGTAGACCTGAGTATATGTGATATTAAATGGCAATTCAAACTGAGATACAAAGTGGCAAGTTTAGCTGATTACGTACTTGTGCATCCTTTAATGGAATGCCCTGCTTTGGAAAGGACCCACAGGTGTCATCATTGTCCAACTCCTGGCTTCACAGAGAACCATCCCCCCCAAAAAATCAAACTCTGCATCTGAGAGCGCTGCCTAAACTTCTTGAACTATGGCAGTTTGGGACCATGACCACTGCCCAACCCGACCCACCCCTAACATATTTTTGTACCATTCCTTTGGATCCTATTGCTGGTCACTGAGGAAAAGTGCGAAGACCTTTGCATCACACAGTACAAAGATATGAAGTTACACTATTTTGTTAATTTTATCCCTCAAAAAAGGATTGCAGGTACCAAAGTCAACCCTTATCCTCCATCTAGGTACCTCATTCCCAAAGCTTCAGAATGCAATCTGCTCCTGGAGATCAAAGGCCTTTCAACTTACCTTAAGTTCACCCAATAGTTCAACTTCTGCTTTTGGATCACATGGACATCTACCAATGGAAGGGATCCTACCTATAGCACACAAGGGATACTGCTCGCTCTCTCTCTCTCTGAAACATCTGCTCTGTCTTTACATTATTCAGCAGTAGCTTTACACCAAAGGCTGTGCTCACCAAAACTCAGGCGTTTTGGTATTTACAGCACAACCTCCACCCAACCACCCAGCTACAACTGAAGTGAAAAGCACCAGTCCTAAGCGGGCAAGTAGGCAAGCTCAGGTGCAGCTGATCCACTATTCCTCCCAGTCCAGTCTTAAGGGCCTGATGCCATCATTGACACCTGCATCCATTCCTCACATAAAACACCTGAGCCACTAGGCTGCAAGAACATGTCTCTGGACCAGTGGTTTATCAGGGTGACACAGTCTCAACAAGATGGTTCAGAAGTATGTCTTGCACACTGCCTTCTTCCACGAAAGAGACCCCAGTCTAGTGGCTGGGACCACTCTTGGTCTGATGAAGCTAGGCTCTAGAAACCTCAAAAAGGGCTCTCCGCTCTCTGCATCCCAGAGAAAAGCCCCAAAGGACGGCAGCACCAACCTCCGAGTGGTGTCTTTGGGTCAGGAAGCCCAGCAGCCCCTTGAGGCTCTGTGGGCAACACAGCAGGGTAAGATTTAAATCATTCTGCTCAGCATTTCCTACTGCCTCCCTTAGAAAGCTTCTCTGACAGGCTTAAGTGAATGTTATTTAGGGCCAGGAGCCCTCTTCCCTTCCCTTTGGGAAGTCAGACTTTGGATGAAAGTAACAAGGTTTTCTTGTGGGACAGGGAATGTAGCCGGAAGAAAAGCAGACGAGCTTTGGGTACCTGAAGCCTTTTAGCTCTTTTTCAGATCTCCATTTCACAAGATTTTTAGCAGCAGACAACTGACCCTGCAGGTTTCTTATGAACTGTTTCTCATCTCACTAAAAATATACCCAAGATGATAGGATTGCTTGGGTGCGACTTTGGGAACCCGCCCCAGACCAGGTGTCCACATTCGCACAAGGGGACGAATGGGAAATGAGACAACCGTGAGACCATGTGCAAGTCTCTGCCTCTCAGAAATGATCCTCACTTGGCTGTTCTGGCTGCAGTCGTCACAGCCTGAGCATGCAGGCAGATGCCAGCACAGCCCGTCCCTTATCACAGGAAGCGGCTACGTGGTCAGATGCAGTCATATGGCAGCTCAGCCGTGCCGGAGAGCTGCTGGGTTCCTGAAGCCATTTAGATGCATTAGCAAGGACCATCTCAGCAGCATTTAAGCCTTGGCAAGGAACGTGACTGTGCAGGCATAGCCTTGACTGGGGCCATGGTTACTAATTCATGTCCATGCTGCCCAGACAAACGGGCCTTACATCCATTACGGAATACAGATAATGATCTGTTAAATCATTGCTCTTTCCTTTTGTAAGATTTCCTGTCTTCTGGGTGCTGATGTTTGTAAGCTCTGTAAGGAAAGCAGCATTGATTTTTCCTCAGGTGGAGGATTTCAGGATGCCGCGTGCCTCTTGTTTACTCTGCCAAACACTTCTCCGAGAGCCGTGGATTTGCACACATCGTAAGCACGGCCTGCATCAATATCCTGAGGGGAACTGTGATTCTTAATTAACGACAGAGTCCTTCTAAAGGTGTCTCAATTAAACTTGTACATCGGGGCATCAGTGTGCTGGGAAATTTCCCATTCCTCTCACATGGCACAAGCTGTTGCCATCTGCAAAAGATATTGACAGTAATGCTGAGTCCAAATTGATGAGTGCACTGCTGCTGGGCTTGTGCAGAGGGCTACCTGTTATACAAGACTTTTCCAAAGGGGCTTGTGTATAATGACATCCTGCACTTGCTTTTCAGAGCTGCCAGGTTTTCTAACTGCACTTGTGACCATCATCAAAATCAGACTGTGCATTTCAGATGGGAGGAAGAAGAAGGGAAAGTGGATCTCGAGTCCTGAAATAATTAAAGGTGGCTCTGAAAGAGTTTAAAAAAAGATGAGATTGTGAAAATAAGTAACAGCAAAAGTCAACACAGAATTGCTAGCAATCAGAAGATAATGGTGGTCTGTAACAGTGCTTTTCACCCTGCAACATGACATTGGCGTCGAAAGTCTGGTCTACACTTAGAATTTGCTAGCATAATTATACTGCTAAAAACACCAGTGTAGCTCTGTTTGGACACACTTATTTCAAAATAAGAACATTCATATGGGGTGGAAATACTGGTGTAACATAAGGTATAATTATAGTGGTAAACTTCCCTGTGCAGACAAACCCTAAGGAAAAAAAGTTTGTCTGCTCCATTGTCTGCACTGATTTTAGAAGCCACCTCTGACCCACAGTCTAAAGAAGGAGCACACCCACCCCAAGGACAGGTCCCACTGCCTGCATGCTTCTCTATTTGCCAGTTTCGAAACAAAAAGCTAAATCTTACAGGAAAACTCACCTTTCCACAAACGTCTGGAAGGAGGAGGTTTATGGCCAAAGTGACTAAGTGACAGTAATGCCTTTGGTCTAGCTCACTGCTTCCTCTTTGCAGCTTTAACGTGGGAACAAAGCTGTGGGATAACTGGGGGTGGGAGATATGCAGACATGGTTGGTCCGGGCAGCGCCTTTCCCTCAAAGAGAGAGAATTCCACACACAATGCAGCCTGTGCTCCCAGCCCTCTGGAGGAGTGAGGGCCGGAAGAGGTTAATGATTGACCCTAACCCGCTGCCTGAGAGTGGGCTGAATTGGGGCTGAGGCAGCAGAAATTCCTGCTGACGGGACCAAAGGGGTCACCTACTGATAGGCTTCAGCTCTATGCACACTCTGAAGAATGTCCCTGCTGACAGTGTTGCTCAGGCCACTGAAAAGGTAGGGATGTCATTGGGCTGCTCTACTGCAGGACTTTTCAGACAGTTTTCCCCTGAAAATGAACAATTTCAGCCATGGGACTTAGGCACTGTAATCCCAAAGGCCATCTGTGAGCAGCCCATGGATCTTCCTGCCAGCGACTTGCTCAGCCTGGCTTGCAGTGACACAACACGTGGGTTTCAACCACTTCCTTTGCAACACTGCCTCATGGATCTTCCCACCAGGAATGCCATTTCCCTTTGCTAAGCTCTTTGTGTTATTCAGTCATATCCAAGGAGCTGTTCTGCTGCATGACTCAGCCCTTGAAGACACGCAGCTCCTAAGAGAAGCAGGTGTAGGCTTTTAGTCCAAAGCATGTTGCACCAAACCCACTAACAAGTATTAAAAGCGAGGACAGAAATGCTCTCTCTGGCCCTGGAGACTTTCTATTACTTATTTGTGCCAAAGGACACTGGAAACAAAGGAGAGAGGTCACAGCCTGGTTAGAGACAGAATTGCTTCTGCTCAGCGACCTCTCCACTGAGACCTCCAGTTCCTCCCTCAGCTAACTTCTGAATAGAGAAAAGTTGCCCTGAGTTCTTCAAATTTTTGGATAATTTGTTCTCAGAGCTATGTTTGCCCCCAGGAACTCGGAGGTGTTGGGGAGGCATAGGAAAGCGCCTCTGGCAGAGGGAGTTTTCTGCCTGTGCTCAGGCAAATAGAGCGTGGCCAGGACACAGTGAGTGGGAGAGGCCTACAAATAATACTGCAAACATAGTTTTGTGAATTTATCAGTGGAAACCCTTCAGGAGAGAAGTGAGTCACCAGAGGGTTTCACAGCAGGCTGCAGATATCACCCAGCTGTCAGGGAAGAAGCAGATTCCCTTCATTTTGCAGCGCTAAGAGAGCAACACGTTTGCACCAACGTTATGTCAGGAAAGAGCACCTAGAAGGGATGACTGATGCAACCAAAGCAAAGCTCTGCAAGGACACGTTTTTAGAGGCCCTCTTACATTTTGCAGGGCTTCTTGACATCCAGTATGCCTCATCTCGCCTCAAGTGTTGTTATCTGCAGGAAGAGCCCAGCTGGGGCACTCAGGCTGCACTGGGATTCAGCCCCTGGCTGAGACCTGTGCTGGTGCTCAGCTGCCATGGGCTTTCATCAGACCAAATTCACACAGAATATGCACACATTTTAATATAATCCCTCGGGACAGAGGGGGAAAAGTCTTCCCTACACAGTTATGACAGCTTTGCGTAGCTCCAGGTGGTGAGAAAAAATCTAAACGTGCTTTTACAAAAGCAACTGCAGGAGAAAAGTGTCCCATCACTGATGTCAGGCCACGACCAGCACAGTACTCAGACCTTGCTTATAAGGCAATGTGGGTGCTGGGAATGTCTGTGCAGAAAAGCTGTTCCCATTACACCCTAAAACAACACCTTGATACGACCCTGAGCCGGTCCCCTCCTGCAGGGAAAGCAGCACGACCCAGCGCCACCTAGCCACCTGCCGCCGAAACGCACCGCTCCGTCTGGAGCACGAAGTCCCGTGCAGGCAGGAGTTGTCCGTAAAAGCCCAAAGATGTCACCAAAACCAACGAGTAAGGCTGTGCTGCCAGCTCTGCCCCCGACGTGGGACAGCAGCTTGGTTTGATGTTTGTTAAAGGCTTCCTGACCCAGCCTGGCCCCCTCATATCAGCTCTGCTCACAGATGGATTTTCGTACATCATTGTTACCAAAAGCAAAAACATAACCAGGGACCTGTCACGGTTTCAGCTACCTTTCATTTCAGGCTTTGTAATTCCTCTGAATCAGAAGCAAGAAGTGAAACCGTAGGATGGGGGTGCAGCGTAAATCCCCAGATAGATCCAATCTGATGAGAGCCAGTCTCCCATCAGCTCTGTAGTGTGACCTGAGCTACACCACGGCTGGACCTTAGCAAGAAAGTCACAAAATCACAGAATCATAGGGGTTGGAAGGGTCCTCTAGAGATCACTGCGTCCAGCCCCCTGCTAGAGCAGGTTCTCTACAGCAGGTAGGAGAGGAGAATTTGTAAACAAGTCTGAGCAGGAAACCCGGTCGGTACCTGAAGATAGGATGGCTATGACATGCACGGAAGGCGAATCAATGCTAACACACACTAGCAGCTTTCATTAAATGATTTAATGATCAGTTTAAACCAATCTGAGTCTGTTTCCTTCCTGCCATACATTGCCATCAGCTCTCTTGTGTGGGTACCAGTCATCACGGGGTTTGGTGCAGTGCCAGACCTGCCTGCTGATCCAGTTGAAAAACAGCCCTGAAAGTAAAATGTCTTCAGGCAGGCAGTAGGCGAATCCTTTCCAGCCCAAGTGCCAGCACTGAGAAGGGAGGCAGCAGGAAGTTGCAGCCAGGTGCTTGGGGAGGACAGGACTACTTTTTTTCTAATGGTGCAGATCTAAAGCATGAATCCACACTCCTGGCAGCCTAGGGAAATAATTCAGTTCATAACAGGTGGCTAGGGGGGCATACACAAGTGTCCCCACTGAGTACACTTACCTCAGAGAGGAACTTTCATGTGAAACATTAGAAGATTACACAGAGGAAGCAAACTGAACTGCAGTAGCAACGTAGCAGCACCACCTGTAAAATCACAGGTCTAGGTGCTGACCTACGAAGTTCACTGTCAAATCAAAAAATAAAAGCAGGGAAAATAGGCGTTTGCTTCATTATCTGCAAACCAGCCTGCTTTGTGTGTACTAAGGCTTCCCAGCTTTGATATGGAACAAATCCAAGGCAGAGTGGTTTACTTAAAAAAGTGGCTGAGACAAAAACTCTTTGGGGATTGTATATACAAAAATATGGGGGGCGAGGGGGTGTATAGGAAGAACATAATACACTGAACAACTCCGTCTCACCTCACATGAGTAAAAGCCACCAAATTTTAGTGGAAGAAGCTCAGTGATGCCAGAGTTATCCTTTCCATTATAGTGAACATCAGTGTGAGTAGTTCTGTAGAGCTGAGCTGATGTGAAGCACCAGAAATGGGTTTCTGAGTTTACTGATCTGGAAAAACCAAATTTTAGAGAATGTGGGAGTGGTACCACATTGCACTAGTTTGAATGATGCCAGTTAATCATGGGTGTTCTGCACTTCTGAAAAGAAATGGCCCAGCTTAGTTCACTGGTCACCAGAAATCAGATGCAAAACATTGTACCCTAAAGCTGCACATCAAACCAAGACATACTTTTGCTTCCCAAACGAACGTCATCCTCTTTAGAAGGGAAAGCTGCAAGGTAAACAAAACAGCTACTTCTTTCTGCTTTTTGAAGCCATACTTTCAGCACTCACTTCAGAGCCCTGAGCCTGATGCTCTCTACCTATAGGGCTGAACATAGGGCTGTCCTTTCAGCAAATGATTCAGCTCTGTCTGGATGGTCTCACCTAGCAGAGACATAGCTTAGACATGAGGCACTCAGGCATTTCCTTTCAGACTGTTAGTACAGATGCCAGTCAGTGCAAGGGGCGCAGGCGGTTTCTTGCAGTGTGGAAATGCTGCTCCCAAGGAGCTCTGCGGGGGCTGTTTGCTCGTTTCACATATCAGTAGGCACGGCCAAGTCATGAGAGAGTGACTCGGCATGGCCAGCTGTGCTTGTCCCCAGGGCCACAGTTTCCTAACTGTGGGATGTGGATGAGGCTGCTTTCGCCAGCCCTCTCTCCAGAGGGACAAGGTAACAGTTCAACTTGTACCCGTGTCCAGCTCACCCCACCCAGATGATTTTGAGAGATGTAGTTTAATGGCATGGTGGTGATGGGTTGGTGGTTGGACTAGATGGTCTTGAGGTCTTTTCCAACCTTAATGATTCCATGACTTGCTGGGCTGGCAGAAAGCAATGGAGTGACACTGCCTATTCCGGTTATAACCAATTGCACACTTAAGAATTTGGCTTTTGTTATTTGTAAATGGTTCTTATTTTTATTCGATAAGAATTTTAGTGCAATTTGGAACCCATGCTTTCCCAAACACTGGAAAATCAGAAAGCACACAGCATCAGCTCCAGCCTATCTCCAGGAGAGAACTTGTGAGGAAACCACTGACAAGACACAGCATTTCCAGCATGTCAGAAATCTGGATCGCCTCTATGTTACAAGCAGGGGTAACAGGAGCATTGACAGAGTTGCTTCTGTGAGTGATCTAAATCCATGCCATTGGAGGAGAAAGAGTAGAACTCTAGCCTCGATTCTGACATTAAGGTTTGTTTCCATCAGGTCCACAACTCCAAGTGAGCCAGGAGATCTTTCCTGACCACCCATTTAGTTACCAGCCCCCAGCACACCACTTGAGGTAGTGACACGGCAAATTAGTGAGGGATTCAGTGTCACACCATGAATCAGGTAGAGATTCATTCAGGAGGGCACTTATTTACAATTAGGCTACGTCAGAGCAATTCTGTTAGGGACAATTATTTGAAAGTTACTAAGAAGACCGGCAACGAAACACAGAGAAAGGCTGACATTTGGGTAGATCCTCGCTATTTAGCAGGAAGGATACAGAAGTATTGGCCTGGCAGCAGCCTTTTCAATATAATAACATCACAGGGACAGGAAATGCATGCTGTTTTCCAGCACTGAATTTCTAATTCTGGCATCTTGCTTCCCTCAAACAGTTTTTGTCTTGTATGTAGCTGCACTAAAGCGTTATTATCTTTTGAAAGCCTGGCTTGCAGCTTTTTGTGCTACAGCCGAGCATGAGCAGCTTTTTGGCTTTGTAAGGAGCAGTATATTATTGCTTTGTCATCAGGGAAAATTGAGAAATTTCTTTAGCGACAGAGGAGTTGCAGAGGGAGAGAGAGAGGAAATACAGCTCTGTAGCTTGCTATGGGCTCTGCTGGTTTCGTCATTAAGTGTACAGCTCTTATACAATATCTTTGGGTAATAGCCAGCTCAGCCTCACAGAAATGATGTGGTCAATTTTTTTTGGAAAACAGAAGACGATTTGAAAGTAGCTGATATCTTTGGGTAATGGGAAGAAAGACAAAGATGGTGCAGTTAAAGCTGCAGCCGGCATGAGTGGCTTCTAAAGGGAATCTCTGAGAAAGCGCCTTTGTCACTGATTCTTCCCTGGCTACATATGGCAAAAGTATGACCAAATGCTATGATGGCTAAGAACCTGAAAAAACACTCAGCATGCTCCGTACAGCTTGGGGAGTCCCACCCATACCCAGCACAGAGGCACAGTTTGCAGAGTTGAATGGGAATAAGTATTGTGTTATACAAAACAGCAGCAGAATTGCAGGAAGCTTTACAATATTACAGCCCTCCTGGTTAAAAACACAACCGAAGGCACCCACGTCCCTGATCAGTGTAGTCACACTGGTACCACACTCCCCACCTCACATTTCCCCCACTTAGAACAATACACCAGGTGTATATCGGTCAGGCGAGCACCTTGTGGGAGTGCCTGTGACTTGACATGCCAAAGTATTTGGAAATTACTGGATAGAAGGAAACTTGATCTCAGTGTATGCCAGAGACAAAAATACCCCAGCATTGCATCATACCTGCAGTATTATTTATAGCTTGCATATTTACCTAGAGGGGAAAAGGAGGCTCTTCTACAGTGAATTATTATTATTATTTTTAACTTTAAAATGTCCACTGTTCCAGTCAGTGCTGAAAGCTCACTTGAGCTGCCCCCGCTGATGTTCGTCCCTGTTAAAACTGCTCTGATAGGGTAACTGTCACCGTATCTGAAGGTGGTAACTCCCTTCACTGATCCGTTCAGGCAAACCAAGCATATGGCACTGTAATTTTGGGCTTATTGAGCAGATGACTGATTTGAATAGCCTGAAATCCGTCTCCAATAACTACAGTATCAGTATCAAATTATACTATTTCAGGATATACTGGATATAGATGCTTTCTTGGTCAGGTCCCTTCAACCGTACCTTTGGCATAATCCAATGTACTTGCCATGGCGTCAGCTCCCATGTTCAGGGCTGTCATGCTGACATGTGAGTAGGGTGCAGCGTCACCGGGGACTTTTCAATACCCAACCATATCAGCTGGCAGCAGGAAGGAGAAAGGAAGTGGTGAAAAGTCATTCCTTCTGGTGGCATCGAACCTTAAGACTGCATCATGTGAACAAGAACAGCCTCACAAAACCCTTTGTGCCCGCCTGGGGATTTTGATTTCCATTCCTCGTTTATGAGCTGTAGCTGAATTTAGTTTCAAGCTATGACATTCCTCTCTCTTATTTGTTCCCATCTATATTCTTGGTTCATCCCAAATTAGCCTATGGCCCAATCTAGACCGTAACATTCAAGGACTCAGTTACGACTCGTGTTGCAATCAGGTCTGGGAACAAATGATTTCCGTTTTGTGGTATCGATGGGAACTGTGCCCTTGAAAACTTGAACCCAGAGAAATCCAGATGGTCCCATCACCTCACTGGGTGGGGGAAAGGAGCTGTGCAGGCAGAGCTGTTTCCACGCTGTTGTGTTGTACTATTGCAAGTGCAAATTTCTTTCTTCATCCTTTAACCCAAGCTCACATACACGTTTTTGGTGGGTGGCATGTTTGGCTCTCACACTCATTGTTCCTCTGACTGACAGTTGGCAGAGGTTGGTGGGTGATTTTCATGACAAAAAGGCTTTTGTTTGGCACTCCTTTCCAACTAGCAGATGAGAAGCAAAGACACACAGCAATATCTAATGAACACAGCACAGCTCTTTCCAGGGATATTTTCTTTTTTATCTTTTTCTGTAACAAAAATAGCATTTCATCGAAGTGTACACATTTCTGGAGAATGAATATATATACATACATATATATATTTTATATATATTTATAACTGGTGTTACTCCTCCAGAATAAACATAGATCTTTTTTTTTTTTTCTATCTGCTGGGAAGACTATTTGGTTTGAATAGCTCTCCAATAGAATCTCAGAAAGAAAATGAACAGACTGAACTCAAGTCTCAGCTTCAGATTCCCCTAACAAGTCCAAACAAATTCAGCTCAGGTATCAATCTTATGAATCTGAACAAAACCAACTTCCCCATAGTGCTGTGAAATAGATAACTACTGCCTGCATTATATAAAAGATTATTTAAATTTTCCTTGCAAGGAAAACTGTTTGCCTAAGGTCACAAGAATATTTTGGTATAGGCAAGAATAAAATCTGATTTCTTGTCTGCCAGTCTGCCTTTTAGGCAGCTGCAACTAAGCAAGCACTCTGGGGACGGAGATATGCAAACTCCAGACCAAACTGGGAATAGGAGGGGAAGAGAATTTGACATTGAGACGGGACAAATATTATCTTCCTTATGGGAACTGCACTGCTAAGTCTCTTTCCAGCAGATGCTGCAGCTCAAAGAAAAAGCTGATCTTTCTTCCTTCACCTTGGAAGTGCTGGGATCCCACAGACAAAACCTGAGCATCAACACTTCCCAGCCCTTCACTGACATCCCAGGAGAGTTCTCATCTGACACCAATAAATCCAGTCATGCCAGATGGTTTTCAAATACGTATCAGCAAATATTTAAGGTGCATTATTCCTTTTTAGGCACAGCAGCTCTCCACTACTTAAAAAAATGCCCGTTAGTGAAGGGATAAAAGATGAACTGAGCAGAGGAGTCAAAGGAGCATGTGATTTGCTCTGACACCTCACTTTGTAAATCAGTTCAAAATTGTTACAGAGGAAATGATTCCTTAGCACGCTGAAATGCATCCAAGGAAAGCTTGATTCCATCCTCCCAGCCCCAGAGGCCAGAGCCCATCGCTCCAGGTTCCGGGATGCTGAGCAGTGTAGGCAGCATACCTGGCTCTGTGCTCCTCTGACACCCCAGCACCAGCTCCAGCCCACAAGTCCTGCTTTGTACCGGGGTCCTTGCCATGGCATAGTCTGGAAGATACTTTTTAAACCTGCCTTCCCCTGAGCAAAGCTACACAAAATGACTACCTGGCTGCTGAGAGGAAGAGTAGATCGGTGATCCTTAATAACGCTGTGTTTGGGTGAATATTGTTATATTATTTGTCAGGGAACTGGCTGGTACTGACAGCACTCTGGTTTTTCAAGTCTGAATCTGGGAGGGGCTGAGGATATGCAGTGGGAGGAAACAAGTGCCTCAAAGTGGAAAAGGCATGTGAACTGTCAGCTGCCATGCTGTCAAGTGATTAATGAAGACCATCCAGGGTTCGCCTGGATTACCACTGCCGAGCAGTGCCTCCACACACCATCCTGGGCTGAGCCACCCCGTGCTCCTGGGTAGTGTGGGCGCAGAGCAGAGACTGCCCTAATGCAACACTTAGCAGGGATACCCCGTGCCCTCCCACAGGGCCCAGAGTGGCCACTTACCTCCAGTCACTGTCAGTACAGCGGCTTGCTCAGGTTAAGTAAAAAGTCCATCTGTAATAACCTGTCTTCATTGGAGAAGACCCAGAGCCCCTCCTACACAGCATCTGTAGGAAAAAAAATAGATTCAATTGCATTGGTCTCTGAGGATAAGTCCTCAGAATAAAGCCTGGGCCTGCTTAATTTAGCAGGCATTAATACTGACAAGAGTGCAGGGTTCATCAGTCAAGCTAATTTGTTGAACATTACCCTGCTGTTGCTTATCTGGGATAATCTTTCCTGCTGGGAGGGCAGCAGCAGGCTCACTCACTTGGTGCCCCTCTGCACGAGTTAGCTTTATCTCCCAGCCACTGCTCCGAAGTTTCTGATGAAAAGCAGTCACAAAGAGTAAAACAAGTATATTGGGGCCCTTTTTGTTTCTATTCCATGATGTGCCAAGGAAGGCTTTTGTTGCCTGTGCTGTAACTGTTTGGTTCCATCAGCAGAACCAGCTGGCATCAAGGTGGGTGAAGCAGAGGGGGTGGGAGCAAAGTGGTTGTGAATCTTGCTTTTGATAGCTCTGATTTTGTTTTCCCAATATGCACTTGGGAGAAGAAGTTGCATGGGAGATATCTCTACATCTTCCATTGGGAGCTGAGAAAAATTTTACTCACTGATTCACTTGTGAAGTTCTCTAGCAAAAACTGCCTGAAGGCTTTCAAAAAACACAGAACGTGCAATATTAAAAGAATCCAAAAATAACCTTCCCTTGACAAAGCCTTCAACAAAGGCAGAGTAAATCATGAGAGCAGACTGCTTTAACAGGGCACCTTTCATGGCAACAGAGAAGGGGAAGGGCTGAGGGACCATGCGTTCGCTGAAGCATATGGTTACCAATTTGCTGGACATATGTTGTAATTCCCCACAGGGCACAGGAGGGCTTTTGGATTAAAGGGTGTAAATCATTGGTTATCAACATAGAATTAAGTTCTATTATAAATGTACAGAGTCTAAATATATACCTTTTCCTCCCTGGAGATCTCTTTCCCTAGCTGTACTCAAAAACCACAAATCACAATGTGCATTGCTTTAAAGAAAGAAAATGAAAATAACCGTTCACACAGAAATTTTCCCCCTTTGCTGCTTTCTTTTGTTGCGTGTGGGGCGGGAAAGAAAATGGGAGTGGGGGGAGAGGAAGAAGAAAGATAGGAAAGTGTCTTGGGATGTTTTATCCCATAATTTCCACTGGGAGCCATTGATCACAGATGTGCTTTTACAGCACAGCAGCACCTAATTATTTTTCAGGACTGTTGTAATACATGTTTAGGAATCTCTGAATAATAGAACCATATGGTAACATTGTCAGAAGGAGAAAATAGGAACCCAGTAGGCTGGGGGAGGGAGAACGCATTAAAAAGAGCTGGCTGTAAATAGAAAACAATTTGTCAAACAAAGAATGAGGAAAGGGCAGGAATGTGATTTCTTTTAAGATAAAAATTTTCTTCACGTTCTTCAGAAAAGATTCCAAGAATCTTGTTCTTTGTTTCTCAGCCTTTTTGCTAGAGTTGTTCCCAGAACATCTGTCCTGTGAGACTGAATGCAGAGCTATTGCAAAAGTTTTGGAGGACGGAGGAGCTTTACGTCAGTGCCAAAGACATGGCCATGAAAAGCACAGGGAGCACTGGATGTGCCACCGGTTGTGTGAGGTTAGAAAACACCTCTGGAGCAGCCTGTACCCTCAGAAGCACATCCATACAGGAACCTGGTACCTCTCCTCCAGAGGCCTTCAGCAACACCATCATTCATGTTGCAGTTGTCTGTTCCAACTCTGAAGCCTTGTCTTTCCCCTGTAGGTGCAGGAAGGCACTTCTCTGCCATGATGCTGTACAGGAGAGCCAGGTTTCTCCAGCTTTGCAACCATATTAGTGCAGACTTAAAGCTGGTTTCCCGAAGAAGGTAAATCAGGACCCACTGAGGGGTCCAGCTGCCAGAAGCATACTGAAAGAGCTCCTTTTATGCCCAAGAACTTCCTCTTGTGCTTGGAACATCTCATAGAGGTGTGCATGTAACTCTTAATGTATACGGAAGGATATAATCTCATATGCCCATGATGGTGCCAGCTCTATTTTGTGCTGTAATGATAGCTCACTGGGAACCTATGACCTTCTCCTGCTCTGCAGTTTCAGATGGACTATAAGATATCCCAAACATTCAAAATCTTCAAACTCTTGCCGGATGAGATCCTCATAAAGATGAATGCCCAAGAAAAAAAACACTTTTGGTAGCGGGTAGAATTATGCTGAAACATTTTCAAGGCTGAGCTCCATTCCTCTGCCAGCAGAGGCATCCTTATCGCAAACTGGGCAGGTCAGAGCTTAGTTTCAGAGGCAGCCTGGGCCCTAATCCACCTAGCCAAGTGGATGAGAGAACACACACTACAAGCGTGTGAACACTGGCATCAAGGTTCTTTGTCTCAGCGGTCAAAGGATTTAGGGACACTTCCAGGATAAACCTACAACACAGTACCAAGCACAAGGGAGTCACGCACATGCAAGAGGCTTTTTATTTTCTTTTTAACCACTCTGTATGGGGTTAAGTGACTCACATGGTACACATGCACATAGGCATTGCACTGCAGGAAATCCACCCAGCTGAAATCAAAGCATCAGAAGGTGACTGGGGCTGCACGCAGCAGTGGAAAGAGCCTCTCCTGAACAAATGGATGCCACTACAGCGATCGCAACGTGCCCAGCATGAGACTGGGGCAGTGGTAATTGTGCAAAGTGCTCTTTATTCATTGTCCTTTACTAAAGCTGTGTTCTTGATTGTGTCTTTCAAAAGCACATCAGGGCCACTTCTTCGTAGTCCTCAGCAAGATGCAATTTCATCTCTCCTCCTGGAGAGCACATTTTAATCAACCTGCAAAGGACCAACACATTTAATTGGCCCAATGAGCTAATTTTAAATCTTCATTCCTGACTTCAGATTCACTTTAAATACACTTTATGAATAAGCAATATAAATGCTGTTAATTTTAGGCTCACATTTTTCCAAGGGGCCCAAAGATCCTCATTGCGGCTATGATCTCCTGTATATGGAAACAACTGAAGTCATAAATGAGAACAGTTCATCATATGCCTAAAGCACCAGGTTGCTGGACCTCCCTGCAGAGGTCATTCATTGCAGCCACAGCTGATTGCAGGAACAAAATTGGAAACTGCTTCCCACACACAGAACCATAACGTCACTGATGCAATGGAAAGGAGAAGGAAATATGAGACCTGCATTCCTCCCTCACCTTAAAGAACAAACACACAAACAAGAACCACAAAGACAACAGTGAAAAGCCAAGAGGACTAAAAGACAGCTTCTGACAAAACCGAAAGTGATTGCTCAGTCTACTAAAAAAATAACTACAGATGATATTAAGATACGCTGCCATCATCTTTTGCTTAAATAAGTAAGCTCCAAAGGAATAAGAATAAATTCTTAACACTTATTTCTTTTGTTTTCCTGTAGCTAGCTGTAAAGTAGCTTGTCTGGGCACAGCTAATTACCTTCCTACACTCCAGGCTTGTCTATTCTGCTAAGATTCAGCTTACAACTGGTAATTAAAGCAGTGTAACATTTTGCATAGACCTGTCTTAATCTTGGCCTACATTAGACTGACCCTCTGCACTGCCTCAGGTGCTGGCTAGGAAAGGTAGTGACCATGACATAGCTAGCCCTAAACCCAAGTGTTTCTACCTGTCAATACTCAGATCGATTACCCTTCCAAGTACTTTATAGTTTGACATTATCTCTCTAGTTTTGCGTACTATTGCCAGATTCACCTCCTGGTCCCTTCTACCTCTCTTCAGCAGTTACCATTTGCTGAATTTCTCTTTCTCATACTGTGATTTTTGGATTATTCTCTTCTCAGATTTAGAGCCTCAACATTGTTTTCCTCTCAGGTTTTTCATCCAAGTCATATTTGCATTGCCTTCTGTCAACACAGGTTGCCACAAAACCTCTCCAATCTTATCAGCTGTTTGCATTGTTGCTCAGGATAGAAGAAGACCACTTAAAATTTCCAGCTCAGCACCAGAAGAGCCAGGCACACTGCTCAGGGGCCAACACATTGCACAGGAAATACATTCCCTATAGACACACTTAGATGGTAGACTGGAAGTTGCAGGCAACCAAACTCTGTGTTCTTAGTGATTCATGGAGGATTTACATCTACAACAGACACTGCACATAATAATTGCTTGCCTACATCCTTAACAAACCACACTACTGAGAAAGACTTCACAGTTGCATTTTACTTGAAAAAGGTTCAGGTGATAGCTTCTGCTGTGTTTATAAACTCGAGCTAGAGGCACCCCTTTGAGACTATAAGGAGAGTTTTAGATTTCATAGCTTGTCTCAGCATTGACTTATCGCTTACTCTTTTATGAAGAGTATCACAGCGAGCGCCAAAGATCTTTTCTGTACAAAATATCTATATAAAAAGGAGTCACAGCACCCCAAGAAACAGCATACATAAATAACATCTTGTTGCTTCAGTCACCATGAGGTAATAAAAATAAGAACAAGACTGTAGACTGCAAGTAGAAAAAAAATATTAGGCACTTGGTTTTATTTAAGTTTCTCTATCTGGTTGCAAAGATAGCCCCATACTCTGAATAGTGGATTGCTTTAAACTCCGTGGCTATAACACAGCCACCCCAGACAAAATTTGAGGCTTTCTGTATGGACAGCAGTCAGGCATTCTTAATGACAGTGTGAATTTGAAAACACTAACTTCTTCAGCTCATGAAGGTGACAATTAATTCAGCCTGTGGAATAGTCTCCATGGTGCTAAAGCTGGGCACTTCTACATACTCCCTTGGGATGCTTGGAGCCCAACTGCTCCTGAACCAAATGTCCAGAACCTGTTGTGTCCCAGGAGGACAACCTGAGGCTGACCTCTGAGAAAAGGCCACATAAAACACTGTAGAAGAGAGCCATTTTCAGTCCGCCACAATGCTAGTGGGTATGCAACAGTGGATTCACATTTCTAACGTGTCAGCTCTGTTTAGCATCCTTTCATGTTTTCTTTTTTGTCATGCTGTTGAGTAACCTGACAGTTTAATACAGCATGAAGTGAGGCAACGTGATTGAAGAGCTTGAGAAATATTTCACAAAATACTTCATGATAGAAGTCATCCCAATCCAACTGCTTCCCCTCCCTCCTCCTTTTTATTGAGAAGAGGGTGTGGAGAAATGTGTTGCTCAAAACCGAAAAAGGTCTTGAGAACAATTCATGTGCATCCCAGATTTCAGTCATTTGAAAGCTGGCCTTTATTTTAGAAAGTTTCCAGCAGTGCCACAGACACGAGGGAGAAGGGCAGAGTGAAGCCAGGGCCTTTCCTGTACTGACAGCGTGGGCCCGTCACTCCCCACTGGAGAATCCCCACAGATGACTCACAGATTAGCTTGTATTAATTTCAGTCTTAATTTTCTTTCCTATTAATCCTTATACAGCTCTCCCCCTAAAACAAAATGAGAGCTGGATCCTCCCCTTTCTTCATTTCCTCCTACTCTCTACTTCAAATACAGCTATTAAAGCATGATGTCCTAAGAAGACCACTTCATTTGTACTCAGTCATCCACATTTAGGGGTATTGGAAGGAAAATGTTGCTGCTATCCACAGCTTTCAGCCATTTTCCCTGGCCCAGGTTATCCAGTAACATGACTCTCCATTTCTTTCTTGTCTCCTTAGATGTTTTATACCCTGTGATACAAAGAACACTGGCTGCTATGTGTGCTATGCTATATATGTTTCAAGTTCCTCTTGTTTCCTTAGCAGTAGGCCTCTTGCTGAGGAACTGTTAATCCTTTCAGCCTTAGTGTCACAACTGAAATGGTCTTCTTCAGCCTCATTGGCATTCAGGAATTTTGAGAAGGAAAGAGAGAAACCAGAATACAACGTTTTTAGCACTACCGCCAAGACGTACTTCAAAACTGCAGAAACGTTCACAAACTCATACACTCAACTCTCATACGCAAACTCATTTTTCCCCCAAAACATCACCCTTTCTTTAGCTGGACTTTCTTCACCATCACTGGTTAATTTGCTACATTCCTACTCAGTGCTCTTCTGCACACATTTTCTGTACCCATGTGAGTTTAGTTAGTGGTCAAAATAGAGCAGCTTCTCTAAAAAAGTTTAAGAAGGCGCTTATATTCCAGAATAAGATTTACTGATATAAAGACCTTTATTCTCATGCAATTGCTTCTGCTATCAGAAAGATTACACCACACAAAATATGCCCACATGCACACAGATACAGCTACATCGGCACACGCCCCGTGTGTAGATCAGGCACAAATTTATGGCACTCTGCTTCCCAGTTTCCCACTCCACTGCAATGCAGACTTCGTGCTCTGATCATGACTCAGGAAGGAGATGCATTGCTCCCACTAACACTTCTTGAGGAGAGGAATTTCACAGTTCTGGATATCACATCCATAGGTGTAATACTGGAAGGACTTCTGGTGAAAATCCAGAGAAACCTTGGTGACCTACAAAGCAAGCCTAAAGGCACCACTCTTTCTTATCACCACACCTCTCTGGTGATAAATTGTACGCTAATATTGTTTAGTTATTCCTGTGAGCTGCAGCAGTGGGAACATCCCAAAGGTGGGGGTGACAAGAGAGAGAAGCATTGGTGACACACAGGCCACAGATGATGGCTGCAGACCCAATTAGAGCAGGTCTGAGATGGGTTTGTGACTTGTCTCACACAGCCCATGGTTTCAGGTTGAGCTAAGTCATGATTTCAGTCAAACTCCAGGGCTCTGCTCCAGCCCTGGAGAATCGCTTGCTGGTTTGGAAATCTGGAAGCAAGAGAAACATCAGCCATTGGAGTCAGGAATACAGATTGATGCAGCTAGACAAGGGGACTGATCCAAGAACAGATCTTGTTTCAGAATGGGAAAGCTACAGGGAATCAGCTTTGCTCAGCAGCAGGTGATGTAATGTCTCTGGAAAGTAAGACGGACAGACAGCCCTGATGAATCCTCTCTCTGTCACAAGAACGAGAGCTGGGGATGGAGAACATCACACAAACGTGGGAAAAAGGAGAACAGAGGGAGGAAGGAACAAGCAGACGGGGAGGAGGAGGTGCTGAAAAACGGCAGGGAACAGCTCTTTCTGGGAGAGAGTAGAAAGGATTTTGCATTGAGGAAAGCTGTCACGAGTTATTTTTGTACAGATTTTAAAGTTCACCGAACCCAGCTCTGGAAGTTGCATGTTGTGTTTTTGGCTGGCAATATCAACGTACCATATGGAGAAGCCTCAGTTTGAGCTTTACAATATTGTTTGGATTTGATACTGACGTATTTTCATTAGCACACCCACCTTGAATTGTATGTTCTTTTGTTTTGATGGATGAAATAAAGCCATGAAACAAAGAAGCAAGACCTAAAAACAACAAAAGAATTGCAGAAGGAAACTCCTGTATTTTGAATTAAACTTGAAATTCATTGACTTTAGCATCCTGACATTGACAGCATCTACCCAATATGGTAGATCCCAGACAAGAGGAAGAGGCAAGAAATACTATGCTACGGTAGATACTATAGATGCTGTTTCTCCATCTGTTTGTCCCTTTACTATTGGACTGCTTCCCCATTTAAGGGATTTGCTGAACTACTGGAGCAAACAGTCTAAAGATAGTGGTTATATTAATTGATAAAATAATAACTGTAAAGCAACAGCTCCCACCTTCTACACTCTGAGAAGATCCTTAGTAGAAAATAATCTGGAACAAAAACTTGGAATGGATGAACATATAGAGGCTGAAAGAAGTTAAATATATGGAGAATGGTATGAACCCGAGTTCTCAAACACAGCATTTGAAATGAATTTCTGGTTTCATAGGCTTAGCTTTAGAAATCTCTCCTTGTACAGCTTTTTTCTTATGTTTTACTTTCCTGCAGAAATTTTGACAAATTTACTTCAAAAAGTGTAGGGATTTTGTCACTCGGGACCCTGATTGCATGCATGCTGATCTGATCAGAATGCCCAGTGTCAGCTCCTGGAGAGCCACAGTGCCTTTCAGGTCAGCCCAGACAACACCTCAGCGGAGCAAAGAGCAGGAGGAATCAGAGTGGGGACACAAGACTTCAGCCATGGGAATCACTATCAAGAGAGAAGGGCACCTTACTTTTCAGACCTAGTATGCAGTAAGGATGCCCATAATTAAACAAGATCACTGTCAGGGGAAACAGGAGAGTCCCAAGCAGCATCCTCTGAGCTGCACTGAGGAGCTACAGGACAACAGGGGAAGCCTAGGAAGACCCTCTTCATCAGGGCAGTACTAGCATGTGGGTTTCTGAACTGACTGCATTTAGTAGAACTCTTCAGCCAGCCTCTGTCCCTGCATGACACTTCTCACTACAGCCTACATTTTAATAAACTGTACTTTCCTCTGCTAAATACCATCAGCAGCACAAGATTAAGCAGTAGTAAGAGGTCCTCCTACACATCTCTTCCCTCTCCTTGCAGCCTGTGCTGCACTAAACCACATATTTGCATTTTCAGAGACTGCTTGCCTGAAATGTAATTGAAGACATACAGATCATCTGTTTACAGTAACAAATTACAGTAATTTCACTGAGACTTTCATAACAATTTTACTCCTAAACATGTCTATTTTTCATATGCAGTTAAAACATGAGAAAGAAGATCGTGAGAGGATCAGAAAGCCTGCAGAGACAAAGAAGGAATACTGAAGTAATCTCTGCTATGGATATAAGAAAAGTGGTACTGAGTGATACACCTGTCTAAGCAGCGTGGGTCACGCTGTGCAAGGGAGCCTGATAGCAGTGATCTTGCTCTAAAACCTCTCGAGCATCCCTCTAGCAGTGATGTCCATACTCCCTTCCATTGGCATTTCCAGTAACTTGTTTGTCATTCCACAGGCTACAGAATCAATTCAATTCCTAGGTAGTATCAGGCGCCACACAACACAAATTCAGACTGCACTGCTGCTTGACCTCTCTGTAGACATTCCCTAGAGGGGAAAGCTCAGTTGCATTCAATATTTTCAGGCTTTTCCTGTACAAGTGGGGAAAAAAAAAAAGGAAAGAAAAACAGCACAGACTCATGCTTATTTGCACTGACTGTCGCAATTAAAAACTGAAATCACGATCTGGAAAACAATCAAAAAGAAGTACCGCTTTTGATGAAATCACTTACACTGACTATAGTTGATTTGAATGATATTCCACCAGCCTGCCTACTTGCTGCTCAGTTCATGACTCTCTGTGGTGCTTCTGGAAACAATGTTCCACCCCTGCTTGTGCTGGAGTTGGAGAAGTGTGAGAGAGACAAAAAGCTGCTCCTGCACCACCACTGTACAGTCATTTCTATTTGTCAGAGTATTTGTGCAACATTTACCCAGCCCTGCCATCTTGTAGTCTTTAGACATAATGACCATCACAAGCACCACTGAGCTGGGAAGTCATATCACTTCCATCACGGAGTACACTGAACTGCTGGGTGACCAGACAGTGTCCCCAGTGATACTGCAGGGCATGGAACTCAGGTTTATCAAGCCAAGGCTCAGTGCTGTGCCACTCTTAGACCAGTTAAGCTGAACTCTGGTCCATTTTCTCTCATGCTTTCTGCATATCCACCAATCTGTTCTCAGTTTTAACAGAAATTAAAACTTATCTGCACAAAGAAAAGGTTTTTTTTTGTTTTGTTTTGTTTTCCATTAGAAATCACAGCCATGTATGTTAAATCTTGAAAATATTAAAGCCATTCTGGGATGCAAATTCTCCTCAAGTTTCACTAAACGCTCGCTTGCATCTCCTCATTCAGTTCTCTCACAAAATACCTAATTTTCTGATCAGAGACAGCCTGAGTACCAGACAAATTCAAACACACAAATTAAATTCATAAAACTTACAATTTTGTGTTTAGGTCTACTATGTAATCGTTATCTGCAATGGCAACTTCATTTTTGGAGGAACACAGGGAATACCAGTTTCATTCAATAAGTATGGTTGTCCTCTCTGAAACCCAGCTCTCTGCAAAGCCCCAGCCCAATGAAGGCAAAAAAAATCTACTTCAGAGGGGCCAATACGATTTCCTATTTGCATTAATGACTGATACCACATTCACATAAATGACATCTTCCTCTCTCCATGAAGATGAGAAGTGAGACATCTCCATTGTCTTCGGCAGTCAACTATGAAAGGGAAGAAACTGTAGAACAACTTGAAGCTCTTAAATACAGGCCCTAGTAAAAGTCCTATTAGCAGATTACTATTGTTAGCGAAATTCTTTACTTTCATCACATGAGGAAGAATACAAAGCACTGATGAAATTACATAGATTAATAGGATATAGGAATTACTATTCACCTACTCTGATCCAATTGAAGAAGTCCAGTTCTTTTCACATAGTTGTTGATCAAGGGGTGACAGCCAGAATACACAGCCAACACTGAACTCATAAGCATCTTCTGTGGGCATAACTGACTGCCTCGGGATGTACTTACTGACAAGAATTCTTGCAGCTAAAAGAAACTGCAAAAACTTTCCTCATAAAAGAAAGAATAACCTAGCAGGACAGAAAGCAACATCTTATGGGTAAATGGTGGCTCTGGAGGAAGGATGCTAAATTCTGACACTCAGGTTATAAAGATATGGCTTCACATTTTCTCCTCATGAAGGAACAACAGGTTGTATTCAGGTGTGATGTAAACACAAAATAGCTAACAGTCTGGAGTTGCCCCATTTATAATTCATCTGAATTGACTCAGGAGAAATTCAGTTCAGCAAAAGAGGAAAGTAAAGAGGAAACTCGGCTTTGTCCCTTCAGCTTGACAGAATTCAGTTATGTTTTTGAAGCATTTGTCCTCCTTGTATCTGGCCTGGTCAGAAACAAATGCCAGCTGTCCATTCATCAGCTTGTCTGCTTGGATATCTGAGCATTAGCTTATAACAATGTCACTTTGTGCAAAACATCTTCATGTTTCAGACGTGCAATTGCCACTGCATTCAAGTTCAAGGCATGATATTTATACCAGATTTCATACACTCCTCACTCTCAGGTGCGGTGTTGCAAAGACAGGGTCAATACACACGATAGTTTAAAACAGGCATTGTTCTGCCAAAATTAGTCCCCAAATTCTCATTTGGTCCTTGTTTACTTTAGAAGCTGCTCAGGTGTTAGGAGAGCACTGGATGCAAATATCATTCTAGCAGACAAGGCATCACTGTTTATAGACAGCAATGCCCATAACTGCCATGGAAAGCAAGAGGCTGTGAATTGTGTATTTCTTCAGCTGTGTTTTACCAGTATCACCTACACGTGTTCCAGTTCCCTATGATACCTATTTATATCACGTTTATAAAAGTATGAGAGCTGGTTGTAAGCTCTGCTACCTATCATATTGCAGTTGAAATCATAGATTCCCCTGCAACAAATAAAGGTAGATAAATCCTTAAGATAAGCCAGCATCCTGACAGACAGAACCAGCAAATTGTTCTATTTCTGTAGCATGCCTCTAAAGACAGCACAGCTCCAGTCCACCCAACAGTTCATTAGCAAGATACTACAAAACACAGCAGGTGCAGGTGTGCAAGGGAAGCAAAGTCATGGCTACACAAAGCATTTTGTAGATTGGAAGATGCTTTTCTAAGCATTTGTAGTATCATTTGCCTCAAAGCCTGTTTAAACCCTTACATTCAGCACTCTGTTCAACAGAGCATTTTAAGCTACACAAGAAAAAAATAATTACAGCATCATGAATACTTCTGTAAAGAGAGCTAAGTGAATTCCATGCAATGAAAGGAAGCAAAATTGACTGACATCCCCATGAGCTGAATTCTGTTTTACTCGCAAGGCAGTCCAAGGGAAAACACAAAGCCAGTTTTCCTCCTACACGAAGCATGTTAACCTGGGGAACCTTCCAGGAAAGTCAAGAAAGAATGCATCCCATTCATTCCTTAATTTATTCATTTTCTGCCCTAAGACAACCAGCTAAGGAGATATGGCTGCGGAAGAAAGAAAGATAAGAACTTCGTATGAGGCAGAACCCTGACTATTTACAGCCTTGATAAAGGCCACTAAGTGATTTTAGATTATCTTTAAACAAAAATAAAAGCCAAAACAAACAAACAAAGATAACCAACAGGAGGCATTCAAAAATCAGGCTCTCTGTAGCAAGGAAGGGATAGGCACAGCTATCTATCCTGCCCTTAGATGCTTCCTTCAAGAAAAGAGAAGGGAGTGCAGCACAAAAACTTACTGCTGGAGTTATATGAACCTTTTCAGTAGCAGGAGCGCTTCACTCTCCAGATACATTAGGAGGGAAGTGACATTTATAGCTCTATTGAAAACAGAAATAAAGAAAAGCAATGAAGAGACCAGTTGTGTCCCCTGCTTTCCTTCCTCTCTTGCCTCCTCCTAGCTCATATACTGTCCAGGAAGAAAGATTTGACTCCTCTTTGACTTTTCAGAACAGCTGGCCTGCCTCTAACAAATGAGACGCCAGAAAAGGAAGGTTAGGAGTGAATGAGCTGCAGAAGAGACCCAGCTGACCTCAGGCTGTCCTAAGGCCACTGTTAGAAAAACCCAACAGTTCCCAAGGAACCAAGTGGAAGCATTTCCTCACTAAAGTTCAGGGAAATCTCTGTTTTTCAAGCAACTGCTAATAGTTCTCATCATGGCTCAAATCCTGCTCTTGTTTTCATTGGAGGAAACCAGGAACAACCTCATCATTGCTATCTTTGCTATTACACCGCTGACAACTGCTTTGCTCAGGGACATGATTTAGCGGAGGGTTGTTTGTTAGGGTAGTGTGGTTGGGTCATGATTGGACTTGATGATCTTTAAGGTCATTTCCAACCTGAGTGATTCTATGATTCTATGAACTGCTGTGAGCCTTACATATGAGAGACTATGATTTTAGGTAGGAATTTTAAAGTAGTTGTCTCTATCAACTGTATTTTTTCATCCCTTTGGAGATGCATCATTTGAAGATATTTAACCAGCCTTAGTTTTTTTTCTTCTAACGAAATGGAAGCAAGAATTCCACATCATTACAAGAGCTGATGTGTTTCAAACCAGATTCATCAAAAACGCTCTCATGTTAAATGTTGTGATCAGCTGGGAGAGCTGAGACACTCCGCGCGGCCAAGAAAGTCTGTCAGTGTGAATGTAAACATGGATGGCAAGCTATCCATGTTGTTATCCCACATCAGTGGTAGTGCAAAATGAGAGCTATGAAAAATGCCAGGGCAAGCAGAGAGATGCTGTGTTTGTTAAGTGTTGCAGATGATAACTAAAACCCACCAGACAGCAAAGTGCTGTGCATTTTCCTTAAGCAACTCAACTCAAATAGCAAATACGGAACACTAAAGGAATGGTACGTTCCTCAAATCGTTTCCAAAACACTGGCCTCAGTTAAGACCTGCAGACCAAAAGCTACAAACAAATGAACACGTTGGCCTTTGATGCTCCATGGTTAGTGTCAGAATTGGCATAGGGTCAGAAATGTTGTCCAACAGACTGCATGACAAAGGGTGATGCTTTGATTACTACTGATAGCAGATTTTTTATTTTTTGTAAGAGCCCCTGAGTTTCTTGAGATTTTACCCAGAACCTGTAGGCTGCTCAGAGGATTTGCTCTTTAAAATGCCTCATCTTGAAGCTCTCTACTCTACTGCCTCAGCATCCAAGTGGAGTGGAAGTCTCCTAGGAATGACAACTTGGACATCATTGCACAAAGTCACTGAACTCTATACCTCGCTCTTATTAGAAGTGAGCTTGAAGTGGCAAATGTAGGTCCTCATGCTGCTATAAAATGCTACATAATCAGCTGCAAGATTTAAGCCCTGTCTCATGTTTCCAGCAAATTTGTGGAAGGACCTGAGAGAGTTAAGAGGTGGTAGTCTTTAGTCCAAACATGTGCTGCCATAACATGCCATGAAATTGTTATCTAGGAATGACTTAATCTGTGACCTGAAAAGCATCCCCCTCCCCAGGAGGGGGAAGTATGCTGTCCAATCAAAGGCTGTCACTCACAAACCAAGTGCAATTAGCCAGAGACATGTTGCTAGATAACAACTATAATGAACCCCAAGCAGAGACACACCTTCCCTGGCAGGCTGCTATTTGGGCTTGGAAAACAGTTTCAGAATAAATAAAACAAAAACAGAAGCCATCACATTAGCTGCTGATTTTTCACCTCCTACTCAAACACTCCATGCAGATCCATGCTGGGCTCTGTCAAAAGCAAGTAATTACTCTCAATCAGAGATATTTGGCATGGAGGGAGCGACTCAGTGCATTCCTTGGGGTGGGTGGGTATTTTTATACTAATTCAGATAATGGAACTGCCTTGCTGAGTGGGAGAGGACTACTCATTTCCAAGACTACCTCCCAGCCCCCCTTTCACTCCATTCCCTGATTTTTAACATACTCCCACTGCTTTATGACTGGTGCATTACACATAACCAGCTCCTGAGCTGCCTGCTTCTGGGTAATAGGAGAGAATTGCTCACATTCCAATGTTGGGTGAGTTGAATTTTTTTTTTGTATTGCGCATAACAACACGTATATTACACTGCAACACATTCCATATAACATATATTACAGCAAACCACAATTTCCCCCCCTACCTCCTCTCCGGTTTACACAATTCAGCAAGGTGACGGAGAATGCAGGGAACAAACAAATCAGATTACCCTCTTGCAGCAGAAGGAAGATCTGGCCAGCTTGCCCAGCTGCTCCCAGAAGGTACCAAACTAGAGCCCAGTTATCACAGCCGAAGCCGAGACAGGACAAGTGACGTTTGACTTCCCACAAGGCCTCCAAACTGATATCCTGGACTGACAGCTTGTTTGGACACGTACTAACTTCTTCCTATTTGCTTAAGCTGGAATCTGAATTTCTGGTCCCTTTCACTTCTTGTCAGATGATAACGTGAGTCAAGGGAGAACCTGTGCTGTCATGCTAAGACCACTACAGGTACGTTCCTGACATACCATTGGTACAGGCAGCTTATTCCACAGGACAGCCAAGACCCTTCCCACTTCCAGCTACCCCAAACCTGCTAGTCCCTGCTGGGATCCGTTCAGCTGTGTCTAAACTGATATGTTATCTCCACTGTTTTGCAAGAATTTCGTGATGTTTGTAAAAAGCTTTTTTTTCTAATAAAATACTAAAAAGTAGTGTTGCACAAAGCAAATTTATTTGCTGGTAAGTCACTTTTGTAATCACGTGAGTACAACCCAAGAAAAAACATCCAAGTAATATTTCATCATTAGGTACTGACAAGATACTCCCCTACTAAGCACACTGGGAGAATTACGCCACGTTATCACTGCCAGCCTCATTGCCTGCATGGCACAGAGGTGCTTGCTGGAAGATCATTTACAAGATTATTATTTCTGTTTTACTTTAACCCAAGGGTTTCTTTCCCCTCTACTTTCAAGTACAAACTCTCCAGGAGAGAACTAAAGATTAATTTACCCCAGATTGTTGAAGGATAGTATTAGCAAAATCTCCTCCTAGCATTATTGGGGCTGCACAACTGGCAGCTGAGGGTGGCTGTGCCATCCAAGGCAAGATGTTCTCAGGGGCTGTTTCTGACAGTGCACTGCAGTATGACAAGCTGTACACAGCAGAGGCTTTGTAGCACATGTTCCTTGCCAGCATAATATTGCCCACCACAGAACTGTGTAAGAGCAAATAAATCAGAGGCATATCCAAATCTGAAAGTTCACTATGGGGAAACACTGCCAGCAAACTTCCCCTATGGGATACATTATGTGGTCTTCAGATCCATTATCTCTAGAAGTAGACAGCTGGAAGACAAAGAGGAGATATATAAGCCTTTGAGATGCTACACTATACAAATCCACGCTGTTCAACACTTGCTATCATTCCTACAACTGTGTTTTCTCCCCTGTTATGAATCACAGTATCTTTCTCTGATACAGTGCATATACCAAGCAGGCAGGCTGGCTGGCCAAAGGAAGTAAATCTTAGCTCTGTGAGATGAATTCTACAATAACGGTGATCAGTTACGTTCTTGCTCTTATCATTTCAGACAATGCCGAAGAAAGGCAGCACCATCCTACCACTGGAAGTTTATTTAGATTAAGACAGGTGAGTCTTAAGGACAAGCTGGTATTTGAATTTAATCCAGGATAAAGAAATGACTGCTCTGATTTACCAACTTTGGAGATTTGCTTTCCAGGTAAAAGAAGTTAAACTGAAGGACGTACAATTCTTCTAAAATCAGCAAGGATATCCCTTACATTTATTTAGGAATATTGTGCAGTTAAGTCCTCAGATTTTCAGAAAGAAATACAATTATTTGCTACAAAAAAGAGAGGAACAGTTATTTCTGAGGTAGCATGCCAGAGCATGCAAGAGCAGGGAAACAGGAGGGAAATACAATGGTGAAAGATAAAAGGGTTTAAATTGGGGTATGCATTAGGAAACAAAAATTACTCACTTCTCTCAAACGAAGCTATGCTGAGTTTTTCTCTGTTATATATATTTAGGCTTCCAATCCAGTCAGACCTACATTAGCATCACAACACTGAGTCACTCGGCTGACTGACGCAGACATTCGGAGCTCTCCAGCTGAAGAACTTCAGCTTTTCTATATGAACAACAGAAACAGGGAGTCTTCCTTTTTTTCTTTTCTTTTTTAATTTATGTGTGTGTGTGTGTGTGGATTTTTTGCTTGTTTTGCTTGCTTGTATTTTTAAACATATTCCTCCTCTTAACAGTATCATTTTAAAACAGTGTAGTCTAAGCGTCATAACTTAGAACCTCAGCTATCTTCTTGGACAACAACCAACCAGGAACCTGAAAACAAATGTTACCTTCTGTGAAAGCCTGGTTCATCTGAAGTTTAATGCTTTTTTTTTCCCCCCACACACAACTTCCCATGAGTGAAGTAGCAGACTGTCCCACAACAGTGGCCATGGGAAAAGCTGCTGCCCAAGTACTACAATGCCCAGTCAGTGCACATCAGTCTTGTGTATCTTACCACAGATTAACCAGCCATTTGTCTCTTAAGTCACTATTAATAAGCAAGGAGTAGCCCTTCGTCATCCTAGCAGATGAGAGCACTTTACCATTAAAGTCACTTGCCCATAAATCTAGAGCTTATCTCAAGCAACTTCTGACGTGAGTGCAGAGGAGTGAGAGAGGAACTTGGTGAGCAGCAGGCGGAGTGAGTGCACAGATGCATGCTATGCTCTGGACCAAATGTGCAGATCACACAGAGATTCGGCACAGTTAATGACATCTTCCCTTGCCAGCATTAAGGTTCCATTAAGTGATGAATCATTCTGCCATCTGCAAATAGCGGGTCCTCCCCCGTCACGCACCCCACACAGGACAAGGAAAAGGGAAGTCTGAAAACAACTTTCAGCTCTTCTCACTTGTCTGTATGAGCCGCTTCATTGCCTCCTTTGGTGATATCATTGAATCCTTCCAGTTTTCTCTCAATGGGATTTTACTACCATGTAACGTAATGCACCAAGACCAGCAGGTTTCAAAACTGCACAAATACCGACATTAAAAATGACAACCAAAATTGACACCTCTGCAGACAGCTGCATAGACAAATAGATGGTTTCATGTTCATTGCCATTAAGCTAAGCAGCATTCATTTCAGAGCCCAAACTGCATACGAAATATCACAAGAGAGAGTTAAGTTGGGAGGCTAGCAAATGAAACTGAACCTAGCTACTTGCTAAGCTCCTGATCATGTTGCAACTTCCAGAGACCATGGAAAACCAGCAGGTCAGCCGCAAAGAGCAACTTCATTTGCAGGTCAGTGCCTGCCACATAAGTTGTGCTTGGTGGCTGGAGCTCCAAGGCAATATCAAAGCATAGACAAACAGGGAGCTTGTGCCACCTGTCTCCACAGCTGCCTGTTGATAAACGTGTGCCAGGAACTGCTTCTCCTCCTTGTTCCAAGCAGGCCAATGACTCAGTCATCAGGATGTCCAAAACCAGGACCGTTACAGCAGTGAGTTACTGCTTAAAAGCTGCAGTGAATGTGGTTCCCCAGGAGCTTCCTTAGTAGCTGTCCACATTCCACGTCATTCCCATCAGGGAGCTGGCATGGCTTTTGGACACCCACACTGGCAACCAGAATGGTTAACTGATCCAGATGCAAAAAAAAATAGGTTAACTTTTGCTGTGCTAGCAACATGGGGAAACTGGCATGGAAGCCTGTTAAGATGACTTCAGCAGCACTGCCATAAAAAGCGAAACCACAGCCAAATGATCTGTTTTAACAAGTTCCTTTTTTTGTTTCAAGCTAGTTTTGAAAGCTGCAATTTAAACTCCATGTTAGATACTATATCCTCCCTTACCATCTTTTCTTTTTCTTTTCTTTTTTTTTTTTTTTTTTTTTTTTTTGTTTTTATTTTGTTTTGAATACTTATCTGGCTTCTAGATCAAAATGAGACCACTGATGGTCTTCAGATTAGTTTAGGGGAAAAGAAAAAAAAAGGAAGAAAAAAGCATTTCAGACAGTCTAACAGGTTTTCACTGCTGAATTCAGACTTACAAACAACAGCCCACAGCAACCTCTTTTCCCTTGAGTTATCTAAAACCTAAGGCTGCAACCTCTTACACTTAGTCAAGAATGAGGGGTTTGGAGCCACTCAGAAAACATCTTCTCACCACGGTCATTCAAGCTCCAACTTCTATCAAGATAAATAAAAGAAGATTATCACAGTGCTCAAAATCTACTGATCTAGTCATCCCTCCTAAATCCCACATTTAATGTAATATACGGATTGAAACAGGAGAGTGGGGCTCATGTTGCCATTACCAATTTCAAGGGCCTCACGCTGAATTGAATGTGACACATACAAATGTGTTGGCTTCCTTGAGCACCCGGAAGATCATTTCTAGTTCAAGAATGACTATCAGATTTGGTATTTGTGAAACTTACTTTGTTTTTCTGTATAGAAAATGATCTGAAGAGACAACAAATTGTACATACTATTGAGCTAATGTGCAAATTTATCCATCTGTCATTATGGCATGAATGTTCTCTTCTTCACTTTGCATCATAAAGATCACATCTTTGGTTTGGTTCGGTTTTGGCTTTAAGCAGAGCATCATTAAGTGCTTTGCCAAGAAAACTGATTAAGACACCATTTTAACTTGTAAGTTTTTTAAAAACAAATATTCGATTGGCAGCTTTAAGTTGATTACAAATGAACAGCTTTAACAATTTTAAAATCAAAGAAGTAAACCAATGTTACCCTGCAAGAAGAAAACAATTACCAGTCCATTAAGACTAGTTGGATACATCACCATCCAACAAAGTGCTCAAAGACATGCAGATTGTCACAGCTGTCTTAAGCAGCAATTACAAAAGAATTATTCAGAAGTACTATTCATTTACTGGCTTAAGTTATTCGGGTTCTTCCACTGCTGTCAAGTGAGATGGCAATACAGAGGCAGTCCCCTGCATGTCCACAGCAGGTGGAATGATGACTTTGCACCCTTGGACAGAAAGCTCCCAAGAACCAGCAAGGCCACAGCGAGCTGTGCTCAGAGAGAAGCAACAAACTGAAACTTTATTGAACTCTCCGGGAAACTGAAGTTTCCTCCCCCTTCTCTCCTTTTTTCCTTTCCTGTTTTTCTAAGATTCCACAAATAATGTCTTAGTACCATATTTAGTGATTTAAATTCCTTTTCTTCTGTATTTCATGGTCAAGAGTTTTGTTCTGTTTTGTTCTTAGCTGTCAATGTTCAAATTTCAAGTGTGTTATCTAAGAACAGCTTGTCAAGCAACTTGGATGACGCTGTCTCCACTGTCTGATGGAATGAGCACTGCATTTTATGGTAGTCATCTCTGTAGAAGCATCCATGTCATCCTCATGCTACTGACATCAGCTCTCCATACGATTTCTTCCTTACCTTCCCTGCCATGTCCTCAATTACCTCCAGCTTCTATGCTCTCTCTACCCATCATATATGGTTTCCTCCCCATAGTTGTAACAGCAGATGTAGGAGTTGGGGCAGAAGTGAATGAACATCCCTCTATTCTCTCTGCATGTCAGTACTTTCCCCAAGTTACTATTTTGTTAACTGCACAGCAGTTAAGCTAACGCCTCAGTATTAGACTCACGGGATATTAGTTACATAGGGGGAAGAGGATATGAGTACCAGCAGGAAACATTAATATGGCATGTTTAAAGCAAGTCTTTCTGTTCTTTTGCAACAGGTATGTATTAGTAATCAAACAAGATTTCTTACTTAAGAAGAAAAAGAACTGGAAAAAACCCACATTTTCAAGTAACTGTAAAAAACACCGTGGGGAGCAAATAAACAACTTTCTTTGCAAACATTCATGGCAGCTCTCCCTCTGGGAAAAGTTTTATTTTTCTCTTCATGATTTATCCACAAGTCAAACCTCCACATACTCCCCACTCTCCAGTGGCTGTCAGTTCACATGGAGTTTTGAGACGTGACTGTCACTGATGCATTTCATGAGGAGGCTTTATAATGTCACCTTAATTTTCCACTCTGACCAACTCTCTCCCCCTTAGACTTCCCACAGAGTGAGAATCTGTAAGAAACAAAAGAGGAGTCAGTCACCTAACTTCATATTTCAAGTGAGTGGCTGCAGCCTGAGCTGAATCAGAGCCTCTGAAATTGAGTCATTTTGTCTAGTTCACTCTAATGTGATAAGCTAGATGGGATAGAAATTCTATATATTATTAACACAGAATTATTTCAAAACATGGAGTTAAGATAAAAGCAGAGTCCAGGGAGGGCTAATCTGTGCCTGGCAGCCCACACTCTAATCACATGCCGATTACTTTGTTAGTCATCTCTTCATCAGTGCTCTCAACCCACTCCTGCTCCTTCTGCAGTAAACTTTAATTAACCAAAGAAACACTGGACTTATTCACTGAGAATGGGAAAGCAGAAAAATGGAGGCGCTGAATGCCTTTCATCATAGGTGAGAGTGAATTGGTGTGGAGGTAACGTTAATTTTTCAAAGCAAGCCAGCAGGAATATCCGTAAGTGAGTGAAACAGTTTTGATTTTGAAACAATCCCAAACTGAAGATTTTTGTGGCATTTTGTGTGCTTTCACATTTCTTTCCCTGGCACACCTTGTAGGACAGCAGTTAGTCTTTTACAATAAATTAAATTGACCAAAAAAAAAAAAAAAAAAAAAAAAGCAAATAGAGCAAAACATGAGTCACCTGCATGGAGAGTTCAATAAAATCACTGTTCTTCATCTGCCATGCATTATCCCTATTCTGATGGGACAATTGTTAGCTAAATGACAAAAACAAGCAAGTCACACAATAACAATGTTTGTACTTTAGGGTGAGCCTTCAGTTCTTTCTAATTTTAGTGAGCTAGCACCACCCCTGCATGTCATGCTGATTACAACAGCAACAGCATCTGTCGTGCCACCAGCAAGTAACATCTGAGGTGTTATGGTTTTGTTATGCTCTTAGGGGTAACTATTAACCATTGATGGAAAAGAAACCACTTCAGGAGAGCGTGATCCTGCTGCACAACTTGTTGAACAAGTTGCTATCACTTGACAAAGAGCATCTGTGATAATCAGTGATGGCGCGAAGGTTTTATCCTCCTGGATCTCCATCCTTGCTTTAGCGCTAGCATTCTTCCTTATGACATGAGCCAGGCAGCATGCGGCCTGGAAGATGAATAAAGGGAAATAAGGTTCTGACTCTTCAGGATTTCCATTTCAATTCTGGAGCACTTTGCCTGAAGGTCCTACTGGGTTACTTTAGCTACTAGGTTAGCACTGGAGAAACAGATCGGCAGGTCATAGACCCTACTAGGTTCTACAACAGCAGCTATTACTTTGCGCCACATAAAGAGCAGTGCTTTGGACTAAAGCTACTTGTTAGCCTTGCATGCTCGTAAGACATTCTGCATGGTGTCCTGCATCAAGCATGAACCTGGGACATATGTATAATTTGCTGTACCATAATGGAAAGAAGATTATGTGCAAAATAACTCAGTCGATATTGGGCAACAAAAGGATGTACTTCTATATTACCTCGCCATAATAGGCTGCTGACAGAACTAGCCTTAGGTAGTTCTTAGGTTGTTAAGCAGATCTGTCACTTCCATGGCCTCACTGTCTCTGCGTTCTCCTAAACTTTATGTTATTCGATCAGTGCCTCTCACAGCTCTCCTTTTTTCCTCAGTTCTCACCATAACTGACACATTGCCCTTCCTCAGCACTCTGCCATCTCACTCCTCCCTCCCTGTCTCCAGCTCATGATGTGATGTATGTCTTCATGCTTCAGTCACAACAGACCAAGGTCAGCTACACAGGGATCCTGCTTTTGACAATGACCTCTAGCAGATATCTGAGAATGACAGTAACATTCAATGTCTTTTTCTTCCACTTGTAGAGCTACTTCTTCTGTCCCTCATCTTGCTGTCAGTGGGCACATGCTCTCATGCCTGATCATGTGAGCATACCAAATAACCTAATAAGTAGGTCCGTGAGGAATGACAGAGTAAAGCTCTACAAGAGCTCACCATCTGGACAGTGTTCAGCACAGAGTTGTCACTCTTATTCACATGCCAAATCAGATCCATCACTAGGAAGCATGGGCTATATTCACAGCTGAAGCAGGGCATTTATCAAAGAATTAATCTTCATTTTTACATACCCTGATCTCAGGCTGAGCTGTAAAAGCAACGTCCCTGATCTGGCACTTCAGATGTTACTACTGCACCCCAAAACAGCAAAAGAAGCACCAACGATAATGAAGTCTTGCTCCTCCTAAGCACAGTGCGAAAGGCAGCAGATTCTTACCATCAAGGCTCATGTTCTCTCTCAGGCAATTTCAGTTTTGCTTTGCAAACTGCTATCTCCCTCCCCTAATCAAAAAACACAGCAGTAGGTGCACTCAGACACTTCTGTATTTCACAGACTAGAAAGAGAATGCCTGTTGTTTTGGCACAGGAAGGACATGCAGGCAGCCACTCACAGATCTGCTGACCTGGCACAACAATCAGCTGTAAAGCAGAACTATTTTGCCATGCAACTCATTGTTAACAATTAATTGTGAACACTGTAGAAAAGGCTACAGGATTTGGAGAGAGGTTATGGGAAGCAAAGTGTTATATAGAATGTTGTTCTCTAGCCCAGGGAACAGTCACAGAGAAAGATAGCAGAGGCTGCTTAGCTAGACAGAGGAGACAGAGAAACCAGCACCATGCAATAGTCTACCACCAGGCATAAGAGAGCATCACCATAGAATCAAGTCTCAGAGCTTCTCTCATGCCCAGTATAAAAGGAAATAAAAATCACACAAATAATAGAGGTGTAATAAATCATGATCTGAAGTCCCTGACTGAAGAGGATTGGTTTTGGAGCTGAAGAAGCCCATGTTTTTATGAGTGCTCCCTTTGATTTCTGACATAGAGATGTGCAAGTCACACGGTTCAATCAAATCAAATGTGAATCAAATCAAGTTCAACTCTGAATTTCAGAAAATTCATGTACCAATGTAAAATCTTTCAGAATGTAAAGAACTGCAATTTTGTTGTCAGTTATGTTGTGTTCTGGTTCCCTCTTTGATTTAGGGTTTTCAATTCAGATATAGGTACATCTTATGGTCTGATTAATACCAAGAGGTCTCCTCTCCTTTGGATTGCACACAAGAGGCATGGTAATTAGATAATTACTCACACATAGAAAGAACAGACTCCACATGCCTTCTGTCATGATGTGTTACAATCCTTAAGCCAAAATCACTGCTAAATGTTCTATCTAGCATGCCCAACATAGCAGAATACCTATGAGCCTTCTTCTCCATTCTCTTTCATACACCCTCATGCCCTGATAGGAGTTCCAGAATAACACAACAAATCAGATCAACAACAAAAGAAGTTTTAACTAAGTTCCACAGCCTATTTACTACAAATAAATATCATGCTTCACTATACCATCTTGACCATCACAGTCCACTTCCTTTCAGCTCAGTAGGACCCTTGAATCCCTTCTGATACCAAATTCCTACCAGGAGCTGTAATTTGCCATGTCACACAGCTGGAACCCTTCTTAGGATATTAAAAAAACAAAAAACAAACCACCAACAAAAAAACCCCAAATATATGCCTCTCGATAGCACTCTCTTGATTACCTAATTTATATTTAAAATTAACAATAATAATGCTAAAACACCCAGCAGCCTAATTATCAGCTGCTTTTCATTTGTACTGCCATTAATTTCACAGCTGCTTTGCAAAGTGACAGGCTGCTGTATGAGTACTGCCTTTCCTTCAAATCCCTTCCATTTATTTCACAGAGAATGACGACACAAAGAACTGAAATGCCTGCTTGGTATTTGGCAGATGCCACTCTCATGACACACTATTCAAACAGCAAACTGCAAGAATGACATGATGTTCTAAACAGAAAAGACATTTGCTCTTGAGCTAGTAAAAGTGTTAATTTCCACATATCCCCTCATCTCCTCACTATCCAAAGCAATTCTACTTGGAGCCATATGTTTCAGCTTACCTATCTTGTAACAAACCATGGCCGAAAAGAGGAATGCTGTAAATGCAGCAACTGCTGTTGAGTGGTGGAGGCAGAAGAATAAACAAGCAAGATGTCAGCATGGCGGGCAGACTCATGGCAGGACACCGAGGCTCTGAAGTACTGTCTTCCAAAACCGATCCAGCTGGAACCCTATCTTGGCAGGGATGCTTCTGAAGGAAGAAAGAACCTGAAATTACTTTTTTTTTTGGCTTTTAAACACGCTAAACTGACTGAATATATGTCAACTTTATGCAACATGATGTTTCAGCTTCTTCAAAATATATTTTCTGACATACTTCTAATGTGCCAGGGCATTTCTCTGCCAAGCACGTGGGCACCGAAATGATGGAACACAAACCTACACCAAGAACAAGCCCGCGCCATCTCAGCTAAGAACATGAATAGCACTGCTAGGCAGAACCAGGCTGATTGCAGACTGGACAGTGAAACGAAAAGTGGACAAATCTATTATACCCATTAGTTACATAGGAATAGCCTCAGTATAACACAACCTGCCCTTCCTTTGGCCTTTGAGCTATTGCTCACAAATGTGGTTTGTTGAAAGTGATGCCATTTTTATGCACGGATTCCTGTCCGCTATGAAAGCAGGCTGGGATCTGCGTACCTGTTTCATGTTTAGCAAGAACTTCCTCTGTAAAATTGTCCCTTGTACCTGTATCAGCTGGAACGATCCAAGGATAAGCTACTTCTTCATAATCAACACACAACCTGAGGCATTTAATTTTCCAGGGTCAACTAATCAACATCAGCTGTTCGCACTCCACCCAGAAGCTTAATTCAGAGCCTCCAACTACAGAAATCTCCAAGTAATTACATTTTCACAGCAGCCAAACTTATCACCATCTAAAAATAAATAATTTCTATCCATCCACGCTACCCATAGATAAAGAACCAAGATAATAAAGAACATGGGAAATACTGTTTTTAAAGCAGCCATCAAGGGCCAAAACCAAGCCTTGGACTGAGCTGATGTTTGTCTACTCCTGAAGTAGATCAACAGGAAAATGGGATAATTTGGCCCCTATTAAGATTAAAAGTTCTCTTAAACAGATTCCTCAAAGTCACACTGACAGGAAAGAGAACAAAACAGATAGGCTACAATGCTGGATACATTCCATTTCTGAAGAAATTAGCTGAGTTTAAAGGAGAAAGAATTAACGTGAAGAAAAGGTAATAATCCTTGTGTAAATTCTATGTGGAGTAGAAGATGCTGTGTTTGCACACACAGGTCTTGGGACTCTGGCAGTTTATGAACCTTAAATAGCCCCACAGTAGAAGATGCAGCCTTAAATACTAACTGGGAGTGAATGCCACAACCTGGACCAAAAGGAGGGAGGAAGGAAACTCACATCTGCAATTTTGGGGGTTTGCAGCCAAAAAGCCAAGGGAAAACTTGAAGCCATGATTTTTTTTTCTGATGTTTTTGGACAAACTCATTTTTGCTTTGCTGTTAACTTTCAGAGACCAATTGAAGAGCTGAAATAATAATTTAAGGAAAAGTGTAATAAACCTAATACCCTTGCAGAAATTTGTGATAGGATCTGCTTGATTTGGTTCACGTTTTAAAACAAATCAGATGGCAAGTTTGGATCCATCCTAGGTTCTGCATTTTATTTTTAATTATGCAATAACCAAACTCTAACTAATGTGCTTATTTGAAGTTCTGTTACCAAGTCCATCCAAAAAGACTACTTGTTTTGTCATCCCTTCTAATTACCCTCAGCCACCACACACAACTTACTGATGATACAAGCCTGATAAATTACAACTGCTTTCGTCATCATACAGCTCACAGATGACAAAGTAAGCCAAAAGTATACTTTTGCAAGTCAATCACTTTTCGGAGTTTAAAGGTTTTGAAGTGAGAAACAGCAAGAATAAGGAGGGAACACATGAACTGCAGGCAAAGCACACGTTTACTATAAATGATGCTCCCTCCCTTGCATGGCTATAAACACTTGAGTGGTTTATTTTTCGAAGGGGAAAGGAACAGATGACAAAATTAGATTCAGTGATTCTGTTTATTACAGAAAACATGAGGTTTTCATTTATTAGCTTATAATTAGGAGCTCTGGGACCTTTCCTGATAATATGCTTCGCTAGCTGAGTAACAGCATGCGTAGGATTAGTCATGTCTATAGAAGTGTCCCGAAGTTTCATTTCCATTGGCGTATTTACCTGATAGACACTCATTTTTTCCTGTGAGTTGTACCTTTCTGAAGTTGTGTGCTTCAGAACCTTCTGCGTCACCTGCCCATGGCTCAGCCCATGCTGTGCCACACACACGCTCTACCCAGCAGCACTGGGGGAACGCGAGGGTCAGGCTGTGACAGCAGGCAAGGAGGAAGGACGCGGTAGGGAAGAACAGAGGGCTCGCAGCTCTCACATCAACATATGTTATGTGGGCCACAAGAGAGCAGAGCATGCGTCAGGCTGCCTCGATACTATTTTAAGCATCAATGGGTAAAATAAATTACTTAGCTGAGCAACCAAACACCCTCCTTTCGTTATATGCTCCAGCTGAGGAGTCTGAATGTATGGCATAAGTCACGCGCCTGCCGCCCTCTACTTTGTGATATTTCCAGTCTGCAGATGTGCAGCAATGGTAAGATATAAGTGACAAAAAAAAAACACCAAAAAAACAGTGACAAAACCAAATCCCTATCAATACCTCAGGCCCTTGTGCTTTAAGTTACCATCTTCATGTAAATCCTAGCAAAACCCATCTCTCCCACCAGAGGTGCCAGTAACTGCCCTCACTACCTTAACTACCTCCCCTCCCAAGCCTGAACCAAATCTGAATATGGGTGCACAAACAAGTTAGCTGCGTGTCCTCTTGTTTTTAGAGGCTTGCACGAATCAGAAGACCAATCCTAACAGAAGAAGCAATAGCACAAAACTATAAACAGGACTCCTATATGGTTGAATTGCGTAGTAAGCCTTGGAAACCTTAAGGTACCCAACTTTTCTGCACCATGCATAACTCTACATACATCCCAAACATGGCACTAAGACACAGGCCCCTTCTACTTGGGCCCACATCCTCATTGCTGCCTGTGTGCTGCCTTCTCCATGGGCAGTTCACTGTCTGCCCAAGGGACATCGCAGTCCTTTGTCTCCAACCAAATGAACTTGTAGCATAGCTGAAGTTAACTCAAATGGAAGCCCACCATAATGGAAAAGAAGGAACAGAAAAAAATCACACAGTAAAAACTACTTAAGAATGCATTTAACAAGCACGTTATTACAAGAACAGCCCCAAAATAAAAATATAACCTTTGTTAAATTTTTTTATACACAAAAGCAAATCATAGTGAGGCAAAGATAGCTAAGCCCAAGCGATGGCACTTAGCGGCTCTACTGTTTGCAGCCTCAAAAACAAATCCCAGCAGAGGCAGATTAGCCTAATAAAAACAAACAACTCCGCAAGGCTATTCTGTTCTTCTTGTGAGGCAAACGTGCACTTAACTTAGTTCAGTTTGTCCCTGCCGTATGCACTATACATCGATTCAAAGTTATATTTCTTCCTGCAGCAGAACTCAAATTGTTAACCCCCATCTGCAGGTTAAACCACCCCTGATTTCCTTCCGTCTATTATTTCATATTCTCCTTCCTCTCTTCCTGTTTCTACTTTAAGGATATTGACATGTCAATAATTGGTCTTATTAGACACACACAGTGTTTTAATACCATGCAAATGGAAATATACTGTCTGGAAGCTTGACTAGCTCCAAAGGAGAAGCAAATCAATAGCTACTGAGCACTTTATACTAAAAACACCTGTATTATTAATACAGCTGATGATAGTAATAGTCCACAGAGACTTGTAGAGTTTCAAAAACAATACTGTTTCCCTGATCAGATCTGTTCAGAAGCTCCAAAAGAAATCTAGACGGAGTATTTCCCAAGAGGTTTCACTAAATAAATAAAAAAGAAAGGATTAGCATGGCTGATCTAATATTTCAACTCCGATTCAGACTCCGAACCATGGTTTCTGACAACAGCTCCCTCAAGGTTAGCCTTAAAATTACATCACAGCCTAATCTGATCTTGCTTTACATTAGTCTGAAACCCTGTCTATATTTTATTGAGCTCTGATTCTGTTACTGGTTTTACATATTAGCCAGATTAAATTTTTAAGATGGTTTCATGGTTTGAAAAGCATCATCATCTACTGGTAGGCAGTTTTTAGTACAGCAGGAAATGGAATTAGGAAAGATCTACTGACTTAATTGAAGACGCCACTAAAAGCATTTGTCAGCTGCAAACACACTGCCCTCTCATCTCAACAGTGACCCGGGGCAGTGCTGAGCACACAGCTACTCTCCAAGCACAGAGCAGCTCTGCTGCACGGATGTCTCCCACTACTGTTGTCAAAATCATTTCAGAACCTGCAGTAATTTGGTAACGATAACGATGCTGAGCCTGCTCTCTAACTCCAAAAGAAACACAGACTCTGGAAGAAAAACAAGTCTCTGTCTTCTCTTCTTTGGCAATGTACGTTTGAATCCCAGAAGTGATTTAAAAAGAAATTTACTATGAAAATTCAACTTAAGGATATTGAAATAAATATTTACCTTACTCACTGTTCTGGTTTACCAGGTAGTTAGTTTCTTCATTTTATTACAACAAAAGGGAAATCGTGAATGCTCTAAATCTAGAAGTATTAACCTTATGGGTGTAAGGGATGTCAGCCTGCTTGGAGATACCTCCAGAAAGAGGCAGAAGGCAAAAAAAAAAGAGAGAGATTTAAGTTTTTTACTGTGCTTTCTTCGTGTGGCTTAAGACATCAGCAATCGTGACTCACTCCAGGGACAGAGCTGCTCCCTGGGCAACACAACCTCCTCATGCTGGCTTTGTTCCTCATGCTAGCACAAACTGGTCATCCACTGACACCAATTGAAGAAATTTCCTTATTAGTCATATCTGCATCTATAGTACCAGCAAATGATGTTTAAACAAGCCCACTGCTGCTTCAGGTATGTGGCCTCCCGACATTTCAAAGCTAAGTAGTTTCATCAGGTGTAGGAGGGAGGGCAGAAAGAAGAAAAAATGTTAGACATAAAGCTGAGCTGTGATTCGTGTCAAAGCCATGGAGCAGTACTGCTCACAGGCAGCTGGGATCCATATGTAGCTTTTCACGTTTATTTGCCTGCTTGACAAATCCCAAGGAGATTCTGAGACTGATGCTTAAAAAGTCCAGGCATAAAAACCCACCAGGCCTTAAAACCCAGAAGGCTCAGCTCTCAGCCACACTTTGGCTGATTAGTTGTACATCCTTGCCCATCCTTCCTTAGGCTGTAAAACATAGTGTCTTCCCATTATGCAATTAAAAACTACACATCAGATCACCCTGACAAACACAAGAACAGGTGTTGGTCTAAACATGCTCTGGCCAGCACCTGTCCTGTAAACGTTCAGTACATTACTGACCTGGTGTAAACCCAAAAACTGTGAGAAAAGCAGGCTGAATCTAAATAATTAGCGTGATTGGACACCAAGGTAACTCATTCAAAAGGTACTGCAATAGTATCAAACCAGACAGTCATTACAAATCAAATTTACAAGAGAAACTTACTCCATCAGCAAGCCATGCTAAGGGTTGTAGCAGAGATCCGGGAACTTCCGCAGAAATAATCTCAGATTTCCACCAGTGGCAATGTGTTCGAATTTCTGACAGCGCTTTGCCCACTGTTGGATACAACCATTTCCTCTGTCAATTCAAGACTTACATTGCTTGGAAAAAAAATCCCATGAATATAACAAGAAAATTTATTACAAGGGATAATGGCCATCATAACGGTCGCTGACCATAATTACTGTCATCTTGTCCCCAGTGACCACAGCTGCCTTTCATTTTAAGCTCTCTCTGCTGGCAGTAGTTCAGGGTCCACTGACATCAAACAATGTGTTTTACCCTCTCACCAAATCATGCCAGTAGCCTTGACCAAGAAGAGGTCAAACATCCCCATTGCAGGGGACCTCATTAGAATCCACCACCCATCCCTAAATCAACAAAGCACCAAGCCAAGCTGCAAATCCTCCTGCAGTGCTGAAGCTTTGGAAAGACTTTGGGTCTATAACCACACTGAAGAGCCGAGTTCTCCCCCAAAGGAAGCATAGCATGGGGAATCCAGACCTGCACGAAACAAATACAGCATATGAAACTGCATAACAAAACAACTCCACGTTTATTTCCTTTGTAAATGAGGGGTGTCAATAGCACCTGTGAGAGAAAACCTTGAAAGTAAAATTTTAGAAAGCAACCAAACAAAGAATTCCTATCTTTTTGCTCAGTACACAATGAATAACAATTATCCCAGCACCTGGATGTGTTGATGCCTTTGTGTGAACAAGAATCATTTAGTTAGGCTTGCAGAGAATCATAGAATCATCGAATCACTCAGGTTGGAAGGGACCTCAAAGATCATCAAGTCCAACCGCAGCCTAACCATACTACCCTAACTCTAACAACTCTGCTAAATCGTTATCTCCAAGCACCACATCCAAACGGCTCTTAAACACTTCCAGGTGACTCAACCACCTCCCTGGGGAGCCTATTCCAATGTTTAACCACCCTTTCTGTAAAGAAGTGTTTCCTAACACAGAGCTGCTGTATCTTTATATGCTCCTGATAACCTGTTGTCTTGGTTTCCCCATCATATTAGGATAGATATTGCAACATTTTAATATGAAAGTTAGCATTTGAAGAAATATCAACTAGTAGCTCCACATGCTTTTCTCCTTCAAGCAACATAAAACGGGAAATATTGATAAAAAGAGTTTCAACTGCTCAAGTGAGACACCCTCCTTTCATTATTAGCCTCTAAATAATGCTGTTTGCTTGCCAAGAATCCAAACCGACTTTGTTTGGAGACAGCTGCAGTGACATGCACAACAATTACTGCGAGAGAAATTTCAGTTTCATTTTCAGAGGAAACATCTGCAGGAATTTCAGCTTCCCTAAGCATTGCATCAGGTGTAAGACAACATTACCAAGAACAGGATGTTAAACCACATGAAAGCAGTCTTGCGGCTCAAGTAGTGACTAACACGATGTAGAAGGGAATATTTAACAAGTCCATTCTAGCAACAAGATGGGCTGTTGCCACATCTCACCGCTATATGCATACTTCAGGAATTCTCTCACTTAGGAGAATGTGCCTCAAAGTCTGTCAGTAAAAGGAATGATGGAAGAGTTTGCAACAGGGATGTATATGTTTGGGATTTTATGCAGACCGTACATGTTTATGTTGGTGAAGAAAGCACATGGGTCCATGTGAATTCTGCAGCTACTATAGAAGTGCCAACGTTTCTCTAGAGGTTCATGTGCAATGTAAAAAGCAAAAATAACCCTAGCATAGTTCACCCCTAGAAATGTTCACTATGGGCAACTTCAAGGCTCACAGCATGGTAGTAAAACATGGTATGGCAAAGTAGACTTCAGTCGTCTTTCATTCTGCTCACAACCTGGTTCAATGTGAGCAGAACTTGCCAGAATAACTTCAACATTTCTGCTTCTTCTTTCAGATAAAGCCTTTGCTAAGGACTCCTCAAATTCTATTTAAAGAGAGAATTCTTCCTTTTCTTACTGCCTTTCATTGATACTCATCAGTATTGCATCTCAGCATTCTTTAAATATTAATTTCCATAATATAAAGTAACTTTATCATCCTTTTTTTCTACTGGAGGACAGCGAAATAGAGATACAAATAACCAAAGGTGTCTGAGGCACTAATTAAAGTTCTGATCTCATCAACTTTAGAAGAGACATCAAATAAATAGTACAAATAAATTACCCTGCCTCAAATTACTTCATTCCGTTTTTGATGATTCAAAGCAACTACCCAATATATGGCTTAAGGAACACTGATCAGGAATGGTAACTTTTGCAGGTCAAGACATTATGATCCTTCATAACCAGGAATGTACAGAGTTCCTGAAGGCAATCCAGTCGTGCCCCACTGGCAGCAGAACTACCTCCCGCTGAAAATGAGTTCCCTCTGTCAGTTTCCAGTGTCAAGTCCCATTTGGAATGGGAATTTGCTCTACGTTTACACTCTCAGCTTTCTTTTTTCTATACACAAGTCCACATCCTTCACACAGCGCAGATATTCCCCACACAGGAAACTAAACTCAGATCTCTATAGTGGTGCTCTGTTGCCCTCTTGCAAACCTCATTTTCTCTTCTCTCATCTCACTTTCCTTTAAAATGCAACAAAAAAGAGAAGCAGAACTTAAAAACGACAATCTTTTTTACTATTTTAACTACACATCCTTGATTGCTGCAAATCCTATGTACTGAACAGAACAGAGATTAAGAGGAAGAGGATGAAGGCATCTGATAATGGAATTAAAGACTGTAGCCTAACACACAAGCAGAAGTGGTCAAACTACAGACACGTAGGTGAGGTTCATGCTGGGATTTCAGGTGCTTGCTTCATACTAATTCTCACAACATAATGTGCTTGCATTAATAAAACACAAAAAGCAAAGTGGGTAACAAAATGAAAGCAAAGTCACCCAAGGAGCCCATTGCAGCGCTGGCACCAGCAGGGCTGGGTGGGCTCGGGGCAGCAGCACAGACACAGCTGTGGGGGCACTGCTGTCAGATGCCAGCACAGAGCAGGGGCTGCAGGCACTCAGCAGAGCTGCTGCGACAGAGCAGCCGCTGCTGCCAGGCTTTTGCCTCCTCCCCCCACACCAATCCCTCCATTCATCACAGCAGCACTCCTTGTTCCGTGCTTCCCAGGTCTCTCCCCACACATAAACACAAAGCACCCCTACGCCGTTCCCATGTTAACCTCGAGTTCCTGCTTCCCAACCCTCCCACGCTGCTGGCTCACTGCTTCAGGCTCCTCTAATCCTCCCAGGCTCTTCTACCCACTGCGCTGGCCCTTGCTCCCTATTTCCAGCCTCCCATCATCTTCTCAGCTTTGCTGTCATCCAAGCCTGATGTGAACGGAGGCAATCTCGGCCACAGCCTTCCCAGCACCCTGAGCTGCAGAACCAGCATCTCCAGCAGCCTGCTGAAGGCCCCAGGCAGCCAGCACTGACACACTCACTGACACAGATGGTAGAGTGCCTCGCAGAGAGAAGTCATGCCTTGACGTGGCATATTCCTCCATGCTGGAGGCACACGTTGAGCTGAAAAACCACCTGACAATCTGCCAGTTGTGTAGGCCTGATGCAGACCTGTCGAACAGACCAGCTGCGTGCTGGCAGGTTGTGATTCCCTACAGGAGACACCATTTTGTCAGGTTTCACAAAGCTGCCAACAGTAGGTGAACAGAAAGCCCAGAACCTCAGGCTCTTCTGGAGCAGGTGATGCCCTAATGGATGCAGGCTTTCTGTTGGTTCTCCCTAATACTGACCTTTTCTTCTTATCTCCATGATGCTCCGCCCTGTCTCTTAATCCTCATTCAATTCTGATTCACCTCTCCCCCTCACTTTGAGTCACTGGGCCTTTTCACTGATGGGGGATAATTACTGTAATCATTCAGAGTACAGAACATGTCAGAACTCTCAGTTTCTCTGCTTAGCACCATACCTCAGGTTGGGTACTGGGGTTATAGAGAGTTTAATTACGTTCAGAGCTGCAGATGCTCACCTAATTCACTTCACAAACTCCTGTAAGAACAGGTATTTCAAACACCAATAATTAGGCCAAGTTTCAGGAGATTGTAACAGCAAAAACAAACAAACAAACAAACAAGCCAACAAGAGCCAAACTGTATGACATTTCAAGTCCACGATATAGAATGGAGGGAGACTGGAAACTCCTAACCTGTTGGCTTGTAATCTCATGCCCAGCCCATGAGTATTTTTTTCTGTAATTTAGTTTTGTAAGCTGAAGCTGCTGAAGGCTTCCAAAGTCTTGCGAGAACCAAAGAGATGGGGCAGAAAAAACAATTCAGCCCAAACTTTGCAGGAGCAACAAAAACAATGCCTTGCAATAGCAAATATCACATCACTGCATCTATGGACAAACTGGATAGCTCTGCCTACGATAACAAACAGTTACACAAGTAAACAGAAAGCAAAATAGAATAACCAATAACAACCACATTAAAAAAAAAAAAGAAAAAAAAGCTTTGCTCAGAGGCACAAAAAGGAAAACAAAGATCTCTTCAGGAAAGCACTGCTTGTAATTGAAGCATCAATAGATACTTGGCAGTTTGATCCCAAGGAACCACCCACCAGCTTTCAAGCTGGACTCACTGCCCTATGACCAGGGCAATACCTGCCAGGAAAGCATCAGAACTTCCAGCATCTCCATTTGGGTCTACATTTAGGTTTCACTTTCTGCGACAAAAGCTGTTTTGTTTGCAAAAGCCACATTTTTACCAGTGACAAGGTCCTGTGCTGAGCACAGCAATCTGTCCATATAAAGGTGAACAACAAGGACGTGAAGCCTTCGGGTATCATTGTTTCTGCTGCATTACTGCCTGCTGAGCACTCAGCTCCCACCTCCCGTCTCACCCTTTACTGCTTCAGGATTTAACATCAGGAAACGCACACATCAAAAGACTGGATAGATCCAGCTGCCTTCGAAAATAAGCTCAGATATATGTTGCTATTAGTTCCAATTGTAAAAATAATGTCAAAAGAGATGTAATTTTGGTTGGACAACAGAAGTTTCCTGCGATGCTCGTTAATAGGGCTCGCCATGTGTGTGCAGCAGCAGCACCACCTACTGGCCAACAACCGACAGAGACAGCCCAAATGCATGTCCGTACATCAGTCGGTTAATGGAAACACATCTCCGAGCAAACTACAGCTCAGTAAACCCAAGGATTTGTGAAGAGAGGAAGTTCTCCTGCCCAAATATGGAAGTGCTGAGTACAGTTAGCAATGCCCAGACATGGCACAGACACGTGTGAACTTCTTCTTTTCATCTCTTAACAAATAGAAAGAACAGAATCTTGGCAACTAGATATACATTGTTTTAAATAGACCTAATAGATAACCCTCCAAACACCGACCATTTCATGAACTATAAAACATATTGTTTGAGAACTGTAATCTCTAAGATAGCATGAAGTCTATATTATATTGTTTCTCCTCTGTATAGTATAAAAGACCTCATTTTGTCAAGAACAGAAAAATATCTGTAGTCCAAGGTAAAGACAAGTCAACTTGAAGGGTACAACTAATTTAAACCTCCAATTTATAAGAGTTAAAGATTGGTGGTTTCAAGTCCTGGATTGTTTTCTCATATGTAGAATCATGTGCTTAAATGATACCAAGTGGTGAAAGAGCTTCTAAAAAGGCATTATCCTGATTTGAAGAAAACAAGAGGAAAAAGTATATATGCCATAGCAAGAGTTTCCAGTAAATCACTTTTATTTACTGAATTTTCTAACATTACTCTGTGTACCTTTAGCTTTCAATCAACTGGACCTCTCTATGCTTTTATGCTTTGAGTACTTCATATTGTTTTCCTTTCAAATTATTTACCTATTGTAATCAAGTCACTCCCAATCTACCTTTAACGGACACCCAGATTGGGTATTTCAGCCTTTCAGTGAAAGGCACTTTCTCCAGCCATTCAGCAATACAGGTGGATCCTTCTAGAACTCTGCAGATCACAGAGCTCCAGATTCTAGAACTGTTGATACGATTTCAGTATCAATTATGAACAAAACGTTTTACAGAAGTAAAACAATCTCCTTACTCTTGCTCCTGCTTAGGCAACCACAAACACTTTCTTCTTTTGCTACATCGCTGCCAAGATAAAAGAGGCTTGTGAACAAGGCATCCTTGCAGATGAGCTGCGCAGAGCCTTGCACCTTCCTCTCTGCTTGATGTCTGCACTTTTGAAACCGTCACCAAACAAGGCTTCAGCTACAAAGGTTGGTCAACAACTTGTGAACTTTACTGTGCAGGCTTAATAGGCTAATTAATATTAACTTATCTGCCTTGGGCTGCGTAAATTTGGATTTAATTACATATGCAATGCATGATACGGAGGGGGGTTACATATAATGGAAACGTATTAGGTGGACGGGGAAGTCTGTAACCTTCGAGGAGTTCAGCCAATGAGGAAAAGAGGGACCATACAGCCAGGAGATTGGGATAGAAAGGGGGTTGTGCCCTCCAACGTGAGACACCCCACGGGGAAACGCCCCCAGTAGAGTCTCACTTTATTCAAATAAAGAAAGCTAAAGACTCTCATCTGTTTCCTTTTGGGACAAAGATAACTGAGCAAGCCTATTTGAGCAACGTTTTTCCGACCACTTGCCTCGGAGAGGTGCAGACACCACACGGCTCCTGCTGCTCTGTTGCTGCAGACACAGACTGGGTTCCTCGTTTCAAGACACAGGGCCGTCACTAACTGCAGCAACGTGCTTCATAGCTCACAGGTGTGCTCGCAGTGCTTACGGTGCGTTGTTTGGCACTAAACGTTACCAACTCAGATCAGCACCGAGCAGCCAGAAGACACTCGTGCTGCGAGCTGCCGGACCTGCGCCGTGACACCGCTCCCTGCAAAGGTGGCATTCGTAATCTGGGGACACCGCTACGGCTGCAGGCCAAGGCAGCGCGGGGAGCACAGGGTCGCGTTTGTTAACCACCACGGATTCACGCAACACGGAAAGGAGAACGAGGAGCTTCAGGAAGCAAGAGCAAAGAGCCGAGCACGGCCCAGCACGGTGCGCGGCCTCCCTCAGGCTCCCACCCTAGCAGCCACAGCTGAACCCCCGTGCCGTGACCGCCCGGCTCCCCACACGCTGCAGCCTTGCCCCCCTCCAACAGCCTCGCAGCGCCGCTCTCAGGCGCGCGCATGCGCCTCAGATTAATCCCCCCCTGATTCGCGCCTGCGCGTCCCCACCCTCCCATCTTACTCCCTTGCGCAGCGATCAGCGTCCCCCTTTCATGTGACATACGAGCTCCGCCAATCGGCGTCGCGCTCCAGAAACACGTGACCGCCAGGGGCGCTCTCGCGAGGGCCGGCGCGCGCGTTGGCCCTCAGCTCCGCCCACTTCCCGTCTCCCCCCGTAGTACGGCCCGCGGCCCCGGCGATCAGGAGGTAGCGGCCCGACGGCTCCCAGCGCGGCGCCCCCGGCCCGGCCCTCGGGCCCCACAGCGCCCGCCGAGGTGAGAAGCGGCTGCTTGGTCTTTCCCGGTCCTTTCTTACCGCCCCGCGGCCTCCCGCTACCCGCTGGGAGGCAGCCCGCGCTCGGGCCTGGGCCTAGGCCTGCGTGCCGGCCCTGTCTCCCCGCACGGCCCAGGCGGGACAGCGCGGCCGGGCGTCGGAGGGGGGAGGGATCGGCCTTGCCCCGAGCCTGCCGGCAGCGGGCCGGCGCAGGCTGTCATCTCTTCAGCAGCTCTCACTGCAGGTTAAGAAGCTGCGCGCCCGGTGTTGAGTTGTCCGTGTGCTGAGCTGTGTGTTTCCCGCAGATGTCGGAAGACCTGGCCAAGCAGTTAGCCAGCTACAAGGCCCAGCTCCAGCAGGTCGAGGCAGCCTTGTCTGGGAACGCTGACAATGAGGACTTGCTAAAGCTAAAGAAGGACTTACAGGTGAGAGGGTGGGAGCAGCCCGTGGGTATTTGGTGTTTTTTTCACCTTTCCTAGATGTCTGCGTGGTAACGGAAATATGGGCTTGGTAGGTTTAGTAATTTCATATATCTTGTTGGAATTATGGTAGGGCTGGTTTAGGGGGGAAAGAACAGCAACAAAATTTCCTAAACATTACAAAATCACACGTTGGTTAAAGGATGCCATGGCCTCATGTTGCTTTTGCCGTGCTGAAGCCTAATGCGTGGGCTTAACAGTACTCCATTCTGCCTATTCCTGAGTTGTCAAATCCTTGATCGAGGATCTGTCTATTCATTACGTGCATTTGCAACGATATAAACTTCAGAGTCTATTTCTGCATTCCTTGTTCATCTAATCCTCTGTTGTGCTAAGACTTACTTATGTAAGAAAGGAAGACAGATGTGTCCTTCATTTGCTACCTGCAGTTTCTTTACATGTTTGAGCATAGCACCCTTTAAAAATCTAAAACCATTTCTGCGTTTAGGGTACTGTTCGGTGCCAGAGAGACCACCAGCTAATTTTAAATGGATAAATGGGCTTTTAGATTCTTGCGTGTATAAAGTTACACTGGCATATAAGAAAACAGAAGTACTGTTCAAATCTCGTGTGAGAGTGCAAGATGCTGCCTCCTTTCCGTTGTGGATTGCTTTAACACAATGACATTTTAAGATGCATAAAACCACCCAGTACAAAACTGGGTAACCGCTATTCTGTATAGAAAAGCAGCTCTAAGAATGATGCATCAACCAAGATACGAGCAGTGCCTCAAGGCAGTGATCTTTAAATTCCTTTTAAATTATAAAGGCTTGGTGCCCACAGGGCACTTAATAGATAATCTTAATGTCCTTTGTCGTACACTGTTAAAAGTGTGTGTATATTTTTATATTTTTAAAATGCACAGCAAAACCCATATGGGATGATATTTCCGATACCAACCCGACCTCGGCTTTGATATGCAGAGATCATTGATGTGAAAGGACAACTTGCAAACTTTTTTATAAAAGCTTTCTGCACAGAATGGGGAAGATGTTTACGCTTTCGTCCCCAAAAGGTTTGCTATTCATATGTTCCACCTCGCAAATGACATAGACAACGTTTTGCAGACTTAATATGTCAACCAAACAAATGTAAAAATGGGTTCAGTGCGTTGTGTCCTGACTATGTAGCTTTTCTTTTGTTCAGAAGGACTTACTGTGAAGCTGAAAGATCCTCTTAATTTTAAATAGAGATGCTCAACTGCGTTTTGTATACCGAGTTTATTCCTGATTAACGGGATTAAAATAAATATTACAAGAAACTTTTATAAATGCTTTGCCTTTTGTTCCACTGAAGGGATTCTTTGGACATTGTCCATACAGCAAAGCAGCAACCTCTGCATTTTGCATGAAGCAGAATTGATGACAGCCATCACCTTCCGTAGCTGGAGATGATGTCAGCAGGTGTTGCACTCTAGAATATAAAGTTCTGCCTGAGTTTTTTAGAGAGCAGTTGGTGAGGAAAAACCCTGACAAACCCTCACTGGAGTTCCCTGCAGGTCACACTTCCGTGCCACAGAGACAGAACAGCCCGTCCCGCTGCTCAGCTCGGTTGGCTGGACTAAGCTGCTGTGGTAGTTTGTTGTTCAAAAACTTCCATTGAATAAGCTACTCCCTTAAAGACTGCTACAGAACGATCTCAGGAAGACTTTTACCAAGAGTTTGCTATTTGTTGCTTGATGTTTAAATGAGTTCATCAGATTTGAAGAATTCCTGATAGACTGGTTTTCAGCTACTCCCATTTTGAGTTCTATAATAAACCACCAATGAATGCGATGAGAACAAGTCAACACTTCTGTATCACACTGGTAGCATGCACAGCAAAAATGCAGGTACTCGATTTACATGTATTTGACATGCCGAGATGGCACCCATTTCAAAGCATGCCTCTTGATTTTCAGCATGTAGCTAGCTGTACGTTGATTCCTAGTTTGGGATTTCTCACCTGGAAGGAAAAATTATGCAGATACTGTATTTTCTGAAGAGCTCTCAAACTAGGTAACCTCAGAGTCTGTTCTGGTTCAGCTATAACGTTACAGAAGATAGAGACCAAAGTTAAATAGAATTTTCAGCATGTCATTGTGCTTATGGTTGCTACCCATTGTGATTACTGTTAAATTTAGAAACAAGCAAGTCCTTAAAACAAAGAACAGAGCTTCTGTTAGAAAGGCGCTGATAAAATTAAGACAGTAACAGCCGCAACAAACAAACAGGACATTCATTCTGGTTGTATAGGTTATTGGATAAAAGTGCACAGCAGGGTATGTTGCATTCACCTGCTATCTGGGAACTGCTTACGATCCTTTATGTTCTTGAGGAATGAAGAATAGCTTCTTCACCACCTCTTCCTCAGCTAGTCTTCTTAAGTTCACAGCTGAAGCGAGCTGTGAGGAAAATTGAGGCTCCACTGACCCTCAGATGAATATTGTTTATCTGTAACTGTCCTTTAACTGATCTATTTCTTGCTAGTTGGATGAGCAGCAGTGTTTCATGCTGTGATACTCTTACGGTGTGAAAAATTGTTTGTGACTGTAGAGTTCCTTTGCCTTACACAGAAAATTCAAATGCTCTGTTAGACGCTGGCTCCTAAGTATTTTTTAATTCTAGTTGAAATCAGTGGTCTCGGTGTTGGGGAATAAGAGTATAATATGGGGAGGAAGGTGAGGGGAGAGGGCTGGCTCCTATCTGAACGAATAGTGTTTAAAGGAAGTGGAGAAATTTGTTAAGCAGTTGAACTAAAACCAACCAAAAACTTGCTGGATTAGTAATGGAACGCCTGACCTGAAATCTTGGGGCCACTGAGTGTGGAGAAAAAGGAACACCTAAAATGACTTAAAGAAATCTATTTCTTTAATATGCATCAGAATGCTGTTTATAAAAGAGAGGGCTTTACTGAGCGTCAATCCTAGAAAGCATTCTTCCACAATGGCTTTGAGTGCATCAGTTCAGCCAATCCTCCTATTTCTGAATAAACTTAGATTTGCTGCAGTTATAGCTGTGTATTTTATAGATAACTACATATAAAATAGTCAGCTAATCCCAGTGTGGAAGGGATGGAAGTAACTGCTGGCTACACAGAGAACAGAAGTGTTATGTACAGCAGGTATACAAAAACATGCAGCCATGTATACAAAAAGTCACACCCCTGATTTTTTTTCATTTTCTTTCTCTGGAGGCTGTCTAGCTTTGTCTTTATGCCTATGGATAAAGAATTCCTCTAGAATGAAGTTGCATAAAGATAATAGGTGACTTTCTAAAGTTTTATGGAAGGCATGGGGATCTTTACTGAGATACAGCGAAGGCCACGCATCCTTTGTGTAGGTATGCAGTGAGCGAATTCTAAAACATGAATGGCAACAGGACTTGCGAAATTATTCCTTGTGTTATTTTTTGTCTTTTGCAGGAAGTGATAGAACTGACCAAAGATCTCCTTTCTACGCAACCTTCGGAAACTCTTGCAAGTTCTGACAGTTCTGCTTCTGCTCTTCCCAGTCACTCCTGGAAGGTTGGGGATAGGTGTATGGCAATATGGAGTGAAGATGGACAGTAAGTGTAGAAAACTTCTCTAACCGTTACATGAAATAGTTCCATGGTAAGAGACTTTCATTCAGCTTGAACTGCCCCTAGAGCAACTAATGAGCAAAAAGAAACTGGGAAAGGACTACAGAATTAGCTCTCGTGGTGCCCCTTTAATAAAGATCAGTACTGTAGATAAAAAGCAAAGAGCTGTGGGGTCATTTCCTAGAAATGCCCTGTTTGTTACTAACCTTATACAAGCAGAGCAGCATTGGTAAATGACCATTTATTAATGTAATAAATGGCAGACTTTCATTAATTGATTTTATGGCAGCGTTTCATAAAGGTTTCAGGCAATACGATTCGTGATATCGTATTCATGTATTTGTAATTGATCACTACCAAGAAAAAATGTTTGCTGTATCTCACTCAGTTTGTGTGAATAATTGGAAATTAGTTTTTAATTGAAAGTGTGATTTTTTTTTTTTTTTGGCTGTGAAAGAACTGACTGTGTAAAGTAGCCGTAGGATTTGGGGATTTAGTCTCCACTGCACGAGCGTTTGAAGTTCTGGGAACCAAACCAGTTTATTCTGACTTCCTAATTTCTGAAACTTTGTAAGTGTTGGAGAAGAAACGTTTTTAGTGCCTGAGGTTTTCTCAACTCTTCTTCATATGGAAGAAGAAGGTGGGACCAAGTCTTTATAGTCACTAGCTACCGTGTTCCAAAACTTCTCACTAAGTTCCCTGAGAGCTGTACTCTTTGAATGCTGTATCTTGTTGGGGCTTTTTCCAGTCCCATGACCTGCCAGAATTAGAAACAAAATCAAGATTTCTGATTAGATTGCCCAAGCGTTAATCATTGGTCTTGATAACTGCTGAGACCGTTGCTTCCTGATACTTAAGGTCAAATACAACAGAGCCTAATCTTTGTACTTGTGTCCTTTTGGCCTTAAGAACAACCTCTTGGTGTGATTTGTGTTGTCCGTGAAAATGAAGGCTGATACTTGCAAATTATTTTTACTTAATGCCATTAGATGGCTGACAGTGTAGATGTTGATGGGCTGAGTATTAAACCTTTACTCACATGCTTACAGCCATGATATCTTTACAGGTGTTATGAAGCTGAGATTGAAGAAATAGATGAGGAGAATGGAACAGCTGCAGTCACTTTTGCTGGATATGGGAATGCTGAAGTTACACCGCTGTTCAACCTCAAGCCTGTGGAAGAGGGAAGAAAAGCAAAAGAGGACAGTGGCAACAAACCCATGTCCAAGTAAGTAATGTACAGGCCTAAGTCTGAAAGCTACTTTGCTTCCCCTCTCCCCCCAGCTGTAAGAATTGGCTAATGTAGAACCTTAGAATTTTTTTCACCGATATATTCACGTATTTGTTAGAAAGGATCATAAATCAATGTGGAATACAATGTTCAGCCGATTACTGTGGCTGGCACTGTATGTTACACATCCCGGTAAGATAACGTAAGGCTGTTTTACTCAGATTATGCTATCTCAAGGTACCAAATATGTATGTGGATAGGCAACAGCCCAGGTCCACTGCAGGCTGCTCTCAGATTTGTTCCCTGGCTTACAACTCAGTACACGTATCACTGCAAAGCTCCTGCCTCTGTCTCTCTGTTGATCCCATCACTGCGGAGATGTGCTTTTCTCAGTAGCCTACCGTGCCTAACAAAGACAAGTATTAAGGGTATTTTCCAGGTTTGAAAGCCTTTGGGAACAACAACAAAAAAAAAGGAGTACAGTTTCAGAAGTTGAACCCTGTGGGGTCACTCTGAGGGATGTTATTTTTGCATAGATTTATATGTGAACTTCCTTATCTTCAATGAAATAACTTGTGCTCCTTTCCTTCCACCCCTGCCCAATACTGATTAGCATGAGTGCTTCAGTCCTTCAGAGTAGTATTGACTTCTCACTCAAATAAGCCAGTTAAATTTTCCAAACGCTCAATGCTTCTGAAATGCAGAAGTGCCAGTAGATACATTTCCAGTTCTGAAAATAAACTGCCTGCAGTCCCACAGGTTGTTGCATTTGCTGTGGTCTTAATCAGGTGGTCATTATTATTATGCCCAAAATGCATAAAGGAGCATTGTAACACTTCAGCATGGAGAGAATTTTTTCCTCCCGGGATTTGACATCATTTAAAAGCTTTGTTATATGTATTTACTTAAGGGCAAGCACAACAGTTTTTCTTCTCTTAAAGAGGTTTTAGTTTCTTACAGGCTACTCTACAAATCTAAAGACAGAGACACAAACATAAAGGATCTCTTTTTTTTTTTTCTTTCTCCCAGAAAAGAGATGATAGCTCAGCAACGGGAGTATAAAAAGAAAAAAGCTTTGAAAAAAGCTCAGAGAATTAAAGAACTCGAACAGGAACGAGAGGACCAGAAAGTCAAATGGCAACAGTTCAACAACAGAGCATATTCTAAAAACAAAAAAGGCCAGGTTTGTCTGCTTTTTGTCTATATGCGAACAGTTAAAGATCACAGAATTCTATGCAGTAACTCGGGAGAGGGGAAGAAGGGAGAGGGGAAGAAGGTGCTTTTAAAGGTAGTTTGTTCGCCTGTGACTTATTTGGAACGTGCAGTTGGTTATTTTGTACTTTCAAGGCCTGGTTTTGCTCTGGATGACTTTGGGGTGTTCTTATGAGGCTGAGCTTGCACTTACCTTGAAGAACTGGGTTCATTGTGAGTTGCAATGCAGCATTTGTTGGAGTTAAGGTCCCGAGGCCTATCTAAACCAACAAAGTCCTCTTATGTTTACGATGCAGCACACATGGCAGTAAGTAATTGCTGTGGACTAGCAAGCGCATTGCAAAAAAAGAAATAAATAGTTAGCAAGGACATCCTGAAGCTTTGCTTAAATTTGTGTCACAGCTCAAACAAGAGAGCTGCTGGACATGGCGCTAAAGCTGAATTCTCCCTTATGAGCACTTACCTTCCTCATAAGGTGATGTGTTGAATTGTATTCATGATTGGCTTGACCTGAGGCTGCAGGGGCAAAGATCACATCCAGCATAGCCCAGCCCTGTCTCTTCTGCTAATAATGTCAGAGGTGAGTCAGCCTTTGGAAAGCATGGTTGCTTATAGAGTAGGAAGTTGAGGATTCAGAAACGCTTCAAATATTAATGGTTGCCCATTTCTAAAAGAGAATCAGCTGTCATTCAGAAATGGTATTTTCTGTTTCATTTGCAGGTAAAGCGGAGTATTTTTGCTTCCCCAGAGAGTGTTACTGGCAAAGTTGGAGTTGGAACATGTGGAATTGCAGACAAACCTATGACACAGTATCAAGATACCTCTAAATATAACGTCAGGCATTTGATGCCTCAGTAGCAGGGGAAAAAGGTCGAACTTCATCTCTGCAGGGCTTTTCACTTATCTTTTTATCATTATATTTTTCTAAAAGTAAATTATTTGTTGGCACATAGCAAGTAGTCCATTTTGGTCACCATCACTTTGGCTTCAGCTGATACGAGCCTTAAATTTCCAACTATTGATTTGATTCCCCTCATCATTTTTTTTTGGTAGTTGCATTAAAATACATTCTGCGGGTAAATGCTTTCATGAACTGCTGCTGCCTTTTATGCTAAAAGCAGTAGTTATCTGGAAGTTTGATCTCCAGAATCTTCCATTTGTATGAATACTCAAGTTTTCTTTTTCCTCACGAACAGTGGTGGTATAAAAATGGCACCTATAAAGCCTCCCTCATTTCTGTAGTCACAGCGCTGTCTGCTGGTCTCAGTGACAAGCTCAGTGTTACAGAGCTGCTGCAGCACTGGGAGAAAGATTCCATCGTAGCACGTAAGTCATGTGAAATTACAAGGGAGGTTCTGAATTACTCCCTGCAGATAGATTTGTACAGCTGTGAATGAGGGCAGAACAGGGCTGTTGTGATTTTTATTACTAAGTACGATTCATGTGCTAGAAACAATAAACCTGGCTTTAATTCCAGTCCAAATTTCCTGTGCTAAAAGTTAAGTAGAGGAGATGTTTGTTTTTTTTTTCTTTAACGGTCACCAGATTTTTACAGGAAGTTATTGATATGTAACCAGAACAACACAGGAAGAGACTTCAGTTTCAAAGAACAGAACTGTACTTAAAGCAATGCCCCAGGGATTAGAGGTGGGAGAACTGTAGACGGTTATGCTTTGGAGATGTCATCGCCTCCCCTCTTGCAGTTTTCAAACTTAGAGCTTTGATGGTATGGTCACCGACCTCGAGCAGACAGTAACATCTTGTGTCTGGGCTGCCTCCATCTTGTGAAGTAGTACTGAAGCATAGCAGGTATGAATGCCTAGATGCCACTTAGTTGTGAGTGAGTGAAGGTTAGTCTCAAGTTTCTGTCCGTAAATAACTGACTGGCCCTAGTGTTCATTGTAACTTCAGCTGTATTACAGTGCTGCTGAGCCCCTTCAGTTCTATTCAGGAAGCCACGTGTAAAAGCTCTTGCTTTTTTGTATTTCATGTGATTTGCCTTTCTTCTGTTATTTGTCTCCCACTTACGGTAGTGGTGCCATCTCTGAATCCGTAATGTGTTCAAAGAACTTAATGGGTAGCCCTGTATACAATGTAGATATTATTTTTGTAAAATCTAGGGCTGAGTTAATGGACAAGAGTACATCAGTTGTTTCCCCCATTAAATGATTAAAGGGTGCATCTTGTTCATTAACCCTGACCGGTATCTCCCTGTATATTATGTTAATGTAGCTCATTTTGTAATTTGTTACCTAGATCAGGTCACGTCAGCAATTGTTGATGCACTGATTGGTGGAGATGTCCATCAGTTACCTGAGTCACAACTCAAGCTAAACTCTACAACTGGTAGTTTAGAATCCATGCATAGAAAGAAGTTTTCCCTATAATGGGAGAAGGTGATTTTTATGAATACAAAGTGTGTTAATTTCAGTTTTGTATGTTTAACTTTTATTAAATAAAGTGTTTAAAATCTGCTGGATATATTTGTCAAAGCGAACATAATGCGTGTGTGGCTTGGGCACAGTAACTGATCAGGATAGAGAGAAGTATAGAATCTGCTGATGCTACACAGAAGCGATGGGGGGAAAAAAAGGGTATAGAGAACATGATACTCAGAAGCAAATCAGAGGTATGGCACTAGCGATGCAAAATCAAGTAGATCCTAATTCCTTATCTTTGCTGCTACCTGGCGGTAGGTGTAAACTTTCTTCTGCCTAGAAAAACTTATTTACACTAAAATAGTCTGAAGGAAGGGCCCGCTGCTTTTTGGAAAGGGAGTCTATACTGCACCTGCACCCTAAAGACCAGGTCTCAGCTGTGCCACTGGTAACACTTCTGCAACGCTTACATTGCCTTGAGAAAAGTCACCTGTTGTCTTTTACAGATGGCTGTGATAAGAGGTTCTATGCTGCTTTCACTAGACAGAAGGAGCACTTTCTCAAGGTTACAAAAAAACCCCCACCACACTAAAATAGAACTTTAAGTTAAGGGAAGGCTTATATGCCTTTGTGGGAACTGTCTGATCAGAGAGTAGCTTTAAGACCACTTGTTTAAACAAATAAACAACATCAGTACAAAACCTAAGACCGCTATCTTGCCCACAGCTGTTCCTTGTAAAATCAGGTTACGTGATTGTTTCCTCATTCTGCAGCACCGAGTCACTGCTCAGTAGTCTGGCTTTCAAAAACAGTAATCATGAAGCAGTGCCAAAAAAGGCTCCTTACTCTACATAAGCTGAAGTGGTTTCTGACACCCAGCCTCTCAGCGAGCAGAATAAGCACCTACCCCTGTGCTAGCAACTCAGAACACAGACAGTACTTCAAAGGTACTGAATGGAAGGAGGAAAAGTTTGCGTTAAGCGAAACGTGCAGAGATGCCACAATAGAGACATTCTGGAAAAATACGTCAGCATACATATTTGTTTCTCTACTGTCCAAGACTAACACTATAGGAGGTCCATCTCTTGCTCCAGAAAACAGTTTATCCAGAACAGTTTCAGTCCTGTACAGACTGTAATCTGCTGAGGAAACTACGACAGTATAAAGCTGAGACTCCTAACTTAATGCCAGCATTCAGAACAGTTTTAAGAGTATCGATTTTAAATGTTGTGAATGTTGCCATTGTATCAGTTAATGATTTTTAAAGAGGTAATTACTGATTTTTATCAGCAGCTCAATACGTTCAACATAAAGAAGTAAGAGGATTTATAGTGACCAATGCAAGTTTCATGGTCATGGCAATTCACTGTGACTGTTGTTTCACTTATTTCTGGAGCTGTTTGGCCTCCAAGCTGTTTATAAATACAAAGAAGGAATTTGAACTTAAGCAATTACGATTCAACATGGGAGAAGCTTAGAAGGCAAAAAGATGGGAAGTTTCTACACTTCCTCTACTAGCCTGAGTTGGCATATTGGCAGTGTTTTGTAAAACAGTCACCGCTGCGTGTCTTCTGCAATAGTTACATTAAGAATGGGATTACTGAAAATGTTCTTGGGTCAGGCCCAAGGAAAGTACTGCTACTGTGCAGGTGGCAGTGCTCTGCATTGCACGACTTATCCAATCTTCACCTGACCTTTAAAAAGCTTCATTTAAATCACACTGCAAAAGAGACAGATGTTTGCATCACAGGTATGGTAAACATCCATACCATGGAGCCAAGCTAGCTCCACACATGACCTGATTGATTAAACAACTTCTCTTGACTTCAGAGGTTCTGACATTTCAGTGAAGGCAGCTAAACAAAAGCACTCTATTTCCTGTTGTAGAGGAATGATCTTTCTAAGCTGAACTCACCTTGCTACGATTCTTTGGTCCATACAGAAGTGCAAAGCTTTCCCATGATGAATGCTGATGGAAGATGTCTGGAAATGTCTCACTCTTACCTAGATTGACAGATGATAACTGCTTCCCAGAGGGAGATTCTCAGTGAGGAATCAAGTGATGTAGGCTTTAAGCCTTATGTTTTTAACAGACCTATTGAACATACATAAGGCAATACTGTTCTGTACGGTTGACCACTAACTACTCCAGAAGAGCAGAGAGCATTTCCCTACCTAACTTTCCAGGAGGAGATCCAAACCAATTCACTGTTTTGAGGCAAATTGCTCTGAAAAGGGGATAAACTGAAAGAATTTCCAAACCTTAGCAACACCAAGCACAAACTAGATCACTGGTAGCCCAAGTCAAGAAATGGCAACCAGCAGCCACACTTAAAACCACCATAAAGTGATTTATGTTCAGTTGCAGCCCTGCTGCAACATTCACAAACTCAGTGGGACATTACAGAAAGGGCAAACTGTCCATAGCTCACAGCACACACACAGAGTGCCATTCTGGCTCACTATGAATGCTACATCCATCTCCCAACCTACACCTGTAATTATCACCTCATGGAGGAGGCACGTGAGAGCTGTGGCTAGCTGGAAGGAAATAGGAAATGCCAGTGTCTTCCAGACCCATACATACAACAGTCAGATCCGTATGATGAAACATCCCAGAGAGAATCTCACTGCTGAAAAATCCCAACCTGGGAACATCCCTAGAGGTGGGATTAGCACTATTACCAGTCCTCAGATACATTCACTCATTATTCCTCTCTGCCTGATTTCTTAGCTTGGTTACCACCATATCTCCAGCATGCAAACACACCTCATGGCTCCACAAGTGCTGGCCAGGACTGTTCTTCACTTCCTAAAAACGTGCTGAAGCCACTGCCCTCCCTCCACCACCCGAAGACTGATGTAAATCCTGTGCAGTGCTTTGATTCCTCTGAGTAAACGTCATATTATAATGAAGCTTCTCTGCATGACCGCAGCACAGCAGACTATAATCCGCATTTTATGGATGAAGACACAGAGGCAAACAAGGTGTCAAATGACTCGTTAAAGGCCAAATTCATCAGCTCATCCCACCAGCTCACTCTGGAAATCAGGACGTTTGAAAGAAAAAGTGGATGTGTGGAAACGTTCAGCTGTCTGCTTGGTCCCACTGAAGTCAGCATCGAGCTCCCCTCAAGCAGCAGCATGGATTCTGGATTTACATTTGGCCTCATTATTTATCAGCAGAGGATCCCAACAGGCAAGTTCACGTGAGCTCCTCCCCAGTGGGCCAGTGTCCACAGAACAGCACCCTGCATGTTGAGCTCGGCTGCCAGCCCTCCTGCCTGCCCTTCCATCACACACACACAAGCACGGTGCTAAGGAGGGCTAAGAAAGGTTACCTGTGAAGCCCCAGCCTCTGTCCACGTCCCAGAGAGCAGCTGCCTCTTCCCAAGGCAACCCTTGGGCTTCATGTGCGTACCACAACCAAAGGGGACAACTTTTTCCTGCGTGGTAGGATAGTGTTAAAAAAATAATAATAATAAAATCAAATATTACCCATAGCCCTAACAGCATGGTTAACACTGAAGGTATTTCTTGAAGAAAACATTTCACACCTTTGGCCTGCAGAAACATCTGTTACAGTCTCATGCAGCCAAGTGCTGCAGGCAATGCATGCATCACCTTTCCATCCAGCTCTCTGATGCCTTTCCTGTACCCCAAGGAACACAGGCCTCTCTAGACCTCAAAGGCCATCCTCCCTTTGGGAGAGAATTCCTCAGCTTTGGTGAAACAGAGCACCGCCACCAACAGACATGCTAAATAATACATATTTTGTAGTATTTAGCACAGCCATAGCACCAATACCCACTGCCTCTGTATTCCTACTTCTGCCTAATAATTAAACACACCGGTCCTCTTTTCAGGAGGAAATGAGCAGCAAATCAGGGCTCAGCACAAACGTATCATTGTCAGCTAAGCATTTCTGTAACGTTCAGCTCCAAAGGGAAACATTGCGTACGCAGTCAACCACTCTTGTGCCCCACGTTCATCCTCCCAGCCATCACTTAGATCTATCGGCCAATTTCAAGCACGTCTGACAGCACATCAGTATTTTCAACAGCATTAATTTTCTAGATACTTTGTACGGACTGAGGAACACAGAGGAAGAGAGATGCACTCCTCTTCCCTGGGGGTCTGCAGGACAATTCAGGGGATGTATCTCAGACGCAGAGGAGTTTCAGTCACTATCAGAGCACAGAATTAATCACTCAGCAGAGAATCTGTCCACAGGACAAAGCCCCAGGAAAAACAACAAAAAAACCCCACAGATTTTATTCTGTTATTTATGGACTTCCCCCCCACCCCTTTTTAAATATTATTAGCGCCCTCTCTAAATTCAGAATGAATTGCCTTAAATAAGACACAGAAAACCACGACCTTCCAGGAAATGACCTGAATTTCTCTTTCTGGTGACACAGAGCTGGTGCCAGAAAACATTTAACAATCATAGTTTACAGTTCTGGGGAAAACAAGATTCTTCCAATTAGTGAACAAGACGGTGAGGCCAAATATTTCTTCAGTTTCAACAGAGCAACACAAAAACATGGGTTACAAACAGGGAGCAGCATGGAAAAGAGAACAAAGAGCAGAAAAGGAGAGGCTGGAGCTCAGAGCCCAGTAACAGATGCAAGCAAACAAACGGAATGAAACCACGACGACAAAACCTGGAAAATGATCCATATGTGCAGTTAACCCCATTCCCGTTGACCTACAGATTTCTTGAGACAGACAGATTTGTGACCACCTTCCGTCAGTGACATGCCTCTAATGGAACGGACATTAAAATGACCTTCAAGTGACAACTCATCACAGGATAACCGTGACAAATGCAACCAGATAGTCATCTCCACCTTGTGTGCAGACACAAGATGACATACTGTAATACGCTTGTGTCAAAAGAAGGAAAATGCTGGATGGTCTTTTTAATGGGTTTATCCGTAGCAAAAGGACCCATCAGAGATGTAATTTGCAGAGGGAGGACTTGGCAGAACGAGCTTACGAAGGAGCCGTGTGTGTGCACGGGTGTGTGTGCCGCCAAAGGAAAGCACATCTGATTCTGTTTCACAGGAAAAGGCACCGTAGTCTTGTAAAATTACGTAGGGAATAGATTTAGGGCTTCTGTTACACTCCTAACATAAAAGTAGGCCACAAAACAATAGCATACAAGAAGAAAACCATAAAAAGACTCTCACTCCATTTCGCAAATATAGAAGGGAAATGTGACCCCATGCCCACGTTACGGCATTACTCTGGGTGAAAACAATCTGGTGGGTAGACATCTAGGGCCAGTAAATCTTGCTCTATGGATTCTCTTAAAGTTAAGCAGTACGAAGGACCATCTCAGCTTTCAAAAGATGAGAAACTTGACCTTACAGAAGTCCAGGTAAATGTCATCAGTTGCCCTTATGTTGTCCACGGATGCCACCACACCACTGTAGAAGGCGATCAGATTGGTCAGGCATGATCTACCCTTGGTGAAGTCATGATAAACTCATCCCTCCCTGTTACATTTTCCCCCAGTATCTGCAGCTGATACCAGACTCCTCCAAGCCCACAATGCTATAAAAGGTGGGAGATACTGGCCCTACTGCATGCAAGCAAACATTTCAATCACATTTAATCCAACTGTAGACACATGACAGTTTTATACCGGCTAAGAGAACAGAGCAACTCCTGAACTTCAGTATTTCTCAGGTGTGATATTTCTTTCCCCAGTGGCCATTTAAAAGAAACAAGAATAACAGGACAGAGGAGGTGCTGAGACAGCTAAAGAAAAAGGCCATTAGATAAGTAATTTCCACTGCAATTCAGCTGCTCAGCACCGTGGCTGCCAGTGATCAACACTTTCAAGTAGAGTAATAATGAATAAATGAAGTCAGACTTGCTAGAGATGAAGATTCCTCTTCTTTATCACTACCCCAACCTCCTGTCATCCAGAGGTTACATGGACCCCAAACAAATCTGAGCAGCACATTCTTCTTCCAAAACCCTTGGGCCCTATTAATTAACCTAGCACTCAATTCAGTCTGTGACAGACTCCTGTTCCTTCCAGGTCACCTCCCAGAAGGAAGAACAGATGTACTGAGCCACTGCGTTACACACACAAGTGAAGATAGATTTAACAGCAGCTACCTGATCCAGACATAATAAACAAATTAAAAATAATTTAAAAACAAAAACCGAGCACACATAACAAACAGAAATAGTTCAGCCATGGAAAGATTATTTCTCTACTCAAGTGTATGTGTTGTGCCTCTTACAGGGGATGACACGTTTTGAGAAGAGCGGGGAAAAAACACCAGAATAGTTAAACACAGGCAATTCATCATAATGCATAACTCGACAGCAGGATCACTCAAGATCTTCTGATCACAGGATCAAAAGGGCACAAGAAGAACAAAGTGTCCGCTAAAGTGATACGAATGACCAAGATGGAAGAACACAACTCATTTCAGATACAGAAATGTTTAATGGCGTTAAAGTGCTACTTTAATGGGGACCATATGCTAACATTTAAACACAATTCCACTGCACTGCTAAATATGGTTGTTTTTATTTCATTTTTTTTTTTTTAATTTTACCTTTTTGCCCAACCCTACCTAAAACAATAAAATAAAGTCTAAAGGACTGAAATTAACAACCCATTCAAATCAGCAATAAGTTATGAATTTTATAAAGCATTTTTTTCCTCTTCTTTTCTTAGTAATGAGGGGTAGTTAAATTACTTAAGGATATACAAAGTTTCAAACAATGCCATAGGTGAGAACTCTATTAAGGTTTTTAAAACTTGGAAAACGAAATAATCCTGGCCATTAAAAAGACAAAAAATAAAAAAGCAAAGCCCTCAAAGTGCAGGTTAGGATGCTCGTCTCTGAGAAAATTAGAAAACATTCGCTAGAACAGCTCTTAACAGCACCTGCACAGGTATGATGGCAAGGCCCTTGGGAACAGGACGTGCAGTCAAAAACATTACATTAACGTGAGAGACGTGCTGAGCTTAACTAGGTTAACTACTGGACTGGAACTTCAAAAGTCAGCAAAGGGAATGATTCTAAAAAGAAATTTGAAGGAACCCTCACCAAATCTGGCCTTCTGCAGCTAGCACAGCCTCCATCCACTGTGTGCACGGCAAAAAGCATCTTTGCATTTCATTGGGTCAAGTGCTTCATCAAAACAGATCTTTTCATGGCATAAATTCATATAAAAGACATCTAAGGTTTTGTATGGACAAGCTCTAAAAAGACGCATCAGACTTGGGGTGTTTTCTCTCCCAACACATTTACAAATGTTTATCAAAAAATCTCATCAAATAAAAAGGTCATAGTGGCTCAGTATCTGGGCATGACTTTCTGACATATCACCTCTTCTATGTGCTGGTTTCTTTCTGTCCTCAGCTGGCTGTGTGCCGGCGTATGGGCACGCATCTACCGGGAGATCTGCTGTTGGCGTCACAGCCTGAGGCATGACACAGCCCATGAAGTGCTGGTAGATTACAAGTGTGTACCCCTTGCTTTAGCCCCGCATCAGAGGTACTCGCTTTTTAAATGATGTCCAACAGAAAGCTGAGCTGAATGGTATTCTTTCCTGAACATCTCTTTGCCGCCCCTCTCTCTGGGCACAGAATGAGACCTTAATATTATTGTTGATGTTGTTATCCCTAGGCTACTTACGTCCTCAAAAATTTCCTAGCACATTACAACAGCATTGGATTGTGATAAATTGTAGGACATGGTCCTTTTAGGACCACAAAAGCTCTTCAGAAGGGCCTAAATTAGGTTGTTCAACCTGAATGCAACATACAAAATTCTGACATTTCCCAGATCTCATGACAGAAAGAGAGGGATGAGTCTCTAGTATCCTCTTTCAAACAAATAAATTCAAAACAAAGTGTTCTGTCACTAAGGTCTATATCCAGGTCCCACAGAAACAAATGGTTATTGCTGACTTCAATGGGACTACAGTTTGGTCTAACTTTTTGCCAGCAGGAATTGGAATCGGTAACGTGACCAAATGAACGTGTGGGTTTCTTCCTTTACCCAAAAGGTTTTATTTACAGGTCTCTCCAGGACTAGCTGTCAATATGTCATTTCTGAAAGAGGATACTGGCATCTAGGACCCAGTTTGATCACCCCAGTGAAATCATTCACCCTGCACTGTCATCTCACTTGGTTCTAGGAAGCAAACGAGAGCTTGACACTGGCGCTGGAGTAACCCTCATCACTCCCAATACTCTGCAAGCTGCTGTGATCATCAATGTCACTGATGCTGGTTGTGCTGATATTGTCCACTTCTCCATGGGAGAACTCTGTGCTTTCAACGTCCACTTCAATCTCTTCTAAAAAAAGGAAACGAGAGAAACACACACAGATTAGCACCGCAAACACAACTGCTCCTTTCAGGCCAGCAAGCTGCCAGGACTCCCTCGGTAGAGATGAGGCAACAGTCTGGTAGGAAGACTTTCAGTGTTCTTCCTTGAAGAGGGATAGGCTACAGAAATGATTTATAAAAAGATTAGCTACCAGCCTGGAGTTTTTCTTAGGGAGTTTGCAAAGGGAGTTGACTTCTCAAGCATGCAGACCACATTACCAGCATAGGTGGGCCACCCCATGCACTGAGCTTGTTATTCTACCTCTGTTCTTTGGAACTGTATCACCCCAGCATTGGAAACAAAAGAAAAAATTAATTAAAGGAAAGGATTAAATGGAGGATAAGAGAGAAAACAGAGCATGAAGTTACCCTTGCACCATGCTACTTGCTTGACATCGCTTTCTGAAAGCTGGGATCACAAATAGAGTGCATTACCAGGAGGATTTGGGTTATTTTCTGATGGTGGAACTAAAAGCTTAAACCTCTTTTTTTTTCCAAGAGGGAATTAGAATGCAGAAATGGAGTCAACCAGGCATCTTGGTTTCCCACAGCATTTAAACATTTTCCAATTTTTATTTTATTTTTTCCACCAACTGCAGATTCAGACACAAATTACACAGGATGCTTGGCTGTCCGTACATATCAAAACATCTACTGTGCCTACCCAGGACCCGCAGCTGAGATGTTTCAAAAAAGAAAACTATCCAAATTCATTTAGCTATTCAGATGATCTCTATCCAGTTTTAATTGAGATGAACTGTATAGGAAGCTTGGAAAAGAAAGGGAGGCGGTGGTAGAATGATTCCTGGAATTTTAAGAGTCAATTTGCTTAGTTCTGTTTGCGCTTGGTTACACCACAGTGGGCCCGAAAATGGGAAATGCACCAGAGGGAATGAGAAGTTAGATGCTGCCTTGCAGCATGCCTTTTTGATGCCAAAACATAAAAAAAAAAAAAAAAAAAAAAAAAAAAAGCACAATGGATATTTCATCTTCAACAACAAGTATTTGGCTTCCACCTTGTGACCACAGCCATTTATGCTTTTGTAAGTAATGCTTTCACTTTTTGGAGAGCTCTTCAGAGAACAGGTCACATTAAATGCCATCAGAATCTACATGAGTTGACAAAAGCAATGCTTCTTCCAACCTATTAACAACTCATGCGAAAGACAAAAATTTTCATGTATGCTATAGAATCATAGAATCCTTAGAGTTGGAAGGAACCTTTAAAGGTCATTTAGTCCAACTTCCCTGCCGTGAATAGGGACATCCACAGCTCAATCAGGTTGCTCAGAACCCCATTCAGCCTGATCTTGAATGTCTCCAGGGATGGGCTTGCACCACACCTCTGTGCAATCTGTTCCAGTGCCTCACCATCATTCACTGTAAAATACTTTTTCCTTATACCCAATCTAAATCTCCCCTCTTTTACTTCGAAATCATTTCCCCTTGTCCTGTCACCACAGACTCTGCTGAAGAGTCTGTCCCTTTCTTACAGCTCTCCTTTAGATACAGAAAGGCTGCTATCAGGTTACCTCAGAGCCTTCACTTCTGCAGACTGAACAGCTTCGGCTCACTCAGCCTGCCCTCGTAGGAGAGCGTATGTATGTGCGTGCATGTATATGCATGCATGTGTGAGCAAAATTAGTAGCCTAAATACCAATGGCCACAGAGAAGGGCATAACTGAGAGACAAGAAATGGATCTGTCTCGTGCTTCCTCCTTTCAGAGCCCTGGAGATTCAACACCAGTTCAGAGACACCCACCTCGCTCAGAGTCCGAACGATCAGAGGAAATGGTAGATCCAATGCTGTCCATTCGTATTCGCTCTATCTCCTGAGGACCCTGTAGTTGTTCCAGTCTTCTCTTTAGAAATCTTTGTTCTCGTTCCAGGTTCTCAAGCTGGTGCTGGCTTCTTCTCTCGACCTCTTCAAGTTTCTGACATGATCAAATACATCTCAGTAACAAGTTTCATCCTTTTATCCTTCCCTCCCACTTCTACTGCCCAGCCACCTGCTTTATTTAAGACATTCCCAGATCCTAGAAGGATTTAGGCTGCAAGAGCACTGAAAGAAGCTGCCTTCCAGTTTCCAGAAGCCTCTCCTGGCAGTTTCCATGCTATCTCTTCACAACTTTTCCAGTTTCCAAACCCTGATAAATCATACACGTTGGTATCAAAAGGCTTTGAAGACAGAGCCTCTCTAAATGAAACTAATCTAAGTGTAGCAGTTCATGGGTCATTCCGCATGGGTTCAGCCACCTGCATTACCACGGATGTCCACAAAGGGGCCTCAATTCCCTTAGCCAAACCAATCTTCTATTTGTTATACTTCACTGTAACATAAAAACGTGCCCTGGGAGCTCCGCATTCCTTGCTGCAAGGTTTAGTAGGATTTCTCAGAAACAGTTTTCTATTTAGTGAGTGATTTACATAACCTACTACAGATTTCTTTGATCACAGCTGGGAAATCTACCAGGGCACTGTTCTTTGTTTCCTACAACAAGCACATTGCATAAGGAGGAGTCATTTCAGGCTAACCCCGTCCCTCCAGCAGCGCTTTTTCTCCTTCACCACCCATCCTCCCTCCCACTATCCTGAGCTATGACAAAGGATTTCAGCTTTTTCCAGATACTGACAACGTTGTATTTTCTTTTCATACTTCACTCTGCCAGAAGTGAAACTAGAAAAGTGCTGGGCTAGCTGGCTGCTTCACGTATGAAACTTCAGTAAGCCAACCCTGCCTCACACTCCTGAGGTTTTGTGCTAATGCTTCGGCAATGGAAACTTACTAGCACATCAGAAAAAAAAAAAAGCCAACAAAAAAAAAAAAAAAACAAAAAAACAAAAAAAAAACCATTTCCCATCAAAGTGGAGTTATTCAGCAGTAAGCATGTTTTTCTTTTAAGAGCTTCTATTGTCAGTGGCTGATCACAATACAAAACAAGACCCTTAGTCTAATCAAACGTTTTCATAGTTAATGGAGTTCATTACGGACACTCTGCACAATGTGGCTTGCAGTAATGATTAATGATTAAACAAGGGGGCAACACTTATTTAATACATCTATATATTAAACAAAGGTGCCAGTCTTCTTCAACACAAAACCATCTCTCAGCAGCAAGAGCGAGCAACTGAATTGCACTTCCAGTCAGCCCAGACGGAAAGAAGCTGGGAAAAGCAGCCCTTACCTTGATATGTGCTTTGGCTTTGTTCAGCAGCCCAAGCGTCGTGTGCCTGGTGCAGTCTGGTCCGAGTGGTATCAGAACTTTTAAGCGCTCTAGACACAGGCGGAGGTGAGCTCGGCTGCAAGAGGAGAAGAGGATCAGAGTTAGCTTTCAGAAATGCAATGTCATTTCCTTCTCTGCTTCCATTCTGTGAGCCACTTTTCATATTTCCTTTCCTTCGTGCATCACAAGATTCCCCACAGGTGCCAGGACGGGCTGCCACTAAGCTATTTACACTGCAAACAGCATCTGCTCACCAATACTTGCATGATTGCTAACCCCTGACAGAGACTGTTTGTTTTCTTGCTGTCTGAACTGATAATCTGATTCAGTGGATGAACTTTGTGCAGACACAAGGCACAATCGGTACAAGTATCTTAGAAGTTGCATTTCCCTCGGCTACTTGCTGTTGTGTTGAGAACTTCGTGAGAGCACTTTCAAATGACTGCTACCACTGCACACTTGTGCACTGTCAGTTCAGGGTCAGTTCAGGGACATTTGCTATGAACCAATCCAAGCAACATTTCTAACATTTCTTTGCACAAAATTTGAAAGAGCAAAGAACAAAACCGGTTAGCCTAACACACCCAAACAATCCCTGCTGGCAATTAAATGGCCCAAGCACTGCACTGGGCCCAAGTCTGAAAGGCTGCTGGGGTGCAAGGTCAGCGGGAACAAGAGAGCCTGAACCCCTCCTCTGGGCAGCCTGCTGACCTTGGATCACATCTCCAAAGAGAGTCTCGAGCACAACAGCATCGCTGATGGTTTGAGCCATTTTCTGCAGAATGTGAAATGTGGGGAAAATGGTTTGGGCAGCAGAGGCAAAGCACATCATCCTCAGGCTGCATAGGAAAAGAAACCCCACTGATCCTCCTCCTCCTCTGTATCACGTATGCAGGAACAAACAGCAAATTTATGGAAAACTATCAAGCATGGGTTGCCTTTTTTTCCCCCTCCCTTCCCCTTTCTCAGACATTAATGATTTATGTCTAAACTTGTCATCTCAATCAATAACACAATGACATCAGCTTCACCATTCACATGCAAGAAACACCGGTGCAAAAGAGTCCTGAAAGCCTATCCCAACCCCTGCTCATACACAAAGAGACCGAATCTTAGCCTGATCCACCTCAATACAGGGAGAAAAAAAAATAAAGAGCATGGACAGTTCATTTCCATTTGTTTTTCAAATTCACTATTGCTCCCAGTTTGAAAGGGGTGGGGGAGAAGAGTCTGTAATCAGGCAATTATGTCAGTGACAAGCAAGGATGATTAAGGGTGGAAGGGTCAGGGGTTTTGCTGATGAACTGTCAGCACAGAGGAGCGTTTGCTAGCAGTGCCGTAGCTGTGAGCTCCTCAGTATTTCTATTATAAATCTCTTTACAAAGGGTCCAGCATTCTGTCTCAAGAACAGCCACAGGGTTGCGTATGACCAGGAAGGCCCTTGAAGAACATGAGTTTTTCATTAAACATTAACAACAGGGAGGGTGAGAGCATCATAATCAGAAAAATCAAACAACAGAAAAAAATAATCACATGAATCTAATCTATTCCTTCCTTAGACTACTCTAGGGCAAACTCTACTAACTTTACTAATATTAAGCACATATGGCTAACACGAGCTTTACCTTTTTGGGTTTCAGCTACCTAGAAGCTTATCTTCAACGTACAGGCTGATCAACAGGAGCTGTGTGTGCCCACTTCAGGTGCTTTGCCCAGTGTGGCCAGCAACGAAAGAGCAGTGCTGGTTTGCCGGCACTTGTCATCCCAAGTGACACCGGGGGGCACCGACTGCTGGCAGGCAGAGCAGGGACTGAGGAGCAGGGCCAGCTCCACTTCATAGGGTACAATAGGAAATAAGTTTGGGAAATCAACATCTGACCAGTTTCAGGTGTATCACAGTACACTCCTAAATGCAGAGGGAAACGCACAGTGCATTCACAATCTGAGCCCAAAGCACTGCGGGGAAGGGGAAGGCCCTGCACCAGGAACTGTGGTTCTAGGAACAGAGATCAGGGCTGAGTAGGAATGAGCACAGACAGGATTGCGCAGACAAAGTTAGATGGATGGCACCGTGACCTGCTGTGTCAAAAGCTGGATTATTTTTGCATTTGGCAAAATCAACCTTGTCAGGTATCTGAAAGCTGTGTGCAAAAATCCAACCACTTAAAGAGAGAACAAATGCTGAAACTCCAACTGGATCGATGTCGCTTCTGCCCCAGGACCATGGCAGATCAGAGAAAGCAGCAGCACCCTGCAAGCAGGGGCTGAAAAGCGAGTTCCTGAGTCTCCACTCTGAGCCAACACGTGAGCATGTTGCTTTCCAAGCCTCAAAAGCATCAGAGCAAACTTAGCAGAGCCTGTTTCAGGGTGAGAGCAATCACAAGCCTATTAATCTTCCTTATCAAGTCGTGTGTCTGCACCCAGGCAGCCGTAATCCCAGAGTCAGGCCACAGTAGGAATGCCTTTCCCACTTGCTTACCTGGATCCCTACAACATGGCTTTGACACTGCTGCAGGCTCTTGCGCTCACTGAAAATGCCAGCATTGTGCAGGCTCCAGACAGAGCCTGCCGGCTTTCCATGTAAACCACTGGGTTACGCCAATATTTGATGCATCTGCCAATATCTGGAAAAACAAGTCTAAATGCCCGTATTGTTATGTAACAGAGAAACAACTCAGGCTGGGCACAGAGGGCTGCTCCCTCTCACCGCCCTGATCCCAGGAAGAGAGAGGAGGACAGAAGGAGAACTTCAATTCCAGTTCCTCAACGAGAAGGAACTGACCCACAGCAAGCCATGGGGGGCTGCTGGGGGGAGAGAGGGTATCAGCCTTTGAAACAGCAGCTCTGTCACTGTGTGCTGGGCACATGCTGCTCTCTCCTTTCCACCTTGTGCTGTGTGACAGCTCCTGACTGTATGTGAAGTATCTGCTTCCAACAACCCCCTCAGTTCTCCTCCTGCCTGAGCCCCTGGCCTCTCCCAGAGCAGCCTAGCCCTTGCTCCACGTTGCCCCTGCTTGCACTTGGCTTTGCTTGGCTGCAGAGGGCTGTAATTTCACAGCCTGCTCTCCTCTCTGGCTCCCAGTGACATCATCCCTTCTGATTATATAAGGTACTGGGAGGAAACCTTTATTTCTGCATGCTTTTTGCTCATAGCTTCAGCTGTCTCACTGCACAACCCGCATCCAAATCCCACTGCGGAAACCGGGCTCCCCACTGCATGAATCAAAACTGCAGTGCAGGAAGTGGTTTGGGTGCAAATACATAAACAAACAAATAAATAATTTATCCCCATTTCCTTCCCCCTACTGTGCCAGGGACATTTCTGAGGGGTAGCAGTAGGAGTCAACCTCCACACCACAGCCTCCTCTGCACCTGGGGACTGCCCAGCCCCTGCCCCAGAGAGCTGGGGACACAGCTCCAAGCCTTGTACTTGCTGGCCACAGAGGGGCTAGGAGCCCACCTGCCCTCAGTGCCCAAGGAGCCCTCTTAGGGACAGCACTGCTCCTTCTGGCACATTCCCTGCTGAGCTCAGCTGCTGTGCTTGAGTTGTCTCTCTCCAGATTGTAGTAGTGACAGCACAGCCATTGGGTTCAAGGAGACACACGGCATCCCTTGAATCTGCTCCGTACCCCTTGGAGAGCCCAGCCCAGGCTCACTGCAGCCAGATCTACCAAGAGATCTCAGTTCTCGTCAGATTCGGGCAAGTCCCTGAATGTGAGCATCCTTTGAGAGACTGCAGCTGTTCTGCTGATACAGGCTGTTTTTTCTTTTTTTTTTTCCTTTCCATCTTCTACCATTGGCAGAAGCAATGGAAACTGAGAGAGAAGAAAGTTTTTTCTGCCTAGAAGTCATTAAACCACGTGTGTGCTCGGCTCTGAAGCAGCACTTTACAGGACTCAGCGCTACCCCGCAGCCAGGCACTGCTGAGAGACTGTGCTGAATCAAGGCTGGAACATCTGCAGAACACACACACATGCACGCACACTGACACAGACACTGCCCATCTTCAGAAGATCAAGCCTCCCTCCCAGCAGGAGATGACCAACAGCATTTCAAAATGCTGAATTCCAGTTTCTGTATGTTGAAAGAAAGAGCATCTGAGGGAAAAGGAAAGCGCTTCACAGACATTTCTGTACTATGCCTGCAGGTCTATAGGGCTGAAATTCAACAGTCAACTACAGCTTGTGCTCAACATTAGGGATACCCAAGCTCAAGCCCCACTGAAGCTGGATCAGACACCTGATCTCCAAGAGAAGTTTACATATACATATATAAAATAAACAATTCAAAACAAAAAAACCCCAAGAAGCACTGAAAGCATCAGCACAAGGAAGATCCTAAGACGGAAAAGAATATGGTCATCCCTCCCCCGTGCTCTCTTCCTCTTCATCTTTTCAAAGTCGAGTCCAATTTAACCCTGAAATTAGAAACCACCAACTTTGTTTGGATTTCAGAGCTAAAAGATGGCTTAAAAAATTCAGGAGGGATCACTGGTTAAAGAAGGCAATTCCTGGAGCGACACAAGTGACCCCACATCAATAATTCATTGGACCAGAACGATTTTGAGATAAAAGTAATGAGAAACACATGCAGAAACCACAGGGCAGGGATAACGGGGGAAAATATGGTTTCCTCCCATAAGCAATTCACAGGTCAGAGACTCGCTTATCTGTAACAGCCATCACACGACAATGGGTTCTGCCTTGTGCTCATCTCTAATCCTTCCCCTGTCCGCAGAAGGATCTGAGCCCTGCCTTCACGTCTCCAGAGAAGGAAGAGGAGATGCTGCCAAGTGCCTGAATCAGAAACTGAAAGCCAGGAGGGCGCTGGGGCAGAGCCTGCGCTGCTGCAGAGCATTATGTAAGCAGTGAACGGTGCGCTCCCCCAGCCTGCAGCAGCACGCACTGCTCACTGCGCAGCACCGCCGGGCGCACGCTGGGAAGGAGATCTGGTGCACAACAGCATCGTTAAAGCTCATCTTCCCCACCTGCACTGTGCAATCATTCATTCTTTCTGATTTTCCATCAGGTCTCTTTACATGGTTATTTATGTTTTGCTGCTCACTCCAAGCCGAACACAACACTCACTCATCCGCCTCTGTTCCCTGCCCATTTCTACCTGTGACTCCTCGGCACACACAAGCATTTGTATTGCAAATGTTAATAAACTGCATCGCGATTAAGTAATGGGGAAAAAAAGCCTCCAGACAGTTCTTTTTTTTAAGCCTATCATTTGGAAGAAACAAAGAAATGAAACTTGAGGAACGACAATAAAAAGCCTTGACAACACGCAGTACGTAGGGATTCAAGGGGATGAAAACGTTCTGCAGGCAAAACGTTCAGCCTGATCTTAACTAGATCAGATCTGTGTGCAAATGCTGAGAATTAACACGCATCTAACTGTGCTCTCAAACCAAGGGCGGACAAAAAACAAACCACAAATTAAGAGACCTGTAATTAACAGTAATAATAACAATAGCAATAATAAAACCAACAAATACATCAGGGCAATGTAGCTCTGCCACGTAACATGCTGCCTGACAGGCAGGTAACTGGTGGTACATATCTTGAAGCTTTTCTCTTTGAACTGGAGGGCTAAAATACAGACCATTAATTAAAATTAATACCATAATAAAGTGACCATCTGTAATCCCACGACTCCCAAAACTACGATGCTGAAAGGAGTGCCAAAGAAAAGCACTGAATACTGGTGCCCAGAGCAATAAAAAAGTGCCTGAGAAAGTATCTTTTCGGAAGGTGCCCCCTCCAAAATGAGCTCTCAGCTGTTCGCTAGCTGACTGCTCATCCTTCCCTAACCTCTCTCATCTTCAGAGGGGCCGATGAGACAGGCTACAAGTCAGTAGTAAAAGATCAAGTATAGCAGCCTGCACTTCGCAATGAGAAGGTGATGACAGCAGCAGAAGTGGCCATCTGCCCAGCAGAGGAACTGAGGTAAGCAATGCCTGGCATTTTCTTTCACCCCTTCATTTTCACCCAGCCCAAGCACTGCGCTCTCAGCGCCTCTTCATCAGTTTCTCCTCTCCCCTCACAGCTTCCCTACAGCTTTCTGCCTTCCTTTGGAAGGCAATGAAACTTGGGCAGTTGTTAAGAGACATCAAATAGCAACAGATGGAGTAGAGTGCATTACAATTTATCAGAGTTAACCTCCCCCTAAAATTATATATCGAGGGTCTATTATTATTGATCTTGGCCATTACCCACAAAGTATTTTTAATCCCCGGTGAATCTAATTAACTGAACTTCAGCCTCACATAGCACAATACACAGCACTGCCAGCTAAATCCCTGTCGGGCTCAGCTGTGCTTCCAACTGTCCTAACCCCTACAGCCACCGCAGACTGTAAACGTTCCACGTCCCATTCACTTTCTGACCTATTTGCTGCCAGGACAGTCACATCCAGGAGTCTCTTGCACGAGATCATTTGGCACCAACTTTCCCTACTGTGCTCATTCCCAATGCTTCAAGTATCACAGTTCCACTACCTGGCAATAAGATATGGTCACAGTCCTGCGCTCGTCTATTGAGGAACACACAAAGCAAGCCTTAAACATCAACGTGCAGCCCAGTCCAGTTAATTATAAATAGTCTGGTCTAATAAATCTCTGGCTTTCTTAAAAGGCAGTTAAAAATAGAGCCCTGCTCTTTAAATAGCCAACGGTGCCCTGTGCCCCCGTTCTCACTAATACTGGTCTAATCACCGCCGGGGATGCACAGCATGCTCCCGCCCAGTGACACCGCTCCGAGCAGAGCTCCGTGCCACCAATGCACCCATGGAGCAGCCGCGCCGGCCAGCAGCAGCCTCACTGCAGAGGAGGCAGTAACCTGCTTTGCTGCGACCTGCGGATTTTCAGCTTTACTGCTAGAATTAGGTCAGCGGCAAAGATAGCCGAGATTTGCCAAACTCGCCTGCTATTCTTGATGATTGCGTTCGGAGGTTTCCTGGCTAAGCACCACGCCTGTGAAAAGGATTGCCGAGGTATTTTGGGCTCCTGCAGGGTTTCTGCAGTCAGTTGCTGAGAACAGGAGACGCTCACCCCTGGAACCCCCAGCTGCCTCCTCCAATGCCACACACCAAGCTCTCCTGGTGGGACCCACCTTGCCTTGCAGCTATGGTATGCATGAAGGCACGCTGCTTGCACCAGGGGGGGGGAAGAACCTGAGGTATCGGCTGGAGAGCAGCCGTATTCCTAGCCTAGACCTCTCATGGCTCCAGCAGAAAAGCCCCTTGGGGTCCGCAGCAGCAAAGGCACTGACAGACCTCAAATCACAGCCTGTTTCTTCATTACATAGAAAAGACCCTAGACTTTGGTGCCTACTAAATACAGTCAGGCTTTAAGCTAATGACACCACTGCAGCTGGTGTTACGAGCTGCAAGAAGCAAGCACTTGTTTAGATATACAGTTGTCCATCAGTTAGAGAGCAAAGGATGCTGCCAACTTACTATTTGGGAAAACACCTTTCCTCTTTCCAAAATGATGAGCAGGGAACACGCCAGTATGGAGAATACATGCTGTGTGGTGCCAGTTGTCATTAAGATAGGATAGAGTTTTTCCAGCCCATGCATTTCTTTTCTCATATTGTATTCCAGTTTCCTTACCTCGTGGAAGCAAAACAATCTTAATTTCTAACAAAAAACCCATTCCAAGAATATAACCATATGCAATATTTGTTTACACAAAATCTTTTACACCCGAAGGGAAGCATGTGCTGTTCATCTAATACCACTCCGCACTGTCAGAAATATTTAAGGAGTCATCAAACGGCCGCTGTACCTCTCAGGTACAGAGTGCATGCATCTGGAACAGAGGAAGCAGTGCATGTAATTTAACCTTGTAAAATTATTGTAAATTTAACCTCAGACTTCCCAGGGAAAAGGAATTAGCAGCCAAGGTTGTTATAGGATATGCGGTTGGACAAAAGCACAGTAAGAAAGAAGGAGAATGTAAGAGACCCTAGCACTGTTCTTCCTATTGGATATATATTTTTGCACACAAACAACAGTATTTCAGAAGCCTAGGAGCGAGCTGGCATTAAGCACCAAGCAGCTCTAATTTAACTCCATGTACTGCTCAGCAGGACAGCCTGAACAGAGAAGGGCGGCTCCCAGCATTATTGCAGCACATGGGCCGCGGGCTGACCTCGCACGTACCAGGACAGAAAGGAGGTTCTGAGAAGTGGTATCAGAGAGCACAGAACACACCTTGCTCCTGCTCACCCAGTGTCGCGTGCTAACACAAACTCACCTGTCAATGTAGCTCTTCCAACAAGGAGCAGGGCTTATCACCAGAAAATTACATCTATTGCTATCTGAAAATTATAACAATGTAAACTTCAGAAGAAAAAGCAAAACCTGCACCCTGCCCTTTCCCTTTACTACCTCTGACACCTTCCTTGTATTTTCTTTCTCCTCTCTGGGCATGAACGAAAGCAAAAGGATGCAGGACAGCTCAAATATCAAACAAGGAAGAAACACAAAGCTGGCCACTTGGAAACTATTTCCTCGGGCAAGAAGTAAAGCATCTGTAAGAAATGAAAATTGCTCCAATGTTTTTTCAGCTCAACTACAAAACTCCTAATGCTTCCAAACGCTCAGAAAGTCACTCTCTTATATGCAGGACGTTCTTCCCAGTCAGATAGAGAAGATCAACAGAACCTCTGCCTTGGTCAGCAATGCCACAAACAGATAGGACTATTATTCCCCCCAATCCAAGAAACAGCTGCAGATGAGTAAACTAACATTTGTGGAAGGACTACTGCCTGGCGCTTGCTCACCCTGTGTTCTCCCAGCAGGAAAAGTTAGGGTCCCACCTGGGAACAAATCAAACACTGGAAGGTTTGTGGTTTGTTTTGGAAAGGAAAAAGGAAAAAATTTGAAAAAAGAGGAGGAAGAACACCCAGCCCCCTGGTGTTGAGGGAACTGCCTTCCATTTGTTCAACTACCAGGCCAACATTAAAAAGACAGCCACACAAACTTACAGAAATACCTGCAAAGGCACTGCATTACCGCTGCAACCACACTCCTCCTTCCCTGTTGTTTTGGAGAGCTTATGACCCTCACAGGGCCTCATGAATTTAAGCATTAATTAAAGCTCCATGGTCAGATATTTCCTACATGTTGTCCCACCCTGAGATCACTCCTTATTTGTTTAATTTTAATTTTATTTTAATTTGTTAAAAAATAATTTAAAAAAAATCACTAGTTTTAAAAAATAACAATTAAAAAAAAAAAAACAACAAAAACACACAAAGAAAACCAAAAGCAGCTAACAGGATTTTCTACCAACCATTCACCTGGGAAGAGGCAGCATCAGGAGAAGTAAAAGGCATCTCAAGAAGCACAGACTGTTCACTCTGCCCAGTGCTATGCTAGCCAGGAGCCTGCAGAACCTGCACACATTCTCAAAATGGGCAAAGCAGCAGCAAAAAGGGGCCAACAATTCAGCCTTCCCCACATCCAGGGAAGGCTTTGCAGCAGGCAAGATGCTGAAGCGAGAGCTGTGTGCAGCCAGCCTGCGTGACCTCAGGTAAATCCCTCGAGGAACTGAAGCACGCACCACACATCCACAAAAGGGAGCTAAGCCTAATTCCTTCACAGGGCATTGCTGAGCTAAATCCACTCTTGTTTTTCAGGTGCTCACATAGCTTGGAAATGACACTGGCATTTGGAGACAGCCGGACACTTTGGAAAGCTAATTCATTCAGCTCTCTCTGCTAGTTAGCAATACCCAGAGCACAAGATGGCCATGTTTTTCAGAATGGGTCAATAACCCCTCACTGCTTCTCCCCAGTTATGCAGCAAAAAGTCTCTTACAGCTGTCCCAAGGAATTCCTAGGAGGGAATTTCAACAGAACTCAAAGCAGCCAAGTCTGAACCAGGACTATGAGGCAAAGGCTGTACTGCTGACTTTGCAATCAAACAGTCACAGAGCTTTTTACTTCTTTATAACATTTAGTTTTTTGTGTCCCACTGTTAATCAGACATGCCCAGATTATGACTTAAGCTCCATAAAATAAATAGATCAGAGTGGTTCAGACATTACATGATCATAAAAAGAAAACAAACAGTTCCTTCCTGTGTTTTAAATACAGATGTTGCACTACCTCATGCTTGGGATCCACGGTGGGGACAGAAGACACCTCACTCCCAGGTGCTGGGATCTTAAAGCCATAGAATGTCACCAAAATTGCACTGAAGAAAGTCCAAGGGACACTCATGCCTCCAGAGGGCCTTAGCATGCTTTCCACAAGTACAGCACAACACAAATTTCCCCCCTCCTCCCTTAGCAACCCCTTCACTGAAATACATCCCCATATGTGCTTCTCCCAGTGAACGCCAAGCCTGTAAGCTGCTTTTCCAAGCCAACAAAAGTTTAAAAGAGGTCATGCCGTACAGAACAGTATCTGCATTTTTTCTTAGAGAGTCGTATTACATAGAATATGCACTGGGGACAAAGCGTTCCCAGGCACTTTCCCACTTCTTCTGGCATTAAAGTTGCTCATCTGGGTAGATGAAGTGGCAAACACGTGTACTGGGAAAAAAGGAACTTGGATGCTGGTGTTTTTTTCATATTCCCTTACTCAACCAGAACTCCTCAGAGTACTTCTGGGGTCTAATATTTATTCTTGCTGTGAAAAGTGATGACTATATTCAGCATCCAGGACTCTCCCTTTCAAACACAGAGGCACTCAGCTTTGGGTGTTTTTTCATTCCTAGAACAATGCTGAAAACATTTTCTTAATTAGACGTTAAGAAAAGCTTTCCAGTGGTACCAGCAGTTGATTGACGCAATTCGGCCTCCCTAGGCAGCCTTGCTGTCAGAAGCTTTTAGCACCATGTTAGATAAACATCTGTCAGGTAAGGGTTTAGATGGAGCTTATCCTCCTCTGGGGCACCAAATGAACTGTGCAGGCCTCAACCCCATCTCTGACAATGCTGTGAGATGCTGTGTAAATTGGAAGGGTGCAGCTTCCTGCCCTCTTTTAGGAATAGATCTGAGCCAGCTGCAGAGGCACTGTGCTGAGTCTCTGCAAAGCGAAGGGGAATTTTGTCTCTCTGAGCTACAGACCTGGTGAGAGAGTAAGACTTACTCTGCAATGGCAACTCTTGCTGCTGTGTGCAGCTGGGAAGGGGCAGTGATGCCACGTGTAGGCAAATAGGCAGCCAGAGGGAAAGGGAGAACCAGGAAACATCTGCAAGGCAAAATTTCCACTACCAGCATGCATCAAATCCCTGCCCTACAGGTTGGTGAGGATAGGACAGGAGAAAGCAAATACCAAGAGGCTCTGCAGATGCAGTGATAGCACTGTGACTTGTAATTTTCCATATCAGGTTCGGCTGAGGAAGAATCAGCTGAAGAGAAACGTGCACTACAGCAGGTAGCAGGAAACAGGAAGGAGGTGCCAGGAAGCAGAAGTCACAGCAAGCATCAGCACAAACAAGCGTTCCAAGCTAGTTTGAGAAACAAGAGGAAGCAGGGGGACCTCAAAGATGCAGGAAGCATAGACTCAGCTGCCACTGCTCTCACTCCTTGCCTAGTGCAGTTTTTATTGCACAGGGAAGAGCAAAGACCCCCCCAGCCAATGGCACAAACTAGCTATGCTGTAGCCACCCCTGCTAGCCCCTCTGCATGCAGTTCAGCAGCTGCAAACAGGCAAAAGAGCAGCCAGCTCTGAGGAGTGCCAGGATCCAGACTATGAGAACACTGGAAACAAACACAGATCAAAGGGAAAAACCACGCTGTATACACAGCTGGAGCTCTGCCTTCCCTTTTTTTTTTTTTTTTTTTTTTTTAAAAAAAAAAAGGGCACATAGATTTTAACTGCAAGCTCTTTGTGTGTCCTTGCACGTAAACTGGGTGCATCTGTGCAAGTGTGAGCACTCACCCCGCATTTGGCCTCCTGACATTACTGAAGTGTAGCTAATGAATGGCATTCTCTGAGCTGTATGGAAGATTCCCACACAGCTGGGCAAACTGTGACTGGGCAATGCACAGCTCAACCTGCCCTGAGGAGCAAGGCCAAGGAGGTGGGAATTAAAAACAGGGAAGATACAAAGCAACCTCTTTTTAACCTCGAATTTCTGCTACCCAGCTCCCCTTCTCAGAACTCATTTGAAGAATTCCCCCCAAGTTTCCAGAAGGAACAGAACCCTTCCTGTTGAAATCAACTTCAGCCTTGAGAAGTTTCAGTGAATCACCCCAAGTGTTCAAGAGGTTGTGCCTTCAAGCAGCATTGGAAAGACCCTCCTGAGAGAATAAGGTACAGCACACACCGCTCTGAACCTCCAAGGTCACGGAGAGCCTGAGCAATCCCTCCTGCATAATCCAGCTTTGAGTAGAAAGAGAGAAAGAACACAGTGCGGCTGCAGATGAAGAGCTGGCAGCTGTCTGCACTCAGGTCCTGAGGCACTCTGGGCTGACCAGAATCTTCACGGCTGGGGTCAGTCTCAACATCCTCAGGGTTCATCTCACCTCTGGGCCCTCCTGCTCTGTTCCTTTTCTCTCCTGGGCTGCTCAGAGGGAGGTCTACCCATACACAAGCACCAAAATAGATTCTGACATCACTCCTGTCCACATACTCCTCTGATAGGTATGTGTTTTTGCTAGCCTTTACTCTTATAAAAAGACATCTTCCCTTCCTCTAAAAATACATCCACTTATTCACATGCAGAGTGGCACCCATCAACACCCTCGCTCGGTTGTAGTATCATGCATGCCTGGACAGCAAGGCGTTGAGTGTAGGAGCGCTTGGAACTGCTCTCTAAATGACCACACACAGCTACAGCACTTCAGGGACAAGCAGAGGGAGCGCTGCGTACCCAAGCAAAGGAGCAAGTATTTATTTGAAAGTCATTAAGAGCTGCGCTTCTAAATGATTCAGATGCTTTTAGATATTCCACTCTAGCTCAGCAACCAGTCGCCCCAGAGATAGCAGACTGCACTTCACTTTATAAGCATGACTAAGTTTTGTGCAGCTGTTTACTACCTGCCATGATAAAACCACACCCTTATCATACGCAGCGTTATCAGCTCAGACCACACGCGAACTCACTGATAGTACACACAGGCTGTTGATGTAACACTGCATTTCAAGCTCAAGTCCTGTTTCCAGTGGAGGTATCAGTGCACGAGCTTTTTGTATCAATTTCTGCTGCACCTCCACCTTTCCCCCAGCCCCTCAAGGGCAGAATTTTTTCTGTTTGCAGCTACAAGATTGCTATGCAAGTGCTACATTCCCTCTCCCGCCTCAAGTTCTGCAATGCCCATTTGTGAAATCTCCCATTCACGACAATTCCTTCTTCACCTTGAAAACTCTGGTTCTCGAACTCCTGGGCAAAAAACAAGTGCAAAAGGCATCTGGCAGAAGCTTTTCATTTTTCTCTAAGTCATGCATGCTGCTTTCTGAACGCATTCTCAAAGGTAAATAATTAACAGGCAAGAGGGACAGAAAATCTCATTACAAAGCTAATGGAAAGTGATGCTTAAGCAGCAGTGTATACATAAAGGGTACCCTCAAAAGACAGCCATTAATTTTTTTGATGGTCTATCAGGCAGAAGACCTGACTCACACCACCATGCTGGAATCCAGCAAATCCTCAGCAATCCTCCTGACTCTGAGGAATCCCAAACCTTTCTATGAGATTGTCCGCATCTGATAGACTAAATGCCACCTTTATAAAGGGGGATACTCTCACTTTGCAAAGGCACAGCAAGGATTTACCAAAGAGCAAGCACAAGGAGTGCTAGATAATCTGTATTTCTACACAAATTCAAACTCTCAAGACACACAGGGAGGCAGGTTATGATCCCCTTGGGGCTCCATGGTGTCTCCCGAGCATCACTATGTTCTGTCATAGCCCTGGCTGGCCCTGTCTATGTTATCCAGTGGTTTTATGACAGGGGAATTCCTGACCCTTGGTTACACACTGCCCATTTAATTGTTTTATGGTTGTCACATGTGCTCTCTGGGAGGAAACCTGCCTGGTCTGTTTGCCCACAGCTATGCAAACTGCTCAGCACTGTTTGCAGCCAGGCAACAACCACAGCAACTGCCAGGCAAAGCCTTTTGCTTTCATTTCCCAGACGAGGCTGGGAAAGTTTGTTACACATCTGCTTCCAAATCAAGGGGCTAGATCATTCTGCACAGAGCACTGCCACTCCCCTGCAACAGCAAAGGTACTTCACTTTGTGCCACTCTGCTCCTTCCAAATGGCTGGAGCCTCAAGGGCAGCCAGACAGCATCACTCAGCATGTCCCAGCCCCAGGCAAGGAAGGGTAGAAGCAGGTGCCTGACTTTTTCCCTCCCCTTGTTGTATCATTAAAGGATACAGATTATCAATGCTGTAACATCCACAAAGAAGAATGCAAAAGTTTCCTGCCTATATTTCCTATTCCATACCGAGTTTTCCTTTGCTTATCACCAGGCTGCATGGGATATGTTGTTATAGTACCCTAAACACATGTATCAGAAACAGATATAGATCACCACATACGCATAGCTGCAAGCAACTCTAGCTTCTACCCGAAGAGTACAAAGTAGTGAAACTTGCAGTTGACACGTAATCTACCCCAAAAACTGTATTCCTATTACCTCACCTTCTCAAAGACAGGAAGTCCCCAAGTGGTATTCACCAGTAATGCTTTCAGGCCCATGAGCAGCGTTAGTCACTTGAACAAGACAAGTTGCTGCATCGGAATTTCTGGCTCTCGACACTTCAACAAACAGCACCCCATAAAAAAAAGAATAAAAAAAAATAACAACAAAACAACAAACCTGCAAAGTCTCCAGAGGCACATCTGGGAGAGATATGGCAAGTACCTGTGACAAGTGCCCTGATGTGACTGAAAACTGAGTTAAGAAAGCCGAATGCTTGACTTACTACTAAAGACCAGACTTGCCTGGTTCAAGCTCAGCGGTTACAGGGCGGATTTGCCTGGTCTATTTTTTGACAACATCCATAAACAAACAGAAACAACTGTGACAACAGCCCCAAAGAAAATCTGAAGAATGCATACTTGGGAGGAGATTGCAGAACCAGAGCTGGTAATGACAGACTCCAAATTGGACATTTTTTTAAAGTACATCTGACTGCTTTTATTACACATCCTCAGAAGTGACCAGACCCCATTCTGAAGCTCTGAAACAGTAAAAAGCCTGTAAAGCACCACCTCTTCTATTCACTGCTCTGGAGATTGTAGGTACAGGATGCTGAAGGCCAGAACTCAGCCAGCAAGCAGGGAGGCCTGGCCATAAGAGTATGCTTCTCCTAAGAGTAGGGTCTCCATTCTGGGAAATGAAAGGACAATCAAACCATTGCAGCCAAGGCCAAGCAGGCTGTGCTAACATTCCTTTCTATACTCCGGGAGGAAAACACAACAGAAAGTGTCCCTGTAACACATCCTAGTTGAGACGAGTTTTGTGATAAATGCTGTTTGAAAGCTGGCATATGACAGAGATTTTATTGTGCAACATGGCTGAACCAGTTTGCTTTGAGATAGTTTATTCAAAAGAGTAGTATTGTTCTTTTTCCTCTTCCTTCTCCATCTGCTATTGGATTCATAGGGGTAGTGGAAAGATCTGGGAGCAGAAAGGAAGCCGTGTAGGCATCTATTCCTTAATTCATTACTTTGAATTAAAAAAACAAAACAAAAACAAAAAAACCCAACAAAACAAATAAGCAAACAAACACCAAAACTTGAAATTCAAATACAAACAGTGCTGAAGAACTTTCCAACAAAATGAAGATTGCTTTGTTTCCTTTGAATTTTGGCATGGAAACTAACTTTCCCTTTTCAGCAGCTTTACTCAGTTCAAGATGTTCCGCTGCTCAGCAAATGTGAAACAAAGCCTTTGCAGAGTTTTGACTCCAAGTGAATTGAAACATTGCTTTTGCACAAGGGGACACTTTGCATGAACAAGTGTGGGGGTCAAAGAGATCAGATCCTAGTATTGCAGCATCTGACTGCTGAGTTCCTGGAGCAATGCAGGAAAGTAACAGCACTGTAGCAAAAGGCAAACTGACACTAAACAACCATGACTGCACCTAAATGCATGCAGGATGAACACCTCCCTGATAACCTTACTCCACAAACTAGACTTCCCTTTCTGAAGGTTAAACAAAAACAGGCATGGTAGTGTAAGTTAGACAGATCTCCTAAGAGAGTGGAGTATCTTTCAGCTCATTGAAAATTGTTGGTCCCAGCTGAAAATGAATGCATCTGTCACCCAAACAGCAGTTGAAGACAGCTAGCTACCTCCAGCTCTTGTTCCGTGCTGGCCATGGAGACAGCAGGGCTTAGCCTCAGTTCCCACAAGAAGCAAATCAGACTGTGGCACGCTCCAACCTTTGGATGTCATGTCAAAAACAAAGATGTATGCTCAGCTGCCTTGGCCATGTTTTGACTGCAGGGAACATCACAGGTTCCAAGCTTTATAAATGAGGAAAATAATATGCACCGTCAATGTATGCTAACATGAAAACAAAGACCACTCCAGAGAACAAATGAAATTTACTGCATTAGTTTCTTGTTCCAGCTCTCCTGGATAAATAGCAGTGAATTCAACACCACTTTGATTAGTTACTTCAAGACAAACACTGATCAGATTGCCTTGGCAAGCATATATAGCACAACAAAAGCACAATCATCCCTGTTTACTCAGGGCAGTGAGGATTCACTACGCTTTCATTTTCCTTCCCTCCATCTTCCAGCCTAGACAGCACATCCACACTATTTAATACCCAAGCTATTTAAATGCAGCAGTGCACTCTGTTCTGTAGTTAAATGCTTCCCCCCTCTTGCTAACACAGACACACTCAAGCAAGCCCCTGTTCTGCAGAAAGAGAAACAGACTGTGCCATTGCTGGAAGCCTCAGAAAGCCCCATGTTTCAGTGCAAACTGACCCAGGTAATGGTTTTCTCCTCGAAATTCAGTAGGGCTTTTCCTTTATCTCATTTGCTACCTCAACTATGCAACATATCATAACTGTCAGCTCCACATGAGAGGCCAACCTGGAGAAACGCTCTGCATTTAACAGTCTGTCTCATGTTTAAAATGAGATCACGTGGGGAAATCACAGAAGACAGAAGGGAGATCCAGATCAGAGTCAGAAAGTCTAAAAACCACAGTACTTGAACACTGCTGCACATGTGCCTGCTTTGCTTCCGATCATTTCAAAAGAGAGGATCTTACGGCACTTTACCCTGTGCCTTCTCAATAGCTCACAACACTTCAACTTGACTTAGAAGTAGATCTTCACTTTGCTCATTTTTTTTGTTTTAAACAAGTTATCTTTTGCAGAGACAATATCTCTGATATCTCCAGAAAACTCTGATTTCAGTGGTTGTCCCAACGTCTCCTTCCCTCCTCAGATCTATCTTTCAAGCTACATTATTGTTACCAGAAGCAAACTCTGCCCTAATAACTTGTTCCTCGCTGAGTTACTCAGGTTTGTTTCACTTCTTTTTACTGTATTATAATGTAATCATCACTAAAACAAATAGGTCAATCTAGAATATATAGAAAGACTTAAAAAATAAAAAAATAAAAAAAAGCAGCCTGATCAATAGCTTTATAAACATCTCTCCTTCCACCAGGAGATGCAACTTGCTTGTCAGGCATCCCCACGTTGGTCTACCAGAACTGCCACTTCACAGAAGAGCAGGAAAGCCATCTCTGTGCTGTGTACCTTCTCTTTGCACCACACTTACCACATCCTTCCAAAACTGGCTTGTGCCTGTAATGTTCACAAACAGCAGCTCTATCTGTTACAAGACATACGCACACGCAGATGAACTTATGCCTGAAGTTTGTTTTTTATATCTTTTTGAGAAAATATTACACTTACCGGGGTTTGTATTCCACCTGCTTGCTTTATTGTGTTTTCTTTCAGAAAATGATGGGGGTTTTGCTTAGGAATCAGTTTTTGGTAGGCGTATTAAAATACTAAGAAGTATTGTTTTAGTTACGCCTTGCAGCATACGAGAAACACAATTCCAGCTTCTTGCTTAAATGCAAGCTATGACTCATCCTGGGCAGAGCAAAACTGTAACACATACCCATTAAATAAAAAACACAAACAATTTTCCAGCATGAGGATTAATGACAGATAATAACTATAAATTAACTTTAATCTTTCATAAATCAAACAAAGCCCCTTATATAAACGTCACTGCAATCTCCTCAGAGAGAAAAAAAAAAAAAAGGAAAAACAAAAACCAGTAACATATCAAAGCAGAGAGAAGCCACTTCAATATTACGGTTAGCATTTGGTACCAAATCAAGCACCTCCTTAGCAGAACCACTCCAGCGCTCATGAAACATTTCCATACTGAAGGGGCAGCTTAAGACACTGCTTTAGTTTTTGAAAACATATTTTAGTTACTTTTGGACACCAGGACGTACACGATTCTTAAAGCTGATGCACTGAAACTTCATAGCTCGGCAGAATCGAGTCCAAGTTATAATTGCTTATTCGAAAAGGAAGAGGAGAGCATTTTGGTTTTGTACTCATTTTCTGCTACTGCTTGAAAGAAACTATTTGTTGAAGGGGTTAAAATACAACTTAACTGAATAGAAAGCGGCTGCCGTTCACAGACAGGAGGGGGGAAAAAAAAACAGAGTCAGAGACCTAATAGTGGACAATTTTGAAAATTACAGTGTGTCAATAATGGAGATAACAGTGAGACTCAAAAGGAATAATCTCAAATAATAGGGAAAATGAGCACCTGCCAGCCACAAAGCCATTAGTATCTGGGCTTTTATCTCTGCCACAGTTAAGTCTGGAGACACTGACAAACTTAAGAATGCTGCAAATAAAACATGGTGAAAATCTAACTGGGAAGCAATCTCACTGACTGGGAAAATACTGCCATGGAGTTTGAAAATAACTGTTTCTAGTATGAAACTCACTGCCCAGTTGTTGATAATAAACACTGCAAACCCAATGCAGCCACTTTGGGGTCTGGCTGAGTTTGCCCATGCTACAGCCTGATCAGCTACACACACCTGCATTAAGAGATCTCACCCACAGGGTTTGAAGCTCACTGCCTGCCCCGCAAGCCTGAGAACAGAAAAAGATGGTCACAGTTCCACACAAACTGGGCCTATGCGAGAAGACCAGGTTGCTACAAGTGAAGATGGGGACAACTCTGCTCTAAAGCTGTGCTCAGGGCAAGCAGCATTTGCTGTAACAATTAGATATGCAAATAAGCACACTGAAAATTAGTGACGGTTTACTGTTGTCATGGAGAAGAAAGCAATCACCATTCTGGGTCCAACCCATTTTCTTTCTCTCGCTGGTGAATAAAACTGCAGAGAGCACTGGAAAAGCCACAGGCCAGCACTTTTTAGCAGAGCCCTACCTGGGATCAGAGAGGTCAAGGCTCAAGGGAAAGCAACATAACCAAAAAGAAAGCCTCTCTGCACCACCCTGGAAAGGCAGGGCTGTGACAACTCTGTAGGGCACCTCCTGTAGGAGGTACAACCACGGTCAGGGAGAAATCACCCACATCATGCAACACTGCTGCTTACAGGGCCCAGATGCATGGGAAGCAGAGGGCAACATGGTACACAGAGTACTCAGCTCCAACTCTCTTGATGCTACATGGGAAGATCCTGCCTGAATTGAAACGCACAGCTGGCCATACTTATAATGCCCCCATCCCATCATATGAGGGCTGCTAAAAGGAAAGAAGAGGCAATCAACCTATTTAGACTCAGCTTTCCCACCCTGGGGCCAGCAGCTGGCCAGAACACTGCCTTTGTTCCAACAGCCACAAAAAAACACAACCTCCCCTCCCACCCCCCAAAATCCCTCAGAAGAGCCACGATAAGTTTATAATGGAAACCCTGACACAACCTTAACTATAGCATCCTGAATGGAAGGCGATAATCTGATGTGTGTGTGAATTAGCTCCCCTTGTCTCAATGGTATTTATCTTACTTTAACTCCTGTTACAAAAGGGTTGAGTCATATAGTAGAGCTGGCCAAGTAACAAAAGTGCAAGCTTTGCTAAAACTCCAGATTCAAGGATAAACAGGCTCAATCCTAAAACAGGTTAGAGGGAAGACTCTCCACAGGCGTGCTGCTCACCAGACCTCAGAGCCTCTGGACAATGGCATTTGCTTCTGCACTGCAGAGATTATTACAGCCCAGCAGAGGGGTGGGAGGGAGAGGGTGCAGAGCAAATGGGCTCTGCCCTTCACTTCGTGGTAACACGTATTACGCTGGGCCCAAGAAACCTGATCCCGTAGCAACCTCATGTATGGAAAGTGCCCCAATCAGATTTCACTGTGTCAGGAGAAGAACAGTATTTACTCTGCATACAGATTAGTCACAAAACTGGGTCACTTCTTGCCTTTTCAGATAGCAAAAAGAAATAAAAACAAGGCTTCTTTTTCAGATCTTTTTGTGTCTTCCTCTCAGTTTCAGAACTATGTGATGCACAGTGGTCATTACCAGCTGCCTAAGCTGATCAAACAACACCTGCGTGTGGTAAGGTTAAAGCACACTGCACTCACCAGGCTTGCATTTCTTAGAATTCGGCTCATTGGCTACTTACCGGTTCTTTTCTAGTTCATTGTGCGTAGACCTGGAAGATAAACAAAAATTTGGATTAGCCACCTTTGAACTATGGTGCTGAGAATTCAATCACTGAAAGCTGCACACATCCCCAGTGGTGTATCTTAGTAATAAAGCCAAACAGCCTCCTACATTAAAGCCCATAGGTATCACCCCCAGGTATCACCCTCGCTCCCTGCTGACAAGATTCCTCCCCTTCTAAGTCTGTATTTACCTGATATGTACAAGTCTGGTGCTACAGAAAACGCAGCCGAGAGACTAAAAAGCACACAGAATTCCATAGAAAAACAGTGATTTAGAATAGAGGTCCAAAACCAGCCATTTCCAAATTATTCTGCCTCTGCTACCAGCTCAGACCAGGACCTTTGTTCAGCGTCTCTATCTACGCTGTAAAAATATTGCCATCATCTGCTAACACAGGAGCTAGTGGTGCGTTCATTTACGCACATTAAATACTTGGGGACCTTCCAACAGCATTGGCTCTGTAAGGACAACCCCCGGAGACCTTCAGCGGTCACATGCTGGATTTATCAAGCTTAGTAGAACTCCAGATATGGTCAGCATTTGGGCATGAAATAGGATGACCAGCAGTGCCATGTTTGCAAACATCAGCAGTGCTGAGTGGTACTTTTAGGATGCCTGGAAACCCCTCTGGGACACAAACAGCACTGTCACAGCAGTGGCTTGCAGCAAAGTGAGTGACCCTTCATGTGGCACTGAGACCACTTGACAAAGGAGGGGGCTTGGTCTGTAAACGTGCTTACAACTCCCCCATTTACAGTTCACAGCTTGAAACTGAGACCGAGTAGAAACAAAAGGGAAACAGGCAAGTCAATTCTCCTGTCTGTGATGACTGCAGGAGTAGCAAAAACAAACCTAATCAAAAATACATAAACTTAAGGCCTTTCAGGATTTCTAATCCAATGGTGTTATTAGAAACCTGGGTGATGTTGTTGAGGGTGATTTAAAATAGCCATTTACCCGGCATTTCCCTTTAACAGACGGTCACCTCAAAATAAAGAGTAAAAGAAGCCCAAGAGCTTAATAAAAAGGATCTATTTTCTGTAATTTGGCATCACATTTCTTCCGGAGCTCTGAGAAGATTATCCTCTATCCCCCATCTGGAGAATCCCGCAGAGAATTCTACAATTAGGGAACTGAATGGAGGATGTGCTCCAAGGGAAACCCTGTCATAATTAAATGCTCCTCCAAAACCAGGAAGGAGGAGCACCTAACAGGTGCCAGATCCTCAGTGAGGATGACGTGTAAGTGTGGATGCCTGCAAAAACCAACGCAGTTGAGTCTCAGCTTGCTGAGCCTGAGAGCTGGGGGTGGATGGAAAAAAAAAAAAACCACAAAAAAAAAACCCAAAACCAACCACTAGAGCTCGACTGTAGGACAGAACACAACAACAACTCAAATTATGGTACATCTGAGCAATGTAGCCTGTACAGCAGGATATAGGGTGTCTTAAGGCAAGACATGCCACAGACAAATTCCTAAAGTAAAGGAAACTCCCAAAGCAACTGCTTTCACCCGACCCCTCTGAAAACAGAGGGTCCCTCTTAGGAGTGGCTCCCCAGCACAACATAGGGCAAATTCAGTCCAGAAATTCACCCAAAGCTGCATTCCCCACAGAGGCTAAACCACCACTTGTCCACACATCTTGGATGCAAATCTACTCATTGGTGGCTGAGCTGAGGCCACAAGGGCCCACATGTTCTTTGGAACACGTTTATGGATCTTATTTACCGCATGCTCCTGCAGGAGACTTTGCAGCCTTCTTGGCTATGACATTAGCAGTTACAAAGCCAGAGATACGCAATGGCTTGAATTCCTATATTATTTCGAGCCAATTATCAAGGCCAGCACTGAAAGAACAAAGTTTGGCCCACTGCTGTGAACAAAATTAAAACAGCAGGTTCTCCATACTCCTCTCACATATGAGACTCTTTATTACCTATCTGCCTTCTGATGAACAACACCACTGAGAGGGGTCACAGGCTTTTCACCAAGTCAGGAAATTTATGCCGTGACTTTTAACCATATCAGTGACAGGGAAAAAACAAAACAAAAAATAAAAATAAAAATCAGTTCCCTCAAATGCAGCTACTACTGCAGCTGAACGCAAAGAAAAGAATCTCAGCTACACTGAATGAATCCTATGGGAATGCTGCCTCTCACCTGCCTATGCTTTGCTTAGTTTTACTGGGGACACTCGGAAAAATTTAATCTTTCCTTTCATCTAAAATTAGGAAAAAAAAAAAAGAAAAATCAGCATTGCTCCCCAGTACCACCACGATTCACTGCCTCTTGTTCCCTGTGCCAGTTTCCCTTTGCTCAGACGACAGATACAGAAAAACCCTCTCTCTTCTCTGTTCATAATTCATTTTCTGTAGCTCCTGATCGAGATTAATCTTCTGCCCGTCTTCGGGCTGCACACGTTACTAAGATTTATTTGGAGTTAAACAAGGACAGCATTGACTGCAAAGTAGAAAAAAAGCATGGGAACCTCTATTGCTACTGCACTAGAAAACAACTTAAATAGGTACAGAAACAAATGTAGCTGGACCACTAGCTGAGAATGCCTCATCAACCAGGAGCCCAGAGAGCATCACTACGCTGAAATCAAAGCTCCATCCTTGTAGGCCACCACCAGCTCTCTGAGCAGGATGAACAGTACGGCTGTGAGCCATCGCAACATGCATGAAACATTCAGGGTCACTCTTACAACAGCAAGGAAATGGCGTACACAGTGCTATGTTGCTCTGCTGCTGCTGACGGTTAGGCACTGTTCGTGTCATGCAGTAAAATGAGGACACATGAGTAAAATGAGTAGAACAGGGCAAGCAGGTCCTTGCCCCATCTGCAAAGCTGAAGCCAAAGCCACGCGGGCATAGAGCGGAAAGCAAAAGCCCACACATACACACACACACACCAGCACTACCCCCAGCCTGCCCCAGTCCAAAAACTGCTGCATTTTAGAAGGAGCTCAAGCACAAACTGTCCACAGGGTTTTCATTTAAAAGCAGACTTCTACAGCAGTCAGTTCTTTAATAATAAATTCAAACCATCCATATTGGTTACTCTCCCTAAAAACTCAAGAGTGTTACATGCGGAAGAGCCATCTGAATGCATTTTGAAAACAGCTCAGGAAGAGATCATGAAAGAGTTTCAGAAGCTTAACATGAAGGAGCCAAGAAAACAACAAAAATAGCAGAGAAGTTCCCACCGTGCTTTAAATGACAAAAGTTGTACGAGAAGAAACTGAAGTTTATCCATCTCTACCCCAGATACCTTGAAGTGCATACAAAATAGCAAGCAAAAGGGAAGCACCTGTCAGTCACACCAGTTCAAGGTCCCCATGAACCAACCTCTTTACATCAGTTACTGTGATTCTTCCTGCAACACTGCTACCCAATGTTGTAGCAAAGTGATGCTAAAACACCCAACGACCTCAACCCCCTCACTGAATGAGGCATTGCAAATGAATGCTTTACTTCATTGTCTTTAATACTTAAATAGAATCCCTCCTGACAGAGTGCAGGCAATTGAAATTTCCCAGAGCACAGGTAAGGCAGCAGAGCAGCGTCAGGGAGGAACAGGCTCTAAAGAGCAATGAATTAGTTTGTCACTTCTCTACTGTAATTAAAATCATAAAGCTGCCACATGACATTAAACACAGCTGACCTTTGTGTTTTACACATTTGATATTGATAAACAGCCCAACAAATGCACTGGCAGCATATCTGCATTTTGTTTTGATTTCTCAGTGAGGTAACTTTCCTGCAGGGAAAACACAGCAACAAGAAGTCCTGCAGTGATGGTACTGAGACCCAAACCCTGCTGTGTGCTTACACCCAGCTGTGCTCTGCCTGTGCCTGGCCCCAGGCCAGCTCAGGGCTCCCACAGGTGCATTTCCACCACCCAGCACCCACCCAGTGGCCCCTCCAATGCACGTCCTTAATCCAACACAGAACTAGCACTCATCTTCCAAGTCAGATCTAACTCACTCCACCCCACTCTGCTTTAGCAAGAGGTTTATCAGTAAATAAATACTCCATCCATTTGTGAAAACTAATGCACAGTTACCTGAATCACGCTTAGCAAAATAGCAAGAACATCCAGAGCAGGCCAACTACTTGCTCCTACTTCATTCTGCCCATGCAGACATCTCTGAATCATCATTTAAAAAAGCCCCACAATCTCCTGCTTCATTCTCCAGGCCTTTCCCACATTCTGCTTCTGTTGACCCCCATTCACTTGGCCACCAACTTCCCCCTCCAAGATATGTCTTCTACCATTCTCCAAGCCAAAAATCAAACTATCCTTCTGGAACCACTGAACTAAGGTACTGTCCTTTCTTTTATGCAAGCCTTTTCACCGAAAAGACTGGTATTAGAAGCAGTCAGATGACAGGATAAAACAAACAAAAAGGAAGGCTGATCAATTGCTTTGTTCTTTTCCACATCTACCTGTGTCCACAAAAGCAAACCTGGCTGAAGAATCCCAGTGTTCTGCCGGGTTTCAAACAGCAGTGGATCAACACTGTGAGCCATCTGTGAAACTGAATGCACAAGTTGCAGGCTGGGAAGCCTGCAGAAAAGCTCTGAGAGCAGCATAGGGCGAGGCTTTCAGCCCAATGGTAGGGCAAGTGACAGGTTCACAGCTGCTGCACAAGTCAAATCTTCCTGCCAAGGCAGAGATGTGCAAGGGCTGTACCTGAGGGAGCTGTGAGTCTACCTCACCTCTAGAAGTAACCCACCAGAAATACCAGCCTCAAGCCCAACAAGTCCCACCTCAGCCTTACTTAGCAGCAAATCTAGCAAAACATTTCCTTGCACGCAACACAAAGACAAGAGGTATCTCAGTCACTGCTATTCCATGATCCTTCTATGCTGTATGGCCTTGATGTCCAGAGAAAAAGCTTCTCCACAAGGAGCTGAAATGAGGAGACAGAACAGGCTGTTTCACCTTCTCACTGACGTCAGTGGAGATGCACCAGATTAACCTGGCCCCAAATTCTGGCTAGTCTTTCTGTCGCTCTTAGACTGACATGGTATCAGATTCCTCCCAAGGCTCTGATCAAAGCTGTTTTCCCAGGATCAAGTCAGACAGTTTCCAAAGTTCACATTCTCAGTCTCCAGCAGAGAAGGGGACACAGCCATCCTGGCATCTGTTTCTGTTTTTTCATCTTTGGAAAAGGAGAAATGGCCCCACAGTGTTTGCATCCCAACAAGGAGAAAAGAGCTCCTTCACATGGTTCACAACGACTGCAGAACGTTGCCCACCCCTCTGCTTCTACAGAGTCCTGAAAGCCTCCTGCAACACTGTCAAACAACTTTAAGAGATAAGCAGCACACACTCCTCAAAGAAGTGAAATCCACACAGCCTTTCTCAGTTTGGGACCTACTCCCATAATCACTGTTTCTGTTTGCAATACTTTGGGAATTAACTCTTCTCTGACACTTTCTGTACAGGAGGGAGAGACAACATGAAATAATGTTCCCAAGGCCACCCAAGAAACCAGTGGCAGGGCACTTAACCTCATTCTCTAAATGCCAGGGTGCAGCAGGGGGTTGCTGTTCTCAGGCTGTCCCGGTGACCCCTATCAAGGACATTAGTGCCATCTGACTCTTGGGTCAAAGTAAAAACCTGACATAACCATTGTGTGCTGCAAGTAGGAAAGTAGAAAAATCCCCACATAAATCAAACCTAAACAAGCCCTCACATCTTACTCACCAGCTGCCAAGTGAACCAGCCCTACTCTCAGACACCACTGGATAAAGTGACAGAATCCCCAGCAGAGCATGCTGTCCTACTGTCGCTTGTTCTGCTGCCTCAGCACAAGGAAGGAGTGACAGCTCTCTCTTGCTGAGCACCATAAACTTCTCTCAGCCCCAAAGCTGGGCTCACCAGACTCCAGCAACATCCCAATTTAGTAAGGCAAGGTGGCTCACTGCAGCAGATGGCTCTGCCAAGCCAGGCTACCAAACAAGAATGTTGTTTTGCATTCACTGCTGCAGCGTGGGGCCAACAGAGATGTTCCTGCTTGCTTCCTTCTCAACTCTACAGGCTGGGAGCCAAGTGCTGTCACGGCCCTTCTCTGCCACCTGAGGTGCAGAGCCCGGTCCTAGCTGCAGGAAAACCGCCCCATTGCATATACTCCCTCATGCAGCACCCTGCGTGGCCAAGAGGAACTGAGGTTGCTGAACAAGCAGCTATTCAGTATTTTGTTTTCTCCTCATTGTTCAATGCGTGGCCTCAAGCCAAGCCTTGCTCTGAATACAGAACCGGTGGTTTTCTTACAGGCTTTACAACAGCCTCATCAAGAGCAGCTCACAAGCGTGTTTACTGCTATGCATCCTCACTTTCCAAATGGAAAGCCAAGAAATGGGGAAATGAGAGTTGCATGTTCTCATTCTCTCCAGCGCCTTTAAGAAGACCCTCAAGAGCCTGGTTTTCTGAGCTACTTTGTAAGTTCAAAGCACAACTCCCCCTGATGCTCCCTGCAGCTGTGCATCATCAGCGCTTCTGCAGCTCAGCTCCCAGGCTCGTACCTTGGAGAAAAAACACTACACTGTTTGGAAGTCCCCCTTGAAAAGGCAAGCTTCAAGTGACTTGCTGAATGTACGCAGGACTGCTGACTGGGGTTGGGAGGGAAATAAGTTCTATGTGCTATTCACTGCTTTGTTTACCTGCCTTCTAACTTCAGTGACAAGTGAATAAAGTTCTACAGAAACCACCTCCTTCCCTTCTCAGCCCACAGTTAACCACATCAGAAGGGGCTGGTGCACGCATATCAGACACAAAGGCTGACACATGACCCATCTGAGCCATTTCAGTAGGGAAACCCTAGCCCACCTCCACCTCCCTTGCACATCTGACAGCTGACAACTTCTGTAAAGACTTAAAATTTGGTCACATTACAGTAGATTCTCACAGTTCAGAAAAAATTGATCTTGTTCTCACCAAGGCAAAATTATTCATCATGATCCATGACGCAAAAGAGCATGAACACAAAAGCAGTCTCTTGACTTTAAAAACACTGACAAGATTATGTTTTTCAGGATACAACATGGAGAAATATCAAGTAGCCTCACCATGGCACCTCCAGGCTCCACTGTGGACAGAGAAGAGTAAAGCACCAAGCGAGGGCAATGAAACAGACACTTCCTCACACCAGTGCCAGCCTCCAGGCACTACCAGGGACAGCGTCCCTACACGCTTCCCTGCATGATCACCATAAACAGATTACAAAGCAAAATGCATTATTTAAGTAGAATGATGCACAGACTTTGACAAAGCAAAGACTTCATCCAACTCCCACTAGCACCTTAATATCTCTGCTAACATTTTCTCTGTTGAACATTCAAGCCTATTGGAGGGTAGGATAAGAAACCACAATGATTTACAGAAAGAGGACAATGACACAAGGGCAACTTTCAAATCTACTTAGAAGACTCAGGATCCTAAGTTTTATATTCTTTCAAATAGTCACAAGCTCCAAAACACCGATGCTACCTCCCGAGAACAGGATTAAAAAAGCATGTGCATTAACCCCAATGTACAGATGGTAGGAACCATGGAGGGTACAGATGGTGGGAGCCATGCAGGTTATCTGACATGCTCAGATCTTGTAGCATTTCAGTGGCAGACTCAGGAATGCATCCAAGGGCCCAGCGTGCCAGCCCTTTGCCTTGTACCATGCTTCTTCCCACACACAGTGCGACCCTTTTGAGGAAGATGATCACATCCAGAAATCGCTTCAGTAACGTCATCTGCAGTGCTAAAGTCTGTTTGAGGAACACGTTCTTCTCTGCAACCTCTTCCGACCTAAAGAAACTGCCTTCAGATGCACTGGGGAAAATGAGGCTTTTGGACTAAAATGTCACCTGACTGAAACTGACTTTGTTTGAAAAGAAACTGATGACATTTGTATAGCTCTAGGCCAGGCCAGACTTTCAGACTTGTTAGTTATCTCCTATGTTACAATGACACTGCTGCAACACAGTTCCTGGAGATGAAGGCAGGGAGAAGAATACTCAAAAACAGGAAATGCACAAAGACTAACACAGGCTGTAGGAGAACCAGCAAGAGAACTCCAGTGTTCAGGCTTATATCTTGTCAACAGAGCATGCTCATCTACTGTCCAGGAGATCCACCAAGGAAGGCTGATAAAATGGGAGAGCTTGTTTTTCCTTCTGTTCTTCCAGTTCTGGCTCATAAACAGCAGAAACTCACAAGAAAGCTGGTACCTCCAGCTGCTCTCAGATGGCCCAACTGTTTGTGAAGCAACTCAAACTGCTGCAATTTGCAGCATAACAGCTGAAGGCAACCCGCAGTTGGTGCCATGTCACCTTACACCACGGTCCTTTTACATCATGTCCATGCCCAAGTAGCAGAGAATGACCACGGGGGTACCAGTCAGTCCCAGCGTCATCTGTTCCTTCCCACAACTTCTAGCACTTGGTTAATCCCTTCTTGATGGTGTAAAAGGTGGAAGGAGATAAACAAAAAGTGTTCAGAAGACTAATGAGTATTTCATGCAGATGAACTTTAATCAAAACCGAGGCAAAAGTGCAGCTTTTAATCCATATGCCTACTTGTCACTAAAGAAACAGTGAAGTACAGACAAGTAATAAAGATAATGCCGAAAACCATCAACTCTACTTCAAACTGGATTCATAAAGCAACAGAACTGAAGTGAGATCACATTCCTATCAGAGAATGGAAGTACAGTAGGCAGCACAGACATGAGAGATGGGAACATATCCAGCAGGATGAAAAAAGCAGGACTGTTCCCTCCAAGCTGAGTAAAGGCAGTGTCTCACAGACAAGTAATCCAGGCAACAACCAGCCAAGTGCACAGCCCCAGTCTCTGGTCAAGAAAGCCCAAAATTATCAACAAAAACAAATCCTATCTTTTTTGGTTCAAGGCAGGCAGGGAGCAGAAGCCAATTCTCTCAAGAACAAGCAGACGTCAGTTTTTGAATTTGGGCAGAAGTTTGTCAGGAAGGATCAGGAGATGATCAACAGCAGAAACTCCAACAAACAAGACAATTAACTTAGCAGCGTGAGATGAAAAGATGTACTGGACTGCGCAGGTCAGAAAAAGAAAATGATTTCAAAGCTCCACCAGGAGCAAGAAAAGAAAAAGCTACTCTTACACACAGTGAGGGAGCAGATGGGAACAACACTACAGGTGACAACCAAGTCATTGTCAAGTAAAGGATCAGGTCCAGTGAAACACCTGACACACGAGGAATGCTACCTGAAGTAGGGAACTGACTGTACACTAAATATAGAAACAAATGACCAAGTATGGACCAAACATCCTCCCTACCATCCTCAGGCACCAAATCGCATTAGAAGCTGGGACTAACAACCTAATGTTTCAAAAGACCATAAGCACCATAATCTGCAGCTCCTTGTCACTGCATCAGAACTGCCATCAGTAATGCCAATCATCCCACGCTGCCTGCAGCACAGCTCTACCTGGGTAGAATGCTGCAACATGAACAGCACAAGCCCTGAGTAACAGTCCCACTGCTCCGAAACAGTACATTCCTGCAGAGGCTTCCCTTAAATCTGGGAGGACAAAGGGATTACAAACCTTCAGCCACAGACAATTCAGAGCAGACAGACGCTGCAGCAGTAAATTACAGCTAGGTTGCCAATTACATCAACAATTGGGCCTGCTTCTGGTTTACACAAAGGCCTCTTTGCACAACTTTGCCAGTTTAAAGAACAAATTACATTTTACACCACTGTAAAATGTAGTGGTGTACTACATTTTAGTACACCACTAAAGGTATCAAAAGTCTAAATTCAGCCCAGAATCATGTACTTCTGCATAGAGTCCCTACAACACAGACCTCTCTCTGCATGGCTATATTACTAATAAACAAGGGAAAGTAGAAACTGCAACTCCACAGGATCTTCCCACTTGGAGGGTAGTAAAATACATGGAGTGCCGAAGGGGAACACAGTGGGCTCCACAATGGGAACTGTTCTATCAGCCCTACTACTGATACTGCTGATTCGGAGGCCCCTCTCCACACTAAGGAGTGGGACTGATGTTTCTCAAGTCATTTGCTGTACCTTCTGGAAAACTGTCAGCTGCAGTACTGTAGAGCCAAACATCAGTGAGAAGACACTGCATGCAAAGCCTCACCTACACTAGGTAATTTTTGTCTACATCAGTGGCAGAATCTCAGCTTATGATGTAGATTGGCAAAGACAAGGAAAAGCACAACGTAATGCCAGCAGGTTCAGAAGCTCCAGTATCACTGTGGCTTGCCTGCCTGTACGTGCAAACTCCCTTGGTGCAAATTACATCAATTGGGCAGATGGGATGCGGCTGAGGCCTAAATGAGCTATGTGTGAGTACAGCCCCCCTTGTCAACCAGCTCCAAACAACTACAGCCTGGTAAAAACCTAGAGAATTAAGAAGATATTAAGGGGTGGTTTGCCTCTCGTGCATTCAGTGTAGTTGTGCTGTCACACAGGCTCCTCTTTGACAAACAAATTTTAGACTGCAGCATGCACAGATGCTGCAGTCAAATCACACTCCAAAAGACCATTCCTCTGTCTGTGCTACATGCAGGTAACAGTGGGGGACCTGAGCACAGCTTATCTTGCCAAATGAACTAATGAAACAGAATGGACCTGCAATCCGCTTTCCCAGCCTAACACTTATTATTATGCTTTCCCAAAGAGAAGTCATGCTTACACCTAACTGTTGGTTAATTCCTCTTACTGTCTCTATTAGAGAAGCATACCTTAACAGCTCAGCCCCGTCCAGTTTTCCTTCCTTAAAAATCTAACAGGAATATATACTCTCTACTAGAAGGGCAAGACCCTACTCCCCCCCTCCACTATTACTAGACAGAATTCAACAGAACCACGGAGATTCCAGAGAGTAATCTCACCGATGGTACATTAACAAAATGCGGCATAAACCAAAACATGGCACAACAAATCTCATCCATCCTCTGTATGGCACATGTAGACTCGTGCCACACAAAGACGGCCAAGTCCTGAGCTACGCATGGAGCTCCCTGGCATGAGGCTTGAGGCAGTCTCTGTCCCCAGCATCTTACACAAAGGCCAGATTCTAACCTGCCTACACACAGCGAGCCAAAATTGAACTCCCACTAACTGTGGAGTAAGGTGTGATCCAGTGTGAGAATAAACAGATTAAAAAATGTCCCCAAACAAATAAATATCCAGAAACAAACCATCAATAGAGGCTACGAAGGAGGGGCAGTGAATCTCCTCTCACAAAAGATAAAACTTATTTAAAGCTATGCCTATGCAAGTATCCACCAGCCCCCCTGCTCCTCCCCTGCACAGCGCTGTATGGTTGCACAGTGCTGCTGTTCTGGTAAATCAGGCTTTCCTGTGCACCAGACAACCAAGGCTGACTTGCAGCTACACATGCCACGTCCTTTTAGCTTCTGCACCCGTGTTTGTGAACCTGCAGCACATCAAGTCATCGCCTGAGGCACACGAGATACCTTCTGCACACCATCCTTCTGCAGGGATGCTATGCGCGCATGAAGCTTAAAACCAGGAGTACCTGAGGGTTTAAATAGCTACAAACCCCAACCCTACCCTCAAAAATCAGCTTCAAAGGTTATGAGATAGGGCTACAAAGATTCAGCACAAAACCAAGCAATGGGATTTAGAAGCATGAAAAAAGTCAGTTTTTAATGGGGTAGGGAAAAGCAACAATATAGAAAATGAGGAACTACATCAATAGAACAGTCAGACAAGCCCTTAAGACCTGGAGGCCACCAAGTTCAAAACGCCTTTGCATACACCCCTTCCAGTTGCAGATCTCAGGCTCTCCATGCAACCTGCTACTGTAGGTGTCTCAAGGGCCCTTGGGAAGCAACCTTAGACACAGGAGAGAATAACAGGAAATAGGAAAATGAAAGGAAAAAGAAACTGGACAGAGATCAAACCCTCCCCATGGAGCTGAGCAATGGATTACTTGAGTGCCCTTAACCACACGAGCCTCCTGAGAGAGCTGAGGATTCCTCACATCACTGGAAGGGGCTTAGCTTTTCCCCAGGATCAGACCAAAAAGTAACAGGCTTCTCCATACATCTGAGAGTCTAAAAAAAAAAAAAAAATGTACAAAGAACAATATGATATTTTAACACAATTTCAGATTCTCTTATAAACCTTGACTTCATTAAACCATTTGTATTTTGGGTGGAAAGAAAAACAAACCAAAACCTTTGGCATCTGCTTAATTATTTCTCAAAAACTGTAAGCATCAAACCAGCCTAATCATAACTATAGCAATCCTACTAATAACTGTCTATTTAGGACTGCATACAGAAGAGTTTGAAAGAGCAGCTTTCAGTAACACTGAATGCAAGCCGATGTATCCACAGAGCTCTACTCCCACAATGGACTACTCCACTTTTCCGGCTTTTAGAACCCAGCTTCTGTCCCAGAAACGTCTTGAGACAGAAGCAAACTAAACAAGTGAACCCATATGTTAAAATAAATCACTGCTGATTTTTACCCCATTCCAAAAACCATCAGATATTCTTTTCAAGACACAAAGTAAATTGAAAAAAATAATAATTCTAATGTAATATGGGTTGGCTGATCGGCTCATCTTTTGTTGTTGTTGTTTGCCTATAGCCATGTTTTAAATGGGATATTCTTTAAGAGGTTTCCCTTGTTTATTAAAGACTCCAGATCACAACAGCTGTAGCTGATCACATATTCTTGCAGGTGGGTCATTTTCAGTACCAAAATAGCTCCAACTAAAGCCAAGACTGCACATCTCTGAACACATTTGGGTTTTAAAATCATAGCACACCATGCTAGTCACTAATCCCCAAAAGGTCTTTAAAATGTGCATGCAAAACACTGTGCACACATATAGGTAATGCTATAGGATGGCAGAGGAGAACCCCCTTGCAGGGATCAGTTGCACAACTGGAACAAACAAGAGGAACGTAGTGAGAACCTGAGCCAAAATAATTTTATTTTAAAAAATTCAGTTATATGAATTAGAAATAATGAAGCAATGCTTTCTCTCTTAGTTATACACTTCTGCTTGGGTAGAACTAAAATCATTTTTGCAGGCACTGGGAGACCATCCTTATTTCTTTAAGAATAAGATTTGCTCTATCACTGCCATCCAAAGGTAGGTTGCCTGCTCCTCAGAACTCTGCAGGTACTTATGCCGTGCCAACGCAGGGCCTGCTAGGAAGAAATAGCTGTCATTGCACAGAGCAAAGGGAAATACTTGGACTTAATCTAACAAAGCATGTAAATACATGGAGTCTCGTATTCATGGCTTATTTGGTTGAATAAAGACCAGCAATGACACTCAGGTGTCTCAACTTCAGTTTGCCTAGGTTGCTCAAGAGACATTTTCTACGGGAAACTTAAATCCCGTGCACATTCTTCATTTAGAAGCATCATTTCTCTACGCTAATTAAACATTTTGAGATAAAAGTAATCTAAGAAAAGTCACACACCTAGGCCTGAAATGCAAGTTTTGTCCCTCATCAAGGATTTGTTGTTTATTTCAAAGTCCATTCAAACTTTGCTCGACAGAACTTCCTGAGAATGGATGATTATTTCAGAAAACTATCTTATAGCTGCAGTGAGCCATCAGGGCGGCCTGCATCTACAAATGATGGACTACTTGTGAATATAACATCCTCTACTGCCTGTTAGTGCCTGAGGCCTCTCCATCAGGGCACACCTTCTACTTGGGGCTGGACAATGTGGAGGAGATACCACCGAGAAATCCTGCCTGCATGTGGAGCTGGAGTGCACCTGCATGAGGCAGCGGCTGCTGGGGGATGTGCTGTGCTTCCTCCACCACACTCAGAATGAGCCGAGACAGAAAGAGGAGCCCACCCTCCTAGATACCTTCTGTGAGGGCTCCTACCTGCACGTGGAGAAAAACACCTGCTGGCTCCAGAACCAGTGATAGCAGCTTAGAGGCATCTGATGGTGCTGCCCTCCCATAACTCCTGTAAGACCAACCTAACCAACTCCACATGTGCTTGGAGCGCAGCTCCATGACTCACGGACCTTCCTGAGCACCAGGTAGGCTGACTTGCTCAGCCTCTTCCAGAACCTGGTGTAGAAGCCGGCCACCCATGCCCAGGTGCTGGTCAAGTCTGAGAAGCTGTGAGATCTGCGCACAAGAAGGCCAGCCCTCAAAGAAGTCTCCATTGGCACTGGAAGAGGCCTTCTCACACAGAGCTACATTGGTGGGATTCAGCTGGTGGCAGAGAAGCAACATCCTTCTTGGGATGGTCTCCCCAGCACAGCAGTCAGTGCTGTAGCCAGTGAAATCATCAGTTTTCACCTTCCCTTCTCCATCCATCGACTGGCACAGCTCAGGTGGCCATTTCATACAGAACCTGGCATTACCCCTCTCAGCTGTGGCTGTGCAGGGAACGTGCAAGAGGGGTCTTGGCATGCTCATCAAGGGCAGGGTGGAGAATCTGCCCATCCCAGACACACCCTGGGCACTGGTGCCACACAACTGAGCATACTGGACATGCAGCAGACACTGCTCGACAAGCAGTGGGAATTGCTCCTGCACATTTTCTCCACTGCCAAACCACATTTTGGGGAACCTGTCTTTGTGCAACTGAAGATGATGTTGCATGGAGGCTTGCAACAGAGAGGCCTGCTAACATCCAGGCAGTGACCACTCAAGCTCTTGGGAAAAGTCCATTACCTCTGCGAACTCCAGCCCGTGCTGAGATGCCAACAAATTCTTTGTTTGAACAAATGCTCTGTCCATGAATGTCTGCACAAAACTTTGAGAGGGGACATGGGCACAGAGTGCTGAGTGCACCACTGCCACAGAACCAGGGAGCATTTCCAGAAAAACATAGACTGACAGAAGTTGGAAGGGACCTCTGGAAGCTATACTGGGGGACTATAAGAAAGGACAGACTCTTTAGCAGGGTCTGTTGTGACAGGACAAGGGGAAATGGTTTCAAACAAAAAGAAGGGAGACTTAGATTGGATATAAGAAAATAAGTTTTTACAATAAAGGTAGTGAGGCACTGAAACAGGTTGCCCAGAGAGATGATGGATGCCCTGTACCCAGAGACATCCAATGTCAGGCTGGAGGGGGCTCTGAGTAACCCGATCGAGCTGTAGATGTCCCTGTTCATTGCAGGGGAGTTGGACTAGATGATCTTTAAAGGCCCCTTCCAACTCAAACAACTTATGATTCTGTGATACAGAGCCTTCTTTAAATAAGGCTAATGCTCTACTCAGCATCACACAAAACACACTGCAGTGAATTTGGAGGCATCCTAAACTTCACAGTTGTCACTTCCCAGCACTGCAGCCATCTGGAAGGCCTGCCATCTCCTACAGCAAGTGCAAGCTGCTACGACTTGCACTAACAGAAACTTCCATTCCCAACTGTGCATGTAAGGTCTGAGCTCCTCAAAAAGAACCACTTAGATCTCTGCCTGGAGCAGACCTTCCTCAAGCCAAAAGACAGTGCCTACAACTTTTACACTAAAAATTTCATTTGGTGCTCAACACTCCTTGAATAATGGAGGTTTTAAACAAGGCTGGAAAGCATTTCTGCCTCTCTGTTACCTTACCCTCCCGCCCCCTCCACCAGATTCAGCGCAAAGATGCCCTGAGAGAGCTGTGCCTGGATGCCCTGTGCAGGCATGCCTGGGAGCTCTGTGCCAGCAAGGCACGCTGTACACCCACGCCCCAGAGACAGGGAGTGCTCCGCATCTCTTGCTAGTCCCAAGGCAGCAGGACTCGGTGCTAGGAAGCTCCTGAGGGGAATGTGCTTCCAGCCCTCCTCTGGAGAAGGGCAGGTTGCCATGACAAAGGCCTTTGAGAAAAAGAGGTGTGGGATGGATAATAATATGCAAGAAACCTATGAGGGAAAAACACACATCTCAATTCAGCATTTCCTGTCATTTCTCAGCACAGAGTGATTGGGATTTGGGTTCAGGGGAAATAGGAAATGACTACAACTGCCCTCAAATCAGGAGAGGGTGGATGAACGAGGCAGGCAACACAAACATGCAGCATACAGTGAGCCCAGGATGTGATCATCCTGAGGCAGAAAATTTCCCTGCAGCAAGGTGTCCTAACATCTATTCAAACAACCTTTATTATCAAATGCTGCCAAAGCAGAATCAGTGTAAGCTAAGACACCTTTCTCCACGGCCTCTACTGGTCTCTTTTGAATGGCCTTAAGAAAGCTTTAATCACCTGAGCCACCTGCCACCATTTTATGGATTGCACGAGCCCTACTGCAGTAAATGCAAGCTTGCAATTGCCTGTTCAAAATCATACTTTGTTTCTAAAGTTTCCCTGTGCCAGAAATCCTCAGCACTGTCCAGATAATTCCACAGAACAGAGTTAAAAACAACAACAACAACACAACAACAAACACACCACAAAAAAAATTAAAAAAAAAAAGAAAAAAAGGATAGCAACTAGAGGGGAATAGCAGATCCTTCCACAGCACTGAGTGATTGGCCTAATCTGGTTGTCTCTTCTCGATTTAACAAACCAAGAAATATGGCATTGTTTAATAAGCAATGTGTCAAAACCATGAAGTTCCACAATTACCAAGCTATCAGAAAGCTGGGAAATCCCACTGCCCTGAAAGCCAGAGTGAAAGACAGCTTCAATTTCCTGAACTGAATTTTTAACACATTGCATGCAGCAGCCAGTCAACTCCCTCTCTCCCATTTGTTGTAGGGGATCCATTTCAAAACATCATTTCCTTGCTTCAAGTCATGCCTGTCATTACAACCCCAAAGCGCCCAGGTTGCATGCATGCTATCCCTTAAGAGCAATGACTTCTGGGTTGGAAAAACATCAGCTGTACACAATGGGAATAGCTATTGCCCATCTCCTCCCTGCACCCTCTGAACAGATCTCCCTACTTCTCTCCGCAGCATCTGAGCATTGGCACAGAGTCAGCTGGCAGTACCGCAGATACAGCTCCCCTGTGTCCCTCTACTTTAAGTGCAATGCATCCAAAAGGGATGCTGTTCCCGTGTGACCCAGCTCTGAATCCCCCTACACTCACATTCTGCCCTTTCCCCTTTCCTGGGGAAAAATTTTCTCACCTCTCATCTCCAGTTTTCCTTTTCAGCTCCATCCTCCCACCCAGCTCTGCACCCGCACTTTCTTCTGCCCATGTCGTACCTGTTGGCAATACTTGCATTGCTGCCACTGCCGCTGTGTTTCCTTGCCCGGCTCAGCCTCCGCGTGGGCTTTGGGTCTTGTAGTCCAGGACTTGGAGCTGAGGGGAAGGTCGAGGCATAGCCATGTTCGCACTCTGCACAAGAATCAACAGGCAGGGCATAAAAAAGGGGTCAGAAAAAAATAAAATAAAAAAAGTCAGCTGGCAGGCCTCACCACTGACCCGTCAGCCTAAGTGGGGAAGCCCTTACGCACAACAGCACAGAGAAACAACTGCTGATGTATTCAGAGGGAAGTGGACCAAGAGGTGGAGAAAAGAGAGGGAGTGTAAAAGCTCTGCCAACCTCGCAGGAAGACCAGCACATCTAATATACCTGAAAGCGTCAAAAGAAGCCAGGACAGCCCAGAGAGTGCCTCGTCTCTCCTCCTGCTCAAGCTCTGAACCGAGCAAATCAGGCACATTTCATTCCGCAACGCCAGGACCTCCCACCCCATCCTTCCTGTCCAGTGGGAAACTTTCCGGCCAGCCCCTGGTTTTCCTTCCAGAAATCACATCCACCTTGTCCCCCCCTTCCTGCCAACCCCCCACCTCACCCACACCCCAGCCCTGCCCCTCACCTCAACCCCTGCTCGAGGATCAACCATCAGCTCCTATCCCCTTTGCCTCTCACCCCTCCATGGGGACTCCTGACCCCAACCCCGCTCCCACCACCGCGGCAGGCGGTCAGCCCGGCTCCTCCCTCCCATTACCTCTCTCCCTCCGCTCCAGATACTCGGCCGCCTCCAGCAGCCGCTGGATGTTGATCAGCTGCACCTGTTCCATGGCCCCCGGGGCTCCGGCCCACCCGGGCCCCCCTCGGCCCCCAGGCTCCCAGCGGGCCAGGGGGGGCTGCGGGGCGAGGAGTTGCCGGCTTCCCCCTTAACCCCAGCCCCCTCACATCGACCCCTCTCTCCCCAGGACGGCTCTCCTCAGAGGGGCACGGTGATGGCGAGGCCGCCCGCTCCTGAGGAGGCAACGAAGCGAGGCCTTTCCGATCGTCCCTAACGCCCAGCCTGCCGCTGCCCGCGCCCCGCTTCGTCCCCCAGCCCGCCCACACCCCCTGCCGGGCTCGGCCCCTGTCGCCCCGGCCTGGGCTTACAGCTTACCCCCCCGCCGCCCGGCTCTACCCCTCGGCCCCTCCGGGACCGGCCCCTCCGTTCGCCCCGCCCGCCTCCCCCAACGCCTCGCACCACTTTGTTTACCTCCGCCGGGCGCTCACGGGAAGGAGGGGGAGGCGCAGCGCCGCGGAGCCGCACGGGAAATGTAGTTCCGCGCCGCCGCGGGGCACTGTGGGACGGCGGCTGTCCCCGCGTGGGGATGGCGGTGGGAGAGTAGGTACGGGCAGCTGCACGCCCGCTCGCCCTCCTTTGAGCACCGCCGGGGCTCAGCACGCGGCTGGGCCGAGAGGCCTGCAGCCACTTCACGCCTCTCCTTGAGGCTTCCACGTGTGGAAGGACCAAGAATGGGGCAATAAAAGAGCAAAGAGAGGCTGCAAAAGGAAAAGCTGTGGCTGCATCTTAGAGATACTAATAAAGTGAAGCTGTGATGCGTCCTGGGCTTCTGATGGCGCCCTGAGGTGCACAATCTATGCCCCAACCAGAACATGCTCTACAGACGAGATAGCACAGACAGCAGTGCACGTGCCTGTGAAAGCCTGTAGGGTATCTGAAACCCCACACAAATACGTCACACTTCACCTTCTCAACACTGTCACGCCTACAGTGTGCATCCCCACTCTTCCCAGTCCCCCAGTAAAGCACTTCACATCCCAGCTCCCACACAGGCCCAACCCCTCGCCACCACTCCTGCAACTCAATTTTGCCAACAACTTTAAGGTTTGCTGGAGTAAAGCTTCAAAACCTGTTAGCATGCAACCGTATGATACCAGCGTCCAAAGTACTTAATCTACAGTTGGAAATGGAACAATAATCACAGAACATTAAAAAATTGATCAGAACATTCGGAGTTAAAATACAAATCTCAAGCTGATACCAACCTGACAGAAGAACTGTTTTACCGGGGTTACTTTTCATGGGTCTGGACCTTCAGCCTGTGACCAATGAAAGATATCAGGAGACTCATGCAGAGTAGCAAGAGTTGGCATGAAAGAAAAACAGGTGGATTCAGCGTAGTCAGCTTTTCTTTAAACATATTTCACCGATTCACCGTTTCTGAGGTTTCCACAGAAAACTGCAGGCTTGCAGCTGATCGAGGTATTCAGCCACTGTTCAGTTCCTACACAAACCTCGTCATCTCTGGATCTTAACAGGTTGGCTGGTTTGTTTCTCTTAAGATGGGACAGTTTTCTCTACTGGAAACTACCAACAGCACGGATAATTAAAAGCACATTTTAAGGCTCAAATTTGAGCAGGGAATACTTATGTGATCTTGGGGAAAGGACACAGGTGCTCTGCACCAGTGGGGTTAGAGCAACTGCATTTCTGGGCTCTAGCTCGACTTCCTGCTTCCAAAACAAGGCAGTCATTTGCCTTCCAGGATTAGCAATACTAAACATCAAACAAAACAAGAAATAATACCCACCGCGATGATGAAGCTCAGAATCACTGTACTGCAACCACCACTGCTAGCTTTCAGGTGGTACACGTGGAGATATGTGTTTCCTTAAAAAAAAGGAAAGCCACAGCTGGGATACAAAGGGGTCATTTAGGAGTACATCCATGAGTCAGCCTCCAGGTGCCAACGTTCAAGACACAAAATAGAAGAGTACAGAGGAGAGGGATACATGCATATGGTGAATTAAATCAGCAGCAGAATGAAGCAACAGCAGGATCAGTTCTGCATGAGATGATGTAGGAACAACTCCTCCATGCACACATCAGCTCAGCTTCCACGTCTTTGTTTCTTAAGTAAATAATGCACAATTACAAAAATCTGTGCAAAACAGAGACAAATTGGAGAGTAAGCTGTGGGATGTCTTTCCAAAGAAGGAGCCCCACAGAGATCGGCCAGCCAACCGCAGAGCCACAGCTTATCTGTAAAATCTGTCAGTTGTCATCCCAAGTGGCGGTGCGGGCAGGTCAGCCTGCAAAACACCAGAGTTGTGTGTGACAGAAACAAAAGTGGGTGGAAAGCGAATGGCACGAAGGCGCCTGGTGCTATTCAACTACCGACCAGAAAAACCCCCAAAGTCACATTTTAAATGGGGTTGAGCAATCCACAGGCTATGCTGGGGAGGGGCTTAAGGAAAAAGTATTTTAGGGGAGAATGAGATCATTTAATTTAGTGGCTCCGAATGATCTGTAAGTACAGTTTTCTGATTATAAGTGCTTGCTGCTTGGCATCCCTTTTGGCAGCTGTGATTCACTTTCATTGTGTGTTCTGCTGCTTTGCCCTTTAGAAAGGGGCTTTTTACATTTTATTAAATGGCACTTCGGCAGCCCTCCATTTCCAGCCTTAATAATGGATTTGTTAATCTCCCTGATAGCCTTTCCCTCCTCCTTAGCAACAATTTAAATATCCAGGAAGAAATCTGCAGTGCAGAAATCAATTAATATTTACATCTGAAATGCTGCTGTTATTTTATTCAAGTAAAACAGATGTGGTCTGTTTTGATCTTTTTTATTTTTTTATTTTTTATTTTTAATCAGTACCACAATCGCTTGCACTAAAGTAGCTGCTTCCATCAGGGGAATCTTCTAGGAGCTTTCCAGAAAGTAACGTTTTAAGCTTCTCAAAACTGCAATGACTTTAAGTTTCTTTTCTTTCCACTCTGCAGGAAGGGAAACTGAGGTGTAAGCAGCACAATCACGCGCATGAAGACGACCTCAGCTAGAGGTAGAACAAGAATACAGCTCAACCATCAAGATGCCCAACCCTCTGCTTTGGGCATGAGGCTTAGAAATAACACGGTCCTTTGCAACCTGGAAGTTATTTTCAGTAAGGGCAATACCTTTAGCCAAACTGCCTGGTTTTCCATCTCTTCTCTGGCTTCTCAAACTGTCCTATCTCCAGCTTTTTGTAACCTACGGGAGGAACATGAATATGGCAACAGTTGCAGGGGTTTCTTGAAGGTGGGCAAAGGAAACTCTCGCAAACTCTTAACCTTGCTTCCAAATCCTTCAAAATTAACACCCCTGCAACCAAAGGCATGAACCGAGGTATCCATTAGGAACCATTTTCTGTTGATCTCAAATCAGTAAAAAAAAAATTCATAGGGGTGTCGGATGAGAAAATTTTTGGTGACAACAGATCCACAAAACTTGTTTTTGATATCCAGAGAAGCAACAGCTATGACATATCTGAATATCCCACCTACCAGCACACACTGCAGCAACCCAGTGTCCATTCCCCTACTTGACACTCTTCTAATACCTTTTGCAAGGGTCCTACAGCACCTAGAGGATATGGCCTCATTTCTCACCCATCAGCCTCGTTCTTTTGCAAGGCACCAGATAATCCCTCTCAGCACTCCCACTGGCACTTGGAGCCCATCCGATGGGGAGCGCAGAAATTTTTCACAGCCAAACCACCTGGACATCCAAGAGTTGGAATGTGAATAAAGCACGTGCTGTATACTCTGATCCAAAGACTACCCTTTGCCAACGGATAAGGCAAAAGCCAGGGGTGTACTATTCTCTAGGCTGCCTGCTCCCAGCCTCTGGGAGACGTGCTGCTCTGTTTTCAGACCTGCACCGGGCCCCAGTTCATTCAGAGTCAGTGACTCACTCAAGTCAGTCGACTGATCCACCTACAAAATTAAGTAATAGGGCCACCCTCAAGAAAAAAATAAATAAACAGCAAGACAACATACACAGGATGGGGTCCTTCAGTTAAAAAGCTAGGATTTTCCAGACAACAGCAGAAGACACTTCTGTGCCGGCCCTGAGGATGCCCTGCTGCCAAGGACATGATCAGTTCTCAGCAGTGCTCCTGGCACGGCCCTGCAGCTCTTGCTCTACCCTATCATTTCTCCTGCTGTGGCTTCCTTCTGAATTTCGTGATGATGTACAAACAGCACGAGTCAAAATAACACAGCCTGGAAGTAGCTGACACATGAATCACTGTGGCCAGGTTATGAACCAGGAGGAAGGAAGGGAGTGTATTGTAAGCTGGGAGAAAAACACATAAGTGAAGGAGCTCTGTACTGCACCATATCGCATCACCGTAAGATCCAAGACCATCCATGCTGACCTTGAGCCATGTGCTCAGCTCTCATTGACCTTATGGGAACTATCCTTTGGTTTGTCAGAAAAAGACCCTCAAAAATGCGTAAACAGTGGAAGGAGCCACAAGCTGAATACAGCGTTGACTCACCCTCAAGGCTCAGTTTTCCTTCCCTTCAGACAGATTTACTGAAGAGCAAAGGACAAATCTACAGCCACCCATTTGTTATTCTCGGTCAGAAGGTCGCTAAACATAGGCAGCACTTGAAAAATCAGGCTGCAAAGAAAATCTGGCGTTTTTTCTGCAGAGTCCAAAGTCCACTGTCCTGTACACATACACCTGTGCTAAACTGTGAATAAGGACACCGCTGTCACATTGGTTTGCTTGCCATCATGCTTTTGGAAGAGGATATGACAGCATGTCTGCCTCTGCAGTGAGCTCAGCACATATACATACCACATCTATTATAGATAAGGCAGCACATCCAAAGAGTTAATCATGTGCTTATGCAACTTGTACTGACATAAGCAGGAGCCTGTGAGCACACAGGTAATTCTTGGCACATACCAACCCCAGCTGAATTTACTTCAGGTCCCTCTAATAACACCTTCTCAACTCCAGCACTTCAGCTGCTCCTACATGCTGCTATACAGGCCTCACTGTGAGGTGGTATTGCAGAGGTGATAGATACACCACCAGGACTGCCCTCAGCAGGACTTTCATTTCTGAAAACAGCCAATGTAATTTTTCACGTGCTGTTTCTATTCCTTTGATACCAAGCTCAGATTTCTAGAAACAGGTCATTTGGAAACCTGTACATGTCAGATAGCAACGTGTGGTGGGATTGGGTTCCACAGTCTAAGCATGAGAGCTGCCTCAAGCAGGCAGGCAGCACTGCTCCCCATTTCCAGCGATGAAACTGGAAAAGGGATTCAGCATTATCTCCATAGATAAGTACTCCATTTTACCCAAGCATTACGACAATGGGATTCCATTCTACCCAGACTGTACTATAACCCACTACACCATGGGTATGGCATGGTGGTGACGGGTCGATGGCTGGACCAGATGATTTTTGAGGTCTTTTCCAACCTTAACGACTCTACGATTCTACAATCCGAATGACAACCAGTGCTATCCCATCGCTGCCTGCAGCTTTCCCGAAGCCGCCATACCAATCCCACACAGCACCACAGTTCTTCGCTGACCCGTCCCCATCGTGTGCACAGGTCAGGTGGGGCCAGACACCTCACTGCCAGTCCTGTTTTCTTCAGGCCACGTTTCCCGGGGGCAGGCACTGTCACTCCCCACGTGTACAGCACCCGTCAGGGCTGTAAAGTCAGCGGTCGCACCAAAATGTAGCAGAGCCTTGCCCGGCACCGGCCAGAATCGGCACGCAGCAGGAAGCACGTGCGCAGCTCAGCCCCAAGCTTTTGGGGCTGCTTTCCTTTGTTGCTGCTAATTGCCAGGTAGGAGCCCGTAAAGATAAGCACGGAGCCATTATCCCCGTCTGGCAGCCGGCGAGGAGCGCACGGAGCCATCGGTGTTGCTCCGGCAGCCAAAGGGCAGCGGATCCCGGTGCGATAACTGGAGCTGAGCACACGGCTCTCCCCCCAGCAGGACCAGGTACGCACTCAGGACATCACCCCCCCTCCCCACTCCTGCAGCTATTTCTCCCTTTGACTCGGTCCCGTGGTGCTCAGGGATTGTTTTCCAATCCCAGCAGCAGTTTTCTTTGTTTGGGAGGCAACACGTCAAAGCCGCCCGCTCACCGCCGTCACGTACCGCACTGCACGCAACATAGCGAGCCCCGAGCCAGCCGGGACTGTCCAACCCAAAACGTCGGGTTGCAAATAAACACTGAGACGTTGTGCAGCATCTCCTGATGGAGGCAAGGAGTTCCCTGCTACGAGCACGGTTCTCCTAAGCGGAAGATGCAGCAAAAACGAGTGCCGGGGAAGGGAGCTGGTTGGATACTATTGCTTCCTTTCACTATTTGGCAACAAAACCCCCATATCCCCACGTGCTGCTCAAGGAAGGGAGCACCGTTCTCCATCTCCAAACACCGAGCCTCAGGAAATCATACATTTTTTGAATAAAATGCATGAAACGTCAGATACTCTTGCGAGACAAGGGCAGAACAGTTCCGTTGGCAATCCCGCCCCCCCCCCCAACGTGTTTCTGACACTTCCCTTTCAAGCTCAGAGAAGAAAAGGGGAAAAAAAAAAAAAAGAAGAAGACAAAAAACAACCGACGGTCCCACAGTGACCCCCAAAGCACCGCCGCTCTCTCAGGCGCAGCGCTGAGCTCCGCCCGCGCCTCCATCATCTCCGTGCTCGCACCGCCCGGCCGCTCCGCTCCGCTCCCCCGATTCGAGGCTCTGCGGGCTCATTACGAAACACCGATTCGCACGTGAGGGGAAAAGAAAAAACCCCGACAAAGCAACACAACGGCACTATTTGGAGACGGCACTACTTTGGAGAGCACAAAAGCAGCCTGGAGTTGATGATGGTGGAGAATAAGGGCTCGCGGTCCTCCACCACCGCGGCTGTGGGGTCCGCGCGGGCGCAGCCGCTCCCGCACCACAGGGGGCACCGCACGGGAACTGTGCGAGAGCGGGGGATGGGTGCGCCACGGGGCAACGGGGTGCGCCACGGGGGAACGCGGCCGGAGCTGCGCGTGCTTCGGGGAGGGGGGGGGAGGGGAGAAATAGGGGAAAACAGGAAAAACTAAATAAATAAATGAGAGGAAGATAAAAGAGTAAAAAGAGGAAAAAATAAATCGGAATGAAATAGAAACAAAAAATAGAAAAGAATAAAAAAAGAAGAAGAAAAGGCAAGGAAGGCAGCCTGCGTGTGACCCGGGGACACAACGGCAGCGGCAGCCCGGGCTCACCCCGCCGGGCCGCCCCGCACAGCAACGCGTGACGTCAGGGGGGACCCCGGCGTCGCTTATTGGCGAAACGAACACTTGCGGCCACGCCCCGCTGGAAGTCTCCGCCAATCAGCGCGGCGGGTTGCCTCCATGTGCGAACCATGTGGCTGCGCGGGGGCGGGGCGCCGACCCGGGGCGCAGCGCAGCGGGGCCGCTCCGCGCAGCTCCGCGGTGCGCGGAGCGTTCCGCACACGGTGCCCGCTTTGTTCCCAGCGCGAAGCGGCAACCTCTGTCCCGTCGCTTGTCAACCCTCGCTCTCACTGCTCTCACCGCTTCGTAAAAGGCAACGCGCATCCTTGCGCGCCCGCGGAGCAGGAGGCCGGCGGTAAGGCCGGCTGCTGCCCCGCACCGCCGCTCGGCCCGCGTGGCCGGCCCTGCCCTCTCCGCGGCGACGTGGCGAGCGCGGCCGTTTGCCTACGTGACTGCGCCCATGCCCCGGCGGGGGGAGAGCGGCGGTGACACCGCCTCCTCCCCGCGGACCCGAGCAGAGACCCCCTCCCGTCCACCGCCTGCAGCCCCGTCGCTCCCCTCGAACTTTACACGGTGGTCCCACGACTGTCCGCCGCTCCAGGCGGTGGGGGGGGGGGCACGCAGCCGGCCCAAAGTTTGCGCGATCATTTATTTCCCCCCCCCCCGCAGAGCCGCCCGCGCGCACTCACTTTTATTTTCCTTCTCGATCCGCTCCAGGTAGCTGGCGGCCTCCAGCAGCACCTGCACGTTGTGCAGGAAGGTATCCATCCCCGGCCCCGTGTTAAAAATGTCCCCCAGGGGACACCGGGCCCCGCCGGCCTCCCCCGCCGCTCCCCGCGGTTCTCTCCGCGGCCGCCCGCGTTTCCCCATGCCCCGCCGCAGCCCTCCGGCCCGGCGTGTGCGGCGGAGCGTGCGGCCGTGCCCGTGTGCGGCGGAGCCCGAGCCCGGCGCCGCCGCGGTCCTAGCGCTGCCGCCGCCGCCTCCTGCCGCTTGTGCGCTGTTTTCGTCCCGAGGGCGGCCGCCACCGTCCCGCCCCCCCGCACCCCCCTCCCCGCCCCACGCTCCCCGTCGGGGCGGCCTGGCCCGTCCGCGCCTGCGGAGTGCGAGCGGCGGACGCCGTGCTGCTCTGAGAGAGGCTGCCGGGCTCGGAGCGGGGCTGGGGCGCAGGAGCGGCCACTTCGCGTCCCTGCTGTGCCCCCTGCACCTGCAGAGCCTGCAGTGCCCCGTGTCACCCCATGTCACCCTTGTCACACTATGTCACCTCTTGTCATCCCACGTTACCCCTTGTCACCTCTTGTCACCCCATGTCACTTCCCACCCCCTCATCCAGGGATCAGTATCCTTCCCACTCAGGGACACAGGGACTGTCACAACCCCGTGCGAAGCTCTCGGTGCCACCATATCCCCAGGGACTCTCGTGGATCCCCTCAAGAAGCAACAACAGTGGTGTGACACCACATCACTGTGAATGATACCCCCGTGGCCCCCAGCTGCCGTCCCAGCAGTGCATCCATCCACACACCTTACTGAGCACTAATTGACACCGTGAAGTCACAGGGACCTGAGTCACTCCGTGCAAACAAACCCCTTGGGCTCCCAATGGCAGGGCTATTTTTAGGAGGCTTGGCCACAGCATTTCTTCGGCCACACGCGTGTCCTGGGGCACGTGCTGGAGCCGGGGCAGCTCCCAGGCAGCGCAGTGTGGCTGTGACGCTGTGCCACCCACTTTGGCCCTCCCATGCCGCTCACTGGTGGCTCATTGGAGCAGGGCTTTCCGTGCCGTGGGCAGCTGCTTCTCCCCACGTGACAACTCCAGGTTCGAAGCCGGAACAATCAGAATTTTTATTCCCTTTCCTTTTAGCTCTCTTCAACCTGTCTTTTGCCCCCGAAAAACATGGTGGGTCTGGCCAGCTCTGAGCCCCAGCTGATGCCTCACACCCTCAGTGCTCCAGCTTTCCTTCTCTTAGTCTGTTCTTGGCTGCTGGATGCAGGATGCTGAACTGCCTGAGCACGCTCTGCTCCGCATACCTTTACTGTCCCAAAGTTACAGTCCCCACATGGAAAGCCCGGGAAGAGGTGGGTCCCCAGCGGGACTGGGCACCTGCTGGGACCCGGGCTGCCCAGAAGGATGGGATGCCAATGTTCCAAGGCAACCGACCCAGGAGAAATGGTGTCTCCAGGGGATAAGTGTTGGGAAGCACAGAGGGGCATTTCCACAGAAGTCCTCCCTTCCCAGCATCGCCCACTGGGCACCTCAGCTCCCCACATTCCCTCTCTCTGCTCCTGCTGCAAACAGGAAGGACAGGGCAATCAAGAATTGAGGAGGTCTTGCTATTTCCCCAGTATCACACACCCAGCAGTCGTGGTCCAGCAGCCTAAATGCAGCCAGCTACATTGCACTGTCTGTGTTTGCCTTCTCGTTAACGTTGTTTAACCTTTGAGCTCACCCTGATGTTTCCTTGCCACCTCCCCAGCTGGGTGTCCCCACCCTCAGACACTGCAGAGCACTGGGTGACAGTGCAGGGTCTAGGGGCCAGAACAGCTCAAGATTTTGGTCAGCAAAGACCCCTGGGTGCACCTGTTCTCTCCTTTATGGCTGAGGCCGTTGTAATCCTTTTATAAATCCCACCTGCATCACACTGCTGCCCTTTGGAAGGTTGAGCCTGTTTTCCATGCGGTATCTGTGCTGCCCATCTGTCGGGGGCAGACATTCCTCACTACTCAGTGACGATACAGAGATATTAAAAAAAAACCTGCTCGGAGGGCTCTCACATCTCTCATTTTATTTTGCCGTGGTTGCTGTGCTCATGCATAGCAATGCAGAACTCGGAAGGATCTGGAGCGACTGACTCCTAAAGGGTGCACCTTGCTGCTGGGCTGCCCACACCAGGATAGGGGGAGCCTCAGTCTGTGCTAAGGAGCATGGCTACGAGGAACAACGTTTCACTTGATAAGCCTTCCTTTTGCCACCCTGACGCTGACCTTTTCACTTCCACATTGCGTTTTTACCCCTCTTTGCCATCCTCTCTGGGCTTTTGGCTGTGTTTTCCTGCTGGACCCCAGGTGCTGAGGCTCAGCCACAGTCACTCTGTCCCTGTCCGCACCCCAACTCCAGGGCAGGAGCAAGTCAGACAAACACAGATGACGAGCTCCCAAGCCCCAGGGAATGGATAACGAAGCACTTGTTGGGGTGCCCAGTGTTAGCTGTGGGATCAGCGATTTTCCAGACGTTGGCGTGGTTCACTTTTGGCTGCACCTGGGCAGACGGGCAAGGCCGAGCCTGACGTAGAAAGGTTCCTACGTTCCTTCCCGGCTGCCATGCAGATTACAGCTGTTTCACCCCAGCCGTGCTGGCTGCACGACTCGTTCGGTCGGTATTTAATTGCCTCTCCTTCACAACGCATTGCACAGGGTGCAATTTGCCATTGCTGGGCAAACAATACAGATAAACGTGCTTTGCACGAAAGGCCGCAGAGCAGGGAAACGTCGCTATCTGGTCCTGCTCTGCTCCACAGCCGGCAGCTCCAGACATGGGCGGGGTGCGAAGCCACGTCCCGGCCTTCGGGATCTGCACAGCTGCTGCGGGCCCAGCGGGGTGAGGGAGCTCAGAGCCAAGGAGCAGGCTGTGCCCTGCCTCAGCCTGGCTTAACCTGCATTTATGGCTGTGTGTAACGCAGCCGTGCGTTATAAAAATAGGCAGAAATGGATAATGCTCAATATTGATACAGACAGAAAGGCAGTTAGATAGATAACCAGGCGGATTTTAGTGTTCCTTAAATATTGACACAAACCAAGCTATCAGTCAGCATCGCTTTTACAGACCTGCAAATGCCCAGACCGTAGCAAGCAGATAACCGCGTCCAGCCTGGCACCAAGAGCAGAGAATGTACTGTTTAAGTTCTGTTTTCCAGATCTGAGGCATTGGTATGCCTTGACACCAGGGAGGCGTGTGGCCAGCACAGCTCACAGGGATGAGGAGTGGGCTGCCGGCTGGTGATTCTGATGGATTTCCCCTTCTCAAGAGGTGGTTCACCTGGTCTCAGTGCTGGCCGTGCTGCTGCTGGGCTCGGCTCTTCTCCAGCCACACCTCAGAAGGTAAATCCCCACAGCCAGGCTGCAGATGGGGCCGTGCAGCACCTCACTACGTCGGGAATAAGATCCAGGACATTAAAGGTGCTCAAGGTCACAAGTGACTATTAAGATAACATCACGATTTTGCTTTTGCATACAGCCACCACTTGCACCCACAGGAACATGACCACATGGGCCCCCACATCCCCCAGCACCCACACCGCCTCCTCCACAACACACTCCCAGCTCCGTGCCCATGCTGTCGGTGTGGTTCTGGTGCCATCCACACGGCTGTGAGCAGCACAGCATCTTCACAGATGTCCAGTTGGCTCTTCCTTGCAACAAAGATTTCTCCAATTAATTATTATTATTATTATTTTCCCTGTATACCCAGTAAACAAGCCGTAGCAAAGGCCTGAACCTTGCCAGCACAGGGCACACTTGGGGCAGATGCCACCATGAGCACTGTCCGGCCATGTCGGTACCGTTCTTTGACACTGAACTTTTGGCCTTTGACTCCCATTACCTTTGACCTTTAGGATCTTGTGACCTCTGACCTGCCAACCCTTGACACAATGATCTTTTGAGCCCTGACCTTTGAATACCCAGTGGCCTTTTAATCTTGGATCCTGTGGCTGTAAACCCTGTGAGCTTTGACCTTGAGGAGTCACTGCTGGGGGTGTCCGAGATGCGAGGGTGAAGCATGTTAACTCAAGCACCTGATTTTAGGTAATGGAGGAGATGGCTCAGTGATGTGCCCGATGAGGAGGTCCGAGAGGGTCTCCGCAGTCACGTGTATCACTGGGTCATGTCTGCACAATGTGGATGAACAAATATCACAATGAAGCAGGGAGAAAAAAAATCTTCATCTGCCTCACATGAGCTTGAGCCGTTGGGTTTTCTCTCCCTGAGTTTGACCCTGCACAAATGTTCATCAGGGGCAGGACGGAGAAGCTGCAGAAACCAGGCCAGACAGACTGGAAAGGAAGTTCTGCTAAACACGTGGAAAAAAACCCCTTGCAGCCACCATTTCTGGTTTATGTGACTTCATTTGCAGGCAAACCTCAAGTACAGAATATTTGACAATGCACTTTTTTAAATGTCAAATGTATTTTCTTCTCTCCTGGAGACAACACAGGGCATCTGCCTCTTTGATCGCTATCTACCTACCCCTACCCTTGTCTGATCTTCCCTGCATGACAGCAACAACATAAACAGCCTTTCCCTTCCCAAGGCTGGCCAACACAGAAGCACAACTGTAACAAATCAGCACAGAAGTCTGACTTAGCCAGGACCCTGTTTCCCACAGAGAAAGGGAAAGGAAGACGTGGAAAGAAGCAGAAGAGTGCAGAGTACACAGTGATGCTCAACATCTTACCCTCAGCCTCTGACAGTCTGCAATTTGCTCTCTGCACACATGTCCGTGGCTAAACTCCCAGATGAAGGGCATCAGCAAAGCTCTGCCCCAGCACCAAGGCACCCAAAGCTGCACGCTCCCAGCCACGTGGCCCTGTGCATTTCCATGGTGCCTTACTGCTTCAGTCCCAGCCATCCCGGAACACTGAGAGCCCCCAGCCCGTGGGTGAGGCTGCTAGGGAGAAAACATTGGGCAGCAGGATATTCTTCTGTGCAGCAAGTTTGCACGTGCAAATATGGGCACATTTTCAGCCGCAAAAACATTGAGCTAAGAGGAGGAGCCCCGCCTCCAAGTTACATCTCCTTCCATTACTGGATTTTGAAATGAATCAATCAAAAAGCAAGCAGTCCAGCAGACAGATGTCAGCTTTCATCTCGCTGCGCTGGAACTGGAATAACGCCCACCAAATCCCCACCAAAATACTTTCTTTGAAAGCTCTTTTGTTAACAGCTTTCCAACTGCAGGGAATGGACGCAGCGAACGCGACGATCTGGTGCCACCTAATGGCCATTTGAACGTTCGGTTTTCGAAGGTCGCGTTTGACTTCGGGACTCAACCCTTCGTTCCACATTGCTCCCGCAGATGCAGAAAGGCAAAAGGAGGAGTGATTAACTGCAAAGGGACTTGGAGAACCCAGCAACATTCAAAGGTAACGCGCTCAAGCACTGCCGCAGAACAAGGCTGCAGGAAAATCCAACTTTCTCCACCTCATATTCTTGCTGTCTCCAGCTGCTGCTGGCTTTGCAACAGAGATGAGAGATTTCGGCAAAGGACTCTGCGACTTTCATGTTAGTGAAGTGCTGTTTACCTTCGCTGTGCACATTTGGCTGCTCTGTGAGTCAGAAGGCTACACGTGCTGAGAACCACTGGTGCTGAGGAGTTTGTTATATTTCCTGGATGACCCGTTCCACTGAGCAGTACGCGGTGCTTTAGAAGCTTGCGATGGCCAAAACAGCGGCAACCTCAACTTTTGCAAACTGAGCACCTGGAGAACGCAGCAACTTGTACTGCGTGCTCAACGCTGTGCAGCAACCCAGCTAGCAAGGCAGGAAAACATCGGTCAGAATGGCCTTAACCACAACTTATCCTGTCTTCTTGCAGCATCTAGAGACAGCTCTGAAGTAAATAACGTTGTAGAATTTCTAAGTGCAGAGGAAAGTCATGGTTTATAGACTCTTGGCAGTGATGAAAGCTCAGAGAAGAAGATTTCAGACACGCTGAGCCCCGCCATGTAAGCTGCTCAGTGTTGGAACTGCATCCATCTCCATGTAAATGCAGCACTGCTTACTGCTTAGACTGTAGATACTCCTGGAAACAAACGGTAGTAAAAAAAAAAAAGTTACTGGACTCTCAGTTCAGATTTATTTAAAATGCTGAACCAGAATTATCCTCCCCCATGGGAAGCCTGAGTCCACGCAACTGTCACCGGACGCAGAGGACTGGAGTTTGGCTTTCTTGCAAGCAAACAAAAGGCTGATTTGTGGACAGACAATGAAAACAAGAATCTGTTGAGGTCCTTAAAGATGTTTCACATAGCTCCCATAAATGTAAATACTTAACATTTCAAATTCTGCTGCCTCAGAGGCACAGAGGTACGCCATATGCCAGCAGGGCTCGACACAGATGCCTCTGAATTGCAATGAAAGAAAAGATATCCTACAAAACATTTTGTTTCCCTTGCTAACATGAAGGAAGCAGTCATTTCCACAAGGTATTTCCCTGACACGTCATTTAAACCACCTGAGCCCCATATACGAAGCTGTCAAGCTTAAGCCCACGCTTAAGCAGCAGCCAGACGGATGAAGCATGAGAAGTGGCGGCAGCAGCACACCTGGGGTTCAGACCGTTGCCTGACAGCACCACGTTGTTTACCACAAGCCCATTCTCCTTCATGTCCAGGGCCTAAGACCAAAAACAACAGCTCTCTAGTAAGGCCAGACAATTTTCCTCCATAGCTTCCCGAGCAAACCCAAGAAAACCCATCTTCAGAATAAATTCTGTACAAGCAAGAGATGCAACAGCGCTGTATAAACAAACGGCTGCTTTACAAAGCACATCTATTTAAAATACTGTTTATTTGTGATTTAACATTAATTAGCATCACATCTATGAGCAATTTCAGATAACATTTATATATTTTCCACAGGACACAAGAGTTGGCTGGCTCATTCTTTATGCCAAAGCAAGTAAATAGAGGCATTAGCAAAAGGTGCAAATAGTTCACGGTTGCATTTTAAAAAATATTTATGCACATTGCATTCATTTAGATATACTTTTAAAAAAGTTATGAAAAGCGTAGTTCACAGGTTACTGTTTCTACATATGTTGTAACACAACACAAATAATGTAGAACGTACAAAACGAAGTAAGCAACTGAAAGTTCCTGCTATGATTAAAAACACTGATTCCAGTATTTAGTGAGAGCTAGAAAACTGTTTCCAGGATCCATTCCGACACTGCATTATCACACTTACACAGTCGAAGCTAACCAGCCCCCGAACATGCTATATCAACATTTGTGCATGCCAAACCACTCTCCAGCCATATTTAACAATTATATATTGTATAATATTTCAACTGGTAATTTGGGAATCACACGGATCTTTAAAACGCACTTCCTATTGCGACGGCTGATTTACAGACGAGTTGACACGGCGAAGAAAAACCTATGTTAATTTCTATGTTTAGTTCGTATTTACAATACAGTAAAAGTAATAAAACGACAACATCAGTAAAAATGAGCAAGTGGCGGCGCCACCCAGCCCATGGCACGAGGCTCTGCTTTGTTCTGGGTTCATCCAAAGGACAACACACATTCATGAGACCCTTTTACGATTCAAACAAAAGTGAGGAAGAAAACGACAGCAAGCGTTGCACTCTGCATGAATCCACACAAATTATTCAAAACTTCTAATACGGAAATGTCACTTTGCTGATTTCATAAAAATATCCCACAATCCATATCATATAGCTAAAAAAAATAATCACCGAACTTTTACTTTCTTTGTCCCCTCCTATTTTCTCACTGTTTCACTTCCCTTTTAACAGCTCTGTTTCCTTCATTTGGTTACGTTAAGAGATTATTTTTCTTCATTCGTTAGCAATACCACGAGGAAAAAAAAAGCCCCAACACGGTAAGTTTTGAATCCAGTTCAATGTTCAACGTTTTCGTCTTCTGATTTCTAAGTCCCTGGATTCCCGAATTATATTTAAGTATACTCTAAACCAAGCGCTCTTAAATACACTCTACTATTTAATGCCTGGTTCACATGCCTATAATATTTTTATACTGAATGGTATACAAACATTTGAACATATAAAATCTTCTTTTTGTTTTGCAGTTAAACTAAATTATCAATGTTACGTGTATAAAATCCCCCCTCTTGAAAAATAAGGGTCTTCCCCCCTCCCCCCCCCCCCCACCAGACAGACAGAATAAAAAAGAAGTCTTCAAAAATTATATTTCACTAAAATGAAATATTTGGCAAAGAAGTTGTCGACGAATGGAACTCTCTGACATTTTGTATTATTCCAGATAAACTTTCTCTTACACAGTTTTCCCCCTAATATTATGTGCCAGTGTATAATATTTCTATATGATCTAATCTTAGAAAAGATTTAAAGGTGTGCCGTTAATACGCACCCACCCAAACAGGGGTACAGAAACACAAAATATATGGTCAAAAATCACAATACAAAAAGGTATGATCTGGTTACCAATTCAGACAGCAGTTTTTGTTTTTCTAAGAAGAAAGTTATGTGATCACCCAACAATAACTTTAATAAAGACTTTACTGTACTGAAAATGTCAAGGTCTGCAAAATACCCCGGGCAGAACTTGTTGCTGCACACTGTGATGGCATTTCATCTTGCTATGACGGTATTCGAGCACCTGCCAGTGTAGTTCTACATGAAACTAATGAACGTTTCAAACCCTCATAGCAGTTTTGGACTCAGGTAAGTGAGAGATGAATTAATTTTCACTTAATAGGAAAGTCTTTTTTTTTAATTTTTGTTTGTTTGTTTCTGTTTTGTTTAAAGCAAAACCTTTTCCAGTTCCTCTTTGTTTAGGTTAAATGTCCAGTTACTGCACACCCCTAACACTACTCTGTTAATGGTCAACTTAAGCGTTTAAAACGTGCACCGTCTCCTCCCGACAGAGCTGCACTTACACTTCCACTTTCTCTTTCTTTTTATTCTTCTTCAGGAAAGATGGGGTGCGGAATTTCTTCTTCTTCTTTGACGGGGATTTGGAAGGTGACCCTTCAGGGGACAGGGCCTCTTCTATCTTTTCAGAGCTTTTAATGGTAATCTCTACGCTCTCCACAGTACTGGTGGTTAACTGACTGACCCTCTTGGTGAGGTCTTCTTCCACATCGTGTGCATCTTCCTTGCCATTCACCACCACCACAGGTAGCTCTGCAGATATTAGGTTGGCATTCTGGGTATAGAGATCCTCGTGATTTTCTAGAGAACAGACAATTTTACTGTCATTTTGGGGCAATATCATGTCAAAAAAATCCCAAACAAACAAACAAAAACAACAACAAAAGCCAACCCCATGCTTGAAACAAAGATGTGAGTCTGGATTGCAATCCAAAGAATGAAATCCAAAATGCTAAGACGTTGGTTTTTCTCCTTTATCTATTTGTTGTAAACAGACCTAAAATGTTACTACAAGATATTGGACTGAGGAACCTAAACTCACCTCTACCGGGTGCATGTGCAGCTGAAGCTGTATATAGTATACTGCATAAACAATAGATAGATATACAGGTGCAAGCATACTTGGAATTACATTCTATTCCAGAGACAGGTTTACAAAAGTGCCACCATTCCACATAGAAATCTTTGGAACACTGCCCTTCCCAAGTGCCTTCTTACACCTTTTAGGAAAAGCCTTAGGCCAAACATCTGATCTTAATCATAGAACGGCTTGGGTTGGAAGGGACTCCAAGGATCATCAAGTTCCACTCCCCTGCCACAGGCAGGGCTGCCAGCTGCTAGATCAGGTTCTTGATCAGATTGCCCAGGGCCCCATCCGTCCTGGCCTTAAACACCTTCATGGATGGGGCACCCACAACCTCTCTGGGCAGCCTGCCCCAGCCCCTCACCACTCCCTCAGCAAAAAAATTGCCCCTGAAATCTAATCTAAATCTCCCCTCCTTCCATTTAAAACCATTCCCCCTTGTCCTATCACTATCTACCCGCATAAAAAGTTGATTTCCCTCATGTTTATTAACAACCTCTAAATACTGGAAGGCTGCAATGAGGTCCCCCCATTTTTTTTCCTTCTTTTTTCCAGGCTGAACAAACCCAGTTCCTTCAGTCTGTCTTCGTAGGAGAGGTTCTCCAGTTCTCCAGCCCTTAGATCATCTTCATGGCCCTCCTCTGGACCCTCTCCAAAAGCTCTACATCTGTCCTGTGTTAGAGGCTCACAACCAAAACCAAAACGTATCTATTTCCTCCTCCTCATTAGTAACTAAGGTTCAGTACACCCCATGTTATTTTCCATTTGTGAGAATCATGTATTAGAAAAACTTGGGAAAGGAAAAAAAAAAAAAAAAAAGGAGTCCCTCCCCAGGCTTTGGGAAAACAGGGCTCATTTTTACTCATTCAACAACACAGAAGCATAAAGAACTCAGCAAAAAAGCAGATGACTCGGGTTATGAGAGCCATCAGCATTTTACAGAAACTACACAGAATACCTTCTAATTTTTCTGGGACATTTTGCGGGGACTGAGTTTGTGACTGAATTTGTGACACAGATGAACCGTCATCTGAGAATAATTCCTGTTCAGCATCTGTAGGACAAGAGTTTGATTAGTAGCCATGCAGAAGTAAAAACAAAGCAAGCATGTCAGTACTAGTGGTACAAGATTTACAGCTCTGCTAGCATTGCGCTCTTCCTGCTGACAACATTAAGAAGTTACAATGCACAGTTGAAATTACATAGAATGATAGATTTACATGTTTCATCTGCTAACAATCTTTTTATATTAGTTCATTAACAGAAAGCACAAAAAAGGGGGAAGGGTTGCATTCCATTGCATTTCACATAGCATGCCCCATGGTTTTATCTAGCCTTAAGTCACACACGCTGCTGACAGAAAAGGCTACCACACTATACCCCAATGTGGTATATAGCAAAGTTGGTTTATTACACAATGCTAACGAAGAAAAATGCATAGTGAGTGGTACTGTCAAAAAAACCAACAATGAATTAGTAATCTCCTACACAATAGTAGTTCTGGATAAAAGATGTAAAATGTGAAAGCAGATGAGTCCTGCACATTGGGAGAATAAAGGAAAAATTAAAGAAGCAAAGATCAAACATCTTGCAAAACTTCTGGAGGCAATAAATTACAAATGCGAGCTCAAAAAGCACCGGAATTTGAAGGTCAGAAAGCAGAGAATCTATTGACAGGGCTGCACCAAATGTGAAGCAGCACAGCATGCTTGTGTTCTCAGGAAGAGCTCAGTGGGTTTTTCCTGTGAATTCTGACGCTTGAACAGGCATAAAACAAACCTTGAAATAGTGAAGATTTTCTTCTACCTTGCCACATTTTTCATAATTAAGTTGCAAAAATCATTTTTCAGAGAGTCAACAGTTCATCACTTATCATTTAGATAACAGAACGTCCACAAGTGCAGAAGGCTACGGATTAGTTTACAATCGTTATTGTCACAGGCGGTCACAGCTCAGCTGGACAGGGTCCTCAGCAACACAATCCAACTTGGAAATTAACTTCAAGGAGGAGGGCAGACTAAACGATGGGCTCTTCCACCCTAACTTATTGTACGGTTCTATGAAAAAGGTCATTATGTTACAGCATGGTTTTGCCTTTCACTGCTTTAATTTCAGCATGAACTAAACTAAGTAAAGAAAAAGAAGAATTCTACTTCCCCAAGGAACGATTGATACATTTTAACAGTAGATATGAAATATAAATGAACTGATGATAGAAATGTAAACCCCAACCACTGACCTTCCAGCCCCAACTGCTTGCGCTCAATTGTTTTCTTGTACTCTTCCAGTTCCTTTTCTGTGAGATGGCTGAATGGGTTGGGTGGTGCTGGTGGTGCATGCTCATCATCTTCAAATTGCATTGGCTAGGAGAGAGAAAATAAAAAAATTAACAGTTAAAAAGGAAGCAAGCAGCATGCACACGGCAAACAGCATGACGGCTCCAAACCTAAAGAGAGGGAATGCAGAAGAAAAAACACCAAAAAACAGCAAGGCCAAAGTTACCCTGTTTAATGGACATTTACACAGTAACGAACATTAACCACTGTAACTATAAATCACAATTCATTTACAGCGGTACAACCACTATTTGAGTGGGTGGGGTTTTTTTTTTGCTTTTTTGTTTTAAATGAAGAGGAACAGCTTCAAAGGCGACATACCTAAATAGCTTACGTTTCGGAGACTTAGATTCTCTTTGGAAGTGAAAAATCTTTCAACAATAGGGATTCAAAGGTAACATTTTCTGTATTTTTTTTGCAAATACTCCAAGTATTCTAGGATGTTTTCGTGGGAAAGTAGCTTTGATCATGCTACAGTTTAGGAAACTAACTGGAAGAGGTCTTCTGAGATTAAACTTATAATTACAAAATTAAAATTATACTCATATTGAAAGACAACTAATTTGGAAAATATTCTTTTTGACTGAAATAAACAAGCAAACTCTGTGTCACTGCAAAAGGATGCTGGAAGCCAAAATGAGGAATCTATCTGTATGGTTGCCTAGAGAGGCGGCGGACACACCATCCCTGGAGATGCCCAAGGTCAGAATGGAGGGGTTCTGAGCACCTGCTAGAGCTGTAGGTGTCCCTGCTCCACTGAAGGGGAGTTGGACCACATGGCCTTTAAGGGTCCCTTCCAATTCTATCAATTCTATGCAGTAACTCATGGATGGTGTGAAACGTAAAATTGTTGAATGCCAACTGTAGTTCAACGTGGTTTGTTACATACCTTATCAGGGTTATCCATATTAACCAGGAGTAACTATATACTATTCAAGACAAGACTAGTAAGAAACCAAAAACCCTCACACACTCCTACTCCATTAGAAGCCTGTTTCCAATGACTGCTGCCATCAGCATGGTCCCATCCCACCTTTTAAATTCATGTCATTTCTGGGCCTTAAATGATTTTCTTCAGCAGTGAGTTCCACAGACCAATGAGAAGTTATTTTTGGCACTGTGCACTGCAAAGTCCATCATCCTTCAGCTAAAACGGTCTTAGGAGAAGGCTCCCACTACAATAATATTAAAGACAGGTATGCCTACCATGCATATCTCCATCTGAAACTGGCATTTTAAAGCTCTGAGATAAAAAACATGCATCTACATGAATAACACATTACACATTCAAAACCTGGCATTAAAATTACCAGTTCTAACGAAGTATTTAGAAAGAAAATGGCCCAAAAGTAAAGCTTAAAAGAAGGCAAGGCAAAATAACCCACATACACATAAATCAGTGAATTATGGCCTACTCACTGGACTTGGCTTTTTATCCACAACAATCCCAGCAAGCAGCTGAGACTGTGGTCCTGCTGTCTTCAGGTCATATCGATTTTGCTCCCGAATCTATAGAGAGACAGACCAAATATAAATATAAACAGAAAAACAGATCAGAGAAAAACATTATATGGCAGAAGAATGGGAGTCAACTAACTAATGAGACAGTGAATTGAGAGAATCTTAAAATCATTGTCTGGAACTTGCAGCATTAATCTCTGGATGACCACAAGATGCCTTGCCAGCCCTAAGGAAGGGCGTTGTTCCTTCTGACTCCAATGCAATCCGCACAGATACTGATAGGGTGCTTTCCAAGAAATAAAAGATTCTGTAATCACGTGGAAAATGTCCCGAATATCTGCTAGTACAGTAAAGCCCAGGGTGGAGTATTTGGTCAGTCTAACAGTTAGAGCCTTATGTGCTGGAAGGGAAAAGCAGTGAGATATCTGTGATTACAGAGAGGTCCAACAATCTTTTGTTTTCTTTTTTTTTTTTCTTCCTTTCCTTTCTATTGCCAAAAGAGAGTGAACTGGGCCAGAGACATTCCAGTTTGACACATGCTTGAAGAATTAGCACAGAGCAGAGCTCACATGAGACTGAATTATTTTGTACCCGATATATAGCAATCTGGTTCATGCTGGCACCTAATTATCCACTAAATATAATGTTAAATGATGGGGACTACCATTTCCAATCTATCATTTCCAGAATTAATGGTCATCATTCACCAAACTATTGCATTCAAAATTTATATGTACATAGAGTATACGTACACAGAATTCATGTATATCACATATTTAAATACATGCTTTTTAGTGCCAAAATCACATCAGGAACTTCCTACTAAAAACAGAACACTTGAAAATTTTAAGTTACCATTGCACACTATTCAACATATAACTCTATCTAGAAATGGCACAGTTTTACTCATTACTCATCTTTTACCTTATTTCTCTTTTCCAGCACTTCACTGGGGTTTGTGTTTAAAGGAACAAACTGGTTTGGATCTTCAATTTTGATTGGTGTTCCTCCACTAGTCTTGGAAGAGTCGTCAGCTTTCATCCACTTAAAGGAAAAAAAGAATTGCACAGCATGATGGGGAGGGACATTTCTCAGTGCTGTTCTATGGCTAAAGAGGAGAAGTAAAGAAAAGCCTTCCTGACTATTTTCAGTTCCACACCCATGGAATACCCCCAAATCCTCACAAGTCTGTATGCTTGCCCAAGGGGATCTAAGTTGCCTTGAGCACGTACCACCTAGATTACTTTTAGTAAACACCAAAACACACACCTGTAAAACGCAGTGCTAACTGCCTACTAATGCAGCTATGTTCAGGAGGCATCACGCTTCCTATCCACTAGCACACCAATCTGCTGGTTCCAGAGCTCATCCATCCTCTCTCATTTCCTCATTCACCTTCCACCTCTGCTAATCACACATTTTGGAGCTTTATTCCTCTGAAGTGAGGTTTCATATCTTGTTGAGGATATTTCTGCCAAACACAAGTGCAGAAGCTTGCTAGCCTGCCAGCAGGAGGAGCTGATGCTTTTACGGTTGCACTGTGCAACTGGGAGCAGGACAGCAAATAATGTGCTCCTCAGCCCTGCAAATAGGCACTGCTCTCGGGCTGGAGACAGTAGAAGCAGGAGGAAAAGGCTCAATCAACATGAGTATTAACAAGAGCATAATCTTCAGAGCCTGTTTCTAGCAGGCTCACAAACAGAAAAAGGATAGTTAGTGGCAAATTAGACCTTGAAGAGACGACAGCAAGCTACAGGTGATTTAAAACCTTTCTATATTTGGTGGACAATTTAAAACATAAAAACATACAGTAGAAAAATTATTTTCTGTCTTAGGAATTGGAGGAGCTAGGTGTAAAGGGAAAATAACTGCTTAATTTTCAGCATAAACTGTTGCTCTTCCAAAGAATGGCAATGCCCAAATCACTGCTGGCCATTAGTACTGATGTCACTAAACCTCCCACAGACCTATTTCCTCCTGCTTCATTAACTGATTTACTAATCCTGTTAAAGAGGTCTTGAAAAGAGCTGTGTGCAGTCTGCTTTCTCCCAAGCAGTGTAAAACCAGAACAACTGCCTCAAAGTATTGGCCCACCGTGATCTTGGTCCTGGGACTCGCTTCCCCGTTCCAGGACTCCTCAGGCACATTTACTTTCAAGTATGTGTTTGGGGAGTTCAGCCATCTTGTCTTTTCCCTCTGTTGCCTCTGTGCCAGGAATTTCAGCGGGGAGAGCGGGACCGCATCGTCTTCAAAGGAAAAGGCAGTCACAGTGGCTGGGATCTCAACGTCACTCTTATGTCTGGGCTTTTCCCTAACTAAGGGTTGCCTGTAGGCATAGCCAGTTCTGTATCCCTATGGAGAAGGAAAAATAAAATAATAATTTAAGAAATAAAATTTTTAAAAATTGAAAGAGTAACTGAAGAAGTAATCAGGGTTTTTTTGTGTTGCCTTATATGCCTTGAATGGGTCGAGAAGTCGTTCTACCTTCATTTTCAAACTCACAAAGAAACCAGAAAGAATCGTTTGCCATACAGCAGCTGATCCTACACTCAGAAGCTTACAAAGCCTGCCCAGACTTTGCCACGAGTGCATTCTCACCAGGTTGTCCAGCATCCGCATGAGTGCTTCAAACTCCTGCTCCCCTACTTTCCATTTCTGCTGTGAAGCCATATTAACTCCTCCTCCTCCACCTGCTGCCACACCATGTGTGAAAGGCTTGAACTTCTGCAGATCCAGTAGTAGGAGATTGTCTATCCCACCTGCTCCAGCTAATGCATGAACCTGAAGACATCAATGAGTGTTATTTCACTTGAAGAAATGCTTTTGGATTCCTTGCTTTTCTGAATAAACAAGAGAAACACAAATGCCTGCTGCAGTATTTCTCAGGCTAACTTTCTTCTGTGTGAGCATATAGTAGAATATATAGCAGGTGATTCCTACTGGAAGGATGATAATGTATGCTAATCACCACACTCTGAAAGGAGTGGACACAAATACAAGCTGTCAGAGTACCCTAACAAAGTCTTTCCATGACAGTATTAAACATTTTTCATTTCTATACACATTTCAAAATGAATGAGCAATTGAACTCAAAATGAATGTCAGGGTAAGGGAGTAGAGTGCTATTCAGTCCTCCCCTCCAAACACATACTTGGGAATGTGACAGTGTATGGGAAACTGTTAATCACAGCCTGAACCTCTGATTAACCATCTGAGGCAAGTGACAGATCAGCTGCGGGAGCACAGGTGAAGGTAATTCAGCTGTGCTCCCGGAAGGGGTGGAGCTTGACTCCACCTCTCCTAGATCCCATTTAAGGACTGACCACCACTAAGGCAGCATCTCTTTTGGAGATTGCTCCTGTGTGGAGTTCTTTGTGGTGAGCATCCATCCTTGCTGTGAGCCTCAGAGTGGATGAGTTGTTCCCCTATAACCTCTGGCTATTCATGTTACAATCTTGTATAATAACAACTATACAGACAGGAAACACATAAAAGCAAAGTGATAAAGTTCTGAGGATGGGCTTAAGCGTTATGGAAGATGAGGACAGCTACGTATTCTTGCTCACCTGTGTTTCACAGGCCAGTTGCACGTTGAAAATATAGTGGAATGCTTCTTCCAGTGTCTCTCCTAGAGCTACCACACCATGGTTTCTCAAGACTAATACCTGGTAAATGAAGACACTAATGTTAAATGGTAGAAACTGTCACAGGACATGAAAATTGCCTTTGGGAAGTTTGAATGAGGCTGAATACCTTGCAATTGGGTCCAAGAACTTTCTGAAGCTGAATTCTCTCTTCCTGATCATCAAGAGAACCCTGGTAGTTGTAATACGCAACATCTCCCAGTATCAGAGCCTCCTGTGATATTGGAAGGATGCCGCACTTCATGGATGAAACCTATTTCAAGAAAATGATATACTGATAATTAAGGAAAAAAAATAAACTCTTAAAACCCACAACATAACACGTAACTCTTAGTAAACTGTCTCTTTGCCAGAAAGAGACACTGCATAGTGAGAGAGTTGAGAAATAACATCTTTTAGGCTTTTAATACTCTTTTTACTCTCCACTTTTACTAAGTAACAAAAGGGTGACAGAACTGCTGCTACACAACCTTAGGACAGATAGATTATAGAAAAACGAACCCAATTGAGTTTCTGTAAATTTTACCCGTGTTTAGTTTACTACACAAGCAGACTGAGTGTTTTTTCCTTCTTTCCCATACTTTAGATTTCAAAGAACTTGAGTGAAAGAAGTTAGCCATTCCTCTTCTTTTGGCTGTTGTCAAGGAATAATTACATATGTATTTATCTATTTATCTCAAACCAAGGATTTTGAGTCTACTTACATTTTTATAATTGTTGTATGAACCATTTTAACTCATACTTTTTATATATTTACTTATATTTTATATATAATTATATTTTAACTATTTTCAGTAGTGGAGTAAATCCAAACTGAGCACAACTACTAATTAGGCCAGCTAAAATGGAGTTGTGTAATATAAACGATGATGCATACAGCACATTATATGGTTAGAGATACTATAAATGAAGCTTGGGTAAACTATCTTTAGTCTCCTCAGCCTGGGCACAATCATATCTAAGCATCAGTTTATTACCATTAATTTCATTGCAGTAGCCCTGCGCTCCTACTTCCCTGATTTCACAGCAGAGTTTTATTTTAAAGAGAAAAACAACAGTGTGGAGCTATGTTACAAACAAAACTAAAACCACCATGAGCAGTGATTCAGCTTCAGAAAGGTGATCTAAGTTCATAAGATTAACCTGTTGTTTTTTTTTTCACTTCAAGCTAGGAGGAAGAAGACTTACAGCTGCTGTTGCAGGGGTATGTATGTGTATTATACATCTGACATCGGGGCGTGTGGAGTAGATGGCCACATGTGGACTGAATCCTGCATTGTCGATACTTAGAGTTGTACTGCCCTGGTCAACTACATCTCCCAGGATGTTTACCTTAATCTGGAAAAGTCAAACAAACGGACAACATTCAAGAAGTCTGCAACAACTGTAATTATTTGAGAACCTCCCTTCTTACTCGATGCCAAGTTTTCCCCATGCTTTTCAGGCTTGGAGCATGAAAAAAGGAGAGCCACCTGTGTGTCATTAAGCCATTCTGCAGACATCGGTAGCACCTGGATGCCCTACTGTGGAAGAAGTAAAGACAACACCCTGGTATACCATACGCTTGTCTTTGGTCTAGCTAACCTTTTGAGCTGAACATCTTCTTTTTAAAAAGAAAGTCTCAGCAATTTGCAAACCAGAATCATAATTGGAACAGGAACCAACTATGAGAAAAGAGCTGGTTCAACCTGTGAGCATACCGAGAGTGTTTATGTGAGCCTCTTCCAACCATGCAAGAAAGAAAAAAAGACACCTTCGGTATTTTCACGTAAGCTGCATACAGCTACAGATCACTGCTGATAGCCTTTTGTAAGGGAAGCAGTCTAATTCTTGGCATTTTAAAAACAACTTTATTAACGCTTTCTAAATTTTGAGTATGAAGAAAATTCAGCCAATAGATTTCCAATAAGAAAATTAAATGTGCAGAGAACATTAAGATTTGTAGGAAAACTAAAATAATAATTCCAGGATCAACATAAAACAACGGGAGCACATTAGGCAGTGTTCTCAAGTCTTTATTTTGGTTTTCTATTTCCTGCAAGGCTATCGGCCTATCAGTCTTCCAACTAATACTCCTGCTGCCTCTTCCAACTGGAGGCAGCCTCCTCACAGATATGAACTGACATGAAGAACATACAGCAGCTTCTATATCAGAAGATACGTGATTTTACAGCTACAGGATCCTAAATACCAACCTGTAATTTTACCCTGTTTCTTTGTAAGGACCAGGGAAGATTATTCAACTTTACTTCCCCATTTATAAAGAACTGATTCTACTGACACTACTCCTACAGAGTGAATTCATAAGAATTACCAGATTGTCAGGTTCTAGAAGGTTGCTGCTATACCGAGGCTATTTAATGAGCTTAGGGAGACAGGAGAACAAAACTTTGCTGCCGTGCATTGAGGTTGGAGACAGAGCAACAGAAAGCAAAGCTATATACAAAAACAAATAATCAGAACAAAGGATGCTGCTATCTAAATAATTAATCAGCTTTGCATAGGGTGGGTAAACATTAAAAGCAACTACAATCGAGCAGTATGATTACAGCTAAGTCCATTTTAGTAGCCACAAAAGTATTTTAGAAAACAGGCTGAGCCTTGGCGGTTACTATGCAGGTGAATTACATACCAAATTGGAAGCTGAAGCTTCAGAAAAGGACAGACCTCTTGGAATGATTAGAATATGATCATGTTCTTTGCTTACTCTGACCTGAAATGGAGGGAAAAAACAAATGGATTACTGACTTATTTCTGAATCTATATTATTTGGGGAAAATTAATTTGACTAAACAGGTAAGATCCCAAATCAACATTCTCATTCTCTAAAATACTTACAGTGATATAGGCATTTGGCAGATGTGCCCACCCAAACAAGTCAGCCAATCTGTATAAACTGGCTAATTTGCAACGAGTAAGTTTTTCTCCCTTAACAAATGAGGAGGTATCTATCCCAGGTAGATCATTGATGGGGGTAATCATTCCATGGCCTGAAAAACAGAGGAAGATGACAGCCAATCAATTAAATACCTTCCAGACATGTCATGATCTTCCAGAACAGTATATTCAAATTGTCAGAGGGGCAACACCAGCAATTATTAGACTGCATCTGCACTGCTGGGACTTCTAGGGTCTTTACTGAAAACTCTGCTAGTTTTGACTTTGCATGAACATCTTGCAAAGGGGTGTTTCTCCCCTTCATGAATGCTCTGAGAAACACTGCCTTTGCTTACAAGGAAAGTTACTACCAGGAGAGAAAAAAGGTTTGGGTTTTCAACAGAAAGAGAACACGTGCTTTGAGACTAATCACCCTGTCCAAATGCTCAGGCAAATGTTGCAGAGAACAGTCGGACCTGCAGGACCAGCTAGAGACATGGAGATAAGGCACTCTGAGCTCTCTGCTATTCTCTTCCACTTAGTTTGTTGCATGAACTCTAAGGAGCCATTCTGGGACCAGTTCTCGAAAGATGCTGAATGCCAACAGCTGCCGCTGTACCTCAGGCTTGTAAGCTCCCATATCATGTCATCCATCCACAGTGCTTAGGCCAACTTCAGCACTTCAGTACTGCAGGACTTGGGAAGACTGGAACATCCCAGCAATGTTTTTTGTTTTTTTTTTTTAACTATAGCACATTCTAAAAGTTATTTTCTACTCTGGGAGATATCTGGGTAATGATTCAATTTGTGTTGTTTACAACTTATGTTTTTACACATGTTTTACGTTATGTTTACAACTTATAGGCAAAAGTAGAAAAATAATGTCATGTCTTAGTTTGTGCTCACGTTAAATTACTGCTGGTAATAATAAAAACAAAGAGAAAAAGGGGCAGTCAAAGGCACATTTCACTTACTGAGTGAAGATGAGGAAAAGCCTGCGAAAGAGCTTGCTGTAATGTAATCAGCAATCTGCTGTAATGCAAGCAGCCCAGTAGGGTTATTGCCTTTCTTCATCTGTTCTTGAATAAGGCATTCCAGGTCTTCTCTAAAAGCCTGTGGAAACATTTGAGAATCATCAAGGAAACCTGGATTTGATAGAAGTAAGATGGTTATAGGTGGGGCTGGTAGATTTGCCTGTTATTAATGTTACATGACACTTCCCCTTAGACCTTGTTTTTAGTGCCTATAACTTTGCCAAACTTTAATCATCTGATCTAAATTTTGTATGCTAACTATTGGCAATTTATGGGCTAGAGGGGAAAGAAGTTTGGTCACAGAGGGTTAATTATTTCCAAGAAGAAGACAAGGTAAAATACATTTCTGTAAATGTCTGTATTGACAATTAGAGAGTTCTCCATAGTTCCGAAGAAGTACTTCAAATCTGACCAGGATATGTTGCTTTTAGTGCTGGGTATTTTTTCTTTTAAATTCAGTAATCCCTCTGAAAATCTGTCCAAATTTGATAAAGTTATAAACACATGGAAAACTGGAGTTCAGCCACGCTCAAGTAGGATTGCAGACATGCAAAATCTAGAAGGAAAGTCAGGAGGTCACCTCTCTGCTTCATTCTTTCTCCTCGAGGGAAAAGCCCTTCCCTTTTTCCCCCAGTATAAAGTGTCCACAACCCCAACAAGATAAATTCATGCCAAATACATTAGAAGAGGGGTTTTCACTGTATCAAATTTAATATACTTAGTACTGTGGACCAAGCCTGTTCCTTCCAGAAAGCAGATGAACCACTGCTCATAACAAACACCAGTCTTAGGACTACTTCAGTCTTGACGCTTCTAGACTAAATAAATTCCATTCTTCCAAACTTTTCTTAGTGGCGTTGTTTCCTAACCCTCTCATTATTTTTTGGCAGTATTCCTCCAGCTTTTGTCTGAACATGCAGGACACAGAGCCGCACATACCACCAGCTAAGGTGAATGGTGAATGCTCTTGCTGGCTCATTCCAGAAAGACATTTGTTGTCTGTATGGTGCAACTGACTCCTACTATAACTCCAGGCTACTCCCTTTATGTAATTGCTTCTTACAGTTTGCCTGCCTTAGTAATTATTTAGTCTCAATTAAAAAGCAAAAGAGTTCTGCAAGGCCAGTGTAATTTCTTCACTGAATTTTAATTCAGTTCTCTTGGTTGGGTAAAACCCATCAGTTCCATGGCATTCCCATACACCCATGACTGCTGATGAAACAACCATTGCCACCACACTCCCCAAAATATCTGCAGGACTCTGCCTGACTTGGCCTCTCAGTTGGGCATCCACAGCTACATTTAATTTCCAAGCACAGGCACTGCACTGTTTTCTCAAAGTAACCTCACTGGGATCACATGCACCTGAGACTTGCCAGGTCCCCACAGATAAAGCCACGTAGAGCTACCATGCATTAAACTGCTGTATGGATTTCTTGGTGCAGATCAGGTGCACACATAATCTCCACCAGATAGCTCACAGTGCCTTGCTGGTCTGAAGACACATGGGCAAAATCAGTGTCTGCTGCAGGTGAGATCTATCCAGCAAGCATAGGGAAAGGTTGGGGAAAAAGGAGAAGAAAGGGGAAATTGAGTGAGAAAAGAAACCTAATGGGGACTGGGAGGAAAGAGGTGGGTCAGTACCAGAAGCCCATAAGGGTAAATAATGGAGGTAATTAGGCGGGATAATTGCTAGCAAGGCAAACAAACGTTTGGGGAAAACAGCAAGTGGTTGGAGGAAATAACCAGCGCTGACAGCAGTGGAGAAAGGAGGAAAGAATAGCACGAGGTTTGGCAAAGAATAAACCAGCTCAGTAGGAGGATGGAAGATCTCTAGACAGAAGGACTCCCTGTGGGAAGGGGTGTTATGCAGTGGGCTCAGTGAGGGACTGTACAGAGAGAGAAGTAAGAGGGCCTGGCATTAGAGTTAGAAATAGGTCAACAATGGAAATAGAGGGGATGGAATGCAAAGAAAAGACTGGATCACAGTGAAAATTTTAAAGAAAGGTTAATGGGACAAGGTAAGAAAAATCTTTGTTATGGCACAGCCCGGCATCGTTCCTTCAGTACTGTAAGCATCACTTGGTGTCTCTCACCCCTACCCCTCTGTCTATCTGCAGGTAACTGTGAAGGCCCCTCCCACCCACCCAATTTAGCTCCAAGGGTTGTCCTTGTTACTGGTGACTCGAGGTGTTCAAGCAGAAAAGCAGAAACCACCCTTTTTCTCAACACAGTGAGCACCTTCCTCAGCCTGGAGCCTGAACATGGCCGCAAACCCTGCAGTGCTGGAGGCCAGATGTGCAGCCATGTTTCTTACTGCCCTGCACATAACTTTTAACTGCACCACACTTGTCGCGTCCCCATGCCTCATTTAACACACAGTGGTTGGTCCACAGTAGAAAATAAATTCAGTATTTTTCCTCTTCTCATAGCTCAACACATAGCCCTGTGCTTTATCTGCATGCTGTTCATACCCTGTTGTGATGACAATTATTATTTATCTGACAAGATTTTCTCTGGGGCAGATAATTACCATAACTCTAAATGCTTCACAAGCATTAACTTGCTAATCCCCAAAACATGCCTTTAAGGTGAAGCAGTGCACTATCATTGCTTTCACAGAACAGCAAGGGTGCTGAGGTCTGACAGTCCCACTGATTTGGGATGTTCATTGTGAGATGCCCAGGGCCTGATTTGCAGAGCACTCAGCAGCAAGTAGCTATTCACATACTCAAAACTCAATTCTTGGTGAAGACTGGAGCACAGCTCTGAGTGTCTGACAGCCAGGGCTCACAAGCCGGAAATACAAACCCCAAAACTCAGGAGGCCATAGAGCATTGTTAGGGTCAGTTGGGATGAGGTGCCAAGGCCTGGAACGAACCTGGGTACTTCCTGCACTGCATCCAAAGCAGCTTTCAGCATTGGATGGGACTGTGGGTAATCTGATGTAGTGCCTGATTTAGTGGCTGGCAACCCTGCCCACACAGCAGGGGATTGGACCTACATGGTCCTTGGGGCCCCTTCCAACCCAAAGCCATTCCATGATTCTCTGACATTCAGACACGTGTGATCTCTGCGTAAGATACAGGGATTTCTCATCACTTCACATTGTTCCTAAGCTTCACAGCACAACTACTCTGCTCCCAGAGACCTGCCAAAACCAGCCATTCCAGCCCCAGTGCTCTTTTCTCTTAGTGGTTCACCATGTGGCTGCAGTTCTATGGCACTTCTTCCTTCTATTACAGTGATCTATTAAGACAGCAGAGACAGTGACTGAACAATATATTTCACCCACAAGTAATCCTAGCCCTTATTTTCAGACTCTGCCATTCCAAGACATTCAATTACTCCTTAAATGTTCCTGAAAGAGGCCCCTGCACAAAAATTCTGCCATCTCACAATCAGGAAGGCTGAAATACTCCTTTACTCTTGTTTATAATCTGTATATAAGGAAATTGCACATTTGTAGTCTCACAGGGGCCATGTGGAAGACAGAACTCATGAAATTTATGTCAGTATTTGCTTGGGAGGAGATGGAGAAAAACAGTTATCTGTGTTACATTAAATCACTCTCAATTCAACAAGGACTATAGAAAGGATCTGCAAAAACATTCACAGCAAATTCCTATTAGTTGTATCCAGACTTTCCTTTTATTCTTTTTAACTTGTCTGAGGAATGTCTATTGCAGGAAAAAAAGATAATGTAATGTATTTTGGACAACTTTTGATGGAAAGATTTATTTTATTTTTATTAAAAGTATTCTGCTGCCTGCACTACCTTCATTCTTCTGATCTCAGTTTTGTTACTCAGTGTTAATGCAGTAGTGTATCTTGCACACTAAGGATATTACAAGTGAGGGTTTGTGGTTTAACAAAGTTGTTGATATCAGAACAACAAGCTTTCCCTAAAAGTAATTTCAGGAACACCAGTAAATTGGTATAGTCCAGGGCAAGTAGCAGATAGGCAGATTTGGGATGAATGGCAAAGCAGATGTTAATAAGTTGGAACACGGATAAAATACACTGAAGTACGCTATTCATCTACGTGCCAGTGCACAACAATAATATCTATCAGGCAGCAGTCTTCAGTGTCACACATGACTCTATGTATGTTTCCACACTTTCCATTAACTCTTCTTTGCTTCACTCTTTACTGCTAAGACTGCCCTTCAAGAACCCCAGGCCCCAGAGATAAGAGAGAGAGTCTGGGGAGAGGAAGACTTCCCTGTGGTCAAAGAGGATCTGGTCAGAGACTGCCTAGGCAAACTCTATGCACACAAATCCATGGGCCGTGATGGGATGTAGCCACGAGTGCTGAGAAAGCTGGCTGAAGTGACTGCTGAACTGCTCTCTATCTTCGTGGAAAACTCATGGAGAATAGGAGAGGTGCCTGAAGGCTGGAGGATAGCCAGCGTCACTCTAGTCTTGAAAAAGGGCAAGGAGGATCTGGGAAACTACAGGCCAGCCAGCCTCACCTCTGTCCCTGGAAAGGTGACTGCACAACTTGCTCTGGATGCCATTTCCAAGCAAGTGGAGGAGAAGAAGGTTATGAGGAGCAATCAACACGGGTTCAACAAGAAAAAAAATCACGCTTGACCAGACTGGCAGCTTTCTATGTCATGACCAGCTGGGTAGATGAGGGAACAGCAGTGGATGTTGTGTACCTTGACTTCAGCATGGCTTTTGACACTGTCTCCCATAACATCCTCATAGGTAAGCCTAGGAGGCGCAATATAGATGAGCAGACAGTGAGGCAGACTGAGAACTGGCTGACTGGAAGAGCTTGGACGGCTGTTATCAACACTGCAAAATTTAGTTGGAAGCCTGTAGCCAGTGGTGATCACTATGGACCGTAACTGCCACTGCCCACCAGTGACCAAGAGGCATACTGCAGGGAGAGGTTTTCCAAAAGCAAACAAACACTCTGCTCCAGCACAAAGCAGCGAGTTCTCAATCGGAAAGGTCACTACCAATTTCAGATGTAGTACTTGACAAGAAAACGCTGACAAAGGAGAAACTGTACTGTCAGATGAATGAAAAACTATGCTACTCAGCTGTGTATGCTCAGCATTGCTCAATAAAGAGCTTCAGCTCTGGGATTTATTTCTCTGTGCTGGAACAGCACCCAGTTTGTATGGAGAACAGCTCTTGGTGTGGAAGCTGGATGGGGACAGCTGGGGGGAAGGAGCCGCCCATCTCCACAGAGCCACTGCACACCACAGCATGAATGTCCCCGTGACTCATGAATGAAACACAAGGCAGCTCTGTCTCACTGCACGAGCTGTGAGACATGCAGACATGGCAGCTCAGTGTGCATTTTGGGTTTTGCAGGGGGCCACGTGCTCAGCTGGATGTGGCACTGCAGGAATTTCACTGTTTCTAACACTCCAGCCGCTTCTTCAGGCCAGGTTAGGTAGGCACATGGCCTACAGCCCAGGCACAGCTTTCTTTGACAAAGCCATTAATCACACAATTAGCTCAACCTATTTCTAATACCATAAAATTAATTCTTCATAAATATGTGCAGTCATCTTCCAAACACACATCACACAAACTCAAGCAGCTCAGATGCAAAAATCTCCTGTCTTACACATGCAAAAGATGTCTGAAACTCAGTGGTGAGGTTGCGTGCTTCAGTTCTGACTCATTTAATTCCATTTAGAGTAAGTATAAACTGACAGTGTAAATGGGGGCTTCTAAGAATCGAAGCAACATTTATATGTACTGGTTGACAACTGTTTTTCTTCAGTCAACAGAAGCAGACAGCTAGAATAAACCACAGCACTGCTATTTCTCTGTTATATATATATATTTTACTAGAAAAATCTCTGTATTAATTTCTACATTTTGGTGGACAGCTCTCTGAGGATGTTAAGAGGTAGGCAGGCTCGTAAGCGTAGTATAAGTATCATCTTCCTTTTTGCTTACTATTTCTACAGGTACATGACGACACTTAATGACTGCAGACGTGGAAACAAAATGCAGAGAAAAAGAACTCCCCTGTAAATAGAGAAGAGGATGGCTGAGGGTGACCTGCTAACAGTCCGCAGCAAACTTGGAAGTGGAGAAAGCACATGTTCCTACCAAGGATACTAAGGGCCCAAACCATTTGATACCTCAGCCTGGAGAGCTTGATGAGATATGTGAGGTTCCTACACAATAACAGCACTGCCGCATGCCTAAAAGCAGTAGAATAACACAAGAAACCCCTTTATCTTCTTTTGCCCGTTTTTGATCAAAGTACATACACATGAACTATATTTTTTAAAAGGCTATAATTCAACTCCTCTACATACAAGCACACCCGCATGCACACAGCCTTCTGAGCCCAATCATTACCGCCATAAAAAGCTTTAAAACTTAACTGATGTTTTGTTCCAGAGGGCGAGCGGACGAGAAGCAAACCAAGCGCTGTGCATGCAGCTACCCTGGAAGGAAGAGCTGCACCGCCAGCAGCCTGCACAGCCCTGCACCAGCAGCAGGTGCCCCGATGGGAGAGGGTGGAGCTGCCCACAAAAAACCGCCAGAGAGCTGTGGCTGGCAAGGGGAAGATAAGGGCAACAGGAGTGTTTGTTAGCTCTATGAGGAGGAGGGGACAAACAAACAAAGAAAAAAAAAAAAAAAAGAGAAAAAAAATGGCTTTGGCATTTTGTTAAGAGACGGGTTTATTAATAAGCATGGGGAATTTGGCAGAGTTGCAATGATCTTTTCATTTGCAGTGAAGTGTGTGAGTACCTGGCCTAGATGGAGTGACCCCAAGATGCTCCAGGACTTAAAAAAAAAAATAGAAATAAAAAAATAATTAAAAAAAAACGAATGTTTCTACAGAGGTCCTTTCAACTGTTGCTCATTTTCTGCACTGCAATGGAAACCCTGCTTCCTTCCCACTCCCCAGAGTGACTTGATGTCTTTCATTGGGCAGAATTCAGAAAACCAGTGAAGAAAAACAGATCTCATTACGGCGCATTTTATTTTACAGTTCCATATCGCTTACCTACAGAATTAAGTCTGATTGAGTGTTATTTACAATTAATTACTTCAAATACTGATAGAGCCATAGAAAAGGCTCATAGGCCCTGGAGCATGTCAAGAGAAGGACAACCAAAGCTGTGGAGGGACAGGAGCACAAATCCTACGTGGAGACACTGAGGGAATTGAGACTGTTCAGCCTTGAGAAGAGAAGGCTCAGGGGAAACCTCATCACTCTCTACAACCTCCCTGAAGGAGCATTGTGGTGAGGTGGGGTCAGAATCTTCTCCCAGGTAACAGTGATAAGATGAGAGATGATGGCCTTAAGCTGTGGCTGGGGAAGTTCAGGTTGGATATGCAGAAAAACTTTTTCTCAGAAAGAGGGGTGAGGCAGTGGCACAGGCTGCCCAGGGAGGTGGGGGAGTCCCTGTCCCTGAAAGTGCTCAAGAACCATGGAAATGTGGCACGGAGGGGCATGGATAGTGAGCAACACTGGTGAGTATGGACTGGGCTTGGATTAGATGATCTTAGAGGTCTTTTCCAACTGTAATGATTCTATGCAAATTCATCAAGCAAAAGGATGGACTTAACTGCTTAATGATTTGAATGATCTACAGGATGTGGGGCCAAAATCACAGCAGGATCTGCAGACAACCCCCTCCCAAGGAGACAAAAACTTCAACTCAAGCAAGTCAACAACACGAAGATCAGAAATATGGATGGGGAAAAATATATATATTCAGTGTGGAAAGCACCGGCATTTGAAAACCTGAGTTCAAACTAAACGCAAAGCTGCAATCTGGAAATAAGGCAGAAGTCAAAGATAATTTTAATTTCTAGTGTAACAGAGTGGAGAACAGAAGAGCAAAGACTAAAAAAGCCATTTTGAAGAGCGTAGGGCAGGGGACAATTGTGCAGTTCCTCAGCAGAAAATTATACAAATGTCGGGGTCTTGAAGCCAGCTGGGGGAGCTGCAGAACGAGCGGCTGCTTCAGCAGAAGGTCCTATAGGATGGGACCAAAGGGATAGAACGGGATGCTAGCAACAGGCAATGCTCCCAAAGGACCAGAAAGGTTTTTCAACTGATGTGGAAAGAGCACTGCAGGCCAAAATAAGTGAGCAGCTGAAAGGACTTGGATATTTCATGAAAATGAACTGCCTCGGAAGGGAGTGGTGGTGTAAAAATACTGAATGTCCATCTGATACAAAACAAAGCAAGCCAGTCAAATGCGAATCCCAGGGGAAAAAAAAAAAAAAAAAGCTGAGTCAGATGGGGCAGGAGGCTGGGTGTATGCACACATGTGGGCAGGACGGACAGGGGGACATTTGGCCTAAGCATGACAAAACCAATTTTGCAACACGGATGGGTACAACTGAATTATTGCCATTATGTAACAGCAGTGTTGAAGCATCATTGTAAGCATCATTGTCCCGATCACCTTCCAGTGTTGCACAGAACCAACCAGCACTGTCACAGCCAGCACAGAATTAAAGCAAAGCATTGGGAGATCCTACAGGCCAGCTTCCTCTCAGGCTAAAACCACACAGGCTCTTAACACCTGCATGGGCAAAGACACAGCACACATTCAGTGCAGCTTGACAAGCCACAAGAAACTTTCCTTTTCAAACTAATGGAGGAGAGATTTAGTTTGGATACAAGGAAGACATTTTTTGCAATAAGGGTGGTGGGACACTGGAGCAAATCGCCCATTCCCAGAGACACCTGAGGTCAGGCTGGACAGGACACCTGAGCACCTTATGGAGCTGTAGGTGTCCCTCAGTGCAGGGGGTTGGAACAGATGGTGTTTAAAGCCCCTTCCAATTCAAACAATTCTATGATCCTAGGAAAATGTAGGCAACACGAGGCATGCCAATAATTGATGTCCGTATTTACGTACTCCAACCACTCAACTCATCACTTTGTACATAATTTGACTTCCTTTTCATACGTCTGTAAAATAACAAAATATATATTCACACTCCTATATCTTACACATAGGTTCAGTAAATGACTGCATCCTCCCCTACCTGCACTGCCCACCAGCAGGTCACTGCTGACCCCCAGCACACAGCACCTTCCCTGCTGGGTTTGTCATGCAGCTCCCAGATAATGAAGGAACCACTCAGTTCCTCACATGGAATAACGGGGCAGCCACGGCTTCTGAAGATTTCAGTCACCATGGTGGAGCGTACCCAAGAAGTGCCAGAAGGAAAGGAAGGACAGACTCGCATACCAAAGCTTAAATTGGCATTTGGATAATACATCAAATAAGGATGTTTACTCATTAAGAAGTTAGTTACTCCATATAACAAGCAATATACAGCTGTTTAACATATAAAGACAAAACTGTTTTTAATTTTAGATGTGAGATAGAAAAAAAAAAAAGCATTTCCTATTTTGGTTATATTACAGCTGAAGTGTATTAGAACCACAGAAAGCAAAGAAATTTGTATGTTGCAAAGAAATATTTTTTCCTATGAAAAGAATGATGTAATACCCCAGTGTTCTGAACCTGCAGACATTAATGAAATCAAAATCATGCAACTTTATGTCCAGTGGTACTTCCGTGTGCTATCAGGCTCCACAAACCTATCTGAATATCATTGTTTTTTACTTACTTAACACAGAACAACAAACACGCAGGTCCTGTCAGATTGTCCAGGCTTTCAGATGTGCACAGGTTACAGGGAGCAACAAGTAAACATGTCTGAGAAATTGCTGATAATGTCAGGAGATTCTTCATGGGTAGTGTTAACAGGACAAATCAGCGTTACTGATTTGTTTAAGACTTATTACAAACATTAGCAAGCATCAGAGGTAATGAGTGTAGCTTTTAAATTATCTAATTTAGGAAAGGGAAATAGCACATCAGAGGGGAGTAGCCAGGCTGCACATCAATGTGTGCATCAAATGGCACATCAGAGAGATGCAGCAGTTTGATGTCTGACAGTGTCTGGTCACGGCTGTAGCCCTTGCAATGACATGCACTGTACAAAATACAGAGTGGTTCCTGAAATATATTCTCTAATATATTTTCTTGCTAAGGGATGTAGATTTTCCTACTTGAAAGAAAGGAAAAAAGCTTGTTAATAAAATATGAGTACCTAAGCTTCCTCCTAGATGGTAGTGATTAACCCTTTAGCTTTATAGCATAATTTTTTGCTTGGAGAAAGTATGCGTTCACACAAGTTCACCTTGAGCCCATAGATGCTTGCATATTTTCAGGACAGAAAGTTATTATCTTTGCTACATAGACTTCACAGTCACTGACACATAATTATGATGAGTCAACAACTATCCCTCCAATCTGAGTACACATATGCACATGTAAGGTAGGATGAATATTCACCAGTAAGAAAGCTCTTCACGAAAATGCGTCTGATGACCTCTCTTCCCCCTCTTCCAAAACACCAAACTAGTTCCTACTAAAGTTTTATGCAAACTTGTAATGCTATGGCAATTCTGCAGCTATAGAACAGAAACACTGTGCACAATACAATCCTGAGCTCGTGTTATGCAGACCAGTAACAAGAGAAATGCTTTTTGGTACTTTTGTGAAAAAAAAAAAAAAAAAAGTACTCATAAGAGAGAAGATAATCATTTTTCATCTGATAATCATTTTCAGTCCTGTCTCAAGAACGCTATGCCACATTGCAGCCAGCCGCTGGAAGAAGTAATGCAGTTTCTACCCCCAAATCAGTTATGAAATTTGCTTGATGGACATCCAGTCCCAGATGCTGTACTAAAAATGCTTTTATTTCCTCACATGAGGAATCATAGCAGGGTTACTCCACGTTTTCTGTTTCAAGAAGAGCCAGCAAAAGGAGAAAGAAGCTGGCAGCTCAGGCTCCTTCTGTTCAAGCCTTCTCACGCCCTGTGTTCCACATCCTTGTCTTCTCCCAGTCAGAAGGGAATGGCCATGCAGCCAGCAGGCCTCTTGCTTATTTGGAAAACCATCCCCTTGCACAACTTGAAACTTATTGGCATCTCCAAACAGTGCTGGGCTCGGCTTGTCCTGCAGCAGTACACTCAGAACTGCCCGGCTTCATCCTCCTGCTGTCTGTTAAAGCACTTACCCAGGCTCAGAGGTAGCACCTCTTCATCCCTTCCTAAAACCTGCATGCTGACATTGTGCCTCCAGAATACAGGAGACTGTGGCAAAGAAATATTTATTACATTTGAGAGATTTGGCAAAGGGTCCCCCAAAATACTGAGCAAATAGTTACGCCCACCCGATTCAAAGCTTCCATCGGAAGAACCAAAGAACACCACAAACACAAACTTAAACACAACCTCTATAACTTATTTTTATCTTGCCCCATTTAAACAGGATAAATACCCAGTCTTTGCTGTGAGCCCTAGCTACTTATAATGTGAGTATTTTAACAGGAAGGCGCAGACTGATCACATTTCACAATTGACTGTTTAACATAATTTTATCATGATTAAAGCATTATGCAATACCTCCTTGGAGTATTTTCTATATATTATAGGGGTTGGCTGCAGAACTGAACTTGCACAAATCAACTTGAAAGTCATAAATTCCTTAGTCAACAGGTTCACATTATACCCAGAGCAACCCACAGATCCGAGAGGCACTCCACGACAACACTTTAGCAAACAATCCTGTTATTCATGGATGACTATAATAGGGTGATTACTAACAGCTGTTTGCAATCTCATTACATATGGAAAAGCTTCAGAAAAATGACATGAGAAACACCCCAACTTATAGCAGAACTGAACAGAAAAGGATCTGCAAAGCTGCTTAACCCCTTCCAAGTCCCAATGTCCTTGTTGCTCACCTTGTAGTTCCCACCCCAAGGGCTCACCCTTGTACACTCTCTATAGCATCAGACCACTCAGGCGCCAGTTTTGCTTTCCAAAGCATTCATCAGGTTAAATTCACACAATATATACATTAAAATATAAATTAAAACTATTGAACCACCCATAGATTAAAGTATTACACGTAGCCTACACAAGCACTGAACTTACGCAACCAGTAGGTAAGTGCATACATAGAACCATTAAGGCCTTATATGGGTATGATTGCCCCCAAGAACAAGAGAAGAGAACATATTCTAGCTTTTAAATGATCTTAGCCAACATTAAAAATGTAATTAAAGCATTCCTGATGCAAATAGTAAGTTCATATTCAAAACCAGGGTGCAGAACTCCATCTAACACCCTAATTTGTTCCTATTTGACCGGTGACTCCTTTACTCTCTTCCTTGAGCCTAAGTTTTAACTAAGTTACCCTTCAGGCAGCCAGATCTTTTTGTAATACTGTAATGAAGCGTAAGACCATAAAAGCACCAGGAGAAAAAAAAAAAAAAAGAAAAACACCAGCATTTGTTCACAGACAAGAAGCTAAGCAAACAAATGTTGGATAATCTGCTTAGTGACTCTTCTTATAAGACAGTCCAGAATTATTCTAGCTAACAGTGACATAGCTTTCTTTTCTTAAACCTCAAGAACATAAAGAACATAACTCTAAGATAGCACTCTGTAGTTGTCATCCCCCCTTAATCCTACTCACAGGGCTCTGCAGTATCTGAGTGACTCTCTTCCTCTGCTCCATCATGTTGAAGTCCTGTCGCAGGTCTGGAGACATGTTCCTCTCCCGGAGGTACTCGGGGTCATTCTCGTTGATGCGGTCGAAGTACCTCTCCTTGTGGGGCATTGTGGCTGCAGGGGGAGAAGTGATCACCACCTGACTGGCATCGGTACTCATGCTTCAGCTCTGCAGATGGGAGTCCTCACCTGCAAGATAAAAAGAGCAGAAGATTTAAAATAATGATGTCCAAAATGCGCATTAGGTATTTTGTGACAAAATCTCATTTTATACCGCATTCACCACAGCCCCTGTTTTTTTTTTCCCTACAGCTCTCCTCCTTGACACATTTGGCTCCAACACAACACATCCAGAAGGCAGGGCCTGTCCTCAACATCCGCTTAGAGCTCATCTCCCAACTCCAGCAAGGGCATTCCTCAATGACAGCATTTCCAAAGCATCCCATAGCTTCAGCTTAGAGAAACGTGTGCACTTGTAAGCAAGGATTCTCACCAAAGCTCATTACGCTAGTAACAAAACAACAAAAAACACAACCAGTTCTCATGTCTTAGTAGAAAGATATGTCTAAAACACCTTTTTTTAAAAAACAAAAACAACCGATAAGCAAACACAAATAGAAAGTGGATCAAAGCAGAAAATCAGACACTCACACTTTCGCACAAAGAATCAGGCTCAGAAACACCATTTCTCAGACAGGTACCGAGAGGAAGGTTTTCTCAGGTTTGAAGAACAAAGAGAAGCAAGATTTGTAGGAGGAGATAGCATATTATGAAAATACATTTTAACATGCAAATACCTACATTCAATAATGTATTTAATATAAGAATATTTGCATGCGAAAGTATTTAGTACATAAGCAATTTACAAAACATCCAAATAGGAAGGAACACTGCCTGTCAAGCTGCATTAAGAGACATGGTTCAACTGATACCTTCCTGTTAGTGGCTCAAAGCATCCTTCCTTTGGGTCATTGCAGCTGCTCTTTGGGATATTGTGTGAGCAACAAACTGATGTGGGGCATCTGAAGCAGGTCAGCTAAAGCCTCCTGCTTCTTCAAGATGAAAACATTTGAGAGAATCCCATTAAAGCAGCTCCAGCAGCCCAAGCCCTCCTGCCTGTGACGATCCCAGGGAATAAACTGGGGTGGCTTTGATACGGATACATTTTGGGGTTTGCTGCTCCCCTGCAGCCTGAGCCCATTCACTTCCTGGCAGAACACCAGGGCCTGCCTACAAGACTGGTTTAGGGGTGCTGGGGAGAAGGCAAGGCTGGGTTTGGGAAAAATAATCTATTTCAGTGTATTATCTTTTCCTATCATGGGCTGTTTAATGTCTTCTCATTTATTCTCTGCTTAGGGCAACGTGCTATAAGTGGGGGTACAAAATGAGCTAAGCTAAAGAATGAACCATTGTCTGTTGCAGCTAAGAGCACTGATGCGGAAGGATAAAACTCTTGGGAGAGCATTCAGAGACGCCATCACAGCTCAACAACAATGAATTATGTTTTTTTCCACAGAAAAATACTGGGGTTTAAGAGACAGGAGAAAGATCGTCACGAGAAAATGTAGGTTCTCATGATGTCACCAAGTGCCACACGGTACAAAGAGCTGAACATCAGACCTGTTCTCCATCCTCATGGAAATAACTGTCTCACCGCATTGAAACAGACCTTCCAGCACCTCCTGATAACCAAAATAACCACATATGCAGGAGGCGAGCACCTCACTTGAACTGGTCACCATCTGCAACCCCTCCATAGATACTCTGCCCAGGAGTTGTGTTATCCAATTGCTTTTCCTAAAATGCTCCTGACTCCTGTTAACTCTGAGTGGCAAAGTGCTGCCCAACTACCAACCCATTTAGTTGGCAGTAACAACTTACACGCATGTCTGAGCTTCAAAGAACTTTTATTATTATTATGATTATTCTAAATAGGTTTACAGGACACAATTAGTTCAAGTCCGTTACTTTACAATGCAGCCTTACAGTGACAGAAAAGCCCATTCATCTGTGAAAAGACACAAATGTGGCTGGCAATACTTAAAATCCACAAAAGAGATTTTCTAATTGTGTTGGACTTCATTTTTTTCCTTTTTCCCTCCAGACTGGATGTTAAGATTTCAACATTAAAGTCCTTGTACTACAAAAAACTCCATTATTGAACATAATATGGGTATTGGGTCCAGTTGTTCCTATTAGACCTGGTTCAATGCCTTCTCTGTTGGGTCCAGGCTGACTCTTGCATAACCCCTACTGTTTGGCTGGAAAACTTTCAAACAAATCAGCCATTCTTTTATTATTTATTTGTATCTTGCTCTGATTTTTTTTTTTAATTTATTTTTTATTTATTTTTTCCAAAAGAGGGTCATTTGTTAAAACATGCTCCGCTTCTGGGGATCTAAGGATCTGTGCCTCCCTCTCAGCACAGGACTGACAAGGTATTCAAAGAAAAGTGGTCGCATCCTTTGATACCCCCATATAGCTCATACATACCTCATATACCTTATATAGCAGCCCCAGTTTCTGCACTTTCTACCTGTGACTGGGCTGCAGAAAGTAGAGCACTGCACCTTTGTCAGGAGGATACGCATCTCTCTACTTCGAAGTTTTATTTAACAAAAGCTGCCAATTAATTGAAATAACTTGGATCTGTGCCTTGTAGGCTGCAAGATTAAGTCCCGATTGTGCCCATCTGACACTTTGTAAAGTCTGAGTAACACGCTGTGCTGCTTTTGTTGGAATAACTTTTTTCAATGTCAAATCACAGAAGCAGCTCAAAAATAATAATGAGGTCAGAGAAACATGGAGTACCTAAGAAAAAAAAGAGAACAAGAGACCAAACGCAGGGAAAATTTCTTGCCAAAGAACACCCCAGAAAGCACTGACTTCATATATTCTTCATAACATACAGAACGCATAAAAGAATAAATATTACCATAACAGAAAGACAGCAACAGAAAAGTGAGTAAATCATTAGACTGCCTAGCAACAACTCATTAACCTACCTTTTAGCCTGACTTTTTATGGCTGCATTCAGTCATCCCCATTTTCTCTATGCAGTGCAATCCATCTGGTAGAGTTTCCAGCACTGCAAACCAACAGCATGCACACCCCATAACTAACTGCTCAGACTGATTTCAGGTCTGAGCACTCGGGTTAGATGAGACCACATCTGAGCACTTCTTCTAAGGAGCACATTGTGTTATTCTGCTCTCGCTATTTCTCGCCTGCTTGTTTTTAAAGAACAGTCTGCTCTTTCTTCCCCCCTCCGGTATCTTGTCTGCCAGGAGACTTGTTGGAAGTGAGCTGGGTGTCTCTTGATCTCAGTTCCAGCCTCTTTGTGAACCAGGCAGGTTCCAGTCTGAATCAAAGACTTGGCTGGAACCAGCATGGTCAGCTAGGCAAGTGAGCTGGCAGAAGGGAATATGCTTAAGGAATACAAAAGAATGGTTATAAGAGGAACAAAAAAATAGGTGGGGAGAATGTGGGCTGAGATGAAGGCCACCATCATCACCACATGACAATAGGAAGTCAGTTTGCAATCCTCTCTCCTACATATTTTAGTAACAATATATTATTGAGTAATCACATCTGTTCCAGGACAAGAAAATACTTGGATATCACCTCAAAGCCCATTTATTTCTTTCTCCCTCTTTTTTTTTAAAAAAAAAAACTATTTGATCAGAACATCTGACAGTGAGTTGGCAGATTGCATTGCCTCTTCTGCTGCATGAAGCTTAGATTTCATTTATCAGTCTTGCTTTATGCACTAGTAAGAAGAATAAGCTGTACACTGATACATGAGCATTCTCTAAAGGTAATTGGTGGAACCAAAAATATTAGGTAAACATAGAATGGCTTGGGCTGGGAGGGATCTTCAGGATCGTCATGCTCCAACCCACGCCCTGGGCTGGGTGCCACCCACCAGAGCAGAGCCCAGGGTGCCATCCAACCTGTTCTTGTTCACTTCCAGGGATGGAGCACCCTGTGACATCTCGGGGCAGCCTGTGCCAGGGCCTCACCTCCCTCTAAGTGAAGAATTTTTTCCTAACATCAAACCTGAATTTCCCCTCTTTTAGTTTGAAGCTATTCCCCTCAAGTAGTTAGCATTATGTAGCTAGAATTCAGTAAGACATACTAATTCAGTACTCAAGGAAGTCAAACTGTCAAATTACACCCTTAAATTGACACAAGGCAGGATTTGCATTAAAAAAAAAAAAAAGAGCAGTCACACCTCCTGCCTTCCCAGCCATGCTGTCATCCAGGCCTTCTGCCTCTGCCACCTCCTCCCATTTGTGCCAGCCAATGTGTAAGGCCACAGTGAGACGGGTAGGACACACTCCTCTTGCACACTGTGCTGCCTTGGCTGCCTCTGCCAGCACAGTGCGGGCACAGGTAATGGTCACAGTCAGCCCACACTGGCAGCAGATTGAATATTCGAACCCAGCACCACATGTTTAGTTTAAGCCCTTCTGCTATTAAACAGTGTAAGCTAATGAAATAGTCATCATCTCCTTCCAGGCACCACATTGAGGAGACTTGGTGGCGGCAAGTGTAAGCTTCTCCTAAGTACAAACCTGAGTGTTTCTGAACCTGGGTTCTGTATTTCTGCATTAACTCTAAAGCATTATTTTTGCACAGTTACACCATACAGTATTAAAATCAACACAAATATTCAAACAGCTCAACTCACACTTCACCCAAAACATGTAAATGAAAAAAAGTGTCCCTAAAAGCTCACTTTAAGAGAATGAGGTCAGTCATCCACAGATATCACACTGGTTTGTTTTTTCCTTTTCCCTGTAATTGTTCCTTTGAAAGCAGATCTTCCTCTTGGTATCTGTATTTCCTCCTTTTATTTATTTGCTTATTTTTAGTTGCAACCTATTATAGGGTACCTGCTTTAGCAGAGGGATTGGACTCAATCTCTTGAGTTCCCTTCCAACCTCTGTGATTCTGTGAATAAGTACCTGACAGACTGCAACTTACCACACAGCTCTAATTTGAAGGCGAGTTACATTTTGCTTGCATGCAACGTTGACTTACATATATAAATGCATGCATATATTTTCAACTGACATTGAACTGCAGCTGAGGCTGCCACCTCAGCCTCAGCGCTCAGGGTGACTGCTGTGCCAAACAGTGCAGAGCCACTGCGTGCCAATCTTTTCTGAGGCAATTTAGAAAATCATCTGCTTAAACTGAGTAAAAGCAACAGACCAGTTAATAAATTAAATCATTTGTAAAGCTGCAATTAGTTAGCTTCTGTACTTACTAGACTTGAAAAGCATGTCAGTGCTACCTCACACCCACTCTTCCTCCATTTTTCTTCCACCTTCAATACTATGAAGTTCAAGAACAAACATCATAAAACTGGGCCTGAGCCTCTTTTGGTTTAAGCTGTTTTTCAGCAGCAGCATTAAATTAAATTTCCACACACAGGTAAGGGATGTGCCCAAAGAACCTGAACACCGAGCTTGCACCACCTCCCTTGTTTCTATGCCATGGCATAGGAACAGCAGCCTCCTGCAGTTATGGGATGGAGCCCAGCAGAGCTGCCAGGGAGAGCTGCTCCCACAGCAGGTGCAAACAGCTGCTCTCATAGCCCCACTGAATAACAGTGATGGATCGGAAATTGATTTTTCAATTTCTTCCTCACTTTTACATTTTTTCCTTCTTTGATAGAAGGTAAATTGAACATTTGCAGGAAGCCCCCTCCTATCCACCACCAGGGATGACCACAGCAGCAAAACTGCTGCAGAGCTTCAGCTCATTTTGCTGCACACTTGCTGAAGCTGCATTCATTCCCTTGCAGCAATGAGGGCTTCTGCAAAGGAGAAGGATCTGCGTGCAGAAATCACCTCACAGAGCAGCAGCAGCAGCACTGGTTTCCAGATGAACAGAGAAGAACCTGTCCTTTCCCAGTCTCGCCTAGGAACTCATATATTATGAACAACAAACTGTTAATCCACATTTAACCACTGCTAAAAGTCTATTAAGAACATTAAGAACCTACTACCATCACCTCTAAAGCATAGTTCCCGGTTGATGAAAGCACACAAATATACAACATCAGTGTGTGGGCAAGGTGGGCCCACACAGAGGTACAGCCCCATCAGACCACTCAACACAGGGCTCCAGCCCTTTGTGCACTCCCAAGCATGGCCAAGGGCAAGGGCGAGCCCTGGCAGCCTTTCAGTTGTCACTGACCCTGTTTTTCTATGGGTGACAGCATTTACCCACCCACGTCAAACCCGTTTGGATGCTTGGAACAAAAGTCATAAATATTATTAGCAAATATTTACATACTACAAAGAATCTGTTGGTGATCTCAGTACTTAGTACTTGGGTATTAAGGTCTTTATCCACTCCCATCACTGACTAGCACCTCAGAGCATTGGTATCAGCAAGGGATGCAAGTCAACTTACAGTGCAAAAACCAGATAACCTGTGTTTGACCTTACTTAAGCCAGGGGACAAAAAGCCCTCAGAATAATGACAAACTGCGAAGGAGTATTTCCATTTTATTCTGAAACCAGAAATGCAGATAAGACATCAGTATCTGCTTTCAGTAAGAAAAATTGCTTTTCTTTTTTTTGGTTTTAAGGATTCTGATGAAACCGTGGCAACGCAAACACTGCAGCACCAAAGCAGTTTCAATTTTTGGTTCTTAGGAGCTGCCTTATGTTCATGCTGCAAACTGAAGGAGGTTTAGAAAACAAGCAGCAGCAAAGAACGCAGTATAACACACGTGGAGAACAAAAATACTGTATTTTAAAACTTAAATTGTTTCAAAGATCTGTGAGACTTCAGTAATGAAAAAACTAAGTAGTATTTTCCAACACATTAAAACACAATAAGAAGCTATTTTTTTTTCCTAAAAGACTTATCTCTGCTTATCTACATAATCACTTGTGGCTAAGTTACCCCCAAAATATTTCACGAGTCAGTAGACAACAGAGAGCTAAATTAGAAGATTATGTTCTGCTAGCACTTATCCGTACTAAGCTGTGAAACTACACAAACACATAACCCACACACATACACAAGCAAAGGCTGAAAAATCTCCTTAAATCCTTTGGAAATGATGAAACCTAAGTTCCTCTGCAATATAAACTAAAAACTTATCTGTGAGAAAAAAAAACAAACACTTTTAGTTGGGAAAGCTGATTGCAGTCAAAACCTTTCACATTTTGCAGCACTCTTCCCCTCCCTCACCGGTAACTCTTTACTGCAGCTTTCCTCTGAATGGTACCAATGCAGGAATAAAATGGGATTCATCACTCTTTATGCAGACCGACATAGTGGTACAAATAAAAAAAAGTTAGTTATGGAAATAATTTTTTTTTTTTTAAATCCCACTGACTGACACCAGCCTGGAAAGCACCATTTGGAGCAATGAAGGCTGCTTGGCAATCTGTGTGAGCCCTCCTCATTCACTGGTACAACATGTGACATTAGATCGTAGAGAAAAATCTTACGGATCCCACGACACATCAAAAGTCTTCTTGATTTACGACAGTTTGATTATTCTGAGAAATGCCATGGCCAAAGCAGCTGCCTCCAGGGTTTGGATGGGGGGTCAGAGGCTGTGACGATGGGCAACCCCAATGATCGACACGAGGCAACTGCTGGATTTCACAAATGGTCTTGGGGATGGCAGCATGCAGCCAGACCTTTTTATAGCCCAAACCTCTGGAGTTCATCCTCTTCACACTAGGCCCTGACCTTTCCCATCACTGATGCAAGAGAAGCAGCTCAGCAAGGACCTGATGACCATGCACTGACCCTACAGTGAGGAAGGGGAAACCCAGCCAACAGCTGATCTCAGCAGGGACATTTGTAATTGAAGACACGATGAAACTGCCAGGCCTTCGATCTTAAAGTCTTCAAGACAAATTGTATCTTTATTTGTGTTATGCACCACACCCTACACGATTCCTCCAGTTCATCTCAGGATCTCTGAATCACTCCACTATAAATTTTAAACAGGGAGCAACAAGGGAAATAGGGAAGCCATATTAATAGACCAATCCCATCTCAATTACGTAAAGTAAATTGGCTAACTTCTCCAAAAAAAAAAGAAGTTAGACATTTTGCTGATCTCTACATATATTTCCACGTTAAACAGAAAACAACAGCACTTAAAAAAAAGCAGGCTCATGGTATAGTAAAAAAAATAAGAATACTTTAGATAACACAACAGCATGTACTTATTTCACGTATGAAGAGCAGGCATAGAGAGGATGATCATACATATGTGCGCATGACTATATATATATATATATATATATACACACACACACATAGATATACACATAGTATTTAAAAATAGTTATTTTAAAGATCAGTGGAACAAGTGATGGCAGCCAGCCCCAGGCTGGACCATGCGGCAGGCACACTGTCACCAAGAGAAGCATGGAAAAATACCTAGGCATTTCTCTAGAATAAAGGTAGAGATTTACCCTAGTAAATACTCTACAAAAGAGAGCTACAGATTGAAGAGAGAAGGCACTGTCAGTAGGAGTTGAACAGCTTACATTATCCATTCGACAGCATGGGGGAAAACAAATCAAACCTGTAATACACTATGCCCAAATTACGCTGGCATTGTCTTTTCTCACCCCATTCAGTCACCAAAGGATCTTGCTTTTCTCTTCATTACTGGAACGAGTTTTGCCTCAACTTATGGTACCATTTTTCCCCTTCTTGGTCCATTTGCAACCACAAATGAAATGTTAATTGATGTTAAAATATAACCGGAAGAAAGTTTACCATAACTAAGCATTTAACTGACATCGTCAAGCGCACACAAAAATCTCATCTGTAGAGGACTTAACTTGGATAAGCACACCTTATGATACAACTTTTCATGCTTTCTTGTCTGGCTTGAGGTGATCTCACCCTTCTCAACTCCCATTTCAGCTCTCCAAATGGCATTCTGTGCTGTCCATTCCAAATGGACAGCACATCTGTCCATGAATTGGATACCAAAACAGACCGAGGTTAAAGATATTTTGGGAGAGGATGACAAGGGAAAGTATGGAGCAGAAAAAGGCCACATGGAGGTGGAGGGGGCAGCCAGGACCTCCTTTAGGAAAGTTCAAAACACAGCTATTCTTAATTAGCTGATTCAAAGCATCTTGCTTTAATTACCCTTCTCTGGGAAATCCCTAGGATTTATGGTGGTGCAGGAACACTTCTTCTGCTTTTACTCACATTTCTAATACTGTCTTCAGCTGGCTTCAAAATAATTAAAAAATACTTGACTAGTAAATCTAACGAGTTACCACTGCAGTCAAAGTTTTACCTACAAAAATATGCACATTAATCTCAATTGACTTGGCCCACATTTGACCTGCTTCTTGTCTTTGGCACCTTCTGCTAACAGTGCTAGAAGAGCAAATTGAATTTAGAGAGGCAAAGGTCTTATATACCTTCAGGAATGGAAAATTACTCAGCTGAATTTCAAGGCAGCCAGTCTGAAGTCAAATGGTCATTTTGAACTTCACCACAGCACTGAACAGAGGAACAGATGTGCCCAGAGCAGCAGCCAGCATACCCCTAATGAGTGCTGAAGATTTATTACCAAAGGCTTTGGTAGGACAGTGAGGGGTGCGGTGAGTCAGTGTTCAGCACAGTATTCTTTAGGATGTCAAAAGCAGAATGCATAAATACTTCATAATTAGGATACTATTATTTTCCAGCTCAAGCAAGCACTTCTCTACTTTAATTCCATAATTCTCCTTCTCCATCATCACTTACGAGCACTCAAAGTCTGGATAAAATAGGAGATGCTGCACAAAGTACTCCAATATCGCAGCATGGAGTCACTCTGCATACCGTATGCAGTCCTGGAGACAGGCAAGTATCTGCAGCAGTTGTTTCTAGAGTGCAAAAGCAGCCTGAAAGCAAAAACTGGAAATTTACACCATCTTCTCTTTCACCTAAGTAGGTGCATGAACCCTGAATACAACTGGAAGATTTTCAGGTCTAATGAGGAGCCAGACCAATGTACCAGCAACAGAATTTCCTAACAGCCAAGGTGGCACCAGCAAACAGCTTCTCAAGATGCCTACTTTCTACTAAAACACCATCATGCAAATGAAGAAAAGCTTCTTCTTGGTTTCTGTTAAAGAAGGAAACCAGGCTCTTAGGATGAGCCACAGCACCAGCAACTTGGACGTGCAGTGTCCGAGACCAGGTCAGGGCCACACATACAGTGTGACAGATGCTCCTGCTACTCCTTCCCCAAGCAATTCTCCCATTTCTGACTTTCCCTACTTTTTTGTTAATAGTTCCAAGAATATTCTTAAGCAAATAAATACATTAGATGGATCCGCCTGTTAGATCCAAAGATTTCAAGATAAGGTATTATGAAAAACCTCATAAAATAACTTAGAAGTTGTTTTATTTGAATTTTCTAACCTCATTTGTGTACCTACCCTGAAAAATGATATTTGCCTGTTTGCAATTAAACCTGCTTACGTCTATGCTGAAAGCCAGGATCAGGATCGTAACCTCCGGGCAGGGAGTTCAGAATCTGCTAGTATAGAGAGGTGGAGGCACATTCTTCTCTCAGTTATATTGTTATGAATCAAAAGCAAACAATTTAAAATTCAGTCAACAATCACTGCAAAAATGTCACTGTAATCTTACCTCTGGCAGTGCTTGTTTTGAATAGTTGAGAAACCCACGGAAATTATCCCAGGTAAACACAGTATTTTCCTTTGCACCTTCAGAAAATTGATGAGAATACAAAAATGACAGGAAGGACGCAGATTACACCTGCTTGAAAACCGAAAGAAATCATATATTTTCTATGGCTTTCAGTCATCTTGTACACTTATATCTCAGGTCATTTTCAACATCTGCAAAAAAACGACAGTGTTTTTATTTTCATCAAGGAATTAGAAGCCTCCGTAGTAATGTAGGAACATGCCAGAAAATACCACAAGAGCTGTTTAATCAAGAACTGAACAATAATAGGTGATTAGATGCCTGCCAAAAGCTGCATTCACAACAATACCTACAGACGTGCTGGAATGCTGCATCAAGTACTGCGCCTTTGCTGGAGCTCATCTCCTTCTCCAAAAGGAAGAGCCATCTGCAGGAGGGATGCAGTCACCATAGTCTGGTCTGAAAGGCTTCTTGAGGGGTTAACAGAGAATGCTTCTTTTGGAGCCAGACTGTATTTAGACATTTTCCCTTCAATTAAGATGCATACTTCTAGCTTGCTAAACTGTTGCATTATTTTGGGCAGCGAGACAACAGGATTTCTGATTTTTATCATTAACTACCAGGTGACATTTTCAGTGTGCACTGGAGTAAGTGTCTGCAGTGCCACTGTTGGGCTGTTGTGGGTCCTTATTTTATTCCCTAGCACATAGCTACGGGATTTTGGTTTCTGCCTGCCTCATCAGTACTGTGCTCTGTCTCAGCTGATAAATGACCAAAACGGCTCACTTACAACTGCAAAGCAGTCAGAAAGAGGCGAAGGAAAGTATGCAAACTGTTGTGCTGAATGAACAGACTTCTTCCTGTGACTTCTGGCTTCAAGCTCAGAAAGCTGAGATTTGTAACAAAAAACACTCCTACCTGGTGCACAGCCCTCCTTCAGAGCATTATACGACACTCCGAGATAGGATACACATAATGAAAACCTATGTTCACTCTCATGTTACATTGAAAGCGCTTTTTGTAATAGGGTGATTTGAACTACAAGACCATTGGTTCCTCAAACTCTGCAATGGGTGCCCCTACTCCAACTGGTCTATATATTTTTTTTCTTTTTGAAGTTATCCTCAACTGTCACACTAACGAGGTATCAGATAGAAAGCTTTGCTTTCAATGATTATATATATATGACACCTAAAATGACAGAACATGTGAGAGAGAATGATAAGTAAACAAACCCATCCTTTCTGGTCTTTCCTTCTGAAGAGCAGCAAGTAATGCAGCATGCCCCACCACCCAAACGTATGCAGCAGCTCTCCACGCTAACAGCACATCTCACCTCTTCATTCTCTATCAGAATATACTGCCCACTACAGTAACTACTCTAAGACAGCTGACACAGTATTATTTTTATCCATGTATGGGACACACACAAGGAAAAGTAATTACCAAGTGCTGCCTCATTTATTATGACAGCACAAATGGTATTTTTTCTCTCCAAAACTATGTTGTTTGGAAACGCAATCAATGCCTTTAGGTTACTTGTTTGCATCAGATATACTCCTTAGAGGTTTTGTACATTTTGCAGTAAAACAAAAAACACTTAAAAGTGAGAAATTAAATTTTCTCTGCTAATTTTATTTTGAGTGTGATTATATCCACTTTAATTGACTGACCTTTTCTCACTGCTCTATGAACAGATGGAATGAATAACTTTACACCTCTCTGTAACCTCAGCAGAGAATCCTACATCTTTATCTTCTAACCAGACATCAACTTATATTACGTGTCAGAGAATTATTCTCTATATTTGTACCAAGCTTGGTTTAAAGCAGCCAGCAGGTTCAGAAGCTATGTGGTACAAATGAGTATGTGCACCAGACACTGTGATCACAGAAAACCTTGTTTTCTTAGAGCACGAGATGAGAATCATGCAGCTACCTGGACTTGTGACATGAACCCAGACATCAAGGCAGAACTCAGTTCAGGCAAAAAACAACAACAAAAAATAATCAGCAACTCCCATTATAATTAAGCTTAACATAGGAATGAGGATACTGAGCACAATTTTGCAAACAGGGACCATCCAGTGAGAACCTGGAAAACCATATCAGTGAGCCAATATTCATATTTCCTTTAATAATTAATAACATCTGTGCTCATGGTGGTAGCATTTCCTGGAATGTGAGAAAAAACTGCAATAGATGTGTTTGGAAATTGACAGTTGTAGTATAAAGACAGCATGAACCATCAAAGCATACTGAACAGCATTAAAACTGGTGTCTATAAATAACAGAGGTTCACACTTAAGAGAAGAGTCAAGCATTCAAAATTCTTCAGCAAGTGCCAGTGAATGATGACCTCAGACAGTTGGTTCTACCTGAACTAAAGCACTGAACAGAACGGGGAAACGTAAGAGTAGGATAGCACGAAGGTGGTTTTTTTTCCATTCCCTGTTGTTCAATTTACAATTGCATCATTATCACTAACAAAAAGATAAATCAATTCTAATCATGATATTTGAGTGATTCCATGTTTTTAAAAAAAAATAAATAATTCATTATTATTCTTGAAGCTCGTTTGACCTCAGTACAACCACGACAAACATTCAGTTAAAAAAAAAAAACTGAAAAAAAAAATGCATGCTCAGAGTATCAGTTAAGAAATATAACTGCTGTGAAACATTAAAGGAGAATACAAAAGGGCCTCTACAATAGTATAACCTTTGCCTCTGTGTGCTAGCATCACAGTTTACACAGTTTCCATGGAAACTCTCTGCAAACATATGAATGTTCTGGTTGCGTTAGATGCTGAACAGAAAATCCTTTGTGACCATTCCGGAGGGCCATGGCCAGTGCCAACCTCGCAGTGAAATAATGCCCCTCACTATGCCTTGCCCAGCAGGCTCATGACACACTCGCTCACATGGTACAGCTGCTGCCACAGCTTGTTTTTCCATATCTAAAAAAAAAAAAAAAAAAAAAAAAGAGATGTACCTCATAACTTTTAAATGTTCCTTCCTGCATCAAGTGCATGCTTTGCCCCTGCCAAGTTGATGGCCAAGTCCCCAGGACTGGACTCTCGGATGCAACCCAAGAGCTGTAAAACCAGGGCACTGGCTGAGAGACTTGCAGCAGGCTCTGAGTCAGGGCACTGAGGAATATATTTACATAATGAGTAGGCAACTGCCCAAAGTGAACACCACAATTCTTCATTATTTAATATCTTGAGAAAAGCAAATTAAAACAAACAAACAAAACAACATGGAGACAGGACATTCTCAGGATGCAACAGGTGTAACAGTCCAGAAGAGAAAACTAGTTTCATCACATTATTCCTCATAGTGGACAGATCAACTGATCTGCACATCACTTGGAGTCACAGAATGGCTGAGGTCAGCAGGGACCCTGGCTTAAGCAGGGCCATTCAAACACATTGTCCAGGACAATGCATAATCAGATGAACAGTCCATGTACTGGATGGACTCCTCCTGCAATGGAGGCAAAAAAAACTCCATCCAAGAAAGCAGAAATCTCAACAGGACAGGTCTCTGCTTTTGGTAGTTAAGGGTGCGTGCTTGGGAGAAAGCTGAGGGACCCACAGCACTTGTTTCCATTTCAAACAGGAGGAGCTACAGTCCAACATCTAAATGTTGTGTCCCTCCTGTACGTACTCAAAGTGCACACATCCTCCACAGTTATAAATACTGCAATCAACACCAAGGTAAAAGCACATCTACTGAAGTGAATTAAGAGCGCACCTTCAAGAGGTGCACCCGGCTGGACAACACCTTGATTCTAGACTGAATTCTGTGTTCTTATTTCTCCGGAACTGAGCAAACAGACAGCAGAGCAAGTTTGGCTCTAATTTCTGAGCTATCAGTGGTGTCACTTGTCAGATTGCATACAGATGTGCCCATTCCTGTGGCAGGACAAGGTCTCCAAAGGCTGCATTCAGAACACAAGCCTGCAGGCAGCATGGGGAGGTGAGAGCCCCACTACCTGAATGTGGGTCAAAAGGGGAAGGCCGACAACCTTTCAGCCTGTAAACAAGTACTTTTGAGATCAAGCCATTTTCTGATGCTACCCAAGTCCCAGCGTCAAAAATCAGTAACAGTTTTGTGGTGAGTTCCACAGAATGAAGACAGATTTTGCACCGTGAAGCAAACCACACTCTGCCTCCACCCTCGATCTGCACATTTATTTTTGTCCTCTTACAACAGGAAGCTCTGGCAGGAAGCTCCCAAAGTTCAGGCGGACGCCACCCACCCACCCCACGCCCGGGCCTACACGCACTGCTACCACCTTCCTCCCGCCCAGCCCGCTCCTCCCTTCAACACCACCTGCAGAACAGAGTAAACATTGGGTCAGCCCTAGCTCTGGCTGTTCCCCTGCTTTAATAACCCATTGTTCGCCTGTGGTTGCCTCAGAGAGATAAATTGCCAACTGACAGCGTCTCCAGAGGGGAAGTGTCGTCCCACACATGTCACGGGGCGCAAGACCAGGGCTGGGCCTCACAGGGGGCAGCCCCATGAGCGAGTCCATTGCACAAACATCTACCTGGCCCAACAGCTTAGGCTATTTCTAACAGGTTTAAAACCAGATCTTCTCCTCAGTGTGGGCTGGACGCAGGCTGTTGAGGTGCATGCCATCACCCTGCCTTCTGCCATGACCTACGTTAGCTGTGGGTAATGGTGACTGCAGGTAACCCTGAAGTACAGAAGGTGATCATAGAGAATATTTAACCATAGGAGAAAAGAGACAATGGACAGAGAAATTAATCCAATCATACAGGAAATGATTTAAAAAAAAATAAATCAAGAAGTCACTTATTTAATCTTTTCCTCATATCCTCATGTCCAATAAAGAAGCGCACTGAACATAGTTAACATCCCACTAATGGGACATCCGATTGCCCAGAACAAAGCAATAATGAACACGAGCTCTGTTTCCACCAAATCTACCAGAAAGATTTTTAAGGGTCTGCTTTCCCACTGACACAAACACATGACTCCCATTAGCCTTAATAAAGGAAGGCTGCATTCAATGAGAGAGTAATTTCCCAGGACTGCACAACCAATTTGTGGCAGGACTGAGACACAGGAGAGACTGCTAAGAGAAGCTGTCTGTCACAAAACCATACTGACAGACCAAATTCTTTCATAATTTTCCCATGAATTTCTTCAGCTTTTGTTAAGTGTTTTTCACTTCAGGCCAGAGAAAATATTATGGACTTCTCTTATGCCAAAATTATGGAAAAACAAATCAGATAGTGGGATGCTCAGCTCATTTTTAGACTGAACAAAATATAACTTAAAACACTCACTTTTTGTTTACTTTAATCTTAATGCATTGTCCTGCATGCTATTTTTGACTCTGTGATATGTTAAATCTTACTCCCGTAACAATGCAAATTTGTTGACAGGATGGTAGGTTAAAGTTTATCTTTCAGGCTGCTTCCCTTGCACCAGTCAGAGAAATCTAGTTATGTCAATTTATGTCCCTCTCAGAGCTCAGTGAAGCGAGGAAACAGAGCGGAATGCCACAATGTGGAAACAATGCAAAAAACTAAAGCCAGCACTGAGCGTCTGATGCTTCGGCTATGCTCTGTGTGCCCTCATGAGACTTTGCATCTCAAAACTGCATTAAAAAGCCTTAATTTCAGACGTTGAAAATATATTTAGCCTTCTAATAGCAGAAAGTTTGTTTTTGTGTCTTTTTTCTCCAGTTCAAATTTGGGAATTCAAAAATGAGTGCTTTTCCTTCCCTCCCCTGACACCAGAAAATTCGATTTGATAAGCAGCATAAAAAAATATTTCAACACGTGTTTTCCATAAGAAACCTATTTGATGTAATCTAAGACATTCAGTACAATTATAGTACAATTATCAGTGAAGGCTGCTTCATGCACTCTCCTATAACTTTACATGAGAACAGATTCCCCTACTATCTCTTAGTGCAGTGGCTAGTACAGGAGAATATATAGTTTGTTACTGCTTAAACACATGATAAAAGTCTAGTGGCAGATATATGCACAGAATCTGAACCGCTTTGATATAATAAACCAAGATAAGGAACTGCAGTGCAACAGCTGCTATAGCTGTGTGACTAGTACAATGCTATATTTTAGAGCCACATATCAAAAATGCATCTTGCAAATGAAATCAAAATTAGCTACCTATTTGCGCTCAGCTGTAAAGAAACTTAGTTGTTAGAATTAAAATCTGTAAGGGCAGTACAGCAAACCACAGTACTGTGCTGTAGTACAACCAGCCCAGTGCAGCTCTGGCACACGCTTAAAACCCAGCACCCAGTTCTCCAGAGGCTGGTGCTTCAGTCTGCTTGAATGGAAGCAAAATCAGATTCCACACTCCTCCTCCAAAAAGATAATAACATGCAGAACAACTGAGGCTAACAGAGAACAGCTGATTTAAAGACAGATACCATCTTCAGTGAAAAACCTTACTCAAAATGTAATCATAACCCATCAGCCATGTCGCTGCTCTAGAAATAAAGATCATGAAAATGTGAAATAGAAGACAATGAAAATACAAGACAATATTCCGCAGCTTCCATCCCCGACTGTTTTTTCAAATACACAATAGCACAAAGCATCTTTATGACAGGAATGAAAGACTCTTTAAACCCTCCTTTTATTTTTTAATTGAATGAACGCACTCTTACACACAGCTCATGGAACGATGGCTCGAGCACTAGCACTGCCAAATCATGTATTTGATAAGTCAGCTACAGCATGCAAGCTACACGCAGAACAATCTGAAACATGTATTTATTGCATATAACGTGGCAAGTCAGGTGTTTGATCAGAAGACTGAAGTTGCAGCATTCTGGAACATACAGTCATTGTTAAAGCTAAAAAATGGTCAGCGAGTGTTTCACCACAACTGACAGAACGCTTCTCAGCTCACAGTCACTGGCAAAAAACCCTCAAACCAAACCAAAAGGGTGTTCAGACCCAAACCCACAGACTCCATTCAACAAGCGCTGGGTTTGGTGTGGTTTGCTTTTGTCGTAGAGCCACAACTTGTCACTGATGCTGCTTCTCCCTTCAGGAGGCACCACGCACCATGCCACGCCACACCTCCCCATCATTTGGGAAGATACCATCAGATGAGGCACTTCCAGAGAAATACTCTCCTACTCAGTGTTCGAGTTTACTCATAGGTGGAAAAAAAAAACCACTTGGACTCACAAACATGAACACCTTCACAGTTTGCACCACCAATCTGTCACGTAACCCACAGGCAAGGGCAGCCGCAGACTCTCCAGACAAAGATGTGCTCTGTAAGATAAAGTTACATTGCCCATCTACTCTATCTGTTGTTAAAAGACTTTCTTTGACACTTGTAATTTCTCAGACAGAAAAACCACAAGATTAAAGTGCATTAGGAAAGACAGGGCACGAAGCCAGTGCAGAAACCAACCAAAGGATCTCCAACCCTTGTTTCAGCAGCCCTTGCACTGTGGAAACTAAAAGCGCTGCTCTCATGCATTGCATGGTGTCTTGAAGTGGATACAGACATGTTACTGGCCATAAAAACAAGTGCAGCTCTTTAATTTCTTAAATATTTACCACTCAGATATAACAGTATAAAACTCAGAGCTGTGTTCCTGATGCTTGGACCCTTCTGTCAAAACACATATAGACATAAGACCTCCAGGTGAAAACACTTCAAAATGCTTTCACACTTTTGTTTTGAAGTACAGATCCGTCTTCCCTTCCCTTCCCCCTCCACCCACCCACTCTTCCAAACAAGTAAGTAATCCAACCTCACACAGGAATTTTAATTGTTTCCATAACTCCTATCACCTGCCAAAAAAGTGCTTAGTATGACAGAGATTGGACAGGGTGCCTCTGCTGCATATATATATATTTACAATATAAGCATGCATATATATACACATGCACACACACACATATATATATGAATATGACTTACATAGCAGTTAATTTCTGCATAGCTTTGAACACCAGAAGACTTTGTAAGGCCCAGCCTTACTCTCTAAAGTGGCAACCATGGCTTGAGCACACTCGACGCTTGGGCTCAGATTTACAGCCAAGTTACTGCAAGCTCAACTTCCTGACTCCTGCATGAGCTGGGCTTGGTACGCTGTCTCCTTGCACAGCATTAGCCATGACAGACCCTAATTAGCAGTAGCATGAGAGGCTAAACTAAGACACAGTGCAACGTTTGTTGCAAGTGAAGTGCAGTCCCACAGATCTCCCAACAGCCTTTGAGAGTTTGGCTGATGTGGGTACCATGACTGGACGTCTGGCTCCTTGCAAGAGTTGTGCAACTTCCTACATTTTATTTTTATTCTTTTAAGATCTTAGCCTGTCAACCCTTCCTCACACCACACAACATCTCTTACCACAGATAACAGCCCTGGTTTCAGTGGGACCTTTGAAATACTCATCTTCTGGCAGGAGTAATTGCACAACGCAAGGTTGTAAGGATATTTCCAGCATAACCACACAGCTTCATTTATTCATTTTTTTTGGATCAGGTCTAAAGTAAAAAACACCACAACATTTCTCTAGCATTTGTTTAAACAAATAATTCATTTTTTATATCATGCTCTTTATGAATTTATGACATGTGGTTACTGTATCTCAGTAAAATCCCAAGGATTGCTGTAGTTGTGTAGGCAAAAGTGCTTTTGTTACTGGAGCTTATAGATGTTCTCTTGGGTAAATTGCAAACCAGAATGAGTTTGCTAATAGGGGAGGCCTAACAATTTCCATAAAACAAAAGTGCATTTAGAACAGTTTAACAAACAAGAGGAAAAATATCTCTGGGATTTACAGCATGGCAGCTACTAAATCATTATCTTCAACAATAGATACACATTTTTCCACTTATGTTAAAACTAAAACCAACAATGCTGCAGCTTCTGACACTTCTGGTGTTCAGAGAACTACTTTTTGACAGCATCCTTTGATTTGTGATGGGTGGTTTGTTTTTGAATTGTTACTGGCTAGGTGAAGCCATGAGGCAGACGTGCAGCACTGCAGATAACGTGTTTTCCAACCCTGTGATAAACTTCCAATAGCTGCCAGCCTGCAACCTGACGACTTTCAGCAGTTCAACTGTCTCACATTTGGACATAGCAGCATCAGCCCATTTGATGTATTGACTCTAGATGGAAGACAAACATTTTCAGTACTGATTAGTTTTAACTGAAAACTCCTCTACTGCTTCATTTCAGACAGCACCACATCTTGTGTTCAAAAAGCCAAATCTTGCTGAAGAGACATTTCAAGCTGGAAATCCAGTCAGAAATGATTTTTGGAAGGTGCAGTCAGAATTTGGGTACTGATGTTATTTCACAAACAAACCCAAATGAGCATGCACATTTCAGCACCTTTGCATCACTACCACCAAGGTCTATGCTGTTTTCTAAGTCCACTGGCCTTTCACAGCTGCAAAGGAAGTGACACAGGAAGAACAACACAGGCAGCATATATCAGCAATAATTCCATCCGCTGCTGCCCAGCTGTGTGCACAGGGAGGAATTGAGCTGCTTCCTCTCCCTGAGCTTCCATTCGGGCATTAGAAACATGTGTGCTATGGCACAGGGCTGGAGGAGGGTACAGACACAGCAGCCAGCCCAGTGTGACCACTCACAGCCTGCTCTCTTCTCAAACAGGACCTACATGTGTATTGCTAAAAAGCATGTAAGATGTCTCTGAGAAATAAAGACCACAGTTCCTTAGTTGAAATGTGGTGTGTGATGGTTTGGGCTAGAATGACTAAGGCTGAAATTCAGATTCAGTGTTCCAGATCCAAGCCTGCATACGACTCATACCCCAAAACAGACCCAAGGGGGACTGTAGTTGTGGGTCTGATGTGGTGCACAACTCTCAGATGTGCTACACACCAAGATTTCACAGGGAAAGAATGCAAAGGGTGTTTAGAAAACCCATAGCTTTCCCAGTCAGCCACAGCTACTCATGCTGTGAATGAGCTCACATGAATGGCCAGATGTGTGCCACGTACATTACTCCAGTATGGGAGGTGCTCGATGGTGCCTAGAAAAACCTCCATCACGTAGGGGCTGAGAACAAGGACTGACCTTGCCAGGTGAATCACCTCACCTCACATGTAGCAGTAACAGCTCAAGAGTCACTGGTGATTATTTAATTTTTTCTTCTCTTCTGAATTTAAATCATAACCAAAGTTGCCCAGCAACTAAAAATTCCCAGTCTGAAAGGAAAATTCCCAAATCCTGAAGTAATCAAGTTCTCATTCACCATTCACATGATGTGTGAGCTACAGAAACCTAATACTGTCATGTTCAACACCCATGTTCACAAATTCAAAGAAGTTTAGATGTTTACAAACATTTGAATTACTTGTCTAAGTCTTCCTTCAGGCTGCAGTGAATCATTTTCTAGACTTTGCTGGCTGTACTGACTAGACATAAATTGTAACAGAACTCACAAGTCGACATCCATATTGCTGCCATCCCAAGTTATGTAAGATGAGTGCTGCTCTAACACACCAGCAGGGTACTTGCAAGATAGGAAATATGTAGCAAGAAGAGATTGCTCAGTCAAATACCAGAGAAAAGAAAAAAAAAAAAAAGAAAAAAAAGAAAAGATGGTGGCTTTTAAAACAAGAACTCATTAAATTCTAGCAATTCACACAGCAGCACAGGCAGGGCATTTTGACATGCGTTTTTCCATGCTTCTCATTAACTTCAGGGGGTATCGATCCACTCAAGAAGCCCTATTACATACTGATTTTCTGCACTGCGACACAACGCAACATAGAATGAGTGCAGAGCAGATACCAAGCAAATACCGAGATCTGGCAGTGGTGGTGTGAATGTAGATGTACAGCTAAAATATGCTGTGAGAAAATGTCACCAGCACAAACAGGCTTTCAGAATATCAAGTGCAGGAGCTGCTAATGTAACAGGCACTAAGAGAAAATATGTCTGATTCCTTAAAAAATTATAAGTCACAAAAGATGTCAACAAGCAGGAAAGACAGCAGGAAGAAAGGGAAGAGAAGAAGGGATGGGCAAACATAATAATTAAAGCTGCAGTGTTCTTGCAGTCAAAATATATGTTTATTTGATTAGGAAACTGTATTTCCATGAAGAGTACTACAGAGCAAATAAGCTTAGGAGGAAACGGTGCCTAATGAGTTCCATAAAAGATTTTTAAAGCAACTGTAACACTTCCCTTCTCCTTCCCCACAAATGTTTGAAGCTAGTGTACACCCCTAAGACAGAGTTTTCTTGATTTTAGTATTGCTCTCATGAGAGAATAAATGAGCCAAAAAGTTAGCAAATGCATTACACAGCTCACACTGCTAGACCTCAACATGGTGTTAAAATCTTTGCATTTCACTGTTCGTACAGCACGTAAATAAGCAAAGTGCCGGTCTGTACCAGAAATCCTTTAAAAGTTCATGGTGAAAGGAGAGTTAAAGCAACAACAAACCCACACATCCATCAACCCATTACAAACATCCTGATACACTGTTTGGTAAAAGCTAATTTAAACCCAAGCCCTTACACCACAGCTTAGATATTTTGGGCTGAACTGGTATGATTAATAGCAAGCATGGAACATTATAAATTATAGTGAAGATTAAAGGATTTCTGAATACTTTTCTGAAGCATGGAAGTTTATCAGTGCCCACCTACAAACATATGCTTTCTCCATATGACACAATGTGAGCAGGAAAACAATGGCGCACACTCGATGATTTATGTTTTAAAAAGACAGCATGAATGTATCTATAGCGCTTATCCCTATATCCTGAATACCAGATTTGGTCAAAGAAAATGCTTCAGTGGGAGGAACGTGATCTCTTCTATGATTTTTCCCCATTTTAGAATTCCTTGGTACAAAACTGGTATGTAGCCAAGCAATGGAGGAGAAAGCATTTCTTCTGGTCTAGCAACCTGTCTTACTTCAAAGCCACCTCACTATCCGTAGCAATTGGACAGATCAATACGATGGGAAAGGCATTACAACAGAAGCATCGTAAGGACCAACACAATAGAAAGGTGCTACAAAGGAATGGAAGGAGAGTGCTCACCCATATCAGAAGATACCAGGTTCACAGGGGAAAGCGTCACCAAGGAGAGATCTCCAGAAAGAGAGCCTTCCCCAGTGGCGGTCAGCCCTTAAATGAGGTCAAAGAGAGGTGTAGCCAGGCTCCACCCCTTCTGGTACCACAGATGAATTGCCTTCACCTGTGCTCCCAGGGCTGACCCAGTCCCTTCCCCAGGTACTCAAACAGTGGTTCAGGCCGTGACTCCACACTTCCCATACACCATCATTACAGTATTACCATTTTACACAGACCAATGTTGAGAGCTTTTTTCAGTTAATAATTTTTCAAACATTCACAGATCATCAGCACTTCGTCTACAGTCAATGAAATGCAAATCCTCCCTGCTTAGGTGGTAAATAGCTGGAAAAAAATCCCCACAGCAGACAGCCTTGTTGCTTTGCACAACTTTTTACTATTTCAAGGGAGATATCATTGGAACAATTGTATCAAACATCTTTTCTGTTTAATCAGGTCTTTATCTCTCTGTAAAGCTCATTAAATGCACGTTTTCTCTTCCAGTTCATGAATTTGTATACATATCAACAATCAAAAAAAAAAAAAGAGGTGTTTCATTCTTACACAAACTTTTTACATGGAAAAAAATGTAAACACATTCAGTCTATAAGCAATGTTAGACATCCTAGAGAGGCTGCATCCATGGAAGATCCCGTACAAACCTAGAATTAGTCCCAATAATCCTTTTTCTTGAACCTTTGCACCAAACACAAAGAAGACACTACACCTTCTTTGTTTTGTATCCTCTTACCAAGAAGTGAGCATCAGCAATTAAAAAAAAAATACAAAACTAAAAATATCCTGCCTGACTCATACCACTCACATCTGAAGACAGCAGAAAGCTCAGGCTTGGCAGATTTCATAGGGCTATACTGACCATGCCACATCCACCACTTGCCACAAAAGCCAGTTTTACCTACATCCTGTGGTCAGGACTTGACCGAAATTCAACAAACATTGACATCTAAATATAGGTCTGCAGTCACAGACTTCAACCACATACTGGATAGTTAATGCGCTCAATATAATACAGTTTATTTCAATCCACTGTTTCTTACGATCTAATTGTTTACTGACATCCACACATTTTACAAGAAGTTACGCTGTGGTACGGCGTTTTGTTTCTGGTCATCAAGTTCATATATTTTTCACAGAGGCACACGATTGCAGAACAAATGGCTTTTCTGCATCTTACGATACTGGCAGTTTCAATTCTGCAAGCTGAAGGAGTGGAAGAGACCCAGCAACGTGCATGTCTGCTGTAAGCTTCGAGAGCATCCATCTATTTGATGTACTTGTTCCCTTTTCCCAAACCACAGGATAAGTGATGTAAGCCCACGTATTTACCAGTTCCGTAGTTTCTATTTGTTTGTACCAACTTGCTTGCATAGACTCGTGGTACCCGGGCTATTTCTGGAATGCTTTTAAGATATTGAAGTTGTATTTGCCTATTTTCATGCCTCTGATCCTAATTTTAAGGAACAGATCTCATTGCTAGAATAGCATTTTCACATGCAGTTACCAGCATTTCACAATGAAACTCATTCTCAAGATTCACCTGTAAAGTTTCTGCATGAAGACCATCTCGGGAAAGGCAACTTGGATATAAATCATTTAGCTTTCATTCTGCGCCTTATCTTCTCCAAGGCTTTCACACTTGGGCCATCTATCAGCTCTCCAGCCTGTCTGGCAGGATTTCTATTTCTGATGCTTTTGAAATGATTTAATATAAGTGATTTATCATTAGACTCTCATGTCTTTAGTGATTTTTTTTTCTCGGAATATATTTTGGCCAGACTCATTATACTTTAAAATTTAATTTGCAAGATGCTTTTTTTCCTGTCTGTTTTCTTTGTTTGGATACAACTTCAGCTTTTGAAAAACGTCTCCTTGTTTCTAATAGGTTCCTTAACTCTGCTATAAAAACCTCCTTGGCTCTTAACAACAGAAAATGAGTAGCAACAATAACAACATTGAATATGTTGTATTTGATACATGGCATGTATTTTATCCAACTTTTCATGTGAGGTCTTTAAAGAGCTGCAGGGTTCAATTTCCTTACAAGAAGCTTCCTTATTTTTATGTAACACTTCTTTTCTAAATACAAACCTCTACCATAGTGAACTTTCTGGTTATTTCTGAAAAGATCTTGAATTGCAGTATATTATTGCTATACAACATGATACCAAGTGTTAGAAACTATACATGCAGGTCAGGATAAGCGTGAGCTGCGCCTCATCCTGTGGGTTCTTCTACTGGCTGCACTCTAGAGCACCTCTTTGGTCCAAAATGTTATTCTCTTTGTTCTCAATGAGTGATAGGTATTGCAGTACCAGTATTTTTCATTGTACAGAATAAGAAATTTAAGTGATGACTGAAATACATCCTCTCTTTCACCTCAGAGTTTTCTTCAACATCTGGAACTTACCATCACAATCACCTCTGCCTTGAAGTTATGAGATTTCTTCTGACCATCAAATTCTAACAAATGCATGACCTCACTGAAAGACACTCATCACCATCTTTTCCTTCCCATTGGCATCTTATAAAACTTTAGGTAGAAGTAAGCACACATTTGGTGTACCTGCAGGCTTCTCCATTCCCTTTGTCTAGCTTATTATTTTTCCTATCCCAGCTGATTTTTGCTAATTTGGATCTTCACTGTTTGAGGATTATTTATGATTTCACTCTTAGAAAACAGGGCACACCAAACTCAATAGCTGCTTTCCCTTTTCCCTTGAGCTTGAAAATTGGTTTGCAAGCCTTTGTAGCGTCAACTGCCTTTTGCTGGTTCCCTGTTGGTTTAGCACAAGGTCACCCCTCCTTTTCAGATCTTTTCATTGCAAAAGTTTTTCCTCCTACTCTCAGTTGAACAAAAGCCTCTTTTCCACACTTTCTCAACCATGCATCAAAGTTGTCTGTGCCTCAGCAATAGTTCATCATACATGATACTGGGAACATCTCAGATCGCTTCACCAATGTCTCTTACCTCCTATCAGTACACATTTTGCTTCTGAAGTTCTGTCCTACCTGTGCTGCCTGTCCCTGACTCTTTCCCAGAACTTCAAAAAGAATGCATCTAAGCAAAAGATGTGAGGCCTACGATCATGGCAGCCATGGTACTTTTTCCAAGTACACCTGATAACCAGCTCACCTGCTGCAGTCTGACCTGTCTTTAAATGGGATGTGATTTGCCAGTTACTCTGCTTCTGCCTAAATTATTTGTCCCAGTTACATATGTTAATTGTAACTGCTGTGGAAAACAGAAGCACTGGGGCGTAAATGGCAAAGAGCTGCAGGGAGCCGCTTCAGCCACAGGTTGAATGTTTTTGCAATAAATCTGTCTACTAGTGGAGACATCCAATTTTCAAAGCTTTAGTTTAGTCCAGAACCTCTTTACCCTTGCCACACTGATTGTAAATACTAATTTAAAGTCATCATCGTTACATGATTCCAGCTGCATTTCTGTAAATTATGAGCTCAAGCTCAATGGCTAGGGACTAAGTGAGATACCCTTACCAGTGTGTATTTGCAATGATCCAAATGTTTAGGGATAAGCAAACTAATTATAAGATGTGAAATTTAGATATGGTCACTGAAGGATGAAACTACCACTGACAAAAAGGTCATACTAAATATTTTCCTGTGTATTTCTGCTTTGGAGAAACAATTGCTGCTGTGTTCACTTTAGAGATGACAAGGTCATTTTTGATAGAACTACCAAGATCTTGATGAAATAAATTCATGGAAATACCTTAACATACAGTCTATAGTTCTAAAAGAGCTGAAGGAAGACCGTTTTGACTTTAACAGCTTATTGGAAATGACAAGTAAAAGAAATAAAATTTAAAATAACACCAATAAGCTGAAGTACATAAGACTTCCAGCCTTGTTCTTCTCATGAAGCATTTCCGTCTACTAAAAATATTAGCACTGCATTCACCTCTTTGCACTGAAAGGTCCATCCACAAAGTGCCTGCACCATTTAAGTAGCTACAACATCCTATTGTACTCATTATGTGAAAATCTTAAAGCCACGCACGACTAATCAAAAAATCTACACCTCTTATCAACGCTTGCTCTTGGGTTTTAATCTGGAAAATCTGCGTGGGTGCAATAGTTCATGCATCAGGCATGGAAATGTCTTAAAAAAGCATCAACTAGTTGTAGTGAACCAATGAAAAATACTTTCTGACACTAGAAAGGCAGGAGGCTGCCACAGGAGCTGCAGTGTTCAGTTCCCTGCCAGCCGTGCCAACAAAACCCTAACTCAAACCCCTGCTTTGAATTAATTCAACCTAAATTTACAGCCTATATCAAGCGTAATGCTTCTCTTCGTATCTTTGCAGTTAAAGATGGACTAAGCTGATAATAAACAGATTTGATGCAGCAACCATCATTCGCCAAATTGTGTAGTTGTGCTAACATTAATTCAGAAACATGGATAAATTATACTTAAAAATCAATGGGTCTAATTGCAGTTAACTCCCAATACCTGTACAGATGAACTTCACACTGAAGCGTTTGACATGGAACCCTGTATATGCTGCTCTATGTCGAGGTGCTGACACCAGGCAATACCAGCAACTCCTGATCACTGAAAATGACTCCCCATTGCAGACAGAGCGTAAAGAAATCAGACTCACTTTACATTAGAGATATTTTTCCCTCCATCCCCCCTTCACCGAGACTCTCATCAGCTTAAAGATAACAGGACACAAATCCCACATCGTAGCACCTCATGCTGATAACAAGCAGAGACAACAGCTGTGGCAAAACTCAGCTGACAGCCCTGGGCCTTTAGGAGCAGAAATCAGAGCTGCAAACCACTTGACTGACACTGTTTTAACGTGACATACCAAGATACACAACTGAACCAAAACTAGTTTGGTGTTTAGCAAAGTTAAACACAGTATTGTCTCTGTGAGGAATCGCTGCTCGTTAGCAGAATGACAAAGCTATCGTGTTACTACAGCTGAACTGTGAGGAAGTAAGCCCAGCTTCAGCAGAGGGGAAACAAAAAGCTGTGTGTTTATTAAACTGACTTTCTAAATATCAACATTTGCTAAGGAGGTCACCATTACTAAATACAGTGCAATGCGTGAAGGGAAAAGAATAATCCTAAAAAGACAGGATGTTGTTGAAATTATTAAATCAGTATCGAGTGGATGGGAGTTTTGAGGCTTATAATTGTTTTGGAAAAAGTTCAGCTTTTAAACACTCATTTTTCATTCACTCCACTCAGCTTATGAATAAAGCCAAACCAGACTGGGTTGGAAAAAAACAACCCAACCATCTCCACTGTAAGTCACAGTGATGAGCTGATACATATCTGGCTACATTTTTTATGCTCATAAAGATATGGTATTTTTAAGCCATCAAGCACTGGCTTGCTCCTGAACTAAGGAGTCATTTAAAAAATAAGCACAGCGTGGTGCAGACAGGGTGACACATTTAAATTTCATTCATAGTGGTAATGCTGGCAAAATTGAATGATTTTTGCCTTTTCGAAACGGTATTTAATTCTAAACCAGGTCCGTCCTCTTGTAGTTATAAGCTTATTAATATATGGCAGTCTGAAATTTTAAATGAGCATTTCCAGCTTCAATTCCAACATCTTAACGTAATGGCTGAAAATCTGATGAGCATATCACAAGCTAGTGAATAATTACATCACCTCATTTTTCCAGAGCTGGTCTTTGTTAATTCATAATTAATGGAATGAGATAACACAATCCGTACTGCTAACTTTTAACAGCCTGTTCGTGTCAACTGAGAAAGCTGAAAACCGACGAATTTTTGTTGTTTAGTGCAATCCAGAGCTCCAATGCTTCCCTCCCACTGCTCAGCTGCATTCCCTCCCCAAAATTCCCTCTGGAAATGACAGCCAAGCTCCTCTAACCCCAGTGCACTCAGAGACTTTCCATTCATTCTGTCCTCTTCCTCCTCTCGCTTAGCATGAAACTGCTTTATCGCACAGCCCAAGGAATTTGACAGAGAATGCGATACAGAAACTTGCCTGCTGCCAGACAACTGCTTCCACGACAGTGGCACATGAAAGGGAAGGGGAAAAGAGTGGTGAGTCTTCCAGTGCTCTTCAACACCTTCCAGGCACTTGTGGAAAAACAGGGCAGCACCCATGATTTGGGATTTAAACTTCATGAAAAAAAAAAAAAAAGTCTTTGAAAGATATATTGTCTTTTTTTCCTAAATCCAGAACAGGAACAGTATCTACACATTCTGCACAAACCCTGGGATCACCTATTAACACTTTATAAAGCTGCATGAATTTGGTTAAGCCTTTCTTGAGACAATGGATCACAGCAGGAGCAGCAGTTCTAGCAGTATCCCAAGATGATGTCTTCTCTTCTACTTTGAAAGCCTCCTCATCCTCCACTAAGCTCTCCTCTTGCAGTTTTCCATGGCGATGAGAAAAGTGGTGTGAGGGATCAAGTTTAGTCTGGTCCTGCCAGAGCAGCTTTGGTTTTGGCTCTCTTGAGATGGAACAATCATCAGCTTGGTGCTGAAGGCATAAAGAGCCAGGTCCTATTTTTTTAACGGCAACCCATGTCAAAGATATTTCTCACAAACCTAAACCACACAGTGCTGTCATCTGTGTAATAAAGCAACGGGAGGTACATACAGAGAAGTGCTTTTTCAGGAGAAAGGCAACAACTGTAGAAACAAACAGGATCTCCTTTTGTCTTTTTTATGTTCTCTTTGATTACTTTAGCTTGCGCAATATATATCTCACATCGCATTTCATTTGTTTATGAGTATCTGGGCTGAGCTCCAGTGCTTTGATGCAACTGGTTACAGCACACAGCTGGGTTCAGTGCAGGCACCAGCGCCAGCACAGCTCGTGGCTGCAGCCAGCCCAGCAAGAGCTACAGAATGTTTCTTCACCTGAACAGTCAAGCATGCCAACAAATAAGGAACACTAGTTCCAGAGAAGTACAGAAAAATACAATTCTTCGTGCTACGTACAGCTCTTCTTTTCCAATCAAAGTGAAAAAGAACACCGAGTGCAGACAGAGCATGAACAAACATTACCGTCCGCATTTACAAATATTTAGTAAAAAGGTTAATTTGAAGACTGAGAGGCTTTCTTGACCTGAAATTTCTCATGGTGGTGAAAAAAAAGCTTCAAACTGATCCACAGCAGAGAAGAGGGCATCAGATTACACCATTATTTTATGCAATGTGCATGAGCCGAGCTGCTGCTTAATTTTGTTTTTGTTAGTGGACTGTGAGACCAATTTATTTTCATGAATATTTACTGGGAACAGGCATCTCAGGCAGAAATACATTCAAATCCCATATCCTGCTTTGTTATTCACGTAGATGTGACTATCGAGTCTCTGATGTTTGAGAAGTCCTACCTGGGCAGTTAAAATGACCCAGATTAAAAAGCTGACTGAAAGAAGAAAGCCGTGCAGGTGGCTCAGGGCTCCATGGGGACAAGGAAGTCACGTTCAGCAGGATCCCAGGCCTCAGATCCTAAAGAACAGTCAGGGCTGGTAACTGATGGAAGGGGAAGGACAAGCTTTTTGTGCTGGCCTGAAATGGCATATATCCAGGAGTAAATACTAATTTCCTGTTGCTAGAGCCTGGGAAGGAGCGAGGTTAAATGGATTTTGAGTCAATGGTCATCACAACTGCCGGCCTGGAAGGGTGAGGGTTGGTAGGAAAATAGAGATCTACACTTTGTGTAGGAGACAGATGTGTTGAAAGATGTGTTGGGTGGAGAAAAAAAATAAATTAAAAAAAAATCTCACAAGAGCTTGCTTAAAATAGCCCTACAAGTACCACCTCGTCCCCATGTGGGCTCCAAAGGCACAGGGCTCCATCGCACAAAGCAGCCGGGCAAGAGGCACGACCTTCACCTGCAGCAGCACAGTCACCCTACAACAGAACCTACACTTGAAAGTGTAAGCAGGGTAGGCCATTGGCATTGAGCAGGACACAGACAAAAAGCTTGGTCAGCTCGGACATTGGTAAGATACAAAAATACTTTGGTAGCTGCCCCAATCTTCCCTACTGTGACCTTTTCCTCAGTGCTACGTGTAAGGAGTTTAAAACTTCAATATCTAGCTAAGTTAGTAACGTCAACTGGAGCTTCATCCAAGAGGGACATCACCCACTGTTCTAAAAAACATAAACCCCCACAGCTTCACAAGCACCTCTTGACAGGTGCTATGCAGGCAGAAGAGAGGTGGACACAGCTGGCTCCGCAGCTCAGGATCAGCACAATTTGCCTAAGCAACCTCAGTGCTTCTGGGTAATGCCTCTTCTCTGCACTTCAGGGCAGGGCTGAACTTTTTTCCATCCCACTAAATCAATTTGGGCAAGAAATTCGGACACGGATTTACATTAGTCTTCCATCCGACTGTATTTTTGAACCATTTGCTTTCAGCCTGGTCCTCAAACAAGGCAGGAAATAAGAAGAGGCTGCAGTTTCACCATGTTCTCCCATTTTTACAATGTGATGCAGAGGTCTGGTGTGACTGAGCAAACCCAAGCCCCCAGGTTACATTCTTCTGCATCTACCACCTTGCCTTTCATGCGAGCCCTGTTCATATTAAAGGGATCAGAGGCCGTCCTCAGGCAGCCCCTCTCTTTGAAGACGAACCCTCAGCTCAGTTTAATGGAAAAGCCCTCTCAGTGCAGGCCTTTGCCAAACTGCGCAGCAGGTTTAAACAATTATGCAAGACAGTAGATTAGGATTCCAGGCTCCTCTTGCTCAGTCTCCAGCTTTAAAAATAATATTTTTCTTTCTGCAAGGGCACTCCTCAAGTAAATGCTCCAAACAGTGACAATCCAGAAGGCATTATGGAAAAAAGCTCAAAGCTTACACAGTGTACCACATGTCATGAACAGAGAATCTCTTCCGACACTGAAAAATTGAAAAAAATAACTCTTTTTAGCATGTGAGAATCAAAGAAAGACATTAGTGAATCCTGACAGCTTCAGACAGAAGGGAATCAAAGCTCTTGGGATACATTACACAAATGAGCAATGGCAAAGGAGGGAAAAAGATCCTATTCTTTTAACATGGAGCGATTAGTGGTGTTTTCTTAAACGGCTGGGAAAGTCTGCAGCCTGGAGCCAGCCACATGTTACTTATCAGTGTTTCAGATGCAGGGCAAGTACGAAAGGCCATGTCTGGTTCCTTTTCCAATAGGGAAAAATTTCTTTTGAAGTCTTTTTGAGGGACTAACGGGGGAGAAAGTGTCAGGAAAAGGATCCGACAGGTTTTGCACAATCAGGAGCAAGACGATGTCTGGAGTAAAATCTCCTGTCTAAATTGGGTGAGGAGATAGAAACCTCTCCTTCAGCACCAAGAAGCCAGATAAAAATGTCTAAGGCTCACTTCTATCTCTTTTCCAGTCGCACACAAATTCCTTCCCTAACGTTCTTCCAGCTCCTGCTTTGCAAGGAGTAAGTACTGTGCCTGCAGCCCAAACAGACAGACGGACGGATGGTGATGCGGTGAGCACCCTAGGAACTGTAGAAGACTGCTTTAATGGGGGAAGAGAGCGCCTAAACCAAAGCTGAACGGCTAAGGAATCGCTGTGCTCCTAAAAAAAGAAAGGCACTGCCGATGGACACAGCACTGCTGACACCACCGCTTCACTCTCGGACAAGATTCCTCTCCTGTATTGCCAGTCTGTGCAAGCAACTAAGTGGAGAAGTACTGCACCGCCTGCCATGTCAGCGCAATTACCCTCTGCTAGGCAGGAGCTGGACACCCTGCATTTTCAGCAGTGCTGAAGGCTGCTTTGCCCTTCTTTCACCTTACCACCCTCTGCAGACATCATTCAAAAGGAAAACACCCATCATTTTTTCCTCTTCACAAAGTCAAAACAAATCCTTGGTGTAAACAATCTCTAAGAGATGTGTTAAAAGTTTGGGAGACTACTTCTGTATGAACCTCACTTTTGCCTGTATCAGACTGTGGCATCTGCAAGGTGTGCAGAAGAACTTACGTTCCAACTCAACATACAATCAATGGGCATAGATAATTTTGCTGTACTCTACCCCCTCCTATTAAAGCAGTTTCTCCTTCATGCATATGATTTTATTTAGGGAGATGCAGTTCAATGACTAACATCTGCTACAGCTCTGCCTGTCCCTCCTACATTCCCCTTCCCTCTCAAAAAACAAACAAACAAACAACACAAAAAAACCCAACAGTGTGGCAAACAAAAGAGATAAACCTTTTCCAACTCACCAAAATAAAATAAATCAAAATAAAATAGTCCAAGCTGCAAGCAATGCTTTGGCTTACCTGGGCTTGTGCTTACCCCAGCTGTGATCACACTCAGCCATACAGGTGGGCAGCACCGGCACATGCTCCTGTACTTATCCCAGAGTTAATACACTATTTCTTCCCCACAGAAGTATTTTACACAACCTCAGTGACATCAAAACGTGCAGATAAAAACCGCAACCACTTTAATAAGACTACCTTAAAGTGGCAGTCCGCTAACTCAGCCAACTCCCAGACCCCCAGTTAAAATCATTACACCAAAGGACCAGCAAGAACACAGCCAAGAATTCAGGTAATAAAGTGCTTTAGGTACCTTGATTTTTTCCACAGCTCTCCTTGCTCTATTAATGTAGTTGACCTGTAAAGCAGAAGAAAGAGATTACTGACTTCTGGAAGGCTTTTTGGTATTACTGGAATATACTATACACTTAAAACTTAAGGCAGCATTCACACAACATTAGGTTTCTTGAATCCTTTCTTGGAACAGTTCATTGAATTACTTTGATACTATACAATGCATTCTTTATATATATAAAAAAAAACAACACACAAAAAAACCACAGCACAAGGAAGCCTCAAGGAGCATCTGGGTGGGAATCCAGCCACTCTGCCTTGCACACGCCAGGTTGCAAACAGAAACAAAATCAAGCTACCTGCTGAATGCTTGCAACAGGGCACAGCCACTGCAGCCCCTCTCCTCGCCTCTCAGAAGTTGAACATCAGAGGAGCACAACTCCCACTGCACTGCTGAGCTGACTCTGACCAGGGTAGGAATAAAAAAAAAGGGGAACGCAATACCTCTCTTTGAAGGCTGACAACTACGTAGCTGCTGGTATGCCAAGTTCATAAGGCAACCACTGCCTTTCACTGACCCCTTCCCACCACTGAGCAGCTATGGGCTTTCCTTTCACCTTCATCTTTTAACATGAAAGTAAAATGCGTAAATAAAATAGCAATTGTTCACTTCTGCCATCTTTTGTCTTCTCCTTCTTTGAGCATAAATTATCTTCAGTCAAACCCAAGAAAATCCATTTCTATCACCTTCCCTTTTCCCTCATCCACTCCTCTGAGGAAAAGCAATTATTTCCTGGTGGACAGAGGCCAGACTCCTGGATGTATCCATGCATTAAAAATAAACAAATACAAGTAGCATACGTTTTTTTTTTAAGACCTATGCATTGCAAAGTAGACATTTTATGCATGGTGAAAACACTGAGCTCCATCTACCCATCAAGGACTGGTGCTGCTTCTTTTCAAACTGTGACCATTTGTATTCACTGAGTTTTAACGCTATGTCAACCACCATCAGCTCTCTGTTGTTACTCTTGTATGACTTCAGTACACTATCCTCAAGCACTACTATCCTCAGGAATTACACAAAACTAATGTGTGACAATTGTCATAAGACACTGTAAAATAAAAAAGTTCTCCACAAGAGTCAAAATGAAATATTATTGCATGTGTGCTCAAACAGACCGCTTTCCCTGAGTTATTGCGTTAAACAAAGTCCTTGCAATTGAATGTTGAAATAAATACAGCACTGTTTTCAACAAGTGTGTACTTCAGTGTGTAGGATGTTTTATTTTCAGCATCACCAGTACAGGTGCACAGCCACAGCACAATTCCCCTCCCTTCAGACACAACGGGAACACAGCCTGGGGCCAGGAGCTCCCTGCAGGGCTGGGGCACGTCTGCACACTGGCAGAGCTCACAAAGCAGTGGTGCTGGCTGGGGAGGCAATGGGATGGCCATTGGCACCACCACACCGTGTTGAGCTGGAGTGCTCTGCAGCATCAAGAATTTAAACACTGTAAACGTGACTGTTTATTCTCAGTGTGAGTACGGTTTATTTTTCACCTACTTCACACTGCCTGCGATAAGGGAATGCTATTTCTATGCGAGTCCTTGATCAGTTATTTTAAGCATAGCCAAGACCTGGTTTTGCAGGCTGGCAGTTGCTTCTAGAGAGCTCTGAGTGACCACCCTTCAATATAAAAATGTAACGTTTTCCCCAGTGCTGTCAAGCCAGGGCCCAACAACAAAAAACCCACACAACAATGATTAAATCACCTCGACATTTGGTGCCATGTCCTAATTCAGCTTAACTGGCCTGAGCCCACTCCTTCTACCCCTCAGGAGGGTAAGAAAACCTTTGGTTTCATTGAGCTTAGCACTGCACATAGCTTTCATTCACTATGGTAATATTAATTAAATGCCTCTACAGCCTAAATGAAATCATATATCTAATAATGAAGGATAAAGATGTTATCAAGAATGCAAAAAAGATATGAAAAGGACCTACAGTCACATAGTAAATGTCCAGCTCAAAGCCAGCTCTCAGTTCAGGAAAAATAACAGAAAGACATTCTTGGACAAATAAACTAGGAAGAGAAATTGACTTTAACTCAAGATGTGGCAGCAATGAGAAAAATACTGAACATGAGCAGCTTTGAAAAACTGGAATACATATGAATTAATGCATATGTCAGAAATTAGGCATATTACACAAATCCTGACAGGATACAGGAAGGGCAACTACTAATTTAATGTTAAAAGCCTTCAGCCTACAGGACAAAAGGATTTGTGTGTCAAAGATACCATTTCACTTCTTGAGAGTTTAGTGAAAGCCACTTGGTTATTTGAGAGTTTTCCCCAGTCACTCAGAAGTATTGTTTTAGAGCTGCATCCAGAAACCACGAGTAATCACTATGATGGATAGTAAAGGAACTGATGGGATATCCCAAAGAAACACCCTCTGGAACAAAAATATAATCTTCAGCTACTCATATTATAATGGCTGATCAGCGTACGTTAAGAAAATACACTTCTGGTTTGAATCCAAACCTTGAGTATAAAAAGCAAAGCCCTGGTAAATATTTAAGGGAATTCTGAGTTATGAACTGGAGAGTAGGCTTTTTTTTTTTCCTTTTTTTTCTTTCTTTCTTTTTTTTTTTTTTTTTTTGTTGTTGTTGTTGTTAAATCACCAACAAAACCATCAAAAGATTGTGCAATTCTAGAAGAGTCCTTAAGGAAACAATTGGGAATTTTTCATAACATGGTATTTCCTTATACCACTGACCACAGGAATGCAAACAGTTCCACCAAACAGAGATTTCTTCATTGGAAACAAGTGACAATCTAACTGTGTTTCCATCTTTTCCACTCTGAGCTCTCAGCATACAAAATAGATGATATAATAGGACACAGAAATGTCATACAATCACCATCAGGACCACGAGATTTCTCCACTAAAACTCAGCACCTGAGAGGTTTTATAAGAACATACTTCTGAAGGGTTAGAATTACTGACCGTGTTTGCCTAATCAGTTATTATTTTTACTGCAATTTCTACTCCTTTGTCGGATTTTCCCAAAACACTGTTAGCGCCTCTATCAGCCAGAAACACCAAACCTCAATCAAAACACATTAAAATCAGTTAAAAGGCTAAATCACACAGCTTTCCCTGGCAGTGCTAGTAAGGAGCACTGCCATGAAAACACAGGTTGTTATTTACCTTGAACAGTGGAGGAAAGAAGCACTACTACTGACAATATACCCCTTGCACCCCATACAACATCATCCCCTATTAGTCTAATCAATAGATTTCCTCTCCAGCTTCTCGGTTTGCAGTTATTTTTGTAATGCCTGTCAACGCTAGGAACTGTCCCTGAAGGAAGCTTCAATAAAATGCACATAGGAATGGGCAATGGCCCTCCTAGTATTGGAAACCTACTGGCATTCGGACTCCAGCATGATGAGAATAAGCACCAGAGACACCCAAGGGAAAGGCAAGACAGGCCTCTTGACAGCTAATTAACAGTCACTCTATCATGGAAAAAGCAATTTACACCCTGTGCTGAGCTTCAAGCAGTGAAGAGAGAAAATGAAAAGAAATGAACGTAATGAATGGTAAAACCCTACAGCATCATCAGGATTCAGAAAGGTAGAGGAATGCAAGGAGGTACACGTCATCAGCACAATGACAAATTTCTGTCATCACAAATGTGCAGCTCAATTAGCACAAGATTTTAATCAGGGCTATAACTGAACTTCATTCTTTCCACCGCAGCTGAAGGAAAGCAAGCGGGACAAGTCATAAAAACAGAACAAAACCAAAGCGTGCCTCAAAGAGACCGCATTAATATCAGAAGGAAAAAATACCCAGCAAAACAAAACAAACAAAACCCACGAAAGACAGAAAACTTTACATATTTAGTGTGTCAGACAAAGTCAAGAACTTTAGATGGTAAGAAGACAGAAAAATGTCTTAACTACAGAGATGTTAGAAGAATTTCCTTGTGTGGGAGGCTGTTGACAATCTATGGCAGAGGGATTATTACACCGGTAGTCAAGGAAACCACTCTTAGAATTATAAGATTGGAAATTTTGGAATGCTCCATTTTGGAGTGAACAGAACATGGAAAAAATTGCTCCATGATCCACAGAAAGGAGGCTGGGAAATGGCTCTGGCCTCCCACGCAGCCTACATGGCCAGGGAAGACGTCTCCATGTGACAACACCAAATGTGGCCTTCTGTAGGAGTTACAGCTGGGGAAAGGGAGTGCTTCTTTTCAGCTATGGAATTCACCTTTGGTCTCCAGGGGAGGTATAAAAACACTAAATCCAGTCCTCTACTGAGAGCATAGGAAGTGAATGTACTGGGATTACATAAAACCCTCATGCCCAGCAGGCTGCTCCCTCAGCTTCTGCCAGGCATTTCATTGCTCACACGATCCACAGATACTCTACAGGAATGTACACCAAAGATATTACTGAGACTCACTCGCTGGCCACCTGGAGTTCTAAGTGTGCGCTATCCTAAGCTACCAGCAAGGCCCCTGCTCTTGGATAATTCATCTTTTCTAATATTACAAACACATGAGACCTTCCCTCTTTTTCAGATGTTGCTGAAGATCTAAACGTAAAGAATGTAAAGAAGCAGCTTGGCATAATGACAAATAGTATAGCAAAAAATATTTTTCCAGTTATTGCCTTAACTAGATAGCAAAATAAAATAACAGATGATATGCTGGAGTCTGTGCTGAGATTTAGAAGAGGACTCAATAGCCATTTTTCAGTTTTATTACTGTCAGCATCCTAGAGGAAAACAAACACTAAAAGCTTTTCGATTTAATCTTACTGAGGATGCTATACAGAGAACTACCCAGTGCTTAGACTACCCGAACTATGCAGTTTGTAAGGCAGGGCAGCATTTAGGATACACAGCATATTTCCACTATTGGATCAGAGCATTATCAATCTATGCCAGAAACGATTTGCTGGTTTTGATTAAAAAGCACAGTTCATTGTTTGGTTTGTTTGTTCTTTTTTTATACCATTGCAGCACTTAAATGCATGTTCTGAAAGACAAGAAACCATAGAGCAGAGCCTATGTAACAGTGCTGCTCAGGCTGAAATTTGACTGCCATCAGTGGCAGCTTTGGTGTTAATGAGGAAGCAGGGCATGATTATAGATAAATGCAACAAATCAAAGCTATTCAAGAATTTTTAAAAGGCTCCAATTCTGAATACTGGCTGAACTAAATACATATGAAAATAAGATGCTAATTCAGATTTACCTTATTGTTTATGCTTACTTTTTACTTCATTACCCTTGGTCATCTGGCTCAATGCTAACAATTCACTGTTGCGGACAATAAAGCTGCAGTCTGCAATATATCTTAATTACCAACAGTTTTCAAGCAAGTACACAAAGATCTTTTCAGGTAGGATATTTTAAGTGCTGCATTATTACTTACATTAAACTTTGTTCAAATAAAAGCAGCCCAAATAGTCAGAAATGGATGTTTCAGAAATTATCTGAGTGGGTTCAGGGGTCTGGATGTCATGCACAGCTCTACAGCCCTATCCGGACTTGGGAAACATCACACGTGCATTGCATTTCCCTGCCTCTTGACTCCCTAGAAATGAGATGAAGTTGTGACTGAGATAAAGATTTGTCAAGCTGTGCTCCTTCACATTTGTAAATATATTGCATCTCTTTTGGTGACAGGTATTTCAAGACAGACAAAACACAAGTGCTAACTGCAGCTTCAGAAAGTTTGTCAAGGAGAGGTGGACTGTGCTGCTTCATCCTTGACTACAAAAAAATAAAACGCAGGTGTTAAAGCTACACACAATGCAAAATGAGCTTCCAGTTATGCCCAGGGTTTGTGTAATCAGCACCAAAAAGCCATTTGGCTTTTTCCAACTGCTATCTAATGCTCTTGCCTACCTACCTTGCATGCTAATGTGAACTTTCCCTGCTTTCTTTGCCCCAGGCTATGCATATTGTGGTATTCAGATTCTTTAGATTTTTAAATCTCTATTGGAAAAATAATTCTGTCTACCTTACATTCTGTTTTACAAAAGAAACAGTATTGTGAAATCCTGACATGACTCCTCATCTTTTGCTGTCATAGGTTTCCTGCTTTCTTTTTGCCCTTGAGACTGAGCCTCACAGTCTACCAGTCTTTCACCGATAACTCCAACTCATTAGCTTTTGCTAAAATCTCATTACCACCATAAGATTTCATCTACTAATATGCTGTGCTCCACATTTTAAAAATCATTCTTGGCTTCTTACCAGAAGCCAACCACTCCCACTGAATGGTTTCCAAGACCCTACTCTCAGCAATACACAGGCGTTCAAAAATGCGAAGAGTGCTAGAGGCATTGAGAAATCCTGCCCTCCACCCTTCGCAGCTCCTTCACTGCTTTGTTCCCGCTCCTGCATTCAGCTTTGAATGCAATCCCCTGCACTTACAGCTTCACCATCAGCCCTCTCCTGCCACTGCCACGCATGCTCTTGTTATGAGAATTGCCTATGAACATTACTTTGATTATGATCTCGTAGGCCTGGGAATTGTAAATACACCTTTCAGTTTACCCTAGGAAACAGTAAGATTGAACACATTATCACACTAGATTTCCTTTCATGGTTTTTGCAAACGTTGTCACTCTACTTAAGAAACATTCATTCAAGATGTCCTTACTCAGAAGCCATCCTTGCTAGCTAGATGCTTGGACCACCTAGGCAGCCACTGATTCCTCTTTAATCTCATCTCTTCCTTTCACACGTGTTCTGTTTTCATTTCTAAATCATCACATCTACAGCAACTCCACACCTGCTCCAGCATGCACATTTCTCCCCCAGTTCTGATGTGGAAGTGTACTCTCATTGTACTTAGGCAACATTATTACTGAGCAATTCCAGCAAGGTTACTGTGATTTCACATCTCCTTCAGATGCTGTCCAAACTTGTCTCCCACCACGCCCCAGACAAAAAGAGAGAAGTGGAAGGAAAAAGGAAGCCCTGCAGCTAAAGGCTGGAGGGAGGACTTCTCCTACACTCCACTCAGTGTGCAGCACAGCCTGTGTGCCCAGTGGCTGATGATCAGAACACACCTCACAATATAAACTTTCAGTGTTCGGTGCTATTTTCTTCCTGTAATAATTACCGGATAAAGTCATAGCTGGATTCATAACAACAGTGCTGCTGCAAAGGTAATAACCATCCCCGCACATACAGATCTTTATCCTCAACTGCAAAGTACAAAACCCTGTATTTTGTTGAAACAAGCTGTACTTGGAAGGTAAAATTATTATTTCTTCATAACTGACCACCTCCATTGCTAAAAAACCAAAACCACAGCAAGTTCTATCAATTTTCTTTATTCTTATTTATCGACAGAAACTTTTCCTCTCCATACACTGTCATTCAGTCGCTGTCGTGAAAGGCTCAGTCCAGCCCCAGACCTCAGGAAGAACAGAAAACAACCAGAAATCAACTGTGCTTCACTTTAAAAAGAAAAGGAAAAAAAAAAAAAGAAAAAGAAAGTAAGAAAGAAAAAAGAAACACTCTGTATCTGCGTTTTCGTCTCTCACTTATTCACCTCTGACTTCCACAAAGCTTAATTCATCCAACCTCCACCCTAACCCCTGGGAGCATCGTGTACTTTCCAGCCATCTGGACTGTATTTACTTTACTAAGAAGTTAAATTTGCTCGTGAACAAAGAAAACTCCTTACTATCTCCCTGTCATGTCTGCACGGTTATTTTCTAAATTCTTACTTTCTCAAAAAGTTATTATGCCCTCTGGGGAGCTCTCACAATCTTTCTTGCAAGCTCTACCAGGGTCACATAAGTTCTTCATCCACCATTTTCCAGTGCTGCTCTTTTTGCAAGAGGAGTAATTTGCTTCTTTTCCCCTTGGTTTTCATCCGCAGTTCACAAGAGCCCATACCAACAGCACTAAATCTCCCACGTAATAGAGCAGAACTGTGGCACTTGTACCAAGGCATTTATTTAGTGAAAGTGACAGTTTTACAAATGAAACCAGCCACTGCCAAAACAAGATCAGAAATGAGTTTTAAAAGGAACACAGAACAACATGTGTGTTTATAATCCTACCTGTTGTGAGAGTCCCCTCTGTAGCTCTGCTTTCTGCAGAGCTCGGCTCCCGTGCCTTTTCCTGCACCTTTATTCCAACCACCAGGCAGCCAGGGATACCAACTTCCATCTGGTGCTATCTGTGCTGCTGTATAACTCCTCCCTTTTGGTATGTTTTATAAGCCTATTTTTCAAAGCACATTACCTTTTCCTACCAAAAGCAGCCCGCAATAGCTTACCATTAAAATCTATCCTGCCACTTTCCTCCACCCCTCCTGACACGCACCAGAAATCTGCAGGAAGTTTCAACGAAAGGCAGGTTGGTGCCTTTGTTACAGACAAAATTCCTGAATGCCGTCAGTAACATGTGATGGGCAGCTAGATTTTAATTGGGAACTAAAGGTCCTCCATGCTTTGTGATGCTTGACCCAAATGTCTGATTCATATGAAAATTTAATGTAAAGAGCTAATTTAATAGCTGCCATAAGGGAAAAGTGCTAATGTAGAACTCTACCATAATGTACATGAGGGAATACATACTTAAAAGGAAACGACTTCTCCAGGGATGACTACATAAAGAGAACAACTTGCTGTTGTTTATTTTCTAGTTGAACCTCCAAACATAATTCAAAGATGCGAGCCTTCCAAGGCATAATGAGTTTTAATGACCATGTCAAGTATTTCCTCATCTCTTCAATGGCTCTTCTGGAAAACCAGGGAGTAGAAGCTCAATTACAAACATGCAGGAGGCTGCACACCACAATAAATTCATTAGAGGAGGAAATGCACGGCATCAAGATAACAGTGAATGAAAAATGTAACTCAACATGTCCCCATCAAATGTAACTACTGAAACAGTTCACCAAAATACCACCATACATGAAATAAGGCAAGATAGAAATAAATTTTGCATCCCACAAATACTTGAACTAGCAGAATTAAAGGGACAAAGCAGAGAAAGAAACCCTGTCTATGGAGATAGGCCTTAACCCCATATTAAACAAACAGCCAAACTTTCTGCCTCTTTGCAGCTGCTGTTTCCAATTTCTCGACTGATTCAATCTTATCCCTTCCCAGTTTTTTTCTTCCCCATTTCCAAAACCCACAAAGGATCATCAGCATGAGTAAACATGTTTTGTCATTAAAATCATCTGAAAAACAGTGAAGATGCAACACATCTCTGTTTTTGGGAAGCACTGTCATGTTATTTATCAGAAACAAAACCCCAGGAGATCTGTTACCAGTTGAGCAATATCTCCACTAACAAGGACTTCTTTCCCCCCTTGTATGTTTTCAAGCTGTGCACATTTTCTCCAGAATCTGTAATTTTTTTTCCCCCCTTTCGAAGTGAAGACAAGGACATTCATCCATTAGGCAACTGAATTGCCTCTTCTTGAGAAATGAGCTGGACATTTCATGCAAGCTATTAAAGATGCTTTATTGCAAGCAATGACAATTCTCAGAGCTTTATCAAATGAATGGCAATCACAGCGTATGGCACTCTGTTCTTTAAAGCATCTGAGTTGGAAAATGACGAGTAAGAATGGATTCACTGCCGTGTCTGCACAGAAACATGGACCAATATATTCGCACTTTGTGTGCATCAGCTTGATTTTATGTGTTTCTAACAGAAAGGATGCAAAACACTTTATTGCCAGTCTGCACCTATGGCATGAAATTAGTTTCTATGGAAATCTGATAGAATCTGAGGGAATTTTGCTTTTGAGCTGCTTCTATAGCAAACATAGCATCGGCTGCAGAAGGCATATGAAGCAAAATCCCTCCAAACTGAAGAAGGTATTGAATGCAGAGCGTCCTGCAGAAGCAGACTGGCAGGAGCCAAGGTGTTGGACCATTGGTCTCATGGGCACACCCATGTGCTCAAGGCAAGATGAGAGGATGGGGAGCCTGTCTGCAGGCCCAGCCTCACTGTTCCTCTTTCAGAGACAAAGTGCATTTTTCACCAACAAGGCAGAAAATATTTCTTTTAAAGAACTCAAGGGGGCAGTGGGAGGTGCTGGTGTCCAGGAGGGGTTCCAGTGGCCCAGGGATTTACAGCCCTAACCTGAAATCCTGGCTATGTAACCATAGGCGAGGATATTTTCTTATGCAATCCAAATGCAGATTGTATTTCAATGCCCATCATTATTTGTTAAGTCAATGGAACATATTTTAGGCACAAAAAGCTTTAAATAAATCCTTTCAATCAACTTTCCAAATTAATTATGCAAATGCTGTATTAAAGTGCATAGATTATTATTACTTCAAATTTATAAACCCCAGCGCAGATACTTTGAAAGGGAAAGCAAGTAAATGCTTAGTTACATACAATGAATAATCCAAAGAATGACCTGTCACATGCATCACTCTGAATCTTAAGAATGATGGTTTTAGCTGTAAACACAATGTGAAAACGTCAAATAACTTGGAACCTGTCATTGGCAAGAACACATTTCTTTAAGATCTTCTCTGTATGCAGTGATATATTTCTATATATATAGATAGACATAGACACATATATTTAGCATTTTTCCCTGCTAAGTTTCAAAGCCTTTCCCTTAAAACGTACCCTACATGATGTTCCAGTAGGTGTGAATAATTATATTTCCTCAAGTAGAAGAACACTGTCATTCACTGCCTTGATAAAAAGAACACTAGAAGCAACAACATTCTGCTTGCTGATTCTTGAACAACAGCAAATGTTTTCCATATTGAAGACATCCATAAAGGAAGACCACACAGAAATTCCTATGATGAGGAGCGCTAGCTGCTTTAGAGTGTGAAAGAAACTCATAGCTAAGAGCTAACGTCCTCACATTTGCCTCAGGAAGGAGTCCCTAGCATGCAGTGCAGGCATGTTCAGCAGGTAGGATTTTCTTCGTTTCATATCATGCTTTACATGACAATTACCTTACAGGCAGAAACAGAGATGTATGAAAGGAAGGGCAGGTGCCATCAGATGAGAGCACCCAGAATGGCAGATGCAGAAGGAATGACAGCCGCCCTCTGTACCTGGCACTGAAAAATTCCATTCACTATTGCCTATGGTATAAAATAAATTTCTGCACACATCAAACGCTACAAGACAATGTTATTATGTTTTTAATAGGACAGTTCTGCAACTCAAGGAATTCCAGGTATCGGCTGGGAAAGAACAAGTAAAGAACTTCAGTGTCTATATGATGCCACTGGCTACCTCAACTATAACCGTAACTAGATTGTCTATCTGCTCTATGGAACAGAATTCTTTTTTTCCTCTCCATTCTCAAGGTTCAATTTCTAAGAACTTCTGCCACGTGTAAGAAATACAGAAGATACTAAATTTCATCCTGAAATTAAGTTAAATTTCAGTTTTGAAAAAATAATGATAATAAATACTAATAAACATAATATAGGAAAATAAATGCACTCTTTCTTACGTGATAGATAATTGGAATAGATCGAGGGTCAGTCAATGAAAATACTGCTGCTGTACAGTTTGGTCTGGTTGATATCACCAAGCTGAGAAAAAAGACAGATCCTGTCAGATGCTGCTGCAAAAGCCATTATAACGAAGTCTAGCTGATGCAATTCTTGTTTGTCATTCACCATAGAGATTCCAGTTTTCCAAAGGAGAAGGGAAAAAAGAAAAAAAAATAAGAGGACCATTGAAAGCGTACATAAGAGGTACAGTCAATTTACAGAAAAAGTAAACAAGAATAATACCCAAATTTACTTACATTCAGAAGACAAATCCCTGTTTTGATGAATGACTGGACAGCACGAAGCTTCAGAAAGTTACTCAACTATTTCAACTTATTTTGCCACCAAAACTAAAGGAAATTCTTATGTTTTGACTCAGGAAGAGACTGCATTTCACAATACACACATTATTGTCCAAATCCCTTAATCCCAACTCCAAACTGGTTGGAACACTGCAGTTTAACATATGTCTAATATTCTTGAAAATTTAAGTTATTGGGGTAAAAGAACATGACCAGCTAACCTTTCTTTTCCCTGTCAGAAAGAAAGCTCTTTTTTTTTTCATTCAGTTACGAGACACAGCATTATTTGCAGCTTAGTTAAGCTGACTCACTTCCCCAGGCTCCTCCAGCATAATTTTAACAAAGCCCATTTGGGAAGGAATTATTTTTCCTCCTTCAAAACTATAAGTCAAAATGGCATTCAAGTGTACAGTAAGAATAATACAAATACACCTTATTGATGCTTGAAAAGGTTGCTATTTAATTTTATAAAGCCCTCCCCCAAGAAAGTTGGTGTTTTGTTTCAAGATCCCCTCCCACCTCCAAAGTCAAGTTAAGCCACATAGTCCTCCCCACCTTTCAGAGTTCATCTTTCTAAAAGGATCCTGAACTTCACCTACCAGAATTCATTGTACACACACTGATCTCTTCAACAGAAATTATTAAAGAAAGAAAACACGCACTGATCAAACAGAGCATGACATGAAGCGGTGATGTATGGCTGCACAAGACAAATGTCAGAGGTCAACATGATTTATCGAGTTTGGGTCTGAAGTAAAATAGCTCTACAGAAGCGTAACATTTCCTGACTATCTGCATCTCAGTGAATTTACACAAGCCCTTCACTTATCTTTGCAAATCACTTCCACTCCTAAAACTGCTGGACCAGAGGAACAAAACAGTTGCTACATTTAAAACACTGCCATATTAGTAACTTGTACATCAAATTCAGTTACTTGAAAGAGCAACACACCAACAGAATTAATTTATTTCTTTGACTTGAGTCTGACTGCTGAATGTTTTGCTATTGATTCTGGTCTAATCCTAAGGTTTTATCTACATTTTTCTTTTTACTATTAATAGCAATATTTGCCTATTCAGATTGGGTTGGGAAATGCAAACAGAGGCTTGTTACCTAGTTAAACAGAAAACCCATCCACTGCAGTGTTGCATTAAGTCTACATGGTACATAACACACCCTCTATATTCTTCCCCAACAGTCTTCCTGGCCATCCGCTCCTTCCTCAGATTCTGTCTTTCTGCCTTTTCCTATTTCTATTCTATAAAATGCACGAGTTTGGATCTTTTTTATAAAAGCAATCAGAACTGTTGTCAAAGTTACGAATTGCATGCTGTAATATCATAGCATCTTAGAGTTAGCTCTTTGTTAAGCATCAGTATAGGCTTCCCAAAGCGTTGTCATGTGCTTAGGTTACCTATTTTAACATTCTCCCTCCTTCTTCTTCTTTTTTTTTTTTTTTTAAGTAAGATTATTCTCATCCTTAGAAAGAGGAAGTCATTATGTTCAGAATGTTTACACTAAATGAAAACATACATATTTCTATGACTGCTATTCAGTGACCGTTGGGTGGTCTCAATCTCAATTGAGTTTCTGACCAGCAAGTGCTTCCCTTGGAGGAATTACCAAAGCCAGTAACAGTAAAGCACAGCCTTAAAGATCAAGGACTAGAAAGGTATAAACAATCAACTGTTGTAATTACAGCTCAAGATTAAAAGATTTAATTTTTATTTTAAGTTGAACATACCCACAAGAACCTCCCAAACATCTGTTTTCACTAAGTATTTAAATCAGTGTTTTCCCTGAACTGTATCAGAAGTTGGCTTGTGTTGCACATTTCTTGGGATGAGGTCAGTAACATGCATTAATGCAAGGCTTTGGTTGCAGTAACAAGTGGATGAAGAGGGGAATCTGGAGCCCGTTAGCATCCTCCACCGGGAATCAGAACACTGCCTGAAGCTGCATGTGATCAATCCCTCCAACGTGCTCCTAAAGCATTTGAATTTTCCTTTTAAATTTCATAAGTGTAAGAAATTTTTACTTCAATATTTGACAACAGTACACTAATGGGTGTTCTACTATATGGCAGGTCTTTGTGGGCCACTGTACTCTTTGCCAGCCTAACAGAAAAAGATGCCCCTTGTGATTTGGCTTTATTGTCCGCACTAATCCTAATATCCTGCTGCTTACCTTTCACAGATAAAAATTATATTCTAGGACAAATCAAACTCAAGTCCATCAGCACAAATTTTCAATTGCTTTCTCAACACCACCTGTCACTCCCTGTCAAACTCTAGTTTTTAATCACTAAGTATTTTGAAGAACTCTCTTCTGAGAGGATAACTGCAAACCAGTTCCTCAGTAACCACGGGCACTTTGAGAAAACTTGAATGCTCCTCCAGCTCTCCCACTTGCTTCCCATAAAAAAGCAGTATTTAGACTTATCATCTGGAGAAGTCTACAAAAGTGCTGAGAACAGTTTCTGTGTATTTTGATGCTCTATGAATCACCAAGAATGGAACATGAAGCCAAAAAACCGTGAAGCACGTACATGTACAAACAACATCTAAAACCTGGGAAGACCTATTTCAGACCAACCAAAATGTATCCTTGACATATCAGGAAGAGACCAACAGGAACTCACACATTATGCCACTTCCACATGAGACTATTTACATTTGTTTGGACCCACAAATCAATATGAACATCAGGAATTAATAAAGCCAGCACTACAGAGCAGCTCTCCAGAGACCAGCCACATCTGTTCAGCAGTGCCAAGCTGCCAGCTGGAGAGAGTCCCAAAAGCCTTTACAGGGTCATCATGCACAGCAAAAGCTCATGCTTGGCTAAAACCTTCCAGCCTAGCAATTAAAAAAAAAAAAAAAGAAGGTAATATGTGTTCTGCTAATTACATTAAGTAATTGAGTCATATTTAGCTCTGTTAGTTAGGATGCTTTATTTTAATGGCTCTAATAACCACAGTGTTTACATTCCTGTTTTGTTCTGGTATTGCAATGAAACTTTAGCCTAAAACAATATCATTTCATGACTAAGTAAAAAAAATAAAATGATGTTGCTAACAAATAATCTATCAAAAGTCCAAAGTAAGACACCCCAGGTGAAGATAGTTAAGCACACAAGGACATCTTAGTTAAGTATAAATTGTAAGAATGTCCTCTCCCTGTGACTGTTTGATTGGATCCTATCACAGGACGAAATATACGCCATTACAGATGACAACTGCCGCCCTCCCCATGACATCCCTTGCTGGCACATAAGACCTTACAGGGCATAAAAGTACTTGAAACAAGACACTATTTCTGCACCAATCATCTGCTGGCCTATATGGAAACTTTCCCTTCCAAACACCTCTAAATCTGAAGTACAGAATCATCCACACACAGCCAAAAAATCCTTCAAACACACACATGTTGATAAGATATGCTGCAGAGTACTACAGTGAGTGAAGTCCCACCACATACCTTCTTCCTGCTTTGGGGGTGTTTGCCATTTTTGCTAGTAAATTTCCAGTTATTTTCTTTCTGCTGCTCTCTAAACCTAACCTAAACGGTTGGTCCCTGCTGCAGCTCTTCACAAGACTCACAGAGATGGTGCCTTTCCCAAGTGAAGAAGCCACCTTCTGATTATCATTAAGATCAACCTGTTGAAATTAGTCTGAGCAACTCAAGCCAACAACTGCTGCGCAGTCTATTTTATTAAAAGCAGATCACTGCTCCAAACTTTACTCTTAGCAGCAAGCTGCATTGAGGGTTGCTACTTATCCTCAAAGGCACAGAGTCTTCAAAGTTTTGTCATTGCATACATTCATGGTTTTTGAATCCATGCAGTGTTTCAGAGGAGCATCATCAATACTGCAGTGCTACCACAGCACATGGAACCCAACCTACGAAGGCATCTGAAATTATAAGGCTCACATTCAATTACCAACTCAGCTCCTAACTTTATATTCCTTTAAGCAGAGCTCGTTACCCACATTACACCAAGCCACCCATCTGGGAATGCAGATGTCATGTGCCCACCTCTGTAGTGTGTTGTGAAGTTTTTATGATGAAGACATATTTCATCTTGTGGTGCTATATAAATAAGCAAAGTATTATAAACAATCATTTTTATCTGACTGGGGTTATGTCATATGGTTTGCTTTCTTTATGAAAGAAAACATGTACATAAAGTGCAACCAGATGCTGTTGGCAAAGAGTCCATTTAATATGGACTCATTTCTAAAAACACGATTACAGATGTGGCCTACATCCTGAACCCAATGTTTAAGGGAAAATTCTCTCTATGTAATCTTTTAACTTGTCTTCTGTGTTTTCTCCAACTCTCTTACACAAAGTTTTTAGAGCTAGAACATTAAAACACCCTCACCTTTTCAGAATTCCATCACAAAAACTATTCACGCATACCCTTACCTATGAAAACTGAACATGCTGCTTAGGAAACACTGCTTTGTAGCAGTACATTCCTGCATCAGCTGTGAAAAAAGAAACCTTCCAGGTGAGAACTAAGCTTGGACTGAGCTTCTTCACTACTACTTCCCTACAATCACCCCGACTCATGAGCTTATTCTGAGAAGTCCATAAATGGCTACTATAACTCTACTCATGGAAGTAGAGAAACAAAGAGGCTTCAATCAAATATTTGTAGCACTTCGAGTTAAAGAGAAATTTATCTGATGCATACCTAAGTTTTAGATCAATAATGACATTTAAAATTGCTCAATAGAACTCTTGGCAAGGTAACTCACATTTTATGACAAAAACTGGTGTGTTCCAGCATCACGTAGAGAATTAAACAACTTTTTATGCTGTTAAGCGCACCATCAACAAAATTAATAGCAATAGTAAAGAAGTTCTGAGTTGAAAATCAGTAAGTTCTACAGAAGAACTTCGATCTTCCACTTGTACTGATTTATAAAATACTATCACCTTAGCTCACAGAAGTTTTATTCAAGCTCATTCTCTCCTCAAAACAGGATAGAAACAACTCAGGAAGCCTGACTGTATCACCCCACATGTAAAACCAGAAGATTTGCACTGGTTTTGAAGTATTTAAGAACAGCACTCTATAAGTCACTCTATAAGTGCACAGCTGAGCTGGATCAGACAAGTTCATATTCATATGAATGCTGAATCCAGAGTTGAAGAAAACTCTACGTAATCATTTTATTCTCACTCTACATTCATGTTCATACAAAATTAAATTAGTAAAAATCCCGAAGTGATTCACAGTTACTGAGGTTATTGTGCTGGCGATGTATTTATCATAGGAATTACAGAACTTGAAGTAAGGTTAAGTAACCACCAGTGGCATCGCTTCAATTAACAACTAAAAAGAAAATAGTCCCCGTCCCCATATTACCTCTTGGTTGAACATTTGAAAAATACAACTGTGTAACTCTTTCAGAAGACACTGCCATTTACGAGCACCTGCATTCCTCACTAAAGCTTAAGTATTTGATTAACCTAGACCATTTTTTTTTCCCAAGCAGCGTATTTGAAAAGTCACATGAAATGATGAAAAAAGTTGAAAAATAAAACTAAAGTGGGGATAAGTTGGATTTTCACCAAGGAAACACAATGCAAGATGACATGAATGGAGCTTCAGTTTGAAAACTCCCCCAACCAGGCAATTTGGAAACACCAAGACACCACTGCATTTGCCACTGAGCTCTTCCAGGGGGACTAGGGTGGGTATGCAGGTGGGCAGCACTGAAGATTACTTCCAGCAAACTTCAATGCTACCTCCTCATTCAAAAAGGACAGCCCACCCAGGTATGGGAACTTAATCACTGCTGGTAACAGAAGTCTTGCTAACAAAGCTTCTTCTTCAAACAAAAGAAAAGCCTGAAAATATTTGTAACCCAGTTCTGAAATTGACCTATGGATGAAGGCTAGGGGAAACACATGAGGATGCGCTTGTCTGCATATTTTCTTAAGAGGGAACACAAACAAATTGAACTGCTTAGGAACCCAACACCTTCAGGTGGATTCTGACCACACTGAAGTCAACAACAAAATCCCTTTCATTTACTGGATGCCAATGGTTTCACACTATGGGCTGTCCCCAGCTAGCAGCTGTCACATCACTGAGGGCTTCAAACATCCTAAATAGCAAAGGATAACACTGCAGTATTTGCACAGCTTATATTAAGAAGTTAATTAAAAAAAATCTCACAGCCTGAGTCTTTCCATAGGTTAAGCCAATATGCAGATGGATTAATTAAATATTAGAGCAATCTAAATAACAAGCTGAGAACTAAGCAGACTTGTGCCAGCCTTAAAGAGCTGGGAGGACCCAGAGTTTGGATCCTGCTGAGGTGTGTGTAGGCACAGCAACACAAGGGGGTCACTCACACTGCCCTAATGGGGCACCCCAATTAGCCAGCTAAGGGTTGTGTTTGCCTTGTTGAAAGGCTTCCATCATCAACAGATTTCTCCAGAAGGCAACTCAGACCAGGGATGTGACTAAGGACATCAAACAGTTCCTGCCTTCCTCTGCCTTAGGGATGGAGACACAGAGTGCCCATAGAAGTTGTGGATGCCCCATCCCCGGAGGCATTCAAGGCCAGGCTGGATGTGGCTCTGGGCAGCCTGGTCTGGTGGCTGGCACTTTGCATGTAGCAGGGGAGGGTAGAAACTAGATGATCTTTGAGGTCCTTTTCAGCCCAGGCTATTCTATGAATCTATGATAGTTCCAGACAAAGCTGAGGAGCCACACCCAGTGCAAACCCCACAAACATCGTGAGGTGCTACAACACAGTCCTGGCACATTTGATGTGAGAGATGCAAAGACAGAACTCAGATTAATTAGCAAGCTGCACAACTGCACACTTCAGTAGGTCCACGCTACTTTGCTGAAAAAAAAAAGCAGATGAGATATCAGAACCTCACACGTGCTGAACACACTGATCAGGAAACCGAATTGCAGTGTAAGTGAGTAATGTAAGGATGCGAGCTGTAACGTTCACTCTTTCACTGAGTTACACAACACGGTACTCCTCAGCCCACAGCTGCCTGCAGGTAACCAAGATTTTACACACACCCATACTCATCCACCTGCAGGACCAATATGGATGCTCTAATACTTGCTATAGACAGACCCCACTTTTACAAATGCTTTAATAATTTCAGCACTTCAGGGCAAACTTTTCTTCTCTCTTACATAACATCCATTGCTACAGTCCACAGAAATATTTCCAGAAGTTTATCCTTGGAGCAATATGCAGTTTTAACCTTTCTGTCAGCACCTTTTTTCATCAAGAATCTCTTTGTGTTGTACATATACATGGCACAAGGGGCAAGAAAAGAGGAACCGCTATAAATGCTGCATTCAATGCATAGAACTATAATGTACTGCAGCAGTGTACTGCAAGCGCTCATCTCAGATCACACATGGCGTTTTGCCGTGTCCAGACTGCATCTGCCGATGCACTACACCCACTGCAGCCCACCGTAATGGCTTTTGCTTTAGCAGAGAGCTGCTTCTAACATGGGCAGTAAGGAAATAAGGTTAGAAAAGGAGTTCAGTTATGTAGATTAACTGGAGTCAAAGGGAAAGGTTGGATATTAGGAACAACTGCTCCTGCTGAATTTACTGCTCCAGTGGCATTTGAATCAAAGGGGCTTCCTGAGTAAGCCAGGATTCAGGGTAAATGCATACAGACAGGATACAGTGATGGCACATATTGCCTGAACAATCTGCTCTTGGTCTTTCGGTTACTTCAGACATTCATGCTCCTTCAGTTTGAAACTCTGCTAAAAGCAAAACGAGCAACTGCCAATTGGGGAAAAAAAAAAGAAAAAAAAGATGGAAAAACTAGCATCAGCCAAATCTGGCATTGTTTGTTTCAATTATATAGAATCATTACGTCCGGTCCTTGGGTCCTCTTTATTATACCCTCATTTCCCCTGACTGAAGAAACCTCTGTAGCAGAAAACCCTAAGGAGCCATAACTTAACAAAGACAGCATCCTAACTCGATACAAAGACTGCATGAATGAAGCCAGTAATCTGGGTATGGTTTAAAAAAAAAAAAAAAAAAGAGAAAAAGAAAATTCCAGTGGGCAAAATGAAAAACTACGTTTGATAATAAATCTTTTTATGAGTTAGCTTAATACCCTTCCTCTTGGTACGGGAATGTAATGCTGTCTTCCTTGCCAAGAAGAAAAAAAAAGAAAGAAAGAAAAAAAAAAAGAAAACCCCACAGAACGAGAACCACAAGAAAATGAAATAAACATCAGATACAAACTGTATTTTCAAAAAACATAGTATTTTTTTTTCCATGAACTTACATGGGATGCAGTGGCCGTGCTACAGTGGGGTGCTTGCACCACTTTCTCTCTGCACAAAAGGGCCGAGATCCCAAACCCAGAGGACAGTGCCTGAAGCCAGGCACCAAGGCGCTGCAGCTCTGATGTGAGAAGCAGAGGTACTATGCTCAGGACCCGTGCATTTAAATGGTGTCCAGTGTAACGCTGAGCCTTTGGGTGATTCACAGCGAAAATTCAGGAAACTTCAGCCTCTCTCTTTTGATTCATCCCACATCGAAACCAGGTCGGTCAGCACGCTGACACAGCCAGGGCTGTTATTTTTAAACACGGCCACAGTCTATTTAGCTAAAGCATCTTTAGTCTGACTGAGCCAGTATTACTTTGATAAGACTCCTTAAGTATCTGCACTGAAGCCTGAGCATCACACCAACCAAAAAAAGCACAAACTTCTGAAGATAACACTACATTGCGGTTAGGAAGGGGAACAGAAAATAAATAGGAAAAAAAGGCACAGGAAAAAGCGAGGACGCCCCACTGAAGGACATGGAGCTATCTACGGGACGGCTGCGCGCACTGTGAATGCCTATCATTCACCACCTGCAGAGATGAACTGGAACAATTTCAGTCAACTTCACAGCAAACAGCTTTCTGCTCTTTGGAAAGTCAGCATTAAATTTGTTAAAACAATTTTGGTGCCAAATTTGTTAGCAGTAACACTAGGTTTTCTTACACATCATTTAACTGCTGAAAACCTGGACGGAAGGAGAAGACAGCCAACGCTGTTTTCAAAAGCAAATAAAGAGACCACAAGTTTTGATTGCAGGACATTTTGAGAGGCATCTGAGCAGTGCTAAACCTGCCTATTTGTAGCTCTCCTCAATGCAATGGTTACTTCTTCAGGTATAAAGTTGTCTTACAACCACAAGTTCATTACCAGAACCAAGCCCAACCCCTATCCTTTCTCTCCAAAAAGCACTTCGGTCTACAAATTGCAGATGGTTAACATAAGAGACCAAGACACCTTGGTCTACCCAATGCAGTGAAGTTTTACTGTGGGGATATTTAGCCTCAGCTTCTTGTCAATAACCATGAAATTGAGCCAAAAAGTAAAATAAGCAATGTTACACGCTGCTTAATAGGGAAAACTTTTTAATTTACAATGGAAAAATTAGCTATGGACTTTCACGCTGTACAGAAAGGCTGCAGACTGAAGACATGGTTGTAACAGAAAGCAACCCATCCCAATCCCAAGCACTGAGCCCCTGTGCTGCCCACGACCCTCCACTACACTAACACCTGCACACCAGGGCAATCAGTCGGTCCCTTTAACTCCAACAGCAAGCTGGCTTCAAGGACTTAATGCAAAATGGGAAATACCTGAACTTGCAGGGACACCTTCCATCTGCCCACACATACACATACTCTGTACAGCCCCCTCCTTGCAGGATTAAGGGTTAGGTGAGCACTGATACGTGCCTAACAGACACAACTGCATGATACAGTCTAAGGACAATAAAACAAGTAGACATGCTTCAGTGCTTATTCCTACATATTTGTCAGCTTTTTCAGTCCTTCACATTCCATGAACCAGTTACAGTGGCAAGTTCCGCTTCGGTTATCCCCATTTTTCTTGTTTTCCTCCCTTACGTGACACCTTCATTCTTCAAATCCAGCATCTATGACAGGAAACTCCGAACTATCAGATAACAGGAATGGCTTTTAAAAACTTGGAAGGTTCTGACACGTTTCTGAGCCTCTTAAGAATTGCCAAGACAAACAACGGACAAGGAGGTTTTAATTAAAATAATTTTGAAGTCTATGTAGTTTCTCCAAAACGTTGCCTTCAACCCAAAGAGCATCCCTTCTAACAAGACCTTTTCCCTACAGATCCTGGGCGTACTGGAGCTGCCACCTTGTATCCCAAAGCCTGGAGCCATGGCTTCTTTCATTCTGAGCTGCCTACAAACAACATTTGCACACCTTTATTTATTCCCTTAAACTGTTTTCGGAGAGACAGAGAGCATAAGCAAGGAAAGTTTAAAAAGAAGGTGAAATAACCTTGGAGGAAGGACGTTACGTTACACCATGTCACCCAGAACAGTCTCCCCAGCATAAGTATATGCCAGTACGCATTCTTCAAGTTAACTAACAAACTGAAGAGTCATAAAAAAGAATGACTTGCATTACATGTTTACACATTATAGCTGGCAATTCTGCAGCTTTCATTTCATCTTTGAACCATCAGTTATATTGACGAATAACAGCGGCAGCAGCATATTATTACGCACGGAGTAAACAAATGACCTTTATCTAACTTTATTAAGGTAATAAAGGACAGATTTATTTTTTTTTTTCCTTTGTAAGAAACTTCCTTCAAAGAGAGTTTTATAGCTCACCACCAGCAGGGTGTGGATTGAAGCTAAAAACTTTGAAACGGGTCCCTGTGAAATCTGAAACCAAAATACAGCAAAGGTCACCCTTCTGTGCAGAACCATCCCGTCCGCATGCACGCTATATAAGCAAAGCTCTGTTAGCTGAGCCTCGCCAACAGCCCAACTCAACTCACCCTCTGGGAACAGCAGCAACATCAGGTTTCTCATACAGAGATAAATTTACTGCCTACAATACCTGTTACTATACATTTGCAGCATGTTTGATAGCAGCCAGGCTCTCCCGTTACATGGCATACCTCAAGCTATTTTTTTCTTGTTAAAAACTAACCCTGGTTATAAATATGATTCTGTTATTCTTACTCCCAACTTGAGCTAATTCATTTTGGTCATAATTTCACAGAGAGCAGAGAGCCTTATGCAGAGTATTATCCAACCTTAATATGAAAGGAAGAAATATATCTGAATTACTGTTTTTTTAAACACTAAAGGAGACTATTTCAACAAGGAAACACAGTGAATTTTTTCCATCAGAGAGATAGCATCTCCAAAATCAAATCTGGAGACAACCAGACTGCTACACTTCACTCTGTCTTCAGGGCACCCACAAGAGTCCTTTCCTCTGGAAAGGTTTTTGCCCATGTGCACACTGCAGGTATGTACAAGCAGTCTCATTCCCAGCTGGGGGAGCTCACCTGGGTCTGGGTGAGCTGAGCCCATGGGGCTGGAGCAGCTCCCACCTCTGACCCCAAGCACCGAGCTCTCTGAGCGCTTGCTTCCCTTGGCTCGGGCCGCATCGTATGCGCCTGCCAACTGAGGGAAGATCTGGCATCCTTTGCAGCACAAAGATTTCACAAGGCGTAGGACTGAGAGGCTGACTGCCCTTGCTGGAGGGCACAGTTCTGGCAGACAACATCACAGCACACCGCACACACTGCATGTGGCCGCTGGAGGTGGAGATGGCATCTTGATCCAGGCACTCGGAGATTCTCAGGCTTAAGACACGGTTGAGAACTGAGCAGCCTTAGCCATTTTAGCCTTTACGGAGGATTTGCCTTAGGGCATGTAAAGTTACAAACACTGCTGTTTAAAAACAGCTAAGTTGAACAAACGTGCACCAGGAGGACAGCATGCACACACACCAGCACCTGAAGAGGAAGCAGCACTGCAAATTTTCCCCAAGTCCTTGGCTCTCAGGGAAGTATCTGACGCAGGCAGGGAACCCACTGCCCCTCTGCTGCCATAGGGCGGCTTCTCCAGGCACCTCTGGTGTTTTACAGCTTAAATGTTTTATACAGCTAAAGCACATCGTCTAGAATTCACATGTTTCAACTTGGAAGCTCCCTGGATTCATTTCAAGACGTATAAATTTTTTTTATAAACTAACCTGGTTTTGAGCACAGAACTCACTCATTCTAGCATTGTACAGATGTATTCAATCTCTTAGCACGCTGCAAGATTATTTAAACAAAGTTTGAAAGGGAGAAGTAAAGGAAGGGGAAAATCCGACTGCCAGACCGCTGGGACTGCTGGCTTTCTTTGCGCCGGATTGTTGTTTTCTTTTTTAATTAAAGATTTTATTTTTTGCTCAATACCAGCCCCATGATTTTGATTAGTTTGATAATGAGCAGGCCAACCCTATGACATGAGCTGTGCTGGTTGCAGGCTTACTTTGCTTTAGAAATCACTGCACTACCTACCAGTGAAACACGTCTCACAACTTCCTGTCTCTTCCTCAGCCACTCAGGGTTAAGCCTTTGCAATGAAAATATTTATGAAAATTTTATTGAAAGATCCACCTTGGACACTTTGCCTTAGAAGATGGAGTGCTCCATTCCAAGCCACGCACACACAGTCAGTGGAGTCTGCCAGGTGCCCCAGCTGTGTCCCTGCAGTCCACAGCCACTTAACACAGAGCACGCACGTGTCCCTGAACGCCAAACCAGCTACACAGCTCTGAATACTCAACCTATAACAATCAGCATGCCTACAAGAAATCTAATTTGTATTCAGTAGTATGTCCATTCATGGGAATGGGAAAAAAACAACACAAAACCACAATCATGTATATGCAGATGTGTTTGTAACTTCGAGAATTTTAGGAATAAGTAAATTATGAAGCCCCTGGAATGAAAATGCAGTTTGCCCCAGGAGACAACTTCCATTTAGTGAACGAGTTGATGACCATAAACATCTCTGCTTTCTGCCTTCTTGCCCAGCAGTTGGGCCAGAAAAAAAATTAACTGTTTCGAATTCCTTGAAGAAGAGTTTTGCCTTTGTATATACCTTTAGACAAGCATGAGTTTAAAGCAAGCTGCCATTCAAAGCCAAAATTCCATAGGCTGTGAACATTAGAAAGACTTAAGACTCCTCAAATGAAAATTTATCATAATACTTCAAATGCAATCAAGATCTGAAACATGATGATGGGCCTGTGGGCACGGCCACAATTTGATCATGTTAAGAGAAATACTTGACTAGTTACTCATTTATTGTGGCAGGAGTACTACGTCACAAGGGCTAATGTTGTATCCAGTTAACAAAGGAGGGACAGCTGTTAATCTGAAACACAAACCAGCTTCTTGCACCCTAAATTTCACAAACACCATAGAAATTGCAAATAAATACATCTGGTTTAAAAAAAAAAAAAGAGAGAGCCATACAAGAATACATCATCTTTCCCTCTTCAGAGTACTATGTCATGATATCTCAAAGTGAAATGTGAATGTTCTAGCAATTAGATACTTTGGTTTGGAGGGTTTGAGAGGGTAAATATAGCAGGTTGTCCTGCACGTAGCCATGGTTGGTGTGTTGAAAGTACACCAGAACAACAAACTGGCTTATATTACGTCTCACTCCTGTTTTAGGATTGTCCAGGATCCTGGAGAAGTGACCAGGATGCAATTTATGCAGTTCACAAGGTCTCGTGGAAATGGCTGTGCATTTGTGCTGGAAAAAGCACAGGCTGTGACCATATCTGTAATGGTGTGTCACTACCCAGCTCCACACAGAACTGGATGCACCACCTGGTATCATCCACTCTTTCTACCTCAAAAGTCTATTTCCAATTTCATATTTCAGCTTATTTTTTTTCCATATTTTCCTCTTTTAGGCTGCCTCTGCTTAGTATCTGCTAGATGTGCAGCATCTGAGCCAAAACACTCCTACTCTTCCTGACATGAAGGCTCATGAGTATGCTTTCCAATGCTTCAGTTTAATTTTCATGTTTAAATCCAGGATATTTTCTTTGGAAAGCTCTATCTAACTTTCAAATACTTGACTTTGTGACCTTAATGAATCTTTAAGCATAGAGCTTTTTGTTTATAAGTTTATAAAAACTAAAATGTGGGCAAGTCGTTGCTGTTCATGCCGTGCACCTGAACTGGGCACTTTCTGAAATGCTGAAGCATCAATGTGTGACCTCAAAGGCAGCCTGCAGGCTGTCCTCACCCAGCCCATGTTTGGAGGACAGCAAAGCAGGAGGTTGGCCAACCAACTTCACCCAAAGACTTGGACCTGTGGTTGTCCTTTGCTTGGGATCTGCAAGGGAATGGTGGAAGCGCTGGGACAGGGAGCTGAGACCAACCCCAGTGGCAGGAAAAGAACTGGAGGAGGTGAAAGCCCCCAGCATATACATCTTCACAGGAGCCAAGTTGCGATTTCCATTGATCTAAAATTTATTTGAGTCACACAGCCAACCTCAGCGCCAAATGGCTTCCATAGGGTTGGGTCAAGACTTCTAGAACTGACAAAACAGAAGGCTTTCTTTACCCAAAGTGAGTCTAAGTTCAGAGGGGAGAACACAAATATTTTGAGCTCTATTTTGCCTTTGTTGTTTTTAATGCATTAGCACAAGTAAAGTGAACTTATCCAATAGGCAAGGCTTTCTGTTTTACCCTGTATTTACCATCCAGCACAGGAATGCTTTGCTGGTACTGTGCATCTTGCAGATAGACCTGACACTGACCACATGCTTGCAAACACAGTAAGATGCAGACCTGGTGGACCTTTGAAGAATGTCACGCACAGTGTAATAGCTACAGGTGGCATGCATAACAATACCTATTTTCTACAAAAATAGTAATGATAATAGTAAATATATTGCTCTCCTAGGCAACCTGCATCTAGTGGCCACACTTGAGCAGAAGACCTCTAAAGGTCCCTTCTAACCTAAACCATCCTATGATTCTGTGATAATACAATTCAACATATGCAACAGCAAAAAGAGCCTTAAGACGAGTTACTACACATTTAGATTAAGGTAACAGATACAAGTTTTCATAGGAATTCAACAGAACCCTCTCACTTTGGCCAATGCAGACCAGCATTCAGGTGAAGCTCCAGCCACCACACTGTGCTGAGGACTCATGCAAGGCAGCACAGTGACAGGAAGAGAAGCAGCGAACTGCAACCTGACAGCAGCTTAACTGCAATCCCTCAGCTGGAGAAGTACCTTCAGTGCCCTGACTGCACAAGGGGAAGGGCGTTCCACCAGTTGCTCACTGCTGCAGGTCAAGTGAACACAAGGTGAGGAGCAACGGAGCTGCTTGCCCATTTACTGACCTTGCCCTCAGCCCGCCAGCTCACCCAGAAGCTCCCTGCTGCTCTGAAGTCCCTAGGAATTTAACACGTTAAACAATTCAAGGCAAGAAAAGAGTTTCTTCCCAGCCAAGATCAGAGCAGGTGAAGACTGGATCAGTGAATGAAATTATTATAATGGTGCCTTAATTAGCACTTCGTACCAGCTGATTGCATCCCTGTAAAGCAGAGTTTACATTACTACCATTTGAATGACATTAAATACAATAACAAATGCTGTACGTTCCCAAGGTCTTGGCAAAGCAGTTACCTACATCAAAGAGACTGAACGGTGAAGATGCAGGGTAAAACCAAATAAAGGAAAACACCATCACCCTCAAGTTAAAGGGCCTCCTTTCAGAAGATTTTCAAAGAATCCCAAGGAAATCCCAACTTCTTAGTACGAAATGTTTTCCAGTTTACTGATTATTTTGAATTGACAAACCTCCCCACTGTAGACCGGGTTAAAAGAAAGCGATAATTGAAGACACTTTCATACCTGACCAAATTTATCCATGCAATTCAAAATTGGTTTGCCTTAATATTAATCCAGTCCAAGAACTGTCCACCATACAACCACATTTGTGATGACTTTAAAAGAAAGATCTCGAATTCTCATTTGTGATGCACCACGATTTCTGTTACCTTGCGCAAAAGCGCTTCCCCATGCCAGTGGCCTCAAAGTTAATATAGGAAATAGATCTGCTTGCCACAGAGTTGAACGTGAACACACAATGAATAAGTTATTGCTTGTTCCCTACGAGTCAAGGAGCTTTTAATCCACCTTCACATACCAAGAAAATGCTGCATGAAGACACTGCCCGCTGAGAGTCACAACCGACGTGGCACTACCACTTCTCCCAATACGACAACCAGCATTTCAGAGCAGGGCTTGCAGAGAAGCCCATGATGTAACAGGAAGCAATGCTACCAAATAATATAGATTGCATTCTTCTGAGTCAATACCAAAACAATGACATACTCCATTTTTGAAGCAACAGCACCGAGAGATTGCAAAATTGACTTACAAGAGAATTAACAGCCCGATGTTGCTATGGCCGCTACAGTTACAGGATATTTCTTAAAGAAACAGTTTCTTCTCCCGTTTAAGCTAGCAAAGGCAACTTTGTATGTCAGCTCAAGGTCACGCAGGTTGCTCCCTATGCTAATTTTTTTTTAAGCACTCTAATTCCAGTGCCATCCCCGTGAAGCAGGCTGGGAAGGATGCTTGCCGCAGGTCTCACCTGCAGCAAGAATTGTAACAAGGCGGCCCCACGCTCACCTCCAGCACCACATGCAGTGGGGATGAGCCCAGCAGCGTCAGGATCCGGCTATTCCACCCCACCCCATCAGTGAGCCCACACCACTTGCCGGGCCTCAGTGGATCCCAGCCATCCCACAAGCACTGCAGTTGCATCACCCCCCAAATCATCGCTTCCTTAAATAAAAGATCAGCTGTGTCAATCCTCGAACAAGAGCGGAGGATAGTAAGCGATTTAGCTGAGGCATCACTGCACCCCCAGATGTCCTGGAGCACAGCAGCACTCCATCTATTGGCCAAGATGGAAGGGCTGCTCAGCCATCACTGCACATACTGATCCCGACACGGAGAACCCTCAGTCCCTCCCCGCTTCAGGTTTCACATTCCGCCAGTGAAAACTAAATATCAGCAATGTCTTATTCTAAAAAACAGGATGAAATCCTGAGAACTTGAGAATGCAAAGGCTTGTAAAGCTCAAACTTGTAACCGCTAGTAGTGAGTGTGCACAGAGTTCACAAGCTCATGCACTCCTTAATCAAAGAGCACCCACAAACCCTACAGAGGAATAGGGCAGCTCCCGGACCCCGTGCCCACCCCACACACCATGCCCAGCACGGGAGGCACCCACACAATCTAAAATCTCCCCAACCTCAGCAAAGCCTGGAGTCTGGGGTCACATTTATCAACTTCACTCCTCTGGTACCAAAGCCGATTGCAGCAACAGCTTATCCTGCCCGAGAGTCATCCAGCAAATCCAAACATGGAGCCCTTTATAGCCTTCTGGCAATCATTTTTTGCTATTTATTTTGCCTATTGATTTTAAAACTCAGCTCCCCCACAGATGAGCTCCATAAAGCTGAGGCACAACCCTACAATCTTCCCTCTGCTTAGGACCACATCACCACCCTCCTGTGGGTGGTGGATGTTGTCCTAAGGGTGCATCCTCATCTGGGGATGGTGGTGGACACAAAGCAGCAGACTGGAGCTCAACCCACCTGTAACGTACAGATGCTGAGCAGTGCCACACTGCAGTCATGCTGGCTGGTAATGCAGATGCTGCCAATCTGCTGGATTGAGATGAGCTCCAATTCACAGACACACTTAGCAAACTCACTCTGAATTTTTATATAAGAGAAGAAAACAGTCCGCAAACTCAAAAATTGGGAGCAAGCTCCCCAGGGCCCCTCACAACCCTCATCTCTGAAGTTAAAGGCATAAATACCGAATTTTCTCCTAATGCACACAGACACACAGCACCGCCCAATGTACACAGGACACGGAACGGTCCCCAAAGCTGCGTGGCTCCGGGAACAGAGCACGGAGAAGTGCAGGGCCAGATGTTGGCCACAGCTGTAGGGGTGCTGCTGGTGAGCAGCGCCGTGCCAAGAATGCGTGTGCTTCGGAATGGGAATCCTGGCAAACGGCAAAGGTGAAGCTGAACGCGACGGAACATTTTTAAAGCCCAGCCCTCACGGAAGATATAAATTTTAAGTCTTTTTCTGAGCCTCGCATGGGCTGCCGCGTCTCGTGATAGCGCCGAGCCGCTCCATCGTTACCATCACTTCCCACACCGCCCTGCATTAGCGATTTCTGCACAGAGGCGCGCGCTATTTCAGATCGGCGCTGAGGCAAAAAGACAGCATTGCAGCACCCGGAGAGCCCGCGGGCGGCAGCGCGGCCCCGCAGAGCCCCCCCCGGCCGCGGGGCGCCGCACCCGGGGACGGACGGAGCGACCGCCGGCTCCCGGCGCGACTCTTCGGGCAGCGCGGGCGGGAAACAGCGTAAACCCCGCAGCGACCGCGTCGGGCGGCTCCGCGGCGTTACGGCGGCCGGGTCACCGCTCGCACCGGGCTAACAGGGGCAGAGCCGGGCCGCGCGGTGCTCCCGGGGCGCGCAACGCAGCCCCGCAGCCTTTGTGCGCCCGCAGCCGGGATGCGCGCACACACACACGCACGCACACACACTTCCACGCTCAGCACGCCGGGCCGCGCGGCCGCAAACTTCACCCCCCAGAAGCGGCGGGGGGAGCGGACATCTTGGGGCAGCCCCGCACCGCCTCCCCCCACTCTCTGCGGAGCCGGGAGACATTTTACAGAGCCCCCACCCCGGCGGCTCGGCTCCCGCTTTCCCCTCCCCACCCCGAGAGGCAGCGGAGCCGCGCGGCGTTACCTCGGAGCCCCGCGCCTCACTCCATCCCTCCGGCGGCGGCGGGCGCGGGAGCCCAGCACCGCGGCGGGCGGGGAGGGGCGGAGGGGAGGGCCGGGGGCAGGACGGGGCGGAACGATGTGGCAGGAAGGGACACCTGGGCTCCTCCCCTCCGCTGCTATCTGCCCGCGGGCGTGCCCTGCCCCCAGCGCCGCTCGGCCAAGTTTGAGGGGCCGAGAGGAGGACGACGAAGGGGGGAAAGGGGGAGGAAGAAAAAGAAAAAAAGAAAAAAAAAAAAAGAAGGAAAAAAAAAAGAGGAGGAGGAGGAGGAGGAGAAGGAGAGGAGGAGATAGTTCTACCGAGGCCCCGCCCGCCGCCCTCCATTGTTGCTCCCGCCACCCTCACTGCCGATGGAGCGGAGTGGGACTCGCAGTGGGGGGAGCAGTACGGGGGAGGCACAGGGGAAGGCTCCCAGCCGGAAAGAGGCAGGGTGTGTGTGTATATGTGTGCAGAAAATGCAAAGAGGCTGCTTTTGGCCAGCGCCGTCCTCCGGTTTGTGCGGCTGCGGAGCATTCTGTGGTCTCAGCGCTCTGCGGCTGCTGCCGGCTCCGTGCTGCTCTGCACCCGAAGTCGGTGGTTTCTCGGGTTCGGGGTTTGCTTGGGCGACATCCGGGCCGTGCTTGCAGCCGTCGGGATGTACAGATCCACTGGGTGATATACGGCTTACATGCAAAAAAAAAAAAAAAAAAAGAGTCTGTGATGATATTTTTAATTAATTTTAAGGCTCAAAAGTTGCCTAAAACGTGCTTGAAAGGCTTAGAAAAGTTCCATTTGTGGCCAGATGTAAGGCTACTCACATAGCTGAGCTTTGAGATGTTTCGGGGCAAACTTCATCACTCAGGGATCTGCTGACTCTATAGCAATAGCACAGGAGAGCAATAGCCTCAAGTTGTGCCACGGAGGCTCAGGTTGGATATTGGGAAAAGTTTCCTCTCCGAAGTAGTAGTGAGACACTGGCACAGGCTGCCCAGGGAGGGGAAGAGTCACTGTCCCCAGAGGTGTTCAGCTGTAGAGATGTGGCACTGAGGGATGCGGTTAGTGGGCATGGGAGGGTGGGGTGTGGTTGGACTTGGTGATCTTAGTGTTCTTTTCCAACCTTAGTGACTCTATGATTCAGAGAGCTCCTGGGGGCCATTTCTGATGTTGCTGATGCACCACATCCCTGAGATGCCGGTCCCTCTGCAGAGGGCCTTGGAGGAAAAACGCCTGCAAGGCACTGTGCAGCCTGGGGTGCTTTAATTTGCAAATTGATAGCCAACGCTCAGACGGCCCCACCTGGCTGGAGCAGTGCGCTGGGAGCCTGTAGGTGCTGGCCAGTGATAACAGATGCCATTCCAGCTCATCCCTTTATTTCATACAGGATCTCTAACTATCTGGTGCTTGTAGGGAATGAAAGCTTCCCTTGGGTACAGGAGGAGCAAATGCACTTGCACACCTACACCTGCACATGGGGTGCACTGGGAAGGATGGAGCAGCTGGCTTCTTCATTCATATTTATTCAGCGTAGCACTTATGGAAATAGCAGGGCTGTTCCTTGCATGTTTACCCCCACTTTTTACTTCCTTTTAGGAAAAAAAAAGAAAAAAGAAATACAGCTGTGTCATGTTTTGATAAACTTTCAACCCGAAAAAGCCAAGAAATACCACCATTTAGCTGTGGTTTGGAAAGTGAAGGCAGTGCTACAGGGAAGTCCTTGGGTCAGGAATTCCCTTGGCTCCTGCTCTCCGCTCTCAGCACTCACAAAGCCAGGGGACAGTGCTGGCATGGGGACAATGGGACAGGAACTGGCTGCTGACACATTTCAGCTGGAAATCAGAGGAGAGTTGGCAACATCCAGTGGGGGTACTGGGAATGGAAAAATCTCACTGCTTTTGAGATGAAGTTTGTTAAGTCATTATGGGATGTGGCAGCAGGGGACAGACCTGGTGTCTGGGGAGGTTGGTTTGAATGCTAAGGTGCTGCGTGACATTGATCACACACCTGGGAATTTGAATTTCAGAGGCACCAGTGCTTATCCCAGCAGAATGCTTTCAGACATGTAAAGATGCATCGCTATGTGTTTATTGTAGGACAAGTTTTCTTCTCCTGGGCATGTGGTTTAGCTTCACTATTACTTTAGTCCTGAAAAGCTTATGGAGATGACAGATAATTATGATTCAGTCCATAATTGGCTCACAAGCAGGACCAAGAAGAAACTTTCCTGCATGGGAGAGCCTTTTCCCATTAGTTCTGGAGGCTCATTTCCCTCCTTGGAGCAGTGCTTGGCCATGCCATCGGACAGGGCTGTGCTGTGGCTGCAGGGTGAGGCAGTGCCGGGGATGGCTGCCATGAGCCTGGGTGCTGCTACAGGAAGCATCATGCTGCAGGGAAAGGCAACTGCAGCATAGATAGGGTGGTAACAGCCAGGATGAATCTACTGGGTCAGACCTTAATGAGTGAAACCAAACCCATAGTAAGTTACAGTAGCATTGCATTGTTGGAGAGTGGGTCTTTGGGAAGAACTAGGGCTCTGTTACTGTTCTGGGCTTCGTGCTGTTGATCCCTGTTTGCAGTGTCAACAAAACCCTCTCTTTCTGCACTTTTCCTGCATTTGGCCAAATAATCCCCCCAAAAGCATCCAACAGATTACACACAGCAGATAAAGCACTTCCTTTTTGGGTGCCTGATCCCACAGACATGCTTTGCCACTTACACGGTGCCGCAGCCTTCTCGCCCTCTGAAAAGCCATGTGTCTAATCAGGCGACCTCGCAGAGCTACTCATTAGAAACTTGGCCAAACCACAAACATTTGTTTCCTTGCTTTATGCCAAACTCTGAGAAAGGAGGAAGGAGTGGCATGGAGCTCATGTTAATGAGTTCTTCATTCCCCACAGCGAGATAATCAGAGCGCTGCTCCGAGATTCATCAACATTTTTTATTAGCACTTTAATGGCCTACATCTTTTTTTTTTTTTTTTTTTTTTCTTAAGGAGTTCCTTCAGCTAAGAGCTAGATAATTCCTCCTGCAGCTGTGCTTTAGGAAGCAGCTCAGGGGATGTGCATGCCAATTACTTTAGCCCTTTAGCTCTAATTAAATATATATATATATATACACCACAAGATTTCCTGGGTGCCTCCTTTTTCAATCAAGGGCATTATGCCCTCAATCCATCTCTTCTGGGTTGTATGGAGTTTGGGGTTTCCTTCATGGTCTTTGCAGTTTGGGTCTTTCATAAGACTCGAGGCAGTTTGTAGCTCCTGTAGTTGGAGCAGTGTCCCTCTTCCCTTAGCAAACTGCGGTAGCCAGCAGCAAGGGCAGCTGTTCTGGGGTCCCTTTGGTTGAAAAGGGAGAGAGCTGCTGGCCTTATGCTGTCATCTAGGATGGCTGCTGGCTGGAAACATCCCTACAGTTTCTTCCCATGCCTCCCCTGCTCCCCAGTGGCCAGGTTTCCTTCTGGTCTTCTGGAGAGGGCTGTGAGAATATACACATTAAAGACAGACAGGCAGTGAAATGCTGCAGGATAGTTGGGGTTATGAGAGTATTATAAAGGAATACTCTGTACTTTTTCCTGAATCGAACCCCAAGTGTTTCCTGTCAGACCTCAGCACAATGGGACTCAAATGTCCAGTTCATTACATTCACATTTCCTCCAAAGCGCAGCCTCTTTCCTTTAAACGCAGAGGACAGGAAGGGATGCTCTCTGCCCCCACTCATGTCTCTCCACTGACTTTGTCTCGTTGGAAAGGGGCTTGGAGGCATTCAGCATTCGCTGCCATCAGTTGGTTGCCTCTCTTCAATCCATACTGCCTTGGGATCTGAAAGGTGTAAATACGGAGGGATCCCACTGAAATCAAAGAGATTTTTGGGAGAACATTGGCATGAATGAAGCAAAATGAGATCCGTAGGGAATAAAATGCTAGTGCTGGGGGGGGAAAAATCAAGATTCACAGCGCTAGTCCAGAAGAATAGTAGCTCATATCATATTTAAAAAAAAACATAGTTCTCATTTCCTCCTTATCCCTGTAGGGCAGGAAAGAACATCCTGCTCTTTTAATATGAGCAAAATACAAGTTATTTTTGGAAGGAAAAAAATCACACTCAGAGCACATTTTTCAAAAGACATCTCTGATCTGTGATTCTGATGATGCACATGGAGCAAAGCACATCCTTCTGCATCCAGGAACCCAGCTTTATCACCTCAGCACCACCCACACTCAGGTTGAACAGGGGTTAGCGGTGCTGTGTCGGGATGTCACCTGTGCCCAGAAGCCACCTCCAAGGGGTGCTGGGCACAGTGGTGGGGAGCTCAGCCCAGGTATTGGGTCATTCATGGTGAGCCCTGCAAGGGGCTTGTGTGATGGATTCCAGGCCAGGCTTCCACTTCTTTGCTATCTCCAAATGTAGGACAAAGCTCACACCCTCAGTCTTTCTGCACTGGAGGTCTTGTGCTAAGCTCAGACCTACAGAGGTGTGTGCTCTCATCTCCTCGTCTGAAGTTTGGAAGTTTAGAGCATAAAGTCAAACTCAGGGCCTTTGGGGTGGGCCGTTGCTTATTTTATTTGATGGATTGCTTGAAAGGACAGCACGGAGATGAAATCAGCCTCAGATTTGTTAATGTGAATAAACAATATTAATTTGTGAATAACTTTCAATTCTGATTCTGCGTAGGTGGCTGTTACTCCCAATGCCTCTTTTGAAGCGAGTAAGAGTGAAGAATGTATGTTAGCACCATCACTAATGATAAGGATAAACAAATTGTTAATCATTAACCAGTGCCAGATTAACAGACTCCAAATGTACTGTAAAAAGAGCTCCAGTTTCGCTTTAAGAACCATTAATTGAGTGTAAGATTTTAGCTCCTCTCCACGTCAAGGGCCCCAAATACCTAAGCAGGCTCTGGGGAATGACCTCATCTGTAGATTCTAAGCGTGTTCCTGGGGATGCTAATGCTAGGAACAGACTGCTTGTCAGTGATGGAAGCCTGGGGTGCATGGCAGGGGCCAGGCGTGCCCATGGGACAGCCCAAACCCCAATGGGCAGCATGGGTCAGCAGCAGAGCGGTCGAGCATCCTGGCACTCACCCATGATGTGCTGCAGCCCCTGAGAGCACGCTGAAAAAATCCATCCGGAGCTATTCCTATGAAGTCAGTGGATTACTCATGCACGTAAAGCACTGATTTCCCTAGCGGGATAAATTGTGTTCCACGGTTTTCGTCTGCAAGGACGTGAGGTTGTTTCTGCTGACCGTCTCAGCTTGTTGTCAGTCAGGAAGCAGAGCGGGGCAGCGTGGACCTACAGTCAGCTCTGTGCAAACAGGTGGTGGAAATTCCCAACAGATCCGCCACAGAGGTATGTGGATGGTTGCGAGGGGAAAACCCGCGCTTGTCTTTGCCCAGCAAATCCGGATAATTTTGCAGAACATGTTTTAACCAGCTCCACGTCTGGCTCATTCCCTGCTGCTGGCGCGCAGTGAACTGCAACGTCAGGGGTTTTGACCGGGGTGCCTGAACTCTCTGGGACTCTGCACGGAAAGACAAATGGATCTGTACGGCAGGCTTCCATGTCACCACCGTTCCCCTAAGGGAGATAAGGAAACTGCGGGGGAGGAAAAGCACAAATCCCCTTTAACAAGAGTAATAAATAATTCTATGTACAATCACTTATGTACTAGAGAATAACATACAGTCACTTTATATCCTAGAAAATAGAGCACAGTTCCATTTTCTAAGAGAGGTACTAAATCTGTGTAAATGTACAGCAGAAGAGGAAGCTCAAACCACCACGCAGAAAACAGACCTCGAATTGTCTCAAGATAGATGGTGAAAAGACACCAAACATTAACAGAGTTCCCCAGAGTGGGAGATACATCAGTGCAAATTGAGTATCTGGTCCCCTGGAGTTCTGCAAATCATCAAAAAAGACATTAATGTCATTAGTAAAAACAACAAACGTGCCTATACTTATTACTTATTTGTAATAAGATTTGGCTAATGTATAATTAGCAGGCTTCAGAAGTCTTTAACGACCCCTGAGATTAGTTTCTCTGTCACAGTGAAGTTCACCAGAAAATTCCCATTGTTTCAATGGAGCTGCAGCCTCCCCATCAGCTCCTACACCCTCATCTGGACTGACATTAGCATATGCAAAACATCACATAAATCCATGAGAACTGTGTGTATACATACATAAACATGCATCAATTTTGTTTGATTATTTACTGTATGAGGATAGTCTTTGATCAGGAATGCTTGTTTCCCAAGAGGCAACAGCACTCTTCCGCCAAGCAGGACAGCGAGCTATGCTGTGGATTTGTGATGTGTACACACAGGATTATCCATCAGCTGGCTTGAACGCATCCAGTTGTGCATGGCTGATGGAGTGGTCTCACTGTCCTTGTGCTGTGATACTCTTGTCCACATTTGAGCACGTCTGTAATGTTATTTAAACACAAGCCTAACTAAGAATGCACACATCCCAAGAGATGGTGCACTGGGATGGGCACAACCTCATGGACCTGCTGGACTGGCTTCCTGACTTGGATCCTCAGGTCAAAAAGATGAATTGGGTGACACCAAAAGGCTCTGTACAAGACTGCAGTTTGCGTTACTGCTCCTCAGAAGGCTCTCAGGACTTCAGTCTTTGGTAGGCTTGGATGTGCTTGTTGGGAAAATGGTACCTGAATGTTCAGATGACACTAAAGCGGATGAGGATGGTAGTGCTGGACCTGGCTTTCTGTCAAAGCCACTGCGTCCTCATCCAGATTCCTGCTTGCTGTTCAGGTGTGAAACCAGCTCCAGATCTGCCAGCTCTGCTCTGCGTTCTACAAGCTAGAGTCTTTTCAAAGCTGTTGAATGCATGCACAAGAATCATCTGTTTCTCTTCCTTTTGCACCACCAGAAGTGTGATTAGGCTGGTCTGGCACCAAGAGAATGGGGCGGGGGACTTTCTGAGCACCAGATGATGCCCTCACCTTCCTGGAACCCAGTGGCTGCCCAGGGCTGGGGGTGCAGCTCTTGTGCAGAAGGCTAGGTCTTGATCACCTCTGTGCCACGCTCTGGAGCAAGGGGAGTTCATGGCAGCTTCAATTGCTCTGCTTGTCTTAGAAACTGTTCAAATGCCATTTTTTTCCCACGTGGAGTTGGTGCAGAATTTGTTTCATGGTCCATCTTCTGTTGCTGGCAGCAGAGCTGTGCCTCTGGTGCTGTCAGAAAGCTATTCCTGCTCCACAGGACGTGCAGCTGGGACATCGCCTCCCCTTTGTGGGGACAGCGCTGGGACAGCTGCAGGCTTGGCCTGGGGGGGAATCCTCCCCATCCTTTGAGCGAACAATGTGGTCCCTTCACTGATGATGTTGTTATCAGCAGTTCAAAACAAGATAGCAAAAATACTTTCCATGCTGTGCAACTGGCTTCCTAGATCCAGCTACAGAAATGATGCTGGTGATGTCAAGGGTTATCAGTGAAATTTCTAACGCTAACGGAAAGACAACAAAGTGTTAAAAAAAAAAATAGATGTCATGAAGTGGGATGGTATTTCTGTCTCTGCTGCAAACTTCGTGTACGAAAACAAGCAGGTTTCCAAGAGGAAACGCTTTGACTGAATTTGCATCTCCAAGCAAATAAGTCCAAGCTTTCAGATGTAAGAATTTCCTTTCAAATCAGAATGCAGCAGGTATTACCATAAGTCACAACCTGGGTGTTCTTTTTCCCAAGCCCAGACTAAAGTGTCCTGAGCCTCTGATGACTCCAGTGGGATCTGACACTGTATTTCTGCTGCAAAGCCTGCTGCCCGGTAGGCAGCACCAGCTGTGCTTGCAGAGCTCTGTGTGGATCTTGCATTTCTCTCAGACAAAGTCGAACTGTTGATTCGAGGCTGATGAACTGCTGTGAATACTCTGCTTTATCGGAGGAAATAGTTGGAGGCTGAAGTCTTGGTCCCTGACAAGTCTTTGCGAGGATATTAGCGTGTCTTGCCAAGATCTAGTAATTCCCTTGCAGCCAATGCAACATTCCTCAGAGGCCATAAAGCTAGATGGGAAAGGGGATCATGTGGCTCTGTATAGGCTTAGTTAGCTACTACACAGAAACGGATACGTCTGATGGAACAAAACTCACCACACATTGGTGGATCCATTAGAAGCATCTATTTTCCAAATGTCTAGTGTAAGAAAGAAAAGGGTGTATTTTTGAATGCTGACCATACAATTTGATACACTGAGCAAAACAAGTAGTGTGGAAGTCTGGGGATAATAAAAGGGAACTGGGAAAGAGGATATATTGTACAGTTATTACTAGCTTTTGTTTGCCTGCTCTTTGGTGAGACCAGAGTGTCAAGAGAAGAAAAACAGAGAAATACTAAACCTGATCCCTGTATGTAACAGTTCATGCAAAACTCTGCCCTCCCTATGGTAGGTTAAACCTGACTTTCAAAAGATGAGCAGCAGGTTTTCAATTATGGCATCGAGAACTCCGCAATGGGGATTACAAGAGGATGATCCAGCGAGATGTGCCCTTTGAGACTTGCTTTTAATTCAGCCAGAGGATGAGCCCTTAGACCGGTACTCTTGCAAGCATCCAGGTCTGCACAGAACAGGGCAGCACAGACATGATGCAGCAGGCTCCAGCAGTGGAACTGGGGCTAGCAGCCTTGGCTACTGGTGCATTTCCATGGCTGTGCTCATGCTAAAATATGGTGTGCTCGGTTAGCTGTGAAGAGAGCCTTGCTGCATGCTGATTTGGGTATCTTTGTGCCACACACCATTGCCAGGCTGTTTCTCCGGCCTGAAGAGCAATGAGAATTGAACCAGCAGCTTCAGAGAAAACAGGCCAGCAGGGAGGGCTTTGCATCTCCTAAGCTAAGGATCTTTATTTGGTTCAGCACTCATTATTCTGACAGTTGTCTCATTTATTCACTTTTTACATCAAAATCCATCCCTTTAAAGCTTATGTTAAGCCTTAAGCTTCAGCATGTGCTAATAGTATTAATCACTCTGGAAATAGCTCTGTCTTCTCCACTATCCATAGCTATCTTGATGATGCTGCCTTGGCTCCGTGTTTTGTCCCACCTCTCTGGGGCTGGCTCTTGAGTGACTAAATGGATGCACAGCAAGGGACAGGGGCAGGAGACAGAAGAAAGTTGAAGAGATGCCCTTTGATTGTGCCCCCATGTTTCAGAGTGTGTGCCGAGGCGCTCTTAGCTACAGCACGGTTCAGCCCTGGATTCTTCCAAATTTCCTCTATACATTCCATCTGTCCTGGAGGAGACATCACACGACACGCCCAGGGTGGCAAAGACAGACCAGACACCTTCCAAGAAGGGTCCTACCATCACTGACATCAAGGGCAGATGGGATCTGTGGACAGGAGAGCCAGCACTTGGAAACAGCTTGGGATCCTGCAGATCAAGTTAAGCATCCTGCCCATATGGTTTTGTCTTTTTATTGGCCAGATTTCTGTACGTGCATTTCTTCAGAAAAATGGAAGATATTCTGGATGGCTTTGAAACCTTCTCTTGGATATATTAAGAAGTAACATCACGTGTGGAATCACCAGCAGAGAAATTCAGCTAGGACTAAAAATAGTTTTCTTTTCCCTTCTTGTAAAAAATAAAATAAAATAAAATAAATGCTAGTGTCCAAGTTTTGTGATTCTTATGTCTCTTTTATACAATACATTTTTTATACAAATTTTTTATACAATACGTCTTTTATACAAAGTCTTAAAGTAAAAACATTCTTGTGGGCAGCATCTTATTTCTCTTCACAACTGCCTGAACCAGGTTTTCTGTTGTTTCTGATCACAAAATGTCTCACAGCTAGCTACAGAAACTGTGGAAAAGTACTGGTAACAGCAGAAAGGTTGCAAGTACAGAACGTTAGCTTATTTGAATATAACTTGACTGCTGAAAAACAAACGATGGTTACAAGCACATGACCAGCCACTTTGTGCTTCTTGGCCCATGGCTTAAGAATTGCAAATCAGTAGAAAAATGCTCACAGTTAATTAAAATCTTTACTGTGGTAGAGGTTAGTAGAGATGGCTCCGCACACAATTGCACACAGAAAACTTTCAGCACACTTGACAAATCACTTCCCATATTTTGTTTTCCCATTTTTAGATAGCACAAAATGCTTGCAGGCCTGATGACTTTTCCACAATCCACAGCAGGTTCCAGGAGAACAAATTCCACCATGGGACATTTGGTAGACTCAAGAATAGTATGGATAGATAACTGTTGTACTGCAAGTTGCACATGCTGGAATAGTCCTTGAGTAGGAAAAGATAAGGTTATTTTTAGCCATTGGTAGTACATGAAAGTGTGAAATGCATGGTATGTAAATAGGATTGGATCAGAATACTGCTGTAGTAGTTGTTTAAGAAATAATGTGCTTTTAGTGGTCAATAGGCATCAGGCAAGTTTATCTAAGAGTACTGTGTAACTGTTAGAGGCACTTTGGTAGTAATTGCATGTTAGTTCTCTAGTATCCCACAGTACATGCCAAACTATTGCTTTGGTAGTTAAAATCAGCGTCACGTACCTCATTTCTTCTGCACTGATCATCTATTTTGACTCCTTGGGGTAGTAGTCTTCCTTCAGCTCAGAGCACATTGTCAGTGTTTATGTTAACATTAGCATATGATCATAGCCAGGAAAGAATGATCAACTTGCAGCCCAGCTCTTTTCTAGTGAATGTTTTGCCATGAAGCATACTTAAGAAGTTTGGAAATGAGTATAAAATTGAAATGAGCTACTTCATGCCTTTTACTACTTGCAGCAACAATAGCCATGTCGCAGAACAAAATTTATTGAGAAAACCATTTTTGTTGTCAACACTATTGGGAAAAAGCCCAAGTTCCCATTCAAGTTCAAGCACGGTTGCCCAAGTTAATCAAATATTAAAAAATGGTATTTTGTGATTATTTTTACTTCCTCCAAAAAAAATGCAGTACATTTTTTCATTGCAGGCTAAGTCATCCTTGTCAGATGCAACACTTTGCATTACCTGTTGCTGATGCTTCTCCTTGGGCTCCTTCCCCCCATCCCTGCATGCCCCTTGTCCTCGTTCTGTGGCTGTGCTGCTGGAGTCACCACTACTTTTAAAAGTTCCCTTTGAACCAGACGGATCCTGCTGGCACGAGCTGTCGGCAGCCGTCATTTCTCCAAGCTCTTGCCTTATGTTGCATTGCCTTGGCAACAAGATTCGGCAGCAGCCTTGAACTTGTCTGGGTCTGCCGCAACGCACCGAGTCGTACTGCTCGCTGGCACCTCGCGTTGCTATAACGACTGCTAACAATAAAACTCATCTCTCGTCTTCAAACAGGAACTTTTACACTGTGTTTCCTGGCAGAGCTGCAGCTAGATTATGGGAATCCTGGCTGTGTTGCTTCTCCTTCATCATCCTTTTTGCATATGATACTAGAAGAGTGAGGTACGCTGCTCTCCTTACAGCAAAACATATATAGGAGCATAGAATATGGACTCTGGCATGGGGGGGACAGGTTCTTACAACACACATGTCGCTGTGTTTGGTGGGGATGAGGCTTGCAGAGCCAGAGGAGCCCTGTAATGAATGAGGAGCACTTTTAACCTTTTGAAATGCACAGCAAAGATGTAATCGAGGCAGTGAAGCCATAGGCTGGGTGGAAGTTTCCCACTGCCCTAACTCACCTCCTTCCTGCACTTCCACTCACGAGGACGGTGTGAAGCATTCATCCTTTTCCTGTACGTCATAGCGACGTGTGTCTCATGCAGACTGTCTGTCACCCTCACTTTTCCATAACACGGGTCATCTTTCTTCAAAGGGGCAGAATCCATAAGCCAACACTTGAACAATGGGAAAGCTTGTTTAGGAACAACCAGAACTGTTTATGGCTTTTTCCCCCAGCCTCCGCTGCTTGGCTCTTTTGAAGGAGCCATAGTGTGAAACAGCCTCGGGCAGGAAGAGAGGTAGCCCACATAGGACAGAAGAGGCATGCAGGCCTGAAAGACCATCCCCCAGTGTTATAAGCAGAGCTAAAACCTCCCAGTAGCTTTGAGATGAGTTTATGCCCGTGCTCTTGGCCTGGTGTCTCACAACGCTTTTTGGGACAGGTGTGATGTCCACTCAAGCCCTGCCCCAGCCCTTGTGGGCCTGAAGATGCTCCCGCTCCGTCTTCCTCATTTTCCTACAGGTATCCTTTTAATTGCTTCCTTTTCTTTTTTTCTTTTTTTTTTCCCCCCAGGCTACTGCTTCCTTTCGTGCCTCCATTGCCTGTGCTGAGCTCCTGGGAGCCAAGTGGTGGCTTGGTGGGGATGTCCCAGCAGCCAGACTCTGTGGATGTCATGTTTCAGTTGAAACACAAAATCAGATGAGGTTTCCTGGCTCCACATCTGGAATTTTGCTTTCACAGGTTAAAACAACTAACCAAACATAGTGTTTTAAAGAAAAACATCTTGTTTGAAAAGCCTGGGGCTCAGCTCTGTGGGTAGACCTCATGGACGTAGCATCTAAAGGCCTGAAGTGCCACAGCTGAAATACCACACCTGGGGTTCTGGATGATCCCAAACTGCCCATGGATGTGGGCTGTGGATCATCCTGCCTTGGGCACGGGAGTTCAGGTGGCCAGGCACCCAATTAAAGCCCTCAAACAGACTCTCAGTTTGGTGTAGCAGGCAGGGCATGTGTCTGTGCCCAGGTGTGAAATACTGATCGCAGGATCGACACGGTTAAGCTGCACAGTCTCTACTTGGGACACATGCAGCATATTTAATTCCAGCTTTTCCACTTTGTCCTATTATCTGGCACAGACGGTAACCCAATACTTCATGTCTGGACTCCCGCACCCACTGGAATAAACACGTGTTTCTTGTGCTGTGATTCATTTAATACATTGCATAGCATGGTATTCCAACACACTCAGGCCCAAGGGGGATTTCTGCAGGTGATTGGGTCTCACTTGTAGAGGCTGTGACTTCAGGTGGAAGCCAAGGACTGTAAAATGTGGTCTTCATATGTATTTATGAATGAATCTTCTGTACTGCACATGTTAACTGCAAATAAAATCCACATCTGTTTTGTCACTTTCAATGCCAGATGCATCTCGAAGTCCTGATAATGCAGAATTAAACACATGCCTGGTAAGTAACTGGTTTCCTAATGAAATGAGGCTTCATAGGCCATGTGCTGTGTGTATCTGTCTGTCCATCACCACCTTGTAGAGGCTTTAGACCCCTCACTCATAGCAGGATGGAGTGTGGAGAGAGAACCAGGTCAATCAAGAGGTACAGCCAGTGGAGGTGAGTGCTGCCCCCAGACATGGCTGTTTTAGGGCCGAGCCATAGCTGTAAAGGCACCTGTCTTCACTGGCATTTCTGTCTGGGGAGATAAGGAAGCTTGTGTGATATCAGTGCTTCCTGTTGCCTGGCCAAAACACAGCATTGAACCCTGGTAATGTTTGTGCTGACAAAACCTCATGCTACAAATTTCCTATTGCTGTCTCTCCACGGCACACTGCATGAGATCAGCAGTCTGCGGGGAGCTGCCTGGTTCCACTTTCACCTTCCCAGACTCACTGAGGTGCACCAAGAGCCAAAGGTGATCAATGCCGTTAAAAAGCTCTGGGCTTGTTGGTGGAAACGGGCCATCTCAGAAGATTAGATTGCAAAACAGGAGTCTCAATTTCATCTGTGCCCAACAAGAGAAGGTGAAGGAAAGGAAAGCTACAGCTGTAATAAAGGTATCATGGGTATAGGAGGGCTGATAAGATAATGGGAGATCTTTTAAGGTTTATTTCCTGGCCTTGATCTCTTGATATGGATCAAGATTACAACAGAGTTAATGGCTCTGTCACATGGCAATTGGTCTCAGGCAATTTTGGTTGCTACTTGCCAGACTGCCCTCTCTCTCTCCTTCTCATATGCAATCTGATAGAATATAGCATTGTAAGAACACAAAAGATAGCTCAATTAGAACAATTTAATTAAAATCTAGGTATTTTGAACAGTGTTCATAAAACACCTTTGTAAAAGAAGTTGCACCATTTAACTGAGATTCAACAGCTGCTTAGAAAGGCCAGTTTCATCCCTTCAATCATTTCAGATTATATATCATTCACAGTACTGCTTTATAAATGAATTATTAAAATATTTCACATTATCTACATTGGAAAGCTCATTAGAAGATTCCCAGAGACCCAGAACGTCCAGGAAATAAGCATCAAATGTTTGGGCTTAACAGGAAAGCTCATTCCACTTTCTCTTATTTAACTTACTAGTCATTTACTATTCAAGTGAAATGAGCACTGCTGCCAAGAGTCCTCTGCTGGCTCTTTCAGCCCAGGGATCCATCAGCCTACATAGGGCTGCATCTCAGCACCAGTCCTCAGTGCACCCTGGGCCCCCACTGTGCTCATCCACAGGCTTGACACCGGTCCTGCTGGGTCAGGCCACTGGTTGAACCAGGATGCTGAACATCCAGCGTTTTCCCCTACCTGACGAGAGCATCTCTGGACCTCTTCCCCACAAGGATGAAGTAAAGCTGGGGCGTTCACTTGGACTCAGGAGCCTGGAGCTCTCTAGGTCTGCTGGGTGAAATAAGGGCCCTGGCACTGGGAACTCAAGAGTTTAGGTCTTCTTGCTGCCTCAGTCTGCACTGCAGGGCAGAAGATGCAGTAATACCACATTATTTCTGTACATCTTCCACCAGTCAAATGGGCTGGGTGCTGCCTGCTGCAGAGGACTTGCCACTAGCTTCATCAGATGTCTACAAAGTGCTTTCTGACTCGCATACACCTGTTCTTACAAGATGATCATCTTCTGCAACTAAGTTCCTACACAGAATGCTTATCAGTTTGCCGTCATTAATTTCACCAGGAAGGGAAGGAAATTAGTCTGAATTTTAACGTTCAGTGAGTCAAAAGCCCTTAGAAGTCACCTTTGGGTACTGAAGCTTTCACAGCATCTCTCTCTGATAAAGGGGCATAATGGCAACTAAGTAGCTCTTACAGACGTCAATATTTACCTTGTTTTCTGCTTTCTTTAGCACATTCTGGGGAGATGGGAATCAGAGAACCACAGAATGCCGACTGCTTTCTTTTTAACCTTTATTAAATCAAGATCTTAATCAGAAGACAGCCAGAGAAGAGCGGACAAATTTTGTCACCAACACAAAGCAGTAAGGTGCTTTTAGCAGTGGGTTACTTTATTTTAAACTACAAGGAGACATCAATATTACATCAATGCTCTGCACGCAGTGGTGCTTGTTATCTCTGCCCTGAGCTGGGACCAAAGCAGAGAGAAATCAATGGAGCACAGTCTTTGCTCCCTGCACCCTCTGGGGCTGCTGAGTTCTCTACAACTCCTCGGGGTTGCAACGAGGGGTGGGTCGGCCCCTCCTCCCGCATAGGACGTGCGAGAACGACCTGAGGTTGCACCAGCGTAGGTGCAGGCTGGGTGTGAGGAACAGTTTATCTCCGAAATGGTGATGCACGGGAACAGGCTGCCCGCAGGGGCGGTGGAATCGCTGTCCCCGGAGGTGCTCAGGAAAAGGGCAGTGGGGCACTGAGGGATACGGGTCAGTGCACATGGCGGGGATGGGCTGACGCTTATGCCGCCGTGTTCCGGCCCGTGTCCAAGACGCGGAGCCGATCAGCACATTCTGCACGGCAGCACGGCCCCGCCACGAGCACCACACCAGAGCACAGCCTGCAGGAAGCAACTCCGCTCGCTCGGACAGAGCCGCACTGCGCAGCCTCCCCCTGTTCCGCCGCGACGTGCCGCGCCGCGCCGTGCCGTGCCGTGCCGTGGCGCTGCCGATCCGCTACGCCCCGCCCCCGTGACGTCATCGGCTGCGGCCGGCGGCGGCGCACGTGGGCGCTGACGTCGTGGTGGGGCCGGCGGGCGGGACGACGGCAGGTGAGGGTGAGGGGGGCGGCCGGGCCCGGCCCGAGCGGGGCGGCGGGCAGCAGGAGGGGCCTGGGCGGGCCGGACTACGGCGCGGCCCCCTCAGCCGCTCTCGCCGGCCTCTGTCTGTCAGCCGCGGCCTGTGGAGGCCGGGAGGGCCGCAGCGCAGGTCCCGTATCTCTGCCTGGAGCCGGCCTGTGCCCTGGGGGCTGACGGATGTGTAGTGTATAGATCGTGTACCACGGGCACCTTGGGGGCTCTGCTGCTTCCATCTCCCCGCAGCGGGTCTGCTGTGTTGCTGCTGCTTGGCCTTAGCGTTCCCTTTTGTAAAACGAGGAGTGGTCTCTCATAGCGGTTGCAGAAATAAATCGGTGTAAAAAATATACAGGATTTAATCACGAGGCCCAGCAGGCCTGGCCCACGGCGCAGCAGCCGCCTCAGCACTGAATTACAGCCCGAACGCGTTTTCAGCTCTGTGTTGGGGTGTAAGAGCACTTTATGGGGGGGGCGAAGGTTGTGCTGCATTTCACTTCTGCCCTTTGCTTTCTCAGGCACATTTCTAAGGCCGAGCAAGTTGCTGAATGGTGCTTGGTGTGAGGGGAGGCAAGAGGAGTCCAGACGTGGGGAGCAGCGTGGGCAGGTAATGAGGTGGTCTGGTACGTCTGGAAGGGTAGGGCAGGGAGTGAGACCGTATCCTGCGCCCTTAACCAAGCTCTGTTTGGTTTTAACCACTGAAATGATTAAATAATGATAGAGAAGCTGTGTTAGCTTCATGAAGTGTTACAGTTATGGCTATGAAACGGAAGACCACCTGCTAAAATTTATAGGAGGACCAGAGTGAATGACAACCAAAGATTTCAGAGGAAATAGCTTCTCTTTGTGTGGAAGTTAAAGGCAGTGTTACTGGGATGATTTTTTAGAAGTGGTTTTGTTAGCTGTAGGTGTTATCTAAAATAGAAGACCTCCCTAGTATGGTTTTCATTGCTGGTCTAGCTTAGCTGTGTTTTAGCATTGCAACTGAATCTTTCAACAACAAGAATGCTTTTTAATTATTTTTCTTTTCCTCACTGAGAGAATCCCTTTTACTCGATAAGAAAATCGTGGCTTGTCAGCAAGGGGCTTTATTAAAAAGCAAAGCCTTGTCATTCCTTGCCTATTCAAATGAGACTTTCTGGCTCCTGGGGTCAAAGCGCAGGTCTAGAAAGAAAACTGTGTCCTTGTTGCTCTTTCACCTCTGTGTTTATTCTCTTTCTGAACATAAATCAGCAGCAATGTTGTAGAATGTTACAGGAACTTGTTACAGAGAACAGACAGAAACGATCACAGTACAGTAAAGTTCAGTGTTGCTTGCAAACTGTGTAGAAAAAAAAAAATACAATTTTTTTCTTGGAAATAAATCTGAGGTGTAATCTAATCCCAGTGAAAGCACTGTGGTCAAGTTATCAATTTGATGGTGTAGAGAATGGTGACTTATGATCTTTATTTGTTTTTTGTGCTCTGGATTTTAAAACGCAGTACCCGTGGGCACACATCTGGTGTGCTAAGAACCTGTTGTGCTGAGAAGTGTAAACGATGGACTCAGGTTGAGATTTTTACACCTGAAAGCAGCAGATTTTGATTCAGTTCTTGGCTTGGTCACTGTGTTGCCATGTGGCCTTTGTCAAATCACGTTGCCTTTCTGTGGAGTGGAGGCAGCCCTCCTGTTTAGGTGACAAAACATCACAGGGCAGAGGCTGTACCTTATTGTGTTTTGGCACAGGACCGTGATGTTTCTTAGGGCTTTTGGTGGCTACTGAGGTGTAAATAGACTAAGAGCATGGATAAGTAAAAAGTATTTGAGACCTGCATACTATTTGCTTCTGCCATCTATAATCTGCTTGTGGACATGGCTGTGAAGTGAGTTGGTAAACAAACTAGACAGAATGAAATACTGCCTAGCACTGACATTCAGGGAACACTGAGCTTATCCACCTTGCCCTGGAATGTGGTAGCATTAAAGTTACAAGATCCCAGTCTGTACTTAAAAATTAGAAAGAAATGGCTAGAGGACTGGGGAGGGGATTTTTGTTTTCTTAGGCACTGATAGGGAGACATGAGTGAAGAAAATGGAGACAATCTCTGAAGATGTTCAAGTTACTTAATCTTCATAGACTTTCAGACCAAGCCTCCTGCACAGCTTGCACATCCTCTGCAGTGAGCAGGTGCCTACCACTGCAGCCTTTGTGCATGCCAGCACAACAGCGTGGCTTCCCGCATCTCTGCATGGTGCTCGCAGCAGGCTTCAGCTTCTTGTGGTTTTTGGGTAGCAAATTGAGAGGCTGACATTCCTTGCCTCACCAAAGACTCACCTATTGCATAACCACAGCAAGGGGTTGTGATTGACCTGTATCCTTGTTTTCCCTTCCATCCACCTGTGCCCCACTCCTGCCTGCTGGGTCCCAGCTAAGTTGTGTGGAGCTTTTGCCAAAGGTCTTTAGAGAAGTTTCCTTTAAGCTGCCTTAAGTCCCCTTGCAGTCACCTGTAGGAGCTCAGTGGGCCATTCCTCTTACTACAGTTGTGTTCTTGCTGTGTGAGCTGGCCTGCAGCCCAGAGGTGAATGCACCCAGTGAAATTCTTCTGTCCTTGGGAACAGATTTCTTCTATCTGAGTTAATCTGATCCCCAGTCCAGTATGAAATCCTGGGGTATAGTGAAAGTATTAAAAATTGTTTCCTTAACTGGTCCATTTCTGAGTCCCCAGAATGCATGGCTTGCTCTCCCAGCAGTGTGTGCTCCTGTGTCATGTAAGCCACAATATTTCTACCCCCAGAGTGAAAAGACTGAAAGTTTCTTCCTGTGTATGGGGTTACTTCTGATATGTGGGGATTTGGGAACTTCAGCATCACATGCTAGGACATTCCTTGGCTGTCACAGGGCTCCTCAAGCTGTTGGGTGTATCTGGGCTGCTAGGGTTCCTGGTGCCATGAATGGGTGGCATGCATGTTAAGCTCGGCAAGCCTATCTTTCATGAGATTGTAAAGAGCCTTAATAGTGCAAACCAGGTTTTGATTCACTGAGCTCTGACTGAACTCTCATTTTCAAGGAATGTGAGCAAAGTTGACAACTCAGCAGAAATTCTGGCTGAGGGGGGTGATGCTGGCACAGAGCTCCTCAAAGGGAGTTTCTGGAGTTTTTAGTGGTTCTTGCCTCCAGCCCTATGTGCGTGAGTGGCCTGAGATGGCTGAAGAAGCTCTGAAGTTTTGTGCTTTGTTTTAGTTTCAGGTGGGAAGATGAGTCCAAAAATTACAACAGAACTGCTGAAGCAATTGCGGCAGGTCATGAAGAGTCCCAGGTATGTCCAGGAACCTGTACAAGCCTACATAGTGCCCTCCGGAGATGCCCACCAGGTATGGATGGATGAATGATGGGAATGATTTTACTTTTGCTTCCTTTTAAAAAAAAAAAAAAGAAAAGAAAGAAAGAAGAGCAAGCCAGGGATAACAGAAATCATCCTTCATTCACTAACTTTCGTGGTTCTAGCATAACAGCCTGAGTAACCTGAGAACCATTGTGTTGGAAAAAGTTTTTGGAATCTGTTCAAGAGACTGAAGTTTTTATGTTCTTGTAACAAATCAGTGTGGATGTTCCACCAGCAATTTCTCATCATATTGTCTCCAGGGAGAAAAGAGTTTGCCAGAGCACTTGCTGTCCCCATCCTGACTGTTGGAAAATATGGATTTATGTGGGAAGGAAAAAGCATTATCTGGGCTTTAGTTTCCCCATTAGCACCTCCTGACTAAGACATCCTCCTATGTCTGGTGGTTGCAGAGCTTTCCCTTTGCTAGATCCAGTTCTTGCTGGAATTTGCTGTTTTATGATAAAGCTCTTCAGATCCTATGCAGAGAGGCAGGAAAGGAAGATGTTACAGTGACGCTTCCCTTTGGAGTCTGGTCTGCATCCGACAGTTCTGCGTGCTAAAGACAAGAGGAGTGGCTCAGTGTGGTAACCTGTGGTGGCAGCTGTTTTGTGCGTTACTTCCACTGTTTTTCTTGATTCGTCTAGTCCATGACATTAATTTTAAATTAGTGACCTGCCTTTTACCTCCCCAGCCTGTTTGTTTGCTAGTTTTACTCATGTCTGTTCTGTTTGGAGACCTAAGAACAGCTAAGGCCTTTTTTCCTCCTCAGCCATTTTCAGGAAACAAAAGACATGAAGCTTTTCTGGCTCACATCCAAAGCTCTCTTTTACCCTAGGGTGTACTAGAGCAAAATGCAACTCAGTCAGAACCTTTGCCCTCCACTTGGCACTGAGGTGTGCTGGGTCCAAACTTGCCTGTGCCCTGGGAGCATATGTGCAGCATCGTGTTTCCTATTATGGAGACCAAACTTGGGCAGGTAGAGGGAAGGCGCTTTCTGCAGCTGCTATTGTCTGCTACATTCCTGCCTCAAGCTGCCTCTGTCCATATATAACTCTGGTTTCATTTCACTAGATGTTAAGTGCTGTCATGTGAGTTGAAGAATGTGACCCTCAGGACTTCTGGGTTTTTCTCTTGCTCTCTTTTTCCTTGACAGAATGCAGTTAAGTAGAGAACCCCATATTGCTATTTCCTGCTGGGCAAGTTGATCAGGTTTCTTTGGAGAATGAATCTATCTAAATGGAAATGATTACTAAAAGCTGTTGATTTTGATGCCTCTTGACTGACTAGTGCAGGATTCTGTCTGTGAGGTTTGGGAATTGCTGCAGATTTAGGCATAGGCAGAAACCTGTTAATTCTGGAACAGCCTTACTGATTCCAGATAACTTGTGAGGAGCTGAGATTTGCAACTTTTGTGTGTTCAAAGCAAGACTTTGTTTCCTTTATGCAAATAGGAACTTTACAGGCCTGAAGAGTGTGTTCTTAGCCAGCTCCTTTTGTGACTCAGAAGACCCTGGCTTATTGATACCTGAGCTTGAGCCTTTTCTTCCCTGTAGCCCAAGTTATTTCCTGCCTCTGCCTCTCAGCTGTTGTTGATGCTACCCGGGGATCCATGTCAACAAAGAGATCAACAAAGAGGGATTTCCCTCCTGTGGTGCTGACGCTGGTTTTGGACCAGGGGAAACATTCCCTTTGTGGTTTCGAAGAAATCCCTGAATTGGACTGATGCTACAACTTGCTGACTAGCTTTTCTTTGTAACCAGTGTCACTGGGAATGTTTCAGTTTTGGGCTTTCGTGATGCTTTTAATACTGGTTTACAAGCCAATGCCAAAAGGCTTAGGCTATATTGCTGCCTGGAGGCTTGCCACCGGCTCTTTTCTCTGGTTTCCATGCTTAGTTGTGTAAGGAGATGGAGGATCTGCAGAGCTTCTCACACACAGCTGGCTCCGATTCTGGCTTACTCAAGGCTTCTGATACCTTGGGTTTGTGGCTTTTGTAGCCAGCGCTTAATCTCGGCTCCTTTGATTTTTTTTTTTTTTATTTTTTTTTTTTTATTTTTTAAATTTTGGTGCTGGTATTAAGAAGTCAGAAGAAAGTGTTTCCTTGGAAGCTTGAATGGTCCCAAGGTTGTTGAGAAAGAAGAGCCTGCTTGCTTTTGTGAGTATTAGGTAGATCTCATGGCTTGAATTGTCAAAGGAGTGTGCAGGGATGAAATGCCGTGCTTTTGTGAATGAGGCACCTATTTTCTTTGTGGCTCTGCTAAGAATACTTGTCTGAGCTTTCGGGGTGTTGTAGTCGGTCGTAAATGCAGTATCCATTTTTATGTTGAGTTATCCAGATGACATTGAATCTGGAGTCTACCACGTGAGGATATTCAGAGATTGGAGGAACTTTCTCCTTAATGGATGAGGGTGATGTTTATATTGAAGCTTGTGTTTGGAGCCAGTCATGGCTAACTGGGTCTGGCTTCCACAGCTCAGGTCTTGACTCGGTGAAAACAAATTTGGTCACATCTCGGTGATCTTCCACATCAAGGAGGTACCTGCCCAGCTCAGGTCACTGTGTTTGGGTTGGCAGAGATGCAGTCTTCTGCTCCTCTAAAACACATGTTCTTGGCTGAGGAATCAGCAGAGCTATAAAGCAACAGAGGATATGGCTTGTGCACAGGTTGCACTGACCTGTTCCAGGTCTTACCAATGCAGTTAGGTTTTTGGCAGTAAATACTGAGCTCCCTCCAAACACACAGCAGCATGTGTTCTTTAATGGCTTTAGTGTGGTAGCACTAAGGCCAGTGAACTGCAGTTTTCACTGGTTGACATTAGAATGCCCTGAGAAGAAAAAGTTTTAAGATGTTAAGGACAGCCATGCGGACTGGTGGTAAGCACCACTCATTCCTATGGGTTCTTCCTGGCTTGGTTGAAGGCCCCTTTGATGGAGCCTCCATTTTGTCTGCACGCTTGGGACTGACAGGCATGGGGGAGAGCAACCACAAAAATCATGAGAAAGGCCAGGTTGAAAGCCACGGGAGCTGCAAGACAAGCTCCAGGGAAATACCTTGCTATGGTCTGTATTTTGTGTGGCATACACAGGTGTTCCCCTTGTAATTTTATCTTGTGCAAAGTATGGGCTCATCTTTGCACAGCAGGGGTTGCTGCATGGAACAGAACAGGTGGGAGTGCAGGAATTCAAACTGACAGATGAATGAACCCTCTTCCCCTCCAGATCTCTCATAAGCCCTCTGAAACCCCATCCGCTTCTTGGTAAACTCTTAAAACTCTCTGGGTTTGTGTGTGAATGAGACAGTATGAGATATTTCCCATTCAATCAAAGTCTTTTTTAGGTTAATCAACTTTTAGCAGATCTAAAAGTGATAGATAAGCAAACTAGACTGTAATGTCTGCTGTGTTGGTTAAGAGAAAAGGAAGGTAAATCACTGGTCTGATTTCAGAAATCCTTAGTGATCTGATGCATGGTGGGAAATTTCCAGCATTTCCTGCAGGTGTTGGACCCTTGGGGAGGTGGTACCCCAACTGTGAGCTGAAAGGTTTAGAGGAGGAGGAGTTGTAGCAGTCCACAGGGTGAATACTTGTTAGGAAATTTTGAAATGAAGAGTTATTCTCCAGTCCAGCATCACCTTGTTCTGCTGCTGGGAGATGGGTGCCTGTGGGATCTGACATTTGATTGTCTTCATGGAATGGCTTTGTTCTCTTCCTACTGATGTCTCCCTTGTTCTTTTGAGGAGGGTTAGTGGTGCAGTGGTTGGGTCATCTTGTCACCTAGGGGTGCATGGAGGGCGTCATCCCATCCTGAGGGATGTAGTGGCCCTTCTCATCCCTGCAGCTGCTGTGTGTGTATGACAGCCTGTCGGGGGCTGTGGGGCTGGACAGGAAGAGGCACATGGAGTGGGACTGCCTCGGAGCTGAAGGCAGTTGCGGGTTGATGCCTGCCCTGTTTCTTCCTATCAGTGGTTAGATAAAATAGAGAATTTCTTGGATATAATCCCAGGATCCTCTTTTGGGCTGTGGGTTTTGCTTTTCAAAGACTCCATTTCAGCAGGTTAGTGGAGACTGGTGGTAACTCCTCCTAGGAGAGGAGGGATGTAGAGGTTCTGCAGGGGTTTTGACCTTGGGCTGATCAGAGACAGAAATCAAGTATTGGCCTCTAGTGATTGAGAACTTCTACAATTTGCGCTTCTCTCTCACTTCTGTGCTTTTGAATTCTATCTCTTCTTTAGGAGAACAGTGAAGGGGAGCAGACTGGAAGGGAATATTATCTAATGAGCAGATGATTTAAAAATAGTCATATTTAGAGACCAAGAAATGCAATATCTATCATTGCAGGAACTTAAACCTCCTGAGAATTGGGCTGTGGTTTCTCAGCTCATTTCCCAAAGTGTTTCTCTCCCTGCAGCTGGGGAGAGAGCAGCTTTCCGGTCTCAGGAACCCACTTTGGTTTCAGACAATTCGTAAGGTACCAATCCAGGGGTTTTGCAGTTCAAACATGAGTGCTGTCAGCCTGGATTAATTTGATTTGCTGAGTTGTGCTAGTTAATGAACAGGCCTGCTCTGACCTTCTTCCGAATTTGCCAGAATGGGATCCCATACAAATGATGTGTGGCCATTTCAAGGTACACCTCTCTGACCTCTGCGTGTTCTCAGGCTCTTCATAACGCTGCCAACAGAAGTGTGTTTGTGATGGGCTTGGGATGAGGATGGACTAGTAGTCTTTGATTCCCTCTCACCCCGCAAGCCTTAGTTTCTGGTGTAGTTGGGGTTTGAGTAGATAGGGTAGAAGTGAGAGGTTCGGCATCTTAATTATGAAAGGTCCTTAAGGCTTAAACTTTATAATCACCTTGATCTGTTCTTTTTTGTCCCCCCCAATAGCATCATTGTGGAAAACAAAGTTTTAAAGGAACTCTGTTAAATTCTAGTGAGGGGACTTCATTGAAGACAGTGAATTTTGCAGATTTTATGTGCTGATTACTGTGGTCTCAAGATCAAGGGACGCTTCTGGTTTCTCTTCCTTTCACACTGCAGCTTCAAAGGCAGCATTTGTTTGTTGCCTAAAGGGGAGGCTGAGTGTGAAGTAAACATCTGCAAACTCTGAAGCACTTCAATGTTTACAGACATTTATGGGAGAAAAGTGCTGCAGCTTAAAAACTGCTAACAAAAAAAACGCACAAAAACCCCCAAACCAGTTGGATGTAAATACAGTATAATCACAGATGATTAAATGTTCCAGTGGAGTACAGCTCAGGCTTTTTTTTAACTGATTTCTTTCTGTGGCGCCCTTTAGGGGGGTGGGAAAAAAAAAAAGCTTATCAGAGTATTTTGTCATCAGCTGATTTATTTTTTTCCATGTTGCTATAAATAATTCCTACCTCTTTTGTTTTCCAGAGCGAGTACATTGCACCCTGTGATTGCAGACGAGCGTTCATCTCTGGCTTTGATGGATCTGCAGGTACTTTTCCAGAACTTGGGTTCTTGCTAACCTACAGAATTCCCCTGTAAAGAAATAGTCTCATTTGTGGCATAGAGGCACAGTGGAAAAGGAAACCTATCCAGCTTGTTTGGACGGTCTCTTCTCATTTCAGCATCTGCAGAATAATGTCTTGGCTGCCCACTGGAATTATGTAATATCAATGCAATAACAAGTTTTCAGAAAATGTTTGACCCCTGAATGAACCTCATAAAGTAAAATCCTGTTAACTCTTTAATGTGGTGCTCACAGCCTATGTTCATTTCTCATGACGAGAAGGCAGCATGAACAGATTTTTACATTGCCCATTTGGGTTGGGTGAGTAGTAGATGGGTTTTAGCTGGCCCTTCTGTTTAAACAAGGACAAGGCCAAAATGTTGTGTTCAGAAACCAAGCACTGTGGAAAAGTTTACTTATCTTGCTGAGACAGGATGTTTTCTTGGCTCTAGGATAGGTCTATGTCAAGAGACCTAGTTTTTACCCTAGCTGTACCCTCAGCTGTGTAACTTTCTTTGCTGTGTGATTGTTGGAAAGTCACTTTCATCTCTTTAGGTGTTTTTCCCCCCACTTGTAAATTGGCTTAATTAGTACTGCTGCCTGTGTGTTTGAAGGGTCCGTGTATCAGTTCCTATGTACTGCTCAGGGACTTCATTTGGAGGGTTGTAAATTCAGGGCTGCAGGCTGATGCTAATGGATAATCCTATGTTAATTTCATGCCTTCCTTATGGCCTCTTCTTAACCTTTCTCTCTATTTTGGGCCCTTATTAAGTACTTGGAAGGTCTGTGTTCCCAGCCTAGCATGCAGCAAATCAGTGAAGTGTCACTCAGGAGCTCACCTTTTAAACTCACCTGATGGAAACACTTCTGTTTCATATATTTTCTTGATGAAGCATCTTAAGATGGGGTTTCAGAGGGCAGGGATTAGTGAGAAGACAAAAAATTTGCATTTGGAGACTCTACTCTGCTAATCTGGGCTTCAGTTCCTGTCTGTCTGTCTGCATCCCTCCATCTGGAATTAGTGGAATAGGACAAATATTGATACCAGCAGAAGTTTCTGTTCATTGTTCCCGTTCGACCATCTCTGCTAAAGCTGTAACATTTGGGAAAGGGATACAGCTGACATCTGGAAGTGATACCTACTTCTGCTAGCCTAGTAACACCTTTTTCTTGTGAGTTACCAGAGCACAGCTTCCTCCCTGTAAGAAGATGGGATAAAGTTGGGATGTATGGTATGTGTTAGTGTGACAACAGGCAGGTGGAGGTCACACTCTCTGTTATAGAAGATTTGGAAAGCCCCATTTACCCAATTGCACTCGATGAGATATGCCTAAATTGAATGTATCTGAGGCAGTTCAATAGGCTGCATGGCTGTGTGTACTGTCTGTGGTAGGATTTTGAAGGTAATAGTGTAGGGGAAGTGGTGAATATCTCCACTGTAAAGGGACTACTGAACAGTGAGCCAAATTGCTTTTAAGGGGAATTTAGGTGCTTTTCAAACATGCTCGCTACTGTCTGTCTTTGCACAGTGGCTTCTGACCTCTAAATACCCTCATGTTTCTGCCTTCCTGCCTAGGTACTGCCATTGTAACTGAACAGCATGCAGCCATGTGGACAGATGGGCGCTACTTCCTGCAGGCAGCGAATCAAATGGATAACAACTGGACACTCATGAAAATGGGTATGCAGGAGGATGGAAACATAGAACAAGTGCCAGCTGCTTGGATGCATTGTCCATGGTACCACAAGGGCTGTAGGGATATCCCGTCACACGAGACATCTCAGATATACTCTCAGATCCTGCTCCTGCTTTAGGGTCCTGTGGTCCTGTGACTCTTCTTGTGCATTGGTGTAGACTTACATTAGGAAAAGTTTGATGGACTTGATTTTTTGGGTAGTGCGATGCCTTATTTCAACCTCTTTTTTCTTTCTTTTTTTCTTTTTTAAATCAATGGAGGTCTGAAAGATACACCAACTCAGGAAGACTGGCTGGTGAGTGTCCTCCCAGAAGGCTCGAAGGTGGGAGTGGACCCTTCCATAATTCCAGCTGGTTGGTTTTACTTAATTTCATAACTGGGCTGGGCAGTTAATTTTGCTTCCTTGCTTCTCTGGCTAAGCTGTTGTGTGATGATATACAGCTTAATTTTGCTGTGTTTCAGCATAAATGGGGTGGTGATGAGTTAAACCTTTATGCAAAATAGGTTGGATTTTGGTTTTAGGCATGTAAAGTGAGAGCTTTGCAGCGGTGCATTGGCTGCGTAACTCTGTGGATTTACAGTGGACTTACAGTGACCTTATCTGAAAAGCAGTGTCCCAGTCCACCTTCTTTTCTCTGGGCTTGTCACAGGCACTTCAGCACAAAGAGGCTTGCCTTGGCCAGCATATAAGCCAGAACACCAAAGCAGAACTCACTCTGCTCCTTCTGCTTGGTGATCTCAGCATCTCTGCAGTTTTCTCTGTAGGAAACACGTGGAGAGGTGCCAATTATATCAGATGAACAAATATTTGTATTCATACTTCAGAACATGCAGCCCAGTTGAAATGTGTTGGTATGCGTTCTTTGAATCTACTACTCTTAAGTCTTTTCCCTTTGGTAGACCAGTGGAAGAGGATGTCCAAAGTCTTGAGAAGCGCTGGCCACGATCTTGTACCTGTCAAGGAAAACTTGATTGATACAATCTGGACAGACCGTCCTCAGCGGCCCTGCAAGCCTCTCATTGTGCTAGACCTCAATTACACAGGTGAGAAACTTTACTCCTTACAAGTGGACTATTTTTACTGTTTTGTCTCTTTTTGGTTTTGTCTTACAAAATAGTGAGAGAAACTTCTGGAATCTAATACGATCCGCTGTAGTTAGGTTGAGAAAGTGGTCAGACTTATGATCCTTCTGTCCTTGAAAAGGTCGCATAATCATTTGCTAGAAGCTGGATAACTTCTAAACAAATCTATGGATGTCTGGAGAGAGCAAGTTTGAACTAGTTTGTGTCAGGTTACGAGGCAGGACTGAAGAGCACAAGCATAACAGTGTGTTTTGAATATCTCCAAAATCCAGTGCATTTGTGTTTCCATCCTTCTCTCCCGTAAAGTTGGTGACTGTAGCCTTTCATGTTGTGTTTTGCAGGGGTCAGCTGGAGAGAGAAAATTGTAGCCCTCCGTTCAAAAATGGCTGAGAGGAAAGTCGTGTGGTTTGTGGTAACAGCTCTGGATGAAGTAGCATGTAAGTCTTTGCATTTCCCCTTTGGTTTCTTCCTATTAAATAAATGCCCTCCCTGCCTTGGAAAGGAAGAACCCTGACAGAGAGAGGCATTCGTGACAACTGGTGTGTTTGTAAGAAGTTGATTAACTTGTATCAAGCGTTGTTTAGAAACGAGGTCACAACTGGTGAATCTGTACTTTTGCACATTGCCTTTTTACATGAGTACAACCCCCGAGTACGTTGTTGGCTTAAGAAATGCAGCAAATCATCAGCTTTGAGTAGCAGACTGCGTGAAGGGAAGGTTGTAATATAAGACTGAGACAGCCTGCATGGGGAAAAAACAAAGAAAAAAAGACCTGTGAGATTTTCTGATTGTAAAATATCTTCATGCTGCCTCATCCTATGGGAAAATGGAGGCCGTTTTCTGCTCTGGAGGTTGTACTACAAATAAAGCAGTGCAACATATGGCTTTGTTTACATAAAGCAGGGGTGAGGTATACAGCATTCACAGTCATCTTCCTAGTTTTCACAGATTTTTACATCAATCTCTACCTCTCCAGTATTTAGCAAATGCTTTGGTTAAAGTGAATGTCAGAGCTCAACCTTTGTCTCCAGATCACTTCAGCTCAGGATCCAAGGGTCCTGTTAGTGGGTCCCCGCTGTGTTTGAGACCCCAGGTTAACTAAGTCTCCACATCCTGGCTCCCAACCCAGTACTTTGGAAGGGTGCATGTCCAGAAACAGCAGTGATTCCCCTGTGACTCATGTTATTAGCTTTTGTATCCTTTGTGCATCCGAATGTACAGACTGATGTAGTGGGAACATAGTCCTGGCAGGACGTGTGCTGCTAATGAATATACTTTATGTTTAATCTGACAAAATAAAAATGAAAATGGCATGTTCCTAGTACTGTAGGCACGAAGTCACCATCACTGGGAGAAGCCAGCTTGTGGAGGTCTGTGGACTCTTGTGGATCTGGGTCGCTGAGCACAGGGCTTGTCTCATGAAAGAAATACTTACGGGAGTGGTGAATATGACTCCTCTCTGGGGATGCCTATGTGAGCAGAGATTGTCTGTCTCACCTTTTCAGGTGCATCTCCAATTAAATTAATGATAAATTGGTGCCCTGAGGTGGTTTCAGATTAAATAACTTCAGCAGAGCTAAGCTTGGTTATGAATCAAGGGTTTTTAAGATGGACCAGAAGAGCTCCTGAGAGAAACTTACTGCCACGTGCCTGGTTGATTTCTTGCCCTAAGCTGGGGGAAAAATGGAAAGGTCCCTTTAATTTTATTTAATTCAGTTTCCTGTATTATTCTCCAGACAAGTTTCTGGGGACAGAGGGCTACAAAGGAGTCTGTTGCCTCCTTACTGCATTGGGAATCGACTGAGCAAGGAAGTTTGTACCCTTAGAGTAAAGAGTTCTTTGTGGCTCTTCCTGCTTTCAAGTGACCTACTCCTTCCCTGGGGAGAATCTAACTATTTTTACTTTCATGGCAGAATTTGTGCAGTTCAATGAATGCAGTCCGGGTTCTGATTTAGGACATGCTGTTTTTTTCCCAGCTGTCCTGCTGGCTGGTCTTATTGCCTTGAGTAACTCATTTCAGCTAATTGGATATCCTGGGGTTTTCATTTGACCCTAAAATCAGAAGTTTGAGGATGGTGAACATCTCCTCCCACTCCCGACTTTGCCTGCTGTTGTGAGGAATTAAACCTTGGTCAAAAAAGGCATGAAGACTGCAGTCTGAATCTGAGATATTGTAAGCCCAAATAAGAGGCCAAAAAAAGAGGCATTTTTGGTATTGCTTATTGTTTCCCTCCTTCCCCTAGTATTAAAAGAAGGATTGGAATGAAATAATATATCCTGTTTTAACTTTGAACTTTTCTGCCAGCTGAGAAGTGAGCTTTTACCACGCTGCACAGGCAAGAAAGGACAAATAATACAATTTTTTCTTTTTTTCTTTCTTTTTTTTTTTTTTTTTTTTAATTTCCTTAACTTTTTTTCCTGTACCTGCTTTGTTCCCAGCCAGCCCTCCTTTAGAAGTGAAACCGTAGCTTCCATGCTGGATTACAGTGTTTAAACTGCAGTTCTGGTGCCATCTCCTGGCAAAACCTTGGGATTGCCAGAAAAACAGTAGGATGTGGGGACAGCTGGGTGTGAGCTGGACCCATGGCCTGCACTCATGATGACTCATTGCTTGACTGTATTTTGGTGAGATTATTTTTGGTTTTCTTTAATGCTGCAAGAGATGAACCAGGACTGTGATTCTTGGCATTCTTATTTTCCAGGGCTTTTCAACCTCCGAGGCTCTGATGTTGAGTACAATCCCGTGTTTTTTGCATACGCCGTCATAGGAATGAACACAATCAGGTGCTTGTATTCCCCTCTTCTGTTCCCCAAGGTGCATTTTTCTCTGAGAGATCTGTTTCAACAAAGCTTTTGTCTTTTTAAAACCCCTATGCTCAGATGTTTTTATGTTGCTTCTGAGCCCTTTTGTCTTTGATATTAATTACTTTCTTCCACTGATCAGAGCTGGAGAGTTAGTCAGGTGCTCTGCTGTGCTCCTCAGCACTTTGGCTGACTTTCTGGGTGACTTTGGGCAGGACAACTGATCCCTCTGTGTCACCCTGGGGCCCTGGGCAAAAAGCGGGTAAGAGTGAATGCTAGCCTGGGTACTGAAAGACTTCTCTCTAATGCCATGGATGAGTTGCTTCAAAGCTTTTGAGATCACATAGTAAAGTTTCAGGGCTGGTTTATGACAGAAGGCTTCTTTCCTGTGACTGCACCATAAAATAAACTTCCGCAAGCACAGGTGTTTTAGAATCATGTCCAAGCTGCTAGTTAAATGCATTTGGAGTAAAACCTTTGTTGATTGATACAGGCTGTGTGCGAAGGGTGAGCTGAACTTTCCAGTTCAGTGAAAGCAAAAACAATACGGTACTTAAAGCAGCAGTAGATTTTCCATTTTGAGATGTTACCCTTAAAAATGAGGGAATGGCTATTATGTGCTTTGTTTCTCTCTCTTGCTTGAAGCACAGTGATGGCATTCAGCCATTCTGAATGTCATACAAACAAAAATGCTGTCAGCTCCTTCTCAGCAGGATGATACATCGTAATTTCAAAGCAGAATTTCAGCTGTATGAAGGCCATTGGATAAAACAATAGAGAGCAGAGTGTAAGGCATAATTGACAAACTCCTTTATCCTGAAATGTCACCAGTGTGTTTTCTCCATCCCTACCTTAATCTAGCTGCTGTCAGATGTGGTCCTACCTCTCTGCTCTGATTTTTTTTTTTTTCTCAGACTCTTCATTGATGGTGACCGGATGATGGACCCAGCTGTGAGGGAGCATTTACAGCTTGACAGTACCCTGGAACCAGAATTTAAAATCCAAGTGATGCCTTATGGATCTATTCTGATGGAACTGCAGGCTGTTGGCACGGACCTCTCACCCAAGGAAAAAGTGTGGCTCAGTGACAAAGCCAGCTATGCTGTAACTGAGGCCATTCCCAAGGTGTGTGGCTCTTGTGAAGGGAAAAAGCTTTTCTACTCTGTTCAGTGTGGTCAGGAATGGTGTTAATGAGGGCAACTGGACTCAGCTTCCTCTCTGCAAAGAGTGCTGCAGGCTGGAGCGGAAGGCATCCAGCCATACTGAGGTATTGAGGGGTTGTTTAATCCTGGGGTTGCTCTTGATGGAGCTGCCCTTCCAACTCAGTAAGCTGATTTACCCAAAGAATTGTCAGCTTAAGATAAGACACGTACAGTGAGAGAGGGGAGGGAGAGGGAGAGCAGGGTGAACTCAGGTCAGTGTGCCTATGGCTGGAGCATCAGCGTTATGTGGACCAGCAGCATGAGGTGGGAATAGAAATTGAAGCAGAGAAGTTGGGCTGGACTTTGGAGAGGAAGCACTGGGCTTGGTCTGAGCATCTGAAGACGGCTCCCCTTATATCCTGAAGCCACTGAAATAAATGAGGCAATATATGATGTCTTTCCTATCAAAGACAGGAGGAGCAGGGTGACAAGAGTTGTTGCAGCAAAGACCCTTGTGAGTACACAGATAACTTGCAGGTGCTAGTTGTCCATGAAGCGAGTGCATCTACTGAGGGACAGTTGTACCATGTAAATAACTTTAGTACAGCTCTGTGTGCTCTGTCTTACCCATGTACTTGAACCTGGCTGTCTGGGAGTCCTGTGTTTCAACCTGAAAGTCATGAAAGCAGATGCTCAGGTTAGGACAGAACAGCAACTACAGATTGATGAGCCAAATTGTGTGTGTCTTGTATTTGTCTCTTGTTTGCAATAGATCACATTCTTTCTGGAACATCATCCAGTTTACATCAGCATGTACTCAAAAAAATATTGTGAGTAAACGTACTACACAGCAATATGGCTGGGAATCAGGTACCAGTGGGTATTTTCCTGATGTTGCCTTGGAAGATTAGGCCCGCAAAACAGAAGTGTTTTGTTGAGTTACTAAACAATCCAAGCTTACTATGTTAGAATCGGAAATTTATTTTAAAAACAAACATAACTAAACCACAAGACATGTACATGAGCAAGACAGGCAGTGTTTTACTTCTGTTTAGGGTTAAATTTTCTGACGCCGTCATTCCATTTCTAGGTGCAAGTAGCATCTGAATACAGAGCGCTGGCATTTTGCCCACTGCCTTTTGTTGAGGGTAACAGAAAGCATAGATGTGGTGAAGCATCCAGGATAAATTGTTGTTAACCTCTTGTCTTCAGATTAGAAAACCCCTTGTTGTATTGTAGTTGGTGTTAATAGAATAGCCCCGCTTTGGGTAAGTTACTGTAGCTGATTTATACAGGGTATCCCTATGGACAAGTATAGCAGGTCTGGCCCGGGTTAAGGAATTTAATGGGTCCCTTTTGCAGTGCAAACAGTTGTTGCAGTGCTGGATGCCCTCTGTATATGTAGGGAGAGGTCCTGCCTCAAGGAGCTCTATGCTGTAGAACACAAGAGGGAGGAACTGAAATATCTTGATTAAAAACACTTTAGGAGCACTGGCAGAGACAGAGATTTCCCAGTTCTTCATGCTGGGTGTTTTTCACTAGCTCTGCTCCACTTCACAACAGCTGAGCAGCTGATCTGGGGTGCTTTAAAGAACCTCAGTGCTGTCAGAAGTCCCTTTGCTGCCTGTTTCCACCAAAGCCAAACATTGACATTGGCAAAAATCCAGTTTGTTATTAAACACAGATCTGCAAACCCTTTTCAGGTTTGCCTACAACTACATGCAAATATGCTTTCTCACAGAAGATTAATAGAATGATGGTGTCTGTAAAAGACAAGCTGATCTAATACAGAATCTAGCTGTTGTAAAATTTTGTCCTGGCTCTGAGATAACTTTGCCATGGCTTCTTCCGTACGTCAGTTTCTGCCTAAAGTAGTGTAACTCTCCTTCTAAAAGAATTTAAGAATTTGGAAACTGCAAATTTGGTCTTTGCTGAGGGTCTACCAGACCTTCCCCATGAATTTGAGTGGTGTTTATTTGTATGCTGGTATACTGAGAACATGAAAACAGTGTGTCGCTTGGGCTTTGCTTGCATAGGTGCTCATCCCATTTCATCCCCTCAGAACAGAGGACTGTGGAGCAAGACTTCACTTTTGTTCTGTCCTCTGATACTGGCTGTGGTAAAGCTTTGACAAGGAACTTCAGTGAGTTTCTGAAGATACGTGGAGAACCAGCCAAGTGTTCAAACCTAAGGACAGCTGGTGTTTGGGGAAGTGCCTAGTGGAAAGGAATCAGTTACTAGTTCTTGATGTACAGGAAAGTTTTGTCTCAAACCACTGACGTAAGCTTCTTTCAGAAGAGGATAGCATGTAAAGCTTAGCTTTGCAAAGTCTTTTCATGTTTCTTGGGCTACTGAAGTATTTCTCAGAGCTGCTGATCATTAGAAGTAGTGGTGCTCTCTGCTGGGGGAGCCAGACCCTTAAGGGGCTCTCTATGTTCAACTCAGGCTCTCAGTACCTGGGCTGGGTACCCTTTGCTCCCTGATGCTAGCAGTAAGGTAACAAGTCAAGGTGGCTTTTGAGATCTGTTTTCACAGCTTAAATTCCATCTGAGTTCCCGGGATCGGTCTTTCTCCCTGGTTGTCTCTGGTTCTTTAGGGTACGGCATTAACAGGAAAGCCATAGCTCAGATATTGATAGGATATTAGCATATCGAGTCTTGATCCTGCTTCATGATACGCTGTTAACTCTTCAGTTCCCTGGATTACCCTGATGGTTGATTTTCCTTTAGTCAGGGGATGTTCCTGCTCTTTATTCCCCAGTACATAATCAGTATCTCAGTGCTGAAGGTTGAGAAAGATTGCCAAAGTATGAACTGTGGCCAGGCTGAGTTATTAAACCTGTAGGATTACACAGTCTGACTAATCCACAAGTAATCCTGTCCTTCTGCTGCAGGCTTACCGGTACCTCACCCCGTATACCCCCATCTGCATTGCAAAAGCTGTGAAGAATGCATTGGAAACAGAAGGCATGAGAAGAGCACATGTAAGTGAAGCCTTGAGAGCCTCCTTGCACATGGGCAGGAAGTTTGCTTTACCTTCAGTGGAAGAAATGGCGTTTTCCTTTCAATTTTAGCATTTTGGATTAAAAAGTAAATATTAATTTGGATGGCAGATTAAAAAAAAAGTTTGCCTACTGCTGTTGAAACACATCTTTTTTGATTGGTTAGCGTTTCCTTGGAGTGAAGAGCAACATTTTAATTGTACAAAGAGCCAAGCTTGCTCTGTTGGAAGACCATGCAGACTTGAAATGTTGTTTAGAATCTTAGCCTTCAGAGGGATGTTTTTTCTCTGCTGATAGTTGTTACTTGTCTCACTGGAATCTTAAAATTATTATCACTTGAACAAACATGGCTTAAAGAACATAGAGCAGTTATTGACACATGGTGCAAAATATAGGCCAAGATTGTCCAAAGCAGCTAGTATCCTCAGAGCACTCTGTTTTTGCATCACCATTGTGACACTCTGGAAATGAGTCTGATTTCCCAGGATGTTGCAGGTTTTCAAGCAGAGAAGCTGCCTGTGAAACAAGTTCACAGTGGAGCTGAAATTTTCTGGCGTTTATTTTATGTTAGTTTTAAAGAGAAAGGTTTCGCAACAGGAGAAATGTGCCAGTGAAAGCAGAGCTGACAGTTCTGGGCTTTTTCCGTATTTGCTGCTATTTTCTTGGGATCTGCTAGTTCTTCTTTCATTGTTTGTTTTAATAAGGAAAAAAAAAGTACTGAGCAGAGAAGGGCATGTTCCCCTGTTGCATGGCCAGATGTGTTGCATGGTTACCTCTGATGAGCTGAAATGCATGAAAGACACTTGAAAATCATACATGAGATAGCCAGTGTTTGCTGAGTACTTGGCAGTTCTTCAGAATAAGATACATCCCAGCTGAAACTATATTAACATTTATATATTTGTCCTCATATGTTTGCAGTGCTTTCAGCAATTACAGGATGCAGAAGCTGGGGAGACCAGGTTACCTCTTAGTTTGTATTTCTGAAATTTGCAGGTTGAACTGCTTTGTCAAGAGCAGTATTTGTACTGAGGCTTGATATTTTTTTCTTCTCAATTCCATTTTCATGTGCTTATTTTAACACAGATTAAAGATGCTGTTGCCCTGTGTGAGCTCTTTAACTGGCTGGAGAAAGAGGTGTGTATTATTATTACTTTTAAGCTGGAAACATTATTGCTAAGTAAAATTCTCCATTAGCACGGACTATTTTTAACATTCTTTAGAATGCCTTTGATGTAAGTAGGGAAATAAGTGGGGTTTCTTCTGTGTGGTTTGGGGAATTTCAATTATGCCTCTATCCAAGGCTGAATAAATTTTTTTTGAAAACATACTCCCGTTTATTTTACAAAGATCAAAACTAGAACAGGTGAGGAATGATATGAATATGCTTAACGTAGTGTTGATCACTATCATGTGCTGCTTTAGTAGTGCAAAACATAAAATAATGTCTATTTTGGTGCAATACTATGCAGGTATTCCCATGATTGTCAGCATTGGCTGGCAGCATGGACAGATTTGGTGTTTAGGAATGGAGAGGTGCAGTCATGCCATGTACAGTAAAAATGAAATAGTGAAATTACTCATTTGTCTCAAGGCTGAGTTAGAAGTACATAGTGAAGGTACAGAGTTCCAGATGTTACTCAGCAACTTATAAAGCTGCACTGCATGCATGCTCCTGCTCGTCCACATCCATTGAATTCACCTATCAAAATGATTTGGTGCTTTTCAGAGGCTGCCTTTTCACATGTCTGAGTACTTCATGAAATCTGCTTCAAGGGCTATGAGACCTATCCCTTGTCCTCCTTTGCCTCTTCAATCCAGGGGAAGTTGATTGAGTTGGTCACAGGCTTTGTTTTATCAAGTGCATAATATAAAGTTTAACATCCTTTGTTTTTCTTGCAACTGCTTCCATCTCTAGATTAGAGGCATAACATTTCTGCTAATGCCATGTTCTGTTGAAATGGACGAAATTGTTTAAACTTGCTGTAACCTGTATTTGAAGAGATGTTGCCTTGCGAGTTGTTACTTTGTGCGTATCTCAGTGAAATCAATACTGCACTAAGTGGTCCCTGGGCAGGGTTCAGCAGTCGTGCCCTGAGCAGCTTTGTGCTTCTCACATGCCGCGCACAGTACTGCTGGGTTTGTGTTTGTCATTACTGAGGAATGAGGACAGAAAACCTGGAAACAGGCCACTTTGGGGTTGGGTTTCATAGTGCTCAGATGGGGTCCCGCTGCTGAAGCACGTAGCATTTTCTTTGCTTGCTGGTGTACTAATTCAACCTGCATCTTTGTCCACTAGGTTCCAAAGGGAACAGTGACAGAAATAATTGCTGCAGACAAAGCAGAGGAATTTCGCAGGTAAAAAGCAATGAGGAGTGCTGCAGGTTAGGACACTCGAATATGAGACTATTGCTTTGTTACCACAGAGTAGCTTGTGTAAGCATTAGATTTCATCCTCTCCTGATGGAGAATTAGTATCGAGAGATACTCCAATGTATACCTAACAGGATCTCTAGGAATGCCTAGAAGTAAATAATAAAGAATAAATCGTTCAGGACATTTCTTCCCTGGGTGGTATGAGTGGTAATCTTACATGTAAGAAAAGGATAGAGATGGAAAACGTGTTTCCACATCGTTGGAAGGGTAGGATTGGAATCTGTACGGCTTCCCTACCAGTGTTTCTTGCCCAGGCAGCTAACTTGGCTAAGAGGAAGGCTGAGATACAGTGCCCTGTCCTCAGTTTCACTTCATCTTTTGTATTCCTCTCGCTTGTGCTGTAGTTTGTGCTTTCTTTCAGCCAACAGAAAGACTTTGTTGAGTTGAGTTTTGCTACTATATCAAGCACTGGTCCAAATGGAGCCATCATTCACTACAAGTAAGAGAAACACTGCTTCTTTTTTCATCCGTCAGCAAACATAGTTGGAGTGAGTTGTCTAGCTTCTTTGTAGAGTCACAACAGGGTACTCCAGGGGGATGTAGTCACTGTTTGCCATCTTATTTTATTCCACCAGAGCTTCCATGCATACTAAGTAAAGATCTCTCCCTGCTGGCAGCATGCATGTATTATGATGCTGATCTGCTCAGGGGCCATGGAAAAAGGCTATTTTGTGGGTAGAAGCCTGAGAAGGACAAATATGAAGTGCAAACTGTTCTGCAGTGTGTCCAGGAACAGATGTTGAGGGTTTTGCTGGAAGCAGGAAAACTATTCTCTGTACCTTAGTGCTATTTACTGTAGAAAATAAACTCCTCAGTATGATCTCTGGCTTACCACGTGTTGGATTTCTGTAATTGCCACAAAAAATCAGAACTGATGCATCCAGACAAGCACCTGATAAGGCTTCTGGGTTGTAGATATGAGATGGAGGCCTTAAAACTGTGGACCAAACAACTTTGTGTTTAACTTAACAGGCCAGTTCCTGAGACCAACAGAACACTGTCTGTCAATGAGATCTACCTCCTGGACTCAGGAGCACAGTACAAGTGAGTGGGATGAACGGGACAGAGCCACTATATTTTCTACTTCTAGTGACCATGCTGCAGAGTCAGCTCGCAGTTGCTCTGGAAAGCATGGCAATGTGTAATTTTGACAGCAGTGCCATTTCACAGGGAGCCTGTGTATTGTATCCCCTGTGAAGGAAGATTGTGGGATTCTGAGTGTAGCCAAGAACATCGGTCACCGGGTGACTGATCCCTACCAGAAGGCACTGAGCTAGTTTCTGGGCAGCTGGCCAGGGTTGCTCTGAGTCCTTCTGTCAGTGTGATGGTAGCTGTGCTTTAGCTGGTGGGGCACGTTTCTGGTTGTTGCAGCTCTGCTCACTGTCTTGATCATGTTAGAGTTGTGGGGACTTGGGAGGAGGTCTGGCTACCCAGGTTTAGTCTTAGGCTGTTCAGCAGCCTGCACAGCTAAGTAAGGCACTTAACCTACCAGGATGTGGGCAGAAGGTAATGTATTGATTGATACTGAGGTCAGAACAAGGTGGGGGCAAAGGAGCAGGACAGCACTGCCCTGTGGCATTCTTTGCCTTTCCAGATAGAGGCTCAGGTGCAGAGTTTCTTATCCCAGTGCCCACTTGGGTCTCAGATATGTTTTTGGGTAGGCGTCATGTCTTTTGACGCGCTCTGCTGTTTTGGCAGTGGCCTCAGTTCTCTGCAGCTGTTTATTGTGGAGCTCTGACTCCACAGATAATGAAGGAAGTAGTGTTTTCAACCAGTGTAAATCTATGAGAAGTGGTTTGTTCAGAGAGATGCAGGATAGATTGGCTGCTCCTCTGAGAGCTGTGCCTTTTTGTTTTGTCAGTCAGGAAGAGCTTTGAAAATGAACCATGCAGACATCCTTTGATAAGGCTTTTACAATGAGATCTTTACCCCACCCTTCTGATGGCCTAATTAGCAATTTTCTTGGTGCCACTGTGAAAAGCAAGTCTTTGAATAGAATGTAAGGTGGACATCAATGACACTCAACAGAGCATTGTGACAGGGATGCTCAGCTTGTCACCGCTGAGAAGTTAAACTGTGAGTTCTTTGTGTCTATGGCCTGTATGTGCTGGGAAGAGTGTTGGTACAGGAGTGGTTCAGAGGTTACTCATTATTTCAGGAGCCTCTGTGTTTGACAGCAGGCTCAAAATAATATCTGCATAAGAAACTTTTTGAATGTTTCAGACTAAATCCTATCCAAATGATGGATAATTTCTAGTAGTCTTAGCACAAAGCATCCTGAGGATGAAAAGGACTCTAAACCTGCTTACACATCCTTCTTCTGAGCTGTTGGCTGTAATTTGTACGTAAACTTGTATTTTCAAGCTGTTAATGAATCATTTTTCCTATAATAGAATAAATTTGGCCTTCTCTATCGTGTTCCCAGTCGGCAGGTATCAGCTGCTAAACCCCAAATTCACTTGATTTTTATGAGTAGTCTAGATTCTAATTTGAGAAGAACTTTGAGGTCTTTGTTTGAAAGAGAATGTGTGTGTTCAGGAATTTTTGGGATTAGGATCTTTTATATGATCAGTCTTATGTAGCACAGAGCGGACAGCTTTACCCAGTGGTTAGACTGGTTGTTTTTCTGCAGTATGACTGTTGGCTTGTTTGTTTTTTAATGTGTTTTCACTTTAATCTTTCTTTTTTCTCCTATTCCTTTGCTTCCCGAATGCTTCTTTGCCTCTGGAAGAGATGGTACAACAGATGTGACCAGAACAATGCATTTTGGCACACCATCAGCCTATGAAAAGGTAGGTTGGCATCTCAGTGTGTTTTGCAATTTGACCCTTATTGTTATAGATACTTAATCATGATGGTGGCTTAAATTTAGTGATGTACCTTGTTACTGTGTTGTCTAAGGGATCTATCAAGCACCATTTCTTTACTAATGAAAGTGACAACGTTTTGATTAAGACTGAAAAGGAGGCTGTCAGACTTGAAATTTTTGAATATAAAGTGTTTAGAGAATGACGCTTTTTTCTATCTCAAATCATGCACCTCTCATTTACTAAATGGCATATCTTTTCTATGATGTAATAAAATCAGTGGGCTGATGATACGCATTACTGGTTTGCCCAACATGGGGTATTACAGGAGTTTAATTTAGCTTTAATCTTAGTGTCTAATGTAGAGCTGCATTAGTGGTTTGTACACAGTATACTGTATAAAAAATAGTCTCAGGCTGCTCTGAGGTGGTCCATGTTGTGAAATTCAGCAATGTAATTTTCTTTATTTTAAATTGTTTCTTTAATTGACACTCAATTATTGTAGTTTGCTCAGGATAGGATATGCTTAGGAAGTAAAACTGTTAGCCACAAAGAAAATCAGTCATGTAGGTCAGGTGAATCCTTCTGCTAAACTTGCAGTCTGAGCTTGTGACACAGTGTGTATTAACTGAGGAAGATCTTCAGAGTAATTTAAACTCCTTTCTGCTTATGCTTTGCTTTTGCATTGCGTCGCCATAGGGAGGAAATGAGCAGGTCTTTCCACATCCTTTGCTACCAGATGCAGTCTTCCTTTCTGTTCTGGGGAAAGGCTATGTTTTGTCTCTCCCTTTTTATTTACATTATGCATTTCTTTGGCAGGAATGCTTCACCTATGTCCTGAAGGGACACATAGCTGTGAGTGCAGCCATCTTCCCAAATGGAACCAAAGGTAAGTTGATGAGTTGGAGTGTTTGACCATGACGGTGACTTTGGGAGAACCATTAAGTGATGTGAAAGCAGCATTATGATTGATAGGTCCTGATGTGTTAGGCAGATGTTGGTGTAGCTGTCTGTGTCTGTTCCAATCACAGCATGTTGGATTCTGGATTATTGATTCCCCCTCTTTTAGCAGCCACCAGTGCTGAAAATTTGGAGAGGGAAGTCTGAAGGGTGTCTGAGTGCTTTGTTTCTAGGCTGATGGTGATGTTCCTCAGTGACTAACACTCCTAGCACATCTGTGGCGTTTTTGTGCTCTGACGTTGCCTTTATGCTTTTATTCTAAGACCTATCAAAGTGATAGGTCACTTTCCAGTTTCAAAAAGACTAGCTAATTCTCTTCCAGTTAATGTGGAGTCTCTTTCATCAGGGAGTGTGGGGTTCAAAACGCATATTGGAGCTGATTTAATTTTGTGCTGGAGAACATGAGATACACATTCACTGCTGGTGAATGCTGCAAGCTCTTTTCTGTCTAGTCAGAAACTTGATATAAGCATGCCTCTTCGTAGGGTGGCTTCCAGTACACATTCTTATGTGTGTGAGTAAAAAGCATCTGGCTGATGGCATGAGAAACCCCAACTGAAATGAACAGTATAGAGAATGTCAGAACTTGCACATTATTGATTTTCACACGCAGGCAGCAGAAATCCCCTGCATTCTGATTGAAACAGCTTGAAGTGGTGGCATCCAGGCAAGAGGTCTGGATGGTTAGTTCACCAAGTAGAATTGTCAGGTCTTCCATGTGAAGCTCTCTTAGTGTGGCTGCCTTTATTTAAAAAAAAAAAAAAAGTACTGAATTCTTTGTGAGCCATTTAACTGCTAGATTTTTTCCTGAAAACCCAAGGAAAGCAAGCAGCAGTGCAATGTTTTGCAGGCTGTATTCTGAAGAGCTGTGCGACTTGAGTGGGAGAGGGGTTCTTTCAATGAGGATGAGTTTGAATGGCAGACTTCTGCTCTGTAACTTCTGACAAACCAATGACTTGTTTTACTTTTCCCTTTTTTTAAACATTTTTGTTTTCCTTGAACGTTTTCCAGGTTTGAACTCTTGATGTGGTTATCAGTCTATGAGGAAGCCTGACTTGATCAAGTTTTCTTTCCGTGTGTGTCTCTTCCCTTTGGCCTGCAGGTCACCTTCTGGATTCCTTTGCCCGTTCTGCCTTGTGGGACTGTGGTTTGGATTACCTGCATGGGACAGGACATGGAGTTGGCTCTTTCCTAAATGTACACGAGGGTCCTTGCGGCATTAGCTACAAAACCTTTGCAGATGAGCCCTTGGAGGCAGGCATGATCGTCTCTGATGGTATTTAATATCAGCAATTCTTTCTGGCTGCTGAGGGAGGGACCAAGTTCTTAAGATGAAGGTGGAAAAGCTTAGTGGTGAAGGGAGGATGTGATCGTAAGCTCTGGTCCTGCCTCCTCAGTTTGTTTCTTTGTCATTTAAGCTTTCTGGGTAAAGACACTCTGATTTTAGCTGTCACCTTTTCATCTTTTCAATTGAATTCTGCGGACTTGCTTCCTTTGTCAAGTGCAAACCTCAGCAGATCTGTGCTGCTGACCATAGCAGTTCTGGCATACTGCTTCCCATTCTGCAGTGGAAGAGCTGGCTACAGAACATGGTGGACACCAGATTTTCAGGGGCTGTGCTATGGGCAATTTGAGATAGTTAATACATGCCTTATTTTTCCAGTAAGAAATTCACAGAATCACAGAATTATCAAGGTTGGAAAAGACCTAGAAGATCCTAGTCCAACCATTACCAATACTTCCCAGCTAAATCATACCCCTCAACGCAACATCCAAACGTTTCTTGAACACTCCCATGGTCGATGACTCCACCACCTCCCTGGGCAGTGCATTCCAATGCCTGACTACCCTTTCCGAGTAGTAATACTTCCTAATGTTCAGCCTGAACCTCCCCTGGCGCAGCTTGAAACCATTCCCTCTAGTTCTATCACTGATTACACGAGAGAAGAGGCCGACCCCCAGCTCACTACAACCTCCCTTCAGGAAGTTATAGAGAGCTATAAGGTCTCCCCTGAGCCTCCTCTTCTCCAGGCTGAACAATCCCAGCTCCCTCAACTGCTCCTCATAAGGCCTGTGCTCCAGACCCCTCACCAGCTTCGTAGCCCTCCTCTGAATACGTTAATTATTAACAACCTTCTGGGTTTTACTAAGAGACTTGCATTCCTTCAGGGCTGCTACATCCTTTCAGGGAGTCAGGGGAGCACTCTAAAATAATTTCAGGGAAGGGGGTTTCCTACTGGCCTTTTATAAAGAGATGAAAGTTTACAGAGTTTCTGGTACTCGGAACATGTACTTGGTGCTCTCTCTTGACTTGGAAGGAGACTCTCTGAGCTTGAGGGCTGTCTGTCTGGTTTCTCCTCTCTTTGAGAACTTCTGCTGTCACCTTGCTCGGGGCTTCTGTGCAGATTAAGTAGAGTCAGAAATTTGTTTGCCTCTCTGGGTGCCTGATGTCAAGATTGTTTAGCAACCTCAGTGAACTAAAGCTATGAAGGGGAAGTTTAGCCATAGGGAATAAGCACTTTCACAGTGTAGCTGTGTGTCTTAATTAATTATTGTCTGTTCCTACAGAGCCTGGGTACTACGAGGATGGGTCCTTTGGGATCCGAATAGAAAATGTTGTCCTTGTGATCCCTGCTGAAACCAAGGTGAATGACCTGCTAAAGATGTACCTTTCTTCATGACTCAGTGTCATAGAACTTGAGGTGGGACAGTGCTGCGGACAGTTACTCCTACTCAAGACTGCTGCTCACCAAAACCCTGCTTTGGTGAAGGCTGTTTTTAAGTCTCCTCTATTAATGGAGACACAGAAGACAGTTCTGCTTCAGCGGAGTTTCCATAGGTTAATGTGTGTATGTGAGAGTTGATCTCAGATTAGTCCCACATGGCACTAGAGCCAAAACTACAGATAGATTTTGACATAATAATTTCAGGTCTGGTTTGGATATGCTTTTAGAAATGCCAGAAATGAAATTACTGTGTGGTCATCAAGTCTTGTACAGTTGTGACTTGAGACATGGCCTTTAGAAAGTGACTATTGAAAGAAATGACTAAGATTTATATGGAGATTATCTCTTTGATATATGAGAAAGTTTTGGTAAGTTGCTACCTTCTCATCTGAATGATATGAGGGTGTTTTTCTAGTGGTCAGTGACGACATGAGCTGAAGAGTATGATCTTGCTAGAGCAGTTTCTAAGAATTTGCAACTTCATTTGTCTTTTGCAGTACAACTTCAAAAACAGAGGAAGCCTGACTTTTGAACCCTTAACGCTGGTTCCAATTCAGACGAAAATGATTGATGTTAGTTTGCTGACACAAAAAGAGGTAGGTGAAAAGAGCAGGTTTCCACTGTCTTCTATACGCTAGAACTATCTTGTTCTGTTGGCATGAACCACCGTCCTCTGTTTTAGTTGGTAGATTCAGAGAGTGATCTTGAAGAACCTGACTTAATTTTCAACTTGATCCAGTCATGGGTGGTTGGGTGGAATTGATGACTTTAGAATTCTTCGCATCTAAATTATTCTGTGATGAAGGCAGCGAGGGCCTTCCAGTGATGCTGTTTTGGTAGTTCCTTTGATACGGTATTTGCTGTTCTCGTGTGTTGTCTTTTTCTGCTCCTGCCTTCATTGTCAGACTCTGGTGCTGTCTCCTCAGGGACTTACACTAATTACTGTCCCATGTTGCTGTCTGTATCTGATCATGATCAATCCCATTCAGCAGTGCCACATTTTGCAGTGCATGTGGCCTCTGAGCAGACATCAGTCGTGTTTGCTCAGCAGCGTGTATTTCCTAAATAGCTTTATACCATAGCTTTCTCTTTAGGTTTCCCATTATCTTCACCTTGGTGTGTTTCATGCTGATTTTTATCATACTGTTCATTTTTCTTCAGCTTATCCTGCTTTTCTGAATGGTGATTCCATTTGCGTTTCCTTTATCTGAAGAGGACTGTGAACAGTGCCAAGATTTACCTTAAGGTTACTAGTTGAGATTAATAGGGCAACTTGTATCTCAGCAGTGCGCTGTTCAGAGTTACAAATGTGCAAAGCTTTTTATTAGTCTGTGCCAAGGTAGCTATTCTGACTTGTTGGTGGCAGTGATTTGCGGAGATTTTGAATACTAGTCATTTGAACTGAACTTAGCACCTCTGAAAACCCAGGACTGATTGTTTCACTTCCTTCCCTCATCAAATCTACAAGTTGCTTGAATGCATTAGGGGTCTGTCCCTGGGACAGGATGTCGTCCCAGCCTCACAGCCCAGTCCCAAAGGGCACAATGCCCTACTAATGTCTTTGCCTTTATAGTTGTGAACAGCCACCAGTTATTCTATGTTTGTATTGAGTGTCACGTCCCTCCTTTTTTCTAGTGTAACTGGGTGAATGACTATCATCAAAAGTGCCGGGAAGTAATTGGAGCAGAACTGGAGAGGCAAGGTCGGCATGAAGCTCTTCGATGGCTCATCCGGGAGACAGAGCCTCTAATCAGAGTTCAGTAGCACCGTGGTTGTCTTTGGTACGTGGAACATCAGGACTGCTCGGTGTCACATCAATCTACATCTTCTTGGCCCTTGACACCACTGGGAGAAAGTTCTTCAGTAAACCTTTGGAAATCAGGAGGGGGGTTTTGTTTAGTGTTTTTCCCATCACGTGCGGGTAATGGGAAGGAAAAAAGGGTTACTGTCTCAACATTTTTTTGAGGGGGAGGGGAAGGTTGAGAGTAGAAAGCAAATAAAATACTCAAGCATGTTGCCTTTGAAATGGAGGATCTTGAAATAATGGTTGTAAGAGACAATACTGGAATATTTTATATGGTCTGTGTTTTTTTCACTGTGAAAACTCAGTATTTTTACATACTTGGGTTCCAGTTGCTAAGATTCTACCCACGCAGCAGGACTGATTACTGAATAAAAGTTTCCAACCTGTTATTCACTTTGCCTTCTCTTGCAGTCAGTGTTGCGTTGGGTTTGACAGCCTGAAGAAGGGCAAGAACCAGATAACTCGACCCTTATGTGTGTATCCAGCTCAGACAGTGAAGAAATACATATAGAGCTTCCTTGTGCTAGGAACAGGGCAGATGTTATGAAGAAGGCCTGACAGGAGCTGTCAGTTCTGTCTATGCTTTGTGACAGATCGTGGAAGGGATTTGGTGACACGGAGGGTTATGCCTGTGGAACACTCAGACCAATACTTCTGTCTATTGTTATGATGTACTGAGTACTTGTATAACCCTTGGCAGCGCAGGATGAGTTGGCAGTATCGTGGAATTATAGCTCTTCCTGGACACAGGGCAATTATTAAGTTTAAAAAAAAAAAAAAGTACAGTGGACAAAAGAAGGCTTCTGTGCAACTTCGGTTCAAAACCAGGCTGACCTCAGATGCTACGAACAGTACTGTGGATTGCTAGACAGTGCACAAGGACATCTAGTGGCTAAGCGAGCTACTGCAAGGTAAGCACCGGTATGAGCTCATCCTACCCTTCACCAGAGGGAGAATGTTCTCTTCTGCAGTCTTCTGATCTGTCTTCTGAAAAGTCCCTGCGTGCAGCCTCATCGGGTCACTGTCCATAGTGCTAAATGGTGGTATAAGAATATGCTTACTATAAGAAAAACTCGTAATGTTTGAAACAGAGAAAAAACACTAAAGCTCAATATTAGATATAAAAGGGACAGTTGGGTAACTAACTCGGATTCCTGATGTTTTAAAGAAACGGTCTGTGCAAATGGGCATGTTCATATATATGTAACTTTCTCTTTTTTTTTTTTTTTTTTTTTTTTTTCCCTGCAAGAAATTCTGAGAGGGAAATGTTAATCTCTGTTAAATGGCATGGAATTGGTATTTACTGCAAGAGTTCCAGGAATTGAAAGCAGTATCATCTATTCAGACAGCAAAGAACTTGGAAGAGAAACTAGGGAAGAGAATTCCAGGACATAGCTTTGCCTGGCCTTCTAGCTATGTCATCCAAGAAAGCATAAAAGCAGAAGTGCAATCAGTTCTTAAAAGTTTGTTTTGATGCTACACTTTCTACAGGTTCATGCATGTATTTAAATATCCAAGTGGTTTCCCACCAGTACATGCCATCAGCTGATTAGCCATCAGCTGTCTGTGGGATTCCCTGCTCACATATCAAGCAGTCCGCAGTGTCTCATGAGCGCATGCCATCTAAAACAGATTGGGGAAAAAGCGTTTCTTCCACAGGTGTGTATTACCTTTGATGGTACTGACTGTGCTATGGGATCAAAGAACAGGCGGGGGATCTCTGAACGGGTTGTGACAAAACGGGAACTTTCCAGTGAAATCAGTGTGTGTGCGGTGAGGCTGAATGGCTAGGCGAAAGAGAATCATGCCTACCAAACAGTGAAGCAGAACAGCCAGGGAAGCTGTTGTCCTTTATCTCAAATACAAAGCTGCTGTGTTTGGCTCAGAAACCTCAGTGGGATGTGAAGGATGGGGGATGTGACATCAAAAGCAATTTGTGCACTGCTAGGTTTGAATGGCCCAATTAGTCCTTTTTCCCACCTGGATTCCCTCTTTATGGTTGTACACCCACCTGGGGTTGTTCCCACCCACGTTCCAGAAATGCTTGGCACTTTGCCATCCCTAAATCCCCTCCAGCACACTCTGAAAACACAATAAACACAAGTGCATTCTCTACTTTTTGACGTCTGAGCTTCATATTCCTAATGGAAATTACACTTTTTATTTCTTCCAGATTTTGACCTATGCTGTGCCTACTTTTGCTGCTCCATCCCTCCATAACCCTTCCTTCCTCAGTCTGGGGATATTAGCAAAAGTGTGCCAGGCAGTAGTAAACCCCCACTATTTTTAACTTACATGGCTTGTAACTCACCTGTAATGGAAACTGCACTGTTTGTTTGCATGGCTCTTAAACCTCTCACTGTACACAGCAGTTTTTCAGCAAGTTTTGATGTACCCCAGCCTGGCCTTGGAAAGAAAAGTAAAACTAAGAGCACCATTTGAGGACCTCGCTGTCAAATGCATCAAAGCCAGCTCTCCTGGGGACCAGGAGGTGACATCTTTCCTTTTTCTGTCATGTGGTGCTTTGGGGGGGGATGTTCTCTGGGCAGGTTGTGGGGTACACTAACATTGTGGGAAAGAAGAGGCTGAATGAGGCTCCTTAGTCCTGCCTAAAGCATGTGTTTGTGTTCACGCCTGCTACCTGGAGAGGATCTGTTGCTCCTTTTGGCACTCAGTGGGGGTGAAGCAACTGCTGGTGCTGAGGATGTTTGCTGTTTATTTCTGCTAACTTGCAGCGATTCACACCTTGCTCCCAGAGTCTCCTAGATCTGCTCCATTTTTCTGCCTTGCGTAAAGTAATTAAACTGCTTTGAAGCTTCTCTGTTTGACTAGGGACAGCAGGACCCCTTGCTGCAGGGTGGCAGAAGGGGACAGATCCTTTCCCTAAGTCTTCTTTCTAGGGGACAAATTGTGGGTCCAGCATCTGGTGGTGGAGGTGTCTTGTGATCAAGAGTTGAATTGCCTGGTGTCGGTGCCCTCAGCTTGTTTTACATGATAAGGACAAAAGTCCCCACGGTTTTGGCTGTAATAAGAAAAAAAAAATGAAACAAGGGCCTCTAGAGGGTGGAAATATGAACTGGGTTAATACTTAATTAAGTTGCCTATTAACAGTTGTGTAGCAGCTTGGAAGAATTTTAATGTACCAATTAAAGCAAGGAGCTATCTCCTCAGCTTCCCACCACCTCTGGGGACGCTGTCAAGAATGGGAAGCTTCACAGATCAAGTGCTGTTTATTTTGTTCCTTCCAGCTTGTTAAAAAGCCTTCTAAATTTGGGATGTGGCGGATGCCCATGGACATGGTTACTTCTGTGATGCAGTGAAGCATCAGCTGCCTGATAAGGATTAGCGTAGGAAAGAAACAGGAATGTCTGACTCCATTAAAAAACAAAACAACAACTACTTACTTATGATTTCTCTGCGTTGCTTCACGAGGAGGATGAGGTTTGGGGCAGCTCTGCAGGAGCTCACCCAGCTGCTGCAAGTAAGCAGTAGGAATGGAGGCTCCCCACTCTGAACGTGCCTTTTGCAGGATGAGTTGAGAAAGTTGCTGCTCTGACAGCTGGGAATCTTCAAATTTACAGCCAAAAGGTACTTAAGGCTATTTTAAACCGATTTGTTCACTTGCTCAGATTGCTTTCTCCCTGGTTTTTCTCCCGAAGGTGCTGCTGAAGAGCAGTTGTGCCCTGATCACTGCATGCAGGCTCCTTCTTATCCTTCCTCTGGGAGGAACTTGTGAGATGAGTCATCAGCACAACTTACAGAAGGGCTTTAACCATCACATTCCTTGAGCACTGGTATTTTGGAAGAAGTAGAAATTTGACCCCATAGTTGATAATATCATGTTTTGTTCTATGTCACGTGCAATGTATCTTGTATTCAGTCAAGCCAGGCTCATCTTACCAAGGTCTTGAGTGCCCCAGAAGGAAAAGACTGAGCAGAGAGGATACACATAACCTGGGGAGACAGGGCCCAAGGAGAATGGGAGCCATGGGCCTCCCCTTGTCCAAACATCATGTGATCTGATCCCCTTCTGTGGTAGTTTTGGAGGAGGGAAGGGCAGATGGGTTCCCTGCAGCCTTCAGCAAGGCTGGAGGGGCCTTAGTGAGGATATGTCCTTTGTACCTCAGCTGGGGAAGTGACTGCTTTCCACTCACAGCTCTTCAGCGTGGGCTTAGCTATGGGGACAGGAGTCTGGTGGAAGGTCTGAGGACAGGGGTTGAATTGTCCCTCTGGAGCCGAGGCCCTTTTTGTCTCCCTGTACAAGAAAGCAGAGGCTGAGCAAACCCTGCTGAGCTCTCCACACCTGAAGCTGCCGTGATGAAAACAAACACCTGCAAAGCATTAGCGGAGGAGGGGCACTTTGGTACAGTTTGATGGAATTCATTGCACCTGGCTGAGGCTGGACTGGCTGCAGTGCCCGTGGGGCTCCCTTGGAGCTTTGCTTCTCAACACCCGGCACGCTGCCATCACTAAAAGTTCAAAACCATCCTCAATATACAGACTTGGCTGCGACTGACAATTTTTCAGCTTCCCAGGGCTGACCAAGCCACAGCAGCTGCTGTCCAAATGTGTTTTGTTGCAAGCTAGTGCTTCCTCTGCAGAGATGCAACAGATCCCTTACTGCTGTCAGCAGGGCAAGTCTTGGCATCGAGGGAATGCCTCAGAAAGGGGACACCTCCAACCTTTTAATTAATTTAAATAATAACGCTGCTTTAATTTAAATCAGCGTTATGGAAACTTGTTTTATTTGGGTATTTTGTCTCCCTAACATTGGGAACGCTCTCTCATTTAAAGCTGTTTCTAGATTTTATTGAGAGGAAGAGGATATAGAAACCAGGGTTCAGAGACTGTACAGACATAGACCTGAATTCCTTTATCAAGCCAGTGGTAGGATGAGGAGGGGATGCTGGGTCTCTCCGCTCCCACAGTGTGGTCTGATGGTGAATGTAAATGCTGTCTATAATCCTGACTAAATGCACGCAGAACCAGCAGAGAGCAGCCTAAGTCATATGAAATCATAGATAAAGTCTTTTTTTTTTTTTTTTTAATTGATACGTTGCTTATTTTTTACTGGCCTGGGGTTGGGAAATGCTGCAGTGGAATTCTGTTCCTTGGGGCTGTTTCCACTGTCTGCAGAGCCACTTTTACAGCTCAGGTGACATTTAATGAAAGAAATCCAATCCCACCCTTAGTCATTTGTCATAAGGGTCCACCAGAGTTTTTGGTATCCCTCCATCACCCTGAGTCAGGAAGCCTTTGGCGGGCATCCCTCATTGCTGCGCTCCATCCTACTCCCTGTGCATCCTCTCTCCTGTGCAGATGCTGCTCTGTGTGTGACATGGGACTCAGTGAGCATTCTCCGTGTCCCTTTGCATTTGGATCATGTCCTCTGATAAACACTGCTGTGTTCCTCTTGAGGTTTGAATGGAGAATGAGTTATGGGATTTCAGGCAAAGGCAGCATTATTTTGGAGCACCGCAGCCTTCCAAGAGGGATTTCAGGAGCTCTGAGTGGTTGGGAGAATATCTCCTCTCAAATCTGAACAGGCAGCTCAATAAGTGCAAAGTTGAGGAAAAGTGTCCTCTCCCCCTTGTATGCCATTAATATTTAGGGCTGGCCCTCAATTATTCATTCCTTCAGGGTGTGCTTTTATCGTCTCAGTGCTACAGGATTAGCTTGTGCACTGTCTCTGAGCACTCAGAAAAGGCCTTTCCCTAAGATTTGTGAAATTTCATATCTGAGAGGACTTTTGCAAGCAAAATATATGCCATGCCATTAGTCAAAGAAAGCAAACCTTCCCCATCCCCACCTGCAGCTCCTTTCAGACCACACACTGCTGAGCACTGGCAGATGTGCAGGATCCAGCTGTGACCTGAGCACTTTGTCTCCTCCCATTGCAGCAGCTGGGCACAGCTGGAAGGTCCTACAGAAACATCCGGGGGATGTTTTCTCATTCCCAGCTGGAAAAGGTACTCCTCCAAGTACTTTTCAGACCGGCATCTGTGGTGGGATGGATGGTCCATCTGAAAGTCATTGTTGGATAATTAGCTAATGAGAAGGTATATCAGGTACATGACTCAATCAGCTAACGTGGAAGTTGTGGCATATAAGCATATAGGAAATTTGTCCTAGATGCTTGCCTCAGCAGCCCAGGGCCAGACCCCAGACCAGCTCCATGCTCCTCCATTGCCTTTGGTACAGCTGGATCGTTTGTCTGAGCTGTGGACAGATCGAAGGAAGTGGTGATTAAATACCTGAATTATTGGCATCCGCACTATAAATATCTGACTTGTTAATAGCCTGTCTTCACGCTGGGTCACAAAGCCTGACAGTCATCTTGCTAAGATAACCATAATCAAACCACATGTTTTGGAGCACAGCTTGATCAGAGCAGGGGCTGGGAAGAATCCCGTTTCATTTACTCTAATATTCTTTTCATTTAATTAAGCAAAGTTAAACGTGGAATTAGCATTGCCTTTCTCCCTTCAGGAACCTGAGCTGCGAGAGGCACGCGAGCACCATGCTGCTGCAATCACTGCAATGGCAGAGTTGGTCAAAACAAGGAAAAAGCAGGAGGTATTCTTTCTTTCTGCCTCATGAAGGTGTTTTTCAGGATAATTCTTTCCTAGGATAAAGCCACGATAAGTTTCGCTGAATAGAAGCCTGGGAAATTATTGGGCTTGAAAAAATAACATCTACCGAATGTTTCATTTTCAGAGGTTGTGTAAATACTGACAGTTCTAATTAAACAACCAGTGAGATTAATTTTTAAAGAAAAAATAAATTACATACTTTTCCATTTAGAAATTGCTGAATTAAGGCATTCTGACAGTTTTTGGAAATGTTTTAAAACATTTTGGGGCATAAAACTAATAAAACCTGGCTGTCGTTCGCTGTGCTGATTGGATTTGGAAAAACGTTGCCAGAGCTCAGTGTTCTGTGTCTGCCTCAGGGAGGACCCGTGGTGCCCATCAGGGTGGGCTCTGGGGCAGGGCTCACCCTGCTGAGGTAGGTTCCCAGGATGAGCTGGAAGAAACGTAAAAATGCTGAATAGATCGAGATGCTAAGCATGAAGGCAATGGCACCAGGAAAGCACCGGCATCACAACCAGTCTGATAAGGACCTGTAGTGGAGGAGGTTCCTGCTATCTTCAACATGCAAAGCAAGTGAGCTTCATGCTGTTATGGTTGAGCATTTAAAAATACTTCTAAATATCATCTAATTTTTTAATGCAAGATATCCCTTGTCTGCTGAGCATTAAGAATTGTACTGCAGATGCCTGATTTTACTGGCTTTGAAACATCAGCAAATCTGGTTTTGTTCCGTAGCTGTAGGGATAGAAATCACTGTGAAGATGCTTTGCATTTGGTGCATTTATTGATGTGAGAAAATCAGCAAGCATTAATTTAAGTAATTAATTCAGGCCGAAACATGCAAATGTGATGGCTAGATGAAAGCCCATAGACATGTGTTGCAGAACTGTGGTTTGGTTCCTTGTCCTCTTGCAAGCAGGAGGAACAAGAAGTGAGGAAAATCCTGGAAGGAAGCCTCTGTGCATAGAGATCATATTGGAGATCGTGTTGGGACAGCGCTGGTCCCAGGAAAAGGTTCAGGATGGGCTTGGGGCTGGGACTCAGCTTCTGAGTGGCAGGAAGGAGACTTCCAGGTGGGCAGGTGGGTCCATGCCATCCGTGATAGGATGAGAGGTGATGGCCTCACATTGCACCAGGGGAAGTTCAGGTTGGATGTTAGGAAAAATCACCTGAAAGAGTGGTGAGGCGCTGACATGGGATGCGCAGGGATGGGGGGAGTCACTGTCCCCAAAAGGTGTTCAAGGTAGAAGTAGGACGTGGTTAGTGGGCATGGTGGGGGTGGATTGATGGTTGGACTCAGTGATCTTAGCAGTCTTTTCCAGCCTTTATGTCATCTGGAGACTTAATTGCAAGAGGCCTAAGACAAATCCTACCCAAAGAAAGTCTGGGGAGCTCCCTGTGCAAGCCACACAGTACAACCTATCCCCATTCTGCACTTTGCATATTGAATAAGACTCAGCTACCCATGACGTTTTTGCAGCACTTGGCAAAGTGAAAAGTCCTTTTGGGAAAAAAAAATAAAAAGCAGCCTAGGGAGAGCAGCCCACCTACCCCCCACCCCACAATAGAGGAGCCACTGTGGGGACTTGTTCTCCCCTTCTGAGAATCAAATGTTGGCTTGCTGTGTAGTGCATGCATCCCAGCTGGCAAAGACAAACTAGATCATTAGGACAATAGGAACAATGTGAGTACGGAGCAAGAAATGGAAAAATGACTTTGAGATGCATTCACATTTTATACATTTACTGGGATAAAACTCGAAGCCTATAACATTAAATCACGATGTCAAAGAGAGAGCTTATGTTAATTTAATTAAAGGCAGCATCCTGGCACACAGGGATAAGGAGCAGATTTAATATTGTGCACCACCCACTAATTTTGCCTGCCATGGGCGTGCTTAGCTTTGGATGTCTCGATGTGCTCACAGCTCTATTTGTTTTTCTGGACAGGATGAGTGTCTGTACCACCGCTCCGCCAAAGTTGGGCAGAATCAATTTTTACACTTCTCAGTCCTGAACGATGTGTGGATGGCATCTCTGGCACAAAGCTGGACACCAGTTCATCTGTCTGTGCTCGAGAGGTGGGAGATTTTGTCTGCCTTCACTTCCAGCAGGGAAAAAGAGAAGCTTCTCAAGGATGTCTGATGGTAAGTGGTATGAACACCCCTCTGAGCACAAAACAGAATTGAATCGTAGGGTAACAGAATCATTAAGGTTGGAAGGTCATCTAGTCTGATCATCAGCCCATCATCACCGTGCCTGCTAATACATATCACTCAGTGTTGACATCTACTTTGAAATTGCCCGGAAAACCAGTTACGTTGCTAATGGACTTTGGAATGTTGTGAGGGTGTCAAAACCCTTGAGCTCCACACATTGTATTTCTATATCCTAATTTCACTTGTGGGTATATTCTCCCACTTAATTTGTGTGGGGAAATCTGGAAGGGATGCGGATCAAATGCACAAAAATGCATTGTGATGGCCAGAGGGAACGTCTGGTGTTCCTGTTTGTTCCCATTGCCTCTTATTCTGGCACTGGGCACCACTGAAAAGAGCAACATGAAAATGGCAAGATGAGAAACAGATACTTACTGGAGCCAGAAAAAACGAGACCCCAAGGTAGGCATGCAGTCTGCAGTTGTTAGGACTCGGATTTGCACTTACTTTTGCTTCCCACTAAAAGCAGTGAATGAGGCCAGTTAATAGCTTACCTGCTCGAGGAGCTGTAATGTCAGACCCCCGGAGGAGTTGGAAGGGCTGCTCTCACCCCTGGAAGATTCTCACTGGCTACCAGGTATTCTTTTATCATCACGCTTTAAAGTGAAAGCCCTACATTTTTCTCTGTGACTGTATTGCAGAACGTAACTTGGGAACATTCTGAATAGGAACGTCTGACGGATTGCTTTTTGTAAGGGAAAAAGAGCCACGACCCTCTGCTAAGTGACACCTGTATCAGAGTACTGCATTGACAGGTGACGCTATTGGCAGCATCGCACCTTGCTCAGTGAGTGCCGCCAGAGGGACCCCGCGGAGCGGCCAAGTATGGCCTGGGGGGAGCGCAGCACAAAGGGGTGATGTGGGCAGTGGGGGACAGCAGGCTTGGCGTGGGGGTAGCAAGCTGCTTCCAAGTGAGTGTGGAAAAGGGCAAATGGAAGAGAAAAAAAAAAAGGTGGGAGGGGAAAAAAAAAAAAAGGAAGAAGCAACAAATTGTGGCTTCCCGTTCATCTGAGATTTGCTGGACATTATTTATTTTTTTTGCATTTGGGATGATGAAGGTAGAGATGCTTCCATTATTAAGGCTTGCTGCTCTGGTGTTCTGTATTAGGCTTGTTTGTGATGTTGCAGGTGTGAAGGCACCAATGGGGAGCGACAATGTGTGGTTAAAGGGGAAGGTAGGAGCTTGGTCTCTTTTTTTTAGGGGACTTACATGTGCCTGCATGGTTGATAGTTAGAGGATGACTGTGCCATGTCCATCCCCCCAAAAAAACAAGCCAACCAACCACAGCAAAAAAAGCAAACAATTCCCCATGGGTTTTCTGAGGAGAGTTACAAACCAGCAATTGGAAGAAAGGAGAGCAACCCAAGGATGGTTGTTACATCCCAGCAAACTGCTGGGCTCCACTGTACTAAAAGCTGCAATTTTAACATAACAGACACCTGGGATGATTAGAAACCCTGGTGAAGTCACCTGCAGTGTTTTCCAGCTTTACCAGGGCTAAACATGGGGCTGGGGCCTTGCACAGAGTTTTGCCAAAGCAAGGCATCTCCTGGGTGTGCAAGGAGCTCAGCTCACTGGGAAGGCATGGCCTGGCACAGAGCACTTTGCACCAAGGATATGTGCTTGGGATGTGCAAAGAGTTCAAGGAGGTTGTGGATGCCCCCATCCCTGGATACATTCAAGGCAGAGCTGGATGTGGCTCTGGGCAGCCTGGTCTAATGGTTGGTGACCCTGCCTGTGGCAGGGGGGTTGAAACTAGATGATCTTTGAGGTCCTTTTCAACCTGGGCCATTCTATGAAAGAGCTCCTAGGGCTCCCATATGAATTTTGCAATTGAGAATGCTGAAGAAAGTTCTTGCCTTTCTGTTGCCCTTCACAATCTGCCAGATGGAGGGGGAGGACTTCTTATGGCACTGATCAAGATTTCATAGGGAAATTGGATGCTTTGTTTTCTTATTTCTTTTTTGTAAATGATTTCCTTCCTTTCATGATCACTACAAGCAGAGCTGCAGGAGCATCCAGGAGGCACCAATTACTGACAGATCTCCAATGAGGAACTTTTTTCCCCACTGAAGTGGGAGGACAAGCTCGTGTCTTGGCAGCTTTGGCCATCTGTATTCATTTTTGGTCTGACAGACCTTCCTGCAAAGCCAGACCCGTGCTTGAGGTGTAGCGGCGTGACTAATCCTTAAGTAATCACTTGTGTGGGGAATGTCACCTCTGGGTGTGCTGTTTGTTGGGCCATAACTATACCTTTTGAAGTGAGAAAGGTGAAATAATCCAATCAGCATTTCCCGAAGGGAGGAATGATCCTATGCTCATTCTTCTTGTCCTGGATGGAGCACAAGGAGCACACAGATGTGTGCAAAGTGGTGGGAATGTGAATCTCATTCCATTTCCCTTCCCGTTTCCCATGTGAATTCATCCCATTTCCCCACACAGCTGTTTTCCCTGGGTCTGAGGATCCCTGTAGTGCTGGTTCCTCATGAGCTTTGATGGATTTGGAGCATGTAGTTTATGCCTTAGATGTCTCTCATACTATCTTCTGGAATGTTGTGAAGGCCACAACACAGCAGTTATTCTTTAAGGCTCCTGGCAAGAGTGACAGCCAGGAAGAAGGGGTCATTTCTGGGGCTATTCCCCCAGCAACCCACATGAAGTAGAGCACCAGCCTTCTTAATGCTTGGCTCTTGGACATAATGCTTCAGCTTTCATGTCCTGCTTAGCTCCAGTGGAAAGAACATTTTCAGTCCAATTTCCTCCCGTTTTTTCACTTCATGCCTTTTTCTTCATATAGCTCAACCCGGGAACTTGGCAGCTGGAAGAGGAGGGTGCCGGCAGGCCCTGGGGCTGGTTCCTTGCTCTGGGCTGAATCCCAAATTGTGGTTTGAGCTGTTGGCATGACTTACCCTCGGAATTCTACCTCAGAGGAAGTTCAGCCTGTTGCAGGACTGGTTGCTATGACATTTTGCAGATCACTATACCAGGAGCTATTGATGCAAGAGTAACCTACATCCTGCCTTGTGTCTGGGTGAAGCCTTTCTGACAAGAGCTCTACAAGTTTGGCATGAATATGTATTATTTGGGCTTTGCAGACCAGTAAAAATCTCTATTCATCCCGCAGTGATAGGGATAACTCCTGTGGGTCATTATGCCTTATAAGGGATAAGTTGAAAATAAAGCTATTTTTTGTTCAGCTGTTTCTTCCTTCAGCAATAATACCCATCGGTTGCAGTGTGGTATAATGATGAGGAATTTCTAGATGATGATTTGATTCGAAAGTTAGAGAGAAGACTTTCAAAGAAGCTAACTCCCACAGCATGAATAGAAAGCTGGGCTGGCTTTTTCCTCCCATATAAAAAGGTCGAAATGGGCATTTTCAGACAAGCCAAGGTATATTTTTGCCTTGCTCACTGACAGCTGGAGGTGGTCCGTGGGCTGCTGGTCAGTGGTCTCAAAGGATTTTTAAGTAGGACATTTTCGGTAACTTTCTGTCGATGTCTTCAATGTTGTTGCCATGATGGAAAATAAAACTGGTTCCTATGAAGACCAGGATCTGGATGTCTGGATCCAGGAGCATTTTTAAAGAGAACGCAAATTGTCTTAAGGCTATTTTCTTTTTTGCATGTGTGCTCTAGTTCAAACTGCTGTTTAATCTTGTCTAGAATCTGGTCCTTTAGAGGAAGGAAAGGAAGAATGAAATGACACCTCCCTGTAGATCCAGAACATTCAAATAAACTGCAGTTTTTCTTGTCTTAAACAAGTTTAGCAATCATTAAAAAAAAACAGCTCTCAGAAGAACAGTGCTGGCTTATGGTGGTTTCCGTGATGTTATCAATATGGCCATGGGCATGAAGTCTTCATTTTCTATGCCTTCTATTAAACATCAGCTCAGACGTCATCATGGGGTCACTGACATTATGTGAATTAGTTACTTTTCCTAGCTGATGTTACTGCCTATTTTTGGCTTTGCCCTTTGGCTTGCCTTCTAGTAGGAGCATGAATCAGTGCACAGGACTGACAATCTCAGAGTCACACAGGCAAGCTGGAGATGTTCCGAATAAATAATCAAAGCTACTAATGAGGCTGCATAATGCTGGGGGCTTGCAGGGAGCTTTCGTGCTATGTGGTCGTGAGTGTCACAGTTGTTTGAGGAGAAGAGGGAAACATGTTTGCTACAGCGGAGAGGAAATCTGACTAGAATATTTTAAGAGAGTAGCAGCTAACGTGTTGCTTAGATTCTCTTGCCACACGTTTGAGTATGTTTGTTATTTATGATAGCATTGTTGGAGCTGCAGAAGTATAATGAGGGCAAAATGAGTTTTGTTGGGAGAAGTAATAGCTTTTAGTTGCTGTAACAACAACTATTGCCTATACCTAAAAAGTTTTTCTTCATTGCTGCCACTCCCCAGTCCATGGCTGGGGAGTGAATCTACAGGTTGCAAGCAGCTCTATTTTGGCTAGAGGAATTGTTCACCAGAAGTTTATCTCCTGCAAGAAACACCATTTGCAAAACCACTCATTATTAGCTGAGATCCATAGCAACATCTCTGCTACCAGGTCCGCTCCTCGGCTATTGTGCTCATGATTTGACATGGCCATCGCTGTCCTTCCTTGCATGGTGGCATCTGAGCAAGCCCAGAGCTGCTTGTGCTGGTATTTGTTCCTCCTCATTGTACGTGACCAAGCTACAGCGGTGTTAACATAAAGGCTCATTTTTGAGTATTTTTGAGACTCTTTTCTCTCCTGCCTATTTTCCTAAATGCTGTTTGGAGTTTTCTCATTTGTATAACCATGTATGGATGCTGACATCTCATGACAAATGTAGGGGCTTGGGAGTATTTCATGAACCCTTCTCCAACAGTTGTGCTGAATGCCAAGCTGAACATTTCACCTCAGCCACAAGGGATGCTGTCCTTCCTTACCAACCCAGCTGGGGACCTTCTGCATTGTGGTGCCCACTGAATCCACCCGGCTGGCTGCATGTGCTTAGTGGGGATGTAGGATTATAGAATCATTAAGGTTGGAAAGACCGCTAAGACTGTCAGCCAATCCCCACCATGCCCACTGAACTATGTCCCTCAGTGCCGCATCCCCACGTTTCTTTTGCCTTTCAGCCTCAGGACACATTGCCTTCAGGAACACCTTTGTGCGTGGCCCAGACAAGCGGAGCAGAGCTACCAACCACTTTAAAATCTTCTGGCATTGTAGGCAGAGCTCAATTCATTAAGCCTGAGCCTTTAAAATCATTAGTCAGCAGTGTGATCATTTTTTTCCAATTATGGGGTTTAAGGGATTATGGTAAGCTATTACTCTGAGGTATTAATACCTGCATTGCTTCTGGAATGGTTCAGGTGAGGAGGCATAGCAGCTGCACTCGGGACCAGAGAGCATGACCCTTTCTTATAGTCTCCAGAGAAGAAATGAAAGAAAAATGTGCCCTTGTGTTAAAAATTCAGCTCATTCCACAAGCTTGCTTTGTCTCTCGAGGGGTCAATTAAAGCTTCACAGTCTTTCCTGCCACACTGGCAAAAAAAGATCTTCATCTCCTCTTCCTTTGATTAACTATGTTGTTATAAACAGACGATGCAGCACAAGCAAGGGAAACTAATATGCTTCCCCCTGAGCCGAGGCCCCTGTAAATGGATCAATTAATTTGAACCAGTGCACCCCTGTGCATGAAAAGGTGCAGTGCTAGTGCAAAGCTACAATCCTGCTGGACCTCAGTACTGTGGCCTCAGATATAGAAATCCACTCTTGCACACAGGGATGTCATACGTGTGCTTTTCCTGCCGAGGCTGTTTGACTGCTGCAGATGCCTCCCCCAGTTTAAGAGATTTTTTTGGCCTCCCAGTTGCACCAAAAAAAAAAAAAAAAAGAAGAATAAAAAGATGTTTGTAGCAGGCATTTAAATTTTTATGAAGTGCTTGCTTTATTGTCTTAATAAATCCTTGTTTGGTTTGCAGAATGCATCCCCATCGAAGTTAAGAGTTTATATGAAAATTAAAACGGCACTATGTCTTCTTAATTAGACAAATGTATAGATAAAAGGAAACAAATGTCAGCTGGCAGAGGAATTTAGGTTTGCTGGGAGAGCTCTTCTCATTTCTCTCAAGATGTTTGCAGAGGTTAATGCTGGTGCTGCAGGCACTCCACGGGACAGCAGAATTGCCCCTTTTCAGCAGGCAAAACATGGGCAGCCCGCTCTTCTGTATTGTGTGGATCATCCTTGCTGAATTATTTACTTCCAAAAATATGTCATATAATTATTATCCCATAAAAGTTAAGCAGATTTTATTTTTCACAGGTGAACAGCCAAGGCTAAGCCCATAAAGCCTTTGCTCTGGCGTTATCTTTGAAGGTACACTAACTTACAGGCTTAATTGGTGAGAAATGATGGGAGAATATTGATCAATGAATTTTTTATTCAGATTGTTTTTGGCTTTCAGGAGCAAGATAATTCTTAGGTCATTAATATTTCTTACATCTCCTAATGACTGCAGCCGTAAATCAAGAGGACTTGTCCAATGTTCTGTACAAGACAGTGATTTTTTGGAAAGGACAAGAAGCAAATTTTAGCTGAATTATGGAAATCATTTCATTCTAACTCTCAGCCGGCTGCAGGGTGGGCCTCAGGCTGCATTTCTCCTCTTTGCTACACGTGGACAAGAATTCCTTCTTCTCACCCTGAAATGCAGCAGGAGAAACTACTGGTTTTTGAAGGAAAATCTCGCAGCTGTCAATACTTAAGTCCAGGCTTTTGTTAATGAACTTTGTTCCATGGAATACCTTGAGATAACTGCCGGGATAACTGGGTTAGGACAGCAGAGGTCCCGGCTATGGGACTCCTCATCATCTTGCTTGTGTTGAGGTGAATGGAGACATGAAGAAGGCATCAGCCTGGAGATCTCCTGACAAAGTGTTTCAGGAGAAATCCTCTTTTCTCCCTGGCTGTAGCATTGCTGGCTGCAGCATCTACCTCTCTTCTCATTGTAAGCAGTGCACATCGGTAAGTACCTGCTTTGGCTTTGCAAGGAAAATATAGGCATCATCAAGCTGCCCTGCAGCACAAGTGAGACCTTGCAAAGCAGGCACTGCAGTGGTTGGAAAGCAGTGGAGGAAAAAAGTAATGCTGTGTGCGAATCTGTCTTACTGGGTGCTTTCTGTGTACTGTGCAGCTTAAAACACTGTTGCAAATGAGCTCTGCTTAAGCAGTTTTTCAATTCTGACATCTTGTGCTTCTTATTAATCTTAATACGTTAGGAAATTAATTCTGCTTTTAAAGAGAACCCAACAGATTGCAGAAGGCTTCTACACTCTTCATACAGAAGCAAGCCCCCCAAGGCGGGACCCAGGTCAGAGCAGTCTTTCTGTCTATGAGAAATCACCGTTGATCAGTTCAAGGCAGCATTGAGTTGTGATGGTTTGGGCTGTGGGTTGGGTAGGAACCCAACATATTTGCTGCCTGTCTGGATTATCTGACCTTCATCTCTCCTGGCAGAGACAGGATAAGACCTGCAGGTGTCCTAGTGAGAGCGACTTTTGTGGGGGAGAGCGCCTCTCCCAGAATCACAGCAGCAACCATCATTAGTTATGTAGTAAGCGTATTTTCCACATGCAGAAATCAATTCTGAATATTTTATGGCTTTAATTGCACAGCCCTGCACGGGCTGCAGTGAAGGGGTTATTAGGCTGCCGGATGCTCATTTCCTTCTGGGATGAGCTTTTTATTTTTTTTCCCCTTCATACTTTTCCTGCTTCAGATGGCAAAATATTGGATATAAGAAGGTGAAAGTTTGTGACAGCACTGAACTCGTAGTTGGCCTCAATGCAAGAGATGCCAGGGCAAAGTGCCTCCTACTCTTTTCCGATAAGATTCAATGGTGGAGCAGGCTCAATGATGAGGCCAGCAGCAGTGTATGGATTTCAGATGGTATGAAGAGAGTGTTTATCGCTCATATCTGCTGCCAGATAGCTGCTTCTGCCATCTGATCCAAAAGCATTTGGAGTCACTGGGTGTTAATGTAACTATCAGGATACATGGGTGGGTGTTCTAGAGCAGGAGAACCATGCTGAGGCTGTTGCTTGTCTCTGGAGGGCTATTGGAGCTCTCACTGACAGGGGCTGGGATAATTCCTTGTGATTTCTGAGCATTCTTGCACACTCTGTGCAGGCAGGTCCTTGAAAAGTCAGATCTAAGGAAACAACCAGAATACGATGAGCACAAATCAGAGCCTTGATGAAGAATTCAGCTTTTCTTATCTAAGCCATCTGTCTGCCTCTCCCCTGGTATCTCTTAGCAGTATTGATCTTTCCAAGTCATTTATTCTGACAGACTGCACGATGACACGATATAGCAGATGCTGACTGCTCCAGCAAGTAATGAGTTCAGATATTTTGCTTCGTACATGGATGCAAAGAGCCACTGCCCTCAGGTTGTAAGGCCTTGGCCTATTGTCACGTCTGCTCTCATAAATGAAACAGGACTGAGCTGGCTTTATCTTAGCATCTTCCAGGGGAGTGGGGCTGGTGGTTGAAGGAAGCACATCATCCCCGTTGAGGCTGAATTCCAGGTCCTGGCCAGCCTGGGAGAGGCTATCCAAGCGCATATGTTTGTTCTGGAATTTCCAGGTGTTAAAATACATCCATACAACTTTGTGCTATCATGGGCTGGGGGGAGTCGAACATATTCTTCGCAAACGAGTGAGTGCTTGAGTTGCTCTAATCTCCAAAGTGGATCATGCTGCTGCGCTGTGTAAAAGATCCCTGTCCTGTCCCAGCAGAGGCAGTGCTGCAGTGGTGACCCCCTTTAGGCACAAACTCTGGCTTTGACTGGATCCAAACAAAATGGATATGGCTGGAAAATGGCTCTCCTCAGTTCCATCATTCACTGATGATAGGAAGTAGTACATCCATTTCACTTACTTTCCTTGGAACTGGATTAATCATCAGATGAATTCAAGGGCAGCCTCTTCACTGACTTCAGGGAGCTGTCTTAGTTCCTTAGCTATTATTTAGTACAGTGAATGCGTACTGCATGACAAGGGAAAACAATCCATATCACACAAAATTTTACCCTCCTAAATTATCTACATTCGTTTTATGGCACTGTTTCCCATAACTGTGGTATCTTAGGGAGCTTATTTTGTTAATGTGCAGAGGAGATTGTTCTCCTCCAAAACTCTTCCATATATACCTTTCAGCTGTGGTTTTTTGCTCCTTTGGTGCAGCTGTAGCCTTAGTGCCTGTCAGCCTGTGTCTAGCAGATCTGTCTTTTTAAGAACTCTCCGGCTTCCTTCCTAAGGCAGGGCAAGGAAATGACACTTTTGATACAATCCCTTCCATAGCAGAAGTTTCTCTGGAGCGTGGAGTTCCTCTCCCTTTCCATTAAACCCGGGTGTCCTCATAGACTCCTATGAACATTAAGACGTTCTGAGTATAAAGGAGCCATTTCTCATCCACCTCTTAAAATCTTCAGCCTTTACTTTTTTTTCTAAGTGGTACTTTCTCAGGAGTTCTTGACACTCATGTGTGAATTTGCTGTGCATTTGGAGAGTGACTTGAAAAGCTTTTAGTGAATAAATCTCTAACAGCCCTCAGTCTGAGGTTCTCACCAGATACTGTGTCAGTGGGGGAGAGATTACAAAGAGTTTTAGCATGAATCTGGAAAGTTTTCCAAGAAGGAACCTGAGCCCCGGTCGCTTCCTCCCTTCCTTCATCTTACCTCCATAGAGCTTTATTTTGGCACCTGTGGGAAAGCCCAGGTTATTATTTATTGAAAACGGGGAATCAAGGCAAGAAGGTGGTCTGGCAGCCATGCTCATTCCCAGAATCACGCCATTTCTTTTGCGTGTGAAATAAAAGATGGTCTCTCCCTCCCACTCTTCCTCTGTTCATCGTTCTCTTGTTGTAGAAACAGCCACACTTGAAGTTATCTTCTCATATCTTGACGATTTTCCCACCCCAGCAAACGAGATGATCTCCATCTGTGTTTATCTTTAATCTTATCACGTTGCCTCTGCTTCCTTACGTGATTTCATAAAGTGTCCCTTATGCTTCTCTAGGAGAAATTTAGAGAAGCACAGAAAGATCCTTGTGATGAGAAAGTGTGCTCCCAGAGGTACGTAGCAGGTAGGAAAGAAATAATGATTGCAAGATGCGTGTATGCTACTGCTATGGGGGTCAGAGTTAAGGTTAATTAAATGTCTTCATTGCGTATTGTTTTCCCCTTAAGGTGTTTGAGAGCCTTCTAAGAGAACCATTAACTTTGAACGGCAAAGGTTTTTAATGAATACTTTTATTGATTGCTCTTGCAGCAGGTTTGGTCTTAACTACATGTACTCTTCATGTATTCTGCCTTGAAACTATGTTTGAATCTTCCCAATGCATTATTAGCAACCGGTAAATTTTTAATCAGATATGGCATGTAAATATTCCTTTCTTTTTTTTTTTTTTTTTAAGGCAAAACCATCAAAGTGCACATGGTCCATTTTTTCCTTCTTCAGTCTTCATACAAGCATAATAAGAATAAAATAGTCTGAGAATTACATACAGCTAACAAATGTGGCTCCTACTGAACGAGACAATTAAGCCATCAGAATGTGAACAGTTTCGCTGTATGCGAAAATACCTGGTTTGGAATTTCATACATTATACAAGCTTTAATATTAAAAAGAACGTTTTTGCATCTAGATAAAATCTCAGAATTGTTAGGTCTCTTGTTTATAACCTGCACGTTAGTGTGAAAAATGTAAATGGACATTAAGTAGGAGCATTTGTGATTCATTCTTTCTATATGTATGAGCATTTCTTTTCAACGTATTTCTCAGCTTGCATGAAAACTACCGTTTCGCTGCCATGGAAATGAGAAATAGTGAGAGTTAATGGAATGATGAATCCCCATTGCTTGAAGACTTTCAATCAGAGCTGGCTGCCTCAGAGAGTTACTGTTTTCTGTGCAGGAGGAGGCAGAGGAGGTAGCGACCTCTGTCTTTCTTTAAAGACCTACGTCTTTGTTTAAAGCCCTTTTCTGACCTTGAAATGATGTCTGTGATACAAACAGCTTTGGTTGTTTTTTTTTACAGTCAGCTTTCCAGGTCTACTGAAGGTCTCGTGGAGGGGCTGAATGTCTTTGGGAATGCTGTTGGATGGGCACTGGTTCCTTTAGAGTTCATTTGGCGTTAAGTTCACAGATGCCTAATTAACAGGAATCTTAGCAGAGGTCTGTGTGCCCTTACCACTGCCTGTTACTCACATACCAAAACCTCTCAGGTCTCTCGTTATTATAAAAGGAAACGTTCAGCCCTGCTCCTGTTCAGACAATCTATCGGCCCTGTGTTAGAAAATACAACAGCACAGATCTGGGAGCATTAGTTAAAGACGTGAAGAATCACACCCTATGTTGTAAACGTAAATTTTTGTGAATTATATTTTATTTAAGTACGCTTGGGAAATTTACATATAGATTAAACCCTAAATATACGAAATGTCAGCCTGTTTACATCCTAATGCCTTCACATCAGACGGTGTATGGATTGGGTTCAACGCCGGAGCATTCCCCTCATTACCTTTAACTAACATGTTACAACAATGAGGGTTAAAAGGAAACCTTGCAGGCCAGAGACATGCTGGGGAGGTGTTTGAATTGCTTGGACTTTGCTATGAACTTGTCAGAATTTTAATGCACGTTGCCTGAAAAGCTAATGAGTCTCCATCTGGAGACATATAACTGATTACGGGCTTAATTATTTCTCTTACCTGAACAGCTCCGTTCTTTGTTCACACTCACTCCTATAAAAGCAGCAGCAGCAGTGTCAACTTGAAGGCTGTTATTCCTCAGATGTGCATTCCATACAGGCAAACACCTTGTTTCTTTGTGGCTTTGTCTTCTTTCCCCTCTAATTTTCATTTCTTGGGCATTTGAAATGCTTCCTCCCTCAGGGTGATCTTGTAGTGGTTAGCAGTTCATCAGGGAGGATGTATAGATACTATCCATATCCGTGTCTTCATGGATGGGGCAGCATAATCTAATAGCTGTGGCACCCAAGGGTGACAGCAGTGGGATAATACAGAGTGATCACTCCAACTGAAGTATAATAGCACTGAAGGAGGAAACAAGCATTCAGAGCAAAAGAGTGCTTTGCTGCAGGGTTTGGAAACCAGAAGCAGTAGAGGAGGTTCCCAAAGATAGCATAACTAATCAGTGCATTTGAGTTAGTGTGTTAATTCCATTGGTGTAAGGGCTTGGTTTTTATGGGCACTTTTATTTTTCAGTGCACCAACTGTCATACTTTTCTTTACCCTTTTGCTTTATTCCCACGAGCTGAAGCCAACCTGTCTGGGGTGACCAGGTCCCCTCCAGGTCTGTGTCATGGAGGCATCAGGACATAAACACTGATGAGGCAGTGGGTGCAGCCACATGATAATGAGGGCATTAAGATCTCAGTTTACTTTGTAGGAATGTAACAATGATGTTCTGACTTGCTGGAGACAGCAATTCTGTGCAAGCAATAACCAGTTTCAAAGAGATGAAGAAAAGGTTTTCCTTGCTTGGCTAAAACACCCACTGGAGAAGGTAAGTACCTATGCCCTGCTCCTGCAGGCAGCCAGAAAAATGTCCCCAGGTCTTCCAGGCAGCTGTGAAATGAAAACTTTCTCCTAACTGATGATACATTCCCCTTATTAGTTACAGCCCAGTGGCCACTGTCAAACACTTATTAATTATTCCTCTATTTTTTCCTTTCTAGCACCTGCAAGAGGATTTTGCCTTCAATAAACAGCACTTTATTGACCAGCAGTTTGTTATTGATTTCTGTATTCAATAAAAATGTGGTAAATGGGGGCATTAAATTACTCTACAGCTCTCACTTTCAGAAAATCCAAGGGAGAATGGGATGCTGTGATGTGTTTTGTTAGCATACATATGGTAAAGGAAGAGAATTTGTCTGAGTGAGAGACTACCAGAAATGTATCTGCTTTAGTTGCTAATTGGATCTGTCACATGCATGTGCTAACACATGTGCGCACAGACTTGTGAAGTCCATTTATTCTCATTTGGATGAAAAGTTAACTGTAAGGCCACAATATGACATTCATCAGGCACAACCTTGGGAACAGCCCCTCTTGTGATCAGGCCAGATGCAAAGCATGATGCGGGGAAGAGTTCTGGGGCTCATTTTGTTCAGGTTTGCATGGGTTGGTAGGGCTTGCACAAACAGTTGTATTGTGTGGGAACTGGTGGGATTTGCAGCTTTCTAATACTGAACTCTTTGAGGAGACTCCACCTTTGCACAGACAGCTTTGAGGTTCTTGCAGAGAAATATCTCAAAATTAAGCATCCTTTCCATCTAGACGCGTATACTGCATTTGCCCACACAAAGCTTGCCTTGACCTACACCAATCACAAAGTTACCTTAGCTCTAGAACAGGTGTGTGTGATTGGAAACTCATTAGTGAGAGTGAAAACTGGTGTGAGGCAGGTGGGAGTGCTGAGTAACAATGAAAGTACAAACGATGTCAGTCCCTTCTGTGTACTGGGTAAGGTAAGGTTTCTTTTTTCTTGTTCTGATTGCTCTGGGTTTAAAAAAGGAAAAAAGAAAAGAAAAGAAAGCAGCCCTTGCTTTGCTAACTGTATGATTTTTTCCCTTTTGGGTCTGTAATATATAGATACAGGATTCCTGATTCTCCTTCCATGCTTGTGGAAGTCAGGACAAATTGATTTTGAGCTCCATGGGATTACCTGGTGGCAGGGCTGTGGAAATGGGATGTTTGCCTCTCTGCCTGCTCCAGCCTTCTGTAATTCCATTCCTTTGCATGTTGGCTGTTTTGATGTGAGTTAGAGAATATGCTGTGGTGACCTTACTCTACTACTGCTGCCTACATGGCTGTGCTAGGGGTGCAGCTGTTAGCATTTGGGGCCTGGGGGTGAAGGGGGGTGGAGGACCCCTGCCAGCTGCTCCTGTGTTGCCAGGAGGGGCCAAGGAAAGGGGCTGCATCGCTGACCTGGGACCTTACTTCCCACTGGCGCATCTTCTTCCCTTGGAGGCAGTTGTGAAGAGGGAGAAACAAACCGTGGTATGCAGACATGAGAAATGCTTGTGCTTAGATGGATGTTTGCATAGAACAGAGGAGGAAAAATGGGATTTGTGCCTTGGTGACTCCACAAGCTCTGGGGCCCCAGGACACTTTAAAAAGCCCTCCTGGAGCTTGAACTGCTTTTCTGTTTTCCCTGGGACCTTGAGTCTGTTGGACCATTAATTTGTCATTTTTTACAAACACACCAATTCACTTAACGTTCTCCCACACTGTCTCCTTCCCAGCTCTCGCTCGGTCCATTTAGTTGATTGCCGTGTACTCCTGTTAGTGCTCTGTTGGGCTGCTGATGTATGTTTAGTAACTCTCCATAGCAGACTAGTTCTAAAAAAATACTGTGCTAAGAATTTTTGACACAGGGAGCTGAAAGCTGAGGGCTCGGATTGCAGGGGGAGCCCTGCTCTTGCCTCCAGACACATGGGGTTAACAAGAGGAATTTTTGGTCCGTGCCTTTGCATTAGTCAAACAGCTTTTTTTTTTTTTCTTTCCTGATTAACTATACTTTGACAATCATGCTTGGTGATGATCAGAGCAGCTCTGCATATAATGGATGCACTCAGGTAATTACCTCTTCTGTTTAAAAAGGCCTGCTGGTCAAATAAACTTCCCTTTCTTGTTCCGTTTTCTTTTTCTGAGAGGAGGGAGAAGTGGAATATTGAGCAGACTGTACCCTGAGAGCCCCTGCATGTGTCATACACACAGGTGCAGGGGATCAGGTCTCATTCTCCTGCCCTACAGCCCTGTGGTTGGCCCCGAGCATCCCACCCTGCAGTATCCTCACGCTGCCACAGTGCAACATAAGAGTGAAATCTGTTAATGGGTTATGCTTGGTGCTTTCATGGCCCAAACCCGTCAGGCTCCATTTCCCTCCCACACGTAGTGTGCTGTTTTACAGCTTTCTCATGCCTCGGGTGAGCAGAAGCTTCCTCTTGTTTTCAGCTCTGGCAGGAGAGTTACTGCATCCCCCTGAATGGGGATGCTCGACCATGGGGCAGCCCCACAGCGTGGGTGGGATGAGCTGAGCCCAACTGCAGCAAGAAGTGCTCTTGGCTTCTACTTGACCCGGGCTCAGCGGAGACATGAGCACGAGGGTCTGATCTGCAGACGCTAAATGGGGTCAAACTACACTGCTCCTACTGAAATGATTGCTCGGTGGGTGGCAGAGTGAAATTGCTCCAGCTCAGATTGAAAAGTGAGCAAAGCTAGCAGAGGTTTTCTTTGAAAGTGCCGACCTGGCAGGGGCTCCGAACAGGTCACATTTCTAAGGGCTGGGTAAAAGGCACTGCGGAATGATAGTGGTAGTTACTCTCAGAGTAGGGTTTGCTGCTGCATCTCATCCTTTGTGTGCCTTACCCCTATGGCACCGCCTATGTGCATTGCCGAGGGAGAAGATCAGCTGCAAAACCTGCTAATTAACGTAACAAGGTGTTTTCTAAAGTATAACCACAGATCTAATATTTTATGTCTGAGGTAGCAGGAGTTGTTTGGTGGATTTTCTTTGCTTATGATTAAATTTCCATTCTTGAAGTCTCCTTAGGAAGAATAATTAGGAGGGATCATTTGTCAAGGAGGGTTCATGCATATGATTAATTTATTGCACTCCAGCAATTCACTGTGGATCATCTGGGTGATGGGGACTGTCTGTTTGTGTGTTCCTAGCCCCAAGCATGTATATGGGGCTTGGCTAACATACATTTACATAGCAGTATGTTTCTGTATCATGAATTTTCCAAAAAGTAGCGAAAAAGCCATTGACCTTCATGGAATTGCTCCTATTTTTTGCTATTCCTGCACCATTATTGTGTTGCAGCACTCAAACTGTAACCTGGCAATATATCCTAAAGGTGGTAGTGCAGTTGCTTAAGTTAACCTTCCCTGGCAGTCACTTCTCAGGCTGTATCTTATCAGCAGTGAAGGCTTTGCCCCCAGCTGTCACACAATTCATCCTTGGTTTTGTGATCTTCCCTTCCAGAAAAATTCTTGATGGTTTACAGAGTAAAAACTTGCCTTTGATCTGATGAGTTTTGTTCCAGTAAATGCTGCTCTTCTCTGTGTCTCGTACAGAAGAATTGTTTCTCCTTTCATGAACTTTATTTTGATTATTCTTCTTTCTTATGGATCAGATTTACTGAAATGCATCTTGTCTTCTTGTGCAGAGTGATTCTGAGAAAGTTCTGCAGTAAATGAGTGAAGAAACTGCTGGCACAGGACTGCTGAATCCCAGAGGTGTGGGATCTTTTCTTAACCTTATGTCCAACTCAATTGACTTCAGTGTGGTTCTTCAGTTTTAAGACTCATTATTTCCAAGGCCTTCTTTTAGAGGTGGTTTCTTCTGAGAGTGGAAGGTTCAGTGTATATGCACACGCACACACCCATGTACACACATGCACATATGCATCTGTATGCACGCAGACACACAAATTCCCTACATGTATGATGTTTCTGGCTGACAGAACAGTGCCAGGATAAGACGGAAATGCCATTCTGTTGGGTACCCAGCACTAATTCCTGATTGATACACAGTCTTATACCAAGTCCTTTTCAAACTGATGTTCTTCCAACTTAATTGCCATTGTGAATACTCTGTTTACATGAGCAGAGCTCACCAGGGCTGTGCTGTACCCAGTGAGATCACCGCTTACAGCTCAGCAGACCACCACTGCAAGACAGGTGTTGTTCTTCCATGGTGGCAGCCCCAGAGGAGCTCCCTGGTCAGAGCAGCCTTCTGATCTGCTGGGTTCATACCCACAGTTCTCTATAGATTTAGTCTTAGTGATGGCTGAGAGCCAGGAACATTATGAGTTTATTTTTCTTTTGTCATTCAGAGTATTATTTGTTGCTATATTTATATTGCAGCAATGACAATGAGAAGGAGATTGCATGGGAAGAAGCCTTGGCATCTTCCTACCTGAATTTTTAGCACAGAGGAGCCTCTGAAAGAGGTCATCCTATAATTGTCTGCTTCCCAGTTCCTTTCACCTATTGGATTTCACAACTATTGGATGTGCTAAAAGCCAGGAGAGCCTCTCCTGACACCTTTTCAGCTTTTGCTGTGCCAGCAAACAGGGTGGTGACATGAGCCAGCTTTCTTCATTAATTAGAAAGAGGTTGAGAAGCCTCAGGTTGAGTGCACCAGTGCATCTTTGCCCAAGACACTTGTTTATAGGTGCAATACTGTACCTTTTGGGTTGACCTGCCCTAAGAGTGGGTGTAAACAACTCTGCCTTGTTTTCAGCCTGGCAGTGCGCTCACTGGGCTAATGATGCAGAAGGAGAAAGGGACCACTAAAGAGCACATAGGGAAAGTCTATTCCTGACCATTAATATCTAGCTTCCTGACAATGTCATTTTGCATGTAGCAGGTGGGACTATCACGTTTTTTAATAGGTCTGAAAAATGTAAGGAAAAGAGAGAGACAACAAAGCTTGTTCTGAAACATAATAGAACAGCAAATACATTTGTGCATATCTTCAAGGACTTGCTAACACTCTCTTGTGTGCTCATTTCTTTTGTATTATTCTGTCTCACCTGTGCTGTTTGGGTGATGATAGGAGCTTGTCAGAGCAGAGGATCACACAGCTTTTGGGAAGCACCGTCAGAACCTCATCCCTCCAATAGATTCAGTTTGGAAGACAGAGATATATAGAATAACATACAGAATAATGGCTGTGTGCCTGCATATGCAGTTATACAATTGTACGGTTATGCATTTGATAGGTAAACAGAGATTAAACAGGTATTTCGTACAAAAGATTATTGTGATAGAAAGACAACCCATGATAAATGGAAAATGCCCACCAATGTTGAAGGTTCACAGTAAACTCCACAAAGGAGCAATCTCCAGAGAAAGAAATCCTGCCTTAGTGGTGGTCAGCCCTTAAATGAGATCTGGGAGGGGTGGAGCCCTTCCAGTTGCACAGCTGACTCATTGCTTGCCTCAGGTGGTCGATCAGAGGTTCAGGCTGTGATCAACAGTTTCCCATACACTGCATTTTTATCTTTGAAATAAATAAAAAAATTACGGCGTAATATTTATAGGCCTGTAATTTTCTCTTAATGCATTCCTTTCGGTCACATTGTTACCTGCTGTAGGGGAGCAGCTCTCTGCCCTTAGTGATACACAGGGAGTGTGTATCACAGTGTGTGTCACAGTGGTGACATAGCTGCTTGTGATCAGAAGAGGCATTTGTCTGTGTTATTTCCCATTAAGCTCTTAAAATAGCAAATATTTTGGTCTGTCCGCTGTGTCTCTGTGTAAAGACATGCGTGTGTATTTGTTTTTAGAGCTGAGTGAATAATTGGAAACAAATAATTTATTTAACATGTTTTCCTTTGACTGAATCTACAAAGAAACGCAGTGTAATTGGGAAAGCAGCTCTGTGCCTCTCGCTGCAGAGTCTGTGTTTAAGGCTGATACAAAAATTGCCTGCAAGTCATTTCTGAGGAAAATATCCTTCTTCATCAGAAATCAGGGGAAAAAAAGTTTTCTGCATTTCTTCCTTCCAAGGAAAACGTTTATTTATTTATTATTATCTATTATGAGCGAAAGCAACAGGGGCCAAGGAGTGGGAAGCATCTTCTCCGAAACAATTCATTTTCAAGGCTTGGGTCAAGGATTTCTTGCACTAAGGAACAGGAGCGGCATCTCTGCTGTGCAGCCGATGACCTGACAATGTCCAAGTTCTCATGTGCATAGCATGAGGATGTGACATGTGGCTGAGAATAACATTCTTGGTGGTAAAACACAGCCCAGAGAACCATTTCTCAAAATATTATTTTAATTACAGGGTTGAGGAGGAGTGTGTCTGAAAAGAAGTGACCTTATATCATTGGTACCTCATGACACAACAAAGTCTGATATTTTCTGCTGTTCTGCTTAGCTCCAGTGGGTCATTTTAAGCTGGGAATTAAAGCTCTCTGTCTCACATCGGCAAACGCCTGCTATTATTTGATAGCAGGACCACTCTCCTTTTTCACTGCCAAAAGCTGCTGTGGGAACTATCAGCTCTGTGGTTTTATCAAGGCATTTGTTGTGGAGTTCCACAGTAAGGGCACAGGACAAAAGTGATTGCTAATTGAGTATCTCTCCTTGCTTTGAGCTTCGTCCCTGTTGCTTTCACCTGGTCACGGTCCTTTTCATCTAAGCTGTATCAGTTCATTACAGTGGGGCAAAATGCATATTCATGTGTTTGGGAAGTAGCTTAGCACCAAGTGTGTTTTTTGCATCTCACTGAAAGTTAATGGCCATGAACTTCATTGTCTGAAAAATTTATTTGGTGTTATGATTACCATAATGTCTCTTGGGGTGCATTTATCATTCATGCTTCTGAAGTGAGTCCTGTGGAAAACAAAGGTTGACATATCTGTTTCCCTGTTCAATTAGCAGCATTAGCTGCTCTTAAAATATTAATCTTCCAAGTTCAGTTGCAAAAGAATTTGTGGAAAGAAGACAGCCCAGGGCTACAGGGATGCAGGAATGCAAGATCTCTTTGCAGCTGTGCTATAATCCTGAATGAAAACACTTTTAACAATAAGTATGCTGCAGTTCTTTGATACCTTCTGTCTTGGGATTACAAAGCATCTCAAATATCTCAAACCAGTGCCTATGTTCTCCTTAATGTTACAAGGCCGCACAGAGCCAAATGATTGACTCCAGATTGTTGGGAGGATCAGAGGAGCTACAGAGAGTATAATCTGGTCTACTTCATAAAACTTTTCTTAAACTCCTTGCTCTATTTATTCTTTGAAAATATACCTATTCCCTCAGCTCATCCTGCCCCGTTCTCTATCTGTTCCACACGCAGGACTTTGTGGCCGGCTCTTATTTTGCTTTTCACAGGGTAATGGGGGAGCATGGCACCTACAGCAAGGACATGAAACTTACTTAGAGTTTGCCACAGCGAGTGTTGGGATTTCAGGGTGTGGTACTTTGAAATTAGATTTCTATAGTTGGTCTTCCAAATAAGCAACATGCTACCTATCTTAAAACTGCTCTAAACAAGTTTCATCATAGTAGGCCTTGCCTGAGTGCATCCTGCACACCCCAGATAAGTACGAGTGACAGCTTACTTGGGTGCGCACTTGTCTGGTGGGTGACAGCTTAGTTCATGTCTTCTGAATGCTCATACTCACATCTGCTGGAACTTGTATCTCTACACTGAGGCCCACTGGCGGTGATCTGTGCATCTGAAGACGGTCAGTGTTGACATCTGGATGTAAGTACTGAAGTTTGAGTACCATTCTTTGGTTTTCTTTGGTGGAATTATGGCTCAGTTTAGGCTCTGGAGGTGCTGAGTGCAATGTGTAGTGCTAACCCAGATGGTCCCTTTGTCTCCTTACACTCCTCCATTCTTAATTTGTTGTTTTACCAAATAAAAGTGCTGAAGGCAAGAAACTTTTTTTGATTCCTTGTTTGCAAAAGATCCAATAAGAGCCTGTCTTATGAATGAGTCCTCAAGGCACTGCCACAGTAACATAAGTGATAAATAGTAATAATTATGATAATAACAGAGATGGCATCTATTAGCAGAGACACTAATAGAGTTCTAATAAGAATCACAACTGAGTGATGCTTCTTAATCAGAATTAATGATGTGTGTTGGAATACTTTAAGACAGGATGACGTTGATTCAGCAGCTGGGTAACCAACAGCATCCCAGACCTTCCTCCAAATAAGTTCAGGTCAAAGGTAATTAGCTAGAATGCAGATAAGGAAATTTTATAAAGCTGCCCTTCCCTTCAGAGGTACAACTTTTTTATTGTAATAGAGCTATTTATCACTGAATTATTGGAATGAACGTGTGAATATGCTGTTAACCATTATTGCCATTGGAAGATGTGAATGTCTGTGCCACATTTTTGAATTTGTGTGCATGTATCAAGCACAAAATGCTTAGATGTTATCACACCCTCACCCTCCTCTGAAAACACTGAAACAAGTTTGTCCTCAAAGCAGTGCTAGTAGAAACCATGCACTAAGCAGTCTGGGTTTTCTAAGTCAAAGCAATCACCTCTAGTTAGTAAACAATAGTAGTATCACATTCAAAATGCTACCTTACCACAAGCTGGCCTCCAGCTTATTGCTTAGTACAAGGCTAGGGAGATAAAAGAAGCCTTTACCTTGTTCTGAAATGTTCAGCATTTAGTAAAATTGTACATTCAAGCCCCCTTCTGAGGGGAATGGCCGACTAGCTGCTCTCTCCTCACGTCAAGGAGAACATAGCTCTGACTTTGTGCTGCTAAAACTGCTCCCGTGTGGTGCCTTTTCAAGGTGGAGGCTGCTGGGGACACTTTGCTCATGCACAGATGAGCCACCCACCTATACAAGGACTTAGTGTCTCCAGAATCTTGAGACCCTCTAAATTGCGAGCACTAGCAGCTGCTGGATGTGGGCCATGTCATGAGAGATGCTCACTGGGATGCACAGAGCTGAAGTGGTTGAAGAAGTTTATGGCTGAGAAGCAGCCACTGCTGAAGCAGTGAGCTTCCTCTGTATCACCACAAACTTCCTAGGGGCAGAGGGTGTCAGTGTACAGAGAGCAACCAGTGGCAATGATGAAATGTTTTCCCACTGGACAGATTTTTTGTCATTCATCTGTAGATGTCCAAGAGCCAGGGATGTGTCTTGAAAAAAGAGAGGACAGTAGTGTAAAAATGATGTTTTTATGTGTTTTGAATTTTGCTGTGCTTTGTGCTCTCCTAGGGGATGGAGAGCCCAGTAGAAATTCACTCTATTAGCTCATCAACATTGTGTATCTCCATTAGACAGTAGTATCAACATGAATGGAAGGTGACAAAGAAGTGACTGCTGTTGAATGATTCACCTCCTGCCCTCCAGGGGTCTGTCCCTTAGTCCTGAATGCAGAACACATGGATGAAGCAACAGTTGCTCCTCCTCTCTTTTTCCACTTGTGATATCTGTGTAGTGGCATTTGGTCTCAGGTATGACTTCCAGTTCAGCATGTAAACTATGTCCTCAATGGATTGTAATGCTCCTGCTGTGTCTCTACTAATGAGCAATCATGAGTTTCTTGATGTAAATCTCCTTGCATTCCCCCTTAATGGCGCTGAGTTTGTTATGATCATTGTTTTTCTGACACCCCATCTATTACGGTACCATTTATTTAGCAAGGGCTTTAAAAAAAAAAAAAAAATTATTGTACTCTGTTCTTGTTCCAGATGGCTTCTATAATTAGTTTATTACTTTTGCAGATGTAGTATGAAAACTGCAGGATGTGAGCCAACAATGGGGAGATGAAGCTAATGAAAGTGAGTTTTTAGTTGATTATTCACAATGTGGAGATAGATAAATACATTGTGTATGTCAGCTAAGCACAATCCAGAATGCAAAGTGTGTATCTGGAGCATTTGTTACCAAACAGTGTGTGTTGGGCATGACAACACTCTTGCATTTACGAGAAGCCGAGACATTTAGGTGGACTCTCCTCATCTCTCCCACACGGCTGTGTTGCACAACCACTGAAGCAGCATAGAACAGTTTGCTGGGGCATAAGGGAAGGAGGGGGATGAAGTGTGGTATATTTAAAGACTGAATGTCAAGGCTAAGTTCTGCAGAGGGGCCAGCTAAGGTTTGGAGACCGTGGCTGAGTTGTGCAAAGGGATTAGCTGAGGTCTCAAGGCTGTATTCTGCAGAGGGACCTGCCCTGTGCTTGTGTCAACGCCTCAGGCTTCAGGTCATGTAGCATGTCCCTGTGATTCTACGGGTGGTGGGCAGGGGTGTGTCTTTTTCCAAGGTTGTTGTGATCAAGAACAGGACTGCAGAGTTCTATTTCCAATCCCTAACTGCTTAATGAGGTCTTTCAACCTCACCTGGATCCTTTCTCTCCATCCCCAGAATGGAGGATGTCCCTGCTTGCTTTTCATGTCTGTTACATTTCTTTGTTTTTACAGCAGCTGCATCACAGCAACAGGCCTCCTGCCCTTCACTCATGTGATGATGAGGTGATCACATACTTACTAATTTTCTGGAATGGCAGTTATTTCATTAAGTGCAATTATTAATTTCCCTTTTGAATTTAGATTGCAATTTAAAACAAAATAAAGGCAAAAAAGACCCGAGAGAACCCCTCTTGCATTAGAAAGCAGCGTTTCCTTCTGAAGAACACCAGTACCCATTTATAAGCCCTCTTGGATAGGTTTCAATGTTAATATCCTTGGCTGAAAATGCTTGGTGATTAATAGCATTGACTGGCTAGTTAAATACATGATCAACCTGGGAGTAGTCATGCCTCTCAAGTAACAACAGTAATTGACAGAACGTTCAGCAAATAAAACTAGCTTAATGCTGTACTAATGTATAATTAAAACACCTGTAACTCTTTCCCCCACTGGGGATACAACCGTGTCACAGCAATGCCAATTGTTTTGGTGTAAAAAACAGGTGACCCTATTGAAAGGGACTGTCTGTCTTTTTGAAGCCTCCCTCCCCCTCTGCCCCATAAATAGCTGCGGTGGTAATTTTGTGGTTTATTTAGAGGTGCCAGTGAACACAAGGCAATTTGAGCGTGCGGCTGCACCCACACATTGTGCCTGCAAACAGGAGGCGATGCATATTTAAAGACCTGCTCCCTGGAGTCCTTCCTTTCTGCCTGAAACCTATCCCGCCTACGGGGACATGAATTATTTACTGCCAAACAAAAAGCGAGGGTGTTTAGCAGTGACACCCAGCCTGCGCCAGTGGAAGCAAGAAAATCCAGCCTCTCACGGGCAGCTTCTCCCCTCCTGCTGGGCTGTTCTCTGCTGGGCATCGTGGAAGGTCCTGTGCCACCTCAGCACGGTGCAGTGCTGCCTTCCTCCTGTTCGTATGCAAAGCACCGCCTTTGTGTTCTTCAAACTTACCCTGCCTTGAATCCCCCTGCTCCGTCCCCTCTTCAGGCACAGCAATGCACATTGAAATGCACATTGAAATGGAGAGCACATCTTGAGTTTCAAATGCTCTGCAGTGCCGGGTCCAGAACTTTCACCATCCCTGAGTCAAGGGGGAGAGACTGACCCTCTATCTGTACATTACTCTGAGCTGCTAGACACAGCTAGAAAACAAAGCAGTGTGATAATCTCCTTTCCCCTTCCACTGGCAGCACATCCTCGGTTATAACAGAATTACGATGCGCCGTTCCCTCGGTTTTGCTGGCACTGCAGCAGGTATTAATCAATGTGTGCTATCCATCGAACTATTTGTTTTATCCAGATATGTTATTAACCTCCTTTCCATCAAACTAGCAAGGGCCAGAACTGTTTGGAAGAATGTGTGCGTTCACCGCTTTTAGAGGGTATAATAAAAAAAATTAAAACTCCATAAACCATTGGGTCAAGTTCACACCACTGTAATTCTTCTGCAGGTGGTGGGAAGGCCAAAGGAAGGCTGGAGGGACAACACAACTGGAATGCAAGCAGTGATGACACAGAGCTATCAATAGTAATGATTTGCGTTACCGAAATAGGCAGAGGAGCAAGAAAGGGACAAGTCATACATATAAATGCTGTGCAGAAATACATAATCATAGAGGTTGGAAAAGACTTCTAAGATCATCTTGTCCAATGGGCCAATGTAGCAAAGCATGTGTCCTGTCCCAAAGAGCTTCCTGTGTTTGGATAGAAAAAGAGAGACTTTTTTTTTCTCATTTTTTCAGAGAGTGAAAATGATTAGGGCCAAGTGACTCGCTGGAGGTTAGACAGGGAGAGAGTCAGTAGGATGTCCATGGTTGAGACCCAAGCATTGGGAACTGTCTGCTTTTTTTAGAATATGATTGGCCACTTATTTCTTTGTAGGGAAAAGAGGCTCCAACAGAAATAAGTTAGCATCTCCTTAAATGGAGACTACTGGGAGGACATGGGGGGATATAATGAATGTAAATTGCTGGAATTGTGGAAATGGAGAAATTTGATTGATGTTATGCAGTGATCAATTTAGTAAGTCTCTAGGTTACTGTTAACTTATTAAATTGTACAATAAGTGAAAAAGGTATTATTTTTACATATATTCAAAAACACATTCAATTAAATCACGTTCCTCATTTAATGCAATTCTTATCTAAAAACAATTCCCTTCCTCTCTTTTTATTATCATCATTCTCTGGCTGCTGCTTGGATGCTTTGTGCAGCACCGTTACAGAGCTGACATCTGTTGTGATGCATCTATTCTTACACACAGGCCTATCTCTGGTACCAGGCTGTGCCTTTTTTCTCATACGATTGTTCATGTTGATGTTTTCCACTGCTTTTTACTTTTTAAGTTAGCAAAGGGGGAAAAAAGGCATCAGAAAACTTTGCTGTTATCTTGTAAAGAACTACAACATTGTGAGTGGGAAAGTGGGAAGACGGACCTATTGCTACAGATGCATGGCAGGGAAGATCTTCCACTTGCCACCATCATACAGGTGAAGAATCATTCTAGAGTGGTCTGCTTTAAGCATCTCTGGAAATTCTGCAAGCTTTGGAGCAAATTAAAAACATGTTGAGAGGTGAAAATAGCAGGGGTCATCACTGCCATTGACCTCCAGATCCGACAAGTTTTGGAAATTTAATCTGAAAATTCTCTTGTTGGCTCAGTGTAACTTCACAGATGAAATCTGGTGTATGACGTTAAAGAATAAGGAATATTACTCTAGGCTCTGTGTACAGCCTCGCAAAACATCTGGTTTACTAGGATTTACTGTATGGTACGCTGCCTCTTTTGGACAGACGTTTTCTGCACTGAAATCTTTAGGACTCCTTTTTTGCATTGAGGGTTCTTCAAGCATCAGATAAGAGTTGATTATAATGGAGATCCACAGCATGTCATTAGCAATTTCAGTCTTGAATTACGGTAAGGGTTGAATTATTATAATGGTAGAGAGGGAGCTTGCCTAGCAGATTAGATCAAGGCAGATCCTAAACCTTGAGAAAAACTGCACTCACATCTAAATTTCATGGCTTCAGTATTGACTTTATGAACCGTAGGATAGCCCCTATGATGCAGTGCTCTTTTGCATCCAACTTGCCATAGAGTTAATGATTTAACACTTCTGAGTTGGCACTCAGTACAGGGGGTTTTATTTCTCTCCATGTGGCTCGTGAGCAGATAAGCAGAGCTCTGAAAAATACACCTCATCTTTTATAAGACGCTATCTTTCTGGGGGAAAAAATAACTGTGACATATCAAGCAGCTTTCAAGGGTGTTCTCCTTTAATATGATACGGTGTCTTGTTAAGAGTGATCTAGATATCCAGTGGATTTTCTGTTGTTGTTGAATAATAAATATGAATCGAAATCCTGCAAGGTCCAAGAACTCTGCAATTGCTTCTGGATCTAAGTGTGAAAAATACCTCTAGAACCAAGCAGGATAGGGATAGGTTCAAGTTATACGTAATCAAAACTCTGTACCCTTGGCTGTGTTGGCACAAACACATCAATTCCCTGCTTCATCTGCACTCAAATCTCAGAATCAGGCCACGATCCAACATCTGTAACTATTATAAAAGAATTGGTTGAAGTGATTTCAGTGTCATGAGTGTGGAATCTTCCAAAGGTCTTCTGCTCAGCTAGTGGAGTTAAACCTTTACATGAGGGAAAAGTCAGCAAGCCAAAGTGACACAACCCAAAAGAAAAACTAGGAATAGAAATACCGACATGTTTTTCTATTGATATGAATTTAATACATGAGATGCTCTAGCAAATGAAGGGGCCTTAAGAAAAGAGCCAGAGCTGGTATTTGGGAATTTTACATTTTGGGGAAGTGGTTTTAGAACATAGAAGAGGGATTTGGCTGTGGACCGATTAAAAGCCGAAGCTTGAAAATTGGTAGTGTTATGTATAATTACTTTTCCTACAATATCAGGAAATGATTTAAATGCAAATTAAACTGTGCTGCCAGAAGGTAGATGGATAGCATTGAAAAGAGCTATTTTAGAAAACAACGTAATTTTCAGAAAATTACCTCCCTTGTCCTGAGGAAAAAGAAAAAAGAAAAAGATGGCTGTGGAATTAGGGATACCAACAACGTTGTATCACCAAGATCAGTTAAACGTACTTATTCTCCAGGACTTCGACTGCTATAAAATTCTTCTGAAATGAATAATAATGTTTGCCTAAGTAAGTCTTAAGGGAGACTTTTGATGTGAAAAAGCGTCCCTAGCTTTCTTGTAAAACGAAGTACGTACCACTTAACGCCAGCTGGCTGGGGGGGCAAGTGGAAAATTGGGAAAATTCTAAAGCTTAAACTCCTGTCCTATTGGGTGAGCCAGGTTTGCCTAACTTTGTAACAATGCTGCAGAGCCATTTAACAATTTAATTGAGTGTATCAGAGAAACCACCAAGGTCCCATACTGTGCTTCTCTGAGTCACTTTGTAGAAGCCACAGGAGGTCCTTCTAGGATCTTCAAAAGGAGCAAAAGTATAAAGCAACACCTGAAAAAGAAATTAAATTTAGTTGGATCAAACCTCCCTTTGCTTACCCCTGGGAGATTAACAATTAAAAAAAAAAAAAAGAAAAAGAAAATAGAAAAAAAAAATAGGAATGTTTTGTTGTAAAACAACATACTTAAGGGATCAAGAACAAGCAGCTCGGGTTAGTTTGCTCAGCCTGCTTTTGTACCAGCTTACAATGACCACAGTTGGGTGACATTTGTTGTTACAAAGTGAGGCTCGTTCATACAAATAGGCTTGTGAAAGAACTAGCCAAATGATTAAGCAGACATGGTACCAGCATGTGTGGAGAGGTGATGGTGTTTGCTGCTGCCATGCTGGGCTTTCTGTCAACCCTGCTGTGCTGCGTCTGGGTTGTAGCTCTGAGCCAGGATTCCGTATGTCCCACATCCATCATCAAGGGCAAATTTTAAAAAAGATTTTAATTTATTTTGGGACAGCAATACACCTCCATTTAGAAAATAATAATAATAATAAAGGTCTAATGGGTAACAACAGCAATTTTTAAACTACAAACTCTTTTCCCAGGTAGTCCCGGAAACTGCTGTTCCCACAGCCCTTTGGATGATGTTCTGAAAAGGGGCACATGGGGACAAAACAAATAAATAAAGTCTGACTTCAAGACTGCCCCACAGACTCAAGAACTCAATTCCAGGGCAGCCACTACAGCTAATTCACTTGTGCTCAATGTCTTGGAGTTCATCACAGGTACAGAAAACAGGCAGTAAGCCATTTCCTAGCTACTGTGGATGTCTGTGAAGTGCTCAGATAACAGTGCCTGGTAAGGAGAGATTTGGATGGTTGACACAGAACAGGAAGACTCAAGAGAGGGATATCAGGAAAAGTTAAAGACCTCTGGCAAAGATGATCAAGAACTTACTAACATCTTGAAATGGAGTCCATACAAAAGATGTGGGAAATTTTGAGGTTTGAGTTACGGCCATATCCCTGAAATCTGATGAGAAGGAGAAAAAGGCCAATGAGAGAGGGAAAAGTAGCACTGCATCTGCTAATATTGCCTAAAACTAGTGCTTGCAGTCCCTTAAAGTATTTCAGAAAGCAGCCAGGTACATGAAATGAGGCAGATAGGTGAGAGTACTTTTATGCTGATAACACATGGTATGAATCCTCTCAGAATCATAGAACTGTTTGAGTTGGAAGACACTTTTAAAGGTCTTTTTTTTTATAGAGTGGGCTGTGGGGGCACATTGCTGGCTCATGCTCAGCTTGCTATCCACCAGTACACCTAGGTCTTTTTCAGTAGGTCTGTGTTCTGTCTTTACTTCCCCCAGTTTGTACTGATAAATGGAGTTGCCATGACCCAGAAACAAGACCTTGCACTTGGCTTTACAGAACCTCATGAGGTTCACCTCAGCCCACTGCTGTGTAGGTCTCTCTAAATAGCGCCCTGTCCCTTGGGTGTATTGGCCATACCACACAGCTTGGTGTTATCTGCAAACTGCTGAGGGTGTGCTTGATCTCACTGTTGATATCATTGATGAAGATGTTAACAATTGACTCAGTACTGACCCCTGAGGGTTGCTACTTGTTGCTGATCTCCATGTAGCATGCTTGATATGTGAATCCATATGCAATTACGTATGGTACAGTATTTTTCTGGAGTGCATAATAAAGCACACAATTGCAAGACTCTTCCTATACCTCCCAAGGAGCTTGCTGTGACAGCTGCTGAAAGACAAATGCCAGTAACAAACAGTGCTAGGCTAGCAACATTTCAAGTAACTGTGTACCCAAGAAAGTGGTTCCTTTATTGCCTGTGGTGCCCCTGGCTTGCAAAAGCAAGAGAATATCTTGAACAAATTCTGTGCCTTGACTTGTGAGGTACAAATGTGTAAAGGGGATGTGGGACCAATCTGCCTTCCCTTCTCATTCCCCCATTTCCACCAGTCTGCACCTGTGTCTCCCTGGCACACATGTACCCAGAGAGCTGTGGAAAAGCAAGTGGCTTTGTGTGTGTTTGGAAAACCTCCCAGTCCTCATTTCTGTGGCTTCTGACAGCCTCTCCCAGGCTCACTGCATTGGGAATGTCTTCACTGAAGGGACAAAAACCTGCTGTAGAGAAACAAAGCAATGCATGCCGATCAGGTTTGAAAGGCCAGGTGCATACCCCATGCTAACACACTTACTGGAGACCAAAGTTTAAACTGACAGCTTGCGTATAGAACAGCTTTACATAGCACTTTGGTCTCTTTATGTCACCCTGGCAGCAGAAAGTAGTTTAAAAACATTATTTTGCCTTAAACCCATTATTATGCATGAAGAGCCTTCTTGCATAGGCCATAAGTGCATGAATACTTATTCACTGTGGAAATTGAACCACCTAAAAGTTAAGACTTCCAGAGCCTGTGGATGGTAGAAGGTGAGGCAGAGCTTCTCGAAGGGAACACGGATTCACTGCAGAGGGCTGATGAGGTCCTTTTGTACCTGGGGGAAAGGCTGTGGAGCAGTGGTTTCACAATATTGTTGTTTTTTCCCTACTGTTCTCAAAGGATTATACTGAAAATGAGACCGTCCTGCCTTCCAGGAGGGTACATGGGAAATAAAAGGCTGTAATTTGAGAGCATGGGGTCGTTCAGTGAGAAGCTGTCAGCAATTTGACCAGGGCAATACTGAAGCAGGAATTGAACTCCCTGCGTTATGATGACTTCTGTTGACAAATCAGGTCCTTGTTGTAGGTTTTTGACAGCTTGGCTCTGGATGGCTGTTCTCACAAGATTTTTGTTGTTTTGGCTTCTGGCTCTGGCCTATAAGAATTGGCAGAGGAAGGTCGTGTTTACCTAGAAAGATATAATTTATATAATTTCAATATGAGGGGGACTAGTTTGATATGAAATACAGAATGTACTGCACAGTCTGACAAGCTGTCATGGTGGAGCTTGTCCTTTGTTTAGCCCTGCAAGAAAAACATAGCAGCACTTGGGCACGATGGTGATAAACACAAGATGAATGCTGCCTCTGGTAGAGGGCTAGATGGAGCATTTCAGAGGGTGCCCAAGGGTATTAGAGCTGAGAGAAAGCTTTCTGCCTATGCAACCAGGACAGAAAGCAACATTTCTACTACTTTTTGCCTCCAAGTTAGGCCTGCCTGCCTTCTTTTAAAAAGAGTATTTTGGCATTTCTGGTTCAATGTAATAATAAGAAATCAATCCCAATAGAAAATAACATTGTGGTTTTTACATGGTAAGGTAGAAAAGAAAAAGCTTAGTGTTTCTTCCAAAGACAGAAAGGTTAACAAGCTTACACTAAATTAGACATCTAGACATCAAAGATTGGTATGAAAGAGCTCCTTTTTATTTCTATTAATCACAGGATATCTAATACATGGTGTTGGTGTATCAGTGCCTTACTGGACACTAAAGAAAAATCACTGTTTATCAGTGCTGGAAAAAAAAAAACCACAAATGTTCACTATTTACCACCTTGGTACCTCCAGGTTCCTTATGACCCTTACCCATTACACTGACCTACTATCTGGTTTCAGGCTTAAGAAAAAAGCAGGAAAATTGCCCATCCAGTCTGACCATGGGACAATGTGTATCTAGGGAGAAGCTGTGGTGCAGCTTTCTTGCATCTTCATTCTGTGCAAGCAATGGGAAATGGAGGACACGAAAGTTCAGGCAGTCCTTTGCTCTGAGCCAGGCATAGTGAGTGAGTGCTGTTCATCTCTTAATCACTGATAATGTGCAATGCTCGGGTGTGAGGTGGTATCCACACAGTGTAAGACCTTTGGCATGACACTAGGAGAAATTATGTTTAATATCTCTTAATCAGTAAAGATATCCTTTAATGACCTTCATATCTGAGAGGAGGAAAAGAAAATAAAATCAGAGCAATGAAATAGCTCCTCTTAAAAGCTTAATTAAAATATGAAACCTTTGATTTCAGGCAATTAAACAAGACATTTTCTGCCTTTAAATTAAGTGTTCTGATACATTCTAAACAGAATATGCTTATTGCTGGATCTGTCTTCAAAATTATAATAGTCTGGATTAGTAGAGCTTCAAATATGCAACTCAAAGCAAAGCTGACTGCAGATAAAATGATTTTCAACACTAATGAGAGCTGACGATGCCCTTCTGATGGCTGTCAGCATTGGCTTATGCAGCTGAAGGATGTATGTCAAAAAGCCATGGAAATGCTGGAGAAGAAAATGGTGGGGTGGTGCTTCTCTGGAGTTAGATGGCCAAACACAGATACTATAAACTGTAGCAGCTGTGCACTGCTACATATTAAAATGTCTCTGTTGCCTTCAGGAGGATCCCCATCCACTAAGCAACCTCCATGGGGGAAGATTTAGGAAGCCCTGAGTGAATCCTGGAGGCTTTGTTTGGGCTGTTAGCTGAGAAACTCTTCTATGCCTGTTGCTTTCTAGCTCATCTAAAAGCTTTGTGGTGTTTACAGAAGGAAGAAGCTGAAAAAATAGTGTAGAAGAAGCACAAAAGAGGATCTGTACACCAGAGACAGTGCTTACAGAGCTTAGTCCCTTTAAATGACCTGTGAGCTTTGAGGTATCAATTATATAGTATAAATAATTTAATGGGGAGAAAGACCAGGTAGTATTGACAAAAATAGCAAAATGGGAAGGAATGTCTGGAAAATGGGCAAGGTCACAGGATAAAGACCTGTATTTGAAACACTGAGTATAAATGAGAAATGAATAAATATAGTGCTTGTCCCATTGCCTCAAGGCTTTATTAAAACTGAGTGTATGTATGTAGAAAATTCTTTTATTGAAGCAAATAGTTCTCAAGCTTCCTACAATGGAAAGGGGGTGAAACCGAGATTCTGTGCTAGCCTGTATGTGAGATGAACATCTAGACTCTTTTGGCTTACCATCATCAGGAAACAAATGGCTGGAGGGTTCCCAGCTTTTCATAGTCTTTGTGAGAGCAGGGGGGTGTACTGCAGCTCTCAGGAAGTGTTGGATGATGTAGGGATAGGATGAGAAGTAACAGCTTTAACTTGTGCCAGGGAGGTTCAGGTTGGATATTAGGAAAAATGTCTTCTCAGAAAGAGTGGTAATGCACTGGCAAAGGCTGCCAGGGGGGTGGTGGAGTCACTGTTCCTGGGGGTGTTCAAGAGAAGGGTAGATGTTGCACTGAGAGATGTGGTTTAGTGGCCACGGTGGTGACTGGGCTGGGGTTGGTCTTGATCTTAGTGGTCTTTTCCAGTCTTAAAGATCCTAAGATTCTACACTTCTGTCTCACCAGCCAGGTGTGGCTGCAGTGTGCCCACAGCTCATCAGCAAGGTGGGTCCCTTTGTCACAATCATTATGGCTTTTGCCTTCATTTACTACAAAATGGTGAACTCTCTCTAATTGCTATTACATGTTTAGGAACAACCAGTAAAATATGACTTTTTTTCCCCCCATGTTTACTGTTCAGCCTCAGGCATTTCTCAATGTTTGGGTGAGGGCGGAGGGAAGAGACAAGCTTGGCTGTCACCAAAACTCAGCAGTGGAAAATAGTTTTACCTGCCTAAAATCACTCTAATTGCTGAAGTCCTTGTGTTTATTCCCTGCTCTAAAACATGGAACAGCAGCGTGCTAGGCAATTAAATAGCTGTCATGCCTTCTCCGAGGCCTAGAAACACTTTGGGGATGGAGATATATGACACGATTTGTACAGTCAGTTAGTAAAAACTTTGTAAAGCACTTTGGGATTCATCTGAATGAAAGGCACCATCATAAATGTAAGATCATTCTCATTATCGTTAATATTCTTTTATGAGGGACCTTATCAAAAGCATTTTGAAAACTCAAGTAAGTTATATCCACCAGGTCACCTTTATGTACTATTTTATTAACTTTTCAGATGAGGGATTGCTGTGACAGAATAATATTTTCATATGGAAACCGAAGTGGGGTTTCTCTATTGTCATTTATTTACCTGTATTATGACATTACGGGCTACAGCTGAGGTTGAGATCCCACTGTGCTCAAGGTACATAAGAGGAGGAAGTTTTACTTTTTTTGAAAAACATAACATTTAAATGAAGTTGCTGGTTTTGTCTGTGCTTAGTGGTAGATTCCTTCCTTGTCTTTCAAGGAGCATCTCGCACTGTAAGCGAGATGTAAGAGGGGCACCTTGTTTGACAGGTTCACTGTTGTGTAGTTTGTTTTCCCTACAGGTTGGGCTGGGTACTAGCTAGCCAGGCTGATTTACTGTCCTGGAGAACTGGTGACCACATAACTCCTTCCTCAGGTCCTGTTCACCTTCCACAGAAGTTAAAGTAAATCACCGCTTTAGTCACTCTCTAATTTCCCGCAGAAACCAGCGCAGCCAAGGGAGGGATCTCTTCCGTTACATCTGTACAAATAACTCAGGCCGAGGACTTATTTTCTGCTTCAGCATCCTCTGTTTTTCTTCCTCTCACTTTCAACACAAAGTTACAGATTTTTGCTGAAGAAATGTCTGATTTGTACACCTGATTGCGAGTTGTTGCAGAGTAGTGTCTTCCAGCAGATACATATATTTGAGTTAATTAGGTACAATAAAGCTGTCACATAACAACAGTGCTTTAAAGTTCCCCTCATTACATGCCTGGTTGGGGGTTTAGTTTTTATTTTCTCTTCTGTATCAGAAATACCTTGATTATTTTTTTTTCCTCTATAACCCCATGCTCTACATCCATTTCCTTTCCAGTCTGCCCTTTATTCTAGTTTATGTTCTGCTCTTCAGTCAGATACTGCTTTTTATTTTTAAAAGGGTGTTCATTTCCAATAAACTCCATTCAGCCATGCAGGTTTTATCCTTTGTTATATTTTCAGTGCAAAGGTCCTACTACCATCTGCTTCTCCACCACACGTTCTTAAACAGCCTCCGGACTCATAACATTAGCCAAACTCACCCTTGGAACAACTGCTGGGGCTGCTGGAGGAGTTACTCCAGGAGCAAATTTGCAGTATGTGGTTAAAGTGTTTCACTTTGCCCTTGAGCGGGCTGTTAATCATTTTTCTCATAGATTTAAAATCTGGCCTTTTAAAGTTCACCCTCACTGCATTACCCCTAGGAGAGTAACCTTCTATTATGATATCAAACCTAATTGCATGGTGATTATGATTACCCAGTGGATTTTTTACTCTCACCTCCCTTAACTCCTATGCATAATTTAGCACCACGCTGAGACTCAGTTCCTCCAACAAAGGACTCCCCTGAAAAGCTGTCTTTAAATAATGTCAATTAATTGGTTTTTCAGACCACTCTGTGCATGAGATTTTCAACTGGTGTGCTGTAGAGGCACTGAAGTCATGGATCTATTGGCTTGGTGTCCCTCAAAGGGTCAAACTGTAATGTCCTGGAGGTGCCTGCAGCTGATGGTCAGTGCCTTGTCCTCAGTCATCCCTGGAGCCGAACCCCACTGGCTTTGGCATGTCCAGAATGGCTACGTGGGGCCTGCGCAGTGCTCCCAAAGGACAGAAAACCAAAAAGGCAGAATGTTTGGAAATGAAAAGTCTCTTTGTGATAACAGGTGGAAGGAAAGAGAAAAGATAGAGGCATTGGGCTTCAGCACATGTGTAGAAAGGCTGTTTGGTGACTGCTGCTCTTGTAGCACACAGGTAATGTATATGAATATGGCTGCACACCTCACCAAAGCCCCTTGGAACTTGTGCTTGCTCTCTTGCACTTCCTGTGACCTTTTATAACAGCCCTGATAGCAGACTGGATTAGTTGCTTGGTTGTTTCCACGAACTAAGAACAAATGGGGCAGTCTGGAAAGAGCCTGTTGCTTATTTCAGAGCACAATAGCTCTTGGTGACTGCACCGGGCCTTTATGAAAATGTTTACCCTTCAAGGGCTTCTGGAATTTCATTGGAAATACTTAGGGCTGAGTACACATCAGTGGTAATATTCTGGTCTTCTTAGGTTTTTCATTTAGAGTACTACAGGGCAAGGTATCCCTTTTATAAATAGCTGTTAGCAGAAAAAACAGTCCCTGTAACAAAAAAACAAAAACACCAGTGCTCATTTTCTCTTTTCAAAGACCACGGTGGCTGTGAAGAAATGAAGGAAATAAGAACTCAATCATAAAGATTAATTCATCACAGGAGAAATTCCTCTATGAGAGGTAAAGTGTGGTAGCACTCTAACTATCTGCAATAAACACAAATGAATATTTTCTGTTTGCCCTAGTGGCTGTTAATACACATATTTATCTTAATGCATTTGGAAAAAAAAATTAAGTAAAATAAAAATAAAGCTCAACAGCTTGTTCTGAATGGATTCCCGATGTTGGCAGAAAAAGATGTACAAGGCACTGAATGTGCCCTTGTTAAATGCTGTATTACTGTATACCAATAGTGCTGAAAACAACATAATGGGCTATTGCTTTTCAGCTTTCTAATTGTGGGTATGCAGTGTTGCTGGGAAGTCTCCTGCTTTACGAGCGGGACGTGCTGAGCAGGGCTGGCGCTGATATCCAACCAAGCAATAGCTATGTGTGGACTGTTATCAACCCTGCATTTTCCTCCCTTTCACCTGTGCCCTATGCGAAGTCCTGGTATGAGTAGTCACTGCTGACAGCTCCTAACTTCCTTGGGGGTGTAAGAAGGCATGATGAGCTGAAGCACCTGGAAACTGCATTTGGAAACTGCGGGCTTTTATTTTTATGTGGAGTAGATATGCTGCTTGAGTGCTCTCTCCGTTGTCTGGCTGTCAGCTCAATATCCTTTGGTTATACTCTTCTGCTGCTGTTTGCAGAACTTTGCATTTAGGAGATCAGCCACTGCATGGTCACTCAGGCTTTCTCTGTTTCCTTTCATTTAGAATCATCTATTCAGCAAGATACATCCGTCATCTGCACAAGAATCTTAGGCAGGCTGGTAGTTATGGAGGAAAACACACTCCTATCTTTAAGGACTTGTGTTGTTGAGAGCTGTGCAATAAACACAGGGATAAAAATCACAGAGCCATTTCAGTCCAGAATAAAAACAGTTCCCACTGATTTAATGGGTTTAAAGGCCTCTCCTCTCTGCAGTAGATTTTCCTTTTAATGCAGAATGCAAAGAGAAATCCAACCTGGCACCATCCAATTAAGTTTTCTTTCACTGTACTAAAGGCAGCTCTGCCATCAGCTTATGCAAGTGCAGGATGATATAAAAAGAAACAAATAGTGGCACCCACAATGTGCCCATCATACCCTCCCTATGGCAGCTCTGGGCCCCCTATGAGACGGGGTCATTCTGGAGTAGGGAGCTACAACTAGGTTGTAATGGGTGAACTGTGACCCCGTGAGGAAGCTAATGCTCTCCTTGCAAATCTTCCTTTCCTGAAGTTGCTCTAGCCAAACCTGAACAGACTTATAAAATCAATTGAAGAGCTTTCTCAAGGACCTAAGAGCACTCCCAGCCTGTGTAGTGGGGGTAATTTGTAAAATCAGTGGAACAGAGGGCAGAACTGTGTCTGAACCAGGAAGCCAAAGGCAATAATAACTAACGTGTATCCATAAAAAATTCATGGGAAATTTCATCTTGGGTAAAAGAGAATGAATAACTATGTTGATTAAGTATTAAAAGTTCATTTTATTTTTAGAAGTACTCAGAAAATTGAAAACATTTGGGAACATTATGCAATTCTTTTTACATAATATTTTCCATTTACATTTCATCACTGCCATCGGTTTAACCCTGACCTGCAATGAAGGCAACCCACAAGACCCAATTTTCTTGCAGGGGTGCAAGAAGTGGCCAAGTTCAGACACTTTGCTCTCTGCAGAACACGCTGTTCACTGGCCACATGCATCTATGAGTGAAGAGTGACTTTCAGCATCCTACTGGCAAAATAGGACAAGTTTGAGACGTGGATAGTAGGGAAGTGTCTTCAGTTCAGTGTTTTGCTCAGTCTGTTAAAACATGGGAATTTGCCCTAGGACATCCCATTGCACGAGGTGTGGGTACTGTTACGTCATAAGCAAAAAGCTTCCAGAGAAAGCTTTGATCAAAGCTGTTTTGAAGGGTAGCACCAGAAGCTGGCATCTGGAATGCAGAAACTTAAACGCCTTTGATGCTGTTCTGTCACTTCTGTGGTGACAAGCTCAGAGCTGTTGATGTTTTATTGCAAATTGCTCCCTTAGAGGAATGTGTTAAAGCACCACATAATCTGAGGGGCAATAGAAAGGTTGGATACAAATCCCAAGGCACCATGTTGAGTGCTGGCAACTAGATTCAGCCCTCCTGTGTGCAGGTACTTCCCAGCCAGTGTATTAAGTCTTTGCAGAGTTGAGTTTGGACATGCTGAACAGGATGATGTTCTGCACCTACCCCATGAGTGTTAGGTTTCTCTGATGTGAGAAAGTTTTGCTGACTGCAAGCTGCGCAGAGAGCTTGCACTGATGTTTCTGGAGCTGTGAGTTTGCAGGCAGGGCTTACTGCAGCAAGATGTGGGGTCCCAGATGTTTGCCCTGTTGGATCCCACACATTTCTGGATCTTCTTCTGCAGAAGCCTGCGGACAGCAAATGAATTTCTTATCAAATGAGAGTCTCAGATCTTGCTAAAAGACACCATGTGACCATTGCTCCCTTCATAGCTTAACAGCTGGGACTGGACTCCGTGATCCTTGTGTGTCCCTTCCAACTCAGGATATTCTGTGATTTTAATTTGCAGTCCTCAATGTATTTATCTTATTTATCTTTACAGTATTTGTGGGTAGCTCAGGAAGTGCCATGATCTTATTCCGCTCACTTATTTTAAGATCTGATTCCTTTACATTTCTCCTTATGGAGCTGAGACCCAGAGCAGTTAACAGCGCTCAAACTGGGCACGTAGAGTCTTGCAGCTGTGGGTGGAGAGACAACCTCAGAGTAGCTGAGGATTGCTGTGCTGGGTGGCATGGAGCTCTAGCCTTGCCTTAGCAAAAGTCCCTCTGTGGGTCTCTGGCAGAGGCTGGAGCAAAATGACAGCAACTTTTTGGACCGTGCTCTCCAGCAAACATCCCTGCTTTGTCCCAGATCTCTGATTTCTATCAGGTACAGCTCCATTTGAGCAAGTTTTGTTCACTTGGCCTTAAAAGCTCATTCATAGCCATTGCAGTGTCTGCCTGTATGTATGGAATAGCCTGTCTGTACTAAGGGGAGCTCTATTCCATGCCGCACAGAGAAATCACCTTTCAAGGACAAGGCTCATCACTCCCTCGCATGCAGAGAAGCTGCCAGCAGGAGGAACCTGTTTTCATTTGTGTGTTTTCGTGAGATTGTGGCACGAGGTTAACTCATGTAGGATTTACCAGATGTCTCTCTGTGGAGTGGGCTGCTTTGGAGAGCAGAAGCTTCTTTGGTCTATACGTAAATGCATGCATGAGTCATACACCTGCAAATGCTCCTTTTTTTTCCCAAGGACATTGTGCCCTGTGGAGGTGGGGGTGCTCCTTTCTCACCTGGAGAATTTCACATCATTGCAGGCTATCAGAATGGAGGAGAGAGAATGCTTCAGCTTTGCTTTAAAGCTGCCTCCCTCTTAGTCTCTCTGGTGGGTCAGATATGATCTGTCTAATCTTGCATTAAAAAATAGTTTTACCAGTGCCTGACTCTTTTTTTTTTCTTTCTAGTTTCCTGTGGCGTTTTCTAAAAGAATGTATTGCACTCTTTAAGTGCTTGCAAAAAAGGCAAACAAACAAAAATCACTTCTCTGGCTTATGTCCAGTCAAAGGAGAATGGATGGGATGAAGGGAGAACTATCTGCACCAAAGCAGAGGCTTCCTTTCTCATTGCAATGGGGGCAGTTCAGCTGGCCACACTGATGACAAACACTATTGCTCAGCTCTTTTCAGCATCAGTGAGAAGACTCTGGAGAACTGGCTGGGATGTCCCCAGTGAACTGTGCAGAGTACCCAGTGCAGATAACAGAGTGTGCAGGGACAGTGGCCTTTGCAGGGTGTCTTGGGAGCTGAGGGCAGCAGTGAGGTGTGGGGCCCGTCCCTCCCAACAAGTGCTGAGCAGAGCCTGGAGTTCATGGTGACAAATGCTTTGGATCTGATATTTCTCACTGCCGTCGAGCTCTCTGATTGATTTGCCTAGCTTGCCATGATGAAATCATTAATCTTGATGACACTTGCTGCAGCCCAAACTTTGGCACGCTGGACTTGTTTTTTCTGCACCTGCCATCAGACAGGTCAGACAGCAGGATTTTCACACTCCATGAAAGCTATGGACATGATTTCTAAGAAAGGATTGACAGAAGGCCACTAAAGGGAATGGATCAGGAGATGTCCTGCCTTTGGAGAGACTGGAGAGAAGAAACTCGTTTCTTGGAGTGAAAGGAAAACAGAGGATGAGCCATGTTTTTAAAAATTCATACTATTTCTATTATAAGTTCAGAACACAGTTCATAGAATAATAGAATGGCTCTTGGAAGGGACATTAAAGATCATCTGGTTCCAACCCCCCACTGCTGGCTGGCTGCCATCTATCAGATCAGGACCCCATCCACCCTGGCCTTTAAGGACCTCCAGGGATGGTTCACACACAACCTCTCTGGGCAGTGGTGCCAGGGCCTCACCGCCCTCTGAGTAAAGAATAACATCTGACCTGTGGCTTTCCAACCTTTTGGCTTGGCTGGGCTGCCCTGAGAAAAGAGGGAATTTTTGGGGCCAGTGGTTTGATTGTTGCTGAGCAATGGGTGTGGGTCCAGGGCTGGGCCAGGCTGCTTGGTGGGGGGAAGCTGCTGCCACAGGAAGGGTCTTAACAGGACAACAATATGTGATGTGAAGCTCCAGCCCATGTCCTGTTTCCCGCTGTGCAATTCAGTTTGTGAACCTCCTCCCAGCATGGAGGTATTATTCTGGGACAGAGGTGCCTTATAGCAATGCAACTTCTATTTTGGAATAATAGCATGATATTAAATTGTAATGGCATAAGACTCTTCTCACTGACCTGACACTGCCCTTCTTGAATGTAGTACTGACTGTTCAGACAATACCTAAGTATGGCAAGAATGGATCTTTAGGAGGAGTGATTTTTAGAACAGGAAGTAGTAGTAGTTTTCTTCCAGTGATCCCTTGTTTCTTCATCATTTCCTTCCATCTCTCCCCAAGTCAAATGAAAAACGGGTCAGTCATTTTTAGAACTCAAACAAGTAATGATATCGGGTTGTGACGTGGAAAAGAAAGGATAAACATGTTGGGTAAAGTTTAGAATTAAGCTTCTGTATAAAGGTTAAACATTTAATTTCTGTCCAGTGATAATCTACCTTTGTTTTTATCATGGCAATAACTCTGGAGGAATGAAAGTTCAAATGACGGATCATAAATCGTAGTGAAGTCCATTGCTAGCAAGGTTAGAGTTAATATATTATTGATCAGTGTAATGGTTAGTGGCTAAATAATTTTTTCCCATCAACTCTCTTACTGGGTAGTTGTTTTCTGGAGGCCAAAGATGTAACAGAGCTTTGTGCTGAATTAGCTTAGAGAGTTACACTCTGTGTACATCTGTTAGATTCAGCCCTGAGTACTGTCACAGCCCTCCGGAACGTCTGTAATGATGACATTGTTCAGAGATGTTCCAAAGCCATTTTCCCTTCAAAACTGAGACTTGTAAATCTTTTGTTGAGAATCGGGAAAGGTTTGCAAACACCGAGGTAAGAGAACTGCATCTCTCTGTGCCATCGCCCACCGACACCTGTTTGCACTTGACTGTTTCTTTCCAATTTTACAGAGTTTTTTTCAGTCCATGAGGGGGTGTCCCTGGAAAAGAAGTTGCTGCTAGTTATGTCGCACCTGAGAAGAAATCTGAATATGTGATGAAAAGCAGCTTTGGAGGCATGATCTGCTGAAAATTATATACTTATAAGGAAGATATTAATAGTACTGGGAATTTACTTGTTTTGTGCACTTCTAAGAACTGAATGACTGAAAAAAAAAATCCTTACTCCATCACTACAAGAATCCCTTAGACATTAAAAGTGACTGACTTATCCTGCTGTGTTTGCATGGCAGAATGTAATTTACAGCTTCCAGTCTTTTGGAAGCTTAAGCAGAAGGGGAGGCTCAGGAGGGAAAGAAGCAGCTACCTGGTGTCCCACAATGGAGCTGCCCTCTTGACAAGGCACTTAGCTTTTTTGTTTGATCTCAGGACTGGATGGACACAATGCTCTGGTCCTATTCCATTGATTTGGGCTGTGTACCAGAGGTGGATTTTGTGTCCAGCTTTGATCAACCCTTGAAAGGGAGATCAAAGCTTTTAAGTGTAGTGCAGGGTAAAATAATGTATTCCTTGTACTGCAATGTCAATATCAGATCTTGATTTGCAAAAGCTTACCCTTCTTGCTGACTGGATGCATTAACACTATACATGAACACATAACACTTAAATAATTTGCGCTTTCAAGAGCTTGCTGTGCCATCCATAACGTTAGGTGGATGTGAGCTATATTAATGGAATGAAGCCATGGAAAGTAGCATGGGAAGTCAGCAGTGATCCTTGCTCAGCAAAAACTGAGTCAGAAGTATATTTTTATCCTTGGAGAATTTCTGAGATCAGAAAAAACTTTTTTTCTTTTCTAAGATGGAATGAAAAAAGAAAAACTTGATGTGTTTTTTTTTTCCCCCCATCAAACCAACGATCTGAAAATAAATACATTAAAAAAAAGACTATTTCAAACACTTCATTTTAAGCTTTTCGCATTTCCCTGCCTTTAATTTCCTTAAACTACAATTTTCAATGCCATAACACTTCATCCCCTCTCCCTTCCCCCTAATTCTTCGGATTACATTTTGTTGGGGGCTTTCTTCCTGGAGATGTTAATTAGCAGCCTCAAAATTAATCAGCAGACAGACAGCAGCAATGGTGAAATGATTTTAATCTTAGATGATTTCTTGGCTTCTCACTGCCAAAAAGCACAGGGTCAAAATGAGAGAGACAGCTACCTGTGAGGGAGAACAGATTGTGGTCTGCTTCTGCTCATTGAGCTCCTCATTCCTCCTCTGGATCTGGGTGGGCAACATCACCATTTGTATGATGCTTAAAAAAGGTACCAATTCTCAAAGCATATAAATGTATATATATGTATATATTTATGTACATGCCTATAAATATGAATGTAAATGTGAATATAAATACAAAAATAAGTTTTGTGCTTACGTACATATTTACATCTATGTACAAGTGGAATTTCAATGTGTGTTTTGTAAGGATGGAGGGATTTATTCACAAGAAAGGAATCAGTGCGTCTGTGTAGGGGAAATGGATGATCCTTACACATCCTGTGCAAGATAAAAAAAAAAAAAAGTTTCCATTGGATGTCAATATAAGTCCTCTAAAGATCAGCCCAATCAGACTGGTTTGGCTGTAGTCAGCACTATGAAACACTGCCTTCAGACCTTCAGGAATATGTATATATATATATATATATATATATTCTCTGTGTTACTGGCTTTAAAGCAAGCTTACTGTGTAGAGGTGGGTAGGTACACGTGGGGTTTCTGAACAAAGATAGATGGGTACTTTTAATTGCGTTTTCCATTTATTCTTCCCCTTTTAAGTATACTTTTTCAGTTATTCTATTTCCCACATCACCAGATCCTACAAAATAAAAATCTACTCTGCCCTCATGCAGGAGAAAAGCAAGATATTTTGACCTGATGTTTTTTATTCTTTTAAACCCCAATGTATATTTGGCATATGGAAAAAGAGGATATGTAGGCATGTGTGTGCCTGCATGGCAATTCCCTCACTGGGAGATGGTCCAGTTTTAAGTCACTGTCATCTGCTAATGTGGATGCCTATTCAAATAACTAAGAGTCTACTCAGTGTAACTCCACTAGCAGATAGCAAGCGTTGACTCAGATCTTCTTTCAAATAACAGTGAAGAGGAGCACGAGATATGTCTGACATCGCAGACAACTCAGGTTTCCATCCCCAGACTTGCTTTTGAGACTAAAACAATTTCCCAGAGTAATTTCAGGTAAAGAGGTAACATCTCGAGCATTTTTAGTGAACTGACAAAATCAATTATGGCTTCAAGACAATTGGAAAATTTTATTTGTCAACTTTTTTCCTCAATTCTTTCCCCTTCCCCCCTGCAATTACATTTATAAAAGAACAGCCATGTAACAGATCCCAAGTGGAAAAAAAAAAAAAGGAAAAAAAAAAAAGGCTTGCAACAGAATTGGGCTGTGAAATTATCTCAGATATCACTGACTGGGAGATGGGAAGCAAGCTGCCCTTTCTTGGCATCCTTTGCAATTTTGACAAACTCACCAGCGTGCAGTGCTTCATGTGCATGGATGGGTATATTTATGGCAGGAACGAGGTGGTACGTGAAATCAGCGGCGTGCACAAATCCTTCTGTTCCTTATTTATGCTTTCAAAATGCACGCAAAGGTGCTGCAGACTTTTAAGGCCCTGTGCTGCCCAGCACCGTGTCGTGGCCACGGAGCTCCCGCATCGTTTTCTTCCATAAAATATATTTAGATGTTTGCCTTGTGGCGAAGATGGGAGCAAGCTGAAACAGCAGAGAAATAAATTCTGCAGCTAATAAAAAGCCTAATACCTTGTTCCTTTCTTCAGTCCCAGTAGTTTCATTGTTTGTTTTGCTTGACTTGAGGCTGTGAGTAGGAAACTCAAAAGGAGATTTTTTTGATGAAGTGTCCAAAATTAATACCGCTGCCCTGATACAGCAGCAGCAACATAAAAAAGAAGTAATGCTTACCTACAGAGTTTTGTTTTCAGACAGATAATCAAAAGGGAACTTGAAGAGATATTCAATTACAGGGAGACCCTATGGGTTGAGTGGCAGTGAGGTACAATGTGCCTCTGCTGAGGCTGATTGCGTGCAAAATTGGAAAGCTGTGGCAGGGAAGAGCAATGGATCCTGGAGGTACCTTGCTGGCAATATAAACCTTTTCATATCTGATAGCAGAGCTCGGTGGGGCAGGGGGGAGAAGAAAGGCATGGGGGACCCCTCAGAGTTGGGTGTCTGCCATGCTGTGTTACTCGCTCACTTACTCTGCTTGCTCCACCAGGTTCCAGTGCTGCCCCAGGGCCTATGTCATCATTTCATATCATGGAAACTTTCAGAGCTGCACAAAGTGACAGAGATGTCTCCAGCTGCAGCATGCAGGGCTATCAGATGAAAGCACCCAGATATAGAATTAGAGCCAGCAGTGGTGAGGTGCTGTGCAGCAGCTGACGCAGATGTCTCACCTGGAAATCGCTTATCATTGATGCATGCTATGTTATCACATCTTTACAGAGAGGCTATGTTTATCTGAGGGGAATAATGGGACAACAGCAGTAGAAATCCTTAAGTTTTTTTGTTTAAGGATGTTTATTTGCCTGAAGTACGGATGCTGCTGTTTCCACTTGCATCTCCCACTTGGTTTAGGAACAATAAGCAGGGTGATACAGCAACAGCATTTTAGGAACAGCCCAAAGAGAGGGGCCTCCCTCAGCCCCTGATAGACTTCCAAGTGCTTCCTGGAAGCAGCAGGGAAACACAATTGTACTTTTGTGCTCCCCTGCAGTCATAACACTGGTGATTTAACTTGTTTTATGGCAAACTTTTCACAAATGTGGATTTCTCTGCTCTCTCTGAGTTCCAAGAGAGATACTAGTGCACTGGAGTGAGTCCCAGGGAGGCTGTCAAGTCTCCATCCCTAGAGAGATTCAGAATGGTGCTTGGCACAGCCCTGAACAACAAGCTCATAAACATTTTTAGGATAGGCTCCACATATAACCTTTTGGTTTTCATTCTGTAGAAGTTACAATCCTCCTTTGTTGCCCATAAACCATTACCTCAACCCGTTACTCTTCGTGGACTCTGCTCCAGGTAACACAAGCTCAGACCTTGCTGCACTGACCAAGACAGTACCCACCACAAGAACACCACCTCTCTCTCCTCCAGGAGTTTTTCTGGTTCTAAGCAGGGGATTAACATCCACCCGTAATCTACAGACTCATTATCTTGTTTTTTGTTTTTTTTTTTTTTACATTAAAGTAATCTCCTTAGAAAGGACTTATTGATTACTTATACTCAAATGTGCAAATAATGTGCTTATAGAACATTAAAATGGCTCTAATAGGGTGGCAATAATTTTCTTTTTTTTCCAATATGGATGATTAGAAACTTCAGTAGTTAGGAGCTATTAATATACTCACCGTAAAGTATGAAAGTCTATGCTTATGGAACTCTAAATGACAGTACTGCCTATAAATTTTATTGGAGGTGGAAAGAGCAGTAATTACATGGCTGGCACTAGACGTAGCATCTTCCACAGAGGTACTAATGGCAGATTTTTACCTCCTGTTGTTAAGCGCTATTTTTGGGCACAGCCAGTAGCCTGAGCATACTGTACATAATATTGTTTTCCGTGATGGATTTCTGTACAAACAGGAAGAAAGAGATGTTTGATTAAAAGAAAAATTGGCAAACAGTCAAGCATAGATGGCTTAGAGAGTGGCGATGCAACAAATAGCACAGAGCACCTGGGTCTGTGTTGTCTGGATGGTCTGTGTGACTGAAAAAGTCATGAGCTGCTGGGAGAGAATGAGTGTGAGGTTATTGCCCAGGCGCTGATATGGATGTGTTGCACTGAGTTCGCCAACACCCCCTCTCTGGAAAAAGCAGCAGAGAGACCAGGGAGTAAGTAATCTTGCACAGAGACTTCTCCCAGATAATTGTCTGTATCACTAAATAAATAGAAAAACCTTTATGGTTGTGGCTTTCTCCTTGTCCAAATTGGCAGTGAAATGAGATGCAAATAGAGCCAGGGCCACTTCCTGCCTCCCATGCAACAATTATTGTGGGTGCCAATAACACATACCTTTTTCCTCTTTAGTCTTCCTTTCAGCATCCCATCCAAACCAGCCTCAGATTCAGAAGAACATTTCAAATAAGTATTTGTGTCCATCTCCAGTTGGATTACGGCAGTGTGCTTCTTTCTGACAAAATGTGTACTTTAACTTTCAGTTCTTGGAAGAAGATCATCACAGCAGGGAAAACTTTTGTGCCTCTTAGTAGGACCTAATTTTCAATCTGAGAACTTTTAAGTATTTGCAATGCAGATCATAATGTGAAGCAGCGAGCTGGCAACACCTTCTGATTTCTCAAAAATAAATGGAAAATATTCAACACAGTGTCATATGTTTCTGCTAGAGCTAAAAATATCAGTGAACATACACCTCTTCTACCATCTGAGTTGTTTATCTGGTAGTCTTTGATCGTGTACATGGAGGAAAACAAACAGAAAACAATCATTATCAGGAATACAAATAGCTGCCTAATGTGATATACAAAACAATTTGTTTCTGTGAATCAATCAGAAACTCTTTAAGTACAAATTACTCTGTTTGAAAAAAAAGGACTTAGGATAGATTTAAATGGTGAAGATTATGACAGGTTGGGTAGTATTGTCTCTGCATATGATATTTTCTAGTCTATATAATATTTTAAATGCTGAGTCCTCATTCAGCACAAAATTCAGGAGAGCAGTTCTTGGGCAGAGAGGTCTTTAGAGGGATAACAGAGCATTACCTCATAATGCTCAGAACTTCTTGAAACCTTGCTCTCCAGAATTATTCCTGTGATGTCATCATAATATCAAACCCCAGCGGTGAAGTATTTGGAAGGATTAAAGTCTTCTGATAAGTAATGACACAAAGGAAACCTCAATAATTTCCACTTGGAAAGTCTTTTGCAGAAAGCATAGATGTGGGCATGGTTCATTAACCCAGTATATATCTTCTCCTCTGTCTTCTGCCTCACTACTTCAGTGGTTAAGTTAGATGGTATAGCGCTCGGCAACAAACGTTTTGCTCGGAATTATTCAGGCATATAACAAAGAAAACGTACAAAAACTCAGTTCAGTGAGGGAGATTTGATTTAAGGACTTGGTTTCCTTATTCTGTAAGAAAACTCCCTCTAGAGTGGTAAGAACTGGCAGATTAGAAAACACATGAGCAGACAGAGAAATTATGAGGATCAGATACTAAGACTATTAGAACTTGATCAGAATTGAGAAACATTAAAACCTGTTTAGAATCATAGAATCATGGAATAGTTTGGGTTGGAAGGGACCCTTCAGATCATCTAGTTGCACCTTCCTGCTATACACAGGGACACCTCCCTTGAGACCAGACTGCTCAGAGCCACAACCAGCCTGGCTACAAATGCCTCCAGGGAGGGGGCATCCGCAGGTGAAGGAGACCATGCTGATGCCCAGGGGACCACAGGGTAGATACCTGTTTGTGATTTACAGGTTATATCTGCCAGAAAACATGGCTTGTGTATTACCGTAGCCCTCACCAGCCAAAAAAACTCTCTGTAAAGTTTCACACTGCTGTAAATCGATGTGATCTATGGTGGCACTACCTCACTTCTTCTGATGAGCCCCTTCCCTTCTCATGGGCTGCTTCTGACATGACAAATAACACTCACACTGATTTCGATGTGAAAGGATCTTTTCTCCTGCCTTGGACTCCTTTGTCTCACCTGACAGTTTTCTGTAGTAACTTGCAATTGTATTTATCTCTGAGGCATGTTGTGAGGTAGTTTTCATAAAGGCACTCTAAGCTAGATGAAGTTATATCCTGCTGCATGCATGCCTGGTACCTTTAAGAGTGAGTTTGGTGGGTAAATGAGTAGATGACCTCAATGACATGAAGTGACACAATACTCATGACCTTAGAGTCCTTATGTCATTAAATACTACAGCACGAAGCATGCTGCAGCCAACGCATGCTGGTCTTAATGTAAGTAAAAAGAAAGCACCTGCTCTTTTCAACAAATTGATACCTTGGAATACATTGCACAGTGTCACGTTCAAAAGACCCAATGCTTCATCAGTCTTTGCAAACGCGCTGACTCCAGTCCAGCCAGAATTGAATAATGTGGAAATGTCCTCTTACCACTGCACTGGGGACATCACAAGCCATAATTAGTTAACGATCGTAATGCTTCGAGTCTCCTTGGATGAATAATTCCCTCACTGAAAACAGAAAATTTGTGTTAACCAAAATTATTCTTATTTGGCTGATTGTTTTAGTAAAAAAACAGAGTTGTTTTATTATGCACAGAAGGCATCAGATTTCCAATTTGAGGGGAATAACTCTGTCTGGGCTTAACTTATAACAATAAAGAGAATAAAGCAAATAAAACAGAATGATTTTTGCTTGTTTGTTTTTTTGATGAACAAAATATTGTCTGTCACCTGACACAGTTTGCCAAGAAAATACATTTTGGATCAGAGTATTCTGATTTGCTATTTCAGTTGGCTGCCATGCCGAAAATAAACAACTGCTCACAAAGCTGTTCTCTGAGTCAGAGGAGGTTTCCAAAAGACAAGGGCTCTCTCCCTCTTGTCAGCTGCTGTGTCAGCGCAGCGCCTTGACTCCCTAGGTCATGAGTATCGACTGAAGCACTGCCTCATAGTGAACATCTGCAGCCTTGTGGGTCCTGAACAAATGCAAAAATCAGCAATGGGATGCACATTGCTTTAGTTTGCTGTACTCAAATATAGGTACAGACTTCCCTTAGTCAAAGGAGGAAAGGAAAAACAGTAAAGATTTACCTCTTCTCAAGACAGATACTTAGAAAAGACTGGATCCTGCAGAGAGACTTGTCTCCAAAGTTACAGACTGGGACACTTCTAGAAGGGTACAAGAATCTGAGATAAAGCTCATCCCTACATATTATTTCTTATGGCAGGCAAATTCTGGTCAAGATGTTTCTTCTCACTGTTTCTACACCAAGATGGAACACTACTGACAACCTGATGCTTCCACTGAGAAGGTCTTCATTTCTTTTTGCTTGTGTAGGTATAAAATGTGTTTCTTCATGGAAGGCCACAGATATCACCTGCTATAAAGCTGGAGGAAGACAGGGGAAGTCTGTTGCTTTCATTCTACACATGGTACAAACAACATCTGAGTGCAGACCTAGAATTTGTTGCACAAAAGGTAATTAATCCAGATAACTTTGTATATAGTTGCAATTATGCAAGGCTGTAATAGATGGATAGCCAGAAGTTATATAGGAATAACTCACCAATGCCAAGGCTCACAGTTAAGATGGATGCTCGCCAACATTGAGGCTCACTACAAAGAACTCCACAGAGGAGCAATCACCAAAAGAGATGCTGCCTTAGTGGTGGTCAGTCCTTAAATGGGATCTAGGAGAGGTGGAGTCAAGCTCCACCCCTTCTGGGAGCACAGCTGAATTACCTTCACCTGTGCTCCCGCAGCTTGCCTCAGATGGTTAATCAGAGGTTCACGCTGTAATTAACAGTTTCCCATACACTTTGCATTTGAATTAATTTTGTATACAGACTGATTTGGACTTAGAAAGCAAGTTTTGTTCCATCTCTCACCATGAACTGTCAAAATACCATGCAACTATGTGATTATATGGCACCATATGGACCAGGTCTTTTTTTTTTTCCCCAAGGAGAAACAGAGATGTTTGCAGATAAAACAAGACACTGTAGCACTCCTCAATAGTTCATTAACATGAGAATAACCGCTCTTATCCTTCTGTGTTGTTTGGTTCAGTCATTTAGGGAACTGATCCTGACTATGCATCTGCATAGTCATAGTGGCCTCATCTCTGCTGGGTTTTGTTACAGCAGATGAACCTCAGTGAACGGTAACAGTAATAATCAGGGTAGAAATGGAAGATGAGATGATTTAGGGCTATCTTGCTGAAGAGTCGAGGCTTTCATTTGTTAAGAATCTGCTTTGCAGCCCTGTGCTTTGAGTGGGTGTAGCAAAAACGCTGAGTCACAGCCTGAAGCAGTGATTGAGCAGGGCCAACCAGGGCAGTGCAGGTGCAAGAAACAGGTGCAAGCAATGAGCCTAAGTGACCAGAAGGGGTGGAGTCAGGATCCAACCCTTCCCAGACTTCATTTAAGGGTTGGTAGGGGGGAAAGAAGAGGCTTTTCACTGGAGATCCCTGCATACATGAGGCCTTTTGAAGGTAAGCAAGTTGTTTCATTTCTGTATTTATGGCTGTTGCATTTGGGTAAGTCCCTATATGCTGCTGCTGCCTAGGACCTTGCTGCTCTGCTGTCGTTGCAGTGCTTTCCATTCCATTATAATGGGTAAACTCAGGTGCACTTCACAGGGCCTTTGTGCAAGGATTAGGAGCTGAGGTGTACACCAGGTTAATTATGCTGTTGGTTGTGGTCCAATGAAGACTTAAACTTGCAACTTATTAGAGTGTTTATTGAATTGCCAACCCAAGCATTTCTTAAAATAAACAGTCTTCTCTTAATTTTGCTGAAACTTCAGGTTCTTGTAATGTGATTGTTAAAGGTAATAAAATTTCATCAACTTAAATATCATAAGCTTTGAGTGTTCAGTAAAGCAGAACTAATCTAGTTCTAAAGCAAAAAGCTTTTTCTCTAATCCTGGAGTTTGCTGGGGAAACCAACCCTCAGCCAAGCTGGAACCAGAGAAAGCCAAGGTGGATTCAGCTGTGCTGCAACTTCCACATGATGCTGATGACCTGGGCAGCTGAGCCGCATTTATGGACAGTATCTCCTTTTGAATCAGGTGTGGTGTTAATTGGGCTTGCAAGAAGAAGGAAATTAAGTGCTTGGAAGTTTTTGTTTTGCCTGTTTCTGAGAACAAGTTTTTAACTTGGACCGGGTGGTAAAGACAAATCTGGGATAGGTTGTGAGCCTGAGATGTCTTCTGGGTATGTAATCAGACTTGTATCTGAGCAATGGGAGGTACAGGTTTAGTGGGGTTTTTTTTGTGATTTGGAAGTAAATGTTCAGTCCTGTTTTTAGAGAAGGCTGAGAAATGGAGCTTTCTTGAGTTCTGTGTTATTTAGATGCTTGTTTTTGTTACAAGTTGGGATGAAATGAAAAGATCGAAACATTGTCAGGGTGAAAAACCTCAAAAATACATTAATCTATAAATGCAAGTTATGTTGTTTCAACACTTTTTAGGAAGTTGCTTTGACTTTCAGTGGAGGCATTTGAGTATATTGATGTCTTGGGATTTGGTTATTTGCAGTGTCTCTGCTTGTGCAAACGTCACAACATTCTGGAGTGTAAATGGGTACTGCAGTTAAGCAGCTGGATTGTGGTTGCTTCTTTGAGCTTCGCTCCAGTGAAGGTAAACAGTTTAGTACAAATGAAGGAAAAAGTAACAGGGTGTGTTCTGATCCCTCTGAAGGACTCAGAATTCTAGATTCAGGTGGTTTAGTCAAACCCTTTCTTTTTTTTTAAAGAAATTCTTACAAAATTATTTTCCTCTAGGAACTGAGCTCTCTGTGGTAAAGACATCTAATAAGCCTTGTGACTAGTGTTAAGTACGCTTATCCCTTGGTCTCTCAATTACTCTATTTGCGATAGTTTCACAGATCTATTTATTTTGTATTTGTACAAGAAGTGAAATGATGCAGATGCTGTGCTCCGAAGATTTTATTTTCTAGTTGGGTTGTAAACAGTGAAAATGTATTTTACGCTTTAAAGTAATTGTGGGTGTAACTTTTTGCTTTAAGCCTACCTTGGACATATGATGTCTCTTCCTTTTGGTCTAACTGGTTTATGGTGCCTGGTGCTATGAGTAATGCTGACCAGCCCCTACTCCCTGCCCCCGCCCCCCCTCCCCCTGGGCTGACAATATCTGCAAATATCAGGCAGATAACATGCAGATAGGAGAATCAGCAAAAATCAGAGCTTTCTCTCTCAAGAAGAAAATATTGCTCCTCTGTACCCTTCACCTGGGCAGGGTTGCCTTGACCCTGGTGGTACCTGTAGCCCCTCTCCAGAGTAACAGAGTTTGGATGCAGTGTTGTGGTTAGTGATGGCTTGCTGCTTCTGGTTTAATCCTGTGTCATGATTTGTGTTGGCTGTGATGTTTTAGGAGGTGTTTCATATTCAGAGTCAAAGCTCTTGAGTGCAGATGAGTTGTTCTTATTGATTTGAAAAGGCTGAACTTTAAATAGCTGTTGTTTAATGTCCTGGAACATTAATAGTAGATTAGAAAGAGATCCTTGAGTCATTGCCCTGGACACTGGAAGATATACGTGTCAAATAGTTCTACGGAATTATTTTGTGCCATGGAAGAGAGCAGGAAACATCATAAGCTTCCTGTTCACTTTATTTTCTTTCTCTTAGTAGTATCCTTCAAAAAATCTAAACAATGTATTTACTGTTTTTTCCTAATATATTGTATATATATGTAGTATAGCTACAATACAGTGTACGTACACTGCCTTTCAGTGAATATGTATATTTAAGTGTCTACTCTTTAGCTCCTTCAAGTTTTTTTGTTAGGACAAGTGATTTTTTTTTTTTAAGTCAGTATTTACTGAGAGTGGTAATGTAGAGCTTTTAGAATATATAGTGAACTACTCTTCGATAGCTTCAAATCTCCATTTCCCACTGCTGTCCAATTCAAATGCTCTCTTCTGGCTGATTTGGCACATAACTGTTTTCAGTTCAGAGCAATTTATTATACTAGTGCTTCTAAAGCAGCAGGTAGATGGAGTCCTGTTTTGGGTTGTGCAGTTCTTCTGCATCTGGCAAATGTGATCAGATGAGAGTCCCTGCATTGTCTCATTAGCTGACTTTCGGGTTCTTTCAGGAGTTTGTCTTTAACTGTCCCAGTGAGCTTCCATATTAACATCACTCAGATGCTTCTTTCAAATATTCCTTTCTCTACAGTGTGCTACCCTGCTCACCGGGTAGCAGCTGTTCCAGCAGTCACTCTCTCTCACACAAACACTTTCTAAATGTCACGGGTGACTCTAATGTTCAAATGAAAGTAAATTGTGCTACAGAAGGACTTGGCAATTAAAGAATCACAACAACAAACACCTCCCATCCAAGCAGAACTGCAAACAACTCATTAGAATCATTCCAGCCTGTTGCAACCTGACTTCCATTCGCACACTCATGCGGAGCAGCGAGGCACTTCTTCCCATCAGTCAGAATCAGCCTTCTGCTGGCTTCTTATAATACAGCGTGGATAAGAGCTCTTCGGTGGTAATTGGCTGGAGTTCTTCATAAGGAGAAATAAGCAAACACCGGTGTTCACAATAAGCTAAATGTATCTATATATGTGAGCAAGGTCAGTGTGCTGTCTGTTTCTCCCATTTTCTTAAAGATTAAAGCAACTGAAGGGTTTGGGTGTGTTATTTCTTTCTATTTAGCTCTGTGCTTGTCTGTTCTGCCAGATGCTGTTCTCACAGTTGTTTTCTATGACTGCCTTGTGAACCTGGTGTCACTGCACAATGTTTAGGTCTGCGAGCTGTGTGGCTGTTTAGACTGCAGTGGCTGACTGAGGTTAAGGTTTGGGCACTGCCTTGGCAGAGCACCCCAAAAGTTACCCCATGCAATGTTTAACATGCATTTTCTGTTTTGAAGGTACAGGTGGATTATTTCAGATTTCAGTGTACTAGGTTGCCATTTCCAACCTGAGCAAGGGCTTTCTAGAGGGAGCACCAGAAGCTGCTCCAGCTGGGAGTTCAGGCATGAGTTAAAGGCTGGGTTGGAGAAAGGGCAACTTCAAGGGCAAAGGTGAATTAAGTGATACCACAGTCATCATCTCTGCCCTTGAGTTATGGTGGAGCTTTAGATATTAAGGAGCTTCTATAAAGTGAAAGGACACACTGAGAGCAACACTTGGTTTCATTTCTGATTATGAAATTTTGAGTATCAGTGGTGTTATATCATGGCAACAAGGAGGGAAGGTGAGCCTGGTTTTACTGGGTTGTAGTAGGGGCCTGTCGTAGGTTTTTTTTTTTTGTGAGTAGCATGAAGGGTAGTTTAATGCTGAACTCCGCAACATGTCATAGACAAGAATGGAAAATATCTTGGATAAGAGCATCCTTGAGTGCAAGTTAGCACGCTGTGACAGATAGGATGTGCTGAGCAGAAACTCAGTTGCTCATGAAGCAATCTACCTGTACGTTTCAACAGGGACATCTAGTAATAATGTTTTAGATTTTACATGTTCGTGGTTAGGCTGAGATGAGCCAGCCAGAAAGGCAGTTTGGCTTCACAATGAACTGTGTAGTAGCTAATGTGTATCTGTCTACTTTGAGACTTGAAGGTGAAATTCATTGGAGGGCTGAGTAGGATTTATGCACTGATTACATCCCACTCAATCTCTTGTGCAGAGGAATGAATTTCACCTTATCTGACCCTTCGTGCTGCATTTTTATACTTTTCACTTGCTAGATTTTTTCCTTTTCAACAGTACCCTTCCTTGATGTACATCTGTTTCAGCTTACCTGTATCTTGAAGTGAATGGTAGGGGTGTCTTTTGTCTGCAGACTAATACAGAGGCAACTGAATATTTACTTTCATAAAGTGAAATCCATTTCTTCTCAAGTCTTCTGCAACTGAGGTAGTGTTTGCAAAATGCTTTGAAGATAGAAAGCACTACAGTATATAAATATTATGTATTTTATATCTTCATCATCTGTGCTCTTAAAATTAATATGTGAAAACCCTGTGAATACCCAAATGCCCAGTAAAATGCTTATCCTTCCTCTAATCTTAATGCCTTATTTTCATCTATGAATCCTCTTAATCTCTGAAATTAATTACCATGATTAAAAGTGGGAAATGTTTTCCCAGAACAATTTAATTGTTCTTTTGCAAATCTTCATACTCGTTTTGCATTATTAGTTTAATTTCTTTGCATACTAAAGCACAAACATGCACACTATCCTGGATATGACATCTCTCTCTTTGGAGTGGAAGGGACCATTATTTTGCTGCTTGCTGACCACAGTAAAAATTGACTGCTTATACCAGTAACCTCAGAACAAGGAGCTTTGTCTTATCTGCTTCAGGATCCTCTGTGTTGGCAAAGGCCAAGCCTACTGGCCTCTCAGCTCAGGAGTTTTTTTATTCATCCAAAAGAACTGACTTAGAAAATGAGACGTGCAACAAAGAGGATGTATTTGAACTGTAAGAGTGCCAGGAGAAGAGAAACATTATAGTGGAGTAGTAAGACTTAGACAAATGACAAATTGAGCTTAACTCCATGTCCCATTTCTTTCTTTGTCCTTGTCAGCTATCTGATTTTTACTCCGGTGTCAGAAAACCAAATACAGGAGAACTTCTGATGTGTTGGGGAAGCAGAATGGAACAAAGATCACGTAGTAGCTGATTGATGAGCAGGACCAACAAATGTATTTCCTAGCAATTGAAGCAGGAATAAATTCTTGCTACGGTTGGGATTTGATCCAGTCTTTGCCAGATACTGCTGGTATTTGTGTCCAGGTTTTTGTTTCATTTGTTGCCTACTGCAGGTGTGCGTGCCTGAGCCATATTTCCTATTAACAGTTTACTAAGAGAAGAGAGAAAAATATTTGAGTCCTTATGCTTTTTAAGATCTTCTGACCAGAGCCAGTGGGAAAGAAGGGAAAAATGGAACTCTTAAAATATTGGTGTCATTGCATTTTGAAGAAGCTCTACATGCAGTACTCATGGCATGAGGCTTTAAGGAAGTCAGCTGAATGGTTCCCCAGGAAGATCCTGCTTTGGTATAACACAAAGTTCTTTTTGTTGCAAAAATGGCAAGAAGAAAGGGGACAGTGTGTGAGCTGAAAAGGAAGAGACTGAAATAGTCACATCACAGGCAATCAAAATGGATCTCTTGCTGTAGATCACAACAGTACAGAATTTCTAATGCAGAAAGGATTCAAGAATAGAAGGCATCCAGTGTTCAAGAAAAGCACAAAGGAGGTACATCTTCTATTGCCTTTTAATTTTTTTTCTCCTGCTCTCATCAGAACAAAGAGAAAGGTCAGGCATGAGATGTAGAGATTATTTTGGCAATACAGGCATTGCTGTAAATACATGTGACTGAAAAAACAGGGAAATTATTCATGTGGAAACATTGCAGAAATAATTGTCAGTCCAGTTGAGTGTGGAAAGAGGTGGGGGGCGGGGGGGGAGGGGAGAAAGAGTGAGGGGCAGCTTATTCAAAAAGTGGAAAGAGAACCAGCAGGACAAAGTAGCAGGAGCTGAAATAACTTTGCAGGTTTTTCCTTAACTGAAAGGGTGCTGGGAATATAGAGCCGTGAAATGGAATAGGGTGGGGATGTCTGAGCTTCTGTAGCTTGTACGGGAAATTCCTTACAGAAATGGGAGGAATTGAATGTTTGTGCTCCAGATGATTCAGGTATGAAGCTTAAAATAGCTAAGAAATGGTTGGCTTGCTCTTGAAGGCTTATTCTTTTTAATGCACTCTGGAATACCACTGGCATTCTTGGCCATAAGGGCACACTGCTGGTTCATAGCCGGCTTGTTGATATATCAAGGGATAGTATGGGAAGGAAGTCAAAAGAACCACAGCCATTTTCAATTTAGGTATGGGGATGGAAGCGAAGAAAGGAGTATTCTGGTATTTCCACATTTTTCAAAGCACAAAGTTCCAAGGTATCACTCAAATAAACAGAACAAGTGTCTATAAAAATTTCACGAACTACATCTTGACCCTCCCTTTCCTTCTTTGCTCTTGTGCTTCAGAGAGAGGATTAGTTGTAAGCTCCAGTGCCATGGTCAGTTCCTGTGCTTACTGTATCGCTTTGCCTGTTCCCTACCGTGGTTCTGGAAAGTACAGAAAATCTTTAATGTAATAAAAGTTAGCCCAGAAGGAGGATCTGATCTGAGATTCTCTGGAAGACCACACCAGCTCTAATTCCTTCAGTTGAACCTTGTACTTCCGGAGAATTTGCCAAGGAAGGAATTTTTTTTTCCCTAGACAAAGAATTTATATTTAATAATGCGTGAAGCCGTATGACACTTCTACAGAAAATAACAGATTTACATAAACCTTTGCTATGTTTGAACAGAATGAGATGAATTGAGGCTTAACACAGGTAACTTTTCTTTGGTAAAAAGTAATAATGCCTTCTGGGTATGTTATTTTTTTTAACTTCAGAAAGGAGAGGTTTGCATTACTCCCTATCAAGTCATCTTGGGACACAAACAAAAACCAACCTACAGTATCCTCTTCCTCTCTGATTTTCTCCTGAGTCTTGCCCTCCTCATTAGTGCTTGCCCCACTACCAAGCATGGGGAGATGGGTTACTGAGTGTGCACTGAGTCGAAGGAGGTTTTTCCATGCATTCATCTCATACTCTGTGTGACTGAAGCGAGTCTTTTTTACTCAGTATTTTTTTTAGATTTTTTTTTTTGAGATCATTCCAAGGTGAGTCTATAGGCTTAAAAAATTAAATAAACTGTTTTAAAGAAAAATAATTTGTAGGGAGGAAGATAAACCAGAGTTTCTGCCAGTTGGTATGTCTCCCTGGTGACACTCTCACTTGACTTCCCTCCTGTTTTCCTTCAGTATCCTCTGTCTGGATGCTGGGGGATGCTGATGTTACCCCAAGGACAGATGGGGACTGTAGAGGCCATGAACATCATGATGTAACAGCTCTATCTCAGTGCAGCGGTGGTACACTGAAGAAAGCTTTGACTTTGTGGTGCCCTCAAACCAGTCCTGTTCACTGTCTGTCTCTTCCCTTCAGTTGTATGTACATCCACAGAGGTGAAAGCATCAATAAAAGACTGTTCAGTTAAAGAGCATTTCCCTCTTGACTCACCATTTTGCTCAAAAGGCTTCACAGAGACATTTGGTAACTCTATTTTAGAAGACTATATCAAGTCTCCTACCGGGATACTGTGCAGTCTTTTTCAGTATCACTTCACTCTCCATTGCCAAGCTTTTAAACAAAAATAAACCAAGATAATGTCTATAAATCATCTTCCCTCCTTTCCAGCTCAGCACCAGTGGAAGACTGTGGTAAGTTATCATGTTTTTAACTATGAACCTGTCTGGCTCTTTGTCATTTATCTTGTGTCTCCCACTCTGGTCTGGCTCAAGGCTGAACATTAGCAAATGATGAATGTGTGGCTGTCTGTCCTGGTTTGTACTGGCATTATTAACCCATATTCTTCTGAATATTTCATAATGTAATACATTATTCAAGAGTTGCTGGAATTGTGGTAATTGACTCTCAGGTTAGCTACCCAGTGTGTGGGGCTAGGACAGAAATGGTTGCTATCTGGGGCAGTCTTGCATTCTCAGGGATCTTTCCTTACCTGTGTGACACTGCCTGCTGTAGAGCAGACTAGCAAGTGTAAGCTGGCTGTTTTACATGTATGCACACATCTGTCCTAATGTTTTTTTCTGGGGGGTTCTGGTGTCACATTATGATTGTTTCTAAGTAGTCAATTGTGTAATTTAATGACTGAGTGTAACTCATAGTAAAATTTGTTTTGATTAAATAATGTTAAGTATTCATTTTTGTTTGTCCCCCATATCTCTATTTTCTTTTTTTTTTTGTCCTTTATTCTTTTTTCCCCGAGATACTTCTGTGGAGTCCAGCTTCAGAGCAGGTAAGGCTGTGCTGGGGAAGGAGTCAAAAGCAAAAAGGGCCGATGGAAACCTCTTTTGGGGGCTTTTGGAAGCCAATGGAAGCGCTTTGCCTGTGCAGCAAAGGGGTGCTGGCAGCTTGTGGGTGGAGCTGGCACTGCCCACCCTCTAAGGAGCCATCAGGCCTTAAGTAGCCTCTGGGTGGGTGGCAGCTGCTGCCTGCGGAGCACGCAGGGGGAGCAGTTGGTGTCTATGTGTGAGCCTTTCTGGCTGCAGCTTGTTAGGCAGAGCATTGAGCCTCTGCCAGTATACAAAGTAGGAATGATCACTCTAAGTGGTTACAGGTCTAGGGTGCTCACCTAACTGTGCCTACCTGTTTCTTGAGTTGAAAGGGGTCAGTTTCTTGCAGACATCCAGCCATAGTTGCTACCCCCTCAAAGGCTGTTAGAAAAACTGTGGGTACCCAGATAGAGGCCCCACATAAACATGTTAGTGTCCAGGCTGCTGGATGCAGAGGGTGCTGGAGCCTGGCACTTGCCAGTGCCAGGGGAGGGGAGTACCAGTACCAGTGGAGGGGAGTAGGGAAAACACCTGTATCAGATGTGAGCAGGGGAATGACCTGCTCAGCGTGGTGGCTGAGCTGAAGGATGAAGTGGAGGGGTTGGGGAGTACCAGAGTGTGTGAGAAATTGGCTGGTGGTTCCATTCCTTGAGTAGAAACAGGTTGAGGCCTGAGGCAAATTGGAGGATCCCCTCCCCTCTTGTCACCAGGAAGCGAGGGGGGACTTCAGAGATTGGGGGGAATGGAGACAGGTCCTTGCTTGAGGAAGCAGGCTCTCAACTTCCCCCATCTCTTCAGTTACCCTTGCAGAAACACGTATGGGGTCCTGAAGGAGGAACTGGCTGTCGAAGCGGAGGTAAGGCAATGTGATGTACTCCAGAGGTCTTCTCTTAATCAGATGTTTCTGGAAGGCTTATGAAAACCTCTTCCACAAGGAAGAAGAGAAGGGTTCCGGTCGTTGGTGACTCATTCCTGAAGGGAATGATAACCTGAATGACCTGATAGCCTTTTATGAAGATGTATAGATGATTGCAGAGCAGTGGATGTGGTCTGTCTTGATTTTAGTAGAACATTTGACAGCTGTCTCTCTCAGTGTCCTTGCAGCTAAACTGAGAAAGTGTGGTCTGTACGATCAGGTAGTGAGGTGGAATGTGAACTGGCTGAGGGAAAGAAGCCAGAGAGTTGTGCTCAATGGGACAGAGGCTAGGTCAAGGTCTGTATCTAGTGGAGTCCCTTAGGGGTCAGTACTGGGACTGGTACTATTCAATATATTCATCCTCAACTTGGATGAGGGAATAGAGCGTGCTGTCAGCAAGATGGCTGATGTTACAAAACTGGGAGGAGTGGCTGACACACCAGAAGGCTGTTCTGACATCTGGCAAGACCTAGACAGGTTGGATAGTAGGGCAGGGAGAAATTTAATGAAATGCAACAAGGACAAGTCTATAGTCTTGCATCTGGGCAAGAACAGCCCTGGGTACCAGTATAGGTTGGGGACTGACCTGTTGGAGAGCAGTGTAAGGGAAAGGGACCTGGGGGTCCTGGCAGGATGGCGATGAGCCAGCATTCTCCCACTGTGGCCAAGAAGACCGATGGCATCCTGGGGTGCATTAGAGGGAGTGTGTTTAGTAGGTTGAGAGAGGTTCTCCACCTCTACTCTGCCCTTGTGAGACCACATCTGGAGTACTGTGTCCAGTTCTGAGCCTCTCCAGTCAAGAAGGACAGGGAACTGCTTGAGAGGGTCCAGTGCAGAGCCGCAAAAGGTGATTAAGGGAGTGGAGCATCTCCTTATGAGGAAAGGCTGAGGGAGCTGGGTCTCTTTGGCTTGGAAAAGAGTAGACAGGTGAGCTCAGTGTTTAAAGGGCAAGTGTCAGATGGATGGAGTCTGGCTCTTCTCAGTGACAGCCAGTGGTAGGACAAGGGGTGATGAGTGCAAGCTGGAACATAGGAGGTTCCGCATAAATATTAGGGAACTTGGCAGTAAGGGTAACAGAACATTGGAACAGGCTGCCCAGAGAGGTTGTGGGGGCTCCTTCTCTGGAGACATTCGAAACCTGCCTGGACACCTTCCTGTGTGACCTGGTCTAGGTGTTCCTGCTCTAGCAGGGATTGGACTAGATGATCTTCTGAGGTCCCTTCCAGTCCCTGACATTGTGTGATTGCCTCAGAAAACACCTGCTATGTATAAACAGCAGTGAAGGAAACGCATAGTTCCTGTATTTGTCTGGTAGGTGCAGCCAAGGTCCAGAATTTGTTTGGACCCTGGCAGTGTGATGGCTTTATCAGGATGTCTTCAAATTCTGTCTGGAAGTGAGTAGAGAGACACTGTTCTATCCTTCTGTGTTTTAGTGTCTATTTAGGAGTACATATCACAGAGCAATAGCATTATGCCCAGTGTTTCTCTAGGAGACTCATTTCTGAGAAGTAGTTTGGAATGAGTATGGAAGCGGTGTATACCTTGACTAGGGTCTCCCTGGGAAACTGAGGCAGATCTGCTGACCATGAAGCAGTCTTAGTTTTTAGATTGATGTATGTGTAATTGTATGTGTGGTAGGTAAGAAGGAGCATATTGCCACAAGATCTTAACGACTGTAACCCATCAGTGGTCTTCTGGCTTTCTCATCCTCCCTTTCTTACTGCATTGTTGCTGGAAGAGATAGCCAGAGCCTGTGGAGAGTTTCCAGGCAAAGGTTGGGTATAGGTCTCAGGATGTTTATTGTAAGATTTTTACTCTTTTTCTTCTCTTTAAAGTGCTTGGTTTTTTTGTTTTTTTTTTTGTTTGTTGTTTTTTTTTTGGCCCACTTTAGGTTAAGAAAATTTCCAGAACTTGGCCCATTCCCTCCGCTGAACTCCCATACGATGGTGGGATGTGGTCCCTATAACAGTCTTCAACCTGCAGGACTGTTCAGTACTGTGCTCCTTAAAATAGCGCTATTGTTCCAGTGTAAATGGAGTGAGGGTCCATAAATCTCTGCTGCTAGCAGCAGTCTATGAAGATGAATGATGAACTGGGAAATATGAGTATTGGGCAATGGAAAGATGTTCTTGTGTCCCCACTTGCTCCTGCTGCAGGGATGTTGTCATCAGGGGATTAAAACCCCAAAAGAGATGGTTGCCTGCAGCTATTTGCATATGTAAAAAAATCTTCAAGGTATCACCTCCAAGAGAGCTCAAGGTCATGACTGGTGGAGCTGGGTTTTTCTGCAGAACATCTGCATCTGTAGGTAGCTGGTTAATGAGCGGCTAATTGGATAAGAAAAAAAGAGGGAAACGAACAGAGCAGCTGTGTATCTGAATTAGAGTTGTGAAATGTGGAAACATACAGGATATTTTTGGCTGTAGCACTTATTCCTTCATTCTTACCTGTGTAGGAGGTGAATCTTTCCTGGGATTCCCCTGGAGACCTCCTTGTCCCACGTAACTGCTCTGCTGGTGCATAGGTATGGAGCTCAGGTTCCATTTCAGCTGGTTGTGGAGCTGTCACTGACAGCTCTGCCACTGTGGAGGGAGGGAGCAGGTGAAGGCAGAAATCAGTCTCCATCAGGAGTTTCTGAGAGCTCCTCATTGATTTCATACCTGAAGGTAACTGTTGCTTACAAATACACTCTGCAGGGGTCTCGCTGTCCTTAGTGCTTTAGTGAAGGATGAGGTTTCACCTGAAGTACAGGTAAGGAAGGAGCAATCCAGGGGTGGCAAAGTGAAAGTGGAGTGGAAGATCTTGGAGCTTTTATGCCTAATCACATGCATAAAAGGCAACAGTTGAGTGAAAATAGCCTGTGCCATCCTGCACAAATTATTTAAACTTCCTATTCCTCAGCAGTCATGGCAGCAAAATCAGCATTCAGGCAATTTAATAATGTTTTTGAGGATTACTGCGGATGAGATCAGTGGCTTTCAGAGGAAGGTGGTGTAGGTGTTTTGTATCTACATGCTACTCTTTCCACCCCTGTCAAAGGGTCGTGTTGGCAGCTGCTGCCTGGGACTAATCTCATTATTTGGAACAACGGGAAGGGACCTAAAAGATCATGAAGTCCAAGCACCTGACCACTTCAGGGATAACCAAAATTTAAGGTATATTAATAAGGGTATTATCCAAATGCTTCCTGAATACTAATAGCATAGGACACTGACCACTTCACAAAGAAACCTGTTCCAGTGTTTGAGCAACCTCATGGTAAAGCAACTTTTCCTGATACATGGTCTGAATCTCCCCTAATGGTGATCACTGCAGGAAAAAGTATAGATAACGATTCTCTCATCTGACCAATGGATGGTTTCTCTAAATTGCAGAGGAACCCAGTTATTTTGGGTTCTCCTAATCATTACTTTGTTCCATAATGAGCATCTTGTGGAACTTCTTGCATCACTGCCTTGCCAATACATGAGAAAACTATAAGCATTTGGGGGGGGAAAAAAAAATCTTGTTTTTCTTCCTTGTTCTCTTTTCATAATGGTCCTTATGGAAATATTTCATTTAAATATCATCAAATATTAAATTAAGGCATTATGACCTCTATTCTGGTAGCCTCTATTTCTCTCTTTAAAAAAAATTCTTTGAAATTTTTGATGCTTTTATTGTGAGACTGACAATTTAGATTTCAGTCACTGCATTGATTCAGATTTTTTGCACACCAGAAATCTATTTCTGTGGTTTATTTTCCCTCTCTGAGACCATGATCAAGTTGCATCCTGGATGTTGCAGGGTAGGTTGTAAGGTTATGGTAATTGGTGATCGCTCTCTGTGCGGATGGGGATTGCCATCCACATGCAAAATGCTTGTGTTGCATATGTTCCCGGTTTCTATAATTTCTACCTGCCTTTCAGTCTGAATGGCACTGAGTTACTGCTACTGTTCAAAACATGCTTAGATCCTCTGGGGACAGTAGGGTTTTCAAGGTCCAGTACCATGCACGGTGAAAGATTTGATAAATGCTGAAGCTGTTTCCTAAGTGAAATGAAGACTACAAAAATTATACCAGTGCTGATGAAGGTGAGCAGCAAGCCTTCGATTTGTACAGGGAAAATGATAGCATTATCAATGAGTTATCATGGCAACCAAGGAGCCTAGAATTTGGGTGTCAACTTCTCAATTATATTGTCTCTACCTGACATAACAGGGTATGTTTTCCTGGAAGGGAATTTAATTGTCTCCACTGGAGGTCACTGAGATGTTGAAGGATCTGACTGTACTCTGTTGCTGAGGGAATTCAGATATCTCCCAGATAGCTGTACCTGTAGAGTTGTACAGGAGGAAGAAAAAAAGTGTGGGGGGAGGGAAGGCTGCTATATGGGAGCCAGGCTCAAATATCAGTTGTATGGTATACTCTTGTGTCTTGGAATTTCATGCTCTGTGGTACTGAGTGACTGGAGTTAAAATGCTGTAAATCCAGGTCTTATCTAAAGATGGCACAGGCCATTTGTACAAAAAGATGAACTAAGGATGCCAGCAGGGGCAGAGGTCTATGATGAGATGGCATCTTTGAATGATCAGCTTGTCTTATTTTAGATGCATGCATATGCTCATGTCTGCAATAAGCAAACTGCAAAAGGCTTTAGAAGCATAGATTTAGTCAGAGAATTTCTCTTTGTGGTAGAGAAATGAGATTATGATGTAAAATAAATCAGTGGCAGAATTAGAAAGCAGAAAATCTTGAGATCTGGGGTGCTTAATCCTTGACCTGTTGCTCAAATAATGGTAAGAGCAATCAGGCTATGCTGGAATCCTCTTACTGAGCATGTGATGAACATGTAATCTATTTCTAAATTATGAACTGGAGGGGATTTATTCAGAACTGTTCTTTTTTCCCTGCCCGAGATAAAGATGAATAACAAGCTGCAAGATGCAGATGCAGGACTACAGTTGCTGCAAATTTGGGTACAACCACTTCCTAGTACATTCAGGAGGGAACCAATTGCTTCCAGCAAGGGCTATATCTACCTGGTACTATATAGTGCAATAACATGATGTTATGCTATTCCTTTAATGCAAAGCTTTTAAGCTTAACTGTATAGTCTATGCATGGTCTTTTACTCTTTCATTTATTTATTGAATTTAAATCAGATTTTAAAGCCTCAGCATTTCAGCCACTTTCTTTCTTGTCTTGAAAACTAAAAAGTGATATATCATTATTCTAGAAAGTCACAGTAGGGAATAAAACTGTATTTGTCCTGGGCATATTACTAGCCCAGTGGGAATCAGCTACATTTCTCACCTTGCTTCTAAATCTCATTGAATGAGAGTCACCAAATATCAATCAGCCAGCATCACTCTGGGCTTGTCTTTCTCTAGTGAGGCAGAGTCAGTCACCTCACCCCTTTCCACACTCAGTGAAGCATGGTGTTGTGTTGGTGTGAAGGATCAGGGCAATGGCCACATCCAGTGGAACCAAAGATGGCTGGAGATGGTAACTGGCAGTTATGGAATGGGGGAATTACTGCCACCATAAGGTGGAGACCTTTGCTTTCTTGCAGGATCTTTCTGGAAGATTAGAATGATGAATGTGGTAGGAGGTGGGGCATAGTGGCTCAGGTAAACTGGAAGGTAGTGTTGTGGTTAGCTGTGACTGGGACTTGGAAAGGCAGCATCTTCTGTTTCCAAATTCCTCCAGGCCTTGTGATCTGAGACAGGAGGATAAAAAACTGGAGAACCTTTTTGTGTTGGTGACAGAAAAGGCTGTGCTAGGAGTGATGCTGTTGAGAAGGGAGAGGGGCACTAAATAACACGGGCGGGTGTCAGACGTAACCACTGCTCAGGGCTATTCTAATTAATGCGTGGTACCTCAGCTTCACTCTGCTGTGGTGCTGCTTCATCTACCCAGCTGCACCTCAGAGAGGGATATACAAGGGTGAGGAGAACAGGAGCTCTGGTTGTCTTTGACCTGAGGAAAATCCATGCTAGCACTTAGCAATCCCCTTAGGGCTGCTGCAGTGACACAAACAGGATTTATGGATAGGAAAAGATTGTCCCTTTTCGTCCCCGAGGACACCTGAATGAGGCCCTTGGGCATTAGATCCTTCCATGGAGATGTCCCTCCTCTTGCTTAGTTTGACTTCTCTTATCCCCATGTAAGATTATTTTGTTATATATAACATGTTTATTGCTAAAAGTTATATAAGGGATGATAAAGACCGTTCAACTTCGAACGTGATTACCTAAAATCGAAAGCACGCTCTCTCCTATGAATGTGTTGCAGGTCATGTAGATCATGTTAAGATTTGGAGTTAGATGGGGAATGTTTCACAACAGAATGCTGTGTGTAGCTTGCAGTTTCACACGTCCACTTCATCTCCACAAGCGAAACATGTCTTCTCCCTGCTATCTCCTCCTGCAAAGCACTCCCCACACTGCAGCCTATTCGATGCCGCAGCACCTGCTGGAGGCGTTTGTCAGGTTCATGTCTCAGTGAAATAAACTGAGAGCAGCAGAGCTGGTGTGAGAAATATTGGACTGAGATAATTTAACAGCAGACATTGCGGGACTAATTCTGCATCTCCCACTTTGTGACTGGTAGGAAACTGGCAGCTGCCAGGCAGGAGGAATAATTTTCTAATGTGATTGCTCTGAACTGTCCTGCAGCTCAAAGGACTGCTTTATTTTATTTATTTATTTTTTTTCAAACAGATGGGTTTTACTGCATTGGAAGATGTGAAGTAGAGGAAAGACTATGCTCTGAATTGGTCTTGAGTGACTGCCTTCTGTTTGTGACTGATCTTAACTGCAGTTAGTGAGAGATCATGCTTATGCAGTTCAGGAAATCTGACGGAGTTGGTTGGTGAGGAGGATGAATATTATTCAGTTAGAAAATTGACTGTATTCCCTCCTTCACAGGGCAGTGGAGGGGGGCTGCAGAAAGCCTTTGTGTTTCTTGAAGGGAAGTCTAGTAGAAGGTATTATAAAGAAAGTTTATGCCTTTACTGTATTTCTTCTTTGTACCGTTCAGAAACCTATAGCATTTATTAGCTTGTACTGCTATTGCTGCTGCTGGCACGTGGCAGGTTCTGGCATATCTATTCATAAATGACAGCCTTGCTGGGTTGGGTGCTGTACAAGCACCAGGAGCTTAAATTTTCAGCAGATTACTTTATCCCTGGGAATATATTTAATTACAATGAAATGCATAGCTCACTCCAGAAGTAATGCCTCCTATTTATATTTGTGGAAACCATGGCAGATATGAAAAGTACACCACCATTATTTGATAGAGCACATTCTCAGCTACAAAATTATTTTTCAGTACAGTCACCACTATCAGCTGACTTGAGCAGATGGGCTGATTGAGGCTCTTCATTATGGGATGTGATGACTGACAAGCTATGTTCTGGGTGGCCATGCACTTCTACATTGCTGTTGCCACTGCTGAAATGCATCATCAACTGCCTCAGTGTGTTCACGTCCACTCTTTGGTCTCTGTAAACATGGAGTAAGCATCAGTGAATCTCAAAAGATGCAATATTTTTTTTCTATAAGTAGGAACTCAATGACACTTCTTTGCTTCATCCACGCTTCTGTATCAGACACCATTGTGTTGGACTGCTCCTCTGCTGCCATGCTACACAGCAACAAGATGTGATTGGATGTTAGTGAGAAGGTTCAACCTTTACTGCCATCCCATCAGTGTCTGCTGCTGATGCTGTGATCAGACAAAAGTTGTGTCAGTTGTGATACAACAAAATAGAAGGCATTGCTTTCAGAGCAGTCTGAAGTACAAGCCTGGCTCATCTCAGCACAGGTACTGATTTGTGTAAGCCAAGCTGGAGGCAGGCTGTTGCAAAAAGGTGCTCCCTGAGCTGCAGGGGAATCCATCCCCTGTGGAGGTGCATCAAACTCCTCCATCACAGTGGCAGAAATGGAATCAAATTAGCTTAAAGATGAGGCTGATTTGCCTATTGCTGGCTCTGTCCGGCTTCAGTTTCCTTTTTTAATTTGGTGCTTTGTTTGCATTAAGCAGAAGGCTACAATTTGTCTTCCTTTGGACTAGAAATTCAGTGTTGTTGTTCTCCTACTTCTTGTTGTTCTACTTCTCGTCCATCTCCTTTTAATTTCCCTTCTACTACTACAATTTCCTTCCCAGGAGGGGCCATGGGGGTCTGATGTCCTGCTTTCAGGGCTTTCTGTCCCAGAAGCCACCATGATGTTCTGATAACCCCTATCCTGGAGCTGGGCAGCTCTGGAGCCTCTCCTTGTCTGCAGTACATTTTGCTGTGCTGCAGTCCCTGTAGGAAAGGTGCAGGGGATCTTGCTTCTGTTATTAAAATCAATCTGTGTCCTAGCTTGGAAAGAGTTCCCAAATTCAGAGTTCATACTAGCTGAGCAGCACCTCCCTCCTGGGAGAGCCTCATTAATTTATGGGTTGCTAATTTCTGTGAAAGTATCTTTCATGAACAAAATCTCCCCCAAGGTCTCTGCCTTTTTGTCAGTAAGCATCAGAAGCTTGTAGTGAAGCCTTGTATTACGAAGATTTCATTACTTACACTAAGTATACTCCAGAGCATTTATTAATGTACTGTAAAGCAAAAGGAATAATTAAAAATAAACTATGCTTGTCAAAGAAATAAAGTGCGTCTTATGGTGCATGATCCTTTCTTCTTCTGAAAATTGCCCTTGTTCATCTGGCCATTAATTCAGGGAGCACAAGAACTGCAGTATGGTCTGCAAGATGTTAGAGCAACTTAATGATGCTTTTCTTTAAGTAACAAGGGAAAGCACCTTATTTTTCTGAAGTGCACAACCAGTGACAGAAGCTCTCAAATCTCTTATGTCAGGATTTTGACAGCGTAAGTGACTTCAAGAAAGTATTGTGAAAACTCAGACCACTGCATGCAGCCTATCCATTCAAAACCCAAGTGTACCTCAAACTGTCTACTGATACGTTTCCAGGCTGAATGAATGTTGTCTCTGGTAGGCTAATCTTTTAGTTTCCAAAACTGCAATTCGTGGCCTGAATTGCAATTTGCTTCTCGATGAAACGTCTTTTCTGTCCTTCTGGCAAGCTGTAGAAAATAAGGAGTAGCTGAAAAACGAAGAACTTGAGGCAGTTCTGAGAGCCATGCAGATATTCCCATTCCCTTAGCATGACTGAGCTGAGCCTGTACAGAAACATGAAATATATTAAGGTTCAATCACATTACTATTGTCTCAACCTGTAGAGCAGCACTGTACTTACCTCTTCCTCAGCATCTCTCTCTGACTGCATCGCTTTCAAAAGAGCTAGGTGGCTGCTCAGGGAGAATTGTCTCCAATCCCACTAATGCATTCAGGCCCATTCAGTTGTATTGTTCTCCCAATGGAAAATTAGAGAAGTTAAAATAAAGGTGCTTATGGAAATGCTGCCAGTAAATGCAGATGGAATTCAGGAGGAAGGTGTAATTCGTATATAGCTGTTCTTTTTTTTGCTTTTGTTCAAAATAGACTTGCTTGTTTTTGTACTCCAGGGAATGGAACGTTTGCAGGTAACTATGTTTGCAAGTAGAAGAATAATTAGGAAGAACAATAGCGTGCATCTCAGAACTACCAGTACCTTTTCAGCTTGTTTTGCCTTTTTCCTCTTTCTTTTGTCCTGACCTAATGGGATGTGTTTCTTAGATATAAATGGTATGGAATGGGGGTTTGTTTCTGCAACATTTGCTTCTGGGAAGATGTTTGCATGCTAAAATACTGCTCCATTGATTATGCTTAAACCATTAAGGAAGAGAATAACTTATCCTATTAATAAAGTTAGGCCTGAATGGGAAAAAAAAAAACACCCACAAAAAAACTGTGATTCAAACGCCCTACCAGCTCAGTATCTTTTTCTGCCTTTCCCCCGGATCCATACTGTGCAGTGAAGATGGTATTTCATCCCTAATACCCCTAATTTTTCAGCACGTCGCTGCGTGAGCTTGAGGAAGTCTTTGTGTCTTATCTGCAGATTAGCTTTCCTTTATGAACTCTTATAAACGTGCTTATAAAGAATTTAAGAATGTTATCTGTATCTTCTGGAAGCAGTAGCCATCAAAATATCAAAGCAAGGAACCTAGGAAAAACGATTTATGCGGGAAAAAAAAGAAAGGGCATCCCTAGGTGATTCCAAGGACAGAGGTGTGAAATGAGCATATTTGCATTAACTGGAGAGAACCTTAGTGCAGTAAACTGCTTTGTTGAAGGACAGGTCAGCATCTTTCCTGGGTGAAAGCTTCCACTGGCAGTGGCCCTTTGTGGTGCCCAGCAGAACTTGCCTGACCTCCTTCCAGCCTCTGCAGAAACAGGCTGGACTGTCAATGATTGAGGTCTGACATTTCATGTCTTTAGCTCTGTACTGACAAACAGAACAACAGCTGAACAGATTTTGCAGATGGGACGTTTACTGCAGGGTTTCTTGTCATTGTCTTGTGTGCCCAGCAGAGGAAGCATGGTCTCACTTTTTGACCTTGAGGTGGTCCTTATGATCTCTGGGTTAAAGATGCAGACTATTTGTTGAGTATTCCTATTTGGATAGCTAGTTCCCTTCCTGCTGCCTCTGTTTCTCTCCTTTGACACTTTACTTTAAAGAATAATCCGAAAGGGCAATCTTTTGCAGCAGGACTTCTTACTCTGTTAGTGCAGTACCTCACATGGTCAGATCCTGAGGGGAACGCAGCTACTAAAAATAACAAAATCCTTTCAGAAATATTGGGTAGCAAATTTGTTTCCATGCTATTGAGATGCTTCATGTGGACAGATTCCAAAGTTTAACTTATGGATATGAATGAGATTTTTATTCATAGTTCTCGCAATATGAACGTGGGCAGTAGTTTTTGTAAAATGCTTATACCTTGACAAAGGTATATAGTGCAGTTCCTTTTCAGTCTTCTGTATTTAAAAGTGCAGCCTTCTGAAAAGGTTAAGAGAGACTTTATTTTCCTTGCACGTGTGTTCTACAATCTGGCGCTCCAGATGGGAACAGGGAAAGCAGAAGTTCAGAAACCCATTCTTGTATATTTAAGACAAAGGAACAGAGCTTTAAAGTGTTTTCTTTTCAGGGTAATCAAATACATTCTTCTATTTTTCTAATTGCATCTGCTAGTTGAGCTGGAAGAAGTTGTCTGTACTGGGTGACAATACAGGCAGAACAAACAGCTTTCCTACAGTGTGAATCCAAATCAGATGTTCATGTCCCTGTGAGGGGGATGGACAGTATAACAAAAGAGGAAATCACAGCTGAGGTCAGTGTGGGGACGTAACAGGGTTTACAGATGTAGCTCCTGTGATCCAGGAGTGATGTGAGCTGCCTCCTTCCCTGGTAATGCTGTTTTGTGTGTCCTTGCCTGGTTAGCAAAGAGTGGGGAACAGAACATTTCAGAGATGCTCATGTGGCACAGTTTCAGGGCTTGACCCATTTCTCATGGCATAAAGACAGATGTTCTCCAGTGGGCAGTGACAGACGCTGCTAGATGCACATGTCCTTGGTTGCATTCATGGGAAGCGCAGTGGTAAGGTTTGCAGTAACTGAGAGAAGGGATGACAAGGAGGATGCAAAAAGAGAGCTCTGCTTTAACCTGTTTGAACTTGTGTTGACAGTCAGAGAGGTGATGAGAAGTGGCTGAGAAAGCGGCTGTGTGAGGATGACTGCTGGTTGTACTCCTTCAAGTTTCTCCTGAGAAATGAGAGGAGGTCTGTGCAAAGATAGCAGTAAAGCAGACAGAAGAGAAAGAATTGGAACTGATTAAGAATAAACAGAATTTTCCTGAGCTTGAATTGAGTCTAGGCTAGAATTCATCCTAGGTTAATTTTAAGGAGGAGCTGAGAAGTTCTGGGTTACCATATGCATGGCTGCCTGAATGAGGCAAATTATTCCATTTATTCAGCCTCTCATGGGTTGACCATTTTTATGCATTAGTTATTCAAAACATCTTCCAATGCAGAGGGTATTTGGAAACTATAGAAAGCATGTTCCTAAACAGGTGTTGTTTCAGTAATTCACTTATTAGACTGATAATCCTGGATTCCTCATCTGTATCCTCTTCACAGAGAGAAGCTTCTCTTTCTGTGGGCTTGCTGTGTTGTTTTAGTCCAGGCTGTGTGTCTCTGATTTCACTGTTCAGTTACTGACAAGACAGTGCAAAGGTTGAGTAATGTGATCTGCAGTGTGCTACAGGTAGTTCATCTCCCACTTGCCAAGTAAATTGGTGTTGATAGAACGGACTTTATACAAGTCAAACTGTGCTGTCTGCTTTCCCTACCTCACTCAGTGTGGAAGTGAACTCAGGGAGGAAGATATCTCATGAATGCTTTCTCCTAGTAGAAGGCTGCTGTGTGTGAAATACTTCAACAGGCAGAGTATTTCTAAGCCATCAGATTGCATGAGAGGAATTTGTACTCCCTTAGTCGTGGTTCTTGTCTTCCATATGCCTAATGTCTCTTCCTTACTGAGAAACCCCCAGGTGGGGAGTATAATAATTTTATCTGGGGTTGGTGGTGCTGGAGAGTGCTGTAAAAGCAGGAAGGATGCTCTGCTATTTCCTGCTGACATAGTGCTGTATGCTCTGGAGATTGTCTGGGGTTTGCAAGAGGAGACTGTCACAATCTCCTACTTGAGGCTTCAGTCAGTACAGATCTGCAGCTGTATAGTTGGATTCGGACATGCTGCACACCACCCCAGCAGCAAAAATCTTGTGTGCAGAGGTACTCATGTCAACCACTGTGATAGTGTTGTCCCTGGAGATGTTCAGTAAATGTGTAGATGTGGCACTGAGGGACATGGCTTAGTAGGCATGGTGGTGGATTGGCAGTTGGACCGGGTGATCTTGCAGGTCTTTTCCAACCTTAATGATTCTATGACTCTATTTCAAAACCAAAGAACAAGAGTGCGGAGATTCTTAGACACAGGCAGTTGTTCTGGTACAAAATCACTTCCTGTCTTAGCTTGCACAAAAGGAGGAAGGGGCTTGCTTGTGAAATACAGCCTACTTTCATGTTGCAATGGTCTGTATAAAATGTTGCTTCACGTGAGCCTCTCTAGAAGAGGTTTATGATTTGAGAAGTTAATTTGCCATGGGTGATTTAATAGTCCCACTTAACTGCAATGGTATTCTTGATTATTATTTTTTCCCCCTGCCTTAGAGTCAGCAGATGACTTTCACTGCTGAGATCACAGCCAAAATTGTATGTTTTATTGCTTTTTTGGGGGGATAGGGGCTGTCAAAGATGCACATTTTCAAACTAATATAGATAACATTACTTCTTTTGAGAGTTAGGTTGATAAATCAGGCAGGTTGAAACCATTTGTCAGAAGAGACATTCGCTTGAATCAGAATTGCTATGTGTGCAGGGTATGGTTGGGAGGTTAGTACTTGCTAAATAATTGATCAGCCCTTGATTTGTTTAAAATACAATGCAGAAACAACAAAATGAGGCTTTCAGCTAATGTGACTCAAGCATTTGAAGAACAGTTAATTATGTCATCCTTTGATCAATGTGTGCAGCCTTTTAAATATAGGCATAGAAAAGAGTTTCAGTGAGGTGGTTAATAACCTTCACGTTGACTGATACATACTATTAAAAGAGCAAGAAACATACGTTTTTGGCCTCGTCTTTTCAGGGTAGAAATCACTGTCATTTCTTTGTTTCCAAAGTCCATTGGTGTTTCTATACTGTGTAGTATTTATGTGGCTTTGGGAAGTTATGACAAAAATAAAACAGTGGGTGCAGTTCAAGTCTCTTGTTTTCAAAAATTCATAGGCAGACCATGGAGGAGTTTGCTAAGATCAGGAGATTGCTCTATGCTGCAAAAAGCCACTAATTCCTATCAGTGAGCAACAGATGTGGTCTCTAGGAGAACTGGAAGAGTGTGCTTTGCGTGACCAGATCTTTTCCCCCTGTGACACTGAGGTGGTTTTGTGGCTCCTTAGGTTGGCTGGGCTTGTCTGTCCAAAGGTACAGCTTCCACAGAGCAAACCTATAGATCTAGGACACCCGGTGTTATTTTGAACTTCAACATGTTGCTCCCAAGGCAGTGCGACTTCACCCTCCTCTCAACAACAACAGTTGCTATTTAGGAAAACAGGATCCACCTTCTCAACAGCATTAGAGGAGAAACAGACTGCTCCTATTTTTCTAAATAGGCAACAACACCTTCTGGGACTGGCTAAGATCAACTTCAAACTAAGTCACAAGTAAGGTGATTCTTGCATTTACCTTTTTTATTAAAATTTGGGATTGCTGGGGTTGGGGGGGGATGGAAGGGTTGTGGAAGTTCCATTTGTTACCCCAAGTACTGCTTTGATAGTTGAGGTGCTGGTAAAGCCTGTGATCCTTGTTGCCCTCCCATCCATAAGAATCCTGCTTCTTTTCAAGACCTCTTTGCTCATCCCAGTGTGTCACGTCCAGTACTTTGGCAGGACTGGTAGCATGACAGCTACAGCGTTTTAAATCCAGCTCATATGTTTTTAACAGTGGAGGTTGAGAATGTTATATGGAAGATCTGTGGTCTTCTGAAAAGTGCTCATCTGAGAGAAGAAAATGACTGGTGGGATCCGATCTTCTCAACTGAAACAGAGAGGCTCTTGCTAGTGTACTGAAAGATGTCTTGTTTAAGACTTATGTCTGATCTGATATTATTTTCAGGCTGATTTTTTTTTTTCTGGTATAGGGTAACTTTTCAGCCCAAACCTGCTTTGTAAGATTGCAGACTGAACTTGGGAAGTTACTCTTCATGGGCAGTTCATGTACAAGGCTAAATGTGGCAGAAAATCTATCACTATGGGCAGTGGAGAAAGAGCTTCACATGGGAACCTGGCTGGCGTCTGAAAAATCTTCATATTTCAATGCTTGTCGTCTGTATGATATTCCACCTTTAGTGCTAGGTTCTCAGCTTTTTCTGTAGGCAGAGGCAACCTAGGATTTAGCTGAAGAAACTCATTAATCCACTTTACAGGAAGACAAAGCGAGTTTGAAAGAGGTTAAGTGATTTGTCCACAGTTTGAGAATAAATCATGGGCAGAACCTGGGACAAGACCCTGGGGTGCTGACACCTATTCCCAAAAGACAAATATGCATTAAAAAGGGAGCAGTAAATCAGGCAGCGCTTCTGAGTTCTCTTGATTAAGGAAACGATTTGTACAGACTGTTTTCTAGGAATTTATTGCTGATTGCTGCTGCCCTTAATGCATATGGAAAAGACTCCTGCTCTTACTCTGCAGCAATTAAATGGCATGAAACATCAAACTGTACAAAGTTAGAGGGAATGCTCGATTTCATCAGAAATCCATGACTTTTTGGTATAATTAAGCAGAGGCATGAGGAGTGTTTGCTTGTGTTGATGTTTTTTTACCTTTCAGAAGTGTTTTCATAAGCCTGTTGAGCTGCTCAGCATGTTGCGATTTTTGTTAATTTCCTCTTTACCAGGTTTATCAGACTTAATTATAGCTGAAAGCGATCTTTGTCTCGAGAAGATGAAAACCCTCTGTGAAAATGCACTGATGCAGTTTGTTTCCAAACTCAGATGTATTTCCTAATTAATTCCTTGTTCTAATAGGTCGCATAATTAAAGAAAATACAGGGAAATACTCAAAGAAATAATTTGCTTTGAACAAAGCTATAGAAGAAAGAAGAAAAACCCTAAGCTATTAGTTTAATTAACCTGCTTTGGAAAGGCAGTGTCAACATCGGGCTGTGTATTAGCACTTCTGGGCTGTGCCATATTTTATATCTGACCTGTCTGTTAATCTGTTTGACCTAAAGACCTGACACCTCCAGGCACATCTCTTATTTCAGCAAGGTAAGCAGGGTCAGGCTTAATTAATGTTGCACTTGGATGAGCAACTTTCATGGGAAATCCAGTGTTTCGGTTTATTTTGTTACTTGTGTGGTGCCCATTTCATGGCTAGCTAAAATGATGTGGGCCATTGCTAGTTGACAGTCTACGGTGCTGCTGTCCTACTTCCCTTGTAGCAATCCAACAAACCGCTTCAACTTGTTGACCTGATGGCAAACTGGCAGTGGAGAAACAAACTAATGAATTCAACACCTGGGGCTGGCTGGGCTGGCTGTGCTGGTAAGGGGGTGACTTGGCCTTGATGGGACCGCTCCCTGCCATCTCAGCCTGTGGGTCTGTTTCTGCTGTCTCTGGACCACCTTACAGGTAGAAATGATATCCGTCATTTGAACCTGAGCTTGTTGCCCAGCAGCGCAGTGATATGGAGCAGGACTGTGTGTCACTGTGCTGGTGGCTTAACTGGTCTTGGCTCAGTCAAGCCTCAGCTCAGTCCCAAGACTTCCCCCAGTTTGGGGGGGGCTTTCCTGGATAACCTTGTTCCACTTCTCTCCAGTGTTTCAGTCAGTGAGGAACTACTTGTGTATGTTGAGATTGGCTGCTGTCAACAGTGTGTGCTCTATTTCAGCAGACAGATTGATGTGGTGGTTATAGCAAGTTTGGGCCTTTCAACTCCTGCCTTTGCCAGGGTTTCATTGAACTAAAGATCTCACCCTGTGTCTAAGTCAGTCCCTTTTCCAGCATGTGCTCTGCAAAACACCAGCTTGCTTCACAGGGCTCCTTCAAGGCACCACTATTTCTTGTTACAAAATACCACAAAGCTCTCTGATAAAAACATCTTGTCTAGCAAAAGGAACTGTGTGACTTTTATCACTAAAACACAGCAGTGTGAGCTTTCTTCTATTTCGTGGTAAGGATAAACTTCTAACTACTCAAGGAGCAGTGGGGGGTCAGTGCCCCAGACTTGAGGGGATCCTGCAGTTCCCTCAAGAGCGAGCAAGGGTAAGCCCTCAGTACCCCGTGGTCTGAATATAGATACTTGAAGTATCACCAGGTTTTCTTGGATGTGGTATAGGGGATCTCCAGGGGGCTTAAAAACAACAACAAAAAAAGCATTTGCAGCTCCCTGCTTTTGATTCTTTGACCTCTAAAGGTCAGAGTTGACATTTGATTTAATGCTGTGCATTTGTACTGCCTCTACATTTACATTGCTGAGACAGTGTTTCTGAGACAACTGCAACATACATCAGCCAAGCTCTACAAGTGACAGATAAGTCTGTTCTGCTTTTAGGATAATGTAGCACCCTCCTGGTCTTGCACATATGAGAAAAGGGAAAGGAATAGTACTGCGTGTTTTGTCCTGACCTGTTGCATAAAGCAGGACTGCTCTCTGCCACATTGAAAACAGAAAAGAAAATGTTGCCCTTCCTTCCCAGAGTAGAAGACGCTTTTCCTTACCCTAAAATCAGGACATGATTCCTGACTCATGACAAAATAATGGGAGAGGTGAGAGGAGGTGACATAAAGGTAGGCAGCTTTTGTATGAATTTATGATCAGTAGAGGGGAAATGGTTGTATTTAGGTTCTGAATTCCCAATTGCTATGCTGGCATTAAATTTGCAGGATGTTTTTGTGTATATAAAACACAATGCTTGTCCTATGGGATGTATAATTACAATTTAAAAAAAGGAAAGTAAGTTATTAACATACAATCAACTCTTAAGGGAGCGAGCCAATATCTGAGAGAAACTACAGAATCTCAGCTGTCGGAAATGTTTTAAGGCACAGCTTATCAAGCATCTAGGGAGGAGAGGCCAAAGCAGAAGTTTCCAAATCTCAAATACTAAGAAGCTTATTAAGAAAAATATCAACAGAAGTGAGCATAAATATCTGGGAAAGGTGAAGAGAGATCTTGTATTCACCATCCGCTTTGAAATAAGAGCAGGAGTCCATGCTCCCCAGAGCAGTGGGAGCCAGATTTAAAGTGAACGAGAAGAGAGAGTTCTTCACAAGATTAGTAGTAAGGCTTGTATAATTTATTTCCTAGGGATATTCTGGATGCAGGCTTACATAGGCTCAAAAGAAGACAAATACTTGGAAGAGAATGCTTCAGGACTTATTAAAGAGGCAAACCATGGGAGGCTCATGGGGAAACATGATATGTAATTACCCATTTTTACTTCTCCCTAAAGGCTCCTATGGTAGTTGGTGTCAGACAATGTGGCCCCTCCTGTGTTGTGTTTTTTTTTTCCTGTGCTAAGGTCGGTTGGCCTTTAGCAGCATGAGTATCTGGATTTGAGGGTCATTGTAGAGAAAAGAGCAAGAACCTCGTACAGATTTCAGCCCTTCTCCTTCCAAGTGTTAATAATACAGCACATACTATTTCTATTTGTGAAACTTGAGAAATAATAGAATCAGATTAAAAAACACATTTTTCTTTTTTTCTTCTCCTTTTAGTAGAATGAAGTCCTCTAAAAGGTCACTGCTTAGATGTGAGTAGCACAGAACACAGCAGATAGGGGAGAAAATCCACACTGGTAGCAGAACTGAAATAAAGCCTGGGAAGGGCTGCAGGGGAGGCTGCAGGATGGAAGAGAGCTTTGTATCTTGATTGTCTGTCACAGGACCCAAATGGGCTAAGGGATACAAACTGTGGCTGAGTATCTGAAATCCCCAGATTAACCATCTGTCAGTGTTTGGATCTCATACTTTGAGTCCTTTGCAGTCCTAAGTATACTTGCATGGAGCCACAGAAAAACTGCTTGAATCACTTGTCAGCATCACAAATTCATTATGAAGAAGTAGACAGCACACATCAAAGCCCCAGTAAAGGTTACAGTTCTCCCTGAAAAGAGTTCACTCAGGCTCTAAGGAAGCTTTGCCTGTCTCCAAGGCTTGTGTTCCTGTGATATTTCCCCTCACCCTAGCTGCTGCTGCTTAACCAAGTTTAAGCCTGTCTGTTTTCTGTGATTGGATGACCCAAGCTGAAAGTCAATATGCATACTTTTAATGAAATATGATCTGGCAGCAAACCTTTTAGATGTGCCTCATCTATATCGTTGTCCCTGATCAAGGACCAGACCCTCTGTGCTGTAGTCCTTCAGCAAGCCCTGTGGAGGCAGGACAAGCCAGCAGGATAGCTTCATCTCCCACCCTTGGAGATCCAGGGAAAAGGAGCAGTGGGTTTTGCCCAGCAGATCCCTTAGTGGCAGGCTCCTGGGTGGTTCTGCAAACAACAGCTCATATCCATCCAGCCTCATTGCTGGTGTATAGTCCATTTCTCCTAAGATACGAATGTAGCTCTTGGGGCACAGTGTGGCCACCCTGATTCTATCGAAATTTGCTAGGTGAATGGTTAGAGCTTCGTGTAGAGGACATGTGGGTCCAGGATATTGGTTTCTTGAACTGACTGGCATTGGAGGGTCTATCTGTCCCTTCCCTCCTCTCTGACCTGCTTCTTTCAGCTTAAACTGTAAAATCATCTCAGCAGAAATCATACCTTGACTCCTTGTAGAGCACCTAGCTCAACAGGGACCTCCTCTTGATGTATTCTTACAGAGTAAGAAATAATAATAGTGAATTTGCCTTGGTATTTAATAAGATGAAGCTTTCCAATCCTTATTGCAACCTCCAACTGTGTAGAGTGCAAGGCCAGGAGGGATGATTAGATTATCTAGCTTAACCGTCCATAAAACACAGGATGCAGAATTTCATTCTCCATCACAGCACAAATAATAAATACAGTAGTCCAAGGCAAACTCTAATATCCAATTTTTAATATCAACTACAATATGCATGTAGAGGGAAACATTAAACAAACCCCTGTGTCTACCAATCTACACCCCCCTGGCAGTACTTACACATTTCTTCTTGCTTGCTAGCTTATTTACTGTTAAGGAACAAAGTTAATGTCGAGCTCTGAAGCATTTCTAATGTGAACCAGTTTTGCCCTGCAGCTATGTAATGAGCCCCACCCTTCTTCTTTCCCCTCTGCTCCCCCTTTTTTCCCCTTTTCCTGCTCTAATTTAAAAATGAACTGAAAATATGCCCTTTCTGCAAAGCAGGATTCAGATTAATTTCCTATAAGTGTAGCTTAGTGCCCTGGTTAGTAGCTTGAAGCTAGTGCTGTGAATCATAGATGTGATTGCTACGATAGGGCAGGAGAGAGTGTCTTGCTTTAAAATAAATAAATAATAAGAAAAAATAGTGCTATTAGCAGGATTTTTTAATTTATTTTCCAGGAGGGGGAAAAAACCCAAACTTTTATGGGGAAACTATTAAAGTCATCAACTTTCCTTTGCTTAAGGTCAAAAATCATACAGGACCACTGGAATAACGTGATATTAGAAACTTTCTGTACTTATTTTTAGCTGTTGTCATGTTTATGCCCAAGGTCCTTTCATTTGATCACTGTGCTATTAATGGCCTTGAAACAACGAGCGAGCCACTATCCGAAAAAGAAAACCAGTGAAAGACTGGAAGATGGCAGAGAAAAAGCAGTATGAGCAAGTCCGGTGCTGTGGGGAGCAATGCTGGCTCACCAGCGAGCCATGGGGGGTGGGATGTAGGGAATTGCTTGAAGGACATCTGGCAAAATTAAGATATCTGGGATTTACACTAGGGTGGACGGCATGTGGAGTTGGGTAGAAAAATCAATGTCCTCCCTTCCCTCAGCATGTCACATAGCTCCAATTTGCTGTTTGCTACCTGCAGATAATAAATGAAAACAGTTTTATCCTAAGGCTAGGCTCTGAAGACAAGTGTCACACTTTACCAGATCAGGGCTGGATGTGATCAACGTCTGAAAGCAGCCCACTGTGGGGACTGTGAAGTATATGAGTTCTTCAGCTGTAGGAATAATGAGTCAGAGAGAAGGAATTCACACGTGAAAAATAAAGTTAGTCATTATGCTTAGCATAGTGAGTTAGAAAATTTGTCCCTGGTCTGTTATTCACAGCAACCTACTAACCCTTGCGTTCGTGTTGCACTTCAGCAAGGTCTCCTGTGGCTTGGAGAAGTTCAATGCACGTTTCTGTCTCAGCATTTTAATTTGCAAAATGGGAGGCAATGCTTATCTGGTTCAGAAGGGCACAGAACGAATAACTAGCACTGTAAAGCCCCTTTGGGGAGCTACATATTATTTATTCTAAGTAAATGTGTTTCAATAAATTAATTTCAATAAGTTTATTTTCCTGTAGGAAAAGGGAATAAGGTTTGGTCTTGCAAAAGTCTATGCTTTAAAGGGAGTTCTGTGAAACAGACATGGGTTTATCTTTCCAGTGTTTTGTACTGACAGCCTAGTTTGTTTTATGCAAGCAAATAAACAAAATTGAAAATGTTTCTCAGGGAGTGAGGGCAGAAGTACTTGAAAACCTTGCATGCAGTGTGGAATTTGAAGGGAAATATTCTGAATGATGGGCTGACCTCTACTTATGCAGCTGCCGTGTGGTAACCTCTTGCTTTGGTTATGTGTCTTGATGTTCAAGTCTGTGCTCACAGACTATGTGTGTTGCCTGGGTCGGTCCTTTCCTAGCTGGTTTGGAGAGCTTTGTTTTGTGCTTTGTTGCGGAGACAGGTGAGAAGTCCCAGCAAAATGCTGTCAGCAGTACAAGTGAATGGGAGCAGAAAAGCATTCTGAAAGCTGAGGGCTGAATTTGCTGCATGTGAATTTGGGGTTTGGAGTAGCTCAGTGATAAGCAGAGGAGAAGAAAGGGAAAAGACATTGGTTCTTATCTTTTGTAAGGTTTTTGGCAGTAAGAGAAACACCAGCAGAACCTAAGTGAGGGAAGGACTTGTTAATATAGAAGATTGAAACCATCTCTTTTAAAGAGGTGGGTGTAGTACCTTCATTACAGCTTCAAGATTCGCATGAATTTTGATGCGACCAGGGCATGATATGGTGGATACCATATGGTGGAGATGCTTAAGGCCAAGTTGAATGGGGCCCTGGACAACCTGATCTAGTGGGGACAACCAGCATATGGCAGGTGCTTGGGGCTGGATTAGCTTTAAGGTCTCTTCCAACCTTAGCCATTCTATGATGCAGTGACTTATGTCTGTATTTACAAGGATGTTTAGACTTCGCCATTTGACATCTATTTCTCCTCTCCCTGACAGTGTTCTCCTTGGTTTTAAGACCAAATTGAACTCAACAGCAGAGGTGTTACAGAGAGCCCTTAATGCTCTGTGCATTGGGCTCGGACAGCAGTGAGCACCATGGGCTGTGCTCCCACTGGTGCCTGGCACCTGAGATCCTTGTTCCCAGCCCACTTAAATTAAAATGTGGACTCCTCAAGGCTGATACATGCTAAGTCCTGCTGTTCCATGAGTTGATGGAAAATAGGCCCAAGCATAGATGATGGCTGATTATCCATTCATCCAGGGAATAAAACTGATGGGAGAGGATACTTATTTTTTCACAAGAGGAAAAGGGGTCAAATGGTGTAAGTGTAACTTTGCAGGAGGAAGGAGAAGGATGAAAGAACAACTTTTAGCTACACAAGGTAGTGTCAGTAGGAGGTTACCCCCAACACCAGACAGAAATGGTTTCTGGGGTGATGGTCAGAAGTTTAGAGGAAATCATGATGCTCTAAAAGAAAAAGAGGGTGGGTAAAAGGAGGAGGGGACTTTGTGGGGGAGTCTCTGTTTTGTTAATGAAGTTTGGAGGGCAGTGCCCCCTTGTCACCTCTGTTTCTGCTTTCCTGTTGCGTGTCCTGGGACAAGGGCTGTAACCAAGTATCAGGCTCTCATGTTCTCCCTGAAGTTTTTTTCTGGCAGCACAGCTCAGGAAACTCTACCTCATCTCTAGTTTTGATTCACAATGCTGCTCTTTGCCTCCCTTCACCCCTCAGCGTTTGCGAATGACATTCCTTGAAAGAGCAGAAGGGAAGCCCAGGGACGGTGGTGCACCAGCATCCCTTGACAGAGACTGCAAACCTTTGTACCTCCTGCTTTAAATAGGCGCTGGCAAATTGTGGCAGTGTCATTTAGGCTTCAGCATAACAAGCTGCTTTCACCCTTCTTTGCTGTCAGCTCTATTTTCTTATCAACTATCAGATATCTGCCAGAAGGAGCAGATGAATCGCAGCCCTCGAGAGAGGCGGTGCTCCCTCACCTCCCTCCGAGCCCTTTCCTGCTCTGTTCTCCCATGTGGCTGCTCTTTATTTATAAATCGAATTCGACTGAAATTGGGTTTGAGGAATTGGCCTTTTTCTGTGTGCTGGTTATGAATAAAGCATGATGTGGGCCTTCCAGTTTTAGAAGCATCTCTTTTTTTTTTTTCTTGTCATGTGCAGAGTGACTCAAAACTAGATTTAAAAGGAAAGAATTACCATCAGAACAGTGTTGGAAAAGGTGGAACATTCACAAGTCTGTTGAGAAAAGGAAATGCACCATGGGCTGCAGGCCCACAGTTAAAATCCAGCAGCTTGCTGGGGCAATGAATTATTGTTTTGTAAGAGGTTCTGTCTATTGAGAGTGAGGTAGTGAGTAGGCCAGGCATAGTCTGATCAATGGTATGTACATGATGTGTCTGAAAACTCAGGAGTAGGAGAGTTCCAAGGGGTACCTTTCATATCCAGTATTTCTGTAGGTGTTGTCTAATAAGGTCTTCTACCTAAGGAGGAGAGATTTTGTATCTTTAAGTAAGTGAAAACAAGGATATTTAGTACTTCAAACTACTCATAAGCATCAGAATTCTTAAGTGTCAAGAAATTAAATGTTAGTAATTGAGATGAATTTGAACTGGATTGTCTTTATTCAGTCAGTTTTAAATTATTCTCTTCCGAATATGGCTTTTTTCCCTGCTCGCATTACAGTGATATAAATTCTTGTAAATAAAAGATGGCAAAGAATGAGGACACAAGTTATGGTACAACAGGGACACTGCTGAGATTAGAGAAAACTGGGATATGGCCTCAAGTAAAGGGGTTATTTTGATTTAATTCTTTGCAAGATGTAAAGTGTGGAGGCAAGGTTAGGGCTCCTGTGGAGAATGAGTGCATGGGAAATGGAAATCATTGCATCTTAGGTGGAAGTGAGAATTCAGAAGGACTCAACACAACTGAGCCTTGGGACATCTGGCAGTCTCTCTCCCAGAGAAAAGACAGATTTTGGCACAGAAAATGAACTTTTGAGGGCTTTGAAAGGAAGAGAGCATTTCAGTGCCAAACGGGGAGCTGATAGATGTAGTGACAAAGCGAGGGTGGGTAGGAGGGGAAAGGTGTGGGGGTAGCAGGTGGTACCCTGTATGAGAACAGCAGGGCAAATCTTGAGGATGGAGTAACTTGGAGGTAAGTGGGGAAATACAGAAAGCTCACTTCAGAGTTGCAGAGTAGTGGGATAGCTCTGTGAAACCTGATTTTTTTTTTTAATTTTTTTTTTTAAGCCTGAGAAATGCAGTAGAACTAATCTGTCAGGACTGCAGCAAAGTGATGGGTTCAGGGATGTGCAGGGCAAGGGTGGGTGAGCCAGAGGAAGGGGGAGGGGGTTAACATGTGAATTGCGGGTGGCTAAAGAAACTAATAAAACAAATTGTGCTGGAACGGGAGCTAATCGGGTCAGAGTGAAGTCTGGAATAATGTAATGGAATGAAACAATTTCTCAGACTGCAGGGTCATGTTTGTGAGAGGTAATAAAAATGTCTTTCTTTCCATGGACGTGGCAGGGAGGTCATCAGTTAGAAATGAAGAGGGACAGCTTGGCTATCTTGATTGCAGGATCGCTTTAAGACAATGAGATGTGCCCATAAAAATGCAGATGCCATCCTATCAGGCAAAACATTTCCACAGCATTTTCAAAGATTTTTTTTTTTTTTGGCGGAGATTCAGAGAGAGCCCTGCTAGGACCCTTACGTGGAGCATCCCTGATACAAAGGGTCAGATGAGGGCTGCACAGTGGCCATAGGAACACAACATCTGTTATACAAGAGGAGAAAAAAATTCTACTGTTTCGCCTTGGAGAGCAAAAGATGTAAGATGTGATTCACTGCAGTCATGACTTCAAGAATCCCATTTACATGGGCACTCCAAGTAATTTCCTATAACGTAAAATCACTGCAGTGAAGAGAACCATCGTAGAAGCAGCTGTTGTTGCCCAAGTGAAGTGAAGAATGAGCTGTGTGTATGTTAGATTAAGATGCAGCCTGTGCCCTGTACGTAACCATGTGAAAAGTGATAAGTAACAAGTGAGGTACCTGCTGCCTTTCCTTTAGGTAACTCACCAAGCTGACAGGAAGAACCCATTGGGTGTTTTTGTGTGAAATATGACAGAAGAAAGTGTCTGTGTATGTGGTTTGAGATCTGTAGGAGACATTTTTTTGCTGGGAGTTTTGGATTCATATCTTCTCCCCAAAGTCTGTTTCTTGGAAAATTTTCAAAGCAAGACAGTAAAAAGCTTACCAGAATCAATACATTCTTGTCCTCAAAGGACTGCATTCGATCTCTGGTTAAATATTATAAAACAAACTATGTCTGCCCCCATTTTAATGCACAAATCACACCCTAGCTGCAGCTGACGCCACCATGTTATCTCCGGGAAGCCACATCCAATTTTAAGTCAGATCTAGCAAATGGTAGCTCAGAACCAAATCTAATTCATTGCTGGTTCTGGGCCTGTTTGTGAGGGAGTGAGATTTCCAGCTTTTCATCAGGCAGTGCTGATACATCAGCAAATGCTGTTAGCTGAGGAGGTGGGTAGGAGAGTGAGGACAGATGCTGTTATCACAGAGGGCTGCTTTTTTTCCCCATATGTCCCATGCTTTTGCCTCGTAGTGGTTCCCAAAGCAGTACAAAGCAAAAAACAGCTCCTGCAACAAAAGCTTATTGCTTGGGACCAAAGAACACCATAAATGGCATCTTCCTGTATACATGCATATAAAAATAGAAATTCTGACTGTGTCGTTTTTAACATAATTGATTTGGAAGAAGTAAGAAGATGTTACTGGAAGGAAAATTCAGTTTAAACTTTTTGTAGCTATCTGGTTTCAGATTCAGCTGCATTTGTCCTTATTTTAAATCTCCCAGACCAACTCAGTTATGGATTTATGGAGTGTCCAAAGTTGTTGTTAACAGCTTGAAGTGTATGAGAGAAAATCCATGAAAAAAACAGCTCAAGTTACTTCCACTCAGAGAGCATCTCCCGCCTCCACCCCATTCTTGCTTGCAGGCTTTTACACCTCCCGCGCAAATTGATTTCAGGTCTGTCTCTTACCTGCTATTTCAAGTTAGAAGAAAAGGCCGGGCCCTGTGATTTGTTTTTCACATATTCCAATCACTTCAAATCATGCCTGGGAAACAAGAACTCAAAGAGGGATCAATCAAACCTGGAGTCTCTGTCTGTGCTGTTATAAATCTGTCCTCTTATTTTGCTTTCCCATCATACCTTATGGAGGAGCACGCTGGAGTGCAGGGACTTTTTTTCCTAGCAACATGTTTATTACTTTAAGGTACTTCCCTACTCCTAGTGACTTTACTGTTTGGCATTACTTTTTAAACTAAATACCCACCTTACTCCTCCTAAATCTATTTATATTTGCAGAGGCCCAGCTAGCATTATTTTACATGAAGTATTTTCAGTTCAAGTTTCCATTTAATACTTCAACTCCTTTGCTGTCCTCTCCAGTTTCCAGTTTTCTTCTACCACAATCCTCCTTCCCAGCACCTCTAGGTTTTGCAATGCTGAAATGTAGGTAAATGTACATACATACCCACGAATAAAAACAGCCCACTTACTGAGCTGAAACAGAATATTTCAGTTTTTCAAATCATTTAGCATCTTTTGTTCCAGCTCCCTGAGAATTTGTACTGAAGATGCATTCTTATTTTTGGGTCTTGAGCTTTTATCAGAAATACCTTTTGTATTTGGGAATGTTTAGGCCTGAAAGCTGTTTCAGTCACTGTGGGGCACATGCATGTTAAGGTTAACCTGTTGCTAAACAAATGTATTGTCCAAATTAATTGAAGGAGTAGACTACCTTCTGAATATGTCATCGGGATGTTTAGATAAGGAGCTACAGAACAGCGAGTATATGGGTATATCCAAAGGAGAGATTTTTAGGTCACGATGTTCTTGCTGGGTTTTTTCAATTTGGTGTTTCTCTGTGCTAGACTCTGCAATGCCAAGGTTTTGCTGTGGAAACAGTCGTGTTTTCTGTGGTTTCTCAAAGCACCAGGAACACGATTCAAGCCTTCCAGAACAGATGGCTTGTGCCCAGATCTTGCCAGTTCCTTACTAAGAAATCAAGCCATGTTCAAGTAATTACTGGGCTGATATGGAACATAAATAACTAGAGGATAGTATGAAGTTCAGCTATTGCAATTCAGGGTGGCTGTTCCACTGTACCCTGTTTCCTTGGTCCTGGTGCGCAGCCCTCAGTGCATCTGTGCTTATGCTTTTCTCCTGGCATGTTCCCTTGAGAGCAGAGATCTGCTGCGCTCAGCTTACAGTATGCTCAATCAACATTCTTCCATATGCTTTCCATTGCTGGAGTTTTTTTAATCAGGTGTTTTACGTTGTCTCCCATGGTATTCTTGGGTCTGTTTGCTTGGACAGTTCTGCCTTTGGATTGATGTGATATGATAGAATCATGTTGACATTTTAGAGGTAATTTATTGGTGTAAGAAAACTCCTGGGTAGTCAGAAATAATAATTAAAAAAAAAAAAAAAAAGGTGAAAATCAAAGAAAAAGCATTGTATCTGCAAATTTGGTTTTACTTCCACTATTTTAATGATAGAGGATTCCCACCAGCACCCCAGCCAGTATATCCCCAATGGTATGTATTCATCATGGTTTTCCCTACTCTCTCTAGAAAGTCCCAAGCATGTGGCTGCCTCTAATTGAAATTCTGCAGTAATTTCCTTTGCGAGATTGATGGGCAGGGTGAAAACTGATCAGTCCTTTCTTTTAAGTCCCAGAACAGAAGAATAATGGTTCATTTGATTAAATTAATGGCTTGCAGGTTTCAAAGAATTAAAAAGTAGTCAGGCTGTGAAATTCACTTCCCTAGGAGAGTCTCTGAGTCAAATGCTGTTAGTAGATTTTAGAAGGGCTAGAGGTAGGGTTAGCCACATTAAAAGCACAGAGATAATGTTTACTTGGAGAGAATAATTAAATCAGTTTTCCTTTTCAAAGGTGGAATTGTCCACTGCTGAGAGCTTTGAAGGATTCTTTCTCCCCTTCCTTCTCATGGTCAAAATCACTTAGCACTGGATGTTGATAAAGGATGTTGTGTTTGGTGGAGAAAACCTTGCACTATTAGCGAAGTGGACTTTTTGTAGTCTATGGATTCACTCGCCTAACCTTTACTCACAGTGCACCCCAGGTACATCGGATTTTGTGTCACAGTAGCATTTCTCTGGGTTGTTTAAACAGCATCTGATAAGGGCTAGGCTACTTTCCTTGTTCCTTCTCCAATAACAAATACAGTAGGGTCCTGGTAGTACAAGCATTAACAGCACCTCTTTTTCTCTTGTTTTGTGCTTATCCTCAGTATACTGAAGTGCTCTTTGAATTCCAGGAAGGAAGATAGGCACCCTACCTCTCTTTCTGCCCTGAATACTCACTGTGGATAGGTATTCGTCCATTTAGGGATGTTATTTAAGGACATTGTAGAATCATAGAGTCCTTAGAGTTGGTAGGGACTCTGAAGTTCATCCAGTGCAACTCCCCTACAATGAGCAGGGATGCTACTGCTAAATCAGGTTGCCCAGGACTCTCCTCTCTTCATTTTAGCATATGCACCAACTGTGCCCCTGAGAAACAGGGCGAGAGCCATTTCTAGTCAGAAAGCTATTTAAATATCCAGCACATAGTCTCCTTCATGCTGGTTCCCAACTCCAATGGGCATTCTGTGTAGTTTTGGTCCCATAATGGGGGACAGACAGTTGGCAGTATCTCCCTGTCCCCTTTGGAATCACCTTGCACCAGAGGTAACCCACAACTCACTGGTGACCACATAATGTCCTGACCATTCTGCAGCAAGCACATAATCTCATATCCCACAGAAATGACTTGTGGCTTGGATAGAAAAGTATGAAATGATGTTGTCTTGAGCTATTTCAGTACTAAATCTGTGTTGTCCTCCTGTTTATCTTTTGGGATTTGACTTTTGCATAACAGATAGGGACCTGTGATATATGGCCTTTGGATTAGCTCAAAAAGCAAAATAAATAATCTTCAGGCCAGAAAGAAAATAAGCATCTGGTTCTTTGCAGCAAATGCATGCAGCAAGCTCAATAAGAAATATCCCATGGAGATGTTTGAAATGACAAGGAAATCAGCTCTATGAATCGATATGTCTTGTAAAAAATAAAAGCTCAGTCACATCTTGTTGGGCATAATGGAAATTGATTGGCAGTTATCTATTAGCAATAATTTCTGTTTGATGACTTGCCATATGCTATCAAGCTCTAAATCAGAGCGGAATGGATTAAATGAATAGGTACTGTCATGAAAGAGTACAGGATACCAGCAACAGAGCAGAGGATGCTATGAATAATATGCGCAATGTCTCTAAGAGAGAGAGTTCTTTAAACTACTCTAATTTTAAATATCCAGGAACTGTGTAGCCTGACAGATTTACAGATTTCAGACTCCTAGGGACCCTTTCACTCAAATCCTTCGCTTCCTGCCTTTCGGTGACAGGCAATCAGTGAAACGCCTATAAGCTTTTCAAATGATCTTTCCTTTAAGATTCAATAGAACTTTTACATCCGCTGAGGAGAACCTATTAAAGGAGACTTTGTGATACAGCCCAGAGCCCCTCTATGTGCTGCAAAGTACGCCAAGCTGAGGTCTATTTGTGGGAATGTCACTAGGGGAGGGGGGTCGCCTGTAAAGCATTTCTCCCTGCTGATTATAATTACAGTGAGTTGAAGAAAGGCCCTGAAACTCAGTCTAAGGCATTATGAACTCTAGTCAAGTACAGCACTGACATTCTGTTAAAGCCCCATTAGTCCAATGCACTTACACAGGTATGGAGCGTGAATTCAGTGTTATGAAAGCTGCCTCGTTTCATCTTCAGGAGCTACCTCTGGTGGTGCTAAAACTTTGCTTCCTCTTTCAGAGAAAAATATTGCCATGATTACACAGAAGATGCTATACAATAGTTAATGAGGGAGCACAGCTTAAGGGATCTTGTATCAGTGAGTTCTGACAGCCCTTTTGTGCTAGATAGTTGGGAAAATTCAGGTAGCTGAATTACCCAGCTATTGGAATTACAGAGGCTGGGAGAGATCTCTTCTACTCTGTTCATCAGCTACGGCTTACAGCAATGCTGCATCTGACTCCAGAGCTTCACCTTGTTGTGGACCTTGTGAACACAAAGAATAGAAGCCCCGCACTCTGCTAAGCAGGATTTTGCAGTTGTGTTCTCTGCTGTATGGTGCCACAGCTCGCCCAGACTCTTATTTTTTATCTCTTTTGTTTCCTGTCCCTTTATTTTAGAATTACTAATTTCCTACAAATAACTGAAATATGGCCCTAAATCACCTCAGAATCAAACTTGAAAGCCAGTATTGTAGGGCTTTGGAGAAAGAACTGCCTCCCCAGCCCCCTGAGACTCCAATTGCATTCTAGTAGGCTGGAGAGAGCTTGTATTTCACCTGAGAAAAAGAAATGCATCTCCATTTTAATTTGGAAATCTGAACAATGGATAAAGCCCATTGTAGCTTCTTAAAAAGAAAGAAGAAAGACAGAATGGCTCCAATGCTAGATTGCTTAATTTAGTAAAATATGTTGTTAACTAAAACTCTGCTTCTGGACCGGCTGTTGATTTGCAAATTATTTGTTCCTGGGTGGGAGGAGGAGAGGAAGAACTTGACAGTTTCCACCAAGTAGGGAGCTATGCAGGCAAAATTCAGATGAGCAAGTGAATACTTCTCCTGCTTGCATTATTTGGGGCCTGAAGCTGCATTATGCTTAGGTATCCAAGGCAGTGCTATGTGTTTGTGAGTGGAAGGCAGTGATTAGCACTCTGTAGAAGAAAAATAGCCTCACCTAATCGGAATTGCACCTTTTCGGAGGCAGCGATTTACTAATTATTTCAAGAGAGTTGAATTATATCGTTTTAAGGGGAGAGGTGGTGTTCTTTTTTTTTTTTCTTCTTTTTTTTAGTCGCTTAATACCAACTAAGTAATGACTAATAAATTGATGCCTAGTGCTGCCTTCTGTCCTGAAGGAGCTCTGCAGAACTTCTGCTTATTCACTGTCAAAGGAAAGGTGTTATTTTAGCTCAAGGAAATGTCTTGTTTTCAGAACAAATGGCTCTGAACAAATGAGGGGCCAGAAATCAGCAACCATTAGAGCGCATCGGTCCTGGAAAGGCTTTCTAAACAAAGCCCAGCATCCTTCTCCGTGCCCTGTTCCCAAAAAAAAGCCTTCACTCACTCCTGCGTGAAGGTGAGTGGTGAACCAGCATTCTGCAGCCAGCTGTAACTGTGTTTTTGGAGAAGTTATGTTTTTGCATGAGCTGCTGTGAATGCTCGGTGCTTCCAGCAGGAGGTTGTTCTCAGAGATAGCCGTGCTGGTAGGGGCTGACGCTTTCAAGATTTAAATAGCTGTGGGTGAGCAGCTTTCAGCTCCTATTCTCTTGTAGGCTGGGGTTGCCAACAGAAGGATTAGAGAATCCCGTACGGGATTACTCTCCTGAGACTTCCAATCCAATTTTTCATGCTCCAGAAATCCAGATAAGACTCCAAGCATCTGGAATATTTTACCCAATAAGCCCTCTAACATCAGTATCTGAAGGGGGCTGTAGGAAAGAAGGGGATGGGCTCTTTCTCAGGGTCTGTTGTGATAAGATGGGGAAATGGTTTCCAACTAGAAGAGGGGAAGTTTAGACTGGGTAGAAGAAAAGTTTTTCTACAGTAAGGTGAAGCACTGGCACAGACTGCCCAGAGGTGTGGTGCTGCCCCATCCCTGGAGATGGGGGTCCCAATGTCAGGCTGGATGGGGCTCTGAGCACCTGATTGGAGCTGTAGGTGTCCCTGTTCATTGCAGGAGGGTTGAACCAGATGGCCTTTAAATGTCCCTTCTAACTCAGGCAATTCTATGATACTACGATTTGTCAAGCTTGCAACTTCATCAGGTACTGTGCATTGAAACAAGCATGATAAAATAGATATGCTGTCTGATGCTTTTCTGACCTATTTCTAATGAATTAGAAATGTAGGGGTGAGAAAATATGGCAACAAAAAAAGCCTTATTTAGGGGGTGTTAGTGGGCAATTTGGGCTAAACGCATCAGCTGATCTGTAGAACCAAAGAGATAAGATGTCCTCACCATGGGGTTGAAGGCTTCCATCTCATTGCTGCTCCTGGAGCAAAGCTGAGCTGATAGCACCCAGGGGACCTGCTGCTGGGGGAACTGCAGTCCTGAGGCAGCTTTGGCTTACACAGCAGCCGCTGATTTATTGCCCTGTGTTCAGAAAAGACTTCGGGAAAAAAACTAACAAAGTCTAGGCTGCGTTAATTGGAGGAAAAATGGTCTGTTAATGGCTTTGTCATGAGACCAGATTAATTGCTCCTCCAGGCTCACATCTGCACCTGCAAAGCTCTGGTGATTGCACAGCGTTTTCAGGATAAAGATGGTTTTTCTCTCTGCATGTCCCCTGCTAAAGCCCTGATCCCACCTGGGCCCACTGGGTATGGAGGATAGTCTCTGCCTGAACTTTCCTTTTGTACATGAAGGATGCTTCAGAAGTCTATGTGCTCTCTTTATCTGCTGTTTAGGAGTAAAGGGTTTTAAATTACTTGTGCTCTTTCTGGGTTTTTCATGTGTACCTTAACAAAGCAGAAGGGGCCTTCTGGAGCATGCTGCTCAGTGCACAGTGTCAGCTCTGAAGGGACTCGGGAAGAGCTCATGGAGTGGGGGACTCGCCCCATAGGCAGCAGTGCTCCAGGGTATCTGGGGATAACCAGGTGGTACAGGCAGAAATGTCTTGATGGAGCGTAGGCTTTCCTAATGCTTTATTTCACAAACTCTAAATCCTTTCCTACTGATGAAATGGGGTGAAATGTCTATTGGCAGAAAGCATCAGGTCTTAGGCTGAGCTATACACCTTGCTTTGCATAGTAGCTTTTTTAATGTGGTCTTTAAAGAAGAAAGCAGCAAGCAGACCTCGCCTAAGTAACCAAAGTGATCAATTCTGTGCTAATATCCAGACATTAAGGCTGAGCTGCACAGCTGCTTCTGTGCAAAATGCAAATGCCGAAGCTGTGCTGCTCTGAATGCTGAAGGAAACAGAGCCAGCAGGACCTAACAGTGTGGAAGAAGGATGGAGCCAGGTATCAGCCCCCAAGTGCCCCCCATCAGACATGACCATGCTATCCCTGACCCTCCTGTGCCATCAGCAGTGCTCTGTTTGTGCCACATGAGAAACAGAAATGAATTTATAGAATCATAGAATGGTTGGGTTGGAAGGAGCCTTTAAGATCATTTAGTTCCATCCCCCCTGCTGTAGGCAGGGACACCTCCCTCTAGACCACCTTGCTCAGAGCCCCATCCAGCCTGGCTGTGAATGCTACCAGGGCAGGGGCATTCACGACCTCAATGGGCTAATTCTGTATTTTAAAATCCACGCAGGATAAGTATTTGAAAGAATGATGTTATAATTGACATCTTAATGCTGTATTAAACTAGGGTAATTCATCACTTCCCGTGAAGACTTAAAGGGTTAGCATTCAATCTCTTCCTCTAATCCTCCAGATATTTTCAATATAAGGTAATGGATTTGGAGGGAATTTGTTCTGGGGATCAAAACAGTTAGGCAGAAATTATGTCAGTATTGTTTTGCCAGTACTGTAATCAGAGAAAATATTTTTTTCCAAAACAGAAGAGAACTAGGCACTGAGCCACTAAAAAGTTTAATTACAAGATGACTTTAAAATGTGGCAATTTAGTCCCAATTAGTGTTATAATAATTTATTTATAAAATTCCAATATGTGTAGTTATGTTCTACAAACCATTTATTCTAAGTCTTGTAAGATGTGTGCCCCATTAGACAGTGAAGTAGAAGGTCATTAACCTGCAGTGCTGGTTCATATTATGTTATTAGATTGAATTTAGTTTCTTCACTGGTGGGTGTTGACGTTTGAGAGTGCTTTCAGAGTAATTTATCTGCAGCCATTCTGTTCTTTTCAGTCATTCAGAAACATTGCGGACTTGAGGTACTGCAGGCTTGATGAAGACAGACAGGCTTCATGGTTCAATTTCAGATTTGTCTTTGTGTTTCTGATAATCTCATCAAAACTGGGAGCTGCAGCTTAAATTCACGAGGTTTAAATATGATCAGTTGTCTGTTTTTTTTTTTTTCCCAATACTTTATGTATTTGGAACTTTAAGGATTACATTTGAGGAAAGTGTTTTTCCATAGTGCTTTTTTAAAAAAAAAGTGTTTACCTGAATGGATAGTGCTGTCCCATGACCCTAGGAATTGTGCCTGGCCCAAGCACAAGCTTTGGCAGGTGGCACCTGGGAAGCTCTCCCAGCTTATCAGTGCAGCTGTGACCAACCACCAGTGAACTCTGGCTGTGCACCAAGCTGAGCTCGTGCCTCTCTTGGTGCCTGCAACTTGGACTGGAGCTGTGAAGAGCCTCAAGGCTGTAGAGAGGCACTAGCAAGGCTGGGATGATCTAAAATCAAAGTTCTTGCCCTCCCCTTGCTGTTGGGTGTGCTTGATTATGAACTCAGCATAGGACACAACCTTCCTGGCCCACAGCAAACCTCCCACTGCTCTTCTGGTCTCTGCAGTCCTTCAGGCCCGTGCTGTTGATGGCAGTGCTTCAAAGGACTGGTGTCATGAAAACAGCAAGTTCATCTTGGTTAAAATGACACTGAAGAAGGGGACAGCAAGGAGCAGGTTTTAAATATGTAGTGTCCTATCTAGGCTTGTTGAGTAAGTACTCTTTCTTCCATTCCCAAACAAAACACAATCTGGGCAAGTACAAAGACAAAGGACAAGATACTGCTGACAAGTGTTTGCAAAATCTCATTTCTACCCATTGTTTTGTGCTGGTGAAACCTACATGAGCCTTTCTGCTTGTGGTGAGATTTTATTCCCACAACTACAAATCCTTTCTTAGCTTCTGAAGCTCTTACTTTTGCAAGAAAACCTTAGGGTCAGCCCCTTCAATTTCTTTTTAATAAATGGTCTTCCCTTAAATTGTCTCTGCTACAAGAGCAGTTCTAGGAAAACAGTTGACTCTGCACATTGTTAAAAATCCCACCCTCTCAAATGGGATGTGCAGATACCATATAATGATGCTAAACTGGGTTCTGCAAATTGATGAAAGCGTAACCAGCAACCACCTGGTTTGCAAGGTAACCCTTGTCTCCAAGAAGATTAAAGAGGCGATAATCCTGTCTTGTACTCCTTTCTTCTTTTCTTTTTTCTCTCTCTCTTTTTTTTTTTTTAGCAGCTTTCATTCTTACCCATAAAAAATTAAAAAAATATGATATGGCCCTGAGAAAAAAAAAGTCTTGCCACCCACGCCTGCTTTCAGTGATCTTCATGCCTTTAACTACAAAGGCAATAGTGTTGTTTTATTTTTATATGCAGCTCCTGTATTTCCCTCCACTATACTGAGCTCCAGGAAAGCAGCCATGACCAAACTGAGGAATTTTTTTAAGGGCGCAGTAGCTCTTTCCTTTACTCATGTGTAGTGGGAGTTCCAGTGCCCGTGGTGACCAGGTTCAGTCCTTCCTGTTACACACCAGTACTTGGGCTGGGCTACTCATCCTGAGCTGAGAGGTATCACCAATGTCAGAATCAAAGCTCCCTGAAATAGTGTCTGACTGCTGGTGGTTATTTCAAAATCTGAAGCTCAGGGTGTGGAAAGAGCTGTTTATCTCAGGATAGAAAGCTTGTAATTTAAGTTGCTGTTGTGAACGATGCCAGGAAACCTGTTTCTCATTATGTGTTTGTTACCTGCCTGTAGACCTCCTACAGGCTGGCAGAGATACAAAAATGTCTCTGAAACCCACTGATAACCATTTGACTACTTGCGTACTTAAACTGGGAGGTCAATTCAGCACATCAGGACTTTGAAACGTAACTTCTCAGGTCAGTTTTACTGAGCAGCATTGCCTCTAGGCAAGGATCTGCTGTCCATTTTCCTCATTTGCTGTGAAAACCGTGGAAATAGCACTCCATTACTCATTGCATGACTCCTGAATGAATGTGTACTGTGCAAGGTTTGCCTTTGTGGAGAAAATAGTTCTCCGTTTCAGGAGCTGTTTGGATAAAAGAGAGTGTTGTCATGGTAAGATGAATTCTGGCAGTCCTTTGGTGGAATTAACAATTCCAGCTTTGATTCTGAACTAAAAATAACAATAAAACACATAAGTGAAGTGAATAAATCTCAGCTAGTCAACTGGACAGCGCTCCATACAGAGTGGGGAAAAGAGGGGGATTGCTATAATTTCTATAATTACTGTAAAGTAAAGGCATAAATGAAACATACAATTTTACACTCTTGCATTCATGTGTTAGAGATACAGGAAAAAAAGAAGGAACTTCCACTCTTAACAACGGCTTATCTACATATTTGGAACAGTATCAATTATTTATTAACTGCTGAAAGCCAAAGTACTAGCTAACTTGTCAAAATCTTGTTACGTTCCCTGCTATGTGTTTGTTCAATAAGTAGTTTGATGGAGCTGGATTATACAGGCACAGCCACACTGTAGCTGTTATAGCTGTCACTTTCTCTTCTTCACCATCTCACTGCTTGGACACGTTTATGGACTCAACAGGCTGGCTGTGGCTCATTTTTCCTCTTGATCCCTTACCACGTTATACACAGATTCTTCTTTGTGTCAGGACAATAACAAAGAATAACTGCTCAGTGGTTTCGCAAGTAAGGCATGTAACAGTTGGGATGAGGGGGCTGTAGATTCTCGTTAGCAATGCCCAGTGTGGCATATGAATTCAGATATATGCAGTCAAGCTGCTTTTTCTTTGTGATGCAGTCTGGCTAGATACTACTTCAACACGTATTGGTGCTACTTAAAATTCATGGGATAACCGCGAGTGCCACCAAAGGACTCTGAGATTCCAATAGTCTGTCATTACTGTAGACATCATCATTTGATAGCGTATGAAAAATATGTTATGTTTGTCATTTGCTATCAAGGAAATGAGTGAGAAAGACTTAACCCATCAGATTAAGCCACAGGGATGCATATTTACACTCAAAAACTCCTCTGGAGGCAAATGTGGTGTTGGTGGGTACCATGGTGGGTGCCATGAGGAAGCAGTGGTGAAAGAATGGTAGAGGATGTGCCCAAAATAAAAGTACGTGCTGTTGTTGTTATTGCTTTAGCAGCGGGAATATCCGTTGAAAGAGTATTTCCAGAATGTGATAGATACTCCTTGAGACCAGCTTACTTATGCTGCTCTTTGGGCAAATTCCTGCTCTTGAAACTTGATTGTCAGAAGCCGAAAAATGCTCTCAGGAATTGATAGCTTTTAGTGATTGCTCATTCACCTGCTGTCTAAATGTCCACCACTAGCCAATGTCAAGGACAGAGTACTGGGCAGGGACATCCTTAGAACAACCCCAGAGCTGCTCTTCTCTTTTAGTGCTCAGTGATTCCCGTGCAACTTTCCAGTGCCCTCTGTGGACACTCCCTGCAAAGCAAGCATGGATTTTAAGGTGACTGGGCTCTCTGAAGCCTAACACCATGATTTACTCTTCTGGTTCATCAGGGCAGATGAAGAGGAGGTCCAAATAGTCATCTATAGGTTCCCTTCCAGAAAAATAAGCCAGCAGCTCCAGGTTCTGTCTAATGCTTCGCTGGAGCAATAGACACCTTCACAGTGGGCAAAGTCTTCTGGCTGTCTGAGATGCATATCGTTTCAATGTGTCCAGGTGTAAGTATAGAAATAAAATGATCCAAATGCGTATTTTTTTTCCATTACGCATTTCTGTTTCAACTCAGCATTATCTCTGCTCAATAGCAAGACAGTGATTTTGCAGATTTTAAAACACTAATCATAGGCAATTATTGCTAAAAAGATTTGCTTGCAGCAGGCAGACTTTTCTCTTAAGTTGAAAGCCTTGCTATTCCATTCTTTCTTCTGTTTAAAATTATAATCATTTTCTACCTTGTGTTCTTTCCCAGCTGAAATACTTTGTCTTCTGACATAATGTGAATCTAACTAATCTTCATTTGGAGAGTTTCTGTGAAAAATTAGTCTACAGTAACAAAAGTATTGCCAGCAAACACATAGCAAAACAAGCAGCTGAGGCTGTGTGTGTGTGTGTGTATCTTAAAATACGATTGTGGCCTTTATGAGGCAGTGGTATTTATTATATAATGTGGTTCTATAAAATGAAACATTTTTTTTACTTAGAATTTCAGAGCAGAGAACAACTGGGGCAGTGGATACCGGGGGTGGCTTTTCTTTTAACAGAACATTTTGGTGGAGGGGAAAAAAGAAAAAAAAAAAAAAAAAAAAAAAGCAGATCTCATGGTGTAGACACAGTGAACAAATTTAAGTTGCTTCCTTTCATCAGATAGCGATTGGAGGAAAATCCAAGGATTCTGAAGTATCTTTCAGTTACCAACATTTTTGCATGAAATAATCCACCTGAACACCTCCTGTTGGATGAGTGTATCGATCACTGAAATTGAAAGTGTTGACTGTTTCTATTTCAGGTGTCCGGTGCCTTTTGAGATGTCTTTGTGTATTTTGCTTAATCCCACTGGGGTCTGCGTGTCCTTTAGGCGTAAATAACTTGACTGCTTTTTTTTTTTTTTTTTTTTAACATGCCTTGCCCATTCCTGGGAGAGCATCTCCAGGACACACCCCACACTTTAAGTGACCCCATTGCTAATACATCATTTTTTTTTTTTCCCAAAGGTTTTGGATATAAATACAGGTTTGGTTGTATTAAAAGGGTTGCAAGGTATCCTCCGTGCTGTTTCCTGGACATTCACGGTGGAAGCAGCTGAGCCAGAAAGGAGAAATCACTGCTTTCATTAATCTGGCTGACTTTTTGCTGATAACTTTTTTCTCTGCCATTAAAGAGCCAAAAGAAAGGACCACTCTGAAGCACTTGCAGGTCAGAACAGAGAAAGGAGGAAACTGCTGCTTCTCTTAACAGGGTGTTTCAATAGCGATGAGGCGCATTCTACACATATGTAAAGGAGTCCCTTTATACCCTTTTTGGCTCTTCTAAAATATACTTTCATTAGCAGCACATTCCCTTTTCTGAGCGTGAAATAATGTCCCATCTTCTGCATATATTAAATTACAGCTTTTACTTTCAACATGATTGCTCTTTCCATGGACCTACATTCCTAATGAGGCTTGCCTTTTTTTTTCTTTCTTTCTTTCTATACCTCCCCCCATAAGTTCCCAGTGAAACAATTCCTGCTGTCATGAAGTGAGAATTTATCTATAGAATCTGCTTCCAGGGTTACTTTTGGGAAACTTTTTTTCTCCTGAAGTTCTCAACTTTCCAATGAAGATAAATGACCACATCTTGCAGCTGTGGTTTTTGACTGAGTGATGGGTTAAAAGAAGTTCCTTGTCAACTTTCATATCAGCAGAAGAAATTGTTCCAAAAATTCTTAGAAAAATGAACAAGTCCTTTTCCGCAAAACTGTTTTGCTGTCTTGCTGCTAAATTGCAGCTCATGTTGAAGCATTTCGGGTTGGTTTCATACCTCAGAAGAAAAGTAGTCAGCTGAAGTTGGAATATTTTGTTAGTATTTCTTGTCTTATACGTAAGTCTCAAATGTGAGGTGAATCTAAATACAGACACACGTAACCTCTGCTTTAGGGATTCCAGTTCATCAGTTTCAGTGTCTGAGGAAGCACCTTTGTACCATGCATGAACTGTGGTTAGAAAAAGGAAGGCAAAGAGTAAATGTGTGCTGCTTGCAACAGCTGCCATCCAAAATCTGTGCATAACAAAGACGCTTCTTTGGGGACTGATGAAAAGGAAAGCAAAGGTGAGCTGTGAATATTCAGCTCTTACTGTGGTGAGCTGTATCTCCTCTGCTGCATGGGAAAGGCTCGAAATGCTTCAGCATCAGCTGTGAAGCTCTGTCACCATTTTGCAGCAATGCAAGCAAGATGAAAATGGAGAGCACATTATTTGAGCTGTTGTTATGTGTAGTAAAAGCTTCCTGCAGTTTGCATCCTTGCACTGATGTTAGTTGAGACACAGCATTCAGAAGGTAGTACAGGCACAATTGTGAGAACTGCGGAGGCTGCGGAAGCATTGAGAGTGAATCATAGAATCATTTGAGTTGGAAGGGATATTTAAAGGCTATCTGATCCAACTCTCCTGCAGTGAGCAGGGATATCTACCTGTGTCCAGCCTGACCTTGGATGTCTCCTGGGATGGGGCATCCACCACCTCTCTGGGCAACCTGTTCCAGTGCTTCACCACCTTTATTTTAAAACTTTCTTCCTTATTTCCAATCTAATTCTTCTCTCTTTTAGATGGAAATCATTTCTCTCTGTCCTGTCACAATGGATCCTGCTAAAGAGTCTGTTCCCTTTTTTCAGTTGCCCCCCTTTAGATACTGACAGGCCACTCTCAGGTCTCCCTGGAGCCTTCTCCGCAGTGCACAGCCCCAGCTCTCCTAGCCTGTCCTTGTAGGGGAGGTGTTCCATCTCTTGGATAATTTTTGTGGCTCTCTTCTGCATACACTCCAAAAGGTCTGAACCAACCTCACTTTATGTTTTATTTGGCCTTTTTTGAGCTTGGCTGGTGTTGGAGTGCATTGAAAGCTGAACAGTCAATTGGATCCACGTGATTGTGATGAATGACAGACACGTATTGCAGGAATTAGAGGAGCGTAATGTGTTGTTGTGGGACTGATTACAGAGCACAGTTTAACTCTGCCTGAATAAAGACAAGAAGAGCTGGAGCTTGAATAAGGTGTTCAGGTTTTATTTCCCTAAACAATTCTGATTAAATCTGCTTCTGTAAGTGTCAGCAGCTTAGATCAAAGGCAAGCGTTCAACAAAATGTTTGTCCTGAAATTTACACTGTTGATTGATTTTCTTCCTTGAAGAATACTAGTGTGGCAGGAAAGAAAAATGACAACAGGAAGCTTACTTTACATGTGCTACAAGCAAGATTGACAACAAAACATGCTGAGGTTCTTTTATTTTTCCTGGCCCTAATGATACTGGTAACATTTCTGCTGGTAGTTGTTCATGCTCCAAAACCTCAGTATGTGAAGAGAATAGAAGATGGCAGTGGTGATCGAAGGAGAAAGAGATCTTTTTTTCCTACTCTTTTCTTCCCTGTATGAACTCTAATCTGGTTTAGCTACAAAGCCTTCTCTGAAGTGTGCTCTGTTCCTTCTGGGGTGGGGAGGATCAAATAGCAAGCCAGTTCTAGCAGAGCAGACTCTGCAAGAGAAGTTCAGCACCTGAGAGGAAGGCAGCTTGGCAATACAGCACTAGCTAGAAGGGTTATGCAAACTCTTTGGGAATCCAGAAACCTCGTAGACAAGCAATTGTCTCTTGCACCATTACCTGGAAGTAAATCAGGAGGAAGATTGAAGGTTGTATTGGTGGGTAGTTGTATAGGTCAGAGCATGGGGTGAAGTAATGAGAGAGAGTGGCTGCTAGAGACCAGAGAGGGATCTAGAAAGTGGATTCCAGGCCTGGATTCAGTACTCCAGATGGGACCTTGCAAGGGCAGAGCAGAGGGGGACAATCACCTCCCTTTCCCTGCTGACCACCCCTCTTTTGATGCAGCCCAGGATACTGTTGGCCCTCCAAGAGTTAGGTCTGAATGCTTCCATGGATCTACGTTTCTTCACTTCCCCACTTTCCTACTAAGCAGAGACATAACTGGAAGGAGCAAGAGAAGTACCAGAGAAACCACTCGCATAGCTAGACTTGCCCAGCTGGCCACTAGGCAGAGACACTGTAGGTGGAAGAGACTGAGACATGTTCACAGTGATAGGAGATGGTACCACCACCTTTCTTTGGACATCTTCAGAGGTTGCTGGACTAAGTTTTTTGCTCACTGTGAGTCCCATGAGCATACTCAGTTCTATGAGGAGTGTTAGTTGGTGTCACGCATTTCATAAAATGTTTAGGAGATTAGTACTTATTAATTTATTTATTGCTTAAAGCTATCAGGTTTTTTTTTTTCTTTCTGAAATTCACTGGCATTTAAGTGTGTGGCAGATGCTGCTTACAACTGAATCACTGACACCCCTTTTGCCTCCAAAGATCTGGATGTGCCCATGCTGGAATCTTTTTATATACTCCAAAAACCACTTAGGAGTGTATGAGATTAAACAACATGTTAAGAAAAAGGAGAAATGGGGAAAATATATTCTGCTGCTTTCATTTAAACAGCAGAATGATTTCATGGTGAATTTTCCAAATGAGTTACCTGCCCCTAGCTCTCCTGCTGGGAACCAGCCACTGTGCTAAGAAAAGGCTGTATTCATTCTAGCAGGCATGAGGGTAACACAGGTTGGCACTGATAATGAAACTCATTTTGGAAGTACTCTGAAATCTGTTGTCCATTCCAGAATGAGGCTGCTAATCTTTTACCAACCACAAAGAGAATGAAAACAAGAGCTGAGAAGTGGAGAGGCATGGATCCAATCTGACGTCATGTTTCTGTTCGCAATCTTGTTTCTATGCCATTGCAGGAATATCTTTACACTCAGAAGACATGCCCTGGTTTATACTGGAGAAGATTTTATTTGGCAGTGGTAGCAGATGAAGACACCAGGTTTTAGAAGCGACCTGGTTCTGTTCTGTATTATTTATAGAGTTGAGACCCATGATCTCATGAAACTTAGAAGAAAACACAAGGGAAGAAGTTTCTTAGTAAGGGTCGTATCATTATTGGAAGGCATTACCCAGGTCAGACACCCAAGATGATGTTTTTGAGGAAGAAAACCAGCTGGTGCAGAAGCCATCTGCTTCCCCTTACAGAAGCTGGAGACTTCAACTACAGAAAAAAAGACTTGTCCATGTGACAAACAATTCAGGTCAATCAGTACTGACAACCTCCTTATCATACATAATAATTTAGGGCAGCATAATAAAATAGAAGGCATTACATTCAGAGCAGAAATTTAGGAAGCATTATGGAGGCAACTCTCTCCTTTTACAGAGTTGTACTTCATGGGAGACAGTCTCCATTCTTTGAGTTTGGGGCTGCTAAAATGTAGTAGTTTGTCAGTAATGTCTTCATGTCCATGCAATCCAATTAGTGATAATCCCTCACTTTGCATCATGCTGTTTGAGTGGTTCTCAATTGGAATAATTGGCAAGCTCCAATTAGCTGAAAGCTTTTCAAGTAAAAATATTTGCAAATAAGAATTTAATCTATGACATTATGGTGGCCAACCTGACGTTGGATGTTTTAAAGCTGCTTGTTTTTCTGTCATGTCCTGCCCCTGGAGCTTGTACCACAATTACTATGCTGTTCCTCGGCTCCCCATGGCAAAATGTATTTTAGATCTTGAAATCCAGATATACCAAGCAGCGGAGCTACCCCTGCTTTCTGACAACAAACAGAAAGCCCTGTGAATAAGGATTGGCCCAAAGGGGCTTGAATTTTTCCTCACTGGAACGGAAGCAAACTGAGACCTGGCTTCAGAGAAAGTCCTCTTGGTTCAATGACCCAGACAAGTCCAGCTTGTTTGCCTTCTACACAGTATTCCTGGCATGGGCCATATCTCTATTCCTCAATGTCTCATAGCCAGGTCATATGGGTTTCTCAGAATGCCTTATGAAGCATCCGTATGAATAGTTCATTTATTCCCACATTGCACCTGCTTGGAGCTTTAAGACCATGTTGAAACAGCTTTCTCTAGGATGCTGTCTTTTCAATGTCAGTGAAAGTTTTCTTCGTGCTGACTTTTCTCTGATCTGAGCAAGTTTTATCAAAGGCTAAAAAAAAGAAAGTTGCCCAGTGTTGGCACTGGTAGCTGGATATGCTTCTCTTGGCTATCAGCAAGAAGAGCTGCAAAAAGGCAGTTGCAGTGCATGAAATAAAGAAATTATTGACTGTGAAATAGACTCAGGTATCCCAAAATCCAGTTTGCATAAATAATGGTCATTGATTTTGAGCTCTATAACTGGAGATACAAATGTTCTGGCTGTAGTAGTCTAAAAAACAAGCAAACACCCCCTCCCCCCCAACCAAAAGAAGTAAATCCCATGAACCCCCAAAGCCCTCAAATGTCGATGCAATTGTTTAACTTTTCTAAAAAAAAAAAACATGAACGTAATGTTGGGCATATCTTTATCCTTCAGGTAGTTTTCTCCTCGGGTGGAGAAAACCGGTGTTATGCATTATGTATGGTTTTTTGGAAGGTAATGTAAACAGATTTTTTTTTTTTTTTTAAATCACCAAAGTCACCTGGAAATATTTAGGCTCCAGGCTTCCTTCTAAACACTACTTTATTGGCTTCTGCTGTAGTGTGAAACTGTAGAGGAAAATTCTCATGTTATCTGTCTCCAACAGATTTACAATATTGCAAGATTAATTATATTAGCTGTATTTCACGATTCAGTGCATTTATATTACCATTTCTGAAGCACAATCATTTATCAACAGCAAACTTTGGGGCATTTACTTTCCATGCCCTGATATTGTGAACTTCAAAGTATCTGAACTTGCCTGTCAGCTGCACAGGAGTGTATACTGTTTCCCAAAGAAAATTTGATAGTTTCAACCTCTTTCATGAGTTGAACAATGTTTTCCTAATTCTGATATGATTCTGATGCATGTTTTCTCATTCAGCTTTTGATGTTGCAAATGTTTTCTTTTAAGTAAGTGTGGTTTGTCTTGCAGTAACCAGGGGAATGGATCAATATGCACTGGGTAGAGGTCTTGAGCTCATTGTGGAGGCCATCCTTGGTAATTTAGCCTGTTGTAAGATTACATTCTGTATGTTTTAGCTCCATCTGGTTCCCAAATAACTCTCTGAAATGAGCATCACCTAAACTTTAGCCTGCCTGATATATATTAGCTGCACTTCAGCTTACTTTGTCATCTTATGCTTTTCTATGATGGGGGATGCATGTGTGGATGGAAAATTTTGGCAGTTGTGTCTGTGCAAATAGCAACCCAGTCTTTGAACATTTGTATGTAAATAAGGAGCCTCAAAACAGAGATTTTTTACTACATGAAGTGCCAGAAATACCATTTTCCTTCTTCATTTTCTCTCATCTGTCTGCGGTCTGCGGGAATTAAAGTTGTTCTGTGGGTCTTTTCAGAAAGTCACGATTTCCTTTACATTGTCATTTTCTTTTCTGGAGAAGAAAATATTCAGAGAGTGAACAAATACTCACTGTCTGCCCTCGGACACAAACACACAGCTCACGCATCTGCCCTCCAGGCAGCCTCATGCTTGGCAATTTAAAAAAATAACACCTGGTGCTGGATAAAGTAACAATATTGCTGGATTGATAGTTGGCATAAAAAGTGTTGCCTTCCCCTCTATTTTCTGCTACATTATGGATTGCAAATTCCCGTAATTTTGAACAATTTAACAACAACAACAACAAAAGACCTAAAGCTAAAGTGGACTGCATGCTTCAAAAAAGCCACATAAATCAGTCTGTTACATTTTGAGAAAGAGGGCAAATTGGGACTGTAGAGACGCATTTCTGTTTCTGCATCTGGCTCTCAGGCCGCCCCAGGCAGGTCATTTTTGCCTTGTAGAGCCTCAGATCTCAATGTAAAGAAATACAACTCTGCAGCAATTAGCTCCTGAATATACAGGTACTAATTTCATGGTACCATTTTGGTAACATTTTGAGATCTAGGGAAGGACACATTTGAAGGAAGAAAAGAGCTCATTTCTTATCTACTTTATCAAACCTAACATCACAGCTTCATTTTTCCTTCAATTTACGTGGATGTTGGTTGCAATTTTTAATATAGCTGTTCATATATCTTTTTCTTACATGAAGGTTGAGAGTCACGTGCTTTGAATGTGAATATCTTGGTGACCCTGGAACAAAAAGCAGAACAGCTTCACAGATGTTACTACAATGTCAGTACAGTGTACTGTTGTACTAGTAATTAGGAGACCTTCATACACATCAGGAAAGTTTGGAGATCTTACACATCAGCCTGTAGCATGTGCTGGGTGAAGCAGTCACAGGTGCCTTCAAAAGTACCTGCTGCTCTCTTGTCTCTCGCAGACTTTTCCAGATCTCCTGCTTCTGTATTATATTTCCATCTAGGCTGAAATTAAAAGTGGAGTCAGTCCCCATCCTTGCAAGTAAGATTTCTCTTGGCACAATGTAAAGGCAGGAGACACCTGCACAGGCTAGTTGAGCAACTGCCCTTCCCCAGGTCAGCTGGAAGAGCATGCTGCCTCCTTCAGGCTTCCTTTTAAGAGTCGGTCTGGGGACATGAGGAAATGGGAGAAATTAATTCCCTTTTACCTTCCTTCTCTATGTGTAGTGTCTATAAAAAGGATCTTCAGAGCCATCGCCTTTACAGCAGCAGATGGGAAGCTGTAGCTGGGGAGTAGTGCACTGCTCCAAGTCTCATTGTTCATATCCCTTAGGGTGAAGGAATTATTCAGATGGGTTCAAATTTCTTGCTGGTACAATGATTATCTGATGCCCCAGATTATTATTATTATTTTTTAACTATTTAAATTGATGGAAAAATAAAGTGTACCCAAAATTCAAGTTTACATTTGCTTACCATGTATATCTTGGTGTCCCCAGACACCATCTTAATCTCCTTTAGTAAGAGCCTGAGGTCACTTGGATCACTGAACTAAGCTACTGGGAAAACAAACAAACAAAACAAAACAAAACAAAGCACTGGGCTATACTGGCATTCACTAAGGCCTTCGGTATTCACAGTAATCCCTCCAGGGGTGAGAAGACCCCCTTGGGTTGCTTCTAAAGGGCAGGAGCTGATCTAGCCTACCCGAGTAATGTTATTGCCAATGGAATGGCTCAGAATGGGAAGGAAGAGCAAGCAAAGCTCTTTAAGGTCCTGCATAGCAAAGCCTGCCTGGGAAGGGACTCCCAGCGCAATCATTCATGAGCTGCTGTCTGCACCGACATAATGAAAAGGGGGAAAACATTCAGATTTAGGAAGCGACCTTTAAAAAGAACGATTCCAAGCAAACAAATGCAAATAAACTAGCTGCTTACTGAGATGCTTTGGGGATGTCCTAAGCTGTTACGAAGGTGGCCTAGGCTGTTCTTTGTTTTCTTCAGCACAAAGGTATCCCTGGGCTGCACTTTGCTGGTAGGCTGGCACAGTAGAGGAGGAGTGCTCTGTCTGTCCTTCCTGCATCAGACAGTCACATCTCTTTTCTCAGGCATTACCTTAACTTCTAAAGCCCAAGGGTTTATTATTGTCAGGTTTCACAAATACAGAAAATCTTCATGAAGTATACCTGAATTTGAATGCATGACTATGCTGTGTGGCCATCAAGCTGTACTGAATCAAGTCAGGTTTTGGGAAAAGGCAGATTATTTTCCATGGTGTTTATTTTCCTGCAGGAGCCATTACTGCAAATGATTAATAAACTGTTGTGTGGGAGCTAGGTTTTCTGGTGTCCTTGCTGTTCTCTTTGGATAACATTGAGGAAAATGCAGTGAGAAATTTGCCAGTTAATGTGCTCTATGTCAGTAGTGCAGATGGATGGTTGATTGTGCGCTTCCCTGTCCTGATTCACACTACTTATCAAGAGAGCAGAGTTCTCCCAGGAAATGACAGTGGAGCCAATTTGGATTCATTATTTGTGGATGGAAGCTTCTCTTTACAGAGGGATGTGTCTGGATCCCATGGGAAGTCAGCGTGTGTTGTGAGACCACCTTCTCGTGGGTAGGACATCACATCAGCTAAAACACAGGCAGCTTGGCATCCTCACAGGAGTGGTTCTGGCAGCCCCATGAGCCAGGAGAGCTTCAGGCATTAAGAAGGGGAAATCAGGGTGCGTAGAAGCTCCCTACTGAAAACCATTTTTGCTCAAAGCATTGATGATTTAATGAGCTACTCAGTTTATAATAGAGATCATAGTTTGTCTTCATCTCTGAAGTAAAATTAACATAGACAATTCACTTTGAAGCTCAGAAACATGCAGGAGCTGTATTAGATCTAGGGTTAAACTCCCTTTTATTGAGGCTGGTGCCCAGTACCAGGTCTGGGAGAAGAGGGCAGGCCCTTGGAGGAGGAAGGTGAGGCCTGTGGAGCTCATTAAGGGCTGGCGCCTTCTTGGCCCCCTGGCCTTCCCCAGAAAGCCAGGCGCTTTGGCTCACACAATCCCTTCCTTTCATTCTTTGGGCCTCTCCCCATTACAGCATTCCCAAACCGTGTTGGAAGCGGCCACAAAGGGCAGCATTATGTCTGGGAAGTGAATGGTGTGCAGGCAGTTCCAGCTGAAAGAGAAAGATGAGTGAAAGCACTTCCCGCAGACAATGAGAGGGCTTGTAGCTCAGGAAGCTTCCCAGTACATTAGCATCTGCAGAGGACAATGGCAGTGTGTGGCAGAGAGGAGGAGAACGTGGCCTTGCCGGTGGCCCCTGTCTGTCACTGGCAGAGTGGGGATTTGGCTATACTGAAGTAAAAGGAAAGTGAGGCACCGAAGAGATGAAATCTGATGGGAGGTGGTGCCAGAGGGACGGTGATGGCACCCACTCATCCCTGTGCAGAGGGCAAGGTGAGAAGGCCTTCACCCTCCTCTGCTTGCTGAACTTGCCCTGACTGTGTGGGGAGCTCCTGGTGAGGGCGAACAGACATTTTCCCCCGTCACAGCTGTATAACCATCCTCCAGAACAAACCCTAGTCAAAACGTTTTAGCAAAAAATAAAAAAACAACCTACCCATGTTTCTTGAGCAGCAGTGAAATAGAGTTTGGAGGCATTCGATACTTCCCTTTGTTTGTGGCAGTTTCATCTAATTTGCTCATTCTGAAAGACATTGAAAAGCTTGGTTATGTTTTTAACAAGGTAGATATCTGGTCCGTTCCAAAACACACTGCAGTTTTCCTTTATGAAGCAGCAGCTTTATTCTGAAATTATTCACAAATTTCTCAAAACTCAACATAAAAATTCATCTTAAAGTTTGTTTTTGCATCCAACAAATCAGCTTCTCTGATCCATTTTTTTCCCCCCCCTTTTTGAATCATCAGTTTATTTTGTGCAACAACCACTGCACCTGCACAGGACCAGAAGCTTTTGGCTTCTCTCAGAAGAGAGCTTTCTTTTGCCTCCCATCTTCTGTAGTCTTTTCTAAGCAGAACTGGTGAAGAACTGATACAATACTGGGGAGAAGGTCTCCTTAAGTGATAGAAAATCCTTTTCAGAAATATGGAATGGGTGCACCCAAAACTTGGTACTGACAGTTTGTAGTTTGTCTTTATTCTTGCAAATTGGATGGACTTTAATATTGTTAGGAAAAATCTCCTTGCGAGAGAGAAAATGGGTTTGTGAACCCTAAATGGCCTTTACCACATGCAGGAGAGAAATAAAATTTCACTCTCTTAAGAAAATATTAAGTCATGCTTACATTGCATTGGGAGGTGATCCGCTAAGCCTTTGATGGTAGGGAGCTGATATCTGTACCGGTCCTGCTTCAGGTCCCATGCAAGGAGAGCCATTTTGGACTGCGGTGTAGGAGTTGCATCCTCCCGTTTTGTTTTCTCTGGAAGAAGTCTAGAGAAGCACGGCAAGGAAGGTCAGGTTGCCTTTAAATATCAGCCCTGGTCTGACCAAATGCACAGATGTAGCTATGCCCGACCATAAAACATATCCATCTGCATATGCAGACTTTCTTTGATTCTAAGGCTTCTCTGGGGGAAAATAGAAATATTTTATTCTTGGAGCCAGAGGGAGAAAACCATCTAGACTCACCATCAACATGTTTTCTTAACTTTAAATAAGGTTAGAAAAAGAAGTAATTCAACCGTGGCAACTCTAATTGGCTACAAGTATAATCCAATAACCTCATTTCACCCATATTGTTAGTTGAGTTAATTGGACCTGCACAGCTACCAGCTAAATATATTGGTGTATGCAAATGGTGAAACTAATTTTCTTCATAAACCTTCCTTGTGCCGAAGTAGGAACTGGGAAGAAGGAATGGGGGAGAAAGAAGGCTGTGCTGACGTTGCTACTTCAAAAGATCAATTCCCTTCCAATTATTTGCTCTCTCTAGATGGACAGGACAGAAAATATAATTAATTCCTTGAAATAGAGAAGGGGAGGGAAGTAATTTCATTCCCACTTGAAAAGACTGCAGAGCAAAAGTGATTGAGCCTTCAGTTTCTGGGTGCCTTGAATCCAGAGTCCCCCCTACCTTCTCCCTCCCCCAGTTTCACAGTCCCTGGGTCAAGCAGCTCCATTTTATTTGCAAGATGCAGGGAAGAGGGATCCTCCACCAAAATGAGTTTCCGGGTGTTGCAAGGGCTTGCATAGCCTGGAAGGAGAAGGGTAAGCTGGTCTTTACTCAACATTCATTTCAGCAGGGTCTTTTGCAATAGAAGTACTGCAATTTGTATCATGCTGTGTGTCAGACAATTCCATTTCCAATGGTAACCTGAAAGGCCTCCAAGAACATGTCTCCTGGAGTCTGATTTGGAGGAGTGACAGTCAGCCTGTGTACCCTACTGTCTGTACCTTCAGTAATTGCTTTTTTGCCATCACAGGAGGGGGGATCTTTGGAAGTGAAAGCCTGGCCTGAAGCCCAGCTACTCCAGTAAGCAAGGACCTGCTTGTAGCAAGGCTTAGGTACTCCAGAAGGAGGTGTGGAAAGCTGATACCATGAAGGTGAGGAGCAGCTTCTGTATAGCCGAGTCTTGGTTCAAAAAATTTGGCTTAAATCCTCATCCATTACTATTCAGCTGATGCACTGAATTTACTTTCTGCTGCTTTAAAGCAGTGGGGTTCGTTCTTAAAACCTTTTTTTACATTGTGCCAAATCTGTGGACTGTCTCTGTTACTCCCACTCATTAGGCTTTGCTGCTTGCAGATCAGAAGTGCTGCAGGCCGTGAAGCGTCTCTGTGATGCTCTGTGCTCAGTACTTGCGTCATGCCTCGCCCAAAAAGCTGGCAGTAGCCACGTCTGCTCTAAGTGTGAGCAGTGCTATGCCCTCATGTCAGCTTCCATCTTTCTTAGGCAGTCCCAAATGAAACTATGTGCACGTCCTCAGGTGTCTTTCAGCTGACTTTGGAGCAAGCCTGCAGTGAATTGGGATTAGCACCGTGAGGGGGAAGGAGGAGATGCTGCCAGTGATTACTATTTGAAATTGATAAGGGGACAGGAAGGAAAAGGAAAAAGAAGTTCTGAGACAGGACTGAATTGTTCATGCTTTCCGCAGTTACACTTGAAATTCAGCGCCTGCTAATATTCCCAGGGAAATCATGAGCTAACACACACATGCACACAGGTTTCGTTTCAGCTGTAAATGAAGTCGTAATGCGAACAGAAAGCTAACAGCAGGGAAGGCTGTGCTTGACCAGGTCTGCTCGTGGTACAAGTAATACATATGCACCAGTGCAGAAAACTGGCCCCAGAGAGCAGTTAAGTCTTCCTAGCAGAACCACATGCTGAGAAGCCAACTGTAAATTTTAACTACATCTTTCTGCAAAAGAACGTGCCGTGGTCTTCTTTCTATTGGAAAGGGGAGGAGAGCGGGACAAGAGAGGTGATGTGGAAATCAAGTGGAAGAAAGGTTAAAACCTTCTTGCCTTTAGTGACCAGGGCAATGAGGCAAGAACTTCCAGTGAAAATACTTGATCTGCCTCACCCAAGGTTTTCATGTGTTCATACTTGAGATAGGGGCAACGTCCCACTGGGGTCTGTGTAGAAACCAGGAACAGGACGTATGGAATTAGAAAAAAAGAACAAAATGTAAAAGGGAAATAGATGAGGGAAACTGGAAAGAAAAGGGGGAAAGGAAAAGAAAGGCAAGGCAATGCAGGGAAAGGCAAGGAAAGGCAAAGGAATGGCAAAGGAAAGGGAAAGGAAAGGGGAAAGGAAAGGGGAAAGGAAAAAGAATTAGACAGAGTATTATCTGAGTATTGTCTGTTGACTGAGTAGCAGAAGAGTTGTACTGCTCTGTGCTCAGCTGTGCTTTGTGAGCATTGAGCTGGGAGAGTGTGGCACAACCACTGCCTCCCTTTACAGGTGGCTGTGTGTTGTGGGGACAGCATGATGTTCCACTGGACTTGCTTAGACATAACAGGCCTTTGGCAACAGCAGTTCAGGAGAATTTTTCCTGTCAGTTTTTGGGAAAAAGTGTACTCTTATTTGCCAACATGCTGTGTTCTCATCTTGCAAACAGTGTTATTACGTCACAGTGAACTTCCTAATGCTTGAGCTCAGTTATCACAAACTTCAGTGTCCTTCTGATTCAAAATACTATTAATTGTATTACAGATACTAAAATAGTCTGATTTCTTGGAAATGTTTCTTTCCTTTAAATGGTTTGTTCACTGTAAAAAAGGCCCAATACACACACACACACAAATATACACCAGAAGAACCAGCCAACAAACCAACCAAAAAAATCCTCCCGAGATCTTGATTTTTTTTCCCCTGATTTAGTACAGGAATTCCATTTACAGCTCCCTTAAGAAGAGTCACTGCTGATTGCAATACTCTGAACAAAGATAAGTTCCTACCTGGAATAGTGTTAATCTATCCAGTCTTCCAGACAGTCACAAATGAGCCATGCAACTGATCCTCTTTGTTAAAATACTGACGGTAATAATAATAAAGTTAGAGTCTACGAAAAACCGAATCTTATAGAAGGAAAAAGTTTACTTTTCTCCCACAAGAACCCAGTGCTTAATAAAAAATATCCTACCGAGATGGGAAACATCCCAGAAGTTTCCCAACAACAAGTCTTTATACAGCAAGGAGGATTTAAAATGTTCTTTATTTCCTTACACTGTTTCTCATCCCAGAAATAGAGATTTCTTCTCTCAGTCTTAAGCAAACACTGTAAATATTTGGAGACCTGAATGACTAGATTAGTGGGTGATACCATCATTAACAGTGGTGACAGGAAAGTGTCAGAGTTGCAACTTCTTAAGTTTTTTAATTGGTCTTGCAATTGTATTGTCAAAATATTTACCCAAGGGTGTGATTAATAATAATAGGTGACAGCTTCAATTATCCTCAAACATATTAGAAAATATCAGCTCTCAGATACAATCTTTAAAAGCACATCTTAAGCTGCTTTTACAAGCTCACTATGACAAGAATAAATACAGAGATAAAATTTGCAATTAAAACACTTTTTTTAATCTTTTTTTTTTTTCCTCTAAGCAGCATGGAGACAAAATACTTATGCACACATCAATACTTATCTGAGGATCACCAAGCATTTTGCATGCAGCTTTCCCAAGTTCTTAATTCAGTCCCTGACACAGACATGACATTGAGAAGCAAAGTCATCCAAGGCTGCGTTAATGATATACAGCCCATCAGAACTTCTGAAGAATAAAAAGTAAACATCCAACCCCCTCAATAAAATTGAGTAAAAACATGAGATATCTAACACGTCTGAACCGCAGGTTTTCCTTTGCAATCAAATATAAGCCTTCTGTCTCCATATGTTTCATTTCCTTCCATCTCTTGCTTGCATGGTGCGTTTATCTTTTTCTGTTTATTGTTTGTAGCCAGTTCACAGACCATCTTCTCTTCTCCAAAGGAAGAGCGGTTGCTCACAGCCTGAAGGAAGAGGCAGGTGAGTTCAGTGGCTATGAGATTTGGCTTTGAAAAGGTCTCAGGAGACTTTTATCTTACCATGTAGAAACCATATAGCACCTTGAAATACATGCAGGCATCAGTGGTCACAGCACACTTCACTGCTTTCAGTTGCATAGCATGGGGCCAGAAGCCCTCACTGTAAGATAAGAAGAGAAAGGAAGGGTGCGTCCTCTGTCATAACAGCTCTAACAAACAAACAGTTCCTGATTTTATTCAGGATTTTTTGCTAGTTCTTTACAGTCAATGAATCGACATCTCTACCTGTCTTCCTCTGAAAATATTTAAGGCTTTAATAACATTATTAAAGCAAGATTAGTCTTGTTTAGCGCTTGTTTTTAACCAAATCTTGATCTCCATCAGTTCACTTAAACTGAGGAACTACCGAAGTTTTGAATGATAATGGCTAGGTCAGGAAAAGAAAAAGAAAACAGAACACTTTTTGGGCTCAGAAAAGTTAAAACAGTTGGTTCTCAGACACCAAGAGTATTGTGGTGGCAGGTGTGTTGTTGGCAATCGGAGGAAATGCTGTGTGTGATCCACAAATGACTGAAAGGATCCCAGATACAAGTGCTCCATCTGTGTTATTTTTAATTGGCATGGCTCCCAGGAATAGTGGCCATACAAAAGTCATGAGCTTCCTTGAAAAAAAAAAAATAGTTGGAGTCTCCTTACTTGAAGGGCTTTCAGGCAGCATTTCACTCAAGCACATATTTAACATTCAGTGACCAACTACTCATGCTGACATACAGGAGGGTCCCAAGATACCAAGAGCTGGGCAAACTTGCCAGATCTGGAGCTGAGTCAGTAAGGAAACCTCAACAACAGACTATGATCTGAATTGGTTTTGCTGCTATTCTAGGAGTCAGATAGTGTTCCTCTGATCAAAAACCAGTAAAAAGTATAGAGAAATAAGATTTAATTATTCTATCAGAATGTTCCCATTAACCACAATGCAAAATTATGCCTCGTAGTGTACTTTTTGTATGTAGTTTTTTTTTCCTCACTGATTACGCTTGTAGCAGATGCCAAACGTATAATGTTCAAGCAAAGGAATTACCTGTTGCAGTAAATATGCGTGGAAAAGAAAATCTCATTTCTTGACAGAATTTTCCTTTGCTCTGTTTCATTCCAGAAAGGCTTTAGTTGCAACGTAAACGTTGTATTCTTCATTTCAGTCGATCTGAAAGAAAAAAGTGAAAGAAAATGAGAGAGTAGGAAAAATATAAAAAGCAAAAACAGAAAGGAAGGGATAGATAAAGAAAGAAGGAATAGGTGTGTGTGTTTGGTGGTGGTGGGGCTGAAAGGATGCTGATCCCTCGAACACAGTGTGCCACATAATCCTTGTGCTTATTCTGCACTTTGATTATGCAAAGATCTTGTTCCTCCTTCTGATCTCACTTATCTGTGTGTCTGATTGATTTCCCATGGCAGCAGAGTCAACACACGATGCAGAAAAGACTTATTCCATTTCATACATTGTTTCAATTTTGCTGTCAGTCATTTGCATTGACCTCTGGATTTGGATCACAAGGCTGAAAGGGGCAGAGCATGCAGTCTTCTATGTTGTAAATTTCTTTATTTACTGACTCCCCCTTTTCTGCCTCATTTTATTTTTTTTCGTGTTAGGTTTTTCTTTTTTCCTGTAGCTCACAAGTGAAAGTTAGCAGAACTTGTCATTGCTGCAGTGAGATCTTCCACCTGATCCACCGATATACCGACTGATAGGAAGAAGCTGCCTGGCTGCAGCAGTGTAGGCAGCGTGCTGAGTCTCAACCATATAAATCCAATAGGTAAACATTGTTACCTTGAGCACATTATTTCAGGAGATGCATATCCAATAGATAAAACACAGCAGCATCAAGATGCAAAGGGTGAGAATGAACTTTTGGGTATTACAGAAATTAAGGAGAAAGAATGAACATCTCTAGCTCATCTAGCCTAGATGAGAATCTATCAGGCAGCTACATTATCAATCTTATTATATTAAGCATAAGTGTAAACACTGAAAAATTCATGAAGCAGAATGAAACACTAAAGCCGAGTTAAAACCCGGAGCTCCAGCTTGATATATGCAGGAAGAAGAACAAGGGCAGTTTTACGTGTTCTTTCCTTCACAGATTTTTCAAGATGATTTGTATTCATGAAGTTCAAATGCTGGGAAGTGGATCTGTGCCTATTGTGTAGAGCACACCTTTATGGATTAACTTTTAGAGGTTCCTGTCCCTCCCCTCTTGGTGCTAGGGAGAGTTTCTTGCTGCTACACTACAGGAGAGCAGCCCTGGCTTGTATCAGACAACGACTAGACTTAGCAGAAACAAGGATTATGAGGAGAGGTTAGACATTAGGAAAAGGAGACAGACTTTCACTCTTGGCTTTCACACTTTGGGGAATGAGTGCATGTAAGTAGTAATTAGGTGACTACTGGGAATTGAACTCCCTTGCTACAGTGGACCCTGATGGGCCCATGACAGTATTTCAGACTTTACTCTGAACTCTCTGTGAAGTTCAGCAGTCTGTGTGCAAAATTTTCATGTTTTGTTCTGTAGTGTGTATATCCTATGAGATAACTATCACTGGGGTACTGCAATGTAAGCCCTATTGCAATTGGTGATACCTTGGCAATTCTGCTAGTGGGCTACTGAGGACCACAGTGCTGCAGGTCTGGAAGTGCACATGTGTGTGGGCACATGCATGTGCATGAGGATTCTGTTTCTCTCCAGTTTCACAGCACATTTGGAAGTGTGATTCAGTAACAAAGGCAGACAAAACATCTCACTCTCAGAGGATGTGCAAGCAATGCCAGTAAAAGAGAGAAGAATCTGAGCTTTGACTCTGTAAGTACAAAGGAAGCAGGCAAATGGTTATTGGGCCTTTTATTACTGAGACTTCAAAGAAAGCCTCTCCACATAAAAAAAAGACGAAGGTGAGTGGGAAAGGGAAAAGTAAAAAGAGAGAATGAACAAAAGAAGTTAACAGTAGAAAAGAAACAACTCACTGATGAAAATGTATGGAAAAACCAGTGAATAAGTCAACTAGAACGTCTGTGTACAGAGTAAAAAGGCAGATGCAAGTTATATTGGAAGCTATTTGCTCCAAAAGAGAGCTGAATGTTTTGTTTATGAAAACACACATGAAGAAGAATGAGTTAGTACTTTTGTATATGCATGTACAAGGACAGCTTACCTTGTGCTTGGGGGATTTGTTGGGGCTTGGGGGGCTTCCTTCAAAGAAACAGAATTTTATCTTTCTGTATTTCATCTCCCTCCATCTGGTTTGGATTCCTCTTTGCTGTATCCCTCAAGGCTTACATGGACAATCTGTCTCCTTTAATTACAGAGGAGAGAAGGAAACCTCTGAAGAACTTTCTCTTCCCTCAGCCCCATGGGACAGGTCTTAAACCTTATCTGTACAAATGCGAGAGAGATGTCCTCATACCAGAGCTTTGCATAGGCTCCAAACCGTTGGAATAAGAAGAATTGAGGAAAGTAAATTTAGACCTCAGTAATCTACTGAGTCATCCCACCCTCTTTCTTTGACTTCTCCATAAATATATAGTACTGGAAGCTATTGTCTTCCTGAAGCGTTGCCCCAGCTGGGCAGTCTTCACCATTTCTGCCAGCCAAAGTCTATCTTCTACACTCAAACCAAGATGCATTCCCTCTTCCTTATCTGCAGAACTAGGAAATGAAGCAGAGAAGCTAGTCCTGTACAACAAGAAACACAACAAGGTTTTTGCCTAGTGGCAAAGAATAGTTTTTACTTTATTGTTCAAGAAAGTTCTGGTGCAATGGTTTGAAGCCTGTGTTTAAGGTATTTAGTAGTGTGGGTGTTGTGCTTTCATTTCCCTAGAATGGGACTGTATTTGAGTTCTAATTGCAGTGTTTGTGTCCTACTGTGACATACCAAAGCCTGAAAATCATCTTTTTCATTTGTCCTAAACTGAAAATTTTGAATATGTTGAATGTTTTGCCCTCACATAGTAGAGGGGACTTGTGAGACAGCCAATCAATCAATCAGTCTCAGAGTACCTGTTCGGTAGGGACATTTCTTTTGATTTATACAGGACTAAAGTTTAACCCAAAGCCTCGGGCATCTACAGTTCGAGATTCAAGAACAAAAAGAACAACGACAGAAGATCTACAAACAAAGCAAGGAACAAAACTGGAAAGTAAATTCTGATGGCAGACACATAGGTTTTAGCATCTATGAAATGTGTATGTGTGTGAATATACGAAGACCTACAGGAACATACATACACATGTGTATGCACAGCTTATATGAATAAGTGTGTATACTTCCCTTACAGTGAAAAGGCCAAAGTGGACAACTAGCCAAAGCTGTTTAAGTTCCTCACAGAATTCCTGTTAGTTTAGGACCTATATTGATGTACTATTTTGATATTTTGCATTTCTATGTGGCATCTTAAAGAATAGGAACAATTTGGAGAGTTGATCCGGATTTTCTAGCTGACAGACTGGTGTGGCACAGCTGAGCCCAAAGTTCGTCTAAATGGTGAGAAGCAGCTATAATATGTAGTGACTAAATAAAGAGTTACATTTCATTACTAGGATTTAGTCTGGACGTAAAAGTCAGGAACACTGGTATCATTTTAGAAACAGCGGGATTTCCACTGTGCACAGATCTCATGTTAGAGACCTGTACTATCTTTGAAAATACTGTATACTTTTTCCAGTTAAAGCATGACATTTCTTCACTTATTATAACAACTTTATTCATGACTCCAGGAAATTCATGATCTAGGAAATCCACTGGATCTCAAGGCTGCAAGTCTGAAATAATTGTCTCCTTAATACAATTTACTTTTTTTGGACCTTTCTTAGCTTTCATTTTTAGTTATTAGATTGACCACAGGGTTCACGTTTGACCTCCAGTGACACTGTGGGCAGATGCATCTCTGTCGTTATCAGCCTGTTTTCTGTCCATTATCAGGAATTTTGTGTCTCAAGTCAATTGTGTATGGGTTGCTCAATGTGAGAACCACTGATGTAACACCAAGGCATTTGTTACCTTCACTAGGGCAGCTTTCATTTTTACCCACATTCTTTGAAAATAGCCTATTGTGGAGAAAGGACCATGGTGAAAAATAAAAAAAAAGATTGCTGGTTGATGTTTAGTAACTGCTACACACCTTTCTGATAAAAGCAATCTTTTTTCTTCTAGCTTTTCCTTAAAATGTTTCCTTGGTGTTCTAAAATCCTAGGGAAGGTGTATGTTCTGGAACTATTGCCATGCTCTGTCTCCAGGATCAGGAGTTTTACAGTATGCAGAAAAATATATCAGGTAATTGACTTTTGTCCCAAATAATGTGAACAGTGTCAGTACCATCCCAGTGATTTCTGCATCCTGGCGTGGCACCATAAGCAATTTAAATTGAAGTCACCGTCAACAAAAGATTGCATAATTTTGTTGCTCCTGCTTACTTCTATACAGTCTTGACCAACAAAATGTTTTATTTGCCCTTTCACGAGTTATTAAATGTTTTTACAATTCTCAACTCCCCTTCTCCTTTTCTCGCAAAGTAAAAGTACAAGATGACTGATATATTGTAAAATATTTGGGAAAGCAAGTTTTGATGCCATTGAGAACAGTAACAAAGCAAATCCAGCAGTCCTGCCAAATTCCAAATGATCAGATCAGTTCTGGTTTTACTCAGGCTGGATCACTGATTATGGGGAGATAATGTGAAAAAAATTATACCACTATTGGGTCTTGTTTTCCATCACTCTGTAAATTGCAAACATTCTGATTTAGTAGCATTTTATATTCGCTTGTATGGGTGTAAAATTATGCGCCTGCTGGCCTCAAGGAAGATTAATTCATACCAGGCGAGAATCTGGACCTTACTGTGTTTAGTTCAATGAGGTGATCTTTTGGTAATAAGCAAATTGATTCTAATAATAACAGAATCAACACAAATCACAAAGGAAGCACTTAAGGCCAGGAGCTTAGTAAGATTCAGAAAGGGACTGGATATTTATATAGATAATAAGTTTATCTGGGATCAGCCTGTTTGTTAACCTCCGTCACTCCAAATCTTCTGTAGAATCTGAAACCTTCTGTAGAATCTGACAGTTTGATCCAAATCTTATTTTCAGTGAAGTGAGCTGCTGGTATTAGATGCTGAGGAGTATGATTTGAGCACCTTGCATTTTCACAACTATTTCAAGGAAACACGGTGTTCTAGAGTGTCCTTGAACATGATACAGTCATCAAATGTAGCCAACTGATGTGTTGAACCACTGGCTCAGGGTGTGAAGAGCCACTTCTGCATCCTTTCAGTTTGAGTATTTACTTCTTTACCACTAGATCTCACAGGAGTGAATGAAAGTTATGCTGTTTTTCACTCCTGCTGCTACTAATTAAAAGGGGACTTTGGTACTTTGCCAGGAGACACTGGGAAGGAGTCAGCAGAAGTGGTCTAGGGAGAGACATTTGAAAGAGCAGTACTGGTCAAGTCATTCCAAAGGGAGATAAAATTTGATATTTCAGAGTTTAAGCCAATCTTTACCTGAAAATGATTGAGTGAGACTTTGTGGGAAACAGGTTTTGTCATAACTGCTCACTGTACCTGCCTTCCGCTAAAACCTGCAGCTGTAAAGGACAGCATACTGGAATTTGTGTCCTTTCAATTGATTGACTGACATGGCAATTGTCCAATCTTATATGAAACCGTGTCCTGAAAGTAGGTCGAAACTGAAATGTTCAGCTTGCTTTCTTCTGTGAAAGTAAGAGGCATCCAGCATGTTTACAGGAATTTGTTCATTGATCTGAGCTGCTGATGTTTCAGGAGGAGCTCAGGGGCTCACAGTACTTTCCTGGAGCCACTCTATTTGCCACAGGACTAGGTTCAAAGTCAGTCATATATACATGTACTGACTCTAAGCTCTGTAAGACAAAGCCATAAGGGGCTGATTTGTGTATTTAGGAGGAAGAAGTGCAATGTCTGGCACAACAGAGGTTAACATGCTCTCTGAGAGGTCCCTATGGAATCTAATTTGGTTATTGAATTTATATGCTGGGCTACATTCCAGTCTGTTACTAGCTTCTTGTTTGAGCAGGCATAAATTCCTCGAAAAGTCATTTTGATTTTTGCATCTGATGAATTACTCCTGTACAGCTGCTATTTTTCTCTCCTTCCATCCATATTTTTCTTACATCAATGCCCATCTTTTTTTCACAACATTACTATGTTGACAAGTACCAATGTTTAAATTCAGACTGAAGTCACTATAGAACTGCAGCAGCCCACCCTTTCATTTTAACAATGATCTGGGAGAATAAGATTGCAGTGGGACCTTAATTTCCCTTGTTAGAGCTGTAGCATTTGGGGCTGATGAAGTTCACAGTAAACCTGTCCCAAATGAACCTAACCTGATGTATTATCTATCAAGACAGTATAACAAACATCTGGCAGGGACAGAAATCTGTATGCAGTGAGGCAGCAGCTACTAAACTGCTGTGCATTGCACTTGGTGAGTTCAGCCAAGAGGAAGTAGAATCAGGCTTTACACTCATTGAGTATGGAGACACAGGCTGCCCATGTTCCCAGAGGACCAGAGGACTGTGCAAGGCACACTGTGAAATGAATTACTTCAGTTTGCCAAGCTGCAAAGCATCTGTGTGCCCTTTGCTGACTATTTTGAAAAAATAAAGGTCTGGGCTGAAAAAAGGGCACAAAGAAGATTCACTATTACAGTATGCCAGTGAACTACTATGAAAACCAATGCCAGCTGAGGCCACAGAAGATGAGTCCAAAACATTGACTGTTGAGCGTGGATTAATGGATGTGTGGTATTCTGTCACCCAGTGCCACATGCATGGCAACATGAGCAACATGGCTGCAAGTCTCAGAGGGAAAGAAAAGTTCCTGTACTTGAAGCAGTTCACAAGGCATCCCTTCCTCCTCTTGGCTGGGATTATGTTTCTCATTAATATTCAGCCTGATCTTACACAGATTCCTGCATTTCCTTTCCAAGACATATTCACGTACCTATTCTGTCCAAGATGAGGCATGTTCCTTTAAAGCACAGATTTCAAGGACTTTGTTTTCTTCGGCTGAATAGGTTTAGGGTTTTCCGTGAGAACCTAAGAACTGAAGCTGTCTATCTCTGTCACGGAGGTATCCCAAGACCTGTCAGTGCCAGCCCTGGAAATATGATGTGCTCTTGATTAACAGCAGGGTGGAGGGACTTTATTTGCCCTTCTTCCAGCGTTTCTCCCATGTAAGGGGTCCTTCTTGTGTCATTTTAGGGTATGAGGACAAATTGCTAAATTTCTAGAGGTTGAAAGGAACAAGTCTGAGGATTCCTTGTTTTTTTTTGCCAACAACTGTCAACAACCACAGATTTAACAGAAAACAGATATGCCGTGGGGTTTGTACAGCTTCAGTTTGTCTGGTGTGCAGACAAATCAGCATACAGCTGGGAGAAAAATGAGCTATGGGGAGTCTTGAGTTCTTTGGTAAAGATGCCCAGAGAAGAGTTCATCTTCATCTGAAGGCAGCTTGCCAGAAAGAGACTTGGGCCTCAAAAATGGGATAGGAAAGCATCTCCTTCTCGTCTCAGGGATTGGAGATAGCTTGTACATCAGAAACCATCCCCTGGGTTAAGAAAGGCTGTGTGTGTTTGTTGCACCCTTCCACAGACAGAAAATAGGTCCATTACCAGTCAGCACTACCCCCAGGCAGCCCGGCTCCATGACCTTTACAACACACAGTTTTCACTGCTGAAAGGCCATTTCCCCAGCAGTTGCTGAATCATCAGCTCCAGTTTACCAGAACTGTTTTCCTTAGTAGAAAGGATCCCTTGACATCTCAAGTTCGTGTCCTGAATGGAATTTTTATTCCTCTTGTTTCTCAGTTTTTCAATAGATAATGTTGTGTCTCACATTTAAATTTTGGTAAACGGAGAGGTGGAATGTGTGTAAGTGTGGGTTTGTACTGTATGAGGTAGAACAATGCACTTCATTATGTTAAGCATGCATGACCAAACTGTATCCTATCCAAAGACATTTTTTGGATGTCAGAAATTCCGGAGACTGACTCACAACAACCCTTTGCAGGACAGATTTCTCCCCAAACCATGCCTCATTCAACCCATAACTGCTTAAACTCACATCCTATTCTAAGTGCAACCTCTATTCTGTTATGACACAGAGGAATTTATTCTCTTTATAGGCAGGTGAATAATAGTATGGGGGTGTTTTCTGCCTCTGATATTCAGTTGCAAGATCAGGGATAATACAATTAATATAGATAGCAGATGGGTATGTAAAACAGACAAATTTACAGAACCATTGTCTTGGTGGTCACTCATCGGTTTCCTAAGCTTGTCCGTCTCCAAAGTCTCTCCTCCACACATGGCTCACTCTTCATTACAAAGTTCTGGTTAGCGTGTTTATAGTGTCAAAGTTCCAGTCATGGAGAAACGACTGGTGTCACCAAAATAATTCTTTTCCTGGTAGTAAAACCACTTCCCAGAGTGACATGAACGCTACTAACAAAAGGGCTTTTTTGCTGAGATGAGCTGCATCTGCAGAGGGAGTTATGACATTCAACGTGTACAAAGTTCAATCATCCTGTTTTGACTGTGAACAAATGGGGCATCTTTCGATGTCAGTGCAGTGGAATCCCAGTAGTACTTGCTATGCAGGAAAATTCAACCATGAAGTTAAAGCATAATTTTAAAAAACAACTTTACTTGAGTGGCCATGTAACAGCTCTCAGCAAAATATTTTTTCCATCCCTCAGTTTAGTGACTGATGTGAAATGAGTTTCATGGTGCTAATATTTTGTTTTGTGTTTCTTCCTGGTGATCTTTCAAGGCAGACATCACCCACTGATCACCTCTGGTCTTCCCGTGCCCTCTCTTCAGATTTCCTTATGAGAGTAAGAAGGGCACTCTACTCCCAGATTGGAGGGAATTACAGAATCATATTTATTGTTGATCAGACTGATATGGTTTACCACTTCTGTCAATACGTTGTTTCAATTCTGTGAATTCTTGTCTCAGATTTTTTTCCAGCCACACAAAAATTCAAATTCATTCCACCTCATTTAAGTCCCACTCTACTGATTTCATGTGATGACTGTCACATAGGTGAATGGTGGCAAGAATGGCTGAAGCAGATCCATATCTGCATCCAAAGTGGAGTTTGTGCCTTGATCTAGGCTTAGACCAAAACCAAATCCTGTTGGCTCATTACAAGGAGGAATCTGATCTTTTTGGGTAAGACAAGACATGGACAGCTGGAATGCTTGTCTGCCACTGAGTGCTAAGAGGCAGTTTCTTCCCCTTTGTGGAAGAACAAAATTCAGATAAAACTTAGGTCGAGGGCTCTGTGGCTGCCAGAGAGACAACTCCTACCAACCCAGTGAGACTGCCAGGATGCTGGAGTGCCTGGGAACAGAGCCAGGCTCTTCTGAGTCACAGCCCAAAACATGCTCCTTGCTGATAGTAACACCCATAAGAATCACAAGACATCAAATGAAGTGTTTTGTACAAAAAACAAGTTAAATCCATTTAGCCAATGAAGAGCTGTTATAATATTCACACCAAAACTAATTTGGGATATTATTTCTATATTAGAACCTTATTTAGTATCATAGCTGTGTCACATTAATAGTGTTCTTTCTGTAACTCTGGGACTTGAGGTTATTCATACCTACAGTATGTTGAGGTAACGGACTACATTAAATTCCAACTCACTGGAGATTTATTATGTTAAAATGAACACTGCTTACAGTGCAGTAACTCACAGAGATAACAGGAAACATGCTACTGGTACAACAATTCGCATTTCCCAGTTTGGGATTGTAACATCAGTTGCAATCAGTTACAATAGTGGGTGGCTTAATCAGGAGGCTTACTGTATGACTCCAGTGAAGGTCATTTTTGCTTAGGATAGGTATTGCTTGGAATGCAGAATAGCAGATCTAAGCCAGTAACGTTTGACTCTAAATAAGTGTAAACAGTGTAACTGTTTTCACAGTAAATATTTGCTTGAGTATAAAAAATGGTATTTTGTTTTATTATGGTCTTGCCTATTTGTGTTTTCTTTCTAGTAAATGACTATGGAATGAGAACATGCATAGAATCAATGAATTTTAAACAAACATCAAATAACGTACATCCCTTAACTCCTTAATTTTTATTTTTTTTTTAACACAAGAAGCTGAAACCTAAGAGAAATTTTTTTGGCTCCAGGGAAGAGTTCCATGCGATTTGTTACGAAGCTTACAAAACTACTCTGTGTGCGTCAAACGATGCAGTTTATTAACATTAAGAAATCAAAGTAAATATTTCTTCTGTCAGTCGCAGTCTGCATAGAGAAAACCTCTCTCTCTCGTCATGAAGGAATTATTTTCTTTTTGAGACTTTAATTTAGGAAAAACAAAATAAAGAAATATAGTCAGGTCTTTCTGGGAGCCAGGAAATTGTCCACAGCTTCTAGAAAAATATCAGATGAATTTTGTTTTTTGTTTCATTTCCAGAAACAAGACTCACCGACACTTTCTGTACCATCGTCACCACAGTCTGTATCCACAACATCAAACAAAAGTTGGCCTTTATCTCTCTGTTGCTAATGTCTATGGAGAGGCTCTCATGGACTTCAAAGGAATTAGGATTTGTGCCTTCTGAAAGTGGTAAGTGTATAGATCTGTGGAGGAACTACGCTGCATTCTAATTATTTACTTTGATTTGTATTTATATATATATTTGTTATGCTGGAAGGTCACTGCAAGCCCACTGCAACTCCCACCTCTAAAAAACCTTCCAGCAAAAACCACCCAGAGCACCAGCTGGTTGAAGAGATCTCGTCTCCCATCTCCCTGCCTGTCTCTCCTAATGTGAACAATGAAATATTCAGTAACAGGCTTGAAGTAAAATTGAAATAGTGGAGGAAAAAATACGCTACCAACAGGCAAAATACTGGTGACATTTTTAATATCGAAGGGTAAGACAACATTAGGGCAAAACTGAAATCCATTTTGCATGTCAAAGAATTGGTTGCATTTAATTTGCTTGGGATATTTTACTAGCTTTCCATTTCTTACAGAATAAATTCAAGGTTATGAAAATCATTGCTATTATGAAATGTTCTGAAGGACCTGAGACAAAAGAGAATAAAGTAGAGACAGGCTTTCCAAGTTAGTTTTGACTAATGAAGTCTTTTGTGAATAATTTTTCTACTTAATTTGTCTTTGAATTGATATTTAGGAAATTAGGATGGGACGCTGTAAAAAGAAAGAAAGAAAGAAACAAACAAACAAAAAAAAACCAGTCCCACAGATTTTTCTTCATTTTATTCTTTTATTTATTTCTTTAAGAAATTCTTAGATCACATTTATTCTAAACTAGCTGGATTTGTCTACATGGTTCCCAAAGGACATGGCAGGACTTAAATGTCTGAAGTCTTGAGCTAAATTTGACTTTGCTTCTTGGTTGATTATTTCATTATAAACTTCTTTTTCCTTTAAACAACCTGATTTTAGTCAAATCTGTATGAGAACAGCTTCATTTGGCCTCTTGATATGAAAATCAGTAACGGGGGAACTTCAAAAGCTTCTGAAAGGCCATGATAAGCCTCTGAATTATGAGAGGTTTATTAAGGGATTTCAATAGGGTTCTCTGGTAGCATCCACGGATTGGAAGGACAGAAATAATCGAGCTCCCGGGACAGCGAGACATGGCAGGATCCAGGCACAGGGCTTGCTTCCCCCATAGTGTTACCATTTTGGCTTTTGGCTCTGCAGTTATTTATCCACTGGAGGTCTCTGTGTGCCCTGGAGACCCTCTGAATACAGCCGCACAGGACCTGCCAAGCAACCTGTTCCCTCATTTTAGGAGAAAAACCATGAGTTCAGCAACACCACTCCCTTTCTTGTGTGCCATTCCATGCTGATTTCCGTGAGTGGCTTGTTTCAAAAAGTCTCCCCGCATTTCAGATGGTTCCATTATATCTTCTTAGAAGCAAAGAAACAAAATTGTTTTGTCTTTTTTTTTGTTGGTTGGTTGATTTTTATACCTACAGGCTTACTGAAATACAATTTCCTTAACTTTTATTTGGAAACAAACAAAAATAAAACAAAAAAAACCCAAAACAAACTCTCAGAACCCCCCAAATAATTACACTTTTTCAAAGTAAAAAGGACTTGCTTCACAGTGGGGATTTTCGAACTAAATGACTTTTGGGGTCTGGTTCGCCTATATCCCCATTTTTTTTTTTTTTTTTTTTTTTTCAATTTGTGGAAAATTAAAAGAAAATAAAACAGTCAACCTCTCTCCCTGTCTAAGATACAAATAAACAAATGCCCAGATCCAAGTAGCTTGGGTGTGGAGGAACATATTTTTGTCTGATTTATTTTCAGTAGTAATCTGAAATGGCATTGTTCTCTCAGATTTAATCTTGATAATATGCAGTGCAGTGCAAAACAGAAGAGATCAAATCTTTGTTCAGACTGTGTTAAAAAGCATATGTTTCCCTTCACATTTGATTCTTAGGGCTGCCCGTCATTAAATGCAAGCCTGTCTGGGTAAGGCGAGTCAGTGCAGCTTGAAGGTGAACCATGACGTTATTACCCATAGAGGATGTTTTTCTCCTCAGTGTCCACATTGTTGCTCCATGGAAAGACAGAGGTTAATCTCAGTGCCCAGAAGTGAGAGCATCCTCAGGCTGCTCCAGATTTCTATGACTAGCTCTGTACAGACCCCTGGCAGATGGAAGGAATTCAAATGACAGCTTTAAACTAGTTTAGTTTTTATAAATCATGCTTAGTCAGTGTGTATTTCAGCAGAAAATCACAAAGTTTTTATTTTCAAATAAGATAGGAGTGCAAAATTTACACTGGTGTAACTCCAGAAACATTAATCAAGGAACAAATTCATCTTCTGACTCTTTCTGTATGCCTAATCCAGCAAGAAAATGACTACAGCTAGGTTTGACGTTTTGTAAACATCAGCCTGTTCATTTAAATTCTACCTGCACACCACGACACAGAAATGCTATATTTATTTAATTTTATTTTTAATTTAAAAAGTTGGTTTTTGAAAGTAAGAAGCAGAAATAACCAATTTCAGGAAACTGATAAATGTGGAACACCAACAAACTGCAAAGTGCCATAAATCTTTCTCCAAAGAAATTCACCTGTCTCAGTTCTGCTGAATGTATACTAGCTTCAATACTGAGCGTAACTACTGAGTGAGAAAGTTACTTCAGTGGTTCTGCCATAAATTAGAACAAAATATGACCCACTAGCTAAATGGAGAAATATAGAAATTTATTTTATGATGCAAGGGAAGTCTTTTGAAAAATATAGTTTCATCATAGAGATACTTTTTTATACAAAGGTCAGGAATGCAGCTACTGAAATTCTCAGCTGCTGGAGCCTTCAAAGTAACAGAATAATCACATTGTCTGTTTGAGAACAGTACCTATGATTAGGAAGCTTCTTGAAAAATTAATAATGTGTGAGTGAAGGTGGTAGAGATTTCCTGGTTTCACTGAAGAGCGGAGTGATTAATGAAACTAAATTAATCTTTTGTTAACTAGTATATGTCATGAAATGGATCAGCCCAGATTAACTCAGCCCATTTTGGGCATTGGCAAGGTACAGAGATGCTAGCTGGGGAGCGGGTATTCAGAAGAGAGAATTAATCTCTGCTCAAATCGATGGAAGTTTTGTCTTATTAAGGGCAGGAAGGACATTTTAATGTTAAGTGAGTAAAGAAGACGCACACACCTGACAAGCTCCAGAGGTGGAATTATTTGCAGAAAAGTGGTTTTGAATAATGAATGCATTCAAGAAACTAATGATCCTTAATGGAACTAAGATTTCATCCGTGGCATTCATGGGCAAATTGGTGACATCAATATGTGGAGATCAATTGATGTTATTCTGAATTTATTAGACACAGTGTTCTTCACATCTTTTCCTCAAGGAAAGAGGTTAAAAAAACCCACAACAATTAAGGATTTTAGTTAAACAAACAAACAAACCCAAAAGCCTGTGTAATTCTCACTTAAGGAGTTTGATTTTATTGGGATTTGACCAAAGTGAATCATAATTAAAGTGGTAAAAGAAAATCAATTTAAATAAAGAAAACTGAGATAACAAGATGCAGCTTGGTTTTAGGCTGTCGATTGGAAATAACAGTGAAAGATTAATATTATATGGCTCTGTGTGTCATTAAGCAGAATAGAGCCAGCATGTATCTTTTGATTTTCCCATGTTATTTTTTTACTCCTTTTTTTCTTCTTTATTTTTTTTCCTCCATCATCTTCAGTAATCAGCTTTTCCTGCAGCCTGAAGACACAGTGAATGCTTCCTGGTTTCTTTCCTTCCATGTGTCCCAAACCAGGTATGAGGAGACGGGAAGTTTGCCCCAGAGTAAGCTAAGGCTTGAGGAGTCATTCAGTGGATGAACACACTCTGGTATTTGGGTAGAGTTACACGTGGGATCCCTTACACACTCCTGTCATGTCACCATTTGAACAAAAAATAATGATTTTGTAATATCAGCACTATTGCAGGAGCAAAATTCTTTTATTCTGTTCTTCAGAATGTAAAACGCGGGCTTCACTCATAAAGTGAATCAATCCTGATCTTGAAGCTGGTTGTGGACTAAATACCAGTGCTCATGGCCCTGTTACACATGTGCAAGCAAACAGAAAGTAGAAGCAACCTTTATACTTAGCCATGCAGATACACGGTGCTTCAAAAGAAAGACCGTTGAGCTGAAGGAAAATCATTAGCTGAACCATGTGAAGGGGAGGGAATAGAAAGAAGAATGTGAGGGAGAACTGAGAGCCTTTTTTTTAATTTTAAGAATTGACAAATCAAGAAAAACAATGACTTTGGCTAAAAGCTGATCCTAGCTTAATGTGCAAGGGAGGTAGTTAATTTTTTTCAAAGCAATTTATAGTTAACACTGAAAAAGGTAAACAGATGGCAATCAATAACCCTGGGAAATTGTGATGTGCAGAAAAAAAATAACAGGAGGCTACAAATAGAGAAAAATCCATGCTTGTAAGTCATACAGACTTCTTCCCTTGCAGTTATTAGGAGCTAAAGTCCCTGCAAAACATATTCTTCTCAGTGGTAGAGAGATAATAAAACACTTTCTGGTGCAAAGATAGCAGAAATTTTTCAGAGAACACTTTTGTCCTGTAGCTGGAAAGATGCAGGTGATGAACTTATTGCACAAAGATGAAGAACTTTTCAACTCATGAGTAAAATGAGGATGTTGGGCAATTTCTCCTAGAGAATATTTTGCATCGAGTAGTGAAGTCTAAGAGTTTATCCCACTCAAAAATGGAGAGAGAATAGAGGAACAGATGTCTGTCCACCTAATCTTAGAGTGCGATTAACTTTAGCTGTCTAGGGAACCTGCAGGAGGCAAAGATAGTGCTAATGTTGGACTGACACTCAAAAAAAGACAAATATGATGAACTACTAGGTGGTGGTAGGTGAAAGTGCAGCTACAGTTATTAGTCTGCTTAGCTCATCTCCCATGGCTTCCCGGTACACTTCTGGAAAGAATAGGCTGTTTTCAGGCCATAAGCACTGAAAAGACAGCAATATATTTGCCCCCAATTAGAGAAGATATTTGCTAAATTTTAGGGAGGTAATAGGGAGTGATTATGTAGGGAAAGATTGTGTGTGTGATGGAAATTTGTGGTGCGCTTTATAAAGTGTACTCACAAAGAGAAAAATAATGGAAGATATTGAGAACCTCTTTTGCCTGGAGGAGAGAGGCACAACAAGAAGGGAAGGCAGAGACTGAATTAAGACTCAAAAAAGCTTTTCAGTAAACATGGTAATGGTGATTAACCGCCAGAACAAACTACAAGGAAAGGGATAGAGACAAAGTCTTTTCAGATTTTACAGTAGAGGCTGAAAGCTTTTCTAGGAGACGATCTTTAATCTAAGACAAAGAGCACTTTAGTCAGATACAAGCTATTGGACTCTGGGCTGGATAACTGGGGGAGGTTTAGTGGCCTGAGATATTTCAATAAGGAAACAGAGATCTCTTCTGAGCTCACTCTTGTGAATATGTGTGATTCCACATGACTCCTGTTGCAGAACTTTGCCTATTTACTGCTATAAAGAAGTTGATAACACACATCTGATTTGTGATTGATCACATTTGTTTCCAATAAGGGCTACTCTATGGAAAACTTCATAAAATACAACCTACCTGGGGAGCTGTCTGTTTTCCCCAGGAGCTCACAGCTCTCCATTCCATGTCTAAATCCTGGCTTAAGCCAATCTTTTTGCCACCAGCTCTTGTCAGGCTGTCCTCCCGCTGGTTGAAAGTTCTTTGTTATCTAGAAATACTCTCAGTGCTTCTCTGCAAGTATTTTGTCACTTTTTACACTTCTCTTGGCAAATTAGGTGCGTATTAATGGGAATTCAAGTTACAAAACAGGACATCTCATTAGGAGCAGGCATTTTATTTTTTTTTTAGTAGAGAAAAAAAAGTAATTGTGGTGGATGCATAGCAGGGTTGTAGATAAGGTGAAGGATGCAGATTTATTTGTGCATTAGAAGCTTTGCATTGTGGGAATTTTCGCCATTGTTTAGCAAAAAGCAAAAGTAGGATTTTGAAGCAGATAATTCCATCCCCTCATAAGTATGCAACAGAACTCCCATTTAAATGAATGGAACACTACTAGGGTAGCATATATCACTGCTTGATATTCCAACCTAAAATACTGTTCTCAGTTTTCCACTTGCTTGGTGTCTTGTCATTTATGGCAATGCAAACAGAGTGCAGTGTAGGTATAAAACACCATTAGGTCAGATTTTTCTAGTCATTTATATTAGCTGTAGCATCTGGTAACCTATTTATATTAGCTTTACATAGCAGAGATGAGTGTATTTATACAAAATAAAGTGCAGACGTGTTCCCATTATGCTATTATTCTCTCTTTAAAAAAAATCTTAGCTTTCTTTGCAATATAATCCAGGTATACAGAATTTCCCCTTTCTAATGCTTTTCTGTAGAAATTACTATGAACATTCTCTATTCTCCATTGGTTTATGTTAAAGTGCTTTACTATGCATTCCACACTGAATACAGCTAATATTCAGAAAGAGCTCATCTTCTTCCCTTTTAATATCATATCACCTGTAATGGGTCCAGAAGAGCCATATCCTAATCCTGTTTTTGGAACTAACTTCTTTGCGACCTCGGATATTTAGTGTATTTACAGCAGTAATGTTTCTAAATTTCAGCTGCTTAGTATAGATTTAAAAGATAATGAAGCAAGATACTTGTGTGCAATGTATTATCAGGAAATTCCCTCACTCTTACAGTCCACACATCAGCTAGCTATAAGCTTGATCAGTTCCTTAAGAATGATGAATAGTCTTAAAATTTGCCATATTCCTTTCTGCCAGTTGCTCGGAAAAGCCTGTTAAAACTCCATAAAACAAGTAAACCAAGTTCAGTTACGCTCTGCACTTTTCCACTACTGCTGCTAGCACAAAAATTGATTGATTGTTCTTTGTGCTAGTCTAAATCTCGTCTGTTCACCTGCAAAGTACTGCTCCCTAGTACTTTTTCTGTTGTCCTCAGCAACATCCTGGTGAATGTTTTTTCTAGTACAGGGATTTCTCTGTAATTCTAGCACTTGCTTGCTTCTTTTCTCCTCTGCTTCCTAATCTCATTAAAAGATTCATGCCTTGCCTCAGCATTGTGTCCCTCAGCTACTGCCCAGAGTTCTGCTCTTCCTCTGTCGCTCCCTGGAGAAAACTTAAATATGTTCCTTCATAACCCAGGGCTGTGCATGCAGAATAAGGGGAATTCAGTAGCCCCTTCAGTATTTACTGTGTGCTCTGCTGGCTGCATCAGTAGATGCCTCAATCTCAAATGCCCTGCTTTGAGGCTGGTAGGGTTTTAAAGTAACAGCACACCTGGATCTCTTCAAGTGTACAGTAATGCTGGAGAATTGCTTTGCATCTACAGCATTCAAGGTAATAATGATGGAGAGTGCGCATGAGTAACCTGGAGGAGAAACTGTTTTTGGTAAACACCAAGTATAGAATCACTGAACGTACAAATGGAAAGTTTAGAGTTAATGTGAACTATGAATGCATAGGTGAAGCCTGCCACTGCTGTGCTGACACTAAGGAGATAAAACTGTTATTTTACTACCAAAAATGAGCAAAATTTCAGGAAACCTAGATCAAAAGTAAAAGAGAGATTCTGGCATAGGTGGGTGCTAGCCGCCTGTCAAAATGAGAAAGCCAAAGTGAAGGAAAACAGAGTACCGTCTCCTGGTGTGTGAGAGGAATGGGATCTGGTGGAAAAGGAAAGGAAAAATTGCAGAGTTGAGTCCAGTATGTCGACTATAGGCATTAAGCATAGTAAAGAGAGAAGAGAGGAATGAATAAGGGTAAGAAACTTAAGGCAGCAGAACATAAAACAAAATAACGTGGGTGTCATTGTAGTCTCTATATAGCTGAGAGGGTATCTGCATTTAAGTTGTTGATGGTGGAAAGATGCAGGCAAATATCCGAGTTTTATTTAAAGAAGCTATAGGTTTGGTGACAGAAAGGGTTTTCTGAAGGGCATATGAAGGCTTGAGCAGTTTGGGAGGCTTACAGGAGAGTCAACTTCAAAATATAAAAGGTAATAACCAGCCTTTGGGAAAAAGAAACAGTGCCAGGATTACAAGGAAAAACAGAGCTTCTCCAAGCAGACAGCGAGCATATGGTGAGGACGTAAACAAACTATTGAGGAAGATTAACCAACATGAACAGGTATTGCTTCCAAGAGATATGCTGTATTCCTTGGAGTAGAAAAACCCCAAAGGCATTTCTTGTGTTTGGGAAAAATGTCTTGCACATGCCTGACTGTACAAATAGTGATCCTGCAAAATACCTCATTCTTTCCAATGGAAGAGCTCCCTGTCGTGGCCCATGAGGAACTGCTCCAGCACAGCTGCTGTTGGAGAAGTTATCTTCACCTGTGACCAGAGCCACACTAATTTCTCTATGCAATGCTTCCTCTTCAGGTTTCTGGCTATAGTGGTTTCTTATGATAGGCTGCTTGTCAGTTCCCAAGTGGTTAACAAGCTGCAGGTGGTGTCTGAAGGATGAGAGTCCTTACTGAGGGGGAATGCTAATGACTCCCTGAGAGAAGTATATCTATTATGCAAGAGTTGACCTTGGGTTAGGTGTAGGATTGACAGCAGACCTCAGGTAGAGAGTGTGACAAGTTTCTAAGGGGGCACTAGGCCAAGCTGTAGGAGATCCCTCAGATGCTGTGAATGAAAGTGAAACAGATTCCTTACACAGACATGAAAAGGCACTGATCAAAGTGTCATAAAAACAATGTTGACAGTAATTTCTGTTGTTCACTGTCCTCACACAATGATGCTTGCTCACACCTGTAGCTACCTGGATTGTCTCCGCTGTGGAATGGTCTGTGGACAGTTACTCTTTCCACTAAAAGTGTGTTATGGCATTATTTCATTTCTTTTTAGTGTTTGAATGAGCCTGAATGATGATGAAATGCTTCCCAGGGGAGTTGGCAGCTTTCTGAAGATTGAAGGTAGGCTGCTGGAACTTCGGTGTTTTAATAAAGAATAGAAATTTGTTATGTAAGGTTATGTTAGCTGTGATGGTATATGGTCTGTATTGGCTACTTCAGTATATTTATTCATTAATTGGAAAAAGTAAAATTTGAACAGCAGAGTTCAGTCAAGCATCCCTTTGTCTTTAGTTCTTGCACTAAAACGCAAAAAGCCTAAAATCATAAATTATTTTGATTGTATAAAAACAAAACATTTTATTTCCCTACTTTTCTAATTGTGTTCCCTAGAATTCAGAGATTTTCAAGAAGTTACATGCAGCAATGACTAGAGATCTGCTGAAGCCGTTAAGCAGAGGCTTGAGTTTTGATAAGTTGAATCAATACCTTAAGTCTCCGCCTCAATTTCTGCTTAAAATGGGCAATGTTCTTCAAGTTCAAGGCTTAAGGTCAAAATTACTCTTGTTTAGACCTGATTTTATTTTTCCTGTGAGCTTGTTCCCTTCAGAAATGGAAAATGAGAAAATCTGTGTAAGTTCTTTAAGGCTCTCACAACATGCTCCTTGATGTCATCACTGAGGTAGCAGCTCGGTGGGCAGTGCCTCTGGGGGTTTGCAGCATGGTTTGTTGGTGCTGCACTGTTGTTCAGTTTCCTGAGGTCAGTTGTATGGGATGCTCTCATCCCAGATAGCTGGTGAGACTCAGTTATTGTTTAAGTGTCTGGATATTGTGAGGTGTATAGCATAGAGAAGAAACCAGAGGTTGATACCTGAACAAAGACAATGTAAAATTGAGAAAAACAGGGCGGCTATCTAGGAGAAATATGTCACGTATCCATGGCAAAAGAGGGGTATATGCATACTGTGTAAGACCCATCTAATCATAGTCTCAACTCCAGTGGATGCTAAAATTACTTTGAATATGTATCAGATGGATAAAGGAGTAGATCAGTGGTGCTTGTGATGAGAGATCGGTGTTGCAGAAAGCCTCTGCCTAGATCAGAATGACATTTTATTTGTGCTTTCCTTCTGAAGGTTTCCTCAGTAAGTTTTTAACTAAAAACAGCAAAACAAACCTTCCCAGCTGCCTCTTGCCATGGACTTGCCCATGTGCCTGTGGGGATAGTAGTATTACTTGCTACACAGCATTGTTCTGGGTGTGAGCTGATTGATTTCTGTAAGCAATTAATGGATATGGAGTCTGTCTGAACAGGGAAAGGTTGTATTGCTTCTCTCAGGAACTTCAACATCAAGTTAGTGCCTAATGACACCTAGAAAATTTGATTCTCCATAGCGGTCAGTCCCTGGTAATGGATGAAGGTCTAAACCGACGTTTGTTTTAGATTACTTTACATTCTCTGTGATATGTGATAAGGTTTAAAATAATTGGCAACTAATACAAGACAATTCTTAGTATTGCAAGAAGATGTCTGTTCAGTAAAGTCGTAGACAGTTTTCACTTCTGGATGCTTTTCCATGTGTAATTGACATCAAATTCTGAGCATGTTCGTATTTTCCATCTCTATTTTTTTCTAAGTTCAGATGATCAGATAATCCATGCTGCAAAGTTTGAGGTTGGATCTGAATTCTTTGGAGGACTGTTAGAACTGATATTCTGCTTCCAGCCTTAATCAACACCCTCAAAGATTAAAACTAGGGTTTGTATCTGCATCTTTCAGGAGGCTGTCCCAGTTCTGGCCTCTCTCTGCTGTGAGCATCTTTAAAAGATACATCAAACAGCACAACATGAGTTCAAACAACTTTGCTTGTAACTGCAATGAATCTGAAATGTACTGATGAAAGATTTATTAATGTCGTGCAAGGCAGAGTGTCCTCACATTAGCAGAGACAGTTTGAATCAGTGAGTGAGCAGGTCATCAAAGAGAATTCAGCATGGAAATTGGAACAACATTCTTAACCTAATTGCAGTGGAGGTTAAATCATCATCTGTGTATGCCCTTAGGTAATGACAACTATACAAATAAAATAGTAATAATCCAGGACGCACCTCCCTTTCTGTTATTGAAGTGAATTAGAATGTGTGGCTCAGGCTGAGATAGACATCAGTACCTCCCGTGGATTTGCAGATATATTACCACAGTGGAATTCAGCCAAGATGTGTTGACAAAACAATTTTCCCTGGGGAGAGACAAGCCTTATTGTTTGTGCATATGGAGATGTTGGTACAGGAACAGTGAAAATTATGACTCAGAGGCTGGGTTGTGATACATCTTCCAGCGTGCATAAACACACAAGTGAAGCTAGATATTTTACTAAGCCTTGTTCATATTGCCCTTTCTGAAATTGGTAAATACTTTATTCTGGGGGCATCGTTACTGGAAATAATAAAAGCTGTGTGCAGAATATACCACTGTTTCTAGAAAAATTCTTATGGAGTTTTGACTCATTTGACTCATTACTACCGAATTTTTAAATGATTATAATGGCCCAACCAGTCTATGAAGGCTGCAGTTTCAGTAAGCTTGTTTTAAGTGACTAACCCACATACAGCAACTCAGCTTCTCTCCATGGGCACCATGGGCTTTCCTGACTCTATTCACTAAATACACATCACTTCTGTGGCCTGCCATTTGACATTTTTCTGTCTGATAACTGCCTCTACAGATATACTGTTGCAAAGAACGTGACTTCTCATATTCTCCCAAGTTCTTGTTTTCCCCTTGGTTCTCTTGTTTTTTTTCCTCCTATTTTGGACAAGAACTCTCTATGCTCATTATCCACTGTTTGGTTCATCAAGGAGCTGGGAGAAAAGTCATTTTATTGGACTTCTGGTAGAATTTAGAACAAAATGTATCCCCAAATTCTTGTCTGTCACAATAGCCAAAACATATGGTATTAGGCTGATGGACTGATTTTACTATTTTTGAAGCTGATCTCATGCGTGTTTTCTTTACCTTTTCTACACACAACTCTGAAAGGCCAATCTTCAGACACATCTGTCATGTAATATCAGCTGTCAAAAATAATTCATTCATTTTCACAGCAGAGGCTTTGGGGTGTCTGAATGTAATCCTTACCTGATATTGTCTCTGTAACTGGGATGCCACCAGGCTATAAATGAAAGCAAATCACACGCTGACATTCAGCCCGCTCTGAAAGTCAGATTGGCACGTTACCACAGCAGGTATTCTAGCTTTAGGGTCAAAGTGATCTATGAAACACAAGAATGAAAATTAAAATCTTGTGTAAGAAATTAAGAACAACAAAAAGAAGAAGCAGGAAGAGTTCTTTAGGGTGTTGTCTGGTTAACCCCAATTTAACAAAACTGAGAAATTTCCTCAGTTATTATTTTTACATGTTAAAAAATGTTTACAGAAATTCTCTTTGATGAATGTTTACTAAGAGGAGGTTGCAAGAGACGCAAAGTTAATCTCCCACCCTGCTGTTCAAGTATGTTCTATTTATGATGAAAGAAGCACACAGCAAATAGATTGCTTCTTCCTCTGGACAGCGATACATAAATTCATCACTAATGTCAGAGGGAGTTGGATGGACAGCTCAGAGATCCTCAGGCACAGTAGAAAGGCTATTAGTAGGCCGTAGCCAACATAGTTGAGACAGTTATAAAGAATTTGCAGGTCCCTTGTTTAATTCCTTATTTTATCCTAAAGCCTTGTCCTTGCATTTTTCCAAATTTGCAGCTGGGTGATCTTGATGGAGTTGATAGAGGTACTTGCATGTTTAACTGTGCTAGTCCATGAATAAAATGAGGGAAGGATGAAGTGGTAGGAGAGTCTGCTAAGAAGTGTATAACAAGATGAAAAATGGTTGTATGTATAGAGGGTACCTGTTGACTCTGATAGGGAAGAAATGGCTGAACAACTACGCCTATTATACAAGTCAAGTTTGGTGATCTTTTCTGGGCCTTAGCTTTCTTTCTTGCTTGGATTGCCCTAATATGGAATTTTATTGTGACTGTGAACGGCTGTTGCTAATACCATGTGAACTTGACAGTAACCACACCTGCTGTATATCTTACCCAGTGATGCTTACTTTGTCCTCCATTTCATTAATGTTCATAAGCTAGTTTGCCTGCTGTAACACGTCTGCATCTTGGATGGTGAACTTCTCTGGGATGGCTGTGTCATTATTTTCTTCTTGAGTAGATTTTTCCAAAAGCCATGGGAATTAATGCTGCTCTCTTTTAAGTTAATAATTGAACATGTCCAGTAGCTGATGTCTTTCTCCCTTGATAGCTGAAATACTTAGGAAATTCTGCATATCACAGTCTCTCAACAATATATCTTTTTAAAATTATTTAATTATGTAGAAAAAGCTTCACACTTTTCATGCAGATGTACACCTAATGATCACCTCCATAGTCTTTTCCAGACTCTTTTCCATTGAATAATTATGTAAGATCATTCATAAACAGGGTTGATAGCAGTGAGGACATTTAGTCCATTCCTTCACATCTTGTGGGGTTGGCCTTGACCTACAGACGAGTAGAACTTTCCCAGTGGCACTCAGACAGTAGCAGAAATGGAGTGGTGTATAAAACTGATGAAATCCTCCATCTCTCAGTCGATGTCCCAGAATAAAAGAGTTAATCACTGGGAAGATGCGTGAATTTCTGCCGACACTGAGGACTCCAAAACATCAACATAAGTGAGTTAGCGGCATTAGAATAATTCTTGCTTTGAGTATGAGCCAAATTCAAGCTCTGATATGTTGTTTTCTCAGATATTTTTTTTTTTCTCCAGGGCCAATTATGTATGACATTCTTCTTTCCATCCTAAAATGTTACTGCATCTGCTCTGAACAATTAAAAGACCCATTATGTCCCTGTCCCTAAATATAGCTATATTTCATTAGTGGAGGGATAATGCTGCATATGGCCATTGTTCTGTTGGGTTTTTGATAACACAATTGCTCAATATTGATTACAAAAATGAATCACTGTAGATTTATTACGCTCCAAGAGTGTTGGTGGAAAAACCCAACTTCATTGCTCCTGTGGTTGGAAAGTGATGAACGCCTCAGTTCTACCACTAGCACATATTTTGGAATAAATCATAGGGGAAAAAAAAACAACAACCAAAAACAGGGGAAAAAAAAAAAAAAGAAAAGAAAAGAAGGAAATGAGGAATGAAAGTACCTGATTCCCTTGGAAACCAGAATAACTGAGATATGAAAGGGAAGATATTGGAAGGTGAGAGTAATCTCCCTTAATCTGCCTGGGGTAATATTAGTTGCATACGGAAAATGTGGCGTCAGATTACTCCAAAGAGCTCTGTTTGCTGTGGAGCTTCTCTTAAGCAAGGCACCTTGACTACAGAAAAGTTAGCTTGGTGGTGTAATGCAGTTAAAGGACACAACTGCACTGAGTTGTTCATCATAAAGACAGTTTTTACCTTAAAGCACACAGTAAAAGTGGAGGACAATCTTGAATGGGCCTAGTTAGTGGAAAACAATTTAAGTGCAGGGAGAAGAGATGGTGTTTCTTTCTCTTATCCATAACATATTTTTTTCTTGTAAGGATCTGGATTGATATTTAAAAAGTGCAATTTCGGTGCTAGTTTCTGGCTGAGAAATCCTCCAAGAAAAGCAGCTGGAAAAACTATCTACAAGTATATGGTCCGTTAAAACTCCTTCCTGGGACAATCCTGTAACTGTCAGAGCAATTACACCAGAGGTGAATTTATTTAGACTGCTCCACCAGCATGCTGATTGCAAAGTAAAAAACTGCAAGGTTAATGGGTTGTTACTGCAGAAATGATGGACACAGAGCAGTAACAGAGACATCCCCTGCATTATTTTTGATGAAAATGATACACTACGCCTCTTTGATAAACCATATTGTTATTCTCTTTAGGAAGGTAGGATAATGCCTGTTGTTCAAGTTTCCTGCCTAATTCTGATTTGTGTTTTGCTACCGAAACCTTTGGAAATATGATAGAGAATGGATTGAAATAGAAAATAGAGACAGTGGAATCACATGGAGTACTAACTAGCAATAACCACTGTAACGAGCACAGGCATTCAGAACTTTCCAGTGTTGATGAGAAGAAATAGCTTTCTCTCTGTGATTGAATGAGATGCTCATGTAGGGTGTTTGCAGTAGGTGACTTCCTGTATGCTGGAAGAGAGGGAAAAGCTGTTGACTGGTTCTGAAATATAGCTACCTGACTATCCTTTTTTATTTAGACAAAATAGCTTGTAAGCAGAATTCCCATCACTGAGGCACTATTGTTGCTGGCTATAATGCTGCTCACTGCGGAAGTACTGCTTTTTGCATATCAAACCCTATCAGTGAAGGCAGGAGTGTTTTGGTTTTTTGGGTTTCTTTTTTTTTTTTTTTTTCTTGAGATATTGTGTCAAAAAACTTCATCCGAATACCCACCAAGGAAAAAAGGCCCAGCCATAAAATACCTTCTTTGTTACACTATTTAAGTTTCAGCTACACAGAGAAACGTAGCCTGTCAGAAGACACAAAGGTCTGACGGAGAATAGCAGCGAAGAAGGCATTTTAAAAGGGTCTGTTCAGCCTAGAGGGTGATTAATTTTTTACTTACAGACGGTGCGAGCCAGAGCTTTTGAGAGTTGTAGGGAAAAAAAACAATTAAAAAGAAGATAAATTAGGTTAGTGGGTAACTGTGCAATTCTAACTAGATTACCCTAGTGATTGTTGAGTACTTAAGATCTTCCACTTTAGAGGTAATCTTGAGAGATGTGTAATTGACCAAATTCAAAATAAGTTACCGATGGTTTTATTGTATAAAAACAACTTAAGTTTTGGTTTTAGACCTTTATTAATGCATTCTGTTAATTAATATCAAAATATGAATGATTTCTATATTGTCATATTGTACTATTATACTCAGTAAAAATTTAAATATTCTGAATGTCTTCAGAATGACAAAGTCTAATATTCTTATGAAGTTTTCAATGCTGTTGGGCTGGCTAGAGGAGGAAGCTACTTTAAAGCTGCTGGGTGGAGGAGGAAGACTGAATCCAGTTTGGTGTCCACGTTTGGGTCCTGTCTAAGATGCACTTGTTAATGGCTGGACTATTGGATAAACCAGGAGTCCTGTTAAATACTCTGGATTATTAAATCTCTCCTAATCAATGCTTCCACAGATCACAAAGACTTCTAATGTTGGGTTTCCTAGAAAGAAAAAGAATCACAACATTTCAAGCCTTTTAATTTGCTGTAATTGTCCAATTTAAAAAAGGAATTAATATTTAAACACAGACTGAGCTATTAACATAGAAACTTCTGTACCAGACACATCTCTACAGTTAGATTGAAAACAGAATTACTGAAACACAGATTGTTTATTTCATTGTGTTTGATTTTCTCAGTCAGCTCCTGAAGTAATACCATACTAATTCTAGACTTGATGCACTGGATAAAGAGTGAAGGAACTTGATGGGATGTCAGTGACTTAACTTGTCACTTGTCAATTAATATCCCCCTGAACAATTGCAGTATGCCCTGATGAATCTAACACGGAGCAAAGATGTGTGGGAAATTTGGGTTCTCTTTGTCAATAACCTGCTACCTGTATGTTTCTGTTCTTTCTTGTTTATATAAATGACAGCATTTGCAAATCTATGTTTACACACACTAGAGACAAGAAATATTTCTCAAGAATTGTATGATGTTTGTTACTTCCAGTATCTCATCTTTGTTGGAGTCATTAAGTGATGTTATTATAATTTTAGGATAGTGGCAGGGTTTTGTATTCCTGAAGCTGCTGGTGTTGGAATGGAGAGGAAGCTTTCTTTCCTATCTTAAAGGATTGAACTGTCTCTCGAGCTTTTATATGATATATCATTGTTAGCAATGTCTCCAAGGCACTAATAATGAGAACACTCAATAGCATCGGCATGATAAAGTGAAAACTATTAATAAATAAAACTAAGTCCATCATATTCATTAGATTTAAGTGTAAGGGAAAGAATGTAGCGTGTGGTGATGTAGCTGGGGAATTATACTACAGGGCCAATCAATTTCCAGGCAGAGTTTTTGTTGTTGCTGTTGTTAGTGAGTAATTAATATAAATAATGCTGACTGTATTTAAATATTGAGGATACTAGGGAAAATGGTGTCGAAGACAGCAAGCAGATGGATCATGTAATTTATTCCCCAATTACAGCTGACATGTTGGGTATAAAAATCTGTGAGTCATCTATTATTTTTTATGGTCCATTTTACAGCTGTGTTTATTGTTATAATAAATAAATACATTATCTCATTAGGCTGGTATTGTAAAAAGCCTGTAAAATAACAAACATCCTCTGCTTTCAGCACTTTCCTCCATATCAGGATGTCACAACCATAGAGGAAGGATGCATTTGTACCTTATTAAGAACCAGGTAGATCTCACTCAGCTTGTAAAAGTACAGAGATATCCAGTAAAAATGGCTCTCTGAAGTCGAGGAAAATAAATCTGATTCTTACTGGAGGTAATGGGGAGAGGCCTGCTGTATCTCTCTACTGTTTGACAGAGCAGAAAACATACTGCTCGCCCTCACTCTCCCAGCAGTAAATATACATTGCAAATAAATGTCAGATTGGCAATAAAGTTCATTGTATTTAAGCTACTGACTATCCCATAAACTGGCAATTTGATGGGGAAAAACAGCCAACTGGTACTATATTTAAAGTTCAGAACTCCTCTTTCTGAGATAGAAAGGGAAAGATCTCCTGTTCAGCTGGACTCAGCTGGTACAGTCCCTGGCCTGAGGCAGTTGCTATCTGGGGTGGCACAACAGCAGGGCTGCTTGATTGCTCGTCTCCATGCCAAGGGCTTGGAAAATCAGGATTTTTTTTTTTTTTTTTAATGGAAGTGTGGGTAGGGGAAGGGCAACAGTTTCTGTCATTATGTCCCTACCTTCCTATAGAAGAGTGTGTCTCTCCAACCCGTGTGATAGGTACTTAGCATCTATCTAAGCTCATACCATTCCCAAATTCGCAGTCTTGTGGCAGAATAAATACCTGGCTTTTAAGTAGTTCTTTCAGTGGGGGGCAGAACACAGCTGTGTTCTGCACCCTGCTGATGTTTGATCATCATTTGGAGGATTCTGGGCTGCGCATGCACCTCCTCCCTGTGTATGGCAGGAATGATAGACTTTGAGTTGGAAAGGCATGAATCAGGCTGGCAGAGCTCAAGCAGCTACTCCTATTGTACCCATGTGGGCTGGCACCCTCTACAGATAAGGTCTTCAATGTTTAGACATGGAGGGGGCACGAGAGACTCGTCAGCTGCTGCCCAGCACCCAGAATTGATAGTTCTCAGGGGGATGCCAGTTGTCTGTGCTCCAACACAACAGAGCAGGTTATGGCAACTTTATTAACTGTTTCATTGATTCCAAGCACAGCCAACCAATAGCCTGTCAGCCCAAGCAATATTAGCATCTCATGTGGACTGGGCTTTTCTAATTTCTGGAGCAAGATTACAGGTAGCAGTGATCTACAGTCTTAATTTACCACTATTTATGCCAATTTACTTAACACTTTGCATTCTCTATTACCTTCTCCAGTCCTGTTGCGAAAAAATATATATACTTTGTTTTCATTATTTTAAAAGAAGATCATTTGGTCTCTGCTCTTCCTTCAACAAGAAGGCATTCAGACATGCAGGAAATGGGGCAATGCTTATTTTCTTTCTTTTAAGCCAGGTTGGGGTGACTTTTCAAATAATTCTGCTCTCCTTTTAGTGTAGAACCATAGCTACACTGAATGCCACATGCAACACTTTCACAAAAACAACCATCTCTTTTTTTGTTGTTGTTCTTCTTGGGAAGCACTTTTCCAGACTAAGATTTCCTTATAGAAGCTCATGATTCACTGCTACGAGTTTAGAAAGACATTGTGCTCAGTGGTTATGCAGCAGAACGGTTGAGGTTGAGCTCTACTTTTTGTGACTTCGATGAATATTTAGACAATTTCATGTAAGCAAACCAGTCAAAAGCTTTATTAATTATCAGCTCATGTGTTGGGAATGTCAGTCAGAGGACAGTGGCCTGAAAAGAACAGGTAACAATACTGCTCTTTGAAAGGCTTTGGTTTTTCTTGGTTTGCCTAACTGAGGGCTGGAGGAGGATACCTCTGGGCAGGCCCAACTGAAATCAAAGGCAAAATGTTCCAAAACAACCGTGGGAGTAGAGCCCTGGGATCGTGACTGACTGCTGCTTCTGCTCTGCTCAAACAGGAGGCTGTGGTTTCCGGGGATAATGAGAAGGAAGAGGAGAGGTTTGTCAGCTGCTGTGTTTCAGCCTGGAAATGTGCAGCCCCCTCATCACTTCTTCCATTCCTTAAAGCATTCCATGGCTTCACAATGAAGCTAGTTGGTACATGTATTATTTGTATTTTTACATTACATATAAGGAAGTAGTGATGTCTCAAACTTGGCTGAGAGGTCAGCAGCACAGAGAGGCAGAAAAAAAAGTTAAGAAGGGCTGTGTTAAGCAGTATTAGTTCTTGGTTGCACAGCACACTCATCAGCTTAATCCCCTGAAGTGTCACAAGAATAGAGCTTTCCTAGCAAGGGGAGGAACAGCATGTACAAGCAATTTCATATTATGTTCCTTCCTGACGGATCCATGGTCTCAGCTTCTTAGATCTGCTTCTGAAATACGTCAGGCTTCTCATCTGATGTATTATATCTACCACTGAACTCTTGTCCAAAGGGGATTTCTTGTGGAAGAAGGAATACATCTCAAGGAGATATAAAGAAGTTGAGTTATAATTTAAAAAATATTTTTCCAGAGTTCAGTCAGAAGAATATTGTAGGAGAGAACGCAGGACAAATTTTCAGCTACTGATCTTTGACATCAACAGGTTTGTAATGCATGTGATTCATCGGTCAAGGTGAAAGCATCATCTAAAAAGGGACAGGAGTAATTCTCCTAAAAAAAAAAAAAAAAAGAAAGAAAGCAGCTGTCGCAGTGCTGTATCCATCCCATGCTCATTCAAAGGGAGGATGGAAGTGAATCTCGCATGATTTGTGTAAATGAAACTGACACGGTCCACAAAGTAAATAAAATTTGAATTTCTGCTACTGTATTAGCAAATATCCCAATGTAACTAGGTTATTCTGCAGTCTAATGGATGGCTGTTACCTCCTCTGTTATCTATGGCTTCTTGCCACTTGGTTGTATTGCTATTGATAGCTTGATATTTCTGCATATATCTATTTTCCTTCAGTTGTTTCTAACTATAATTAGCATAGCAGTGATTAGATATAGCAGTGAGCTTTTTGCTATTTCTTTGTCAGGTGTGGATGAGGACTTGGTGGTTCTCCTAATCAATACATCTATCTGCTGCTGCTTCCACAAGCTTTTAGAGAATTGCAGGCTCAGGACAATGCCGATGTCTCCAGTGATGTGCAAACAGGCAAAGGTGTAAATAGAAAGCTCTTGCAGCTGTGCAGGTACTTCTTTTCTGCGCAGCAAGAACGTGGAGTAAGCAGCCTGGCTTTGAGCAAACGCAAGCACAATGAAACAGCTCTTTAGCCTTTACTAGAATTCTTGAGGCAGCAGGAATGTGCATCATGCTTTTTGGTGCATTCTGTGCTGTAGTAGGCATCAGTATGGCTGGACTAAATGCCGCAGCTCTGTATTGAAAAAGACCATAAACTGGTTGAGATTTATTTATTTATTTATTTATTTTGCTTTATTTGTTTTTTTGGATTTGTTTTTGTTTAATGGCACTAAATACTCCGGATAGTAAAAGCAAGCTTATGGAAAAGCTGAGTAAAACATTATTGAGGTCTCCATTTTGAAAAATAGTAACTTAAATTATAATTCTTGTCCTTATTGAGCCTGTTTGGGCCCCAGAAGAAAACTTGCATGGACAAAGGGGAGATTCCTGGTTGCGTAGCCCAACAAGGTTGTCAGGTTTTGCTGCGCTTTTGCATTCATATCTAACCACCAAGGAGAGTGTGGAGGGAGCTGAGCTTATTGCAACTGTGTCACTTTATGCTATTGTTGGTGATGTTGATTATTCTGTCAATTCCACTTCAGTAGGTAGAAGGTACGTGGATCTTGCTTGATCTCAGAATGCTGGAGAGCTGCATAAGAACTGGGTTTCCTTTCCATCAGATTAATGTAAAAAAATTAGATGGATAAAAAGGAAAAAAAAAAAAAAAAGATACTCATAAGTCCCTAAATCCAGTCTTTCTAGTACTACACTTCTGTTTTAAAAGAATAGACGTTTTCCCCTTCTGTCCTAGGAGCTGCCATTTGGTATTTTGTATCTGATGAGTAACTTCACACAGAGGTATGAAGTTCAAGCGAATCGTTCTCCCGCTCCTCTTCCAGAGCCCAGAGGCAGAGGCCATGCAGAGCAGAGAGGTGCTGAGTTCTCTTACTAGGGACGGAGGGGTCTGCTTTGCTCAGCCATATTGTGCAATGGCCTGTTCTGTTGTCAGGCTCAAACCCTGTGAACCTTTCAGGGATTAAAATTGATGAGATTCTCTGCTGCCACAGGGGTCTTCAGAGCACATGATTTTCCTGAGCTGCAGTCACTCTGAGTGGGAATTGCAGTCAGAAGGTCAGAAAGCTGTTAAAAAGTTTATATTGATGCTTTCCATTATTTGAAAAACTGATACAAAACAACTGTAGGTTTGATGAGACTTTCCTGCTTCCCAGCAGCAATACAGATCTTTGAGTTAATCCAGTGAAATTTTTATTGGTATGTAAGGGAAGAAAAGGATCTTCAATGCTTTTTGACATTTATGTTGTGGGGAAGTATACATTTAAGAGGCTTACATTAAGAGCCAGTCACAGTATGAGATGTTATTCATATGCTTACGTTGCCTATGAATACAGTGCTGATCAGTCAAGATAGCAACAATGGATGTGACTCTCTTGTCTCAACAAACTTGCCTGATTAATTTCTGCTCCCGGTATTTAATATGCCAGCTGCACTATCTCTGTTTGAGATGCATTTGCATCACAAAGGAATTATTTTATCTCTGCCTGTATAATTTCAAGTGATGTTAGTGGCTTACAGACACTCACCGCCCAATATATTGTCCGGGAGTGAAACTGCAGGGGAGTGAGTTCCAATGTGTCACCCGTGCTGCTGTTATCAAACAATATGACTGTGGTTTTTCTTTTACTTCATGCAGTCTAAATTTTTTCAAACCTGTAGTGAATGCAACGCTAATTTTTATCCTGTTAAATTTACGTTCAGAAAAAGAAGGGAGGTCTTCTAATAGGTGCTATAGTTTAGGAAGAGAAGGGGAGATAGGACCTGCTGGTGAATTTGGATTAATCATTGTCCTGCACCTGGAAGTCCCATATGTTCACATCTTTGCTTGGTTTTGCTTCATGCAGTGTGCGTGTCTTGCCCTTCTGTGACCCATGGCCAAAGGGCATTTTGTACAAGCAGTTTTGTGATTTAATTGAAGGAAGTGGTGCTTCTCTTCAGGAATTTTGAACCTGGATTTCTTTCAGTTTAATGCATTTCCCATGTGCTGGAACAGGGAGAGAAGCAAGAAAAAGAAGATGGGGAGGAGATGCTCTGATACTGGGAGCTCTGGGGAAGGAGCACTGGAGAGAGGGAGTCAACTCCTGTGGAAAGGAAACTCAGAGCTGAGGTTAATTAGAAAACAGTCAACCTGGTGTGCATAGTTTGAATGAGTGTTCCTCTCTCATTCTGCCTTTCTATATGCTTTGGAAACCAAGAAAATTGAACCATTTTCCAGATCTGAAGCCAGTCTCCTTGCCCTTGCTTTGGTGCTTTGTCTTTTATCTTCTTAGAACTGAAGTTTACCCCAAGCGAACTCCAGATTTCCAAAAAGGTATTTTCAACATAGTTTCAGTTTATAGAGAAAACATCCTTTGCACATTTGATATCCACAAAAATAAGTCACGAGTATGAGCTTGTAAATTCTTGCCTCATCTTCTCATTTACTTGAGAGACACAGATGTACCTATATTCTTTCATCTCATCCTCTTTTCTGGCCTATCGAGGCAGCAGCTGTTTTCTTTGCCAGCATTCATCAGACCCCGACTCCATGTAATTTCTATAAATAGTCTTCCAGTACTGCTGCACCCGCTTTGTATGCTTTGTAGCCTATTTGCAAGAAATTTAAACACATACGTAAATTTTTTAGCCCGATAATGTAATATGATGTTCTCTCACTGCCAGAACTTGACATTTTGGCATACTTTTTTTACAAACTACTTCTCTAGTTTGTAATTTCTTGCTTGAGAAGTCACATTCTCAAAACTTTTTGTTTAAGATCATCAGCAGATGGAGACAGAATATGCAGTAGACTTTTTCTCCTAACATGGGGCAGCAACCCCCGTGCCCCTGGATGAGAGAGTAAGATGTGGTCGTTTATTCAACCGCTGAGGTCTGTGCTGAGAAACCCAACAGTCAGCTGATGCAGATGAGAACCAACAAACTCATTTTACACAGGCAAAGAATGGCTGGTAAACAATAGTCATTGCACAATAACCAGGTTTACAGGAACTGATTGCCAAGGTCATCATTATCTTCATGACCACCAGTGTTTCTGGGAAGCATGTCTGTGTACAGATAAACATGAGCTGTGATGGAGACAGGGTTCACCTGAGCTTTGCCATCATAGCAGAAATCCAGTTCCTACATTAGCGTGCAATTTCTCAGCCACCTCTGTTCAAAACAAACTCTAGTGCTTTCAATCACTTTTAGTATTTTGATATGAGTACCATTAAACAGAAGTACCCATTAGTTCATTGCTGTAGGTGTTTTATAAATGTTATTTTTGTTATTTGAATTCATTAATATGGGGTGAAATGTTGCCAATTTCCAACACCGTTTGGAGTCTTTAAGGCTGAAAGCATAATAATGTTTCTTTCCAGGGATGAAGAGATTCTTTCCCCTCATCCCTCTTAATATGTCAAACAAAAAAAAAACCAACAACTTTTTATTGTCTGCAGGAGAAACCGTGGTTTTTTTTAATTGCTAAATAGTTTTTCTGTTTGTAGAAGCCTATTTTCTATCTAAAAGGAAAGGGTTTTCTTTCTCTGGTACTTTAGCACCAACTAACTCAGCATTTTAAGATCAGAGCTGCATAGCCCGTGTTGTCAGAAATGTAATTAAAAAGAGAGCTTCAGTACAATGGTCATGAGGACATCAGGGGATAACTGCCTTGTATTACAGAGAGCATTATGATTAACTTCAGACATTTGGCCCAATTTAATACTTACATACTGTAAGCTACAGAGATTTCAATGAAAATTTTGAGAGATGTTTTCTTTTCTTTTGCTTTAAAGCCTGTAGTGAGAAGCTTCTTTGTATTATTTGCATTTTCATCTAGACTGGAAGAACGCCTCTTGGATAGCACAGGAGCTGCAGTGATTAAAAAGACCCAGTGACTAAACCAAAATCCGAGCTCTGACAGGCATAAGTCTCCCTTCAAAGACTGCCAATGACCCAGAACTAAAGTATTGTCTGAATGACTTGTGCCCAGAGCGTTTGAGAATCTAATCTTAGCCTACATTTTGTAGAAAGAGACCAAACACTAAGGGAAGAAAAGGACTTCCAGATTTGAAGCTCAGAGAAGAAAAAAAAGAAATGCAACAAAGTGTTTCTGCAAAGAAATTTTTTTATTGTGAAATCACATGAATGTCTCTCACTCTGGACGGCATGAAATAGAAAACTCTTAGGCTTCCCAGCCAGCCCTTCTGTACACTCTAAAGCACCCTTTCACCCGTAGCTCAGTCTACCCTAGAAAATAACCTCACTCCACTTGTCTCTTATTTATAAGCTTTTTGGTTATATTAACTCACATCAGCTGGCCCAAAAGAGTAACACATTTCTTCTCGCTGGCTGGTTGCTGATGTTTTCTGTAGTAAAAAGTGTCACTGCTCCGTCTGGTGAGTCTTGTAACTATATCCTTACCAAGCTGCTGCATGTCAAGAGTATCAAAAATAGTATGTATCATATTTATTTATTTATTTATTTGTCTATTTATTTATTTATTTATTTAATTTGTGTCTGCTATTGTATTTATTCAGCTTCTGGTGCAGGAGCTCATGTGTATTTCTAGAGCAGCTCCTTAGCATGCATTTCTGCACAGAGATCTCATTGCAGAGCTGAGACTAAGTGATGCTGATGGGTTGTGTGAGGAGACTGTGGTGGTGGGGTTGTGGTTGTATTTGGAAAATATGAAATGGTAACTTGTAAAATTATGTGAATATAGTAGCAAGAATATGCTGGGCAAAGGCAATTGTAAGTGTTCTGCCCTAATAAGATGAGTCACAGTGGCATTATGGACTTAGTTAAATGGAGTTGAAGTGATCTTAGAATCCTAGAGTCACAGAATCGTTTGAGTTGGAAGGGGCTCTTAAAGGCCGACTGGTCCAACTCCTCAGTAATGATCAGGGACATCTTCAGCTAATCAGGTTGCTCATAAAATGGAATTAATATTCTGATCTGGCAATACCCCCACAGGCAATGCACATCTCATCCTGTTACTCAGGAGAAAGTTTGAGTTTCTTGGAAACCCCTTGCTCCAGCTTTCCCCCTGATGCCCACCCCAGCAGCCACCTTTGCTATGCTAATAGCAGCAGGGACCCGTGACGCACATGATTAGAAGGAGCGTTTTGTTGCGTGTCAGCCTGCCAGCAACTTTCTCAGCCTGGGCTCAAAGCATCGCAAGCCAAATGCAGCTAACTGAATATGTAGAAGTTGAGCTTCAAGCCATTGTAAGCTTTATAACTGGTTATTGCATTAGCTTAGATGCTACCGTGGTGTATGCTGCGTGTTACTCTGATTTTTTTCTTTTTTTTTAAAAAAAGATGAAATGCCAAATTAAAGAAAAATGAAGGGGGATTATCATGACTCCAGGTGAAACATAAACAGCGGGATTCAGAGAGCTCCCGGAGAACAGAACTCCTCTTTCAATAAAACCTCACAATTTATAAAACATTTAAACAGAAGGGGAAAAGAGGGAAAAATATCTATATGCTGTATCAAGGAATTATCTTTAAATGGTATGTTTCTCAAGAGTTTCTGTGAGGCATTAGTAACTCTCCAAGAAGCAGAGGCCTTGTTTTTAATGCTAATGACAAGCACAATAAAGACGGAGGGAGGGAAAATGCAAAATGCTCTGCCACACAGCCAGGGCTGACTTGGAATAAGTATCTGTTATTTATTGAAAGCTTTCTGCTGGATGGTAGCAACTCCTTTAATGGAAGTATTTGTTTTTCTTTGTTTGATGTTGATCACTGGCAAATGCAGAAATGCTGTGAAAGGTGAAAGATTTGTTTTATTTCCTATTTCTCTATTTTTTTCTTGCTTCTTCCCTCCCCCTCCAGGAACATAAATAATGATAATAACAACACAGGGAAAAACCCGTAGGTAACTTACAAATGAAATGCAGGAGATGTATTTTTATAAATGAGATTGTGAATGTCACGATGGTAAAGTTAGAGAGAAATATGTGAGTTCTGATCTCTCCTGAGCTGGAGGGGAAAGCTTAGGAGATTTGATATTTTGAACAATGCCCAGAGAAAGAATGACAATAGAAATCTGTTTTTAATGAAAACACAAGCCAAAAAGTCTTTCTCAAAGCCTGATTACAAGACCCTGACATTGACCTCTATTTCAGTTTTAACGCTCTTGATAAAAGGATAAATAAAATATGCTTCAACCTCTGGCATGGCTACGGCAGAGCACAATCTGCATGTAAATGTCCATTGAGATTGTTTGGTGTGAGCCAGCACTATAGTCCGTGTCAGCAGAATAAGAAAGCAAGAGAAATGAGGGGAAAAGAAAGGAAAGAAAAGCATTCATAAAAATGGATGACAACCTGGGAAGTGTTCAGTGTTTAAACTTGTGCACAACAAAGCGCTTTCATAGAATTTAGCCAAAATGGAAAAAGGTTGGATATCAGGAATAATTTCTTCTCAGAAAGAGCGGTGAGGCACTGGCACAGGCTGCCCGAGGAGCTGGTAGGTTCACTGTCCCTGGAGGAGCTCAAGGAATGTGGAGACATGGCACTGAGGGATGTGGATAGTGGGCATGGTGGGGGTGGATCAGGCTTGGGCTAGGTGATCTTAGAGGTCTTTTCCAACTTTAATGATTCTAAGATTGTGGTCTTCTTCCGTGCTATAGCGACGCCATGGCTCATGTGGGTTCATTTACGGTCAAAAGGTTAGGGCAAGATGGAAGCTGCTTCTTGACTTTGTATCTAGGATGCTTATCGCAGGACTGTCCTCTTTTTTTAATGTAGAGGAGGATCAGAGCGCTCACTGGGATAGATCTTGCAATCTGTTGTAATAACTGGTATTCTTTGTGATGTGCCAGCTCTAAGCATGGGTGAATGGACAGCTGCCTTGAGCAGCAGTCTGGTGTGGGTAGCAAAAGATCTAGTCTCACCCACAGGAGAGGAGCATAATACAAAAGCATATTGGTCATATGTGTTCGTTCTTGAGGGAAAAAAATATGCATTTTGATCCGTCTTATGCTCAAAATCTATGGGAGAATGATGACAAGAGTCCTTGGAAAAAGAGTGATGTTTGGAGGTGGAGGTGTACAAGTGAATGTTTTTTCACTTGTGCTTTTAATCACTACATTGGCCAAAGATGCACTTTAGTATCTTAGATTGTAAGATAATTAATTAATCTGAGGTTTGTCATAGGATCATTGCAAACAGCTGAAAATTTAATAGCCTGCTCCTGTATCCTAATGCAAATGTTGAAAGCCTGTGCAGGTGAGCTCATCATTTATCTGTAGAAAAGTTCACCTGTAGTCAGTATGCTTATAAATCTTCACCTCCTGAACAGCTTTACAAGTGTTTCTGAAATATTCAGAACATTTTCTATCCAGTGTTGTTTTTTTTCTTCTCTGCTGTATTATTTAGATTCCAGATTCACATCAGTGGACTTGTCTCAGGTGTCTGCTCGTATTTTGTTTCATGTGGCCTGTGTAAAATATTCAAGGAGTTCAGTAGAAGAATATAGTAGATGATTTTCTTCAGTATTTGTATCTAGATATATTTTGGTGTGATAATGTTTTCTCTGGTTATGAACTGTTGATTTGGAATGTGGCATTTCATCACTTGGACAGGTAAAGAGGACTCTGGAACGCTTTCTGAATAGTCTGGAATTTCAAGGCTCATCTGCCTACTGGAATAAATTCTCCCAATCCCTGTTGGAAATATTAGGATTCCACTCGATTCCAGAAACACTGATGCATCCAGCAGCATCATGCTAAAACACCACCCAGTCCTCATGAGAAGCTCAGCTCCTCCTCATTTCCATGAGGGAAAGTGTAAATGAACAGTATTTGTATATGAAAGCCTGAGAAAGACAGAAAGGAAGGGTTTATTTGTTTTAAGCATCCTGTAAATGGGGGGAAAAAAAGTGTGTGTAAGTCTTTGGAATGGAATGGGTTATATGAATAATCCAGAGTCAACAATTCTTGTTGCTCACTTTGCAGTTTCCACATCTAGCTCTGGAGATGTAAATTCGTTGTGTTTGTTGTCAGCAGCTTTTGTTTGAACCCAACTGAAATATTGTAAAGTTTTCAAAGCAAGTTTTGTATTTTATCTTGATAAAAGACATTTCTCCCAGACTCACATGTTCAGAAATAAGCTCCCTTTTCCTGCTCAAAGCCATATGCTGCTGACAGCCCTACCTACTTATGTGATTCTTTTTCTAGACCCCTCCTTTTATTTTTTTTCTGAAATAAAAAGCATTTTTCTTGAGTGAAGTGGAAAATAGGTTATTTTCCCCATTAACAAAGAGAATACTTTGTCTGTAAAGCTAAAATAAACAGGAACTGATGTCTGATTTGCACTCAGCATGCGTTTCTACTGTAGATGCACTTAAGATGGCTTTGTGTTCAATTCTGATGAAGTTGACAGTAGAATAATTTAAACATTTGTAAATTTTCCTGTGCTCTTCAGCATGTTAGCAGTAATAACTCTTAAACTGAACTTTCTGGGAGTGATGTTTTCCTGTAACTAAGCTGACCACAGTAGCTGTCGTTCCAGCAAAAGAAAATTCTGGTATCTTGATAGGAATCAAAGTCCTTATATATGCAGCCCTGGTAGCATATACATTTATGTAGAAGTTTATCTTCCGCCTGTCTTTCTACTGTTTACAGATGTGAATTTCATGTGCCTGCTCAAGAAGGCAGTAATTCCTCTCCTCTCCTTGCTCTCTCTGTTGCCCTGCTCTCCTAGGGACTAAAGAGGAAATAGAACAGTGATAAAACCTGCCTGTATTTATGCATTGGGTGGAAGCAGTAGCTGTCTATGGTTCTTACCGTAAAGCCTGGCCTTCATTTTCCAGATCACTGGAACCTCAGCTGTGTCATATTTCCTGATCAATTGCTATTAGGTTTTGTTCAAACAAAACAAGGAAGTCCAACCAATTAGAGCGTCTTGAAAGTCAAAGATATGGGTTCTTTTTGCTCTGTGTGAAAATGGAAATGCTTCATTTCGTGAAATGGAAGCTTTCCTTTGAGTGTTTTGTTTTGATCTGATGGAAATGTCATTTGCCTTTATTATATTGCATTTGAAAAGAAGCAATTCATCTTACTGATGCAAAATATTTTGACTGCCTCAGAATAAAGTGCTCCTGTAACTTTTCACTGAACATTTCAATGGAAGAAATGCACTGCTGCCAGTCCTGTTCCCTGAGCAGGTGTTTCGTCCAGGGAAACTTCTCCTGGGACGATTGTGCTCAGTGCTATCTTCAAGTCAGATTTCTCCTTGATTGCTCAGAAAACAGCTATACCTTGTCCATGTCAGAGGCTACTTCTTGATGCTTAAAAACAACTTTGGGATTCGAAATAGACTCACTGGAAAGCATAAGGGCTCTTGGTTAGTGCTTCAAAAGACCCAAGAAATAAGCTACAACCACAGCAGGCAAAGGACAATGTTTCAAGACAGTTAATTTGTCCCTCTACCATGGTTTGCCTTTATGGGCTCCAAGCCACCAAAATCTTTGCCATGCTTTGCTCCATCTAAAACTACACAGTCCTATGAACTCTAATCACTGAGTGTCCTCTTGCTCCTCTGATCTTTTCATTTGATTCCAACCACTACCTGGACTGCAGTGTGTTAACAGTGAGTGTACTGTTTTCCTTTACTGTTGTATCTCGTGATTATAATACTCTATCATAGATTGGGTGCAGGATTCAAATGATTGCTATTTATGTAAAGACTTGGTTTTCTTGCATAGAAACATTGCAACCAATGCTGAGTTCAGTGGAGCAGCATTACTAACAGAGACTAAGACCTGGAAACTGAAATAACGGAGAATCTGAAGTTGAGAACTGCAGAAAAACCATCATGCAACTTAGATTTAGAAACATCACCATCTAGGCTAGTGAAAAAGATCATCCTGGTTTTGTAGTCAATTGTGAGCAAAGTGGAAAAAATATGATGACTGTCATGAAGGAGTGATAAATTTGATTTAAAATATAAAATCACCTTCTCATCCTGCTCAGTTTCGTCTCAAGTGATATCCAAGGTAAAGAAAATTCCCATCCTCTAAATCAATAATATGATTTTTTTCACCTTGAAAAGAGCCCTTTAATAATGTTAAATGGGAAAAATCTTTGACGTTCTCCAGAAATCTCATTTTCTGCAAACAGTGCAGAAATTGCTCATGATGTCTTGTTCATTTTAAATTAAGTTCATGAATGGAAAAAAAGAAAGATTTGCTCAAAAATATCCATTACTGTCTGTTTTGTTGAGATGATTTATGTCAGAAGCGTGATACTTTTCATTCCTTAGGTCCTTTCAGAACATTTATTTTACAAAGCTCTTTCAGAAAAGACCTTCTTTCTAACCCTTGTAAGTGAGAAATAACTCCATTGCAAAAAAGGAGTGGGGGTGGGGAATGGTCTAAACCTCTCCAGGTGGAAAATAATTCTAAATTGAATTTTACAAGTCACCGTGGTTTTATTAACACTGCTAAAATAAAATAAAGAGAAGGAGAGAAGGGGAGAGAGACAGAAGAAATTCAAAATCAATCTTCTTTTAGTGGAGACTGCTCAGTGAGTTGCATAAAATAAAATTAATCTTGTTTTGCAACAACAGGAAGTACATAATAGAAAATAAGGGTAAGATTGATCCTGAAGTTAGACAGCTTTGTTGCCAAGCTGCTTATACACAGTGGAGGGAAAAATATTCAGCTCATCTCAGATAAATTATTAATCTATTTTTTACAATATTGTTAATGTTTGTGGCATAAAAGAAAAAAGATCAAAGCAAGAGTAGGCCCCAACAGCACAGGCATTGTACAAAATCATCTACTGTTGGAGTAAGGTTTTTTTTTTTTTTTCATTAGGAGGCTATTTATGTTGCAAAAATGAGATTTCTTCCTAATTTCCAACCCAAATTTGAGCATGAGATGTGCCGGAGTATGTCCTTGGCACAATCAGAATCATCAAATTACTTTCAGTTGCTTTGGGATCTATTTTTTAAAAACCTACAGGAATGATCCAACACAAAAATAATTGGCCTGGCACCAAATGAGCATGTATCTTCATGTGGTCTGATGTACGCAACCTGCAGATCCCTTGAACCTCCTAAAGGAGGCTGGTGGTCTTGGTGTCCACACTGCAGTGTCCTAAGGGCTAGGCAGTCAGTAGGTGAGGAAAAATACAAATCAGTTCCTTGCTGATGTCACTGAAAAATTGGTGCATGATGGGCTTGAAGTAGGTGCCTTGCAGGACCTTGTTGCTTTTGGATTTCAGCCATGGGAACGGGTTTTCTTATGCCTTTGTTAAAGACACACTTTTCTCTGAGAGACCGACCATTGGCACACCTCAGTTGTACTCTGCTGGCGGGGACAGAATATCTTGACTTCGTCTGGCTTTGTTGGTTTGAAAAGGCCCCCCGCATTAATTTTCTGGTAGGAAGACAGACAGGTCCATGCACACAGCAAGAATCAGCACAAGCATATGAAGCTAATCTTAACAGCAAATACAGAGAAAGGATGTGATAACTTGCTTCTGCTTGCCTAAGAGCAGAAATGTTGTAAAACTTAGGCAGAGGATGGATGTATGTAACTATTAATATTTGAGGAGCATGTTAGCATGTTTTAGTTTAGTTTAGACATCAATGATGTTAAATATTTTTCATCTTTATCCTCCTCTCCCCTTCACCCTTCCAATAAAAGGAGATTTTAGAAAAAGTTAATATTTTTCCTTTAGCTTCTTACCTGCATTTCTGTCTTTGCTCCTCTCTTAGAGAATTAAAGAAGTGCATATGAAAAATTTATTCTCTGCTGTAAAAGAAATGTAGTATTATGTTTTCCTCAGTGCAGGCATTAATAGTATTTTTCATGTCCGAAGTGACCCAGTCCTGTTTCACTTGCAAAGCTCAGTTTCTCCTTTGTCATCAAGAGTTGTTCCATTAAGTTGTTTTGCTGCCTGGGAGCTCTGTTGACAGCTACTCTTCTTATCAGGTACTGACGCTGATGAAGAGTTAATCTTTCTCCTTCTCTCCTGTTCAATATTTTCCCTGCTTGATGGACAGATTGGCTTTGGAGATTTGTAATGAACAGTGGCACCTTTCAGCTGTAGGTGACTAGTATTGAACCTGGCTTGAGTTGGGAATAACTCAAGACGGACTGTATGCAGTCTTTGCCCTCTGAAGGCTCTCAAGTGACATCTGGGATACGACTCCCATTCCTAATATCCATGTCCTGAAACATGACCTTGCAGCTGATACTAATCTCCATTGACATGTTCAGCCATGATGCTGGGAATCAGATGTGGAGACTGAATTACCCTTTGCCGTGGGTAGGAGCTGACTCTAAAGCCTGCATGGAGTGCAGTGACACAGAGTGAGTTGAAATGGCTCAACTTTGCAGCCTGCCCTATGTCTGCCTGGTGGACAAGGAGCAGCTGTCACCACTGTGGTGTGCTCAGCCAATTCCATCTGCATAAATTTACCAACAGAGATTTAACTTTCTTGCAGTTGCATTCACTCAGAAATGCGAAGTTCTTCAGGAACTTGCGAAGGTGTTATCACCCTATGCTTGGACATTTAGGAGGCATACATTTGTGTGTACTCAGTGGTTTCTTTGTGTGTATACATGTGACAATGTTGTATTTGTATGTGTGTGTAAAATTGCTATTGTTTGTGGAGAATTTAGTGTATCTGCCAAGGTGGGTGGATGTACTGCTGCCATGGTCTGACCATTTGGAGGGGTATTAAATCAGGGGACCACTTCAGGCAGTGTCTCAGCACACTTGCTGGTGCAGAGGAGTGGTGTCCAGCCCCATCAACAATAATGCTATTATTTCCCCCACCTCCACAATCCAGCTTTTGGCATTTTCTCATTTGGCTTGCACCTCCACTTTAAAATAGAGTATCTTCTATCACCAGAGTAGGCTCAGATGATAAAGATACAGCCCTGTCTGTGTTGTCTCGCCCAAGTGCCTTTCCAATCTTAAAAAGCAGTATTCTCTCCTTCTATTTTCTGTGATTCCAGTTTCTGCGATTGATTCTAACTTCCAGAAATGCAGAACTGTCAATGGTGTATTTAGCAATCAGCTGATCTTAGTGGTTTGCCTTTGAACACTCACATACCTGAAAGGATATTGAGACAAGCTTGTAAGGTGTGAATCATAGCAAGTCAGCTCTGCCTCTTCCATTCGTTGGAATGCAAGAAAGGAGGAAATCTGGGTAGTTGCAGCAAAGCAATGGGTCAGATTTACGTTAAGTCCATCATTATGGGCCATCAAAGGTCCGTAGTCTCATCCATAAGCCGTGTACTTCATCCCTCTTCCAAACTGGTATGTACAACCCCAGTTTCTTTGAAATGTCACCACCAGCTCTGACTCAGAGACCTTGAGCTTTGAGATGTACGTGGCTTGTGAGCATTCTTTCAACTTTTTCAAAGAAACCATGTTACTGTTTGAGTGATGTGAGAAATCACTTTGCCTAAGTGACAGTGGCATCGCGTTCTGTCTCTTTTATTGTGCAGTTCTCTGAAAGGTCGCAGTGTCATGATTTACGAAAGTCATTCATTTTGTCTTTTTTCTGATTAATTTTCCTACTGTACATTTTTTTTCCTCAGCCTTGAATTGTGGAACTTTTATCTTTTATATTCATTTTCCTCACTCTTTTTGCGCCAAGTCTACTGTGGGAATTTAGTCGTAGCTGACTCATGACTTAAATGTTGTATCAGCAATTAATTCAATAAGTATGCAATGTAAGAATCAACGTATCAGATGCTGATCTGGTTGATACTTGAGGTAAATCTTTCAACTTTTTTTTTAAAGTGTTTATGTATTTTGTTTTTCCTGTCTGAATGATTTTCTTAACTCTATCTTCATAGAGGATGCATCTATTCTGTTTATCTGTCTCTTCCTTTAGTCACAGATGTTATAAAATATTCTTTTTTTTTCTCCATTGGCTGCATCAAACAAAGCTGAGTTCTCTTGTTTTTGCCTGCTAGATTGTATCAATGTATGTTATCATTTCTGAAGACACTGAAAGTTCCTCATGATAAAACACTAAGATTTCCAAGCTGGTTTCTTTTACTGAAAAATGTTAACAACTCTAAAGCAAATATCCCATGTTTACACCTTGAAAATCAGTTTTTCTCACATTTTTTCAGCTTAGTATGTGAAAAATATACAATCATCAGCTTCTTCAAAAAAGTCTCAGGAATGTTTTCTTAACTGTCCCGTGATGCTCCACCTGTTCATCCAGTCCACCAAAACATCTGTAGCCATTCTTTTTATTGGTGCTAAACATTTTGCATGCCTTTGGACAGGCCATCAATAGAACTGTGGCTAATTGCCAGTCCAGAATGATGCATCTCGTGCAGTCTTTCAGTAACTGCAATATTGCTTCTACACCCCAATCATTTAAGAGAAGATACATTACAGTAGGAGTGATGCATGCACAGAAGTTACTAGAAAAGACAAAATAAAAGCTTGCTCATTAGCAACTGTCGTAGTGAGGCTATGGCTCAGTGAAAAACTTTTAAATCCATCTCTGCTTCTATTTTGCCTAATTTCTGATGTCAAAACCCCTGCTAGATTGCAGCTTTATCATTTTGGAAGGACGTAGCTTGATGACATAAACTATGTCTAAGCATGCATTAAATAGTTGCATATTCCCTTTGTGCCTGAGCCAAATGATAGTTATTTGTGATTCTGTTTCACATTCTAAATAGATTTAAATCATCAATGGTTTGAAATGCAAAGCTGGGGAAAAGCTCTCACAATTATTAAGTGGAAATGTAGTTTTCAGGCATGGTGCTGAGGCAGTCGTAGCTGACAGAATGAAGGTAGGGGATGCGGGAGCGGGAGAGAGCCTGGGTAATGACCCTTGGTGTCACAAGGAGCTGAATCAAAGTGTGTTCAGTGCTGGCAGGATGAGCTCGAGGTGATAAACCAAATGGTGGGTAACGTGGAGCAGGAGATGAGGCTTTAGGAGCGGGAGGGCTGGGCTCAGTTGCCTGCTGAGCCTCAGCTCCTCCCGCTGAACAGATCATTGAATCTCTCCAGGTGGGATTTGTCTCATCTAGCTTTAGTGATCAAGAGTAACTGCTTAGCTACCCATGGATTTTTGTTAGGCATGTACTGAAAGAAAATGAATACCAGAAGAAAGCGAGACCAGGTAGGAGAATGTTGTCCTGTCAGGTTATACTGCCGGAGATAAAAAATGAGATCTGAGCTGATTCTCTCTGGTGTCAGTGGGGAACTTCGCATTTATTTTCATAAATTATGGGTTGAGACTGAAGGTCTTCAGCTCTGTGCACTCTCCCAAGCTTGGAAAACTTAGATATTTATTTATATATGTGGAATAAATCTATCCAGGGACAGCTTTCCTTGTCCATCTAAAAGCTGTTCTTAAGGCCCATTTCTGGAATGGTTTTTCTCTCCTCTGCATTCCCTTGATGGCTGTAAGAGCATAGAAGAACCTGGGGATTTCACTTTCTCAGGAATAAGTGCTTGTGCCAGTCTGTATATTTCCTAAGCCCTTTTAGGAAAGAAGTCTGTTTTGCTTACTGAATAGCATAGCAGAAAGGATTAGATGAGCCACTGACCCTCGTTAAATGTGTAAAGCTGGACCTGGGAACTAGCCTGAAGCCACTCATAGAATCACAGAGTCATGGAGTGGTTTGAGTTGGAAAATTGAGTTGGGCTCAAAGCCCCATCCAGCCTGGCCTTGAATGCTTCCAGGGAGGGGGCATCCACAACTTCACTGGGCAACCTGTTCCAGTGTCTCACCACCCTCACAGTAAAGAATTTCTTCTTTACTCCTAGTCTAAATTTACCCTCTTCTGGTTTAAAGCCATTTCCCCTGGTGCTGTCACTACATGCCCTTATAAAAGCTTCTTCCCCATCCTTCCCCTTCAGGAACAAGAAGGTGGCTTGGATGAAAGCTTTGGTCCTTGGTGGAGGACCCTGACTTGGCCACTGATAGGGGCAGCAAGCTGCCAAGCTGAGATGCTTTTCAAAGTGAGATACATCCTTTCCATCAGGTAATGGAAAGATCATTGAGACATTCAGCAAGACTGTATAATGTAAAGGCAGTTTGAGACTAACACTGTTAACTACATCCCTGTATCAAGAAAGTAAGCTTAGTTACCTTTGGTTTCAGTTCACTGAATAGCATTTTGTCATCCTGACATGCTTTCAAACCTGAAGCCAAGGCAATACAAATTACAACAGTTGTGGTGATTTTTTTTTTTTGTGACTGATACAATGCCATGGGTGTGCAGAGTACTGTGATACCCTGGGATCCCCTTGTTCTGAATTCATGAGAAGCCAAGGTGATTGCCCTGCACTGTGACACCTCTGGGAGTTAAGCATTTATTACAGGTCTGCAGGGTCACTTGGAGTAAATTTGGACTGGATGCGAAGTGTTACAGCTGGGAGAGACCTGTAGCACAGAAGGTGGGCCATGAGAAAGAAAACAATACAGAAGTGGTAAATTGGCAACGTGACTCTCAGAATGGATGTGGCCTTCTGTGTCTGTTGCCTGCAGCATTTCAGCACAACCGAAATTGGAAAAATTTACCTCTCATGTTTATGACTTTCACCAAGGTTTTCTAAATATTAGTGTGGAAGACAGAAAAGCTAATTTTTCACCAGCATTTTGTAATGATAGTTATTCCCCCCAGTACTTTGAAGGAAAGAAGCAATTTTTCATTTATGCACTTCTCCATACTTTCATATCATGGATGAGTATTAAAACACCTCTTATTTGACAAGAACAAAGAAAACCTTTGCTAGTTCAGTATTATAAAAATAAAGAAATAATGTTGCAGTATAGTAGAATAACAAATGAGGAAATTTATAAGGAGGGGAATAGTGGTGGGCAAGAAATACCGTACTTATAACATGGGATAGATTTGTCTCAGTAATTATCCAGCTGACATGCCAGTTATACATTCTGGAGAAAGAATAACACTGGCTGCCACTTTGGAAGAGGAATAGCAAAGACTGCACATTAAAAGGGTGTGACCTCTGCCACCCTTGCCTGTAGTTCCACTGAAATTCTGAAACACTGAAACATAGCAAAGGTGTTTGTAAATTGACATACTTGAGAGCATAGCTATTGAGTTTCTAAATTCAGCTTATAAAAATATCAGCAGTCTGGACACCTTCACAGAGTTCTTCGGGATAATTGGTGGTTTCAAAAACTATCTTCCACTGAACTTGAAAAACTCATGAACATTTGACATTGCCAGATCTGATGTATCCACAGTCAAGCTCTTTTGTTTTTGGATCTGTTTCTCACTGTTTTCAGGATCAGTCTGCAGTCTCTACTACTCAATTGTTTGGAAATTGTAGCAAAAACATGGCTGGGGGAACACCAACCAAAACTACAAAAGGTATCTAAAGAGCATTAATTTTATTTGTGTGAAAGATATTTCGGAGGGCAGTAAGTACCTAACTGCCCAAGACAGAAGACCTCTGCACAGAAATAAAACCACAGGGAACTTTGAGGCTGAGTAGGAAGGTCAACCCTTGGGCATCTATTTCCACAAAAGTGGCCCTGGAAGCCCAGTTTCCCGGTTGTGTCTGTGGTGTTGTGGTTTGTTTGATGGGAGGGTGGTATATTTGTTTCTCCTATCAGCTATACTTTTGCTGTAAAATGATCCTATGGAGGTCTTGCGCAGCATCGTAAGTAGTTACCTTAGAGCAGATGGCTAACTTTGGGACACATTAAGTCAAGTAATGCCCATGTTGAATAAAGCTCCTCAGGAGTTCTCATTCCCTCCAGGACATTGTGAGTCACAACTAGGATGAAAGCAGCAGTGAGCTGCGTTTGCGGCTTCTGTTTCATCTGTATGCCAAGAGTAGTAATACTGACTCCTTTATGGCTCAGTGTAGGCAAAATATTCTACAACTGTGAGTTGGGAAATTTATTTGAAAATTTTCTTTTACATGTGCAGATAAAAAGTAAACATAGTCTCATCATTCATTCTTAATGAGGGTTTATTTTGCTCCTTAAGCCCAGCTTGACTGTATTTCCACATACACATGTCAACAAGTAACATTTGGACAAGACTTTGGTAGTCTTTGCCTCAGCAATTCCTTGCTATTCTACTATCTAATCTTCAATATTTCATTTACTGCTGTTGTGTTTGTTATCATTATCACTGTTCAGCTGATTTTGTTGTTGTTGTTGTTGTTGTTGTTCTTGTTTGTTTGTTTTGGCATTATGATGGTTACCCAATTTAGATTATTATTTTTCTTCTGTTTCAGCAGTAAGTAAGTTCTGGACCAACTAATAATGTCAGCTTTTAAAACATTTATTAAGTTAAAGTTCTAGTTAAAAGAAATGGAGTGTTTTTTTTCCTGGACCTACAAAAATACAGTGATCTATTTTTCATCATTAGGAAATGCAAGCCTAATTCTAACCTGATAGCAATCATAGAAAGGACAGCCGGGGGCAGTTCTCAATTTAGGTCAAGGCCTGCAGCCTTCTGGAAGAAGCAGGTAATGGTGTTGCTATACATCTGCAAGAAAAGGCTGGGCATTTCCTGGGAGAGAGGCTGACTGGTGGGGAAGGGACCGTTCCCTGCAGGTTTTTTACTTTCTGTGGTGTCAACAGGTGTATGCAAGTTCAATTCTGTGTTTCTTCTCTGCATGCTTCATGGCATCTCTGCCGATCCGCTCATAGTAGGTACAGCTCATCTGTAGAGTGGTAAGTTGAATTTTGTGTATCCTTCTGAGATTGAGCCAGCTCTGGCTCAACATTATGAGAGCTGGCTGAAATCCTATTGACATTACTGGGGATTCTTGGTAACTTGAGAAGTGGTAAGTGCTTCTACTCTGATGCTCTATAGATCTAGGATTAAACTGATAGCAACATAAGATATTAATAGCAAAATTCTGTCCATGAAATCATTGATCAGCTCTGGGCTGCCAAAGCTCACAGTAGAAGAAAATTGCTGTTTGACAAATAGAAATGGAAGCTAGAGAAAATAGAAGTTGAGCAATTCAAGAGCTTTTGAAATTGTCAAATTGATGGGCTCAGTAAACTCAATAGATAACGTGTGAAGATACGGATGCTTTTTCTTTTTTAGGGAAAGAAAAATCTTTGTCAAAAATCATTCATCAGCTGGATGTAAATTCATGGGATGGCTGGATGGAAAACAGAACTCATACTAATAAAAGAAAGCTCATATGTACCAAGCTAGTTTGGCAACATGATTATTACCTATTCTGCTGATTACAACTGCAGCTGCATTACTTGAAACCCATACAAACATTGTCAGCTGATAGATCTGGATCATTTATCCACAGCCACTTCCCAGTTCTGTCAGTGTGTTCTGAAAATGACTTATCACATTTTGCTTGGATGAAATCTCAACATCTAGAGACTAGGACACAGGTGTTGGTAAGAGGGTTCGTGTAACTAAGAAGAAAAATGTTTCCTTAGCCGTTGTTTTACATGACTTGCATCATGTGAGAGGGCAGTGTTTCCAGTCTTATTAGAAACAGAGGAGCAACTTGTCTATTAAAAACAGAACAGAGATGTCGTCTGATGTCATTTGTTCTGTCTGTTTAAATCTTTCTTTTCACAACTAGGTTGGCTTGTGAAGAAAGCAGCCTTAAGTTTAACTTCAGAATCAGCAAAAAACAGCCATTTTCCATTTGCAGGGAGGCACAATGAGTGATTGGAATAGGTGTAAAAATCACTTTCTGCTTTATGATGTGTGGATTAATGAAAGTATTAAACCATTCTAAATGATAGATAAGGAAATTATTTCCACCGTAGCTTGAAAGAAATAAAACTGCACTGTCTTAAATTTAAGAGGTTTAAAACTTTGCAAGCTCATCAAAAGTGCATGGGCAACAACGAGGGGCAAGTTTATAACCATTTATAGATCACCTTAATTTTTTAACATTCATCACTTTTCTGCTTCATTACTGTTAGTGTTTCCCATAAGCTTTGAGAAACCAACTAATTTCTCCAGAAAAAGAAGAATAAATACAGGTCAGGTTAATCTGCTTTTATGGGCAGCCTTGGGATTTTCCCGTTTTATTGCCATTTTACACTATTAATTTTATAACATTGACATTGTTGTCTTCATTGCTTGTGTCTCTCAAGAACAAAAAAAATTATTTACTGTGTTTCAAGCTGAGACTGAATTAAATAGGATGAAAGTGAAATATGGTTCTGTTGGACAGTGCAAATGCTTAGGCTTTCTTAAGGAGCAGAGCGTGGCTTTTTATTGTTTTCATATGTGGGTGGGATTGTTTAACAATGGCTCAGTTATGAATATGCTTTCACCAGGACATGTGCACAAAGGTGTGTATCTGTAGCTAAGTGTAGTCTCATGTATAATTGTGTATATTAATATTTAAATATTGTCCTGTCACTGTGTGTTCATGGCTGTTTATATACACTTATGTGTGGTGGTATACTTTTACGTATTCTGGTGTAGACATGAATTCAAATGATGTGAAAATGATTCTTTCCATGGAACAAGTGCAGAACTAGAACTATTCATTTATTATTCTGTGTGCAAAAGAAAAAAGAAGAAAAAGTACCTTGCATAAGCCTAGTAATCACCAGTAGAAGTTCACACAATATTGAGTAAAATCTGATCATGAACTCTTTCATTTTGAAGGACACTAGGAAAATGGAAGACGTGGGTCTAGGTGTTGGTATCTGAAGTTTAAGTCCTTGCTTTGAAGGGTATCATCAGGTCAAGAAAATACAATTGTCTGTATATGTGCTAGATAGTGGCTGGTGTGATGTGCTTGTATGTGGCACATACAGCTTCTTTAAAGCTGTTCTGAGACTGATGTTGGGGGAGAAGTTACAGCTCCAGTAGTGGACAAGTACAAGAAGAGAATTCCAGGGCAGAGGAGCAAAAAGCCAAAGTGCCTTCAGCAAAAATGACCAGAAAAAAAAAAAAACCAACCAACAAAAACAAAAAGCTTAATTCCCTCTCTGAAATAATTCCCTCTCCATCCTCTTATTGCCCTGCAGAAAATCCTAGTGTGACTTTTTGAAGTTCTATCAATCTGTCTATCCTTTTCAAGAATGAGAAGTTTCTTGCACTCTTATAACTCAGACTTAGAATCCTAACTCTGAATAATGTAGAATATTTTCTATGTAAAATTGTGGCGTCATCTTCTGGACAATGCATCCTCCTTGTGTTGCCTGCTCTTAGAATTTCAACAACACAAAAAGCGACTCAAATCAAAGTTAAAAAATAAAAATAAAACTAGAAAGTAACCTCATCTTTCATGTCCTGTGTCCTACATAACACAGAATTTCACCTAGCAAATCTTATGTCAAGCCTGAGTAATTTGCAATGGAATTATGCAGTAGAATGGCAGTGGTGTCTGTAAGCATGAAAGCTTAGGATGACAAAAGGATTTTAAGTGGTGGCAAATCTGCAGTGTCTCTTCTTAGCTAAGTTGCTTCATGCTTCTTGTTCACAGTTTGCTGTATCCATTTTACTTCTACTTAGCCTTGAGTAAAACCACGAGAATATTGCATGGTAGCAATGCCTAAAAAATGATACAGCAAACATGATAGTATAGACCTAGTCATGACATTTCGTCAGCTTCAGGCTTGTTGGAAAATGGACACTTTTGCCCTCTTGCCCCTTGTTAGCAGAAACTTAGATGATTTTAACTCTCTGTGTGATGAGTCCTATCCAAAGTTGCTGCTTCTCACTGTGGGAGCTTCTTCTGATATGTTCTGCTTGCTTTTTACTGCATGAGTGTGCCATTGAAAAGCCAAACTAACTACAGCCAGCGAAGTCCAGTGTGGCCTTATTTGATGCTTTTCAAAGTCTTAACTGTGATTAATGGGGATTTTCTGCTCAGCTTGTTTATCGTAGGGCAAGCAGATTTTGTCTGCCTCTGCTCACCCAGTTATGTCCACTTTCATCATCTTCATGATCTGAGGTCTCTTGAAGAAACCACATGGAGTTCATTAAGCAGATTATAGCATCTAGTCTGTAGTACCTATTGAATGCCATGGGGATAACTGATGGTGATGTTGACTTGATTAAATAATTATACATGAGATACTAGTTGAGTGTTATAAAGCATGTTTATTTTCTTCTTAATACTTTAGGTTTTCAAATGAAGTATGGGCCTATCCTTCAAATGTGGCATATTTAGAACATTTTAAAGTCAGTTGCTATTAATCCAGCTGATCCTTTCTTCACAAGAAATACAAAGTGGAGTGGTAAATGAGCGTGATGCCAATTTCTACAGAACAGTCTGTACAGGTCATGGCATCTAAGTAAGGCATGGTAAGTGGAAATGATGCAGTCAAGAAACCATGATGAAGCTAATGGGATTGGGAGATGCAGAGCTCTGAAAGCCCAGGGTGGTGTACAAGGGGAAGGGGTAACAGAAGGAACAAGGAAAAAATAAAAAATGGTATAAAAGGGCTGTTGTGTGTAAGATGGGACTGGTCAGTATGCTTGTCTGCCCGAGTCCAGTGCCTGATCACCACCACCTTTCCCATGTTCTTATATTTTCTCTTTAAGCTCTCTGTGTATTCACCTTTCCTTTGTGTATGCATGCTGAAAGACTACATACCAGCTACTGGTGATGCCTGTGTGTGTGGGAATAAAACTGGTGCCAGGTACTGGGGGTCAGGCTGGGGAACAAGGAACCTTTAGCCTGAGATGCCTTACTTAATAGATACTTAGAAAAATGTCATTTTAAGGCTTTATAAATTGTATGATGTGCTTAAATTTTGCCAAACCTTACGTTTTCACCAAATACTGTTTCAGTATGATGACTTCTTCCTATCTCCATGGTTGAGCAGAGCAAGTACTTTTTAGAAGTCTCTGTTCAGTCAACTTTGAGAATGGAGACATCAGGTTTTTATGCTTTTCCCCTCAACTTAATTTGTAACTAATGCTGTGAGGGCAGCAACCAATGACACGAGATAAATGTTTTTATTGTCAAGTTGAGCCCATGTGAGTAGAAGAAAATTGTTCCTTGCCCACATAAGAGTTTAATGGGGAACTTTTTAAGTGCTGCAATGATCCCTTGAACTCTGCTTATACAGGTGGTATCTTTATGTCCCATTATATGACATCATGTATTTAGAATCTGCTCAGTCTAACGGTACTTTGTGATGATGCTCTTCATCAACACAGCAGTGAGTTTTTTCCTGTTAGGTCACAATTGCTGGCTGTGGTTATTTGTCATTGATCTTGTGCAAAATTTCTGCTCTGCTCAGAATAGGGTTTGAGGTGTGTATCTGCAGTCTTGCTGGAGAATTATGCGGAGTGAAAATGAACCTATTATGTAACATGCTCTGAGACTAGGCTGAAATTATTTATAAGACTATCCTACTTTCTTCCAAGTCCATTTGTTCTCTGGCAGGGGTGTTGTTCCTGCCCCAGTCATGGATCATATCGTCAGTTTTCCAGACACCTTTAGGCCATATGTGATAGTGATATATAAGATCAGAAAATAGCCAGCTTGTTCTCTGAATCTGGGAGGCACTTCACAGGCAATGATATTTGTGGTCAATTTAGAAGACCAGAGCAAGGTGCAAGAAGGCATACACATTGTAGAAACTATATTCATATCTATAATGTACATATTCATGAACTCAGCTCATTTATATACGTTCATATATATCATAAGTTCAGTGATTCTGAACTTAAAAAATCAATGCTTTCAAAAGATTTTGGATTCTAATGCCTTCTCGTGGTAGGTCAAGGGAAGCCAGAACGGAGATAACTTGTATCTTAAGGTAACCGTGCTCTGAACAGCTGTGGAAGTCCTTGTAAGACCGCGAGTTCCCCTAAACCCTGAAGATCTGTACTGAGTTCTGAACAACGCTGGATCAGAGCAGCTTTCTTGGATCAAGCCTCTTACCATTTTAGTCACTTATATTATCCTCTATAGCATACAGCTGCTGTTGTTACTTCCATTTTTTTCTTCTAAATTGTCAACTCAGTAATAGAATTCAGTTTTGAAAAAGGGGAAATTACTGTTTGGGATTCACCAGTGACTGTCATAGATCACTGGCATTTACCCAGAAAGTTTTTGAGCTTTGTCAAAGAGGTAGAAATGATTATTAATGTATTGAGATTAACCTGTGAAATTAGCCTGATTTGCAATCTATTGCCCTTGACCATCATGAATCGGCTTGTGCAGAAAAATTCTTGCTGCCTGCATAATTGTAGTTGCTTCACACTAACGTGAAAAAATTTTTCTTCTCATCTTGCTCCTTTGTGTTTGTACACTGACTGCTTCCTCTACTAGGTGAAATTCAACCCTTTTGGAGCACTGTTTATTAACTTGGCCTTGCACAAATCCTTGAAGGAGTCTTAGCTTGCATTTAATATCATCACACCAGGACTTGATCTTACACACTTAGGAGAGACACCTTTTTTAACTGTACGCTGTAGGCATTACTTAGCTGCAGGTCTAGACAAATTACCTATAACTAAATTGTCAATAGGGGAAGTGCAGATGTTGACATGGGCTGTTAGGAAGAAGTTCCGTTCCCTATCTAGATTCTTTGACACTTTGGCAGGTCACTTAGTCACAGATATAGATGAATGTAGTTGCGCCCACACAGTTATTGCTAAAATTCTCTTATTGATATGTATGCTAGAGTACTGGTAAGATGGAGTCCTTTATATATATATATTTTATATATATATATATATATATATATATATATTTTTTTTTTTTTTGTTCCATCAAAAAAAAAAAATAGTCTCTAGTGGTTTATATGCCTTGTGTCATCTTGTCAACGGTTAAGAAAGAGGAGCCATGGAACAGGTAGTGTGGAGGAGGCTTAGTTGAGTGCAGGAAGAGGGGGAGAAGGAAAAAAAATTGCTGTTGAAAATAAGTCAGAAAATATTTAATCTCTTCCATTTATATTCTGGATATCACTCTTGTACTGAATGGAGGCCACTCATTCCAAATCTACAAGCATGCCTACGAGTTCTTAAGAAGGGATTTGGGGCTGTTGGGCTCTAGAGGTAAATAAGGCACTGTTCTTACACGCAGCTCTTCCAAGAACAGCAGTGCATCCTTTCTGCTTCAGGAGACCTTGCTTGAATATTGTGGCCAAAGTAATTAGAGTTTATACAGGGCTTACTGGAATAGCATGCTGTTGGTTATCTTTTGTAAGAAGAGGAATGTGTTAGAAACATAAGTTGACTTACAGGTCCACCATGGATGAATGGCAGCATAGAGGTTCTGTAGAGAGGATGGGCAAAGAGTAGCTGAAATAGCAGATAGTAAGCTGGGTGTAAGGGAAACAGGTGAGTGCAAAAATGAATTGTTACAATTTTCTTGGTGACTTTCAAGAGGTTGCCTCACAGGTGTATATAGTCTCCCTTCATTAATCTTAAAGGATGGTCAATGGAATAGCACCTTGTGCCCATTCCTTATTCTCCAAAATCACTACTGAGTTTGACTAACACGCGTGACACTAAAGAAAAGCAGCAAATATTTTTTTTATCAATGGGAAAAAAGAGTACACAGAACTTGGTTTTAAGACTCATAATGATGTGATTGAAGGTAATTACAAAGAAAGTATTTTTTCTTGTTCTGACTCTGGGTTCTGTTAGAATACTATAAAATCAACTCCTGCTGCGTGATTGGTAGCTCCTATTAATGGTGCTAAGCACTTCCTACTAAATCAGAAGTCCCATTGGGCTTCTTCAGCAGTTGAGGTTGTTCAGTAATTCTATGCTTCTAATTGTTTTTATAAAGAAGAATCAGCATATTGAAATGTTCTCAAGCTCTCTTGTCAGCATCTGAACCGAAAATGAAATAGCAATAAATCCTAATTGAAGTACTGACTTCTTGTTCAGATCTGAACTCTTTAAAAAAACACAAACTTGAATCAGGGCCTACTCTGGGATGTGGGATGGTCTGATGCTCTCAGCTGAGTCTTCGTTTACTTCTTCCTGGGTTTAGAATTAAAATGTGGTGGCAACTGGGCAGCTGTTGTGGAGATGTCGATAGGCCTGTGGCAAAGCATGGGACAGAGAGCACAGAACTCCTGCCTACCTCCTCCCCTACCTTTTTTTTTTTTGGGGGGGGGGGAGGGGGGGCAATTATCGTTTATGAAATATAGCAATAACTGGTAGTTTCAACAGCGATGATGAGGGATGTGCAGCACCTCCTGAGTGAGGAAAGGCTGAGAGACCTGGAATTGCTCAGCTTGCTGAAGAAAAGATGGAGAGGTGATCTTACCAGTGCTGTTGAGCAGGAGTCAGGTGGATGAGGCAAGGCTCCTTTTGACAGCGCCTGGCAATAGAACAAGGGACAATGTACAGAAACTAGAATATATAGGAAGTTCTATCCAAAATGAGAAAAACAGTCTTTACTTGGAGGATGACAGAGCACTGGAGCAGGTTGCCCAGAGAGGTTCTGGAGTCTCCTCTGGAGATGTTCAAAACCTGTATGGAAGCTTTCCTGTGCAATCTGATGTAGCGTGGGGTTAGATTAGATGATCTCTAGAGATCTCTTCCAAACCCATGATTCTGTAATAATTCCTTACTTTGCTCTGTGTGCTTCTAAAGGAGTCTCCATTCTGGCAATTCCGAAGCGTCCATTTTTTTGAGCACTAACCATTCCAGGTTGACGAGAAGTCACTGGGGGAATATTTAAAATAATACATATTCACTGCATCAACCAGCTAAGACTCCTTCCACCAGATTTTTAATCTCAGAATCTGTGAATTACAACTTAATCTTGATAACAAAAGTAAAAAATAACTACACGGATAAATAGATTGATTACAATAAATAGCCCTTCTTCGCCATCCTCCTCCTGCATAGCACATCCAGCTTTCAGGAGCTATTGTTGTCTTTTCCTACTCTCTGAAATGAAATTGATACATTGCACTGTAACTTTGTTCAGTTGCAGCTGTGTTTTCTGTCTATTAGACTACTAATTACAGTAGTGGAAGGAAAAAAAGTTGTCCAGGTGAACGGCTTTTGTGTGTTTTAGGTGCTAGTTCTTATTAGACAATAACGCCATGAAGTAAATAACTGAAACAGCCCTCTGCTACTGTATGAGATACTGGTATTGTATGAGGTACATATCCTTGTAAAAAGGATATGGCTGACTTGAGATTTAGAAAAAGCTAAGTAAAATATAAAGCACTGAAGAAGACTTGTCTGTGAAGAGTCATGAGAAGAATGTATTAGCTTAGAAAAGAGATGAATAAGAGAAGCTGAGATAAAAGATCGAATAATGAATAATCTAGTAAAGATAGAAGAGATTCTCTTTCCTCGGTGCCATGAAACAAGAAGCACAGCAATTCATTTAGAAGGTGGGAAATTCAAAACTTATTGAAAGGAAGACATTTTTTTTGCATGGTGTGTAATTAGACTTTTGAACGCATTGCCACAGGAAATTACAGAAGTCTAGACAATATGAAGCCTCAAGAAATAGATTATCCACTTATATGAAAAATAAAAATGATGCTGCTGAATGTTAAATAACATTATTGAAGAGATATTACTCTTGGCGATTCATATCCTAAGCCAGTCTTTCATGCAGTGTTCTTCTGCATGGGGCGTGGGGGTGAAATCCAACTTGGATAAAGAAAGGAATATCATAGTATATATAGTATATTTGCAATGAGTCTTACACCATCCTCTCTTCAATTTGTTACTGTGCCCTGTAAGATACTGAACCAGACTGCTGGCTTCACCTGTTATGGCACTGTCTGCCTTCGCACAGGAAGGGAGGGATGGGAGAGAGAGAGAACATGAGGAGTCCTTTGACATCATGGTAGTATGAGTGACAACCACTGTGTGTGCTCTTCACCAGAGCCTGAACAGGAAGCTGCTGAGGCCTCTTATGCAGCGTTCAGTATTGAAGATGCTGCCTTACATGCATCAGGTAAGACTGAGAGGGCATCATCACCTAAGCACATACTGTTAAACCTGAGTATCTGGAGGTTCATCAGAAAAGCTGGAAAGTGCTGGATATGTAAGAATGTGTGTGTGGACAGCATGTTTTCTTTTGTGCTTGATTTTTGTGCTAATTACTGTGCTGCTACTGAGATGCGTGACTCTGGTTTTAGGCATCTAGATCTCTGAAAAAATGTTGAACCTCATGAAATCAAGGCTTCAGTAGTGAGTCTGGGGGCACTGTAGTGCTCTGCTGGTACAATGCTCGTAGATTCAAATGTTCCACCTCATTCTTCTTGAGAGATGCTGAATTTGCCACTGTGTGGCCAGCAGTGAAATGGCCACTTGATAATGTGCAAGTGCAAATTATTCACAAGAAGGACGTGTTTAAATATTCCTTCCTCTTACTTTCAGGAAGTCTTTTGACCTGCTCGTGACTCCTGTATGCTTACAGATTTGTGGCTGTCTCTCGGGAGGTGGACATGGGGGCTGTGATCTGACTATCCACTTTATCATTTCAGACACATTTCTATTGCAGTGCTTCAGTTTCCAGTGTAACATTGCTCCCAAAAGCGTTTAATAAATAGTAGTAGTCCATGCAAGTCAGGAAAGTATTAAAGAATCAGCTTCATTTTTAGTATATCTAAATCTAGTCCACTTCAGAACTGACAAATTTGTATTAAGCAAGCATTGATATAGGTCTTAAATTTTAAGTACATGTTTATAATCCACTGAAGTGGATTGAGATCAATAGGTTTGAGGAATGTGCTTAAATGAAGAGTATACTTGAGCCTTGTAGAGTCAAGGCCCTTGTAAAGAGCTCATCAAAAGCTTTCCTAGATGCAAAGTTGCACTGATATAAATTTGGAAGTGATTGGAGATTGATTAAAGTCTTCTGAAAGTTTGGTAAATGCATTTGATAAGAGGGTATGATTGAGGGTTCAGATACAAATTCCACTAAAGCAAATCAGTTAAAAGCACTGCTACTTTCTTAGGTATTCTTGCCCCTGTTTTGGAGATCACTGTTGCTTGGAGAGTGACAAAACATGCATGACCTGCCTCTATTAAGCAGTGCTTTACATCCTATTAGATTAGAATGTCTAGCAATTGGGATTTTACTCTAAAATCTCAATTTGGAAACAGAAGCAATTGAGACGTTTATCCAAGCTCCCCTTTGATCTTCCTGAAGTAGTAGGCAGTAACCTTTGGCAATGCCGAGGAAATGAGAGCATCATCAGCTGCTGCTGCTTTTTGCATTGGTATGTGTATATGTTTTAGAGATGGTAAATACATGGAAACAAATCGTTCAATCTTGGAGAGGCCTCATGTGGGAGTGTTTTAGAACAGCTTAGATCAATTTAACTAGATCAGCAATCTGCAATCACCAAAGCCTCCAAAACCTTCCCCTGCAAGCCTAGACTGGGATTGGGAAGCCACTCATTGAATATGCCTTATTGAATGAATGTTTGTTAGCTAAGCTGCAAAAATTGTGTGCATGCTCTCAGCTCACCCCAATCACAGTGTAAATTGTGTTAAATTCATGGTTCACTGGAGAGCTATGTAATGCAAGCACACTCTCAAAGTTTAATAAAATCCTCATAAAATCCTTAACTCCCGTGCCTGCCTACACACACAGTGCAGCTTTACTAAACTTAGAATACCTTGTTAATGCTGAAAAAAAGACTTCAGAAATTAAGATGTGGTTCTAGAAATCCATGACTTTGACATCTGTGGCTACAATGACTTTCTGTCCTATATGTCTGTACCTACTGGTATCAGTCATTCGATTTCAATCCTTATTCTTATGATTTTTTTCCTCCTTTTGAACCTTATGTAAATAACAATACATCTGTAAAAATCTCCGGGTATACGTTCTCCCACCTGTAACTCCTGGGAACACCATCTAGTTCAAGTTGAGTTACTTTTATTAAGCTTTTGATTCGGGGGGAAAATAGAAACTTTTTCCCATTATTGCCAGTATGGGATCATCACATGTCTGAGTTCAGTCTATTACCCAGGAAAGTCTTACACAGATGGTCAATAGTTCATGCTAAGAGACAGCAAACCATGTAAACAAGCCTTTGGATTCAGGCAATATTATTACCAGTGTAGCTTAGTAATAAAGCCAAGCCCTTTGACAGATTGCTTGCTGCTGTTGCCAGCATTCAATCCTGGTCTAATTCAGAATTTAAAAAAATAATAAAGTAAATTGGGTTGCTGGGGATTTTATGCATCTATATGTGTCTGTGTACATAATATGTGTGTATATATATGTATATAAATCATCAGAAATAGCCAGTTCTGCATTATGTCCATAATTTTCCAACTCTTGGCTATGTCTCAGCCATTTTCCATATGTTCTAAAATATATAGGTTGTAGTATATACATGCAATAATATGTGAACAACAGGAAATCAGTATGCAGTATGTATGCGCCCAGAGGAAGGGCCAGCCACAAGTAATAGGCCCTCAGTTAATCAGAAGAAATCTATCCTCTTGGAAGAGGAACTATTTTTTTTTTTATTTTATAGCTCTCTTCTCTTTTGGTCCAGGATTTGAGCACAGGTTTTGCTACTGTATTTTAAATCTCTCCTGATACTATGCAGTACTCCTTAGCCCAGCAGTGACAGTTTCACAGCCCTGCAGTCTCATTTTTCTGCAGAATTTTTCCTTTGGATATTCTACCCCCCTCCACAAAGTCCTGAGTAACAGGACTGCAGCTCTGCTCTTAGACGCATTGACATCTGTCAGTCAAAGATTACCTCTAACAAGAATTATTCATTTCCTGTTGTTTTATTCTCACCTATCCAGAGCTCTGCAGCTACTTGGCTTGCATGAGACATTGTGATCTGGGGGTGAAGGGGGAACAACAAACTCAGTGGAAGTGGGAGCTAGGAAGGTGCAGTGGTATTGGATAGCAACTTCAGTCACAGATCTTGGTAGCTGTCTTTGACAAAGGAAGCAGTCAGCTGTGTCCTAGTGAGCAAGTGGATTACTTTCATGTGTTAAGGCCTGTAAGAGAAGGGGGAAGGGTGAAAGGCTGCTCATGTAGGTCAGGTGTTGGACTGTATTCCTCTCCCCTCTTCTAAGTTGTAGTGTGGAAAAATAGGAAAATGCATGACTTGCAAATACCGCTGGTCTCAAATGGCCTGGGAACCACACTAGGAACTGCTGAACTTCTGTGGAATCATAATTGTACATTGCCTGAGGAGAGAGAGCTCATCAGATTACACTCATCTTTTATCAGACCTTAGTGTATGTAGTGCCCATTGCAAGACCGTTGGAGGCAATCTTGGAAGTGAGTGAAGCTGCTAGCTGCCAAGTTTTTGGCAAAGTACAGGTGTACTTCTGTGTATACTGTAATATCAAATTTCATTTCAAGATTTTGTGGGTATTAAGAGCTGCTGAGAGATCCAGAAGTGAACTGGATGCATCTACATTGCAGAAATCTACTCTGTTCTAGAATCTACAGGTTGCTGGATTTGCAAGAGCACTTCCTGGGGGATATTATTTCTGCTTGCCTTCTCACTTCAGCGTTTGCTGGTGGCTAGACCGGGGTAGAGAAGATCAAACTGTTTTCTTTGACACAGTGTGATTTTCTGGTGCAGAAACTAACACTGATGAAAACCAGGAGAACTGGTCCTGCTCCTAGGGTGCCATTGTGGTTATATAATAAACACATGCTAGTGTGGATGAAATGTGCTATAGTTATGGAACAAGTTGGTAGGTATGTATTTTTTGTGAAAGCCTTAAAATGGGTTTTCCTGATCTAGTGTCCTAAAACACTCTTAAATGTGTTTGGCGTCTCGGATCACTCCTACTCAATCAATTATGATAGTAGTCAAAGAAGGTAATGTTATCTGCTATGGCATTTCAGTTATGTGCCACTTTCGTGCACCGTATTTCTGTAAGGTGAAGGGCCAGAGGGAAGTGTATGGGAAGGGACGAAGATGCATCTTCACCCTACCAGAGATGATCAAAGCAATAGTTACGTTTGTGAGAAATCACAGATGTCTTATTAAAAGCTGAGTTATAGCTTGTGTGTGCTGCTGATGCTCCTCCACTGGCTTGCAGAATATTCTCAAGCTGCGTGCAGTATGTCAGTTCTTTTGTCCATTTATTTTATTTTCCCACTTTCACGCTGCAATATGTAAGGATTTGTATTTGAACATGCTTCGGATAGTGATTAAAAATCTATCTTTACCTTGAAAGAAAAAGTACTAATAATTAGAAAAGTGGGAGGATGAATCCTTGCTGTAGATACAAAGTCGATAAAGAGACTTTCAGTGACCTAAGTATGGGTCAAGGAAGTAAAGGAAGGAAAAGAAGAGGAAAAGGTAGCACTAAAAATATTAGCTGCAGCCTTTAGTAGCAACACTGTCAGTTCCTGCCTGGGCAGTACTTGGACTTTTTGCCTACTGTTCTAGCATGTAAAAGCAAAAGGAAAGAATCAGCTTGTGTCCTAGTTTTGCTGTGTACAGAAGCTGTCTGTTTTCCTGAACAGAAATGGAGCGATGAAGCTGGGAAATGTGCTGTTACGGGGTGCAAGTTAGGGTGTGTGTGGGGAAAGAAGAAAGATTCTGTGGGCCTTGTTGGTTTGCTTACCATTACAGTGATTTTTCTTCTTTGTCTGACCATGCTTTGAATGGAGATCATGATTCACTGTCTTATCACAGCAACTCCACATGCAGATGTATAGGGTAAAAGGCACTGTTAAAAAAAATAAAAAATCCAATGATTAATGCCCTTCATTACCCAGGAGCCTACGTAACTCTTGGCTCTATGTATTCCAGGCTGGTGCACTTCTTATTGGGGATCATAAAAGAGAATTTGGATGAACTGAAAAGTAGATGCAAGAATACTGCACTTCAGTTCTTTCCTTTTTCGCATCAAAGATGCTAGTTGCACAACACACAGGTGAAAGAGGGAATTTCTCACCATGTGACTTGGAGATACTCATGGGAATCTGTCTCACTCTGCAGAGAGATGGCAAGGGATCAACGGTTAGGATATGTAGGAATGTCATACTCAATTAATTTCCTGAAATTACATTCTGAAGTTGTGTTTTGAAAATGAATTAATATTGGTAAAAACCACTGATATCCTTGGATAAAGGGCAACAGAGAAGAACACATTGTTATTATGAAACTGTTGTAGAAATCCTCTCTTTGGCTTTGACTGAATTATTGCAGTAAGTTTCCTTGGTGATGTGACGTAGGATTTACTGGAGTGTTTGTGCTGTATAATTGAAAATGACACTACCTTTATTAAACAATCTGTGGGACTCTTAACTCTTTTCTGTGCCGAAACCAGCTTTGCTAGCGATTCTTAGCAAGCATCCGAGCCAGCAAAGGGGAGGCTGATCAGATCTCTGCTATGAGACAGATGTCTTATAGTACTGCTGAGGGCAAAAAATACATGTCTTCCTTGAAGCAAATGAGATAATAATAGATGGATAATGAATGTGGCTGAAGACTCAATTAACAACTCATTGAATTTTTTCCCTTTAACAAAGGAAAGAGTGAAGGTTCTTGTCATTCTGTTGTTCCCCTTCAGACTATGAAGGTAAGGTTCAAGGTGAAGAGACCTCAACCTAAATCATCAATTTCTAGGCAGCTTTGTTGGCACTGCCTGTAAGCTGTCACCGACAGCTGTTCATTTACCCATGTAAAATGAGTTAATGGTCCTATAGCCTAGGTTTTCTCAGGTTGTCTGTATGATAACAAATTTCATTTCAGTCAAGGCTAATTGCTGCTTCTGACAGCAGCCTTCCAGGAGAGTCTTCAGGGAACAAGCAGGTAATGCTGGTCAGATCTGATGCACACACCTAGGAGTCTGTAACAGGGTTTGCCTTTCAAAGTTGTCAATCTGGCTTTAAATACAGTGGATGCTTATATCATGGTTTGAATGTCTCACATGCCTGAGATGTTAGAGGGATGAGATTAAAGTGTCTAGTTTCTTCATTGTTCATGCAAATTATTAAGACACCTTTTCAACAGTGTTCTGTCCTGGTCCAGCAGGATGGCAGTATGCTTTGCAGCTGTATACTTCAGAGCTGAAATGCAGTGGCAACACTGACCTTGTTCACCTATAATGAAGTAGGACTCTTACATTTAGAGGACTGCAGTGCAGTAACTTTGCTTTCTGATACTACATTTTACTGTTGTTCTATCTCCATGCGTGGTCTGATAAAAAAAAACTATAGGACTGAAAACTTACTTGTGTTCTCCATATATAAGCTGATCTCAAAAAAAATACAAACAAAAAACCAACAAACCAAACAAATTACATATTCCAAGGATATAATTATCCCGTTGTCAAATTAAGCTGAGTAAATTTCCTTCTCTTAAATTAGGTTTGATTTTTTTGTAATGACTGCTCAGTCCTACAAATAGCAGTATAATGGGAATATAGATACACTCTGATTGAATGCGGATCCTCTCCTGGCTACACCAACTTGATTATATATCCCAGTGGATCCTAACTAGGAAGTTCTGTTTCCCATAAGTCAAAATGTCTGCATCTTTGTCACACCATTAAGAAAAAGTCGGGAGTTTGATTAGCACTGAAGCTCTAGGCTTCTTTCACAGGGACAAAAGACCCTCTAGAGAAGCCAACACGCATGTTAAATATTGATACCTGGATGACAAGGAGTATTTGTAGCTTCTCATTCTGAGATGGGATACAGTAATATATAATGGAAAGAAAGGAAAATTGTTACGTAGTATAAATATATATTTAATGAAGAAAAAATAAATTATTCTTGTATTCCAGTAAGATAATTCTGTCGTCACAAATCAGATAATTTGATCTCAGGTGTTGTAATGTTTCAGAGCTTGACTACATAAGAAACAAATGGTAGGTCTTAAAATGTAGCAGGTTTTTATTTGATGTTTCTCCCTAAAACTCCATCCGTATCAGTACAGGTGAGGGCAGAAGGTAAGATGAAAGATGATGCTTTGCTAGCGGTTTCCTTCTTATTTACATCTTCCCAGCTTTTCAGGAATTGCAAGCCAAAGAGGAGATAAACAGCTGGATGGTTGAGGTCAAGGAACTGGAAGAGTCAAGATGGGACAAATCTGAGCAAAAGAGCTCACCAGTGGGCCAGATCAATACATGTGATCCAACAGAGAATTGATACAAAAGAGCAGTAGGAAAAGGAAATGAATAAGGGTAATGCACAGTTAGACCAGGCCAGATTAATTTTTCTTTGTCTTCTGAGATCACCAAGACGTGGTGAAATGCTTCAGTGGACTCCATCCTAAGCCTACCTTCAATTGTGGAGTCCTTTACAAGGTTTACAGATGGTTTTACCCAGGTAGCAGCTAAATGTCTTCTAGGAGCTCAGTGTAAAATACACCGAGAGCCACTGCAAATCTTTTGCCTTAATTTGGAATAGCCCAAAATTTTAAGTTTTCAAGTCAGATTCTGCTTTCTGTCAGCTTATGGAATTGGCTTTGTTACACCAGTGTTGCATAAGACATTGCATCATGTAAATGTGTCTGGGTTGCACTGACATGCTCTTGCACATCTGTGTGCTCTGTGCATAATGCTGAGGTGCCTGATAATGTTTTATTTCTCCCTGGAGATACTTATTTATACATTTTCAGTTATTACACATACCCGTGCACAGTCTGCTTACTATTGTTTGGAACTGGAGATTTCATACCAAGCATGCAACACTTTTAAACTATGAGCATGTTTAAGAAACTTATTCCTGTATTCTTTTTTTGACTCCTTATGCCCAGAGGAAAGAATGAAATGAAAAATATGTGCATTTTTGAGTAGGAGAAAAAAGGATTGCTCTCAGGAGACTCTCTCCTGATTCTGTGATGAGTAATGCTGCTGTCAATTATTGGGTTATTCAGAAATAAGCTAAAAAATGCTTAATTTTAGATTCATTCATTTTTACTTGATTCATGTCATTTCTAGTCCTGTGAAAGTAGGAATCCCCCATTGAAATGAAGAACTCTCAGCTGGATGAAAAATCAATGGCAATTAAGATCACAGAAATTATTAAGGAATTCCCATCCTGGGTCTTTATGTGGTGTTTTTTTAGTAATCTGTGAGAATATGTATGCAAGCAACTCTTTAAGGATGAAGAAGGATGTTTCCCCCAGTCCAGGCTTCGAGACCTTTATTTTAGATTACTAATTGCTAAAATAAATATATATTAATTAAAAGTATTAATACGTACATCTTTCTTATTTCTATGCTTTCTTAGCAAAAGGACTGTAATGTATTGATGAAATGATCTGTGACTTAACACCTGTCCTTGGGGAAAGTATGCAGTGTTCTACAATTGTGTTTGTTTGTCTTTTTCATTTGTGTTAATTATTTTATAGATGTGTTCCTCTTTCTTCAGTAAAATCCCTCTCATTGTAAGAGCAGTATGAGATACAAAAACTAAATCAATGGCAATAAGAATGGGATTTAAGTCTTGTAATTTAAATGAACACAAATGTATGCTTTTAAAGCAGGTTAATTAGGATTTGTCTCTGTGCTATGGAAATAACATAGGAATTCAATCCACTTCTTTAGGTACCAGATTTAGAATGAACTGCCCTTTGGATATCACTTGTTGGTTTTTTGCAGAGAGAGGAAAATTGGATGCTAGGTTAAGAATGGATACATAATGTTAGAGAGTTTTATACACCTTAAATTGGTGTGCGAATCCTACCTTTGGTGTTCTTAAGGATTTCACATCTCTTTTTTAAAGAACTGTAATGGTTAGGGACTGTATACCCATAGTCTAGAAAATGTATCATTTTCTTGAGGAACGACTGAGTGAACTGGGTCTGTTTAGCCTTGAGAAAAGAAGGCTGAGAGGGGATTTGATCCAGGTTTATAAATACCTGAGGTGTGGTGGTCATAGTGGTGAAGCTGGACTCTTTTCAGTAGTGCGTGGGGACAGGACAAGGGGAAATGGGATGAAGCTAGGGCATAGGAAGTTCCGCACGAATGTGCGCAAGAACTTCTTTACGGTGAGGGTGACGGAGCACTGGAACAGGCTGCCCAGGGGGGTTGTGGAGTCTCCTTCTCTGGAGATATTCAAGACCCGCCTGGACGCCTACCTGTGCGACCTGGTGTAGGGAACCTGCTTTGGCAGGGGGGTTGGACTCGATGATCTCTGGAGGTCCCTTCCAACCCCTACAATTCTGTGATTCTGTGATTCTTCTCAACTCTATTACTCTTCCATAGGGTCCAGAGATCCTAACTCCACACAGGTCTATTGGATGGATTTTCCAGTGCTGTACCACAGAAACAACTGCACTATAGCTGTGCATCAACTAGTTTAGGTCTGAAACTACAAAATAATTCTTACAAAGAGGTACACAGGATGAGTGTACTGGCATATTACTGGCATACAGTGCTTTCTGTCTGGGAAAAAAATATTAAGAAATTGTAGATTATTTGATTTCATTTATTACTGCTTCAAGCTGATTTAGTGAACAGACTCTTAGTGTACCTAGATAAGGCATGATGTTTTTCTTTGGGAGCAGGTAAAGCTCTAAGAGCCACAATAGACTGCTGCGTATCTAATTTCTTTTCACTGTCGATGGGGGCTATGACCTTGCATCACCATTGATGACTTAAAATAGTTTCACTCTGTTTGGGGAGAAGTCAAACAGATACAAGTACTGCATTAAAAATGCTTCCCATTTATATAGAAAAAAATATATCATATCTGGATGCTATTTAGGTAACTCAAAAAATGCTAAAAAAAAAATAAGAAACTTCAGAAAGATGTGCTGGTAAGACATTTTTCAACATCTCTCTGCATCTGTGTCTCCTGAGCCCTGGAAAAAACTCAGTCACAATGTAAATAAAATAATGTTGGTGAGATTAAAAAAAAAGAAAGTTTAGGAAAATGTATGTATTGCATATTGGAGCGAAGATTAGAGAAGATGGAAGATAGGAAAGCAAAAAACAAGCAACGCACTAAGCTAATTTTGCTCTCTGCTATTCAGTGCAGGCTGGAATGTAGACTAAGAATGTATCCTGTGTTGTAAACTGCATTAAAATGAATAAGATTGGCAGCTCCCATTCCTCTAACAGTATTTGGTGTGGCTAAGTTTATGGCTTGATCCCATGCACTAACTGCATTTAATGGTCGAGATGTCATTCAGCTTTCAAAAGGAGAAACAGAAAGGTAGGTGTCAAGATTTGTGAAAATAAGAGACGTCAGGTGAATTCTTCCTCCACAGTGTCCCCTGCACTTTTGCTCTCCTTTCAAACTGTTTCCTAAGTCTGCATTTTCTTTGTGCTGATGCCTCTGGGGAATGGCTGTAAAGGTGATGTGGGAGCTGAGGGTTGGATCTTCATGTCTAGGCTGAGGAACTCTGTGACCTGAGTATGGAAATGTTGCTTCCACAAGCTGAGTGTTGAGATACATAAAACCAAGCAGGTGATTTCAGCCCCCACCTATATTAACAGATCACTGCGTGTGAGAACTACCACCATTTCTAGCGCTAATTGCGAACACCTCAAGAGAGCCCTGCATGGGCAAGGAGAATAAATTGCTTCCTAAAGTTCAGCATTAAAAAGTGTATGGGGAGACATCATAGGAGAGTTTTCGCTGCTCTTGTGTATAATAAGGTTAAAAGGTAACTTGATAATTCTTTCGATATCTCCAGGGAGAATACTCAGTGTATAGCGCAAAGGTGGAAAGAGGGCTCATTAATTTTAGACAAACTCGTAACAAGAAACAGTAACTGGAAATTGAAACTAGATATATGAAAAATGAAAGTAAGATATATTTTGTTTCTGATTTATTTATTTTCTTAAGAGCGGGGGTAATTAACAACCTGGGCTGACTACGCTGATGGAAGGTTTTCCATTGCTTTCAATCTTTAAATTGCAATGAGATGCCTTTCTAAGAGAGCAGATTTAACCACTCCAGAAGTTATTGAGCTGAGTAGAAGAATTGCTGGGTGAAGTGTTCTCATTAATATTACCAGGACTCTGAGGCTGCATTATCACTATGGGTCTGTTTGGCCTTAAAAATCTGTACATAGCTCTGTACAATACAGCCTTCCAAGGTCATTCTGTTGATTGGTTGACTTTTTATGATATTTCACCTGCGCATTTCTGCATACATGTACACTTCTTCCAGGCTATTTGTGCAGTACTCTTAAGCTCAGTTTTAACTGCACCATATACAACTGCCATCCTAACTCTTCCAATGAAAAGGAATAAAATGGAGGAAAAAGCACAGATTGTTGTGGCTCTCACTGTGACTCCTTCTCTGGCTTCTCTTTGAAACTTTGAACTTCTTAAAAGGTAGCAATGTGTCTTAAATCCTCATCTTTGTAGGAAGAAAGCATTCCCATCTCTGGTGCTTTTCTTAGTCTGTCCTTATTATCCTTGAAATTCCTAGATTTTCACTGTATTGTCTTCTCTCTGTAAATCTACAAGCTCTTTCAGGGACATTTTCCCTTCTCCTGGGCTTGTGTCTCTGGCCTCAATCCAATCAAGATCTAAACAATCTCCTTACATACTAATCAATTATCCCCACTTGGAATCAGCTGAAGGTGGAAGTTCTGCCATGTTGCAGATGAGCAGAGCAATGAGCTTGCTAGAGTAGGGAAAGGGAGATGAGATAAAATGAGATCTGTTTAACACCCATCTCAGGAATCAATGCTCATTTTCATAATGAATTTGCCTGTGTTCGTCATCACTGCAGCCTTTCATTAGAAGGATGACAGCTGAGATTTCTGCATCTGCCATTTCCACGGTATACTCAGCAGCAGGATGCTTTAGCAAAGATCTCTTAATTACAGCTATGAAATTCTGGGTTGTGGGTGGGCCTGGAAATGTTTCTGGCAAGAGAGGGAAGGTGGTAGAAATAAAGGAAAGCTCACTGTGCCTAAAACTTATCAGTCCAACTCTAATATATGTGCTTCTGAGCACTTCTTCACTCACTTCTTTATTGTTTTGTTTGTATTGGAGGTACATCATGATGAAAGAACATTGTCCGCTCTTCTTTCTGACATATATGGCTACCTCTGTGGTGGAGTGTAACATTTTTTGAAGGTTTTGTATGTGTCTAACTTGGAGAAGTACAGACTTGAGCTTTTTAGCCAAACACTTCAAGATTTTGATTTACAAGAAGAGAGGGGGAGAGCCCACTAGGCTGAATGAACAGCCAGCTCACATACCAGTGTTGCCCCTTGACAGCGGTTGGGGTCCATGCACAATCAGTATGAAGGAGCACAGAAGTGCAGTAGTTTTTCCTTGCTGGATGGGATTTCTCTGGCTAGTCTTCTGTTGTCCCTTTTGTAGCATAATGAGTTAAAATGAGGCTTTGAACAAAATAGCAGTTGTATATGTATAGAAACTTCCAGCAGTGCACACAGTGATTTGACTCAAGATGAAGAGACTCTGAGGCTTGGCTTTGTACACTTCAGTTTTTCCAGTCGTAGCAGGCATAAGTAATGGGGGGAGGTCCGATGTAAAGTGGAGATGGAGAAATGATTATCTGTTTATATTGCTTTCCTTTCAGAGCAGAACAATGAAATCAGCAGAAATCTCCTCTGTTCCTTCTCTCTTCCTAGCAGATAAACCTTGCTTTAGAAAATTTAGAATGTGTTATGGATAAAGAAAGGTCACTTAGGTCTTGGATCTGCTTCCTTCATTAGCAGTAAATTGGCATGTAGTGATTGCTCCTTCTAGTACCAGTGCTGTAGAATTTAACTAGCCAGAAGAGCTTACAGATGCCACATGAGAAAGCCAGTGATGCCTATAATATATTGCAGGAATCATAAATAGCTGAGACAAGGGCTGGTTATTGCTTAGTTCAATACTGTTGTTTAATAGGAATTCTAAATACACTCTGCTGGGTTAAATATTGTACTATTAACTTCTGAGATAATGATCTTTCCAGATTGAAGGAGGGACAATCATATTACAGTGTGATGCATTTCTTTGAGCTCTCCATATGTGAGCAGGGTAATTGAGGCGACAGGCAATTCTGTAAGCCATCCTGAGGGTCAAATTCTCTCATTGTACAGGATTCTCATTCTCAGAGAGGTCAGGAGGACTTGCTGAATGAATATAGAAGCATTAGGTAACCCCAATTTGTATATTTGTAAAGCACCCATCAACCCTGTGTCTCAGCCTGTGGATATTATCAATCTCTAACTAATTACATCTATTCCACAAGACTGCATAGTTGTTTTAAAAATAACCATTTATCCAGGTTTTTTCTTCATCCTTTCTTATAAGTAGCTGCTTGAATGACAAAATTAGTTGTCTTCATGTTGATTTTTCTCTCTTTGTCCTGTGAGTGAGCTTCTGCAAAATGAAAAAGGACTCAGCAGAGAAAGGACTCTGTTCCAAAAAGAGAGGTACATCCCTGGAAAATGGCTCACCCTTAAAGCCAGCTGAATAGCTCAAAGGCAATGAAGGTCACATAAGCAGTGGATGTTTTTATGATATATTAGGAATAGACTTATAGCTGGCCAAACAAAAGAGAAACCTGGAGGATGAAAGAAACGCCCACAGTTTACCTTTGCTTGCAACAGCCTATCCACTTTACTTACATTGTGTATTTGATACTGGAGAGCCCCTTTTCTCTTTCTCATGTTCTAAGTCCCAGTTTTCTTCAGCATTGTATTTAAATGCGACATTCAAAGGATTCAAAGTTACTAGGGATGGGAGATTACACATACACATATATACGTATATTATATATTGGGGGATGCTCGAAAGTAATGCCTCATTTTTTATGATGTTGGTATATGACATCAGAGGTGGATATTGGTATGGCAATAGAGGTAGAATGTTCCTACCAATGTTCTGTTACATTTTCTGTCTGTCCATTAAAATGGTATCTGACATGGAAGTGCATGTGAAGCAAAGGTGTGTAATAGAATTCTTCATTGTGGAAAAAAATGGCACCCATTGACATTTACCATGGAACACGTTGCCAATGTTGGCTGGACTGTTCTACCACATCCACACTATAATCTGGATTTGGTGCATTTTGGCTTCCATCTATTTAGGCTGATGGAGGGTGATCTATGTGGGCAACACTTTCCAAGCAATGACATTGTCACAGCAGGTGTGAAACAGTGGGTCACCTCTGCTGGTGCAGATTATTGCAAGCACATCATGCAGGCTTTGTTCATTGCTGGAGAAAATGCATAGCTAATGGTGATGGATATATTGAAAAATAGTATTTTGTGGCTGAGAATGTGTTCTAACATATAGTGTCAGTTTCCATGGAAATAAATAGAAGGTATTACTTTTGGAGTGTCCTACATATATAGGTATATACACATACAAAGTCAATAACAAAACCAAATGTGTAGATGTTTTTATGTAGAGTTTTCTATCCCTGACATTTAACCCTTTGCACTTATTAGGCTTTTCTTTATATTCAGGGAGCAAATTGGTACTGTCTAAATTGATAAAAGCTGGTCTTGGTGGTCAGGAGAGACTTGCATCTCAATTCTGTTATCTCTACTTTAAACAACCATTTTAATTTGTATAATGAACACTTCAGATCTGCAGAAACTGCACACATATACATCGAAAGAGAATTGTTCTTGTTATGTGAAACATTTTCTAACATTTTGATTTTAAAAAACAGAACTTTGTGCAATGTACCTCAGTAGTTCTGGTGTTTACCTGGAGTACAGTATAGTGGTAATGACGCAGTAAAGGTATAGGCTTGCTGCAGCATATATGGGAAGGTTCAGAGATCCCTGATCCAAAATATACTGCTGCTTTGCTATCTTTGCAATGACTTCTGAATTCCTTCTGGGATCCCTTTATTACTACATCTTGTTTTTCCACTTTGTAGTTTTAGATTTCTCTTGACTCACAGATTGACAAATGCTTATCAGATTTCAGTTTATTAAAATCCTAATGTTGTCTGGAAACGAAATACAAACAAAAACATGCATTTGTGAGTAAAAATGGATGAAGTTAGATTGTTGGAGAATACATTAGTTTGCAATAATTCAAGACTTATTTGTTTTTTGGGTTTTTTTTCCCTTTATTTTATTTTCTTAAAATGTGGCAGCATATTTTCTTCTTGGAAATACGAAAACCAGTGAAGTATTCTCCAGTCATTTCATTACAAGAATAGTAAAGAGCATGTGGGTTCAGAGCTGTGTACATTTGTTGGTGGAGGAGTCAGTTGTCTAGTAAAACCAAGCGCTCCATTCCGGGCAACGATAGATGTGACTTAGGGTGTGAATGAGATGTTCTATTGTATTTAAACTAGGATGAAGAAAAGATAGCTGAGCAATTACTCTGCCACTGGTCTGCTCTCCCCTATTGGTTCTATCAAGTAAAAGTGATTATTTCTTTTATAAAATATACATTCCTCTATAAAAGAAAGAAGTGTATCTCCTGATTTCCTGTCTTCTGGAAGACGTGATACAGAAGCTCTTCATGTGAAGAGCTGTGACTTAAAAAAAACAACATAGATAGGGTTGAAAAACAAGGGAAGAACTGGATAAAAGAGTATTGAATGGAGAAAGGTTGGAGGGGAGATAGATAGGCTAAATTTCCAAAGGGCTGCTCTTAGGCTCAAATTCGTGTAATATTTTCATTAAGGACCTCAGTGCAGTAGGAATTTGCTGATTAGATTTGCTGATGGTACGAGGTTTGCTTCAAAGGTATTGTCTTTTGTTATGTTGGTCCACGACATCAGAGGTGGAAGATGGTTATATGATGGAAGAGCTCTTGAACATTTCTGGAGTAAACTTTTAGGGTTTAATAATAATAGAATAAAATTCAATGAAGGGAAGTGCAAAGCGTGGCTTGTACAAGAAGTTCAGTTGTATCTGACTCAGCAACCGTACTTGTAGGAAGAATATAATATGGAGTTACAGAATAAGGCTCAGAAATGTAAAGCTCTGGAGGAAGGAGAAAATCATTCCCACTGTGAACAGCAACTACAGAGCAAAGACAGGCAGGATAGCAATGCATTTTCCTTTCAGGGATTTAGATGACAGAGCGCTATTGCAGGACAGGTCAGGATGAAATAGGCCTTTGGAGGTGCTGCCATGTGGAAAGTTTTTGGTACCAGACATAAAGAATTGGGTAATGAGAGCATGTTTTGGTGGAAGTTTGCCCAACAAATGAAGTGAAAAAGAACTGTGAGAAAATGATGAAAATATGCCTCTGTTCTGTCTGGAAGAGACTGGACGGGAGGTGGTGTTTGAAGACATATGGACGGTTATAAAAATGGTTACTGTTTTAGTGATTTCTGCATATTGATTGCTGTCTACAGACTGTTGGACGAGGAGTAGTTAGTTGAAATAGCAGGAAGGAAGATTAGAGATGCATATCAAGCTGCAAATTAGGAATATATTTTTAGACGAATCTATTTCTGGGGTAGTCTAGGTAAGCCACGTCCTGCCTCAAAGTAGAGAAGAAGTATGCCTAACCAGAGAATTTTAGGATTTAGAGCAATTTACAATAATGGAGGACTTAACCAATGAAGTAATGAGCCTGACATACCTGCTGAAAATTTATGTGATTGTGTGAAATTGCAGTGATTTCACTCCTTCCAAATGCAGTGGGATTCGCAAACCCTGACAGGGACTCTGATCACGAAGGATTTTGTAACTTTTGCTTCTCTTGGAAAACTGTGTGATTTCTATAGTTAATTGGGTAAGCAGCTTGGGTGACGCAATGCATGATGGAAAAAAATGTAGCCACAGGTCTCCTGTAGAACTCAGTTTACAAAGCCAAGAAGTATCTCCCTTATAATTGGGTACTGAAATGTAGCAAAATTCAGACATAGCTGTAATCACCTGATGAAATAACAGAATTTCCCCCCATAGGTATACTGTTTTTAATAACTTGGTCTTTCAGAGTGCTGTAAATTTTTAGGATGATGCCGCATCCTTGGTGAAAGTCAAGGAGATGAAAATATCATGTGCAAAAAGTGCGTGCCTTACTAGTTCACTGAATCAAATCTTAGAGCTACTATGAAAGACTCCATAACTTAAAGAAAATGCCACTGTTATGATTGCTTGCTTTATTCCTGGAGGACTTGTCTTCTCTAGAAATCTTTTACACATTCATCACATCTAAGTGGATAGTGGAAAAGACATAAACAAAGCATTTCTTCCACCAGGTGAAATTTCTTTTTAACTTGGGAGAGACGAGTTAACAGCTATGACAGCTAACTGTGGAGGAGGAAACTCTGTTTATGACATCTTCCTTATGGCAGCGATCTTTCTAATAGGCTTAGAGGGTCCCTTACAATTAACTTGAGGCAGATGACTAATTTCCATAGTCAGCTTCCAACACATCCATCTGCCTTTCTAGGTAAAGGTGTGAATGATTTTCTTTTTTTCTCGTCTTTTATTTTTCTCCTGAGCAGTTCTATATTTGGTTACCACAGGATTTTATTCACCAGGGAAATTTGTACAGCAATTCATATCACAACCTGTGCTTAAAAATCGTAAGTGCTATGCTGGCAGGGCCAGATCTACAGGTTCAGCTCTTCTAACTATTTACTGCAGCACTCTGTGACCCAAAGACCCAAAAAGAAGGGTTTTTTTCTTCCCTTTTTTTTTTTTTTCTTTTTTTTCTTTTTTTTTCCCTGCAAACATGTGAAGGTAAAGCAAGCGTGTGTCAAGTGTTTGCACCAACATCCTGAGAACAGTTGAATCAGATCCACCCTGGTGTCACGGTGTATGGATTGGGGCAGGAGGATGATGGCAGTGACTCACAGAGTGACTCCCAAACAGCACAACTTGGGCGTCCAGACCAGCCAGCAAGTACTGATGAATCCTGAAGGCAACCTAATGATTTTTGCTTGAGAAGGGGCTGGCAGATGATGGATTTGAGGCTGGACCTCCCATCTGTTCCTGATTCATCTTCCACTGAAGCTAAAGAATGAGAATGAGCAACCAGGAAACAGTTTCATCCAGTCGTCTGGGAATCATGTCACCAAGCCAGACGGCAGCAATTTAACTTTCCTCTCTCATATGACCAGCATATACTGGCAGAAATTTATTGTTTCTTCATTACTAAAGATTTACTGGATGCTTCATTGTTGGGAGGGGGAAAGGCAATATTTTCTTCTTTATAAATCTGTCCTTTCTATCTGGGTATTGTTTTAGCCAGTTGTATTTTGCTTGTATGAGGTAAATGTGTGGAGCATTACAGAGAGGACAAAGTCCCAATGGAGGATTGATGAGGGCTGTGGTGAGGAATGCTTAGCTGTGTCATTATCTAGGTCTTCATGCAGAATGTTTACATGGGGCTGTAATGTAGCACAAAAATGGCTATAGAAAATTACCAGATTGAACTGAAGGGGGAAAAGCAATGAATTGGAAAAAAAAAAAAAAAAGAAATAAAAAATAGACCAGATCTTTAATGATTAAATTAGAGATGCTTGCTTAAATATAATGACACACCCACAGAAATAAGGCCACATCAGATGCAGCCAGTGACTGAGGGCTGTGGGAATGCAGACTTCAGGGTAATGTTGAGTGTGTACTGAAGACCAGCCTGTTTTCAAGTGAAGTGAGTGCTTCTCATTTTGCAAAAGGGCAAATCTGCTCTAGATTAGCTCTAATTAGCCTCCTGTTTCTATAGTTGCAACTGAATGATGTGTTGTGTTTTTTTCTTTTTCATGCTGTATATCTCTTTTTAGTCTGTAAAAAGTCTGTCGTTTATTTTCAAAGCAGCTGTGGTTTTCTGATAGATAGAGAGACATCTGCTCTGGTTATTATATCAGTCTAAGGCATTCACAGTGTCTTTTACCACTACCTTGTTATGCCATCACCGTGTTTCAAACAGGGAGAGGAAACCAGAGAGAAAGCATCTTTAACCTTTCAAACCTCTTAAGGCTAGGGCTGCTACATGTATGTTGGCTATTGGATTTAGGTGAAAGTACAAAACACCATTTTAAGAAACATTTTAGAGAATAATGTTATTCCCTGGAAACAGGTCAGGCTCCCTGTGACAATCAAAGAAGTGGGCTAGGAAAAAAAATCCAAATGGAATATGTGTAAGTTGAATGAGTTACTGGGAAATTGCTCCCAAAGAGTACCTGTTAGTGGCTCCTAATCAAATTGGGAGGATAGATTGCACTGGGTGCACAGGGAGTTGTCATAATACCATGATTGGTATTATACATTATTATTTTCAATAGTAAATAGCATTTTGTTAATAACTTATTAATACAATAAAATTATCAATTTATTAGCATCTTCTTGGTGTAATGAGTATAGCTTGTTGATGGCATGAAACTGGGAAAGTCTGCAGATGCCACAGGTACTGAGGAGAATTCAAAATGTTCTTCATAAATCAGAGGAACTGTTTGCAAGTAAAAAGTCTGTGATTCAGAAAGAGCAAATGAAAAGTATCACATAGAAGTTGTGGATTAACTGGCTCAGCAGACTTGCTGCAGGAATGGATGTAAGGCTTCTGTGAAGTTACAAACCAGCAAGCACAAGGAATATCACACTACTGCAGAAATGACAGAGCTTTTTCCTAAATGTAGGGGAAGAGGTGTTGTGAGTAAAATGAATTAAAGAAAAACCCTCCGCTGTAATGATTGCTTTGCTTATGGGCTCCATGCTTTAAGAAAAATGAGTCTTATGGGTGGCCACAGAAATGATCATAGCATCTACAGGGAGCTAAGCTAATAGCTTATGGAAACTTCACTGGAGGTTGTAAAGAAGTTAGAAAAAATATCAAGATTGATATAAATACAGTAGTGTTGCTGCTGTATGGTCAGGGAACAGACAAAATGATATCTCAGAGTTGTGCCCAAACGTATTGCTTCTGGGTCTCTTTGCTGTTCCAAGGTGATTTGTCTCCACATAGAAATACTCAGGATTAATTTTGTTGTGCTTAAATTTAGAGTAAAAGACTTGTGGCTTTCTGTAAATGAAAATTACGTACAAATCCTGAAAACTTGTTTCATCAGACAACTGAAAGAATGCAGTACAATTTTTAGGAGGTACATGTGCTTCCTAAAAAAGAGTGAACTGTTGGGTTGACCATTTGATAGATGAAGAGTTGATTGCAAGGTTGTACCCAGAGAGTAGTGGTCAAGGGCTTAATGTCTCGATGGAGATGAGTGGCTTCAAACCGGTGCCCTGTAACATCTTCATCAATGACATCAACAGTGGGATCAAGTACACCCTCAGCAAGTTTGCAGGTGTCACCAAGCAGTGTGGTGCAGTCAACATTCCAAGGGTCGGGATGCCATCCAGAGACCTAGACTGGCTAAGCAGTGAGCCCAGGTGAGCCTCGCGAGGTTCAACAAAGCCAAGTGCAAGGACTTGCACCTGGGCTGTGACAACCCCGCAGCAGTACAAGCTGGGGAACGAAAGGATCGAGACCAGCCAACTGAGCAGTGCACAAAGAGGTATCAGGTGGTCTGTCCCTCTGCTCTCCTTGCTAGAGGTACCTATTTAGACTTTGCATTTAGAGCAGCATCTACAGGTGAAGCTGCTGCAGTGGAAACAATCAGTCATACCCAAAGCTACAACTAATATTAAGCATACTTTTATAGTTTTGGGCTTTCTAGAGTTTTTCTGTGTGCTTGGAGCAAAGATAAGAGAAATTAACTTCTTGGGTCCAGCCTCTTGCTTGCACCTCAATTTTTTATTAACCTTTTTGCTGTCCATTGCTACTCTTCCTGTCACTACCTATGGAGGGTGGGTAGGAATGTGATGCTGAGACAATTTTGTGCCAGCTGACTTGGGAATTGCTTCAATCCTTTCACAACCAAGGCAGTAGCATCTGTTTTTCTGACGTGCTGCCAGGAGAGAAATGTACTTCTCTGCTTAGGTATCCTGCAGCACCAAGATCAGTTATACAATATCCATGCTCTTGGGCTTCAAAAACTGTAGATAGTGGGGATTTTGGAAATTAGATTGAAGTAGTTAAGTGTTGCAGATTTTCCCTCTTGAATGGCTGTGGGTTGATATGGATGCTTAAAGGATTCATTGGCAAATGGATTGCATTTCCTAGTGGGATTGGTGCTGTGAATAAATAAATGTCTGTAATCAACTACTGATACTTCTGCTGTCTTCATAGTTTGCATCACAACTAACTGCACATGTATAAAAATTTATGCTCATTAAAAATCAAGTGAGGCATTGAGCTGGAATGAAACCCCCACACCTAGTGCAAAAATAATAATATTTATTTCTTTATTTTCCTTTGTAAATTTTTGAATTTTGCTGGTGCCTTGGCCTATTTAACGTTAACTAGGTGTCAGTCAAATGCAGAGCTGACTTGCCAGTGGGAATGTTCTGGAAATGAGAGGTAGAATCTTGCAGCATGTTGCATTTAAAGAGTAATAACCCTTCAGCTTTCCAAAGAAGTGTAATTTTCTGATGCTGTCACATATCTAAGCAGCTCTCTTGCTTCAAACAGAAGCAGCATTAAGGAATGGCAGCCTGGAGGGAAGGAATCTTGAGGGATGAAGTTCCTCAGGCTACATAGTGAGAGATCTTTAGGCATTATATTTAATTTGGTGGTAGATCTTCCAGAATAATTATAGATTTGATTGCAGTTTTGTTGTGTATTTGGGGCTTGGTTGTTTTTTTTGGTTTGTTTTTTTTTTTTTTCCCCTGACCTTTGGAAGACTTTGATGCTTTACCTGCACCCTAATGAAAAGAAACCGGAAATCTGGTTACGTATTTGGTCCCAAAACAGAAAGAAAATTTTTCCAAAAACTATCTTTCAAAATAGCAGCTGGTATTGGGCACAGGTTTGGGGAACCTTCACAGTCCAAATTTTGAGCCCTCATGGATTCTGATGTAAATAGGGCTGACTGTGAGAAATACTTCTGTAGCTTGCATGTTGTAGTCAATTTACACAATAACACCGTGGCTGCACGACTGTTCTTCCTTAAAAATCTTTCTTGCTTTTCCTTGAGTCATGGTGTAGGGATGCCCATTCTTCTATCAGTTCGGGGAGTTCAGCACATGCCCACGTGAGAGTGTTCCATGAGCTCTTTTGTGCAGGCTCCTTGAATGTCATTCTCTTGAACTGACAATTGTCAAAATTGAAGAAAACAAATACCCCGCCTACAGCAATATTTAGGTACACTTAGTATCTTTGATTTTCCATATAATTTTCCTGTCTTTTGTTCTTCTTGTTCTCCATCCTTCTCCCATTTTCCACAGATATTAATTTCACCTAGGAATTCAGTTTTATAAGAATATTTTCCTAGGTGTGACTCCATTTTGGAGAAGTGACTGTTATTTTTGTTCTCCTTCAGAAAATGAAACATCCATTTTCAGTTGTGGCACAGGGCTGTGGTCACAGCAAGCAGGTGGTGTCAAAAGTTTCAAGTTTTAAAAAATAATAAAATAAAATAGGTGACACTGACATACCAGCCCGGTGCAAGGTCAGCATTCAGTCAGAGTCCTGTCAAATAGACAGTCACCATTTCTCATGGGCACAGAACCAAGGTGAAAAAAATAAAGGTTTATTTATGTCATTGGAAGGGGATGTAGTTGTACAATAAGGCACAATTCTCCTCTATCTTACCTCCACTGTGGGTTTGTAGGCTGGCTTTGTATCACTTTTGCCTTTAAGTGTTTTGGCGATAGAGATCTCACTCTAAGCCGCTCAGTGTAACTACAATACTTCTGTTTCCCCAAATGGTCTATTACATAATTTGAATCTATCCACTGCTTTTTCATTAACTCTCTTAGTACTCCATTTGATGAAACACAAACTGCCTGCAGCACACACACACATGCAAACATGCATATATAAGCAGCCCAAGAAACCTGATCTCTGTATGACATCTTCTATTTGTTTGTTTTTTGTTGACTGAGACTGAGGATTGTTAAAAAGACAGGGAACTGTCAGTTGTCATGACTCTGCTGCAGTAATTTAGGAGATGGCAGAGCTCAGGATCCCATGTGTGGTGAAAGAAAACCTGTATTAGTCATTCCTAGATAAATTCTTAATGGAGAAATGGCAGGAGAACAGCCCTCTCTGCACAGAGGTTTCAGCTAAGACAGGGAAATATCTCAGTTCACTGTCTGAACCATCCAACAAGGGGAGATGCTGCCTACCCTTTGCATCCCTTCTATTGATACAACCCCTTGATACCTTTTCTCTGTCATTTTGCACGGAAAAGCTCAAAGCTTTTGCCTAGTCTCAGTCTAGGCTTTGCTTACATCTTTGTACAGTTGTCATCTACAAAGGCACCAGCTCTCGTCCTGCTATCACAAGCCTTTGCAATTTGGAGTTTGCCATAAATCCTTAGTTGGGGTCTGAGGCTGTGGAAGCAGATTCAGTTGTGCAAAATGAGGGTTTCTAGCCCTACTTACACTCTAGACCTTGTGAAATGTATGCGGTGGAAAGACCGTTGCTTTCCAGGTCTCCAACAACCTGGAAATGATCAGACTTCACACACTTCCTTTAAAAGATGGGAGCAGTGCAGTTTGGCAAAGGGAAGTTCAAAAGAAGGTGACTGTATACATACAAAAGATGAACTGAAAGCGCTGGTTCCTACAGAATGCGATGGAAATTTCCTCTGCATTGTATCTGTTTATAAGAAACTTTCTTCAAGGCTGGGAAGCAGATGAATGGTACTGCCTGATGTGTAGGAGTAGTCTGAAAGCTGATCTGAATACCTGAGGGAGACTTTGATTTTTTATATCCCCTGATGTGTCACCAGCCCACCTTTCCTTTCTGTAACAAAGAGGGCTTAGGGTGTGTGCATCTTTGCCCAGCTCATCCTCTCTGCAAATGAGTTTCTGTTCTTCATCTTGCAAGCAAGATATGAGTAAGAGGTTGAACTGGCGTTGGCACATCCACCTGATATATCCATTGTTCTTTGGCAGCAATATCCCAGCTAATGGTGCTGGAGCCTTGAAAGATAGGTCAATGATGAAAGAGGAATAGCAGGTGCCAGGAGAAAGAAATAATGCAGAAAAAAAAAAAAAAAAAGAAAAAGAAAAAAAGAGAGCTAACATCAATGAGTTTTTGAAGGCAGTACTTTTTGTTCAGCAATTAATTCATTAACTACTGCTGTATTGGCATGGACAGGAGGGAAGTCACAAACTTAGTTTTCTCCAAGATTCTGCATCCATTTGCAGCCCCAGGAATTGTTCTCGTGTGCAAATAAATTTCTTCTGTTTTTAACAGGGCATATTTGATGAGCATGTCCACTCTTGAAGGATAGTTATTAGGGCTGGCTTCCTCATCCTACTGAACCTGTGATTTCACAAATAACGCCTATTGTAGCTTCATCATAGAAGAAAGAGGAGGAAAAAAAGGTCCTGGAAGAGGGCAGAAAGAGTCATTTTTACCAAACAAAGAAACCTGAGGGAGGCATTCTAGACCAAATTCTCAGCTGCTGAAGGGATTGCACTGTTCCTGGCTATTTCCGTGTCACTTCCCCTCACTGAGGCAATAGGTGCTTTGATTTGTCCAAGCTGCAGACTCCAGAGTGGTGCTTAGGTGTCAGTCAGAAGCACTTGAATTTGTTAGAAGAGTTGATTCTCCATCTCTGACTTGTTTTGTGCTATTTCTTCAGATAGGAAATTGAACTGGGCTGGATTTACTGATGTATGTGTTAACGTTAAGCTCTGTCCAGATGGTCGTGAAGTGGAAAAATTAAATGGCAAGCAAATGAATTCCACCCAGCTTCATGCAGGTCAAAGGGGGAACAACTCAAGCAGTCCTTCGAGTGTAAGATTTTTCCTTTCTTCTCCCCTTTTGCTACTCCCTATCCCAACTCTATCAGAAGACCAGCGGAATACAACTGCTGCAGACAAAGGAGGGGCATCTCTGAACCTGACTTTATTTAAGCCAAGACGTGGTACTGGAGTTCAGACGCTTTTTGCGTTGATACCTTTATTCTTGTCTGTATTCACAGTAGTTTTTGATGTAAATAACATTACACCCCTTAGGCAATTACATTACACACTTGAATTAGTGGGATTAACTAATGCATAAGCGCTTTCATTTTCTCTTCCTTTCCCCCCATTTTTATTTTTATTTTTTTATTTTTTTTGATTTCTGGACTGTCCTAGACTCCCTGCCTCTTTCCTCCCCCCACCCAACTTGCATTGCTCCTTTTCAGGTTACCTTGATCCCAGATGACTCAGCTCATGTGTGAATTTGACACGTTGCAAAACTCTCATTCTTTTGCGTTCTGCAAACATCAGACACCAAATGTCTGGGTTATTCTTAGAGCCCGTGTGTTGTTTTCACAGTACCTAGGTGATTGAGGCTTATTAGAGTTGTATTATGTGATTGAGTTCACCTTGATATGAGATTTTTACCTGGCTGAGAAGGATCTCAAAACACATGTGTGGTTCCTAGCCATAATGTTGCCAGTCTGTTACTCTGATATCTCACTCAGCCTGGTGGACATATCCTGATCTCCAAGACAAATTCTGTTGAATCTCTCTGTCTGTAAAAAAGGTAAAATAAGGTATATATAAATTTAGGACCAGAGGAGACTTTTAGGCCACTCATTGCTGTCCCTTGCTATCACAGGCAGCTATATCATTTAATTCCTTTCATAAACTTATCAAGGGTTTTCATCCTAAAAGAAGTTTGGCCTTTCTAGGAGACTCAAAAGGGATTTGAAAGGGCAAAGTATATCTAAAGCATTTGATGATAGTGATTTCACATGCTTTAGAAAGCTGCACTCTATATGCTGTTCGGACCTGCTTTTATGTCTTGAATGCAACTGGAAATATTGCTGTTTGAAGCAATAAAATTATGGCTTTAAGGAAAAAAATACAAACGTTTGTATTATTACTCTCTCAATACAATACAGTATTAATAGAGATGTTGGTTTGTGTTTCTGTGTTTTGTTTGGTGTTTCTTTTCCCGTGTGTGTTTGTATCTTTTAACTTCCATGGAGGCTTCTTCAAAATACGAGTTTAAAATTTTATTTGACAAAGAGCAGCGAGTTCCAGGAGAAAATAAAAAACAGAAATAAAAAAGGGAAAAATAGCCTCTGGGATATGAAGTAGAATCTGAGTTTTTGCTTGGAGAAGTCTTCCGAGTGAGTAATAAATTGGAAGGAACATGCTAATGTTGACAAAACAGCAAGTAAAGCACTATTTAGCAGTGTTGCCAACACAAATTCTCAGCATGAGCAAGCTGATGTAGCCTGCCATTTATGGGAAATCCAGAGAACAAAGTGCTGAAATGATCCCTAATGTACCTTTTTAAAAATACCATCATACTCTGACTTGGCCAATAGTTGAAGGCAGTGCCATGACAGACAATTTTCTTCTTCACTATATTTTCTTTACTTTGTTCCATCCTTGCTTCATAACTTAGCACTAATTTAGCTCTGCCTCAGTTTTACTCCATGGTAGGAAAGCAGAATTTTACAAGAAGTTGTTTTGTTTTGGAATACCTTGGAATTTTGTTTGTTTTTGGCTTATAATGCTGGGAGGGATGTGGAAGAGTTAAGTGGTGTAAGAGGCCTAATAAATGGACAGTCATCAGTGAACCATCAGCATCCATTTTCCAAGCACTTGGTCTAGCCAAAGATTTTATGCACACACCATTTATGTTGAATTCAGGTATATTCATTTAGAGAGACCCCACAACTTGTTCTGTAAATGTGAAAGATATAGAGAGGTTAAAGGGATGCTTTTAGCTATTCTCTCTCCTCTTCAATGTCTACAAGAGGCAGCTTCTAGAAGAAGTGTGTCATGTCAGTATTGTTAGTGGAGTTGTTTCGTTTTGGTACCTTCTGCCTTTCTAGTTCATAAGGTAGTTCATGAAATGGCTGTCATCCCTAATTCTTTAGGATTTGTAAGATTGCGAATTGCAAGTACCTTAAAGTCTAGGATGTTAGGCAAAAGGGAACCAGTCCTTTAGTTTGCTGCCCTTAATTTCCAGACAAAAGTAGGGAAAAGTTCAGTCCTGATTTACCTGAGGGCAGCCATTGAATTACACTGCATGAAAATGCCTTGATTTTGCTCAGAAATGCTCAGTAGGAAATATGAGAATAGCCCAAGAATGCGTGTGTTTATATAAGTAATTGATTGTATTCTGGTCACATCCACTTCCTTGTCAGACTTCTTGAGATCCCCTCTAGCTGGGAAGCATTGCTATTCAGACTCCCTTTGGCACTGCGTGCCCTTTATCAGTGAGAAGTGTAACTCTGAAGAAGTTGATGCTGATTCACAACAAGAAACTGCTGTGACTAAGCATATTTACAAACAAGCTTTTGAGATGGTTACTCATTATATGAGGGGTTACAAACTTCTCCCTTTTCTCATTCTCTTTTTTCTACGCAGAGACCACTGTTGTTGCCAAGACATAGACAGTATAGCCAAATAAAGTTATTTAAGGCTTTCTTACTTTGTTTTCTTCTTTTGTTAACTCTTCTTTTTCTTTTTCTTTCTTTTTTTTTTTTTTGCCAAGCAGAAGGACAAAAAGCACTGGAACCTCTTCTGATAATTAGATCTTGGGAGCCAGCCCATCTGTTTGTGTTTATATGCTAACCAAAAAATGTCCATTTTAGCAGCATTAACTGCCAGCAAGGTCCAGGAGTCCTTTTCAGTAATTATGTACTTTTCGTCTTTAGAAAACACATTTACTAGCCAGTTGACCCCAGTGGAATACCATTTTATAGAGGAGATCTTTGCTAGCTGTAATTGGCCAGCTGGAAATTTCCCTTGAGCAAGTCTGAAACACATCTTCTTTATCTGCAATGGAAAAGAAGTTTGTCCTATTATCCTCCCAGACATAAAGATGTACTTTAGCCTCACAGAGAACTTTGAAAACATTCCCATTAGAGAAAGCCCTGCTTATATGCGAGAGGGCTCAATATGTTTAGTAATTATTACACAGAGTGCATTTGCAGAAAAATGGGAATTTTGTGGCTTGGCAGTTCATGTATTTCTCAGCCAAATCTGCCATTTGCTGTCACATCTCTAGACTCTTTGCGGCATTTTAGTAAATAATTAAAATACTAGGTCTGATTCTCCACTCCATTACCGGCCTTTATAGCGGTAGATCTTCATTTAGTATCGCAATTACGTGTATCTGTTGCCTCCTGGATGAGGGGGTACAACACAGAGAGAGGTTCTGGCTGACAATTCAAACATTACTAAAGAAAGTTCTAGATGGGAACAATAATTATTAATTTTTGGGCAAAATAACAGCGAAGTGGAAGAAAAAACTCATTTCCTGATCAGCCACAAGTCACCTCAAGGATAAATGATAGAATCGGAAGTGAAACCAAGTTACTCTAATTTTCAGCATCAGGTTTTAATGAAAATACCTTCTTTTCCTCTAGTATTGTTACAATTAGTTTCTACGGACATAAATGAAATCAGACATGATTGATTTCAAGAAGGAAGGCAAGTAGCAAGGACAGACAAACTTCTGAGCCACAAAGCTGTTCTTTTCCTTTCCATTGCCATTAAAATAATAATTAAAAAGAAGTGTAGCTGAACCTCCCCAAAGATATGACAGTTCAGCTGAAGTGTCCCTAGAATTTATGTTCTACAATTTTATTTTTCATCAAGCCTCAGCAGCTTTAATATTTTGGTCACCCTGTTTTGTGCTGGCAACTGAATGTGTTTCCTTCACTTCCAGTAAGGGCTCTTCAGGTGTCGGGAAGATGCTAGGACCGAGATAGCTGCTCCTGAGCAGCCATTTCACTCATGTCAGGGCCAAAGGTAGGCTGGGGGATGCTCTGATAGGGTAGGATGGAGCCATGTTTCTGAATAATGAGGACCTGTCTGGTTTGATTTTCTCATGGTGTCTTAAAGGTGTAACAAAACCTTTCAGACACATCACAGCTGTCCTCTCAAACACCTGTGGGGTGAGGGCTGCTCTGGCTCTGCCTCAAGAACAAGGCTTTGTCAGCCAGCATCATTTGAGCAATTTCATCGAGAGTAACACCCATAGCAAACCTAACCCGTTTCAGCTTATGAGTCACTCAGGAACTCATCTTCCTGATGGCAAAGGGATTCATTTTCCCTATACAGCCAATAGAGAAATGACCTGTTGATGGGATGTCTCCAAAAAACGGTCTGCTTCTATTTTGATTCGCCCTCTAAGTAATAAACTATTGTTTTTGCTTCTCAATAGGATGTCTGATCACAACATGAATAATGCACTGCTGTTGACACATTCATTTGAAAACGTCACTCTGGCCTCTGTCTGGGGAGGTGTGGGTCTTTCTACATGTTGACAGTATTACATTGCTGTCACCTGAACAAGAGCATGTGATAAATTATGTCAGCCTTAGGCATCTGGACAAGTTGAGTTCTGTACTTTGAAGTTTTCCAAATTATCTCTGGACTTTTGGAATGTAAATTCTGACCTGATAACCTAGACAGAATTGAGTAAAACCAGGGAACAGGCAAACGATGAGGAGAAATCGTATTCTTCAAATGGCTTATTGGAAAAATGAGATTCAGACTTGCCAGACAACTTTTTTTTTCTTTTTTCTTTTTTTTTTTTTAAATGTGGCTGAAATGTTTGTTCAATGAAATGTGACTGTATTTTTTTATGACACAATCTTCTTCTGATTTCTTTTTTTTTTTTTGCTCATTTTTCCTTGCCTGAATGATGTCATATCGTGAATTCAATCAAGGTGCTAATAATATGGTTAAGAAGTTTTGCATTTGATATTAAATAATGTTTCAGCTATTTCCCTCTTTTTTATTGGGGCTGTTGAGAACAAGCATTTTGCTTTGGGTTTTTCAGAAAAAAAAAAAGAGCCTTTCTTCTTTTTCTCCATTTATTGAAAACTGTTGAAATATTGTTACCTTACTCAGATTCAGGAGTGAACAGATTACAGAATTACCCACCAACACATTTCATGGCAAGATAGGAATTCAGGTGCTTTAGTAGCCAAAGAGGCACTTTTGCCTCAGGTTCTTGCATTGTGAACAAACTTGGTGGTATAATACTAAAGAAAAAAAATTGAGAAGCCGTTCACTAGCAAGGAGTGCAATGCAAGAATGGTGGATGTGTTGCGGAAAAGGGTGCTGAAGAGGCGTGCAGATCTTGCAGATATTTCAGGGCATTTTGCTTTGAATCAACTTTCATGGTGTCATTTGAGCTGAAGTGGCTTGGCTTCATCTCAGTCACGTGTTCCAAGGCTGTGCGGTGATGCAAATGAAAATGCTGTAACTTGAGCTGATGAGGAGATTCACTGTATATTTAAAAGTTACTGCAAATGCAATCTTAGATACTGCCTTTTGTTGTAAGTCCACTTATTTTCCATTTGTGGAGACTTATCCCTATGTTTTACTGCCCTAAAAATTCCTCCACTGCAAATTTTGACTCCCCGTTTATAACAAAGCTTGAGAATAATTGGCGTTCTGTCATGCTTTTAAGATGATCTTGTATTTTTCACGTAGAAGAAAAAAAAATCACCATATTTGTTATTAATGGCAGTTACTTACTGTGCAATGATAATCGCAATGTGAATTACTACGAAAGAAGGGATATCTGTTATTGTAACTTTTCAGAAAATTTGCAGCATGATGGAAGTGTTTGTTAAATAAGCCTGAAGGGAAGTGCAGAGTCTTTTATGTTGCAATTTTTAATTTAAATAAATGTAACTTCAAGATCTGGGAGACCAAAAATCAAACCATTAAATTTCAGAAACATAAATTGTTTTGTCACATTATTAGTGGAACTGACAATTTGACACTTTTTTGTTAATGCTGACATGACGTGTACATACTTAAGTGGTTTTACTCTGCAGGAAGTAGATTAATTCAGACTCTTTCTAGTCCCACCAAATGTCATCTTGGGGAGATGGTTTATTAAATTTACCTGAACATGAAATTAAAATGTGATTGATGTCTTCTTATTTGATGTATGCATAATTTTGTGATGCTAGTGAGAGCTGTGTATTTTGAATATCACGTACAGTGAGAATTCAGTTGCAATTAAGTTAAATAAAGGATGAAGAAGCTGTTGATATGGTAAGTATTTCATGACTGGTAAGCTCTTGTATTCTCAAAAATGGTAATTAACCTGGGAGGATCTGAGATCCCTGTCTATTGAAATTGAACTGTCCTTTGGGAAAGTACTAGAGCTTGTCCTTGGAGAGCAGTTTCTGAAGGCAGTGACCTTCTGCCAGTTCTTCAGTGACAACTCTTCATATTTACAGAGCTTCTTTATGCCTTTATGATCCCAAATGTCTCCCACAAGCAGTTCTTTATTTGAGCTTAAAAGAACCCTCTTATATTATGGGAGCGTTAGCAATACTAGCCTGATAATGTCAAGAAGCAAGGCCAAAGAGAGGGTGGTGAATTCAGCTGTACTGAACTTAACACCGGTACTGCAAAGTCACCTCAGAATGAATCCCTATTTCAGTACTTAAACATACCTCCTTCATTTCCTTGGTGGCTGTGAAGAGATTGTACATCACTACTCAGTTTTGTTGAAGACATCTACAAATTAATGCGTTCTAGATAAATCTTGTACCAAAAGGATTTTGATTCCATTATAAATGACAGAAATGAAAGAATTAATGGCTTGCACAACTTCTTAAAATACTCAATACAAAAACTTCCTGTATTGCAATCGTCTGGATGAAAGTTAGCGCACTGAAATCCAAGGCAGTTTAAAATGATAGTTTCCATAGCTACTCTAACTCGTCTAAGAATCCTGTTAGGTAGTCCTTGGTAAAAGTACATTTTTCCATGTGTAATTTGGAGTTCTGGAGACAGATTTGCTAACTTCCCAAGGGAAATAAAGGGATTTTGGCCAAATTGGATATTAGTTGGCTACACTCTCCTTAAGCATTACAGTGACTCAGCCAAGTTGTGCTATAAAGACAAAATTTCATCATCACCTGGACACATGATAGACAGAGGAAAAGAAAAGGCTTCTCACTTCAAATGGTCTGTCTTCTGCAAACCACAAGCATCTTTTCTCTTGGGCAAGTTGATAATATAAGAATATAGAAACACCAGCCAACATTTCCCTGCCTGTGATCAGAGAAAGCCGTCATTCGAAACCTAACTAACTTCAGCAGTACTGGGAAAAAAAAAAGAATTAACCCTTAGATGTGCGTGCTTTCAGCAAAAGCGTCGTCTGAGCTTTAAGAGACAAAATAAATCTTTCTGCCCTGATGACAGTCTCTGAAAGTGAAATTTGGTGATCTAGATGGTTTGGGGAAAATGGAATCTTGTATATTTGACAGCATAATTATTATGCTCTGTCAGATTTATACAGCTCTTTCATAAAAACACTTAATACTTCATACGGATATTACTTTTCCCATCAAATATCACTTTAGAAAAAGTTAATAATTTAGGAACTTTTATATTAAAAAATGGCTAATTCAACGGACACATGTGATACCATCAGCAGACTTCTCACGAAGGGCATTAAAACTTTCCCTTTTGCTTTGAAGTAAACCTGTTTTCGCCAAGCTATCTCAAGCTTGATGATCCTGGATGTCAAGCAGAAGTTTGAAACTGCCTTACAGAGGATAGATGGTTCCTACCTTCAGTATCATTCTGTCCTGAGTCCGATGTCCAGTGGACGCTCTTTACAGTTCCTTTGCCTCTCTGTATGTGGTCTTGTTAGAAAAAAAACCACATTCTTTTTATCCCCCTATTCCAGTTCTGATTTTCAAGTTTTCAGGCAAAACAAATCACCTACAAGTTATACTGCACTGTCAATATATCTATTACTTGAAGAAGTAATAAAATCACTCTTTAATATAGTTCATTATAACTGGAAAGAAGTTGGGCTAGATTTGAATGTGTAAAAAATTATTCAGCCATTTCTAAAACGGTGTATTTTCCAGGTTTGAAGGCAACAAATAATTCAGAATACTTGGCATAAAATGAAAAACTTGTGGAAGAAAAAAATGCAGATCTTCACAGATATGACTAATTTGAATGTTTTTCATTCATAAATGCATGCTGAGTAGATGCTTGGATTTGACTCCTTCTTTAGAAGCAGATGTATATTAAGATATGTATATTTTGCTACACATACATACACAAATATATATTTATGTAGACTTAACCATATATGTGTATAATGTATGTGTATATGGCCTTCTTTTTCCCTAGTTTACCAGTCAATCTAAGAAAACAAAGTGCTGTGAAGCAAAGTGCTGTTGTGGGACGTTATTTTGTGAATAAATATCCAATGAGCAGCATTTTAGGACACAGGCTCAAATCTCAGTCTGTAAAGTCAGAGGGAAATCTGGAGAACACTGAGTAAATAAAAGATTGTTTCTGAAGTGCCTTCCATGGGAGCATAAATATTTCACCCTTGACATCACAAATGTTCTTACTCCATCAGGGACACCATTGCCAAGTTAGCCTCATTGATTCTCAAGGAAAAGAAGTATAACACCACTTCATTTTTCATTAATCTGTGGAAGAGAACAGGCCCACTGCTGTACATTAAGTTGAATTAGGGGATATGTGTAGCATCTTTCTACAGCAGTTCCTGAGACACCCATCAGTCTGTCTTCTGCTTTGCAGAGGAGATGACAGATGAATGCACTGAGACCAGTGCAGTCTTCTAGTTCAAGTTGAATGCCACCAAAAGCCAAGTGGACAGATTTGAACTGTTGGCAATCAGAGCTTTGTTGTTAATTGTTGCTGTTGATGAAAATCTAAGTTCTTTGATGTCAGGTTCATTTTTTCTGCAAGTTTGTCTCTGAATTTCAGGAGGAGGCAAAGGCAATCACACATAACACAACAGCTAAGTATGGGTAGTGGTGGGAATTAGGTGTTTTTTGGTGTACAGGACTTCCTTTCAGATGCATGTGAAGGCGTTTCTCTCCATTCACCAGATAGGAAGTTTAGGCATGCACTTTCTGAGGATCACCTTTGCGTGGTACTTAAAATTACATATGCCTTGGATTTTTCTCTGCTTTTTTAGAATTCATCTCTTGATGCAATAAAAAGGTACGCAATCAAAATTTGTGGGGGCATGAATCACCTTTCAGGAGATAGATCACTTGCTTCAGAAACAGAGAATACTTTAGAATAAAGACCTTGCCAGCCTATGGCAGTTTGGTCGACTTTCCCATTTCTGTCTTTCTTGCTGTTGGCGCAGAAAGCAGTATTGAAAGCTGCTTATATGCAACGTAGTTTGTCTCCTATGGAAAATCTAGTTCCAGGTTAAGTGAAACTCAAGGAGATATAGATTTATGTTAGCTCACAGTGGCAGTATTTATCATTACAGCTGTGTGCATACATGCTAGTTCTAATGTGTGCAGGATGAGAGACAAGCCTGCCTTTACCAACCTGCTGTCCAGCCCACAAAGCCTACCACTGTTTATGGTATTTGAATACCAATGACTGGCTGTATCTTTCATTGTGTTTTGTTTTGCCGGACTGTGGATAAAGCTCTGACAGTGAAAATGTTTATATGAATATGTGATCCTTATTGCTAAGCTGACAGTTATTTTCACCTTCTGTTAAGATTCATTCAAATGCATGTACAACCCGTTTGCTACATGTCTGCTCTAAACATTTAATTCCTTAATTTTGTATCTGGTTTTGGATCATACACTACACAGATGAAGCAAAGGAATTAAGAAAACTGTTATTCTGGAAGCCAAAAGCTTTCACCTCTTTTTTTTTTTTTTTTTTTTTTCTCTCCCCACAAAACTTAACCAGGTATATAAAGATTTTAAGTGTGGATGAGGAGGACTGGGTATCTTTACACTGCCTCTCTGTCATAAAGTGTCTAACAGACAACATGTATGTCCCGACAAAGAAAGTCAGCAGTGTGTTTCACTAAAGAACACCAGTTCCTATAGCCTGTGTTACATGTGAATGGGACAGACAGCATATCACCAGTGTCTCTGTTGGCTGTCTGGGGATGCCCTTGCAGGGAGGAAGGACAGAAGAAGGAATGGGTAATATTCAAAGTGGAGATATGCAGTTCAAGGATGAGCATTTCTGAAAATTAAGTTGTGTGTCTTTTTGATGTGAAAGTCGTCTGTTTCTTTTCTGCTGTTTTTAGGATCTGTCACCAAAAACTTCCACTGCCTTCTCAATGCAGAGTATCATGTTGCACAGATACTCTCAATTAAATATGTGGACTCAGGATAATATTATCCTGAAATATGCTAATGGTTCCTGCTGTGATGCACTTTTCTGAGGCTTTTGTGAGACTGTCCATTAACTGGGTTTGTGTGCTTAAAGATTGTTTCCTTTGGATGAAGGCAAATGTTCTAACAGGCAATACCAGACTGACAGAGCACTCTGCTCTGGAGCTTCTTTTCGCATGATTGCAGATTATCAGTTTGCTACTTCTGTGGAAGTGAGCTGAGACACATGGATACTCTGGGCATGGCCGACTGCAAAGTAAGACAGGCTAAGTTCAGTCACAGCAAACTCGTTTTGCCTCATAATTGGGTGAGGTAGAAGTTAGCATCCCAATTACTATGTGCCAGTTCAGGGTGGGAATTTAAGATGCAGTGATTTGGCTGCTTGCAGAATTCTGTGGCTGCTCCATAAATATAGCTTCATGGGAGCTGATGTAGTAACATAAAGGAGGTCTGCGTGTCTGATACTACCCTGCTTCTGGTGGAAGAAACATGGAGTGATGAAGAAGCAAGTAACCATGCATAACTATTGATTTTCTCTATTTGATTTTCTTTTAGCCATCTGTTTCCACAGCATCTCTGAACCTGCTCAGGGAAGTTGTGGCTTCATGGAGAAAGGGAGCATGCCATGCCAGTAGAAAACTATAGGTACTTTGGACATTACTGCAGAACTCCCCAGGGTTTTATTAACTGAGAAAACGACTTGCATGCCAGCAGTCAGAAAGTGAGTCCTCAAGTCAGAGATGAAGCCAAAAGGAAAAAAAAAAAAAAAAAAAAAAGAAAAATTAGAAGCCATGCAGGAATGAATGAATAAAAACTTGCAACAGGCAGAAGACAAACTGTATTTTGGATTAACCTCAATGACTGCTAGTTTGGTAAACAACTTAAGATAGACAGTGGTACAATAAAAAGATGCAGCAATGAGAAAAAAATGTAACTTTCAGAGGAGATGTTGAAAGTGGAAACAGAAATGGAAGGAGGAGACTTGGGAATTTAACTGAAGGGAGAAGATAAGGTGAAGAAATTAAAATCTGCTGTGTGTTCAGGTGTATTTTGGAATACCATAAGGACTCTGAGTAGCCTTGTAAGAGAAATGTAGTTTAAATCAAAGATACTGCTATTAGTAGAAGGCTTGGGGAATGAAGACCTTGCTCACAGCAGAATGTTCCGGTTCAGTCTCTAAAATTGAGGAAACATGTAATCTCTGTTGAAGGGAAAAAATAGTGCTGAGCAATCACAGATTAGTCCTGATTTCCACGATTCTACCACACTAGAAAAAGAAAAGTCAGACTTATTTCTCCCTGCTAAAGATAAGAATGAGCTCCATGGGGATCGACATGTTTCTGACAGAATCACCAAGGAAGCCTGAGAAAATGTTATCCAATTATAGTATTTTAATAACCTGCAAGTATGAACACTTGTCCAGATGTGAGGGGGAAGGGAATTTCAAGTGAAAGCCCTGGAAATAAATTGGAGGAATGAAAAAATAAGGTTTTGTCTGGGAAGGTCATAGAGAGAAAGACACTCGTGGAGACCTCAAGATTTAAAATGAATATGTCTCTCTCAATCTAGTGTCTTTAGTTGTAAAGCTAAGACAACATTAACCAGAAGGTATCTTCCTGGCAGCACAGAATAAGGATGCTTCCCTTATTTCTATTCCCTTGCCCTACACGAATTCTGTTTTTCAAAAGTGTCTTTTTTTTTTTTTCCCCTTTTTCTCTAGCTGTAGGATTCTGGGAGTTGCACTCTACAGTGGGCAGCAGCTCTCCTCTGTACCGTCATAGTGTTTGTACTGCAGTAGTTCCTCAGAGCTCAGATCTGGTGTTGGTTTCCGTGATGCCAAATCCTGCACAGGGCCAAAAAAAAAAAAGAAAGAAAAAGATTTTTCTTTTTAATTTTTCTTTTTTCTGATTTAAACAAAATCAGTTTACTCTCAGAAGGAATTTCTTCCTATATCCCGCATCATTCTAGTCAAGGATTGGTCAATGAGCTGGAGTTCTCATTTCAGTGTATTATCCCGTGATTCTCAGACTGGAGAGGGCATAATAGAAATATTTCAGCTGTACAAAATAGAGTAACAAAAGTAAAATGACCCCTAGATGCACAGACATTGTGTCTGTCACAGAATCTGCAAAATGTTAAAAGCTGGGAGAATGCTGGTTTTATATTCTCTTATAAACTGCTATGGAGACAGAACTGTTATTGAGGAAACAACACTGTAAGTCATACCTTTGCTACAAAGCTGTACAGATGCTCTTGTGCTGGGTATCATGTATACAGAGAAATTTCCTCATCATTTTGAACTCTCCAAAGTGGTGAGTTTGTAGCTTTTCCACAGTCCTTATTATGTCCCAAATCAACAGAGCGTGCTAAGTAAACTACTTCCATTTTGGTAAGGAAACAAGTACCCTGTAAGTGGTCTTTTGTATGCTGCTTTAACAATAGATTTATGAGCTTTGTAAACCCTTCAGTGGAAGGGAATATCCTACATAAACATGCAGAAGGAAAATCGGAGCAGGCTTCTCTGTGGTTCTGCAGAAGTCCATGATAACTTGTCTGTTTTAAGAAAGTGAATGTTGCATTTATGACGGTGGTGGTGGAAGGAAGGAAGGAATGCTGGGGGGTGGGAATCTGATAATATGTGGTAACAGTAACAGTGGGTCGCCTCTGCTAGTGCAAATTTTTTTGAGCATGGTATCCAGTCTCTTGTTCATTGCTGGTGAAAATACATAGCTAACACTGGTGACTGGGTTGAAAAATAGTGTTTTGTAGCTGAGAATTTGCTGTATTGAATGGTGCCACCACGCTCTTTGCATCTGTTGTAGTTTCAACGGAAATAATCAGGAGGCATTACTTTCAGATCAACCTACACACATGCACATCACATGATGAATTACATTTTCGGAATGCATCATTTTGATTTTTTGCATTGCTAATTTCTTCATGTGATCGGTTTCCCTTTCAGTAGCCTGTACCGGTAACTTTAAAGTAGGAGACTGTAATGAATATATGTAATATAACCCAGAGTATCAATAGCAGCTTTCATTTAGGAGGGAGGTCTATTCTGAAACTCAGTTTGAATACACATAGAGATAATGAATACCCAAACAACAATCCAGATATGAAACTTCCTTTTTTTTTTTTTTTTTTTTTTTGCATTATGTCACATCCAAACTCTGCACATCCAGGAGTGTATTATGGTAAAACTTAAAGTTGTCAATATTTTATTTTACACATGCTGGTTCAATTCAGTGTCCAAGTAGTTTCCTTTTTAAGGTTACAGCATTGGGGCTTTTTTGTTTTTGTTTTTTGGGTTTTTTTTGCTTGTGTGCATGGATATCTGTAGCTGAGTACAAGTACAGCGGGGGTGGAAATGTGATCTGAAAGGAGCTGTGAGGGCATGAAGGGCCTGGTGAGAAGTGACTAGTATCATCTGTTGTTGTTCCAAGCAGCCATGGTATAAGTGACTTGTGTTTCACTTGAAAAAGTTTCTTTTCTCCCATCTGTTGGCCATATGGGTGAAAAGCATGGTTTTCAGCATGCCCACACATAGTCTCTAGCCAACAATCTGCTGGCCTAAACATTGCTGCTTACTCTGCCATAGCAAATTGGTCTTCTTAGAAACCACCAAGGGAATTTCTGCTTGCAAGGTGGGCTTTAGGGAAAATCTGAGGAAAATGAACATATGCGTCAATCTATTTTGAGACAATGGGATTCTGTATCTTCTCTTACTAATCTTTCAGAGTATAGAGAGAGGAATCATGCTAGGTTTTCAGCCAATGGGATCAATTGATAGTATTCTGAAAAGTGCTTGTGGAAAGACCTGGAATAAACTGGGCTGGCTCCATTCCAAGTTAGAATAAACCAAAAAAATGGGTATCAGAATCTGTCTCGGTTTGTTCAGTGGATCTCTATGGCTCAGTTTAGTGCTCTGGAGAGGCTGCATTTAAATGAGAATTTATATAGTGGTCATATGTGGATTCTTGTGATGTGCACTGAGTCCACAGCTGATGTCTTCAAAGTGGCTTTCTTCCTGGCTGAGCCAACGTTGAAGCCCACATCTGAGTGCTGTCAGAAGACCTTTGCATGCCTTGTGGATTCAGGCCCCATCCCACTTAACTCTCTACAGATGCACAGTGTGCAACTGGGAAAAACAACTTTGTTTGCTTTGAAAAGGAACTTCACTGCAATAAGCACAATGTAGCCATCTAGTTCAGAATTGTAATGGATTTCTGCAAGTACAACTCTGGGTGATTCCTTTTTCCGTTTCAGCAGACAGTGCTGAAGTCATATTCACTCAGATCCAGGCTTTCTGGAAGGAATGTGCAGCTATTTTTGTGACACAGACAACCACTAGAATTCCTTACTGTATTTCTAATGCATGACTCTGAAGGCTTGATCTAAATATCGCTGAAATATTAAGGAAAAAGCCTTTAAAAATTTCTCACTGGTTTGGTTGGATTTTGCTCTTGAGGACCCCTAATTTAGGAGTGGCAGTCTTCTCCTAAATAGTCCTTTTGTCCTAAATAGTTTCCCGAATATTCCTTAACAGAGCTGATATTCATTGTTTCTTTCTCTCAGGCCAGAGAAAGAACTTGTTCTCACTTACTAGGGAAAGATTTGTACTCCCCTAATAGTGACTTCTAATAGTTGCCATACGTGGGTATAATGTTTTTAGGTAAGTTGCCCTCCCAGTAAGCACTGCAGTTTTAAGTTTGGAACTCAGTAAGTAAGTCACTCAAATCTTCTGCAAGTCAGCAGGAAAATGGTATTTAATGCCTGATTCATGCACAAGCAATAAGGATGGAGAGCAGAGATGGGAAAAGAACCTAATATTTGATCATGCACAAATAATACACATAATAAATGAGTTTTGGGGCCCAGAAAGACTTTCACACTAATATTGCAAGTTTACATCAGAAGCCATGGGACACAGGAACGAATTCCACAATGAAATTGATAAATGAGGAACAGTCTTCTTCAGCTGACACCCAAGAGTCTGATTCCACTAATTATCTCCCTGACTTACTTCAGCTGTTCTTAGCTGTGTTTTGGAGTACTTCCTTTTTGTTGTATCCTCGAGGTATAGTGGTTTACTGGTTGGTTTCTTCAAGAGAAAAAAACAGCAAATTATCAGTCTTAGACTTTGTGGTATGATCTTTTTTCCATAAAATTGCATGTGGAGGCAAGGCCTGGAAGGTCTGAGCTAATAAGTAATCTAAATTATTAATTATTCTCTTAAGCATAGATGTAGGTTTCTAAATCCAGCAAAATATGCACTCATGCGAGATCAAAATACAACTTTAAGTGTCTATGAGTTGTTAATGTTCCCAAAGAAGGAAGTATGGGATAATATATGAAATGGAATAACTCTGGTGGCTCTACTTATCTTTGTGCTTCAAGTGATTTTTGTGTTTTTTTTTTACTTTCATGAAATTTGTGGTGCAATTAAGAATACATCTTTTGTTGTTTGAAAAAAATTATTCTGCGGAGATTATATGCATGAACTTGGTTTTTTTTTTGCTCTTTTTTCAGGTGTACGGATACCTGTTTTGCCAGGACAAAGGGAACACTGCGTTGTCTGTGTTATTTCCAACATTCAGAGTTCCTGTTTGCTTCCAGTTATCCTCCGGCACTGCAGAGGTAGGTTGATACTTTGGATGTGCCTGAACCTTCCTTTTCAACAAGAAGTTATCTTGAAAATCACACCTACCAAAGGTGAGTAAAAGAATAATATTCTCAGTTAGTGGAGCAAATTCTTGTAATATTCTCCTCCTAATGGCTTTATGGGAGCTGTATCTTAGGAGCGTTCCCTTGGCCTTTGATTACTTGCACATAGCAGAGCCAGCAGATTGTACTTAAATGCTCAATTTGCGAGCTAGCAGGCGGAAAGAAACACCATTCTTGGCATTGTCTTTTGGTCTGGCTTTTCATATTGAATACTTTTGCTAGGAGAAAAATTGTCATTGTTGGATTCCTAATGATAGTCTGTAGGCTGACATGACTGCACTGGAAGGTCATAGCAAAATCTGAATTATGGTTATTGCTCTCAGAAAGAGAGGAAACCTAAATCAGCAGGAAGCACGGGAGCTCTGGCCTACAGTAAGTTTTTGCACTTGTTACACTGCAGTGTGTTGTGCTCTTTGCAACAAGGGAAAACATTTTTCTAGGTTGTTAACCAACACTGTGATCGTATTTCTTTCCTGTGGAACGTGTTTTTTTATTGCTACTTCTCCCTTATGCACAAACAACACTGGGAAGGAAAAAAAAGTCCCATTATAATAAAACAGATTTTTAAACTGGGGCTATTTGCTTATGGACGAATGCTGAAATTAAAACAAACTTGTTCCTTGGATAAAGCAGTTCTGAGACATACCTTTTTGTGAAACTTGACATCCACTCAATCCCTCCCTTCTGTGGTGTAAGGAAAAATGTTAAACCATTTGCTGTGGAAGTAACTGGCTTGTGCACTAGTTTATCATACTGAGAGGAGGACTTTCCTCCACCGTTGGTTACCTGCCCTTGGTGTTTCTTTACAGCTGTGGCCTAGGAAGCTGTAGTGTGGCTGAAACATTCTGTGTGGATATACTGCCGTATTTCCATTTAGCGTATGTAGTGCCCAGCTAAGAAAATGTTAGAAGTCTGTGAGTGTCCTGTTGAAAGTCCTGAAACAGAGCCCTGGACACTAATACCTCCTGCACATTATGTCTGTTAAATAACAGGATGTCTATATGGCTTAGTGATCTGCTAATTACTGCGATTTCTCCTCAGATCTTCTCGTAGTCTTGCCACTTGTGCATGATTCCAATCTGTCTGTGTTTCCATCCTCCCCGAGTTCCTCTCCTTTATTGTGTGCCTCATTTCTTCTGTCTTCCATGTTCTTTGGAGGCTACTTGTGTGGCACTTTTATTGTTTTATTCTGTCTTTTGATTAATTTATTTTGTGCAAAAGTATTACCTGCGATTACTTGTAAAAAGATGTATCCGATCTTGACTTGGACTTGGAAAGTCTTTCAGAAATGAAAGCTTCAGCCTTGTGTTGCGGGTGCTTCCCAGTAGATGAGGCAGCTTATTTACGTGTTTGGAGAAGGATGTGGGATTTATGAGTTAGCTTTTCCTTTTTGTAACTCAACAAATTAGCTTTTGGAATGGAGTGTGGATGGGGTCCAGAGGTGACCTGTGTCTCTGTCTGATGCCTTCCTCCCCCTAAAAGTTGATCAAAGTTGGAGGAAATGGCTTTAAGTGTTTATGATTTATGTGTTATGAGTTTTTCAAATTTCTGCCCCAGCCACCTAATGTCAACCTGCCTCAAGTTAGTCCAGTCTGCCATTTTTTTTGAACTCCAGGTGGTTTCTGCTTGAGCAGTGTGTTGCTAGCTATTGGAATTGTCTCTTCAGTGAATATTGTAGTGATACTGCAGGGCCATGCAGGGTCGGAGAGGTGTCATGCAGGAGGTGCTGTAGTGTCAGAGGGTAAGGGTATGAAATGTCCTTCTATTTGGTCAGTGCCTGAGTAGCACCATAACTATGTTTATGTGATGAGAAAGCCCACAGAATTTGCAAAGGTGTGTTGTAGGTGGGTAATTATGTCAGCTCATATTTGTCCTCTGCACACTTAAAAATATCCTGCAACAGTGACATTCCAGTGATGAGCAGAAATTCAGCCTATACTTTTCTTTGCCCCTCATTCCCACGAGAGCTGCATCTTCCTTCTCCAATCTTAGCTGCATTTCATTTCTCTGCTAAGCTAGGTGCTTTGGGAAATGTATTTCTGAGTCAATGAAGGTTAACAGGATCAGATCCTCAGTCGGTGTCAAGCAGTATTGCTCCATCGTCATCAAAGAAATGGCACCAATTTAGGTATTTCTTATTGTATTTCTCCTGAGTACAAGCATCAGTAATGGGCTTGTGCTCATTAAATGGTGCCTTCCTGAGTCTGCCTTTTTCTGTTCCTGAAGAAATGCATCAGTTTAAAAGTTCGGTCCCTGTAAAAAAGCATGCAGAAGACATCTATTCACTGAATGGATAATTATGTAGCTTATTACAGGAATGCATATGTAAATTCCTATTGGAAACACTATGTTAAAACTTACCAAATCCTCCCTGTTCTGAACTGGAAATGTTACCTGAGGAGCTGTTTTTCCTCAAGATTTTGTTTGAAAAAATAAAAAAAAATAAATAAAAAATCCTGAGGACATCGTGAACAGGAAGTAAATGGGCGTTGATGAATTTGATAACAGTGAGTTGTTATTATGATTATCACACAGCTATAAACAGCACTGATTCTTACCCAGCATAGACGAAATTCAAGCTCCATTTGAGTAGTTTTTACTCATGGCCAGAACAGATGGTTCTTTGCTCGGAGAGCTCAGGATGTGGGTCATGGTGGTGGGAGATGATGATATTCAGTGTGGGACAGACTGAACACGTGAAATGAGAGCTTAGCAAAGACAAATAAAAAAGGGTCAGATTGTTTTGCAGCCCTTCTCTCAATCTAAGTATCCAAGTGGCCTTATTGTAGGTCACCAGCTGCAAGTGTACATTTTCCTCTTGAAAGCTCTTGCGAAGAATCTCCCTCTGTCCTCTTGTTGTCACCTAGGGCACGAGCCAGGAAGAGATGTCTGCTCTTATATGTGCTTTATCTAGTTTCTAGATCTGTACACTAACCTGTGCTTGTGCCTTTGTTTCCTTCTTGCAATGGAGGATCCTCAATTTCTCGGAAGAGTTTTGTTAAAATTCAGGAGCTCTTATCTAGGAGAAGCTAGTGAGATAACTACCAGTACAACCGGTGATGCTATGTGATAAAGTAGAATTTAAATAGAAGTTCAGGGATGGCAGAGGGCGGCCAGATTCTGTACATGGGTTATCTTGTAATCTATGTAGAAATAAGGCTGTTTTTCCTGTCCTTACCCATCCTTTGCATTTCTGAGCATGCTTTTTCCAAACCTGGGAAAAGAAAGGTATCCGACAAGCAAACGGGTGAGAACTCTCTGATAGAATCGGGCTGAATGGTGCTGAGTGCCCTGCAGCCCTCCTGCGTGTGTATATCATCTCTGTGCCTCTCTTATGCATAAGAGGATAATTCTGGATTTTGAATTGGGTGAACTATTTTTGTTTTGCCATTTTAAATATTTGATGACACAGTGCTGCTTATTCCATTTGTGTCCTTCACAATGCTGGGTTTCTGTGGCATTCAGATTTATTTTTTAGTTTTCTGGGTTGCATTTTTTTTCTTTCTTTTGTAAAATGACTTTTTCTCTCTGCCTGTCATGATATTTCAATTATTCATAATCATTACTGTAACACCAGACATCTCATCTACCTAAATCCTTTGCCATTCCTTCTGCTGTATGCGCTTAAATTTTCTATGTGTTGGGGTAGCACGAGATTTGAGAGCATCACAGATCTTTTGGAGCCATATATCATTCCTTGTTCCCTTGCTCCCTTTCTAAATTCAGTTTTAGGAAACCATCTTTCACCAGTCTTTGCAGCTAATTGCTGTGAATTCCTAATGGCTACTCTGGCTCACCCTTAGATGAAAAGCTCTAATCATGATATTTTAGGTGAAATCATTTACTCACCTTGAAGAAAAGCTTTAGCAAACTTGATTTATTTATTTATTTATTTGAGATAGAAATAGAGTGTCTGTTAGTGTTCCTGACAGGTGTAGGCTATCAACTAAGACAGCAGGTGACAGGCTCCTTCATGTATTCATATGCTTCTCAATTTTAATGGCACCCATCATCAGAAAGCAGCGTACAGAAAGCTCAACAACAGATGATGACAGTGAAAGCCTCACTGCTGAGTTAAATCCATTTTTAGCATTTGGAGAGGCATTGCAGTAGGATGTCAGTATTGAGTCCTCACATGCATTGTGCTCCAGATTCTGACACCACACTCTTCCAGGTAGAAATTCCCAGCAGCAGTGTCCTAAATTTTGTGAAATTGTACCTGGGTATAACAGCTCTGAACTGAGGGAGTGATGTGGGGATGTGAAAGCAGGCATGGTGAGTTTTGAAGGTTTAAGCCATGGTTGTCCATCCTTTTGGCTTGCCTGGGCTGCGTTGAGTGAAGAGGAATTGTTTAGGGCCCCATCTATGGAGATGGTTCCAGAAGTAATGCCTCCTCTTTATTTCCATGGAAACTACAATCAAGACAACGACACAGTAACCCAGTGTAATAGAGCACATTCTCAGCTACAAAACACAGTCACCACCATTAGCTCTGCTTTTTCACCAGCGATGTACAAGAGCCTGCATGCTGTGCTCGTAACAGTCTGCACCAGCAGAGGTGACCCACTGTTGCCATTGGCAAAATGCACCACCCATCACCTCACATTTCTCATACCCACTGTTTGGTTTCCATAAACATCTAACGAATGTTGGTGGATGTCAATGAGTGCAATTTTTTCTGCACAGAGGAATTCAGTGACGCCTCTTTACTTCATACGTACTTCCATGTTGGACTCTATTTTGTCAGACTGCACCCCTGCTGCAATCTGTCACACAACAACAAATTTTAGCAGAATATTGGTGGGAAGGTTCAACCTCTACTGCTGTACCACCACCATCTGCCTCTGATGTCATGGGCCGATATAATAGAAGACATCACCTTCAGAGCTGCCTTCATAAAACATTTAATATGGTTAATGCATGTAAGTAGCAAAACTTACTTTAATGTTTTAATGATTTCTTTTAAATTGAAGTGTTAAAAAAGAATGACAAAAACATAGAACTGCTGGTATATTTGTTTTTGTGAAACTAACACATCAGTCTAGTTTAATGGCAGTGGTAGCAAGTCTTAATGAGTTCTCAAGATGTTCATCTGTGATTTTTGATGAAATTTTACTTTTTCCGTGCTTCATCCTTGAAAACAGTTGTTCACAAATCTGCATGCTGCCAAAAAGAGATGATATGAATGAGGCTTGACTTTGAAACTAGGGGTATTTCTCTCTGGTAAGAGAGGGCTTATGGAAGTCTGGTAAAGAGATATGATCGAATTTTTGACTGCAACTCTGTACATTCCATTTGAAAATTCACAAGAAATTTATTTATGTCAATTGAAAGCGAAGTCCCAAATAAACAGAAAAATTGATGATTTTTGTTGGCAATCTTGAAATCTGTTCTCAAATTTCCTTAAAAAATGAAAAGCACAGCTGCATGTTTTTCGCTGTTCACTGGATTGCGTTTAGCCATTGTATCAAGATCCATAAACTTATTCAAATTAGCACTGCACTGAGCCCTCCCTGTGCCCTGGTCTTACCTAGATGAGGTTAATAGCACACCAGTGTTCGGTTGGAGCTGAGCGATGGGTGTGTGCCTGGGTCCAGGCTGAGCTGCTTGGTGGGGTAGAGCTGCTGCTCTGATGGTGTGGGGCAGGGGCTGGGCATTGCATATGCCTGGTCTAATCCCAGCTCTCCTCCTTTTACTGGTCCTTTTTAAGGTCACTTACTGACTCCTCTTGGTTTGTGTGGAGGACAACTACTTATTCCACTTATTTCTTTTTCATTTACATGTTGTGGACATTTTCAAAAGAGGAGTAACTTGCTCAGCTGGAAGCACCTTGGGCAATGGGTGTTTCTCCATCCCTTGGAAGGAGTTGAAGGGTTGCCATAGGCTTCACAACAGGGCAGGATGAGGAGGTTCTTTAAAGGAGCTGCAGAGCCAGGTGTGCTGCTCAGTAAATGGGAGAACTGGGCACAGATGATCAGGCAAGATGTCTGTGGTTACAGCAAGTGAAACCTCCCAGAGAACAGGAAGGACTGGTTGGCTGATAGGTGGGATGCTCTGTGGCTCCACTCTGCACTTAGGGGACTTTTGGTAGGGACAGTGAAAGAGAAGAGCTTAATGTTTCACTGATGGACTGCAGAAGAAGACATCTGTGCTCTGCAGCTCTGTGTGGGCAAACCACAAGGCTTCAAGCTGTTGGCTGTCCTTCTGCAGGAATCACAAAAGTTACTCAGAAACTTTCTCACGTGGATGACTCCTGGCTGCTTTATGAATCATAAAGTCCTTCCTGAGATAGGTACCAGACACTGTAAATAACATCAAGTGAGTGCAGGGAAATATTGAGATCACTAGGCAAGGAAAATACAAACTTAGCCTGTCTAAATCATACCCAGTCCTGGCTGTCTTCAGAGCCAGGTGATTTTTATTCATTTAGAGATAGAAGAGGGGAAGGAGGGGGAGAGAGCAGCATTAAGATGATTTTGGCATGAATTTGGATCGTCTGTCTCTAGTTTCCAGCAGTGTGTTGTCACGGCTGCTACTTTATCACTTCTATTAGACAAAACAAGGGCAGGTCTCCGTTTTCTCCTCGCTTTACTCTCAGCAACAGTTTGCTGTGCTTGAATCCTGCTCCCATTTTTCTCTGACAGTGAAGCATCTTACCTCCTTCTGGTTAATTGGTGCTTGAGCAGCAGGAAATTGTGTGTGGAGACAGCAGAATTCTCTGCCTGCTCAGCATCTGTACTCTGCTCACATATGTAATTTCAATATGAAGCTTAAATGTTATAGGAGTGAGTGTAGATAGATAGAAATTGTTTTAAATATGAGCAGGAACACGAAAACTCAAATAGATTCGTGGTTTGACTGAAAGTTGCAAGCCTCTTAGACACGATTCTGAGGAACATGCTTAAAAGCAAGTCCTTCACAGTGTTATGTCTGTGTAAATATTGGCTTGCAGAATTCACAAAATTATTTTGTAAACTACGCATTCGTGCTGGTCTCATATGTATTTGTCACTGCATATCATAAATATGTGTGTGAACCAAACTTCCTTCTCCTCCTCAAGGCAGAGGTGCAGCTGAATAAAAGTATTAGCAGTAGATGATGTGCTTGAACGTGTCTGTGTTCAGGAGGTGCCTGAAAGGCTTCTCAGGCGTCAGTGAAGGCACAGGGTGTGAGAGATCCATGTTTTCTTAGTCCAGAGTAGGTCTTGAAGCCGTGTCTCTGGGTGTTGCTCTGTGGCTCTTTAGGCTCGTTAGCATGCTGGTGCTGAGGTAGATCCTTGCAGAGCCAGAGTGGGGTCTGTAAAATCAATGTAGACAAACTCCAGCTTTACTGGAGCTCCCCTTGTACATACCTGTTATGTTACATATCAGACTCAGTCATTCCAATTTTAAGGTTAGTAATTGTTGACACATTACTGAAGAGCTGTTTTCCAAATGGGGTGTTATCTATTCCAGCATAACAGATATATACGAGGGCTGCTCCAAAAGTAATGCCTCCTATTCTATTATGTTGGCCCTTGACACCAGAGGTTGATGTTGGTGGTATGGGAGTAGAGGTCGAACCTTCCCATGAGCATCCCATTGCATTTTGTTTCCATGTGACAGATGGCAGCAGAGGGGCAGTCTGACAAAATGGCATCTGGCATGGAAGTGTGTATGAAGCAAAGAGATGTAATTGAATTCCTCCATGCATAAAAAATTGCACTCACTGACATGCATCAACACTTGTTGAATGTTTATGGAGACCAAGCAGTAGATATGGTAGAGGTGGTGGGTGGTGCCTTTCAGCAGTGGTGACAGTGACATGAAAGACAAGCTAATTTCCAGATGGCCATCCAGATTTATATGAATGCAGCATGCAGGCTGTTGTTCATCACTGGCAATAATGCATAGCTAATGGTGGTGACTGTTGAAAAAGAGTGTTCTGTAGCTGAGAATGTGCTCTATCAAATAGTATTATTGTGCTCTTTGTATTGTTTGTAGTTTCCAGGAAAATTAGGAAGCATTACTTTCAGAGTAACCTATGTATATTAGTTACACTGCCAGGAACTCTTCTCTCTTTCAGTGTAGTGTCAATAATAGCTTTTTGTCATCTTTTCTGACTAGTGTACTCTTAGGATCTTGCAGATTTTGAGGAATAACCAGAGAGGCCATCAAAGCAGCCAAGCAATCTCTTGTCTTTCTGCATTAAACTATTTACTCCTGATCCCCAGGCTGGACTTATATGCCAGAGAAACTGGGAAGTCCAGGGCTTCAGTTTGAAATCAGATTTCACACCTGATCTGTAACCATCTGAACTACATCTGCAATGCACAGAGATCTGCCAGGAATGTCCTCTAACCCTGTGTCTCCTTTTCTGCTGTTGATGGGGAAGGAGAAATGACAAGGAATGAAATGGATTCAAAAGTTGTGCTTGGGAGAATGGTTCACAGGCAATAAGATGGATGTCATGTAATTACTCCACTATAAATTCCTGCGTGCTTCATAGTGTGTTGTTCTATTCTTGTCCTCTCTTATTCATTCCCATTTTCATCCAGGGCATTACTTTCTTCTTTTCCTGCTCTCCCTACTCCTGAAACCCCAGTCTGCATTTAGTAAATAAAGGGCAAAATCACTTCTCATCCACCCAACTGATGCCTCGGGTCTGAAATGAGAAAGCCTCTGTTGACGATGTAGTGCCCAATTTAAAGCAATATCACCTGTCAGTTTGATAAAAAGCTTGGAGAAAACATCCCTTCTCGGGCCAAGGGAAAAAAAAAAAAAATCATCTGAAATAAATGCTACCCATAGAAAAAATTTACACAAACAAATGGCTGAGAATTGTTTTTATGGTTCTATTTACTGGGGCTAGTCCTCAAACAGAAATTACGGCTTATTTGTGGCTTGAACAGAATGGCCAGGAGGGAAGTTTGCAGGCCATCAAAGATGCAAACTTCTTGTAGTTTTTTTTTTATCATGGCTGTTGAAATGTGTAGTGTGAAAGGTGCATTTACAGTACCTTGGGCTCAGTTTCCTCAAGTCTCTGATTTTTCTTTCTGACTGTATCTTACTCTTTCCACTGTATTTTTTCATCCTTTCCACTTGTATCTTTTGTCCTTGCCCTCCTGAAATTTTTTCACAATTCAACCTATAGAAACTTAAATAGTTTCTTCCTTTGTTTCCTTAAATGTCAAGTGTGTGTATGCCATTCCTCTAAGCAGAGCTGCAGCCCTGAAGTTGGTGCTGGTGAGTTTGCAGGCTGTTCACCTGGCTCTAGTCATGGTGACCAGAATCTGTGATTGCTACCTCAAAATTGCAGTTTGGAAGGTTTTTCATCCCTGAAAAACTTCTCCTGTGCAGTGGAGCTGCGGAGACTTGTCTGTGGATGGCAGAATGGAAGTGAATGCTGGTGAAGGTAATTTGTGAAGCAGAGGACAAACATCGAAGTGTTGACTCTCCTGGTTCTGGACCCAAGTGAGAGAAATAACATGCTGTTACCAAACTCTGAGGAATTTTTTCAAACAGTAGGAAGAATATGGACCTGTACAACTAAGTATATGCTGCCCTCAGCATGAAAATAAATACATATTCCATCTCCCACAAGCTGCTGTAATGAAATAATTCTTTTATGATTTTGAGATGGGCTTTGGAGCCATTAGTGGAGAATTTTTCCCTAAGATATTCCGAATAGGATTTATGTATGATCCAGAATATTTTAAGAACTCTGGCAATATCATGCATATGAATTTATGCACGCAATCAAAAGTTCATATTTTGCTGTCTTGGCTAGTAGGAACCCAGATTTCCATTTTCTCAGCACAGGAATATGCAAAGATGATTACTTTTATGTTTGGAGTTTGGTCCTCAAGAGTGAGCTGAAAGTTCTCCACTAGATGTAACCCGGCAGAAGTCTAGTTTGTGTCTTTCAGTAACTTCTCTTAATCTGTCATTAGCTGTGCTGCACTAATTTCCATTTCAGAACCTGCTCTGGATTTTGCAGAAATCAGCTGGAGTCTTCTAGAATCAAAGAGCTTTGAATCAAGTCCTTACTGCATATACAATTAAGTTACATTGTACTTTAGCTTCAGTGCCTAAGGCATCTTCATATTTACCTCCGAAATGGATCATGCATTTCTATTTTGTTTCCATTCCCAAAAAGTGAGGATTTGACCTGTAAGAAGGGTCTAATTTTCATTACTGAAGAAACATGAAAACCTGATGTTGTGGCAGCCTGAGGAGTTAAATAAATATAACAATTAAAAAAAAAAAAAAAAAAAAAAAAAAAAAGGTAGGGAGTGCTGTTAAAACAAAAAACCCACAAACAAAGAAACAACCTGTGAGATACTGGGCAATATATCAAGGAGCAGCAAATTGCATATTAAGATCAGTAATGTTTGTGAAGACAGGCTGAAAGTATGTAGATCGTGTGGCTGCCTCACTTGTCCAGCACAGAGAGGAGCACATGGAACCTGCAACTTGCAGGGAGGTATTAAATACATCCGTAGCTCTCTAACCCTCTCTAACCCTCTCTAACCCTCAGGGTTTAAGTTTTACTCCAAAGCCAGTTTGAATCTGATTTCAGATGAAAGCTTTTACTCAATCTGTAATGCACTGTGATATCCAGCAGGTAGAACTCATTGAGGGAAATTGCTTCCTGCGATGATGTATGATTCACTCAGTCACATCTCTGAGCTATTTAGGGGAAATTATCCATGGGATTGTATCATTAGTTTAAAAGCTACCTCAATTGTTTTTCTGTCAGGATAATTTTAAGCCACGCAAGAATATTAGTTGGAAAAACATATTTGAAAAGGAGTCTAACTCCTTCCATATAGCTCAAATCTAGGTTTCAGGTAATATTTTCCCCTTCATTTCTATCAACTATATTGATAGGAAGTGAGCAGAACTCTGACTCTCAGTTGGCCAGTGATCTTGTCTGGATGCTGCTACTTTTTGTTGATCAGATAAACAGCTTTCACGCTTTAGCAGCTGGCCTTGTCTGCCCTTGCTACATCAAAAGGAATGCAACTCTGAGATTTTCCAACCACAGGCTTAACTGCAAAATCCATGAAATAACAAAGCTCTAGAGAAGGAAAGACCCTGCTCACATTAGTCAGTAATGTGGGCTGTCTCCAGGGGGCTTTGTTTAATCAGAAGTCTCCAGAGAAAGTTGGAAATTTAGACTACATGATGGAACTACACAAAAATAGAGATACAGAATAACAAATGTAATTGTTGGAGTACCAAAGAAATGAGGGTTGGTAGAAATAGCAAGCTGGAAAGCAAATGAAACATTCTCATGAAAAAAAAAAAAATAATAATAATAAAAGAGAAGACTGAATTAATAATATTGTAAATAGTAATGTGACCTGAATGGAAGGGAGGGCAAGGTTGGCTGATATGAAGGCGTGAGGGGAATTCTTTGGCAAGATGCTTTAGCTTCTCAATAAAAAATGGTCATGTCACTACATTGCTCAACTTGTATATAACGGAAAAGTTGTAGTGAGTTTGAAGTGCAAGAATTCTCTGACGCTAAGTGTGCCATGCAGGCATACTTAGGTCCTGATCTGTCCACCATGACTTCTGCCCCTCTGAATGCAGTTTCTGTCTTCTGTTCTAGCTTATTTACCAACCCTTTCATGACTATGGTTTCTCCCTTGAAGACTGGTTGCACATTAAGAATTCTGCCCTGGGTTGGGAGGCCAGGACTATCAGGTGCTCAAAGAGCAGGCAGGCTGGGATGACACAGTTTGCACACGTGGCTTATCACAGTGGCAGGGCCAGTAGCCTTAGCAATGCAAACATGTTTTGTAAAAAATGCTGTGAGGGCAAATATTGAAGAGAGTTACCTCTCTTTCATCCATAGCAGAGCAGGATTCATCTTTTTTTGTGATAAGACAGCAGCACTTGCTTACTCTTCTCTGAGCAAAAGCTCTTGATGAGCCTGGGTATTTCCAGGTAAACAGAAATAATTCCAACATTCCTAGTCCCAAAATTGCTTTTCCATTTGAATTGCAAATTAGATTTTTTCATTATAGTCTGAAGCCATAACAATGATCCAAGGTGATGTGATGTATATTTACTTAGCAGGAAGATGCAGTTAGAGGTGTCACAGACAGCAGTCATCGCAAACCAGGAAGCAGAGCTTTCCATTTGCTCAGGCTCACTTGGTTTCCACCAGAGGGAAAATACAACTGTCATGCACTGCTGACAGTGTGAGCACTTCTTGAACGAAGCCTATGGTAAAACAGCAGCACTTATGTGTGGAGTTTGAGGCACACACTAAGAGCAAGAACCTCTGATGAAAAGAACACTTTTTTGTGACTTTTATTTTTTTCAGCAATGAATACACTGTAGTTGATAGGAAATGATTTTTTTTCTATCCTGAAAGAACCTTAGACCACCAGGCCACAGAAGAATATATTTTAAAAATTATGCAGGCAAGAGTGGGGGGTTTTTCAAGACGACATTGATTATTTTCTGGGAGGAATCTGGTAATTAGCAATTAGCATTCTTCTTCTCTGCATCCTCTGATGTGATCCCTCAAAAGTTAGGAGAATCATGAAAGTCTGAGTTTTATACACCTAAAAAGGAAGGTGTACCTCCTCACCTTAGACTTCTTTCTCTCTTCTCTCCTCTGAGTTAACATCACAGTGTTGCCGTGCACCTGGCAACCCATGTTCTTTTAGCTCTGTGCCTGTGCTGGACTATCAAGCAAAACCTGCCTGGGCCAAAGAACTGCACATAGATACCAATATGGTGAGCAGTAAAAATGGTGTTTATTGCGTTGCGTGGCTTACCTGTATACCTATCCTACTTCGTCTATGCCCCTTAAGCATACATTAACCTTTTGACACAGAGCAAGGGGAGAGTCCTACCACATCACATCCCGAATCCTCGCTGTCACCTACTACAACATCACAGTAAACTTAGATGGGACTCAGTTTCCTAAACAAATACATTATGTCGTTTCAGATGTCCTAGGGTACCTTACCTGCCTTCCAACTGCCAGAGTAATGCATGTGTAGTAGCTAAGAAAATCATACCAGGCAGCCCTATGCCTGCTCAGCACATCTGCATTTATGCAACTGAATCTTGCTACTCTCTTAGTGCTGTTGGTATTAAATCCTGTCCTCCCACATACAAAACCTATTTAACCAGATGAAAGCACAATTCCCCATCCCCATAGCTGATGGCATTAATCAGTAAATAGCAAGTTGTTACAGGGAAAGAAGTCCTACTTGTGTGCAGAGGGGGGTGACAAACAGTGAATCAGAATGTCCCTTAAATATGTAGTTGCAGTTAGAGAAAATTTCAACAAAATAGGAAAGGCATATTGTAGTGGGGTGCATTTCAAGAAGAAGTAGATGAATTTTCTGCATTGGGAAGATAAGTTTTTGCAGTAAAAAAGAAATGTTATCGGAGGACTAACAATAACACATTATATTCCTGATCTTCATTCTATTCCTTGCAAATCAAACGTATCTCTCTGGGTGTTGTGCTTCATCCTGGCCACAGGTTAGGGAGTCTGGTGTATGAAGTACTATAGAAAAAATCTGTAGGAACAACTGTCCACAGTAAAGCCATTTTTCAAGCTCCTTGTTGGTACAGTCTTTGGATAATATTGGCTGTTCTGTATATGCTGTCTGTGAGCTTCATTGAAGAACAGGTACGGGGGAGCCTGATTAATATATATAAATTATACAATATATAATTATAATGCATGAAAATTATTTATTATATATAGATATTATCCACCTGCAGCTGAAAAAAGCAATCTTCATGTCATCCTTCAGATGTAAAATCCTCCACCTCACTTGCTGTGTACTTTGCATATCTATCTACTTTGCTGCATCTGAAAAAGCAAAAGGGTAAACAGTAATTATATGTATTCAGGGATAAACAATACCCAGCTTGAACATTACTTCTTATGACAAAATATGGATTTCTGAATCAGAATCAAATGGAATATGAGCCTGACTAATTGAAACTCATGTTTTCTAATAGTCATTTCTTCCCACTTCATGAAATCAACGTATGAGTGGTTATCTTTTATTCTTTTTTCATCTTAAATCTAATTGATCAATTTTAACTAATTACATAGTTCATACTGTACTTTTTAAGCGATGCTTATTCAATGTTCAGTCACACTGGCAGTTAGGGATGAGAGAATGGTTTCTAGAAAATGGAGTAGAAACACATTTCCATAGGAAAAGTAACTCTGAGAAGTGTTTGACAGAGTGTGGATAACTTATGTGTTTGGAAGATGCAAGATGTATTGCAACTTCCTTGGCAGGACTCAAGGAAAAACGTGATATTTGAACACCAGATACACAGAGATGCTACAAGTGTTGACTGATAGCAACATTTCAGCGTAATCCTTCTCCTCAATGGTGTCATATCCTCTGATATATACTGAGCTGGTGTCTGGTTTTGCTCAATACCACAGAAAATACGCAGGCAATAAGAGAAAATATTAGTGTGTGTGCATGCATGTGTGTAAGAGACAGAGTGAGAGAGGGAATACAAACCAGTGACCTTTAATGGATGGAGTCAGAAGCAATCAATTTCACATCATAAGATCAACTGAATGTCAGAAGATTTTCAGAGGGGCAACACTGTTCAAATTTTTACTTTAGCTTGATTTTTCTGGGCTTCATATGCAGAATTTCAGCAACACACCAGCATCAAGTTCCTGTGAATCATCATATAAAACACAATGGAAAATCTCCTAGGCAGTGGTTTCAGGAGGTCTGCATCTGGGCAATTTACAAATATCAACTTCATTTTAGCAAAATGGTGGTAGAGGGTTCTTGTTTGTTTGTTGGCATCACATGCATCAGAATTTTATTCTGCAATGGATGTATCTATTAGTATCAATAAAGACCTCAAAGTCTTATATAATGATGCTGTGAGGTCTTCATAGATTTATTTTATACAACCTGCTGTTCCCTCATATTAGAGCTGGACTGCTCTATCCAGAAGTTTGCTAAAGGCTCTGTACAATACCCAGTAGCTTATGGCCAGAACATGTTTCTTTTTAATACTCAGGTCATAAAGTGCCTATTAAGAGGACATTAAAGCCAAAGAAAATCTATCTAAAGCCTCAAATGGGCACTGGATAAGGCACACACTAGAGAATATGCTATATAAGCATGCTCATAAATCATTAAAATTAAGATAGGATCTATCACTAATAAGTAAAGTTCAAGGACAGCCTTTATCTTGTTAAATTATCCAAATTTTGCTGTCTATTAGCATATCATTTGGAATGTAAAATGACTGTAGGATGGTGTTTTTTTTCACCATACTTGATAACAGCATATTACACAGAATAAGAAGCCTTAGCAACTGTTCTAATATGCAGTAATAATGCTGGAATTATTCTTTGGGGGAGGTTGTTGCATTAAGCAGCGAGTAATTAATGGTAAATTGTGCTGGAAATTCTTGGAAAAAGGACAAATTACGTACACTTTTGTACTTATACTCAGCAAGTCCCATGTAATTAACAATATTAAGATAAATGCGAGAGTAATTATTAATGATGAGATTAACTTCACATCTTAGTGAAAACAGATGTATTTCATCTTATGTGTGTGGTAGGAACTGAGTCTTGATTGTAATTTCTAAAAATATCTGATGTTGTTGCTTCATGGAGAACTTCTTGATACAGTGCTATTGATTATACGGTAATCCTTGACATTTGTCCTGACAGATCTCAAGGCATGAGAACAGTTTTGCTGGATGTTCTGAGAGGTATTCTGTTGAAGGTAACTGCCTAAGAACGTGACAAACTCATTGTAGGTAATGGAGGTCAGACCCCTCCATAAGCATCGTGCTCCAGTGACTGCACAGTATATTTGAAATTACTACTGAGAAGGGATTTAACCCACTTGGCACTGCGTTCAGCCCAGGTTCATGAATTATCCTTGTGTTTTAATGGTTAGTAGGGCACTGTCCGGAGAGGGAAAGACATTGCATAACAATGGAAAGTAACTATTTCAAATGGGAAATGAAGAAGGGTAATGTATCCAAATGAAATGTCAAAGGGAAGAGAAGGATGAATAGGGAAGCTTCTATGTTTGAATTTATCTTGAATATCTGTAGTGCTTGCCCTAGTGCATTTGCTTTGTGCCTCTGGGATCTTCTCGATATAAGAGACTAAGTGCAGATTATCCTTGAGTTTAGAATACTTGGTTTCAAACTCTAGGTCTGCTTTGGTAACTTTTTATCCAGTCTCCATCCCAGCCACCTCCTAATAGCTCAGCATCCATTCTCTTGCTCTTCAAAGTCTGCTGATAACATGGAATATAATATGTGTTTTTATTCATGTACCCAGGCAACATCATGGCTAAAGGCCTGTGGTCTCAAGGAAAGGTCTGTGTCTCTCAAATCACTGAGATTTGTGTCCATATTGAAACAGGTCCTTCAGGTACTGACTTTTAATTTAAAGATAAACAGTACATCCCCTTGTTGCCAATCAAGAACATTTTGCTTGGTAAAACCTCCACCAGAAGGGAAAGATAATTTTGCCTACTTCAGTACAATGACTTAGGGAAAGTGCTTATAAATCCTGCCTTCATCTGACCTGGCTGGCACATACAGAGGAGTAATCACCAGTGCTTGTAGGTTAATTAATCAAGACTCTCAGAAATGCAGATTCTTAACAGCTTCAGATGCCTTTCACCTTTCCTGGTTTGAATCCAGCTCAGATCAGCAGGGATGGAGGGATGCAAGTGACTTCTGCTTGCTTTGTTTGGTACTGACAAGAACTGGTGACCTCAGTTGAGTTTCTGTTTCATTAGGCACCTACAGGTTTAATATAAGACTTGTAATTAGTCATCTCAGTGAGCAGGTTTGTACCAAATATGTGGCAACACAGGCACCAGAGCAAGTGCCTTCAGGTCATGCTGGAGGGAGACTAGTGTGTGATTGATTGGACGTTTTGGGTTTCGTAGTGTGCTCCACACTTGCTCTCATTTTCCATTGCTTGCTCTCTTACATGCTCCCTCTCTGAGGGAAAGGGGAATTAAAGGATATCATTTTCCCTGTCAATCAAGTAGACCAGTGACTCTCATGAGAGCTCAACTGTACTCAAAGTCATTCAGCTTATTTTCAAGCCATAAATATAATAGAAAATTGTTTTACTTCTGAAATAAATTTCCCTCTGATATATACATACATATATATATATATATATATATATATATATTTTGCAAATATGAAGACGCTTTGGTGTCTTTTTCAAGGGAAAATAATTATCTCTGAAAGGTAGAGACTGAATCTCAGTCAGACAGTATCTTAGTGGATTTTTAAAGCTTTATGATGGGGTCCCTATTTTCTGATATGTCTGTGCAATGCCTGACACAAAAGAATGTTGCTCCTGCTTAGGGGTCTGCAAGGTGGTTCCTGAAGGAAGAACATGGCAATGTTCTATCATCATTTAATGTAATTTTGTGTGTTTTCACATGTGTACAATGTACTTCTGCTAAACTACAAACCTTTACTAGGATTTAAAAAGACTTAAGGGAAGGCAGACACAGACGTAGGGGACTATCAGAAGAAACTAAGAAGATCATGGAAGATAAGAGGCAGAAAAATTAGAGAAATGAGAACCTTTGGGATGATTTTTTTTGTTGTTGTTATTCTTCTCCTGCAGTGCAGAATTAAGTTGTTTAAACCTACAGCTTGAAATTTACAAGGAGAAATGCATGTTTCTTGAGATTGTTGAATGTAGTTCTCCATCAATTTGACATGGTAACAAGATGATTTTTCAGGTTTCTGTGGTGGTTACCTCTTGCATTTCCTTATCACCCAAGATGGTGCTTTGTTTTCTGGCAGATCATGGGATCTTCCTGGAAACTTGTAGCTCCTGATGTGCCTGACAACACAAAAATGAGAGAATTTGGGCAGTACGTGCAAAAAACTTGAGTCCTGTCATCTTCTTGGGAACCCAAAATATTTAGACATTAAAGTCCTCAGGAAATACAGCATTATTAATGCAAGTTCTCCACTGTGTGCTGAACTCTTTAGTGCTAACATCTCTGGCTTGATGTCCTCATGGGCAATAATGACTGAGAAGACACTGAGAAGAATGATTTTTTATTGTGTCCATGAAAGTGCTGCTTTAGCAACTGTAACTTCTGCTTTTAAAGAGGATGTCATCAATGTAAAGGGCAGCTCTATATTTCTCAGTGACTAAAGCAGAACCATTACTGTCCAGAAAAATGACAGAGGAATGGATTTACTGCTTTAAGGGCTCCTCAATAAGTCATTGATTTCAGTGGAAAAGCGTTTGCCTAATTTATTGAGGAAGCAATCAGTCACTAGAAAATACATCTCATACATGAAAGTAGGCATTTGGGTCTCTGCCCAGCTCAACCAACTGACCTGACAGCAACAGGTCACCATAGGGGTAGAGCAGCGCTGGTAGTCCCTGACATAAAGGTTGTGTTTTTTTAAATTGATTTCTTTATTGGTTGGTTGGTTGGGTTTTTAAATTTATTTTTGATAGTGGTTTCGGAAGCAGCTGGGAAGTACCAATGTGGAAAAGGTGCAAGGACAGCCTTGAGAGATATCTGAGAGCTTGCACAGGCAAAGGGATTGAGCAATATGTCTGCTTTGGAGTGGGCTTCTGTTGCAGAGAGTGAGATCCAGGCTGGCCTTTAGAAAAAAAAAGTGTCTAGCAGGAAGGCTCAATAAGGCTTTTGCATAAATATACTAAGTTTAATTAAGTCAGTGACTGGAAGTTTTAAGGCAAAGCAGAGCATGGTATACCTGCATGTAATTATGGGAATCAGAAACATTCTGCAGTGATCATTTGACCTCTGCTTTTATGAGGGTTATTTACTTCCTATTAAAAAAAAAAAGAAAAAGAAAAAAAGAAAAAGAAAAAGTCTAACTTGCAGTGAATACATGACAAATTAGATAGCTTTATAAGCATTTCCAAGCTGGAACAAAACTGCTTCGTATGTCCTATCTGAATGTGCTGAATTTGTACACTAATGGACAACAGTGGGAAAAAAAAAGAATAGAATGATGGATATTCATTATTTACTTATTGCATTTCACTGCTTTCAATCCTTTTCTTAGAAGTCATCTCTGAAATCTTGTGGAGTAACATCCACTATCCTTGAAAAGAAAAGTTGAATTTGAATCCTCATAGCCACACTGAAAATTATGAACTGTAAGCAAAAAGCTTGGAGGAATTTTCTTTATTATTTTTTCAAAAACAAACAAACAAAAAACCCTTTCAAAATATTTTTCTTTAACCTTTTCCTTTTTAAACTCATGTCATGGTTTTGATAGACATAATTCCTTGTTGCTGAAATCGTTGCATTAAAAATACCGTGTGTGTCAGAAAGTAAAAAGGTTTCACTTCTAACGGTCAGGTCCATTCTACGGGGTGTTGTCATACTATTGATTTCTTTTGAAGTTTGAATCTTCACTATTGACTTTCCTGTGTTTTGGTATCATTCCTACTGGGATCTGGAGCTGAAGCAAAAGAATTTGCCCTTTTAGTTCTTATTGTAATTGCCGGTCAAACAATCTCTGTAGAAGCTGGAGAGCGGGTGTTTTTTAAGTAAAAACTCAGTTTTCAATTAAAGGCTACATTCGTATCATTCAGCTTTGAAAAATATAATGTTTAGGTCAGAACACTTGAATTTCAAAGTCTCAAACAGTTAAAATCAAGAAGCTGTTCTGCCTGGCTGGCAGAGCCTCCAAGCTGTCATTCTCTTCTCCAGGGTGCAGCTCCAGCACTTGATGCATCTCCAGTAATGTTCCTGCTCTCATGAGCAACAGATAGATCATTTCCTTTCCAGGGAAACACTAATGTGCATCATAGAAAATGTATTACTCTCAAGATGCTTCATTTGCAAAGGCATTCAGGGTATTTCATCTACAGGTCCCATGAGGTACCACAAAAGAGCTCAGTATCCTTCCCAGTACCTTCTGTAATGGTTCCACTGCGTACACTAATCCTTCCCAGTAGGTGTCTTCAGTCCTGGGATTTTCTTTCTCATTCTATTGATCCAAAACTTATTTTTAAGCTTCCTTGACATATTGTAAGCCTTATCTACTCATCCAGGCTTTTGCTGGAGGCCAGTAGTTTGAGAACGTTGAATTTCATTTTGTTGGTGTGAAGAAATTTACTCAAACTGGTTCTTAGTTAATTTTGTGTCTTGTTAATTGATGTTTTATCATTTTTGTACATGCATCCAGAGGGGATCTGCATTGGACCCATTTTTTATGGCGTGGAAAATAAGTAAAGTAACATGAGTAAGAATGCCTGAGGGTGTGTTCATCCCTTTCACCAGCGGTGTTTTCTATAAAAAATTGTGTGAATTCTTCAGAGGTTGCTAATTGTCCCAGAGACCCCGGGAGGAACGTCACTTCATCAGATATATCAGGTATAAGATTGCCCCGGGATACACACTCTGCTCCGTTTGTTTTTTTATATTTCCTACCACCAACTCTGGGTGTGCAGAAGCATAGCTGAGGGAGAGACTTGAGAACACTTAGAAATTGAAAGATGTCATTTTGTGGCCTCTAACGGGGGACTCTGATTTATGGGACTTCTTTGGAGCATTTTGTGGTTGCTTTCTTTAAAAAAAAGTAATCATAAAGAAATACTGAGGGGTAAAAGTGCACAGGATTGGTTGCAGAGCACATGCTTTTTCTATTTGAAGTTTCTCCTGCATGGTAGAAACAGTTTTACAAACTTATGAGTTTGCCATAAGTTAATCAGCAGGACTTTACTGTTATCTGAATCTATTAACCATAAGAGTCAGGTCTCCATAAACAAGCATTAAAAATGAAACAACTGATGCTACTAGAAGCAAATACCTGCTAAACACAGTTCCTATCTTCCTAAATGATGCTTAATTCATACCATGCATGTAAGTAGGTGTTGAGATACCTCTCAAGTATTTGGAGGCCAAAGAGACCAGTGCAACTGATAATTTATTGCAGTGTTTTGTTATCTTTAAGTAAGCTCACCACAATCCTTTCAGAAACATTTAAGTCTGTTGCTGCTTATTGCTATTTGTTTTTAGTACTGCTGTAGTATTTACAATGCGGAGATGAGCAGGAACTTAGTATGGACCTTTTCCTTGAAAGATTTTCTTTAGGACTCATAGCTTGTATGTACAGGATCTTTCAACAAAGGTGTACTTTAAGCTGATATTCAGCTGTGCTTCTTAACTTGTCACATGGCAAAGGATTTTTATACAGGTCTTGCAGATTACTTTGGTTTTTACTTCTGCGTGTTTTCTCTTGTTTCAACTCCATTTTTTTTTCTATTTTGCTTTCTGGAACGTATTTGCCTAGTCAAATCTTGCACTGGGTATGGAAATCTTGTGTGGAATCCCCAAGGAGTTGACTGGAATGGCAATCCATTTGTTTGAATAAACGCTGTATGTAGAATAAGCTTTCAGTAGTAATTTCCCTTTTGTGATTCCAGTTCCTATGGCCAATGCAGCCTCGTATTTTGCACACTGAAAATTTCTGAGACGTTTTACAAAAACATTCCTCATTTGAATGTACCCATTTTGAATGCTCATCATTTTTTTATCTATTTCTCATTTTCCCCTAATTCATTTCTCTCTTCTGATTTCACTTTCCAAGTCCCTTGCTTTCCCACTTTAGTTGATTGCTGCTGGGACTAAGGTTATAATTTAGTCAGTCTGTTCTCTGCTACTTGAAAAAAATCCTCTCTTTCTGGACAGTAATTTTTTCTTGAACCTGTGTTTTAGAATCTTTTTTATTTTTATTTTTAACCTCTGTATGTATTGTTGTGGAGTCTTCTGCTGCCTCAGTGTCCTCTCATCATTCAGTGGAAATGCTTTCCTTGCTCTGACTTCCCTGTCTCACACCTTACACTTCTGTGCTGTCTGTGACTCAGTAGAATAAGATGCGTATTGTTACGGATTACATAAATGTGGTCAACCACATAGGATGATCTCTTCAACAGCTATTTAGCCAATGATACCTTCCATACATTCTGTGTGATGTTAGCTATATATTAGTTTGAATTCTCTTTGAAACCTCAGCCCCTGCAGAATTAGAGCGATAGTAAACCAAATGTTGGTATGTTTTAGAGAAATGTGAATATGAGCCAGTATTGGGCTGAAAACATCACAAGAGGTGGAAGAGGTGTGAAGGGCCATCTGAGCAGAGGGTCTTGGCCACCTGCAAGATTACTGCAGTTATGAGTAGACTGGGCCTTTGATCATGTAATTAATTAGGATATAAAGAAGAAAAAATAGAAGTACAAAAAGAATAGAAAAGATTCTACTCTATTATTATATACATTCCACTACTGGCAGCTTTGGTAACAAACAGCTAACAATCACCAGAGCATCAAAGAACGATATAAAACCTTCCTTAAATATTCCTCTGTAATGCATAGAGGGAGCAATGCTATCCCCCTTATTATGGGGAGACTGGCATCTTGAGAGTTTCACGCTGCTATTACAAACATATCCTTTATAGTGCACAGTAATAATATTGCATTCAACATGAGAATTCTGTGTTAAGCTTTATGTTTACCGTCAAAGAGAAACTGATCTGAGAACTACCTGGAAATGCTTGCTGACGTGTGCATGAGCATGACTGTAACACAGACTGAATAAATCCAAAATAATTGATATTTATACCTTCTGCATTAGAAAGGTCAGATTCTATGAGACAAACAGTTATGAGCTAAAGTGACAGGGAGAAATCATTTACATGGAAAAATGTAAAAAATTAATTGGAATTTGCTTAAGAACGTGTTAATAAAAGCCAAAAAGTCACAATTCTGTACTCTGTGGCACAACGCCTATTACTTAAAAAATCCCTTAGTCCTTCTTAGATTGAAAAGAAAAACAGCCAAGTTTGTGTGTGTATATATGCATACATACTTGTGTGTGATAAATGAAAACGTTAGAGGGAAATGAATATGAAAGTACAATAAAGGAAGTAAAAAGGCGTGTCGAAATTTGTAATCAGCAGATGAAGAGATACCGCCATTATTTTTTTTAAGTACATGGAAAGCATGATAATCATATCAAAAACATTGTTGCATTACTAAGACTTCTCAATAATATTAACAGAAAGTTCAGTATTTCAGTTCTGTTCTTCTAAGTCAATAAATATTAACATCAGATGATTACCACCATTAGTATGTCTAATTATATATTTTATATAAATTATTAATGTAGACATTTCAAATCCAATGAAAATGTAGGGTTGTGACAGAAAGTAATGATATATAGTCATTAATATTGATTTATTCTAGTAAAGCAGAGCGTATCCCAGAGAACTTGAATAAAACCACCCTGATACAAATATTTAAAAATGAGTATGATTTGGATAACTACAAATTTGTTAGCCCTTGCTCAGTTCTGGGCAAAATAAAGGCATGTCTGAAACATGACTATAGTAACAAATGAGTTAATGAGGAGGGAATTAATAAAAGCAATTCAACACAATTTTATGGAAAAAAGGGTCTTGTTTAACTGAGTTGATACTGTTTTTCAAACTGAAATTACATGTCTGTTTTATAAATGTAATATTGTTGATATAATAGACTTCTCTCAGACACTTTGAACGATGCTCACATGAATATTGATTTGTAAGGCAGAGTGATACAAAATCAATGGGACATACGTTGAATGCATTGAAAACCTGTTAAACAATGGATCTCCAAGTCTAATTACGAGAAGAGAATTTCTGTCAAATGTCTTCTGTTTCCCACAAGAATCTGTTCTCAGCCCTACATTGTTTAACAAACATATCAATAACTTGGAAATAAAAATTAGAATGTAATTATGGGCTACGTCTGTAAATAACACAAGCTTGGGGAAGCGTGGAAAGGAACCGATTGCTGAGCGATCCAGCAGTTTGAAGACATAGAGCAAATGCTGTGTTGAGGCTGATCCAAATATAGGATTCTTTGTCTGGAAAACAGAAATATTGCATCTACATATTGAATGGGAAATTATTTTGAAAGCAGTGGTAGAAAAGAGGTCATGGGTGGTGTTCATTCTCCCTGAATGTGGTTCAAAAAGCTGGTGCACTCTTTGAATGTTTAAATGCAAGCAAACTGAGTAGAAGCAGTAAGGTTAAATTAACTCTGTATTTGGCACTGGTGAGCCTGCTGCTGAAATACGACTTGTTTCTAGTGTCTAAACTTCAGATGGATATTGATGAACTGGAAGGGATTCAGAGAAGAGCCACATGAATGCTTGAAGGCTTGGGAAATGTGCTTTGTTTTGAAAAGACTCGAGCAACTCCAGTTCTCGAATTAAAATTAGGCGGTGTCCTGCTTGCAGTCTAAATATATTTGCAGAAGGAAGGGTACGTGCAGAAGGAATAACTTTGATATGGCTCTGTGGTGTAACAAACAAAGGTGAAAAAATGACTTTGAGTTCAAACAGGATACATTTCAACTATAAATGAAGTGCAAAATTGAATACTGAGCAAACTAACCACTGGAGTAACCTTATAAGGGTTGCAATAGATTTCCTACCCCTGGAAGTTTTAAATTCCGCATTGGATTTATCTTAAGGAAACAACACACACACACACACACACACACACACACAAAGAAAAAAAAAAAAAGAAAAAAAAAAGAAAAATGCACTCTTGGTTTGTGGATTTGGGATCAAAATGAGTAGCGTGAAAACCTGTGCTTTGTGCTATGAACGTCACACTAGACAATCACTGGAGCCATTTCTGCCCTTCAAAATCTATGAATCTTTTTCTCCATACTGACTCCAGGGGATGAAATTGAGCCAAGAGAAATAGGAGAAATAGGAACAGAATATCAAGTAAAACCCTCTAGCAGTGACTTCCATTAATTTCTGGAATGGTCTCCCAAGAGGAGAGCTGGAGGGAATAATGGGGGGACATTACTGGGTTATTTATATGGAGAATGGTAAATATAATGGAAATAGTATCTCAACATAGAGCCGGTGACCAGAGGAATAAGTTAAGGCATTTTTTCTTACCCTGTTTTTAACACTGCTGAGTATTTAACTGAACCATAGCTGGAAATGAAACATGGTATCTTCAAAATTTGCTTTATTTCCCAAAGCGGTCAGTTCCAGATCTTTGTCCTGCTACAAGAAGGAAAACCCACCTTTTGAAACCCAGGTGGTCACCTCTGTTCTCATCAACATTTTATAGCTTAACCAGATTCACTGAAAGGAGGAGGTAGCCAAATACCTTCCATCCAAGAGCATGAGCAGCCATGGGGAGCTATGAGGATATCGATCCTGTGTTCAGTGGGAGTTTGTTTGAAACCTAGCAGAGTTGTCAGTGTCCTCCCAATATCCTCCCAGTAATTCATCACCTCCCACCCCATCCCAACATGCTCTTTTTACCATTTTTTTTTCCCCGCTTGCTACTGTGTCTTCCTTACTGAAGAAGGGCTGTCTTTTAAGAGGCTTTCAAAGCAATGCATCTGATTTGCTTAGTACAGCGATGTCCGAAGGCTGTTGGTCTCAGTTTAGACTTCAGTGGGTAAACATTATGGAGGAAGTCAGGTTATTTGACTTAAAAGTAAATATTTACAGAGAAAGAAATGGATGTACTTTTTTTTTTCTTTTTTTTTTTCTTTTTTCTTCTTTCTTTTTGTTGCAACCAGCTTTCTGCAGTGATCTTGAAGAACGTGAAAGAAGGAAAAGCCAAAAATAACTTTAAGATAGATCCCACTATTTTTGTCACACAAATACCTGAGGTATCAAAGGACTGCTGTGAATGAATTTCTTCCAGTTTGTATGTTTCTGTGAAACATATTTCCATTTCTAACTTTACCTTGCACTTTCTTCTACTTCAGGAGGCCTCTGGTGGCTGTATATCTCATATGCGATATAAACCCATCAGTATAATGCTTTCTGTCATGTTTAGAAATTCACTGCTTTCAAATTCATGACATGCAACTATCTGTCATTCAAACTTGTTCAGAAATTCAAATTCACTAATAGAACTCCTGCATGTTTCTGTTTATTAAGGAGCAGAAGGGTGATCCTGAATACAGAAGTAAATGACAGCGATGATGTGGTTGCAACTTACAAAGAAGAATTCTGGTGTACCAGCAGGACAAAACTTCAGAATTAATAAAAACTCCCCAAGCCATGCATGTTAAATGTAGTCTCTTGCAGTGAAAAGAAAATGAATTTACCTTAAAAATAAACAAACAAAATCATATATCTTTTCCCTAACTAAATTTAGTACCAGGAAGCATGAAAATGTGTTGAGTTTTTATAATCCTCACAATACAAATTGCAGATTTCTGTCTACTTGTTTCCCTCCCAGAGTAGAAGAGGGAAAAATATAGTGTAAGACCTTGTATCAAGCTATTTTTCTCTGAACAACAACAAAAAAAAGGAATTGGTGCTATTATAATCCATGTTCAGGTTGGAACATCTCTCTGAATTTCTGTGTGTGTTAGTGTTGCTGACTCCCTCCAAAAGCAATAGAACACCTGTAAGAAGGGACTCAGGATTATACCCAGAGCTGAGATTTCCTGAAAAAAGGTTATTGAGGAGGTGCTGAGCAATATTTGGTATAAGTCATTCATACTGATACTCTTTAACTCTGGTCTCTTGAGTTTGTTGAGCTCCGCTGGCTCGTGCTCCAGGGAAGCAGCAGTAGTTTTAGTTCCGTGGCTAACTGGCTAAAGCTGCAGCAGTCACTTGGTGTTGATGAGATTTAATTGAAAGTGCAGGGCTCTCTGCATTAGCACCATGTCCTGAGCACAGGCAGAGTGCTCTCCACAGCTGACTGCATCGTGAGCTAATGCCAGTTCTCCTGCAGTTCCAAGCCAAAAATCGTGATCTTTATGTACAACAAGAAAGCCCAGCAAATGCTGAGTAATACTTCAAGAGGAGGGGAAAAAACCTGTTTTCAGTCTGTGTGTGTGTGTGGATGCTTTTCTCCCTTTCAGAGTTTGTTTTGGTCAGTTTAATGAGGTAGATGTGTAGGTCATTTTGTTCACATAACCCAGCATCAGAATTGGATTTGGCTCGTTGTAACTCAGTACCCATCAGACAGAGGTGACACTCAAGTGTGGTCCTGAATATTTTTCCATCCCTTTCCTTCACAACTGTGAGGATTCAGATATCAACAAATTTGCAGCATTCGGCTTAGCATTTAGCTGGTTTCAGGCTTACCATCCAGGAACTAAGTTCTGTGTGGATGTACCAGTTTTGCTCCGTCGTAACTTGAGTTTCTGCCTTGTGCAGTTCAAGTGTATGCAATTTACCTCATCTTGGAGAGGTGAAGATCTTCAGGGAGCACAATGTTACAATATGGAGTGCAGCAATGCCAAAATATTTTAAGTCTGAGCTTTAGCCAATTACTTTTCAAGGACAGGGTATTCTTCCCTCACTCCCAGTATCTGCAGCAAGCGCATCTGACTCATCAAAATCTTTCCAAAGCCAAATTGATTTATTTTCTTCTGCTCTCTTTCTTTCTTTCTTTCTTTTTTTTTTTTTCCTTCTCCCCTCTCACTTTGGGCATTGAAGTCAAACAAACAAAAATGATCTTCCCACTCAGGAGGCAGCTTATGAGGACTGTGTGGCAGCCCCATGGTTTTGAAGGTGACCCTCTCTTGAGGTGGCTTTTCCATGTAAAGGAGAAGTTCAGCTTTGCGGGGCTTCCCCAGAGCACTAGTGGTGATCAGAGCAGGGTCAGGAAGGATTCCTTTTGGTCACTCACCTCAGGTAGCTTGTTGCTAAGCATTTTGTGTAATGCACATCCATCCTGAGTCTGGTTCCTCACGTCCCGTCAGCTCCAGAGATGTTCTGGGAATAGGTATAAATATAGTCCTTCCCATATTTCTGGAGCAATACAGTGAAAAGCTGACAGATTCCGGTAAGCCATACTGCACTTTTCCACCCTTCCTGACTGCAAAGGATTGTATCTGGGTTCCCTGGAAGCTTTCCCCAGCAGGTGCACTCTTCATACTTTTTTGCAGGACATCCCACCAGCCTCCTCGGAAATAGACATCCATTTCTGAAGATGAATGGTGCTTTCAGAAATAAAGCTATATCTCTTTGGTATAGGTTGGAATTCTTGGAAGATATTCTGTGATTCAGTCCAGGTCTTGAGAGTCTTTAGAGACAGGTTTCCACCACAAAGCTCAGAAGCAGAGCTGGCATCTAAAGCTTGAGTGTAAGAACTACATTTCTGTATGGGCCCAGTTCCAAGGATGTAAGATGCTTTCAAAGCATAGATTACATTTAGATTCAAATTTAAAATACTCCAAAATGTTGGTTTACTAAATATTTTGCCTTCTACTTAGTCTCTATGTGCTTTATATGGTGGAAAAGACTGTTTGCTTAATCATGTATAATTCTATCTTTAGCTCAGGAAACCTTATGCTCCTTTTTTCCTGATTACACCACCACTGATAACGAGTCTGCTTCAAGATTTAATATGATACTGGGCTCTGTTTTTCTGGGCAGTAAGAAGGCGCTCACAGTATGAATGCTTCAGATACTGAGCCATAGGAAGGATCATGGAAGTAAGGATGGGAACACAGGCTGCTAAGGATGGAAAGAGTCATGGAGATGGAATTTTACTTCTAATAAAGCACATTTCTTTCAAAAAAACATGAAGAGCACTGGGAGACAGAGGAACCTACTGTCCATCTGTTTCCAGGCTACAAACTGATGAAGATTTTCATCCTCCAGCTGTAAATCTGAAGTCATCATCTAGAACACACTTGCACAAAAGAATCGCTTAAAAAAGAAAATAATAATCCTATTTGCCAAGTAATTAAGAGAGAGCAGTATCATTCTGTACTTTATGTTTTCATTGAAATTCTTTATCTCAGTGGTATGGACAGAAAATATATTTCAATTATACAGATATGCATGTCTTTCATATTAGGTGGAAACGTTTTAATAGATGTTTCAGTTATCCATTTATTGATCTTAATGTATTTTTAATACGCAGACACCAGTCTATGCTAACTGAGATATATCTGCTTTTCCCTAGCAGAGTTCTACAAATTAGAAATAATTCTTTCTCCTTTACAGTAAGGAATATATGGTGGGCTTCTGTCCTGTGGGCTGTATCTGCTATGAGCTGCCTTTTAATTTATGAGATTAATCTGTGCTTGTGAAAGAAGAACTGAATGCTAGTAGCAGAGCTTGCATATAGAGTGCAGGAGAAACAAGACTGTGGAAAGTTTCTTGCAAGAGATTCTATTGTAAGAGGAACCAGTGGCTGGCTTTGAATTTTTTTGCTCTTTTGTGCACTATTTGAGTCCTGATTTTGGCAGAGAGAAGATCAAAAAAGAGAATAGGCTTTGTTTCTTTTTCTTTTTTTTTCCAATAAAATATTTTTTTTCCTACTTTTATTGTAATAATTGTAAACCCAAGCCCCAGAAAGAGAAGATTTTCTAGAGATTTTTAAAAGGAAAAAAAAGGAGAGTTAATGAATGCTTGAGAATCTGATCTGGACTTCTACGGAAGTGTCATAATATGTCATTAAGAGTCCCCTTCAGGTGGCAAATCTTGTGCCATGTAACTGTATTTTCTTGATAGAAGAAAAGGCTTGGCAAATGATAAACAGATCAGTCACAATCCAAGTAAAAGAGAGATTTTGGACCCCTTTGCAACTTTCCTCAAAACCATTCCTATTTCCTCATGCTCAGTACTGATTTATGGAGTGGTGAACATTGGTTGGGAACAGATAGAAATATTTCTGAAGATCCTTATTTGGGAAAGGTGGCACTCTGTATTTGGGGTATTTTGAAAAACAGCACTTTTTAGTGTTTGTGATTACAAATACTTAACTTAGATGACTAAATGTGGGAGGATTTGCTTCTCATCCATGCGGACTGCTTTTTCTGCACCTCCTCCTACAGGCAGTTCTATTCTCTTAGGAGAGGATTAAAAATGAGAAAGGATGTAGATGGGAATGACAAAAACTAAATTGTGTGTTAGTTTTAAATATGGGTTTTTTGGTCATTTAAGCAGAGGGATAAGAGGGAACTTCTAACAAGTGATGTTCTCACTTGTGATCTCACAAGTGATCTTGCTCCAGTGATTACATTAACATTTTGTGTCTTATTCCTTCTGTTGGTCAATGGTAACCCTAATTCCTCTTTTGTAAAGTGTTTTCAGATAACAAGCTCTGTGAAGGGGCTGTGGGCTGTTTGTATTTATTTCCTATACTAAGATTCTCAAAGGAAATACTTTTTCCCCTTTTGAAACTGAGAGCAGGTGTTGTAATATCTGTGTGAAGATTGTCTTTGATACTAGGGGTAAGGACGTATTTCCAAGAGTCCCAGTGTGGGATGCTAGAAGTGAGAAAGAAAATGTGGTGAGATTTTGATGCACAAAGACAAAGCACAACAAGAAATTCACCCAAAGGTGGTATTAAGTTACTCACTCCAGAGAGAGGAATCGCAAGGAAGAGTAACAGTAAAGAAAATGATGCAAGGCAGATGGCTGTGTGTGTTCCACTGTCACCTTGGCAGACAGTGAATGATGAGTGGAGCCGAGGAGGACATGAAGGAATTGAAATGAAGGAAAATGAAAGAGATAAAATATTGGAAATGCTAGAAGAGCTGAGTATGAAGTCAGAGGGTGGTAAAAGACATGAAAGTACCTTTGGTTCAGCACAGGAACCAAAACAGTAGTAACTGTGATAGATTTTTGAGTGTAGTCAATTTGCTTATGTTGATAGAGTTACTGATTCTTAGTAATGCTTTTTGTGTCCTTCACTTTTCAAAATGGTGAGAACAAAAAATTATTGAAGAAACTTCATAATAGAGGAAAGAGGTGTCTCTTTTACAGTATCCTTCAACTGTTCTGTTCCAGCCTGGAGGTTGCTGTCAAGTACTTTCACTCTCCAGTCAAGCATCTTTAAACAGAGGGCAATTCATCAGGAGGGCGGGGTGGCTGCAACCAGTTCTGTCCTTTGTGAGTCCACTGGAAAGCTATCACTGGGAATAGTGGGCCCGTGGTTAGGAGAGGCATGAATATAGGCAGGTCATCTCTAGGGGAATCCAGGAAAATGGGAAGGGACATCCCTTTGCAACCCAGGCCAGTTCCACTCAGGATGCTGAGGGAAATAACATATTTTCTGTCCTTACCAATTTGGTGCTATTAAGTTGGACATACCTGTCATCTATCCTAGCAGTAGTATATTGCAACCACTTTCTTTTTTTTTCCCTAAACCTGTCATCTCCTAGTATGTATCAGTTTCAAGTCTGATTATTATTGTACTGCAGAGTTTGCTCTTCCCCCTACTTCTATTTTATGGAGCACTGACATGCTTTGCCACCTCAGTGCAGGACTGGCTCATGAGGCAGAGAGTTAATGTTCTCATTTATACTTACATGAAGCTGGGGATACATTCATCTTCAAAGAAATATGCCAGCAGTGTAAAAAATTGTAGTTTTCCTAGATGACACATAAATGATCGTTTATTGTTCTGTGAACTTGGGATTCTAGATGCGGAATGCAAGAGTTTGTTCTCACAGATGGAAAACAAAGCAAGCTCCAGAGCACTTGCTCTCACATCCTAGCAGGCAGAAATAGGACCTAGTGCCCCTTGTATAATTAGTTGACCCACAAGTGCAAGGCAAAAGATAGGCGTACGAGTACAAGCATCTATAAAATAGACTGTTTTATTAGTGAACCATCATAGTAGCAGTCATAAAGATGCTTACAGAGGGGAAAAAGCAAGTGTTGCTTGGTAATTCACTGAATTAACTGAGAAAATTGCTGTCTATTTCTAACTCTTACAGTTTGTGGGGCTATGGCAAGTTTGCTTCCTTTCTTTTAAGCTGTGTTTCCCCTCCACTACTGCTTCCACCTCAGCAAGTTCCTTTGCAAGCTCCAGGTTCACCAAACACAACACATACACAAAACATGTAGTTCCATTGATGGACTCTGTATTACAAAACAATATATGTAATAAAGCAATTGAAAGGATAATCATGCTTTTGTATTAAACCTCTTGTAGGAAAAACCTGTAATCTCCCAGAACAGAATATATAGGCTATTAACTTGTTCTTACACCACTTTTGACAGAAGGCCATGGAGTATTAACAAATAGGTATATTTCTCATGGCTTTGTGATGGGTTTTCCCAAGCTTATTTTAAAAAATGTATCTGCATGAGCAGAGGTGATAGTTTTAAAACTATAAAACTTTCTGATGTATAAAAATGACATGTATATAATTGAATATTTCCAGGGCGCTTGTTCCTTTATTATCTAGGTATTATAAAGAGGACATGATGTAATGTCTGTATTTGCTGGTGGAAGCATTAGTGTATGTGTGTATGTTAAGCATGCTTGTACATTTCCAGAGGGTGACAACACTGTGTTGTTATCTCTCTGGCAATTAGCTAGAGAGTGGACCCTTGAAAATGCTCACTTCCAGTTTTGTTATTTTTTTTTTTTCCTAGAAAAACAGACTCTTTGTACTGAATGGAAATGGGCATCTGTATTTTCCTTTCCCAGACAATGTGCATCAAACTGGCAACCTAAAAGTCCATCAAATTCTCCGTTAATCCATATCTCTGCAGCTGTTGATGTTTGGGAGAATGTCACCTTCTAGAACTGGCGCTGTGTCAACTTGTTCCTTTCTATTGGGAAGAGGCTGTATTCTAATTTGACAATCTCTGTAATTTTCTTAGCTGTCAGTCCAGATGATCTCTTTCAAATGTTATGATCAATGTGAACCTCCTTCTACTTGCAATAAAGAAAGTTCCGAACTCAGGAGTGCTGACTAGAACAGCTAAGCAAGAAATCACAAGCACTCAAAAACAAAGAACAAAAGCAAAAAGGAAAGGAAAAGCTTGTGTCACTATACAGATATAGTAATCTTTGGCACATGTGGTTTCTTCTAATTACTAATACAGAAGCTTGCTTATGGATGGACTGGAGATAACAGTTGCTTATTGTCAATGTGTTAGCAATTTTGAAACTAATTATACCCCTCCCTAAATGTAAATAATTAACAATAAGTATCTTCTCAGCCTTTTGTTCATCTGTTTATCATTTTGGAAACAAGTGGTTTATCTGGGCATAGGCACATCTGAGCAGGAACAGCAGACAGTAATTACAGAAATCACAGATGTTCCAAACAGTCAGCACCAAGGGAATTCTCTCTGGAAGTCTGCAGAGGTTTTGCCCCTATTTTTCACAGCATCTGTTAGAACAGTGGGATTTCCCAAGCATAACATCCATTGTGAGAGTTCTGAAGGTACTGTGCACCTGGAATAGGATTCAATTCCAGATTAAGATGTGCAAATTTAAATGTCTGCTTCTCCAGAGTTCATTGAGTGACTTTTCAACCAATGGAGCTGTAGCCTCTATAGGGAGTGGAGTCTAGAAAGCTGTTCAGTTGATTGAACATAGATTCAGAGGGAGGTGAACAGATCTCCATACTCAGCAAATATTATTGACCATATCCCTATCAGCTTTAATGGAAATACGAAGAGTTGGCTCCTGCACTAGCCTTGTTCCGTTGCCGGTATGTAGGCATTTTAACTATTAGTTTATTCAAGGCAACCATTTGCAGCTGGTACGATTCAGGACCCGTACCCTCCTGGATTTGCAGCAAAAGTTCAGGACAGATAGTGCACTGCAGCTAAAATGACTCACATGTCACCAAATCCTGTAATCTGGCATCTTAATCTGGAACTGAATCTCCCAGCTGGACTTCATGGTAGTCCTTGACCCAGAACACTTGAAATTTTATTCATCTAATTATCTACAAATATTATACTAAATATCTATGCTGTAGGTGTCTGCTGTTTAAAAGGAAGAGGATGTCCACATGCTCTTCTCTCTCTGGCATCCCTGGAGAGGAAGGGGTACTTTCAGCATGTTTCAGCCCTCTTACTATGCAGGAATATTTTTAAATGGAAAAAAAAAAATCATAATCTGGAAATATATGTTTCTCTCCAGGATTTTTAAGTAAGAGTCTATGCCAGTAACTTGAAAGTAGCAGTATACCAATTTGAAACACAAGGTAGTTTTATCCCACCGGCTTAATGAAGCATTTACAGCTGCATAGGCTCCCATTAAATCAGTGATACTCTCCTATATCCAGGAAGTGAAATTCAGGGTGTGATTCATCGATTCACCCTCAAATAAAGAGAGGCATCTGCTTCAGGATGCAGTGAAATGTTTCTAAACTCCAGGGGCTACGCTGAGCAGGTTTTAATAGCTATCAAAAGAGGTCCCACACTTTGTACAAACAATCTGTCCTACAAGTTTTGTTACACATCTTTTTGAGCAACTGATTTCCACTCGTGCCACAGAAAGCTTTAATGCTTTTAAGCAGGTGTTAGGAACCTAGATACTTCTCTCTTGTGGACAGTTGAAGGTTGCCTATGTAATCTCCATCAGTAATTACCAAATTGCAGGTCCTGGAGAAGGAATCCCTTAGCATAGGGAAGACATTGTGATTTACATCCAGAATGAGGAAAACCTTCAGCTCTCTTCCCATCCAGTATTAGTGCTATTGGTTGGGTTTTTTGTTTGTTTGTTTGTTTACTTGCTTTTAAATCCAAATAGTCTGGAATAAGGGGCTTCAGGCAGGTGTTAAATTAAGAGATAGTAGTTCTTTAACCTTCTATTTAGAGCACTGAGTTTACTGGTTCTCTAGTGGAGAAACAAACATTTATTGTGGTTCATCAGGGTTGAGCCTGTTAAATGGTTACTTTTGCATTTCAAAGAGTAATACACGTAGGCCATTGCGAGCAACTCATGGGCGCAGAGGTAGGGTCTTGTTGAAGAGAAGGGTGGCATTTGTGAAGAAGCAGCAAGAGCTGGAGGAGAAGGTGCTGCTGGATTTATTGCATGGTTTCCGGAGTGGAGAGAGGATCTTCTGTCTTCCTGGGTAGCCATATCACACACTACTGCATTCACCAAATGCAGAGTGTTGCAATAGGAAACCACATAGGATGCCTCCAGGAGCTCCTCCAACATGCTTGCAGCTGCCCGGAGCTCCTGGAGAAGCTTTTGAAGTCAGAGAGTTTAGAAAGAAGTGGTCTGTCTCTCCATTCCCTTAGGCATTGCCTAAGGGAAGCAAACACTACAACATCTTAATCAACCTCAGTATTATCACTACAGAGTAGTAGAAGATGCTTGCTTGCTGTCTTTCATATAGAAACTCAGGGAAAGGGAGAAAGACTACTTTGGAAAGTTGTCCAAATTTCCATGGGAATGGACGCGGCACATTCAAAAATCACTGGTGGTTTTGGAAGGGAAATTGATAAATATCTATTTTTTTTGAAGAACTGACTAGTTGCATTAGATGCCCCATGAAAAGATTTGATGCTTTCAGCTGATGTCCTCATCTTCTCAAAATATATTCTGACTGGTGGCCTGCACTTAGACAATTTGCTCTGAAAAGCAAAAGTATAATGTACAGCAGTAAATTGCAGTCTTGGTCCCTGCAAATTAACAGTGACTCAGAATTTGTCAGGTGGCCTTCAGTGATAGGTACCAATTCCATCTAATTCTGGAGACTGTGTTGTGTCATTTTTCCCTCTGCCGCTAATTTAGATTAATGCTTTTTATTATTGGTTGTCAGCTTTGACTGATTGAGCAGTAAAGTTACATTTCATTTCCCCTCTTTCATTATGGCACTTTGTGAGCAAAAATACAAATGAATTCAGATGTTTAATTGGAGCATAGAAATATTTTTCTGGCTCTGGTTTCAAGAACAAGCCTAGAGAAATTTACTGATTGGGTTAGTGGTTGGGTTAGTGTAAATTCACTAATTGACTGTTCAGTGGCAGTAGTAGCTCAGACTGAAGTTGCTGTTTGTTGCCAGTTCATCACTATCCAGGATTCTCTAAATAACTGCAGAAAGAACAATTGCATTCCTGCAGGCAGATTTTTCCACTGCCTCTTCCTCAGCTCTCTCTCTGGATTAATTTCCCTCTTCTGTAAAATCTTAATCTCACTCTCTGACCTCCACACAGAGAAGGGAAGAAAGCCTGGGAAGAGGGCAGGTGTAAGAAGGCAGTGCGAGTGCAAAATTAATTGGATCCAAGGAAAGTTAGCTGTCAGTTCTAGAAGGTGATCAATCTATCAGTGCTGGCAAATTCCTCATAGGTATTTGTAGAGGATAAAATGTGAACAATGCAGAAATGTACTTTCTAGGTGTGTTTTTTTTCTTTCTTTTTTTTTTTTTTTCCTTCTACCTGAGCAGAGAAACAGTTGCACTCTTCCCTCCTGCACCTCAAAGTGTTATTTTGGTGAAGATTGCGATGCTCAGAGACAGCAGTGGTGTTTGATCTGGTCTGTTACGGACTCCTGGGTTCAGTGGACAAGCCAGTTAAAGTGCTTGAAGCACCGAAGAAGTTTCAGACCCTGTAATCACCATCCATAGCGCTGGGCTGTAGGTGAGTCAGAAGGAATTCTTTGCAGTGAGGCATACTTTCTGCAGAGAGAGTAGAACTGTGGAATTGCAGATCTTGCAGGCTGTAGGGCTTTGAAAAAAAAAAAAAAGGAAGCTAAGAAAAGGACTAGTGAGAGGATGGAGGGAATTTTAGGGGGGTGAAAACCATGAACTGACATACTTCCTGATTTCTGGCTGTGGTTTTTGACCAAGAACACTACTTACTTTGGTTTATTGCTACGCTGCTTGGGAAAAACAAATCATGATGGTACTCTTCATGATTTTGAAGAGTATACACCAAAGAGAGTACCTGACTCATATCACCCATGACTTTATTTTTCTCTCAGTGCAAACAAACTTCCAGCACAACAGATAATGGATCACAGTCCAAAACACAAGGAAAATACATCTTTCAAGGTGAGCAGATTCATTCACAATAAAACTAGTTTTTCTAGGTGCCAAATGCCTTCAAAAATACCCTACACTTATATTTTCTCAAAGTACCTGAGTCCAGCTTTGATATCAGTGCAGATCTAACCTGAATGTTCCTAAGTCCCATTTTAAAAGTATATATATGTTAAAGCAAAATGTATTGTAGCAATCTTACTTTTTGGAAAAATAGGGAAAAAAAAGTACCAAATGTTGTGTTTGACAGCACTGTCTAACTAATTTGGAAAGCCTTGCAATGGAGACACTCCTAACCATTGCCCACTTCTGCACTTCTTGAGAGCCCTTGCAGTAATTGCCAATAGACATACGTGGCTTGCTAAGTTTCCTCCTTTTCTGCTAACCCGCTTTCTGTTAACTTGTTTTCTTCTCTCTGTCTTGCTTGTAAGCATCACTGTAACTGACAGCATGGCAAAACAGATGTCTTTTGTGTCTGAGCACATGAGCTCTGCTGATTATGAAGGGCTGTGCAGTTGTTTAACAAACAACTACAGGGACAGTTTTAGGGGCTTGAAGTAAAAAGTGAAGAGATGTGCCTGTGAGTGCTGTCCGATGGGGCAAGCAATGAGGCATTGAGTGATGTGGAATGTATTTCTCCCTATGCTAGATTCTGGAGAACTAAGTGTGATTTCAGAGAATCAAAATTTCTTCTTTCATTGCTGTAGAAGTGCAGAAAAATCTACCGTAGCCTTTAGAGGAAAAGCAGCTTGTTTCCATCTGCTTCAACAAATGCATGAGGAGTGTGTAGGTCTGGGGGGATATGGCCAAGAAGGCTTAAATTCTCAGCTACTTTGTCCAGTGCCTTTTGAAAATCTCTTTAGAAACTACTTTCTTAGTTGATTTAGTATTCTTCTCTGCAATCAGATCATTTTTGTCTCTGGTCAGTGAGTTTTGCTGCAACTGGAATACAAGCCATTAGATCTGTCTGGTCTCTTTTCTCCATAAAAAATGAGCCTGTGGTTTTCAAAGTGTGAACCATCAACCTTAAGTCAGTACTTCACTAAAAGTCCACTGGCAAGAGCATTCTGGAAAGTTTAGAGGTGAAAATGGCAGATACCGATAAGGTTATTTTGTGAACTCAAGTTGATATAAGGCAAATAATTCAGGAAAGGATTAGACACTCACATGAATATGAATAACATCAGCATTTGCACCGGCAAAGAGAAAATTTACAGGGGTTATCAATCCTTACGCTTCAGAGCATGGGGCCATTTCTGGAAGAAATATTTTCCTGGCTATGTAGCCCTTAATCCTCGGAGGCCTCAGTATATGACACTAGACTTTAAAGCCTCTCTGAGGGGCTTGGAATGGAAGGTACAACAACACTCAGGGTGAGGTGAGATGAGTTTTTCTATGAAGTTAGAAAGAAGGTATGAGCAGAGTGTGGTTACCAAGAAGAGAAAGGGCTGGCAGTTCCCACTTCTCATCACTAGCCTTGAAACAGAGACTGCAGCTATTTTCCTGGGAAACAGCACTGAACTGTTGTTGACTACAGAAGGGCAGTATCTCTTTTTTCAGTGTGGTGAGGGTCTCTGCCAGTGTTCCTGAGGATTAAGTTCAGGAAACCTTTTCACTTCCCATCCATGTGTAGGTAAGCATTTTACTGAGTCAGTATTAAATCGCAAAGCATTGGGAAGAAAGTCTTCCCTTGCTCCAGCTATACACACAGCCACCTGAATTATGAGCTCAACGTAAGGATATTGTCTCCACCTGTCGTCTTCTTAACCCTGCAAAGTTGCACTCCCCAGGGAAATGAAGCATCACTAACAGTTTACGCAACAGGGACTTTAAATCACTACAGCAAAATTTATGGCAAGGCTAAGGGAAGCAAGTTAGTACTTTAAGGACACTCTAAATACTCATTTTCTGTTGCCTTTCCCAGAATTCAGAGAAGAGGGATTTATCTCGAGTGTTAACTGCCAAAATATGTAGAGCTGCACTGGGAGTTTGTCCTCTGTGATGTCGTCTCTACCTGACTGAGAAGGTCTTATCTTCAAATTGCTTAAAGTACTTGTTTCCCAATCCACACGATAAAACAGAACTTTAGGCCCTGGATGTCCTCCAGGTTTTGCAATTGGAGTATTTCATTGCCAAAAATACAATCCAGCTTCATGCTTGCCAACCCTCATTTACCTTGATGTCTCACGTGCGATATCCTGGATTTCATCAGGAGGTTCCTATCTGATAGAGGAGACAGTGAAGCCAAGGGGATTGTTATGAATTGAATCCCTCTTCAGCACAGTATCATATCATGGTGAAGCCACTGGGCGAAACAAAGGATGACAGTTTAATTTCTAGAAGTACAGGAAAAGAAAAGACATCTGCCATGATGGCTACTGGCTTCTGCAAGATGATGGTAATAGACTGTGAGGCTCTTTACAGCTGAAGAAATTAATCCTTTCTTTTCCTTAATCTATCTGTCCTTTTATATGTGAATATAAAAGAATGATTTTTACAATCTACAGCATGGCTATTTGTCTCCCTATGCCTTCCCTGTCTTCCGCTAACATCTGATCTCCAAGGATTTTACAGATCTACCAACACAGATACCTTAATTTAGCACTATCACAATTGATGAAATCAGATTCTGAAAGGACCTTCATTCTTCCGCCACCTACATGTCTACTCCACCTTGTAGTCCCTTCCACTGGAATAGCAGCAGCTCCCTTACCCGTCCCTGTCTTCTGGTTGCCTTTGATGCCTTGATCCTTTCCCATCTTGGTGAGCCAATACTAATTCCCAGCCATGGTGTGGAGTAGCTGGGTTTTCCCTGCTCCTCTTCCATGCAGCTGCTCCTCCAAGCCTCGCTTCTCTACCCACAATGTTCAGTGAAACCTGTAAAATGTTTCTGAGAATTATCTCCCTCTGTCAAATGTGGTTGAAATTGGCAAGTGTGTGCAAAAGTAATGAAGGGAGGAATGACAAACAGTTTGACAAAACACCTTGTTTCTTTAGGATATTGGGCTAGAAAAAAGTATAAAAGGGCTGTAATGTAAAAATCATACTGTTTTTCCAAAACAAATAACCTGCTTTGTTCCCCTGAGCATCAAAGATTAGCAAAAGCTGGAGGAATTTTAAAGTCCAATTTAAATTTCAGAGTTGAGCTAGCAGTTTACTACTGAATTATCAGTTACCTTGGACTTCCTAATTAACTACATTCTTGGGCTCTGGTACAATGTTTAGTTAGTCTGTTTTTTAAGAAAAATATGTAGAACTTACTGGAACGAAACTGACTTTCCAGTGAGGGAAAAATAAACATATGAAATCAGAACATAATTTTGTTCAGCATTTGAAGGGTTTTGGTTTTTTTTTTCCTAATTACTTTTATTTAGGATTTTCCATGAGTGTGGTCTGGCAAATGATGGAATAGCGATCATTTTGTAATGTATGTTCTAGAGTTGTTCCTTCCTGATGAAGGAAGTATTTTGAGCTCTCCTCTTCATGGACTTCAACCACACTTTTCAGAATTGTCTTTCCCACAATGCTTTTGTGACACAGTGTGCATGGATACTTTATTTACATGCTGGGAGTTGGATTGGGGAGCTGCACATCCTCAGATAGATCTGAGAAGCTGAACATCTGTCTGTGGAGGCTATAACCTTTCATACTCTAAATGGATTGTGAGAAGAGTGTTTTGCTGTATGCTTCTTGCTGGGTTACAGGCAGAATACTCAAGCAGAGACAGACTGAGACTAGAACTGCATGAAATTGTACACAGATAAAATCAGACCTTGTGCTAGAACATATCTGCCTAAGATTTTTCTCCCCTTACCTAGCAGCAGAATATTTGTTTGGAGTTCTGGAGAAGTAGGAATACCTCCTCTGCTGAGAAATTGTCCCTGTATCATTCCTACTACCAGTAACAAAGGTAGGTCAGAGAGATGACCAGTATTTAACTGCTGCTCAGATGGAAGAAATTATAAAGAGGAAGGAATTTTTTCTTCCATCTTTTTTCTCTCCTCTTGTCTACAAGTCCCAGTGTATTCAGAACACTGAACTGTCATTTGTCATGCCTCAGTTTCTCATTCCATGTGTAATCTGCTAGGCAACTTTGGGAAAATATCTCACTTTTTGCTTCTGCAAGATAATGTTCAATCTGAAATGTTCAGAGTGGATGAGAGAAATTGTGATGTGCCTGCTGGGAATCCTATTTCAAAGAGGGTGGAAGGAGAAATCCTCATCTTTATATTGATAAATCTTTGTTTTGATAAATCATAATGAATCCTTATTGGATCATAAACAGAATTGAATTTAAGACCTTCAATGACAGAATTAGAAGTATGATTATTAAGGTGCCAACAGCTGTAAACTCATGCATAGGTCTTATATAGAGTAACCTTTGGGAAGGTGGAGTGCCTTATCATAGAATCATAGAATGGCCTGGGTTGAAAGGGACCACAATGATCATCTTAGTTTCAACCCCCCTGCTATGTGCAGGGTTGCCGACCACCTGACCTGGCCTTGAATGCGTCCAGGGATGGGGCATCCAGAACCTCCTTGGGCAACCTGTTCCAGCACGTCACCACCCTGAGGGAAAAACTTCCTACTAATGTCTAACCTAAACCTCCCCTGTCTCAGTTTAAGACCATTCCCCCTTTTCCTCTCACTACCCACCCTCGTAAACAGCTGTTACCCTTCCTGTTTATAAGCTCCCTTCAAGTACTGGAAGGCTGCAGTGAGGTCTCCCCAAGCTTTCTCTTCTCCAAGCTAAACAAGCCCAGTTCCCTCAACCATTCCTCATAGGAGGGGTGCTCCAGACCTGTGATCATCTTAGTGGCTCTCCTCTGGACCTGCTCCAAGAGCTCCATGTCCTTCCTGTACGGGGGGCCCCAGGCCTGGACGCAGTACTCTAGATGGGACCTCACAAGCATATCTGTTTTCAACATCTCCTAACTGCCATTAGCAGGAAAAAGGGTGAGAGCTCATTTTGACTTCTGCTATCTGTGTGTAACTGGACTGCATGAAAGTGCGTATTCTTAAGAGGTGATGAAAAACTGTGATCTCTATGGAAGAGCTCATGGAACACATGCAATGTACAGCACTGGAGGAAGAGTCTGAGCAGAGGGGATCTTCAAAGGAGTTGAGGAGGAGGAGGAAATATTTGCTTCAGATTTGCACTTTGTTTCAGAGTTGAAGTAGTTATGTGAGGTCTAATTGTGAGAAATGACATGGACGTCAAGGTGAATTATGAAATAATCTTTGTGACTGCGCTTTTCCTTGCATCCATGGATGATCTTCCAACTTATACCTGGAATCTTCATCCTACTCTGAACTGAGACCTAAAACAAACCGTTAATTAAGTCTCCTGGTAGAGCTATAAGATGAGTGACAGTGTTTCTGTCCCTGGAAAATAGAAGTGAAGAGTAGAATTCTCTTAAAATAAGGATTGCTTGCAGTCAGTGTAGTCTGATGCCAAGCTGCAATAACTGCAAAGACTTTCCCATGAATAGCCAGGTCTTAAGTATTTATCATCTCAGGCTGTTCTGCTTATTTTTGGAGCTAACCGCCTACGTGACTGTACAGTTTCTTTGATAGCAGTATTGGATCCAGCTACCTTGCTTCAAAATGACCAAACTCATCTTTTAAAGAGAAGAATTTCTGGTTTTCAGCCTTTTCTTTGAGAAAACTGCTTCCTTGTTTGTGATTTCAGTTGCAGTAGCTGAATGTCCACATGTCCACATCTGTTTCCCATCAAGATGGGATCAATATGAGATTGTATCTGCTGGCTCTTGCCACTCTCAATGAAGCAGAGATAGAGCAAACTTCTTTCTGCCTCAGTTATTTTCACTTTCTCTTTTTCTAGATAAATAGCAGTGAGGGGGAAAGGTCTGCGTTGATGGGAGAAGGACCATTCTGAGGAGTGGTTGGCTAAGGGTTTGTATATTTGTCTACCCTGTGTCTCAGAGACGTTATCTGTGTGCTTCCTCCCTGTGCTTATTCAAATTTTCAATGTTCTTGTAGCAGGTGAAGTGCTGCTTTTAGGACTGCCAGCCCCTGAAATGGCTAAATCAAAATGCTTGAGATGGAGCTGAAGCCAGACAAGCGTAGGAGGTGGGCTAGCAGGGCAATATAGGCTGGAGGTTAAAGTCAGGAGCTAAAAACCAGCGCAAATCCCCTTAGATTTTCAGTGAATAAGCCACATTAATTCACGAGTTTGGAGACGTTTCTCCAGCCAACATAGTTCATTCAATCTACTTAAGTATTTCTCCAAAGCTTGGGTATGGGCTTGGGGCCAGGGCTTTGCTGATTTCATGTAATACATTTATGGTATTTACAGAACTACTTTATTTCTTTTGGGTCAGCCTGTGCCACGCTCAGAGATTTCCCCTCACTTGGAAAGAAAATATACTTTATCCTTTAATATTTTTCAGAAAGGAAAGACCTTCTCTGAATCCAGTGGTTGATCAGTTTGGGCTCTTATACTATTTCTTCTGGTGGGTAATTCAGGTCTGCAACATCCTTTCACTCCACAACCTCAAATATGCTTTTCTTAAGAGCTGCAGCTCTATTACTGCTATTACTGATATTACTGCAACCTATGATGTTTGGGTGGATGGGGAAAAAAGAAAAGAAAATATACAAATACATTATTTGAGCTCAAAATGTCATTATTGTTTTCCATGTTGGGATGCTATGTACCACATTTATAGGAGCATCTATTGGTATGCCCTGTGGTGGGCTGTGGGTTGCGTCTGTAGGGTCTGTTCCAGAGCTCAGAGAAAAGCCTGCAGAGGAACACTGACAAATTGGTGGAAATACAGTTAGCGTGGT